>OX439000.1:58062219-59484094 GCA_949316495.1 Amphiduros pacificus
TGTTTTCAGATACCTTAAACCACTGTAAAATTGCCTGCAACTTTCCAGGTTTCACCAATGCTTTAAAGGAATTTATTAAGTTTGGTAATTAAATGTTTTCATGACCTAAATGAATATTCCATATTTGGTTCAAAATCAGGAGAGGAGAAAATATATTATTCACAAGAACGTTTTTTAAAATATTAGTGACAATCTTTTTATAAGTTGTATGTATAAGAGGAGGGTCTTGTTTAGATTAATAAGCAACAATATATACTGAAATTATAATTTAACTTAATAATTATACAAAACATAATGGAGAGTCATAAAAATCAATAGACTTCATTTTAGACACGGCTTGTTTTGAATAACATGTCAATTATCAGATTAAAAACAAACATATATTATATTCTCAACATTGACATAAAAGTCACTGCTTGAAACAACCTTTATTTAACATCATTTGTGTCTGTGCAAGTTATATTTAAATGTATCATGTTGAATAAGAGAACGGTAATACAACTCACTTACAGCATATGTAGACATCACGTTATATTGAAAGGTTAACATTTTTCAGTTTCTCGGAAATGCATCCTTATATCACAGCTTGTTGACAATTGTTATTTAAATCAGGTGACCCTGTTGTGTAATCAGTTGAATTTCTTTTTATGTTATTAAGTTAACATGTGATTCAGTTGTATTCCTCCACAGAATATTTTAGAAGTTGTTCTTCATGTTTGTTAAACAGTAGTGAATCAATTATCAATCTCACATAATTTGTATAGGATTGTCTCCTGCATCAAGGCATTTATACTGAATTTTATATCATATTCAAACACCCAATGTCTTGCGTTAGATGTTTAAAATGTCTAAGCATCACCACCATTAGCCACACCCTTCTAAGCATCACCACCATTAGCCACCCCTTTCTAAGCATCACCACCATTAGCCACACCCTTCTATGCATCACCAACATTAGCCACACCCTTCTAAGCATCACCACCATTAGCCACACCCTTCTAAGCATCATCACCATTAGCCACGCCTCTCCTATCATATTCACCACTAGCAATACCTCTCCTAGCATCACCACCATTAGCCACACCTTGTCACCACTAGCCACGTATTTTCTAATATCACCATCGTTAGTTACAATTTACACGGAATTGCCACTATAAACCAATCACTGATGTCCCAAATTGTGGTGAAAATAGTCAAGCTCACACGCGTCAACCTGGCGATCAGGGATTTAATCGTGTGTAATTGGAAATTTAAAGTTTATATTGTGATAGGTCAAACTGAACGTAACATTAAGTTAACATTTAGTGACATTAAGATGTAATTACAGGATTATATAATGAAAAATGAGCCTCACATTCCATGTCTTTCTAAGTA
The DNA here is from genome assembly GCA_949316495.1 of Amphiduros pacificus. Classification (NCBI taxonomy): domain Eukaryota; kingdom Metazoa; phylum Annelida; class Polychaeta; order Phyllodocida; family Hesionidae; genus Amphiduros; species Amphiduros pacificus. Next base: position 58,063,594 of record OX439000.1, read on the forward strand.
TTCATAATGTTTCATGGGCAGCCCCCAAGGCGAGAACTGTGGAGGTCTTTTATGCCGGTCACACACCAAGATGCGGGCTTAATTACCTTAGCCCGACTCTGCAACGTGTCTTGCTAGGAAACCTCCGCATAGAAATCGACTAAAACATAAATTGCTTGTCTCAGCTGCAGGACAAAGCTACTCCTATGGTAAAGTGGGTGTGATTGAGAATGTATACATCCTCTTCTTTCAGTTCTATGTTTAACTCATTGATATCATGTTTAGATTTTTTGTATAACCTGTAATATAATTTGTTCACTCTATTCCAAAGTTTTTTGTTTTTCTTGTTTATGTAAAAATAATTATTTTTTGTTGCTCCTTGAAAAAAATTCTTTCCAATTATATCATTTATTCAATTCTTGCGCAAAGTGACAAACTTAAAGTTTTATGAGAATTAATATATTTGGCATATACAATAACAGGATTATTTTTGCTAAACCTGTCCAAAAATATCTTTTAAAACTTTATAGTTAATATTTAAAAAATCTCATAAAAGAATTAATTGATTGGATCTGTGAATGATAATAGTTGTAAACTGTAGACATATTTTGTCCTTCGAAACTAAATGTTAAAAATGTAGTTTAATGGAATCTGGCATCTTTTCGTGACGATGTAAGAATCACCGGTCTGATCATATTCTCTCAAGTAGTTCTCAAACTTCTAGTATTCCATGGGCGTATTCCTCGACATTAAAGATTGAGTGATAATAAATAACAAATGTTTGATCTTTAGAATTAATCATTTTAACCAATAAAGAGACTTGGAATCAGGTATAATGGGTGACTCGGTGAACAGAATCAGGACAGACGAATTACATCTGTTAAATCTTCCTCGGTTTTCGGAGTGTAGAAAGGTTCCAAGTCTCTGTTTTCATCATTTCGTTACATACATATTCCCTATTGGACATTTTATATATTATAGGTACTCAGTATATGACTATTCGCACTTCCCTATCCTTATTCCATATATCAACTATTTTTTGTGATGTACTACAGGTAGTGGATCTTGGTCATAATTAAATGAGCACTTTCGTTATGCATATATATTCATATTAATATCTTCATTCTCATACAGGTCGTAATATCATTGACGCGTTAAATTTAAGAGGAAATATGGGAGTCAGGAAAATTTATTAGGTCCTAAAAAGTGCACATCCTGGACTATATTTTACTTCTGTTAGTAGTTTAAAGAAAATTCTAAAAGTGCATCACATGTTTTTGTATTTTATATATTTATTGATTTTAATGATGTTGAATTTATTTTTGTTAAGAATTTATAAGAAACGCATTAATAATTCAAGATTCATATTTTAGTATATCATAAGGTGATTTTTCAAGAACACAATTTGCCTGATTTTGGAAGTGAAATATGAGTTGTTACTAATATTATCTAAAGTAATATACATCTGAAATTTTCAACATTAAAAAAAAACATTTTCTTTGTCCAAAAACATTTTTGGGGCGATAATATATTTTACAACTGAAATATAATGCATTTAGATAATAATTTCAGGTTAATTGTGCTAATTGAATTTGATAGAGTTGGAACAGGACAAGAGATTCACATTATAATGATAATCTGTCTTTGAGTCCAATCTCTCTACGGTGTTGTTGATATTATTCAAGCAGCGCGTTGTGTAATAGAAAAGCCATACCACATCATTCATAGTGGAAGCGCCCGGTGACAGTGTGGACATTGGCCAAGTTGGTCTGCTACAATTTGTATAATGTTTACAAGGTGTTGGCGGATTAGACTTAATATTGGCCTGCTGCATGATTAAATCAGCAGTGAAAACAAAGCTGACCTTTCATGTGTGCCAAAGTTGGAGTAGGAGCAAGTAATCTGGACAAGTTGGGTAGGTGTCTGGTGGCCCTTGGGCCTAGTTGTCCACCCTGAGCACGTCCTGGCCCAATACCCACAGGACAAACACACACACCAAGCGACATCCTCAGGATTAACAATTAAATATCTCCCGCCATTCTGCCATGTGACATGTTTGAAAATGGTACTGATGACCGGAAGGAAGGGATTAATATGATAAACCCGTTGCGACGCCTTCAACATGACATTTGGGCAGGTATGGGGGAGGCAGTGCACTGAATGACAATGCATGGAGACAGGGCAATGTGATAACACTTCTCTGTGTGGTCTCTGGCCAAGCTTGATCTGACAGCTTCTTCACTGGCCTTCTCGCCTTGAGTAGACAAGTTATAACTTTAAAAATACCACAACCTATAGATACCTGAACTTACTACACGTGAATACTCAAACTATGTTCATACCAGATTATCAAAATTGAAAGGAATTAAGTTGAGCTTATTTTCTTTTCAGAGAAGTCCAAATGTTTGATAGAAGTCCCTTCATAATGGATTTTTTTTCTTCTGAGAGTAATGTTTTCATACCATTGATGGCGATGAACTTGATAAATGGAAAGATATCTGAGTGTTGTGTTGACGATGACAACATTAAGATGAGGAATGCAATTGGGAAGAATTTATCCCGACATTGATCTCTGCGACTGAAGGGTAAGTTAATCAGCTAATGGTATTTGTCTTGATATTTTGCTGCGGTTGGTGTTTACCTTTTTGAAGTTCTACTGGATGTGAATCTCCGAGAAAGGTGTCTCAGTCGAGTGGAAGTTGTCAGTTCTCACAAGTGTGATTTGATGTATTGTCCATGTTCAAGAAGTGGTTTAAAACATATCCCCTTTCCTCCTTTCTTAAAGATTAATTTTTCTGTTCAAGATTTTTTTTCTTCAAGTTATTGTCGAAAACCTGTTTTTCGTCTCATACACAGACGGAACGGTTTAGAATTACAACGTCCTTGTATTATGATCTGTTTTATTATTTGAGAAAATACTATTCGAAATAAAGCCTTTGCAGTACATCATTAAGTGAATTTAAGGCTTTTTGTGGTTGAATGGTCAATATGAGCTAGTTTCCGTCCTGAGATTATTGGTGTTATATGGTTCAAGCAGGGAGTTTTTGACGCCTTTTTGAGTTGGCATTTCAGATAGGTTATTGATTTAACTATTCGTTTCAGGTTAACATCTACAGTAGGGAATTGAAGTTAATCGGGATTGACAAATCTCGAGGATTTGCAGCATTTCATTGTTTGGTTTGCTTTAGTTTAAATACTAGAATAAAATCACGGATGTAACAGGCAGTTTTACAGAGAGTTGGGGTATGTCGAAATGATATGTGGTCATGGTCATGTGATACATTCAAGCTCCCTGAAATCAACCAAAATACACCTGCCAGGATTATTGAGTTTTGCGAATGTCGAGTACGTATTCACGTGACCACTGTTGTGGTGAGTAAGGGTATTAGGCCTGTAAAAATAGACAAACACAAATGGACAAACAAGCCTCTGTAATCCAAATCAATCCAGTGTCATAATCAGAAAGTGCCCCATTTTTAGCAATCTTTTTACTGAGTAGGTGTTTGCACTAGATCACTGATCAGCTAAGCAAAGTTTGTGACAAAGTATTATATGGATGGATTAGATTTTAGCCGAAGACTCATTTATTTTCAAATGGCACAAAAAATATATCCACGTTATATAATGAGTATTAACATTTAATCATAATGTTTAGGGTATAGACATTTATATTGTTTCAGGAAAAGTGCGTGAAAATCTGATTTTATGAAAGCTTTAACAAATTTTATCATCAACAGACACATTTTTTTCATTGATCAATAACGTTTTGTAATAGTCACCAAAATGAGATGGCCAATGAATGAAAATGATGGGTCCAACTTTGATAATTTAATATTTCAGTGACGTCAAATATCACAACCGTTATAAGAGGAGCTTCTGACTGATATAAAGTAAAACCACTTTGTGTTCCCCTCAAAGTTTGCCCATCAGGCTTGCCCATGGAGTGATATATAATTATAATAAAATACAGACAGAAAGAATAGAAAGACTTGTAATCGCCCAAATGATGATTTATTACAAATAAAGATGCTCCGGTAAAAATATTTACCTTTATCAACCATTAATACAAAAAAGGAAAAATGGTGAAAGTAAAATTCCATAGGCCCCCTGCCAATCTCTCCGACCAATGATTAAATATAGGGGAGTTGTACAGTTCTGGTTCCAGTAAAGTTGTACAGTTCCGGTGTGTACTTTTCAATAGGAAAAAAAAACAACATGGTGATCGGCGGCAATCGGCCTATTCTATGATTTGTCTTAATAGCCTAATATTTAGATTAAGACGGAAAAAGAGAATATCCCTCAACTTGGACCGCATTTATCCAGTAGCATAATATTAGATTAAGACGGAAAAAGAGAATATCCCTCAACTTGGACCGCATTTATCCAGTAGCATAATATTAGATTAAGACGGAAAAAGAGAATATCCCTCAACTTGGACCGCATTTATCCAGTGATCATAAGATCCCCTTTTCTCTTACTTATTTCTATCTCTATTTTATGCTATGAACTTCAAGTCGCAACTAAGATATGACCCAATTCTGTAAGACGACATCGAGGTATATTTATATGTATATATAAATATAGTTTTTCATACATGTGATCACATGGCCAGGCTGTTATAAGTGCACGGCTCCACGTTTTGGGTCAGGTGGTCTTCTGACAATGTATACATGGCGATGTGATCATTGAGATGAGCAGACTGGCGGTGTTTTGCCATCATCTCTTGGGTGGTGTCGGTGGTGTGGAGAGAACATGCCGGGCTGTCGCCACACATTAACACAGCCATCTATCAACATAGGTGACACCGCTTCATCCACAATGCAAACATGTCAGCTTGTTCATACAATTTTGCATAAGACAAAATCTATTTTATGTCATGGACATGAAATGTAGATTTCTGGTTTGGAATGGCGAAAATGTGTTTGTAAAATATATCACGTATGTTGTCATATTAAAACCGTGAAATATCATTGGGCAGGGCATGAAAGCCTTTTGGTAGAGGTAATTACGAATTACTTGGAGTGGATGGACATTATTTTCATTCTCATCCACACTATTATTTTCCATACTAATTGTCAAGTCATCCTTGAAACTTTCAGAGAACAATCGGTAAAGTTTTGCACACCTAATATATTTAGCTTAAAACTTGTAGGTCGGCATGTTATTTGGAAACAATATGCAGAAGATGATAGTTATCCGATATTTCAAATTGGAATAAATGCTAGTTTTATAGATAACATGAAAAGGACCTTTTGTGGGACCATCCATATGAATTACAGTCATACTTCTTGGAATTCTTAATTGACACATTTAAAAGTAAAATGAAAAGTGTATTCCATTATGGGAGAAGTCCCTAATTTACATTTGTTATAAGTTATTTAATATTTCTAGAATTGTCATACCATCAAAAATAGTTTCGCCTTTATCATATCACATCCATCATGTTTGTGTTGATCAGAAAATCAATTGATTATAATTTTGTATATGAAATACCTGTTTACAATTCATATGAACTGATTCTTATGAACTGAGTTCTGAAATTAAAAAAAACCGGTGTTCAAAGCTATAACTGTTTTTAAAAAGTGGAAAAAAGATCAAAGCTTTGTGTTACCTTCCTTCTTTAAAAAAAAAGATGTTATCCCATTTGGAAGCAAATAAAACCAGTAGCATTAACCATATAACACTACGCGTCCAGGTCTGTGATCAGATAGAAGCTAGTGATATTTGGTATCGCATGGAGAGTCCTTTGACATGGAGAAAATGCTCTCTCTCCATGAAGCACACAGCTGAGGGCCGTCCCGTGGGAGTGTGTCCACGCCACTCGGAATTGCAAGTGTGATCTGTCCGGATTACTAAAACATGCATTTTCCATGACTTAAGCATGGTTAGAAGGCTTTTGCCGTCTGGGGTTGGGACACCGAATTTGTTACTGCCCTCTGATTATGCTGTGATCTGTTTGAAAAAAATTAAATTACCCTTAAATAGCACAAACGTTTTTTTTATAACGAATCTGAGAGGGAGTGCGTGAAATGCACAAAAACACACAATAGACACATCTAAGCAATAAGAGAAAATGCCAGAAAACTCCCACGAGATTTCACACACAGCATATCTTGAGATAACATGGAATTGTTTTGACAAGCGACGATGAGTGTCCATGCCAATATGCTGTGTGGTAATATGTCAAAGTCGCCAATATCCACAACCAGCTTTGAGGTGTCTGATGCGAAATGTCACCCATCTCCACAGTGGCCGAGCGCTATATCCTCATCGAAGCCACCCACTACCTAAGGTCAATAGATTTGTAGATATTGTGTCTCTGTCTGTTTGACATCGGAGCTGTTATAAAAAGATGATGCTCCGGGGAAACAAGTATCACATATTGTTGAATATTTAGTGAGTAGAAAATCCCGCCCAAAATCAGCCGCCACTAGACGTCGCCACCGAATTATGTCTTTCTCGTCTACTTTGTCTCATTGGGACAAGACGAAAAGCGTTTAGTGGTGCCATCTGGTGATGGTACAAATGGTGTTGTCTTGATATACACAGATACATCAAGTGACCAATTTAATTGAGTTCCAGGCCCCCTCCTCGGACCCTGACAGTATAAAATGTTCATAATGATTGGTAATAGTCAAGTGTCAAATATGGATCTCCCTCTTTAATGGGTTCTTTCCATTACCAACCTATGATCGGGAACATGTATTCTTTTAGAAAAGGACACCAACAAAAATGTATATAAATGATCTATTTGTGAACCCTTAAACATTGATCGGCCTACCACCATTTGACGTTACACATTGGTTAAATTATGCACATATGGGACATCAAATTATATCACGACACGTGTGTATCAAAATATCAAAATTGGATAACCTTTAATATGTTTACCAGGGAAGAATAGTTACCAGGGAAGAATTGTTACCAGGGAAGAATTGTTACCAGGGAAGAATAGTTACCAGGGAAGAATAGTTACCAGGGAAGAATAGTTACCAGGGAAGAATAGTTACCAGGGAAGAATAGTTACCAGGGAAGAATAGTTACCAGGGAAGAATAGTTACCAGGGAAGAATAGTTACCAGGGAAGAATAGTTACCAGGGAAGAATAGTTACCAGGGAAGAATAGTTACCAGGGAAGAATTTCTGTCAGGGAAGAATTGTTACCAGGGATGAATTTCTGCCAGGGATAAATTGTAACCAGGGAAGAATTGTTACCAGGGAAGAATTGTTACCAGGAAAGAATTTCTGCCAGGGAGGAATTTCTGCCAGGGAAGAATTTCTGTCAGGGAAGAATATCTGCCAGATATGAATTGTTACCAGGGAAGAATTGTTGCCAGGGAAGAATTGTTACCAGGGACGAATTGCTACCAGGAAAAAAAATGTGATTGTGCTTGTCATGTCTATAACATGTCTTATCTTGCCGTGTCCACAGTTTTAAGACAATTTAATGATTCATGAGTCAATACAAATGCAGCCTTAATAGTTCATAAATAATATAACAAGAAGAATATAAACATCTGTGGAAATACCACATATAGTGAAAGTATTTCTCTACTGGTTATTATATTTCTGAGAAAGTAATGTTATAGTGGTAAAAACGAAAGTTTAGTTTTAAAAAAATCTTCAATTTCTGAGTATGATACTCGATCTAGATATACATGATAAATGCAATTGAAATTAAGATAACAATTTAAGGTTAAGCGCATATAAGCATAGAATAAAACAAAAATAAACAAAAAGATATGTTCAATGTATTTTATTTCAATAAAATGTTAGTGTTAAAGTGTTATATTCATCATGTCAAACATTGCAATGTTTGCTCTCTCACTGACCTTAACCCATAACATATTTCAAATATTGCCTTTTGATTGCTGATCTCTTGTCTTACCTACATTGTCCATATAATCTACATTTACTATCTCTACAGCGGAAACATGATCATCACAAGGACTTTATTGCACTTTGGTCTGCTACGTCACCAAGATAAGATACCGGAACAACAAAAGTCATTTATTAGCATTTTCCCCACCTGTCGAAACGGTGGCTTAATAACTACGCGTCTGTCTAGTTTTCTTTATTCATTTCTTTCTCGATTGTTTACAACACTATTTCGTGTTAGAGACACTTTCAACATGCAGCTCAGGTATTTATCACAAGATCGGCGACTACAAGTGTACTTTGTATTTTTGGTGCTGTTTCTTTGTTCAGGTATGTGATCAATAAATCACTGAAATAATATATGCACTTCAAGAGTAATGTGAAATATTCTTATACTGAAGTGAACGGGATGAGAAGGGCAATACTGAAATAATTTTCAACCTTTTTAAAAAATCAATCAATTTTATAACAGTTCAATTTTAAAACACTTGTCCCAGCAGTATATTGTAATCTACTATTGGGCCAAATTGTATATTATACTTTAAAGCTAATTGTAGCTTTTATCACAAATAAACGGAAACTTGTAACTTAATTCTGAGAGAGAAGTTCTTATTTTCCCAGACAGGACGGTAAGAAGACTGTCTACAAATTACCATACTAATAGATCCCCAATGGTTCTATGTGTTCCAATAGAGTCTACTTTGCTAAACAGAGGTAGTCGAGCCTCTACCTACATGGAGGATCGACTACCTCTATTGGCCAGGATAATAAAGTCTGGTGTCATGTTAAATATAGGGTACCATAGAGTGTATTACTATGGGTGATAAGGACTTGTTCGTGTAGAAATAATATAGTATTTTAAACACTTTTCAATACCATAATATTCACTGTATATTGGAGGAGCTAGCATTAAGGTCTTCTGTGATGTGCTTAATAGCTTAGTCACCTTTGATAATCATTAGTGAATTAATATATCATATTCTGTCGTAGTTGACCCTTGGGAAATCGGACAAATTATAAGACATCAGCAAGATTATTCCACTGATTTGAATTTATATTGCCATTCTTATAGCACATGAACTTCTGGTGGCTTTTCGATCTAAATGTGCCAATTTTGTTTCGAAAAAGAAAGTGATAAATACCATATCGAGGGTTGAATAGACAGGTTGATTCAGATCTATTTTTAGATGCAGTTTTGGACGAATATGACAAGCATTGTGACTGTTTTTACAGATGGCACCTCAGGTCTGGATGATCCGAAAACAGAGATAGTGACAGAATGGTTCACAACTGATATATCAGTCACAGAAGGTTTGTTTCCTTCTTTCCCTTTTCCTTCTTTTTTCGCCATGAAAATAAAGTTTCTTGATTAACTTGAAAATTGATAGTAATATGATTATATCTTAGACTAACTATTTCTTCGATTCAACATTTCAGATAATATTGTCACTGGGGATGAAGGAAATGGTATGTTTATGTTTATGTTTCACAAATATTTTCATTGGTATTTGAATAATAATTGTGAGCTTGACCCAAATTATATAATTAAAAAAATATGTGAATTAAAAAACATAGTATAAAAAATTTAATTGTCAATACTTTATTTTTGAGTCAACTAACTTTTGGTTTGATAGTAATGTATAAATCTATTTTTGTTATAGATTTATGTTTGTCATCAATATTGCTATCGTTTGAGGCAGGTGTAACCAAATAACAAATTGGAGAAAATAGGTTTCCTAAATTAAGTGTTTATAATTGCGGGAATGGAATGAATATGGGACAGATGTGCAGTTGATATTATTTATTGATAAGAAGAGATCACTCTTTTGTTCATGATTGTGCATATGTTTTCATCACCAAAACAAGTCACAGTATACTGTTCAGTAGGACAATGATAAAAATATTAAACCTTTGAACTAAATTATTTGTCATTATTGATCTGTTACAGTTTGATATTATCAGCTTTTCATTCCATCGTAGATGGAGAAATTATATTTTGACAAATTATATTTTGATGAACATGCATAGATCAGGTTCTTATTGATAAAACTGATGTAATAAAGTTGTATCACATTTTTATGATGCCATTTTACATTAGCATGTAAAAGAGACATAAATAGACAGGTTGAAATGGATGTCAATATGGGACAAGTTGCATATGATAAGTAGGAATTACCCCACACTAAACGATGACTTGCATCTGTCAGTGATAAATATGTCAGACTCCGGTCTCTGGAAGATATTAATGCAAGCTTTGGTGCAGGTTGAAAACAATCTAGATGGTTTCTCTTAATAAAATAACACGATATGAATAATCTATATATTTATCAACACCATTATCTTTTTTTCATTTCAAGAAGATGTGGATAGGATTTTAACAAGGAGGTCATTGCAATATGATAAAATGCAATTAAATCCTCTCTTTTCAGATTTGACCTTGATATTGGGTATCACGGTAGGTGTCGCTTTAATGCTCACACTAATAATTGGAGGAATATACTGCTACCAGAAAAGGTAAGAGAATACAGCTGCCTAATTAAGAAATATGAAAATAACCCGCACTTTTATAAAATAATTTTGTTTTCGAGAGTATTTAAAATCGCACGATTCTCCAACCCAGTGCTCAGTCTTATCATATTGTTTTGTTTTGTCATTTATTTATTTTATTATTCAGGCTATTTCCATATTCAAGTGTACTCTACAAAGCACATTAAGTACAATATCCACGGTTGTACCTGTATGATTAAGACCATATGTAATACATTCTTTGTATTATTTTCCAGTCAAGGTGGTGAGCGATACGATCCCCTGGATGACGAGTCATCATCCCTGAGGTTTTCTAACCCGTTATATCAGACAATGTATGATGATGACCCTTTAGGCAGTAACAACGTGGGACAAGAGGTCAATGACTTCGCACAGGACCGGTCCCAAGATCCCGATGAAGATGATGGATATATTATTGACACACCAAATGGATATTATCCTATATGATGGATACCATTCATAATTGTCGTGATAACACATGTATATAATATGATTATATTAATTTACACAGATGACATATGATCAAGGGATGTTTATATTTTCTACACAGATGACATATGATCAAGGGATGTTTATATTTTCTACACAGATGACATTTTATCAAGGGATGTTTATATTTTCTACACAGATGACATGGGATCAAGGACTGTTAATATCATGATAAATTCTGACATTTAAGCAGGCGCTATGCCTCCCAGATAATATCGTGGAATGACATCACATATATTTTATATAATATGCTTAATGTACAAAGACATTTCAGCACAAACAAAATTGCATACTCAATTTTCCACATGCAGAATTGAATATGGACTGTTCCATTAAGAATAGTATAACATAAACGTATTATTTAGCTAATGAACAAGCTTAGGGGTGTACTAAATCAGCAAGACTTTACTCATAATGCTATTTATTGTAAATACATTTTTTATATTTATACACACCAAGGGTGCAATATTTCGCTGTATTTTTTTACTTTGTCTTATGGTATTCACAAGCACAAGTCGAGTTGAACACGAAATGGGTATTACAAGATTCCATATTGCAGTGGGTGCTAAGTGTCACTTAAACCCAACATAAATGTCGACAATCCTTGTCCAACCAATAGTAGGGATTGTTATTAGTGTCTGGCATATATGGCATCAAAATGAGAACACATTCTCCAATTTATACACATGAGACGCTATAAGCGTCTTTCCCATATTGTAAGGAAAAATTAATATATAAAGATTTGTCGAAAGATACCAGCTATTTAATGAGAGAATCCATTTGTATCTACCTTTGTGGTCATCGGTTTTTTTCAGCTGCAAATTTGGTCCAATTGATTTTTATTTATTTCTTATTTTTTATTTTATTTATAAACTGTCATGATTAGAGCAATTTAGAGAGGGGTATTTTTGTATATTAGACATTCTATATACATGAATTTTTTAAAGATTGCATGAGATCAATTTAAAGTCTATCATTTTTATCTTTTGTAAACCTATCACAATCACGCTATTTTGATCAAATTTAGCCCTCTAAATAACCCTAAAATTGACGGATGTTATTTTCAGTTTTTGTTCAGAATTAAAGTTTTTTCTGTGCTGTATGATATGTACTTTCATAAATTAACAATAATTGATAATATATCATAATACTTCTGAGCTGTTATTATGGAAGCCATTTCAAAATAGCTTAGCATGTCATTTTCCCTAATATCCCTCGAAAATTGATCCAAACCCTATATATTGTTCTAATATTATTAATTATTTTCGGATGTTTAAGAAAAAGGACTCTATTAGCTCGTATTTGAAAACTACAGATGATTAAATATTAAGATTTATGGTAAATTCTGCGGTTTTGCAGTTTCATTCTCAAGATCATTTAAAGGTCACTTAAAGTCAATGGCAATATTATATTTTTACTGAAAAATCAATATATCAGCTACTTCCTATAATTTATTCCTTGGTAGATACCAAGCTCTGCAAGATCAGGCCAGACCTGATTGTGTGACTCAATATTTTGTCACATTTAATAACATTACTGTGTTATTGTTATGATTTGAAATTGAGCACAACAAAAGATATTAATGAGATGTATACCAAAATAGTTAGGTAAAAACCCTTGAAGGGGGGGGGACAAAAAAATATTCATTTCTTTTCTCTTGGGCATGGTTAATACATGAATGACACTGCATTCTCCTTATACACCAGTCACATGTGCTCCAATTTAAATAAAGGCGATTGGGCGATGGTTTTTTGTTATTACAAATAGGCCGACAAGGGTGCCGTGAGGAAGCTGGGAGATAATCGGCCACAATGGTGCAATTTTAAGACTTTGTACGGGTCATCGAGAACTTTTAGCTACAACTTGTAGCTACAAATTGTTAGTGTTTCTACAATATCTCCTATCCAAAAATCATCTTAAAGCACACAGAAGGTTCCTGTCAGTGTTCTGCAGGCATATCAATAGATTATCGGAGGTCTGCCAGTGGCATCGCACAGGATTTCTATTTTATTCTTTGTTTCCAGGCCATACTCAGACAATCCTTGGGGCACCCCACTATATTCTACAGACATTGGTTTCGCCCCCCAAGAAAACGATATCAACGCCTTTAGGTATATGACCAGTATTTTCTGTGTATATGAGATGTCATAAACTTTCACCCCAGATATCTCAGCTTTAGCCTCCAATTTTTATTATTTCTAAAATATGGCCTTGTTTCTTCAGATTGACTTTATACAGAAAATCATGAATAAATTAGAGCCAAAATACATATTTGTGCTGTAATAGATAAAGCACACAGATAAGGTTGAGATGATTTACAAATATGTCCATTTTGTTTGTTTGGGGTTTTACATCACTTTCAACATTATTTCAGTTATTTCGTGATGAGACCTACTTGTAGCAGATATAGTGCTGCCTCACTGAATTGTCATGTCGCAGGTCCTTGACATGACAACCCACCCAGTCACAGATTTACAAGGACAACGGGTTAACCCTTTAGGCACAGGCCTCAGCTCATGTGGGAAATTGCATCATGAGTTCAATCCCGGCACGGCCGGGGTTCGAACCCACGACCTTTGGATCACCACAGAGGAACTGGTGCTAATAAGCTGGCGCCCTAACCAACTGCGCCACAACCCGTGGCCTCAAATATGTCCAATGCAATGCAAAAAGTTAAAGCATTTTATAATAAAGTTCATGTTGTGCAGGTCTGGTCATAAACATTTAACATTTAACTGTACTTATCGTAAATGTTTATGACAGTTCATCATGCCTAAACCCATACCTGCAAGTACCACTCATTCCGGTATAGAGTACATCAGATAGGCAAATCACTAGTCGAAACTTGACCATGTCAGCCATGATGTCACATGTATGTGATATGGTTTATTTCTCTTAAAGCATAGTATATTCTTTCACTTGGTCTATTTTTTGATAGATGTGAACCAATATTGATGTAAGCACGCGGTTGTCCAGTATCGTGCCAGAAGTATTATAATCTTCTTGGCCCAGACTAAGCATGCCTGATGATGTATGCATGTGTGTAGATTTCAGTGATAGTGAACATATCAGAAGCTGTGAGAATATAACTAAAAATAGTGTGCCAGATACTGTATATTTGTGTGCTAAAATCCTTTAATGTGTTCAACTAAATGAATATGGGTTTCAACCACTCTCACTGGTTTGTCATTAGCATATATTTTTTTACCGCTTATTTGTTGGTTTGTTGGACACCAGATACATTCCCTGTTAATATATTTCTTATGGACAGATAAACTAATATAGTGATCATAAGAATAAGATGTTCCACCTATATACTTTGTTTGTCAATAAAATTACTGCTGCTGCTACTACTACTACTACTACTACTACTACTACTACTACTACTACTACTACTACTACTACTACTACTACTACTACTACTACTACTATATGCAGTACATCATTAGAAATGGGAGACATTGAACATGAAATGGGTAGTACAAAACACATTCTCCAATTTATATACATATTCAAGAGCTAATTTAGCACCTTCCTGTTATCGAAGAAAAAAATAATAATATGAAATATATGAAAATTTGCAGAAAGAAATCAGCTTTTTCATTTGTCTCTACATTTAATACATTTCTTTTCACCTGATGTTTATTCTATCGCAAATTTAGCACATTTTCACATACTTTGATAGTTTAATATCAATTTGTAAGTACCATAATTATTAGAGCAGCTTATTGGGGGTTATTTTCTGAAAATATACTTATATTTTATATGTATGAAACTTCAAAAGATTGCATTGGATCAATTTAAAGTCCGTCAATTTTCATCTTAAGTACACCTACCACGTTCAAGCTATTTCTAACCAAATATAGCTTGTTCATAAATCTTGAAATTGACAGACTTTATTTTCATTTTATTTTCAGCATTAAAGTTCTTACAATGCGGTATGATATGTACTTTCATAATTTAACCAACAATAAGTTGTTATTATAGATATTATTTCAATATAGCTCAGCATATCAAAATTTCCTCTAATTTCCTTTGTAGAATGGTCCAAAAATAAAAATTGCTCTAATATTGTTAATTCTGAACGGATTTTGATAAATAAAGACTCTATGAGCTCGTTTTTGAAAGATGCAGATGATTAAATATTGAAATTTATAGTTAATACCACGGAAATAGGAGTTTCATTTTCAAAGTCATTCAAAGGTCACTTCAAGGTCACTGGCAATATTTTATAAAAAAAATAACCTACAAAGGTCCACATTCAGTCATGTATCATTTGTGGATGTGTCCCACACAGTAAAAACGTTATATGCCTATGTCTGTCATTTCTACTGATGAATATCTAAAAATTAAACACGTCCATTATTATACCAAACCATGGAGTGATGAGAGGTGGTGAGACTCGTCATGATTTGTAATATGGGAGACTAAAAAAAAAAGCATGTGCACATCATGATTTGAGATTAAACATATCTTGTGCTCATATATGTTTCTCATTGAATTTTGTAATATTAATTATTCTTTGTCCTGCAAGGTGAGAATAAGCATGTCTAGCATTACATTAAGTGAAATTGACTGTTTATCCACTGTTTATGTGGCACTAGACAGATCTCGGGGACATAATTAGCGCCATTTTAATGTTCATGACAGTCCCGGGTGACAGTCGGCGCATCCAGTTACATGAGGCTGGGCGCTTGAATGTGGCACCAGGAGCATATAAAGACAAGAACACATTAAGACAGTGGCACCTATTGCAAATACTGATCTGTCCACTACGTGGCGCTAGTGAGCCAGGTGTTTCAGAAAAACTAGGTCACGAGTATGATACAATAAACACAGGTGAGGATTTTATGTTGTAAACTTTCTGTCCACACTGCAAAGTTTCCAAAAAGAATGGCGTGCTAGGTAATTATTCAACCCTTACAATGGACAATTACTATAGATTTCAGTTGTTGGAGGGTTTGAATTAGCACAATTTTAGAGCAAGTTTTGCCGAGTTAAGTTATAGATGCACTCGAGTAGATCACAGAGTCCGATATAAATGGTGACAAATGTACCCCACATGTAAACACTGCACTGAATCAATGTGCATGCAATCATTCATGCCACAGCCCATTTCAAGGGCTGTTCAGGGGTTTACAACTGTCATTCAATGTCTTGATTTTGGCATTGACAATTATATTCATTTGCCCTGGAATTATCAATCCATGATTAATATGCCGTTGTTGAATGATTGCAAAATGTTGAATTATATTCCAGATCCATAAACATATTTAATGGTTGGAGGGAAAAAAAGTTTTGTTTTTAAATATAATATGAGAGACATTAAAGGTTAAAGTGTGGGTTTGTTTTGTTTGCATTACCTGAGACAACTTAATCCAAGGTATTACCGACTTTTTTTAGCACAATTAGATAAAATCCTGTCACCAATACACAATACTCAACTCGAATCGACGAGCCCCCCAGCGGTACCCCAGCCATATGTAGACTGTTATAAAGATAACATAAATCTAAATCTATTAGATGTCAAAATTACCTAATAATCGACCACTTTATTTTATATTTCAGACACGTGATTTAAGAATCTTACAAACAGTATGATTGGAAGGCAAACAACATTATAAACCGTATGTCATGATGATGATGTCACTATCAATTAGTCACGTGACCAATGACGATGAGAATTTATCTCACTGGACCATGCCTGAGATATATTCGGCCCAGAATTACCTTACCACGCTTGATAATAGTGTGTGTGATTATTTATATATACATGCTGTTCGCCACCCCAAAGTGGCCTTCCTTACCCCCATGTCCTCCAGTCATAGGAAACCAGAAGCAACTACAAGGCACAGAAGTAAAAATTATCAGGGTTCCGACAGGTGATATTCATAACTATTCTGTGGACTGTGCTGCAATTATTGCTGGTGATCAACAGGAAATTGCTAAGGCCAGAAACCACAGGAAATGTTCACCGTTTGAGATCACCCCCAAAGAATATGTTAACATGACCCAAAATTGTAAGCACTTCAGAAAAGTAAGAGGGTATGACCGATATATTATTTCAGAGGAGGAAACGGACTTTCCTCTGGCTTTCACTATACTTACATTTGAGCATGTGGATCAGACAGAAAGACTACTTCGTGCTATATACAGACCTCAGAACATATACTGCATCCACGTTGACCGAAAGTCTAAAGAAATCATCAAAAAAGCTCTTGAACAGATAGCAAATTGCTTTGACAATGTATTTCTTGCCACTGAGTTGTTGGAAGTCAAATGGAGTGAGTTCCCTGTTCTGGAGGCAGAAATACATTGCCTGAAGGATCTAGTCAAATATAGAGGATGGAAGTATTTGATCAACCTGACTGGCAGGGAATTTCCACTAAGAACCAACTGGGAACTGGTCCAGGTTCTCAAGGCTTACAATGGTTCCAATGACATAGACGGAACTCTTCACAAGTAAGATTAAAATCAAAAGCCACAAAGATAGAGAGTTTCTGTAGATAGCCTTTTTTTAGTTATTTGCACAACATGGGTTCCCGACTTCAAGGGATCTGTTAAATGGGTTTGTTAATGTTGAATATGGTTTGAAAATATTTTTGCCACAATTTGGTAACGCCAAAAGTGTTTTATTTACCCCACTTAACACCTTCATTCTAATTTCTTGTGCGTGGGGTCCAATTCAAATGTTTTATTGATAAAATTTCAGGAGGCCAATTATCTGGACAAAATATGTGTGGCGTAATGAGAACTGGATGACCTGGACCAAGAAATCTCCCCCTCCAAAAGGCTTCCTTATTGCTAAAGGTTCAACTCACATCGCTGCCACCAGGGGGTTTGTGGAATATGTTGTATATAACAAATCTGCTCAAGACCTTCTGGAGTGGATGAGGGACATTCGAGCACCCGATGAACACTACTTTCCAACCCTAAATCATAACCCTCATCTTGGCATTCCGGGAGCCTACACTGGTAGGTTTATTTTTCTTTTTATTTCAATTTAATAACTATTACAAAACTGGACTATTGTAAACTCGATCAATTAAATCAATGACGATTTCTGAAAATGAAAGTTACTAAGAATTAACATTACTTTTTTT
This sequence comes from Amphiduros pacificus, assembly GCA_949316495.1. Lineage (NCBI taxonomy): Eukaryota > Metazoa > Annelida > Polychaeta > Phyllodocida > Hesionidae > Amphiduros > Amphiduros pacificus. The sequence continues at coordinate 58,081,589 of OX439000.1, forward strand.
TCAAGGGGACCCAGATTTGAAAAGATTCCAAACGCGCTTCAAGATCTGGGAGAATGCGGTGGAGCATTGCGATGGCAGATGGTTCCGCTTCATCTGTAATTTTGGAGTGGGAGATCTGAGCAGAGTCACGAAAGCCACTGAATTATTTGCTAATAAATTTAGAGTAGAATTTGACCCTATTGCTTTTGATTGCATGGAACAGTGGTATGAAAACAGAACCAAGTTATTCAAACATGCTGATTTTGACATTGAATTTTATAAGAAACAAGTCTGGGTGAAAAAACATTTTCACATTTCTCAGGGATAGGACAAGCATAACATTTGATACAAGGTCACACGGGCCTCTCAAATATTTAAACCGAAATAGTTTGCATGCTATTACAGGGTGGCCACACTCTGATGAGAAAAAAATTCCCTGACATTTCCCTGACTTTTCCCTGACTCAAAAAATAATTCCAGGTATTGCGGCCTCCATTCTCCCCTACAGCCGCCCATTCCACCCTTCATATGTTCATGATTTGGAAAATATATATATGTAAAGCCTGGGAGGCCACAATATTGGAATGATATCTACTGACTAGAACAAATAAAAAAATAAGTAAGACATGTAACAACATCATGGATATTTGAGCTTCAACTTGGAAACTTTAATTCTTGCTATTATAGTATTAAAGCCAAAGGAGCTCATTTTGTTCCCTCAGTTATTCTTCATTGTGAATGTTTGTTTTAAACCCATCAATGATCTAAAAGTACTCAATGATTATGAAAATGAACAAAATTCCCTGACTTTTCCCTGACATTTCTGTCAATCAGAAATTTCCCTGACACTTTTTAAAATTCCCTGACATTTCCCTGACCTTGAAAAAAAAAGGTTTTTCCCTGACTTTTCCAGGTGCGTGGCCACCCTGTATTAACTTAATGATAAATTGGATATTGCTACGAATGGACAAGAAAAGGTAGAGTTAATGTTTTGGTTGTGTTTATTTACAAAGTAATGACATCATGTGAATATGTATTGAGTAATAAAAATGTATATACAAAAAATATATGCCGTTTAATTGATTTTTTTCTCTTGTAAACTTTCAATTGTTTCAGGTTCAATTTCTTAAGTCTAGTAAAACATACATTATAGAGAGATGGGCATTATCAATGTTGCCTCAGTATTGCCTGGCATATGGCCGGGCGGGTTGGTAGTGTCCCGGGTACTGGCCTGTGGCAGCCCCGTAGCCGCCCCCAGGACTGCTGTATCCAGACCTGTGCGGGTAGTTAGATGACCCCATATATCCAGAGTATGCTTTGTTTGTGTAGGTATAATCCTGGGCTTGGCTTCCTAGTCCCTGATAGGCTGGTAGGCTGCTTCTTGGGGGTTCGGGAAGGCCGTATGTGAACTCCTGTGGGTTCCTGACACACTTCCGCTCCCACTGGGGGGCGCTGAGCATCCATAGCCGGATAATGAGCTGCAACACGAAGACGATCAGCATCGTGATGGCGACGAATGGGATTGGAACCCACAGCCCCTTGAACCTAAAATATAAAAATAATGTGATAATTTTCTTTGCAAGTTTTACGTCAAAAGGTACGCCAAGTAATACCAATAATCGTATGTCTGTGTAAAATATGTCGACATTTAATTTTGATGGATTCACATGAATATAGAAATCAGGTGTTTCTGGAACAAACAATCTATTTAATATACATCAGTGAACGCTAAAGCACTTAAATTTGGATTTATATATAGGTAAAGAACATAATTTCTCAAGAAAATCAGGGCATTTTAATTTATCGATTGCGTATTTTATACTCCAGTTCAGTTTTTTCAGGACTAACTGCTTTGAAATTTGCTTAAAACTAAAACTAATAAGGCATCAGAAAATATCATTTTTTCAAACTTCTTAAAAGGCCATGCAGACGTGAATATAAATTTAGAGTCCCAATTAACCTACCTCTCATCTGCCATTGTCCTTAATTCCGAGGCACTTCCTTTACAAACAGGTTACTAAAGTGGACTAATGATAACTTAAGTGATCTCTTTATATGATAATTCCTTCAACAATGTCTTTTACATCTTTCAGATGTGTATTTTCTGTTTTTTCCTGTTTACAATGATGGTATATAAGGGAAATTCCCGGACTGTTTGAACCAATTTTGTTGTGTGAGTAGTTAGGTCACAGTCCATGACCTATTATCGTTATCTTTTCTTTGCGTATATTTGAACTACGGCACAGGTGAGATTAACTGGCATTGCTATCAGAATTATTTTCTGTTTGTATGAAAACTTCTTTAATAACTGTTTCTTTTAACTCTGGTAGTTTGAAAAATGAAGACTTTTCTTGGTAAGGAAGGATCTTTATCTGTGGAACCGGAAGGATCTTTAGGATCTTTATCTGAGAGAATATATATATATATATATTCTCAGGTTTAACTGTATATATATATATATATATATATATATATATATGTATATATATATATATATATATATATATATATATATATATATATATATATATATATATATATATATATATATATATATATATATTAGGGTGTTCCATTTTTGGCAAAAGTTATCAGATCTTATGGGCCATCTGGATTGGGGTTACATATGCCTTAGATATGATGCTGATTTTTTTTGGGCTTGATCGGACCGATTTGAATTTGTCCCGTATGACGTTTTTTTGCAAAATAGGCAAAAATTGCATTTTTCGGCCTTTTTCGTTACTTTTTGACAATTCTCTTCATGAACATTATCTCAATTGTAGATTATGTTGTATGTCACTTACAAGTATCAGCTCAGTTTAAGGTGTTGACCCGTTTGTAAGTGATATATCAGATTCTCTGGTTGAAAGTGAATAATAATGTAAAAAACAATGACTTTAAACACAGATAGAGGCAGAATTTGCTAAATATAGACAACTTTAATCATATATTCATCATACATATCAATGATATTATCAAATGATGTCAATGCAACAAATGAGACAACAACCTGGTAAACACAGTCTGGAGCAAATTTTACATGACTCTTAAATGCATAATACAAGGTAATTAACATCAAGTTATTTCCATGGTACTAGAATTATTCTTGACTTCATATTCTCAAGAATTCTCAGGGTTATCATTCATATTCTCAAGTTCCTCAGTGCATCACGTTTGAGACTATGGAATATTTCTCCATGACGGTTGGCAATAACAATGTAGTCATCCTGCAGATTCCCATCATGTGTGATATCGGCATATTCTGTCACATCCTTGATGGCCCTCTCTGCTCCATCATTTACAACTTCTAGCTTCTTGACCATGTCATACATAGTGACATAATCCTGGTCAAGATGCCAGTCTGCCACTGGACTCTGAAGCCATTGGCTGTTTAGTCTAGTTAGATTAAACAACAACCATGAGCATGGTCCAACAAAGTCAGCCAGATTACCACCATTCAGCAGATTTTGGTTTGGAAAAAATGGCTTTCCTGTATGAAAGTTGGCAGGCTGTGGATTCTATAGCAGTTGATCAGCTACCTGTTGCCGTTCCACCTCTGGCAGATCTTCATCAAAGAGGCAGAAAATGACACATTCGTGTGTAAGATACCAGAGGTGGCATTTCACACTTTGGAGAGCAGCTACAGTGAGTGTGCATTGTTTTGTTCCAGCTCCATGTACTGTTTCATACCTCTTCAGCTTTGTCCACAACTCTAGGTCTAATCTTGGAGCAAACGAGCCTGTAGGTAGTGCTGTACAAAAACAGGCAGATATATTCGGCCATAGCTAAGACACACTGCTCTTCCCTCGGAGTAAGGTGAAATCTATCTCTTGCTCGTCCACGAAGCATGGCAATCTTCAGGAGGTACAGACCTTGCTGCATGAATCTGATTGTACTTACAGCACCTGGTCTTCTCATCCTAAAGCCAGTCTGAAATGGAGCACCATGGCGACGAGGATGTACAACCTACAAGAGAGAAAGCAATAATGTAGAACTCAAATGATCAACATTTAATAACTTCTCTCTTCTTCTCCTGATCTCTTCTTGATGCAGCACATGGCAGCCAGTTTGAGGTCTACACCACCCATGGTGTAGAGCTGTGGATGCTGCTTCTGGCCTCTGTAAAATATCAAGTCCTCCATCCAGTCATCACTACACTCTTCCCGCAATGCTTCCTCTATAGCTGCTTCATCTCCTAGGGAGATGTCAAACAGACTGTTTAGCTGGTCTTGATAAACTTCTTGAATTCTCTGTTCAGGATTTCTGGAAAAGGCGTGGTAACCTTTGATCACATTCACAATCTGAAGCCCTCTCCATCTCTGCAAGATATGCCGCTTCTGTGGAAGGTGATTATTTGAGAAACTATCAAGGGGGGAGCCAATGGTATGTTTAAAATCCAAGGAGGAGACACAGGGACTTTTTGTAGTGCTTTTCTTTCCTTCAGTTTCTTGGCTCACAAGGTGCATAAGTAAGTTTTGTGCCCTGGCTTGTTTGCCCTGGTAAAGGCAAAGGATCAACCACCTTGGACTCCTTGGATGACCGTGTAGTAGGAGCTCTAATTTCTGGTAGGTCAACGTCAGGCACTGCTTTCCTTTTACGTCCACTATTCTTATTCCCAGGCATAATTGTTAAACTGTTCCTACTCCACCACCAACAAAGCTAGAGTTTCTATATAAAGCACTGAAAGTTTATATCATTCTGGCTATGCACATGCACAACATCATCTACTCCATTTTGAATCATTGGAATTTATGAAACACCTGCAAGTGCAAGAATGATATAATAATTACCTTGTTTATACATGGGTTTGGTCATAAATGACATAATAGTCACTATACACATGCACCGTGCATTGCATATCAGCACAATTCCAAGCACTATCCAAGCACTATGCTACAAATTACTGTTTCTTTTGTTAAATATTTCACAAAATAACTGAAAAATATACTACAAATACCTTTTTGTAAATGTCCTCTTGTTGAAAAATTGATCACATTACTTTCTTGTATGATGTGCAGATGACACTTCTGCCCACCATGTTTGACCCGGTGTTGCTAGCAACAGGATATGAACTTTGACCTACTTTTTGTACTTTTCTAATTTGCATAATAATACACATACCCACTTCTTTATCATCAATATTACTATATAAAGAACAAAAAAAGCAGGGAATCCATTCATATTAACCAAAGCTTGTAATACTGGACAATGATATATTGTATCATGTATCTGTGTATTAAGCGAGTGATATTTTACAAAGCAAACCCCAATTTTCCTATATATAACCATAAAATGTGATACCTGTTTTACCATCTGGTCAATACTTATCATTGAAATGATATTCATGGAATAAATAACAGAAAATCTGCAAATGAATTAATATTGAGGAAAGATAATCCTGAAAAAACTCTGAAAAAAGCCATTTTTACCTATTTTTGCAAAAAATGTCATACGGGACAAATTCAAATCGGTCCGATCAAGCCCAAAAAAAATCAGCATCATATCTAAGGCATATGTAACCCCAATCCAGATGGCCCATAAGATCTGATAACTTTTGCCAAAAATGGAACACCCTAATATATATATATATATATATATATATATATATATGTATATATATATATATATATATATATATATATATATATATATATATATATATATATATATATATATATATATATATATATATATATATGTATATATATATATATATATATATATATATATATATATATATATATATATATATATATATATATATATATATATATATATATATATATACAGTTAAGTCTGAAGAAGTCCCTTGAAGGACTGAAACATGTCGCAATAAAAGGTTTTACCTCTTTGTCACCACGGACTTTGTTGGATTACTTTCATCACCATTACACTGTATACAACTACCTTTTTACTTTGGATATATATATATATAGAAGTGGTTTCTCTTTTTAAAAAAGGGAAAATAACATGTAATGGGTTTTTATCCATCATATTTCTCATTGGGATCAATTTTTTTATATTAGAAATGGCACAAATCTAGCCAGATAGTCTAATGTCAGATTCTAAACAGAGATAGGTTGTTTTCTAACCTTTGGACTCTTTATTCAGCTGCTGTTTGTTGAACATGACGCCAAGGCCAACATTCAATCAATGGTTATTAAAGGCCGTGGTTTGTGTTATTATCTTTATATGCTAATGCAAAAGATCCCCAATCACTCTTCGAAACGAGTTGGGCATTGAGTCCTAGTAAAAGGTTTCTATCTGATCTGATATTGCCAAAATAGTGGTAAAAGGATCGTTAATTTCAAAAAGTGGTAAAAAGGTCATTAATCATTAAAAAATGTGCTAATATTCAAAGAAATCAAGACTCAAGCAAATACCCCTCACATTTCCAGTGACCAAAATCCTACACAATGTAATCAGAACCTCTCACTTATGGGCCAACCCCTTGATCATGTACTAATAACATGTGCAACCCGTCTGCTCACTCAGCATATTTCCCACATGCCCAGTTGTACAGATTTCTGTCTTTTATTTTTGTCATCTTGAAGTATTCTAGAATGGAATTAAATATTTGTTTGTGCAATCAATAGAATAATATTTATGTGAATTGCATATTCACAAGCACATAAGGTTTTACCAGGCGCAGGAGCAGAAAAAAAGATAGTGTGCCAGGAAAAACAAAACATACCGGTAGGCCAATTATCATAACTATGCTGATCATTGATTTTTTGTAATGTTTGTCAACAATTTCTGGATGGCTGCAAATTGCATGCAAGTCCTTTCCTGAAACATAGATTAATGGCCTCAGAGCTATGCTCATCATTTTATTGGTAATGTTTGTGACCATTTTCTAGAAATTGATTCTTAAATGATCACTCAAATACTTTCTCATAGCAGACTTAAGCAGATTATAAATGTGGCCCCAACTTATCCTGAATCTTAATGTTATTCAAAATAGCAGCCTCCTTGACAACTCGGTGACAGCCATTAGACTCATAACAAAATGGAGAGAGATCTGTGCCTTAAAGAAAATAGGTAGAATTAGTCCCAGAAAACATATTTCTATTTATTGCCAAGAACTACACCCATTAGTTTAAGAGAAGATCAAAGTTGACGGACAGAATGACAGAAAATTTTCATCACTGCAGAAGTTAAAATAGAACCAGAGATAGCTGAGGTTTCTTAACAAGAAATTAACCATTTACTTTCCTTTGGAAGATGAAATATCAGCTCAGGAAGGTTCATGGAACTCTTGAGTTATTTTCAATCCAATATGGCAGCCACTACTCAGTTCCCACCATCTTCTCTTTTCTTTAAGTCTCATGCTAAATTGATATTTCAGGAGATCATAGTTGAAGGACAGAAAGCTAAATAAAAAAGAAATAAGCATCCAAGATGCAGGTACACTCAACTTCCTCAACTTTGCCTCAACCTCGAGCAATGGGCCTGGTATTTACCAATTTGACCTATTTTACAAGGTCAAAAAGGTCACAGCAGGGGTCATGGTTGAACTTGTCCAAGACATTTCCCCCAAAGAGTTCACATACTAAAGTTATCGTGCACACATACATACACACACACTCATACATAAGGCAGGGCACGGATGTGAAACAAGCCCATTGTCGTCCCTTAGCTTTTAAGGGATTAAGCACCAATTTTGCAAAATGTGTTCAAAATTCACATATTGATTATAAATGCATTTGTCTCTCATGTCTATTAACTTTTTGATTGATGCATCCCCATCAGTGTCTGTGAAATCTATTTGAACAAGACCCTAATTCATAGCCGCCTTATGGAGGCACACTTCTTTCTTCGCTTCATTTGTATGTGGAGTGTTATCAGAGGCTCTGAAAGGTAAAATGACGTCATAAATGTATGGAAATACACTTAGGACGTCATGAAATGTATTGCCCTTTGAATAGTGCCAGAATGACGTCAAACAGTGCTACCCTACTTTGAGCCTCAATTGAGGTCAAGAAAAGTTCATGCTACCCGTGTTTGCCCGTCATGTGAAGCTCATGGCCGAGACAGATCTCTGCCGGGAGTGAAACTTTTAGGTCTTATATCAACTGATCTTTTTTCTCTATTATATTTTCAATTTGTGATGATGTCCGTATGTGGCTAATTTTCATTTTGTGATGATGTCCATACGTTTAAAGAACTACAATTATGTATAATATGTGCATTTAAGAGGTGCAAATATAAAAAGTAAAGCAACACAGAATATATCAATTAATGTCATTTATTTGTTATCAAACTAGACAATTTTCATTTTTGTAACAATGCAAGTTTGTTTTAAGCTTCAAAATGATTACTTGCTCCATTTCAAAGCTTTTGAAGTGAAGTTAAATACACAATAATTTTGATCTCAATTCACCATTTCGAGCACAATAGCCTGTTTTCGAAATATAAGACATTTAAATGAGAAGACTTGGCTTTGTATACATATGAAAGCATGCTGAGGCAACTTTCTTTCCTTTCCTTAGGCCCATGAGGCCAATGTCGAAAGAAAGATTAATGTAGGATACTATAAGTTGATCTAATGGTAAAACTTTATAATGAAATACTGTCAGCCTCAAAAATTGGCCAGAATTTATGTAAACCATGCATCAGGAAGTATGTTTCTCTTTCACAAATATGATATCATGACTATAGCTAGGTGGTCCATATCGACATGGTAAGTATTCTTCCTACTCTTCATTAGTTTGTGGCCTCCATATTAAAAATAATTACATATGAGGTGCATGAATGATTTTTTAAAAAGGTTTATTCTTGCCTGATGCACGATTATATACAAACTCTTACAAATACTACTGGAAATTGACAAGTCAATTGTGACAGACTGACGTCACTGCACCTATTCAATGTACAAGGTCTCTGTCTAATATGAGCTCCAATGAGAATGAAATGTTTCGGAGAAATTTGCTGGCAACTTGTTTCAAATTGAATCAATTTAGAAGTACGGTCATATTTTAGAACTAAAACCTCCAAACACTGGTATTTGCAAGCATGTGATGTTTACCGGTAAATATGTTATAAATTTATAAAATCAAAATGTGTTCTAAACTAGATGAGCTACATGTTTTAAAATTTTATTTCTGAATTCAGTTGCCATTGGCTCACAGTAACATGACTCAATGTAAAAAATTATCTTCTTATAACATCTCGTTCAAGAGACAAAAAACATGAAAAATATGAATAAATAAGCGGGACTTACAAAAACATTGACAAGCCACATGGTTAGAAATGCACATTTCAAATGATTGCACTAGATTGTGCCAAAGTAAAATGAACTAATACTGTAGAAATATATATTCTGGATATTTCTATCATTTGGTTTAGTATTCCTAGACAAACATCTTGACAAATATAATACAATTTTGTCTTTAAAACTGCTAGCACTATACATCATGAAGTACCCTTTTCATACAAGGCCAAGAAATAAGGTCGTCAATATATCACTCGGACGACTCTCCTAATTTCAAATAAAAAATAGAAAATTATAAAAATAAAGGTTGAAATACTTACTATTTAAAATGAGTTTAGTTTGAAATTATGGTTGAATATTTCAACCATATTCAATTTTTCTGATTTTGATTGAAACAAGAAAAAAACGACAGAAGCCATAACCTTTTTTCTTGGCCTTATTCCCTTTATTTGTGTTGTATCACATCAAACAGTGAATATGATTCAGGAACATTTCAGGTTCATATCATTCCACATAATATCAATTACAAGATAAAGAAATCAAAGATTTGTGCACGTTTTGTGAGTACGAGTCAAGACTTTCTTAAACCAGGTCAAAAATCTAAATTGGGGAGAATTCCAACACAAAACATATTGCAATTTCACAATTTAAACAGCTTTGGAGATTTACAGCCAAATCTGCAATGCTAGAAATGACTGCATAGAGTGGCCAAACACTGTTTTATCTTAATAGTTTTAGTGTAATTCATCCAATAATTAATTGTATATCTTGAGAACAAATAATTATTTATGAAACAGATCAAACTTGATTATCAAGAGTCTGAGCATAAATATCCACAATGGCCAGATGCAGTTATAAATAATGTCTTCTTGTATGGCCTCTGAAATTCGATCAATATAATTACGAATTCTCATTATGCAATTGAATAATCACCTTCAGTGTATTCCTCAGCTTAAATACAAAAGTTAATTCTAAAAATTCCTACTAGATGCAGATATGATGCAGTGATCAGCACATTGCTTGGTAGAATTCTATCTGAAGCATGGCAAGCTCTTCCAACTGGGTGGGAATATTCCCACCAACCAATCTATCATGCTAATCTCCATTCATCATTATCCCTTTTTTGCCACATCGGAGTCTGTATTTTGGTATATATTTTATATAACAGCTTGAATGAGTATGCACAAATTATCCTTTTTTTTGTATCAGAAGTTTAGTCAAAATCTTGAGGACAAAATATGATACACTATATAATTACACTATATAATTACTCTGACAAATTGTAGACACTGCATGTCATCTAAGGAGAGTTTATTCTCTGAACAACTAGGTAAGGTCTTTATCCAACATAAATCTAAGAACCAATGGTATTTTTAAGCTTGATATATCTCCTTATGAAAGAGACATGAGTTTTTACTCCTGATTGCCTGGCAATGATTTGCAATGCCAAACAAAACACAAAAAAGTAACAACTTAACATCAAACCAGGATCCTATAGAACGCTCATTAAAACACTAAATTGTGATTATTTTACAATTGTTTGGTTGGTCTCTTTCTGCGAGTGCCTGCATTATCATATTATATACATATGGGATCTATTTTGACACATAAGAACAATTCTTCTGCAGTACTATAATATCCATAAATATGCATGATAAGCTTCAGCTCAGCATAAATTGAACAAGATATTTGACAGATAGTAAGATTGACTGAACATATTTCATGCTGTGGGTATTTGAATCGGCAGATTGCTTTATTGGGTAGTTACTCTCTATATCACTGATCGACATGATGAGGCGACACTTATGTGATGAATGGAAGATGAGTCATGGCGAGCAGAGTATGTTCATGTGTTGTAAGTGTGTTGTATTGTTGTGTGCAGTTAAGAGTAGGGCGTACATGATGGTGAGTTGGCTGGGTGGCAGGGAAGGCTGGTTATGCATGGCAGTCCCTATGTACAGTCATTATTCGCAACCCCCAGGTGAGACCAGCCTGCCATCCAGCCTGCCATCCATGCCCTGAATTTGTTAGGATTCGTCGTCCAGCAGGCACCACATGTTAATATTCTTCATCTTCATTCCCGTCAAATTCTACCTCTTCATCTTCCGGTGCTGCAAACCCGTCCTAAAACACATCCATTAATATCTTTATTTACACTTTGTCATAATAACATATGTAATCTTACAATGAACCCTTGCAGCCTTCAACTCCAAAGACATACAGTAATTGAAATATGAATTGATGGTTTTGGTAAAGGTATTGTTAGATTCCTTTGTGAAGCCAGGGCCGTTCTTCCTCAGACTATCAAAACTGTGAAATTTTCAGGAGGGTGAAACAAAGTTGTTCATCTTTACAAAGTCCACAGATATTAATCTAATCCTACTTTGTTGATCAATCATCCAATACTGGAGGCCTCCCACACACTGCTTGTGCCCGTGTTTGTTGCTTCTTTGCATGATACATGCAGTTTTCAAGATTATACAAAGTATTAGGATTTAACATGAAACTTCTAATCAAACATGCCCAATAAGATCCACATTGGGAGACAAGCACCTGTGGGAATCATTTACATAAAATATTTGCACACATCAGTGGAATTTTAACTCAAGCAATCCTCAGATTTGTATTCTTCTAGTGATGTCTCTTCCTCAAGCAATCACATGATATTAAGCTCAAATTCAATAATAAAGAGGAAATATTGCATATAGAATACAACTGTCACACTGAATGAAATATTAACTCCAACAATTTGTCAACATCAAGTTTGGCCCCTTTGGGTTGTGTGTATCCACGGGTCTATTTTCAACACAAACCAAATGTGCAGGAAAATTACATTAAAAATAGACTGGTATGTACATTGTGTGTGTGTAGTTTGAAACGTAGTGTTTGTAAATCTCCTGTCAGTTTTAAAACTAAATCTTATGAAATGGGGTGTACAAATTTCCTATATACCACAATTATAATTAATATTTTAGTAATTTACTATGTCATGCTTTAAAATAAGTCAAATATCTCCATGCATCCACCTGTTTATGCATTTAGAATTCCCCCTTCATATTCAAATATGGTGGCAAAATAGTTTCTAATATCATGATGATGTACATTATGATAACATGATTTAAGACATGCTATGGGGTATGAGACAGTCTACCTTACCCCAAAGGTCCAAGGATCTTTTGCACCATGTGCAAACAGACACACAATCTTGACTTTTCAAGTCCAAAAAGTGCGTACTGGGGGTAAAGTAAAACATGTCACTGTTTTTTTTTATACGTATATAATAATCGGTGTAATAATTCTCAGCACATAGAGCAAAAGCAAAACATAGGCATCAGAGATGCATCAACCCTCAGCCCTGGTAACTCATTGCACAACATTCGCTCCACACAATATTTGTGAACAAAACGTCACTGCACCAAGGCAAATTGATGCAGGGGTAAAAAACGCATAAAATCTACTTCCTTTGATAGCTTAGGTGTGTCAAGTATCATGAAACTGTCATCATTTACTCTAGAATTATTGATATGGGCCTGTGACCTTGAAAAGCAGGTTAAAGTCACCGTCCATCAAACTCATGTGGAGTCTTCCCAGATTCTTATGTGTCAATTTTCATGAAGCTGCCATCATTTGTTCTTAAGTTATCACGATGACAAGGATGATTTCACATAATTGTCCCTGTGACCTTGAAATCAGGTGAAGGTCATGTTCCATCAAGAGAAGTCTGAGGTCTTCACCAGATGCTTGTGTGTGTCAAATCTCATAAAGCTGCCATCATTTGTTCTTGAGTTATTGCGATTCTTGGGATTTCACATAATTGTCCCTGTGACCTTAAAAAATAGGTCAAGGTCGCCGTCCACCGAACTAGTCCGAGGTTTTCACCAGATGCTTATGCGTGTAAAGTTTCATGAAGCTGCCATCATTTGTTCTTGAGTTATCACGATGACAAGGATGATTTCACATAATTATCCCTGTGACCTTGAAAAGTGGGTGAAGGTCATGTTTCAAAGAAAATATTCTGAGGTCTTCACCAGATGCTTGTGTGTGTCAAATCTCATAAAGCTGCCATCATTCGTTCTTGAGTTATTGCGATTCTTGGGATTTCACGTAATTGTCCCTGTGACCTTGAAAAATAGGTCAAGGTCGCTGTCCACCAAACTAGTCTGAGGTTTTCACCAGATGCTTATGCGTGTAAAGTTTCATGAAGCTGCCATCATTTGTTCTTAAGTTATCACGATGACAAGGATGATTTCACATAATTGTCCCTGTGACCTTGAAATCAGGTGAAGGTCATGTTCCATCATGAGAAGTCTGAGGTCTTCACCAGATGCTTGTGTGTGTCAAATCTCATAAAGCTGCCATCATTCGTTCTTGAGTTATTGCGATTCTTGGGATTTCACATAATTGTCCCTGTGACCTTGAAAAATAGGTCAAGGTCGCCATCCACCAAACTAGTCCGAGGTTTTCACCAGATGCTTATGCGTGTAAAGTTTCATGAAGCTGCCATCATTTGTTCTTGAGTTATCATGATGACAAGGATGATTTCACATAATTATCCCTGTGACCTTGAAAAGTAGGTAAAGGTCATGTTTCAAAGAAAAAATTCTGAGGTCTTCACCAGATGCTTGTGTGTGTCAAATCTCATAAAGCTGCCATCATTCGTTCTTGAGTTATTGCGATTCTTGGGATTTCACATAATTGTCCGTGACCTTGAAAAATAGGTCAAGGTCGCCATCCATCGAACTCATTCGAGGTTTTCACCAGATGCATATGTGTGTCAAGTTTCATGAAGCTGCCATCATTTGTTCTCGAGTTATCGCGATGACAAGATAATTTCACATAATTGTCCCTGTGACCTTGAAAAGTAGGTGAAGGTCATGTTTCATAGAAAAAATTCTGAGGTCTTCACCAGATACTTATGTGTGTCAAATCTAATAAAGCTACCATTATTCGTGCTTGAGTTATTGTGATTCTTGGGATTTCACATAATTGTCCCTGTGACCTTGAAAAATAGGTCAAGGTCGCCGTCCATCGAACTCGTCCGAGGTTTTCACCAGATGCATATGTGTGTCAAGTTTCATGAAGCTGCCATCATTTGTTCTCGAGTTATCGCGATGACAAGATGATTTCACATAATTGTCCCTGTGACCTTGAAAAGTAGGTGAAGGTCATGTTTTATAGAAAAAATTCTGAGGTCTTCACCAGATACTTATGTGTGTCAAATCTCATAAAGCTACCATTATTCGTTCTTGAGTTATTGTGATTCTTGGGATTTCACATAATTGTTCCCGTGACCTTGAAAAATAGGTCAAGGTCGCCGTCCATCGAACTCGTCCGAGGTTTTCACCAGATGCATATGTGTGTCAAGTTTCATGAAGCTGCCATCATTTGTTCTTGAGTTATCGCGATGACAAGGATGTTCGCTACAGACATACATACATACATACATACATACAGACATACATACATACATACATACATACATACCCACGCCAGGAGTACTACAATACCCTCAGCCTGATTACATCAGGGGCTGAGGGTAAAAAATATGATCACACAGCAACTTAATTTGGTAAAGGAAAACAGAACAGAATACATATCATTAATAGTTAAACACTCAAAATCAAACTGATAATAATAGCCAAAGGGTAAGATAAGCTTGGCTTACAGAAAAACTGACAAGTTTTCAAAAGTCTCCAGGCTGATCTGTGGCCTGAAAGTTACATGGAAAATTACCTATTTGTTGAAGGTCAAAAAAGAAGGCAACAATATTATCACATTTTTTGTTGTGGAATGGAATACACATTTCAAACCCAAAGTGAAAAAAGCTGATTTTGAGTGAAAAAGCAACAACCACAAAGACACTGGTTTGACTGAAAAGGAAATAAAAAATCCTTTCCTGACGAGTTAGTTCATGACAGAAGAATATCCAAAGCCTTTCTAAAATTTGCTTGACCTTATCGTCTATGATTATGAAAACATTTTCATATTAAATCCACTTTTGTCTTTGTGAATATGTGGCACAAAAAGCTCGCCTTCGAGAAGCATCATACTGTATTAAAATTTTTAAAAGACTTATTAATTGACACCTTACCTCTGTGGCATATAAAATCTCTAACATTTTCTGTATCGCTTCATGACTCTCGTTTTCTTGACACAACACCTCAATATCTCGTAGTTTTCCAAAATAAAAATCTCTCTCTTTCTCAAGACCTTCTACTGTGAGTTTCATCTCGTTCACCTACAAAAAATTTGCAATTAAATGCTTATTATTCAATATTTCTTGATGATGAAATTATGTTTTATCCCATTTTTGTTGTTGTTATTTTGGGGGCTTACATGAATTGACAAAAAAGAAAATTAGGACTCTGAAAACACAGAAATTGGAGCACAATCTACAGATATCATACAAACGAAAATTTTTATATTACTTTTTATTTACTATTTCATATTGTGTTGTCCATCCAAAGATAAATAAATACCTGTGTTTCTAGTTCATGTATCTTTTTGATGCTGTTGGCATCTCCACTAGCATTCCTTGTAGTGGCTGCTGGGCGTGCAATACCTCCACCTGAGGCATTCCTGGTAGGGGCTGCTCTGGGGGCTGTAACAAAGCAAAGTTGCACTGTCAACGAGACCTCAATTAACCCGATTAATAAACTGATTAAATACATGTAACAGTGAAGATGTTGGGTGTGGATGGTTATACAAACCTGCAGATGTGGCTAGGTCTACGCTTACTCTTGTACTTGTTTGTGTACTGAAGCAGGGTTTCTTTATGACAGAGGCTAAGGTGATGCGGTTACCTTGTTTAGGTGCAGTTCTTTCAGCAGGTCTGGCAGCTGGACGACTCATTCCTGCCCTCTTTATCCCTGAGGATGCACCTCCAAGTGATTCACCACTCCTTGCTGCAACTGGATCATAGTCCTCGCCATCAAAGTTGGCATCAAAGAACTTCTTGAACCACTGTACAAACTCAAAGTTGTCTTGGAACCGACCCTTCACTAATCTCTCCACCGGAATAATCTGAACACAAAAATGACTTTTTTTAGGATATTGATTTCAAACATGTACTAATATTTCGCCGTCAGTTAAAGGTAATTACTTAAAATATGTGTAAATAGCAAAGTAACCCTGCCATTCATCATAATTATTTATCAAATAATGAATGAATTTGATAGAAAATCAAGCTTTTTGACTCCTGATATGTTCAACTTGATTGAGATTTCTTTGGCATGTTAATTCTAGGAAGTTATTTCTATTACATCTGACAATAATTTGGAAGTTCACATAAAGAGTTCTGAAGATTTCTTCAACATGAGCAATATAGTATAAATTGATACACTAAAATTACACGATTTTAGCATAGTAAAATGCATATTAACTGCTTTATTTATCATGAAAAATCTGACAGAGTATAAAAGTCTAATGTGACATATATACATATATGTATATGTGACATATATACATCCATTAAGCTGTTTGGTTACTGTAAATAAGATGTCTAATTGTCATGATTCTGTCAAAACAGATTTGAACCAAAATCTACTGGCAGAATTAGGCCACATATTCGGCATGTACAAAAATAGACATCAGAGGCAGTGATCCTCTGCCCTGGTGGTGAATATCATACAATACTGCTCTTAAAATTAGGTCAAACCCACCCATTAGTGAACTACTTATCTCAGATATTCATAAGATGTGCAAACTAGGGATTCTCTGATCTTGTTATGATAGCATTTTTAATATAGTTGAGGCATTCATCTATAAAGAATAAATCAGCACAATTTCCTCAGTTCACTAACAAATTTCGTTTGTTTCCTCCCATGACATAAAAAGATTTTCATTGCATTAACTGACACTTTATCAATTTTGTTGATGGTATTTATTTGGGGGACTTTATCATTTTTCACTGGAGCGAAAAAACAGATCTTCTTTCTAATAACATTCCTCATATCCATGATAGAAAAACATGTTTAAAAAAAACTCATCACAATTTGATGGAAACATTCACCATTGCTTTAACTGTTTTATACAAAAATTATAATACGCCTGTCTAAACTTCTTAAATTTGAAAGGAATTGGTGCTGTCCTTGTCATATAAAGCAGGAACAAAACTTGTGTCCAAAGTCTACACATGTTAAGGACATAAACTGCATGCACAACTTGCAGGGTATCCTGCAGAATACCCGGACTGCCAGGGCATATCCTCAACGATAAAAAAATACAGTACATGTACACAAATAAACCACAACTTGACAGACTGTATACTCTAATGACAAATTAATAAAAGAGCAAAGCTCATATGGCGGCCCGCCATGGTGGCAAAGTTAATGGGTGCATAGATTAAGATGTAACTTAAAAGATATAAAGGCGCAGCCGAGTGCAATATAACTTTCCGAAGGTCCATAAAAAGTCATATTGCACGACACCCAGGTCCATATTTGTTTTATTCTATGATCACTGTGTTAATTACTGTGTTAATTACACATGGCAAACCTGGACATTGTTGATGGCAAACCTGGACATTGTTGTGATTGCTGTCGCCTGCTTCCCAGTCTGCAGGTCACTCAGAGCAAGCTGGTGACGTCATTATAGCTGGTGACGTCATCAGTGCAGTGGAAAGTATATTGACGTGCAATATAATGCATCTGGTCAATAAAACAATTTAGAGAAGCTCATGTGACCAGGAATTGACCAATCACAGCACAGAATACACAGTGATCATAGAATAAATATATATATATATATATATATATATATATATATATATATATATATATATATATATATATATATATATATATATATATATATATATATATATATATATATATATATATATATATATATATATATATATATATAGACGGGACAAACGGACAAGCAGAAGCATGAAAACTGTTACGGAGGGCGATACAAGGTCTCCCCTCATCCTAACGTGTGGGTCGACAATTATGTAGGCAGGGTAATTTTGTAATTTAATCAATATTGGCTTAAGGAGTTATTCATTGAAGCATGACTTAATTACCGAGAAAATTAATAAGTTTGTTTATGAGATGCCTCAATTATGCACACTAAAAAATAATGTTTTGCCGGAGAGATTTTTGATATATGAAAAAATGTTAACAAAGGCTCACATAAGACTGATGATTTGTCCATGGTTGCCACAGAAGACTTATTGCAAAATTCCCTGACATTTCCCTGACAAAACTTAAATTTTCACTGACAACAATTTCATGAATTAAAGTAAATACAGGGAATATATTTTGATTTACCAAATATTACTAGGAGCGTGACTGTGTCCCTCTGGCATGAGTTTTTAAAGAAATTTTCATTTTTGAACACGAAAAGGACATATGACAGGGTGCTCAAGTAGTGATGAAACTGACCTGTCCATAGGACAAGTGATATTGAAAATGTACTTCCCTGAATAAAATTTACTGATGATTCTTTGAGAGACCATTTAACATAACAAAATGATCGGAAAAGTAAATAAACTATGCTCATATTGCCTCAATTGAGGTCAAATAAAGTTCACGCTACCCGTGTTTACCCATCACGTGCAGCTTATGGCTCAGGCAGACTTCTGTTGGGAGTGCAACTGCTATGTTTCATAGCAACGTATCTTATTACTCTATTATAATTTCAATCTGTCATTATGTTCATATGTGGCTAAGCTTTCAAAAACACCAAATTGTAGAATTGATGCTTAATACCTTTAAAATGACTTTGATTAGACACCATCACCTTTCTGCCTGGTATCAGCTCTGGGGACAATGGTCACCAAGCCTTTCATTCTTTTGCAAATTCTGATTAAAATGGTTACATCTAAGGACTTTTTCAACCTTTCTGAGATTTAAATGACTGACCAGTGGAAAGCCTGAATATCAGATGAAATTAAGCAATAATGTGTTGCAAAAAGATGCCATAGCCTTGATTTTTCATGTATTTCACATACGTTTTGCAGTATGAATCATTTAATTTCTCCTTGACAAAACATAGTTTTCCCTGACAAATTCCAAAATTTCAAATTTCCTGGACAAATCATTAAATTCCTTGACAATTCCCTGACCTTGAAAAAAATTCTTTTTCCTTGACTTTTCCCTGACCTGTGGCAACCATGTTTGTTAATTGTATGTTAGTGGAAACTGACATGTGGCGGGACAGAAATATATTTCATAAATTTTAGTTTTAAGGCTGGAAAATCCAAATTATGTAACATCTTTGGCAAAAAGACCTATGTTAAATGGATATTTTTGAGAAATTAGGTCTATCCTGGACTAGAATCCTTCCATTCACTTTCTTTTTTTTGTTTTTTCGACAACAGCCTGGACAGCATGAGAAAAAAATGTCTCTTTGTGAAAAAAAAAAAATTATCGGAAACTTTGGCATAAGGAGATGATTTTGAAGACAGCAGGGCTTCTTGAAATCAGGATTATTTCTGAAGGGTCTTTTACTTTTGGGAATATTTACAGCAATTTTTGCCATTTTATAGAACTTGATTTAAAGTATTTTTTTTAAATTACGGACCCGCTCCCTTGAAGCCACCAAACTATTTGATTTATTTTCATGTGTTTTGTGTGTGTGCGTGCGTCTGTGTGTGAAAACTGAAATGCTGATCTAAAAACTTTAACTAAACCCAGAACCCCTAACTACATATCACATTAAGATTACACTAAGATCACTACACTGATGACAAATGCAACAAGAAAGCACGACAAACACATGCACAGGATAGCTATACAAAAGAGGAAGGTTTACATATAGAAAGTAAGCTTATAAATGAGTGTGAGAGGCATATCAGATATGGCAGGCACAGCATTGATACCACACAATCAATGCCCTACTCACCCTGTCTACGCCCATTTTCGCAAATGAATTTTGTAGCAGCTTGAAGTTGGCTATTTTCTCATGTTCTAAGTTAGTATTGTATTTTATCTTTTTCAGAGATACTGAACCTGCAATGTAGTACGAAAAAAAGAGAAGAGAGTTTGTGTGAGTGCTGGCTTGAACCTGCAATCATCAGACATAACAAATGTGACACACATGATGCTGCCATTCTTTTGAGAAGACCTGGGTGGTTGTGATCTCCAACACTCCTTCGCAACAAGTGAACATGCCCTACAGAACCATAGTGTTATGTATCAGTTAATTCACCATCACCAAGGGTAGGGTTGTTTTACCTCCCACAAGGTAAAGTTGGAAGCTTGTGTCCAGTGCTCTGCAAGTCGGTGTTGACAGATTCAGGGAGTGAGTTCATATGAACAAGAGACCTTCTAACTCTGGTTTATTTTCCATAATGTGGGATATTGGATGCCCTCAGGATGAGTATGGCATTAATATGGCAGCCTGTTTGTTTTCTCCTGTTATATTTGCAGGCACCTTTGTATCATCCTGTGTGATTTCTTTTTTCTAGGCAAGTTGAGTTTGAGCTACTTCCAACATGTTAGCTGTCATTTCTTCTGTTAAAAGTGCAACTCTGTGAAAAATATTCTGACTAATATTGTGCATTAAATAATAACCAAAGAAGCCCACCATAACAGAAACGACTAAGTTGTGTAATTATGCTTCAAAATCCGAGTTCCAATGATTCTACCCATCAGTTGCAAGATCCAAAAAATGAAAAGATAAAAACTAGTGCAAATTTATGTCGCTGGTAAACCATTCAACAAAGTAATAGGCCATGAGTTGCTGTCAAATAGAGACCCAATTATCAAAATCATATTAAACGATTATTGTATGTTAGTATTAAAACTAAATAACATCATGCCTTCTCCATTCTACCAGAGAGAAATATATCATATCATTTTTGGTTAGTCAAATCTTTATATCTAGCTTTATCTCATAAAATATGAAGCAAGCAACACACATATTAATCTCTTCTAAACATGACTCTATTTTCCAAGTCATTACCAAGCATTGACTCAGCCCTCCCATTCTTGAAGACTTGCCAAACTATCATTCACTACAATAATGCTATATATCCATTCAAAGATTGTCGTTTGGCATCCAAAATCCCACATTTCACTTGCATAAGAGTTGCTCCAAAGCTATGGTGTGTTGGCCACAAGAAAAAAACCTTGATCATGGTTCTTTCAACAAGGTAACCATGATGAGGTCAGATTGTAAGCAGTGCTTGTTTTGTTTCTCACCTTATCCACCTTCATTTTCTTGAAGGAATTCTGAAGGAACTTGAAATTCTGAATATATTCATGCTCTAATTTGGTATACATTTTCACTTTTTTAAATGGTATACTTCCTGCAATAACAAACAAAATATGGCAATAATCTTATCATTTGTCATAAAATCCATCTGTTCTTCTCAAAACTCTTGTACTCATCCAAAGGACTTGATCTGCATCTGTAAAGACCAAAAACCAATAAGTTCCGTTCTTTCTTCTTTCTTTGCCCTTGTGGTCATCAAAATGCCTTTATCAGCATCTGGAAGTTGCAATTTAGATAAACAAAACATGAGTGTTCACCTGATACTCTGCAAATCGGTATCTGTCTGAAAATTAAACCTGTATTACAACATGTATGCTTTTATCCAAATTTGCTACTGTTACAGTGAAGAAACTTATTCTTTATGTCAATGTTTGTGACAATTAAATTTTTGTGACAATGTTTGTGACAATTAAATATATAATATATATATAATATATACATGTTATTATTTACTGCTCAAACATCAATATTTAATTTTAACTATTTCAATGGAAATTTTAATTTAGCAATAAAGGTGTAATTTTTTACCAAATAAATCAGTATTCAACAGTAAAATAATTTAAAAGTATTCCTCTAATTACTTTAAGAATGAGCTAATAAGTTCCTTCTTAATTTCTCGACTCACCTGGAAACATCATGTCCATAAACTGGCAGTACGCTGAACCTGTAATATAGAGAAAAGTATATTTTGAACTACAAGAAACTCTCTTGTTACTTACAAACAAATCAACTTATACTTATCATTTATTTTTAAATCATAGACTTTCATTTTCACATCTATTTTCATTTTACCTGTACATAATTCTTCTATTTTGGAGAAACTTGCTTGCAGAGTGTCGTTGATCCATGCAAGCATGTCATGCCGGCTCATATTGTCCGATGTCACACTCGTGCTATACACATTTACTGCCATGATTCTGTTAGTCACTGAAAAACACATGTAAATCCATATAACAAAGTATTTCCATTAAATATCTAGGAAACACACATATTTGTATAAATATTATAAAAAAAATTCATATTCTTGTCCCTGTCAATATTTCCAAAAATATTGCGAGACATATTATGATAGGCAACCATTAGATTCATAATAGTTCATAATACTTCAATCAACAGTAAATCAATGATCCTTACAGAATTTACCAGTTTACATGAGGTTTATGTTTTATGGAAAACTAGCACAATTCTATCTACCATAATCTGGCAAGGTACACATGACTGAGAAGCGAGGCCTCTTCTTAAAGTGTCCTTCATCTTCGTGTGTATAGCTCTGTACAACATTTCAAACAAAGACTGCTGATCTAATATGTAGAATTTAATTTCATTTCACAAATATGATCAAATCACTACATTGTCAAAATGAAATAGGCTGCCAAATGTATAAAGAAAAGATCTGACAAGCACAATACTTGGCAGTTGACAACCTGTGAGACAGAACGTGACCTGAAAGTAGGGTGGTTCAATCAAAAAGGAACAAATGGAACTTGATAAGCTCACAATATTGAGAAGAATCAAAATGTGTTGTGTGCTAAGGATTTACTTACTGAAACTATGCTATTGCTGGAGAGGATATATGAGACACAACAAAAGTAAATTCATGAAGTGTCTGTAGACTGTGGAGACAGGCTTCATCAATTTATATTTATCAATGATAAACTTACTTCCCTTTATGTGGGATTCAGTATTCAGCAAAAGTACTAATGAACAGCTGTGCTGACTATCACTTTTTATGTAATCTACAAATTTCCCGGAAATGTCTCAAATTACTTCATAAATGATCATTTTAGTTTGTACATAGTTTTGTAGATCAAGTCAATGTGACAATATGGCTGTGCGGCACGGCAAGTCGAGAAGTCTCAAACAGAGGCCATATTTTGATTAGTCAACTGAAACATTTGATGTCCCCAGTGTTTAAACAAGAAAAAGTGGTAATCCACATGTAACACGGATGAGAAAAAAAATTAACAATCTAACCAAAACTGTCAACAAACAGAACAAAAATTAAAATAAACAGAACAAAAATTACAACAAACAAATCAAAAATTAAACTAAACAAAAAAAACATACAAAATGAAATATTATCTTTATTCTTCTTTTAAAAACATTTAATTTGGTATATGAACGATCTTTTTAACACAACTTTATGCAAAGATGTGCCTTTTCACGCTCTATTATGTAAGTTGCCCTAATATCGCTCAGGCACTACCGCAAATCATCAATCAAACTTTTGCATGTCATTTCTGTTCTAATTGTCTGATTTACACCAAATTTGAACTAAACTTACTGAAAATTCCTTGTTCTAGCAATTGGGAAGCATTTCCAAGCAATTTAAAGAGATAATTTTATGAAACGATGGGCGAACACGATGGCATAGTTTTGAACGTTCTGCTTTGTTTACATCTTTTTTGTTTTACTTCTTTTACATATACCGTATGTACTCGTGTATAAGACGAGGTTTTTTTCCAAAAACTCTTAGTTAATGTTTAGGGGGTCGTCTTATACACGAGAGCAGTCTAATACTCGAGTATTTACGGTAAAACGTAAATACGGTAAAACGTAAATACGATGTTCATATTTTCGAAATAACTAATATCAGACGTAGCAGATTGATTTTAATTGCATTTTAAATGATAAATAAAGGTATTTACCCAATATAATTGGTCTATTATTTCAAAACGCTTTGTTTTGACTTTGTTCTCACTGATTCCAATTATCAGCGTTCAGTTATGCATTTCGTCTTTGTTTCCACTGCTTTGAGTCGTGTCTTCCCTGTTGACAGAAATGCTTTCACACGTGGATCGATTTTAATTGCGTTTTAAATGATAAATAAAGGTATATACATAACATCCATTCATTTAACATGCATTACGCAATACTAGCGTGAAAGCAAATATCGGACAGGCGGACTATTGTCTACACGTGGTTAAATATTTCTTTGTGTATTAACACGCTTTGTTTTGATGCTAAGATCAAGGACGTGGAGAAATTCTCGACCTGAGAAGCGTAGTTGTGATAATATTAAGTAAATACCTTTATATATAATTTAAAACGTAATTAAAATCGATCCACGTGTGAAGGCATTTCTGTCAAAAAGGGAAGACACGACTCAACGCAACACGTGGTCGCAATTTTGAAAGGCGGAAGTGATGGGAAGAGGCTCTTGTTTTTAGCGCGAAAACGATTATGAACTCGCATTGAAATATTAATAATGGATGGTTTTGTTCTGTTCTCAACCTGCAAAGCGAATTTGTGTTAATATTGGGTATATACGTTTATTTATCATTTAAAACGCAATTCTCTAGCAAATCTGCAAAGTCAATGATCACGTGACATGTGAGTCACGTGGCCAATCGATCCGCTACGTCACGGACATCGTATTTACGTTTTATTTTTACTTCTATGTCTATTAAAATTAAAATTATTATTTAGATATATCGCACAATTCAATTCTGCCTTTCATTTAAAACGCAATTAAAATCGATCCACGTGTGAAAGCATTTCTGCCAACAGGGAAGACACGACTCAAAGCAGTGGAAACAAAGACGAAATGCAAAACTGTGAACGCTGACAATTGGAATCAGTGAGAACAAAGTCAAAACAAAGCGTTTCGAAATAATATTGGGTAAATACCTTTATTTATCATTTAAAATGCAATTAAAATATCAAACTCGCTTTCGCGCTAAAAACAAGAGCTTCTTCCCGTCACTTCTGCCTTTCTAAATTGCAACCACGTGTTGCGACCACGTGTTGACGATCTTAAGAAATTGACAGAAATGCCTTTACACGGGGATCGATTTTAATTGCGTTTTAAATGAGAAATAAAGGTATTTACCCAATATTATCACAAATTATGCTTCGCAGGTCGAGAATTTATCCATGAAGTAAAACGTAAATATCTTGTACGTGACGTCGCGTTAATTCACGTCCGCAACACGAGAAGCCATTGCGCAATATATTAATATTTCAATGCCAGTTGATACACTCCATTTGTTTTCGCGCCAAAAATAAGAGCTTGTCCCCGTCACTCCCGTTTTTTAAAATGACGACCTCGTATTGCGTAATGCATGTTAAATGGATGAATGGTTTTGTTCTGTTCTCGACCTGCAAAGCGTATTTTGTGTTAATATTGGGTATATACTTTTATTTATCATTTAAAACGCAATTAAAATCGACCCACGTGTGGAAGCATTTCTGTCAAAAAGGGAATACACGACTCAGTGGAAACAATGACGAAATGCAAAACTGTGAACGCTGATAATTATAATCAGTTAGAACAAAGTCAAAACAAAGTGTTTGGAAATAATAGACCAATAATGTTGGGTAAATACGTTTATTTATCATTTAAAACACAATTAAAATCAATCTGCTACGTCTGATATTTGTTATTTCGAAAATATGAACATCGTATTTACGTTTTACCGTAATTACTCGTGTATAAGACGGCTAATATCTTATATTTTAAGCATATTTACGTTTCACTGTTTCACTTTTAAAATGACCGCCAAGCTTCAGCTTAAGCTTGAATGGTAGCAGAGCCGATATCTCTTGAAAAACCAACTCGTCTTATATTCGGAAATCGTTTTTTTTTCAAGTAAAATAACCTCAATTTTGGGGGCTCGTCTTATACACGAGTCGTCTTATACACGAGTAAATACGGTATGTATTCATACACCGGGACGCATGCGCGAATTGGAATCAATCGCATGCACACGAAGAACACTCCACAGTGGCGTCAGTTGCTTCAACAATAATGACCACCAAAAAAACGAATTACAACCCACAGGATATGACTACGCATTTCCCATGATCGTACCTGTCGGCAGTGGATATCAAAAAAGGACCATCCGTGTTACAAAAAATTTGGAAAAAGTTGGTCCCCAAGGCAAAATAGAATTCATCTGCTGATAATACAACATCTGAGTGATGACTAGCTAAGAATTCCAATGAGTAGTTTGATGGACAGGCATGAGAACAAACAAGTCAGCACAGCTAAATGCAGGCCAAATGTCTGCTGTTACAACAAATTTAACACAAAAAAGTATAATCCAATAGCAGACATTTACCATCAAATGGCAAGTAAATAGGATTTTTATTTTGGTTATGTTTCAGGCTCTTAGCCATAAAGCAACATAACAGGCAAGAAATTAATATCTGCTTATGTTTTATTTTTTGTAACAATCATTTTTGAAAAATAGATGGAATAACATAATGAATTCAAAAAAATAATATGCATGTCTCCTCCTTCCATTAATCATGCTGGTGACTATGTGACCAAGTAAATAATTAGAATGTGTCTGCACACTCATATGAATGCAAAAAATGTTTGACAAAGCATGTGCATATATGTTGGTACTCTATACTTCAGTACTCACTGCTTATGCTACAACTAGGTCCCAACGTTACCCGCTTCCTCCACACATGCTAAAAAGTTACACTAATATGCATGATACTGATGAATTTGATCATTTATCGTCATGAATTACATGTTGCAATAAATCTGTTTCAATTCATGACAATATCAGGTCTTTTTCCAGTTTTCTGAAGTAGACCAATCACAAAAATATTGTTAAACCCAAATGCCACATTAATATTTTCTATGTAAGGCGAGATTGCAGCTGTTGCATAGTGTATTTGGTATATATTTTGGATTCCATGACAGTAAAAATAGTCCTGATTACACTCTGCATTGTGTGTCACATGACACAATAAAAAATAAACATTTGTGTCCCAGTGTCAGACAGAACATGATATTCTTTTGTTAACCTTTGTAATATTTATATTACATTATAAGTATATATATAGACATCTGATTTTCACTGAAAAATCATCTCAAAAGTGGTGAAAATTAATCCATGACTATATATAAGCACTATTATACTATGAACTATGTAAGATATCATCATAGTTTGAGACGAGACAAATCAAAAGATTTAAAACTTGACATACATTTATAAGATAAAGATCAATAATCAATGATCTTGTCCTGTCTATGTATCAATGTCATAAGAGGTGTAAATGGATATTTAAAGCAAAACCAAATGTGATATAAGTATAATACATACATGTATGTAAGTTATTTTTCAGCAGAATGATTGCAATTGAACTTTAATTTGATGCCATTTGCAAAAAAAATAACAAACATGCTGGAAAATATTGGTCAGGAGGTCAACTGAATAGAATATTTCTGTATTAAGAGTGGTTTGGGCAGAGGTCCATAATTTGTGTTGCGGTAATTATCAAGTTGATGTCATGAGCCATTGACTGCAATAAAGTTGCAAGTCCAAC
This sequence comes from Amphiduros pacificus, assembly GCA_949316495.1. Classification (NCBI taxonomy): domain Eukaryota; kingdom Metazoa; phylum Annelida; class Polychaeta; order Phyllodocida; family Hesionidae; genus Amphiduros; species Amphiduros pacificus. The sequence goes on from OX439000.1 coordinate 58,109,292, forward strand.
ATGCAGACAACCCTCTGCCCCTGACCCTATCTAACCGCACCACCACCTCGCTCCAGCCAGATGAACTACCCTGCAGTCTTCTCTACCAATACACCACCAAAAGCACTTTGTAATCTCTCTGAAGCCTGCTCAGCTCCAAAACAGTCTCACAAATTAGATTAGCATCCATGATGATGGCCAGTTCATCAATATTTCAAGTGGTGCAATGGGAGAGGCCCTTGTCCACTTTTCATGTGCAGCACTCGTCAACCCGCAAGCTGACCCTAATGATACACACTCAGCTAAATCATTACATATAACCATGATAACTTACATGAAACCACACAAATCCTGCATCTAATATCATCTACCACAAAGTCATTACTGTTTACTGTTCTAAATGTCATATAAGTTTTGCTCTTGGAAGTTCTGAAGAAGGTTAAATTCATAAAATTATAACTTATGAATAAACTTGAACAATTATCACTTTCAACTCTTTACTCGGGACTTTAAGTCAAATAATGATATTTCATCATTCAAAATTTCATAATGTATGCTCCCTGTGTGCATGATGTAATTCATTCTGAATTTTCATTCCAAACAATCCACAAACTATATCATCTTGTTTTTAATGTATCATACAAATAGTAGTATATTTAAAAATCAACAAATACCTTGCAGATTGTGTGTCCTTTTCCATGAAAATTTGATGCACAATGAAACCAATAGCATCAGGAAGTGAGGACAATACATGTAAACTATTCAGCAGCACAACAAAAATGTTTATCTATATTATAAGACGAGTTGGTTTTTCTTGACATATCGGCTCTGCTACCATTCAAGCTTCAGCTGAAGCTTGGCGGTCATTTTAAAAGTGAAACTTAAATATGCTTACGATATAAGATCTTAGCGGTCTTATACACAAGTATATACGGTAAAATGTAAATACGATGTTCATATTTTTGAAATAACGGACATCAGACGTAGGGGATCGATTTTAATTGCGTTTTAAATGATAAAGAAAGGTATTTACCCAATATTATCACAAATTCGCTTTGCAGGTCAAGAACAGAACAAAACCATCCATTCTGTCCAAACGGGAAGACACGACTCAAAGCAGTGGAAACAAAGACGAATTGCAAAACTGTGAAGGCTGATAATTGGAATCAGTGAAAACAAAGTCAGAACAAAGCGTTTCGAAATAATAGACTTCGGATGTATTTACCCCTCTCCCGCCTTTCAAAATGGGATCTTGAGAAATTGACAGAAATGCTCTCACATGTGGATCGATTTTAATTGCGTTTTAAATGATAAATAAAGGTATTTACTTAATATTATCACAATTACGCTTCTCAGGTCGAGAATAACAGAGCGTTTTCATTATTTATCATTTAAAACGCAATTAAAATCGACCCACGTGTGCAAGCACTTTTGTCAACAGGGAAGACACGACTCAAAGCAGTGGAGACAATGACGAAACGCGAAACTGTGAACGCTGATAATTGGAATCAGTGAGAACAAAGTCAAAACAAAGTGTTTCGAAATAATATTGTTCTGTTCTCGACCTGCAAAGCGTATTTTGTGTTAATATTGGGTATATACTTTTATTTATCATTTAAAACGCAATTAAAATCGATCAATTTTGAAAGGCGGAAGTGACGGGAAGAGGCTATTGTTTTTAGCGCGAAAACGAATGATAACTCGCATTGAAATATTAATATATTGCGCAATAATGGATGGTTTTGTTCTGTTTTCGACCTGCAAAGCGTAATTTGTGATTATATTATGTATATACATTTATTTATCATTTAAAACGCAATTCTCTGGCAAATCTGCAAAGTCAATGATCACATGACTTGTGAGTCACGTGGCCAATCGATCCGCTATGTCACGGACATCGTATTTACGTTTTACTTTTACTTCTATGCCTATTAAAATTAAAATTATTATTTAGATATATCGCACAATTCAATTCTGCCTTTGATATCTTCCCATTCAGTGGTGTGAAAATTAGTAAAATTTCACTGATACCAATTATCAGCGTTTACAGTTTTGCATTTCGTCTTTGTTTCCACTGCTTTGAGTCGTGTCTTCCCTTGTTGACAGAAATGCTTCACACGTGGATCGATTTTAATTGCGTTTTAAATGGATTGATGGTTTTGTTCTGTTCTCGAATAATATTGGGTAAATACCTTTATTTATCATTTAAAACGCAATTAAAATCAATCTGCTACGTCTGATATTCGTTATTTCGAAAATATGAACATCTTATTCACCGTATATACTCGTGTATAAGACTTAAATTGATCCGCTATGTCCGATATTCGTTATTTCGAAAATAAGAATGTTCGTAATGAAAACTCGTAGTGCCGTAATTTTTGGGCGTAAATCCTCGTCCACAGGTTGCTCTCGTATATAAGACTATCCCCCTAATATTAACTAAGGATTTGTGGACAAAAACCTCGTCTTATACACGAGTAAATACGGTACTTGTTTGCAACACATACCAGTAGATAGCTGCTCTGTCATTTTAAACCAATTTATATAATTGAAAACTCAAACTTTAGCTCTTTGTTTCTTTTTTCCATCTGTGTAAGCCTGAAGTTTATATTTTTTTATCAAATGCAGAGAAAAATCAGTGCATTTAAATGAGTGCATGATAAAGTGATCCTGACCTGTCAGTCTTGAAAGAAAAAAAAACTGCATGATATATTGGATTGTAGAATTATTGACAAACACCAAAATGCACAAAAAAGACAATCAATAGGCCTATTTATTATAAACTTAAATGATGCCTCCACACAGCACAAAACAAGCCTTTCAAAACCAGCTGCAGTTGATCTGCCTTATAAGTCAGAGATTACTTATAAATAGCAATTTTGATTCAAAAGTAGGTGGGTAGGTTGCAAAGCTGGATTATGGTATCTTATAACATATTGACAGGTTGCTAAATAGCCAATAGCATTGATGCTGTGATGTGTTTGCTTTTGCTTTTGATAATTCAAAAGTTGGTCTAATGCATACCCCAGTTGCAACAAGCATAAACATAGCAATAACAGCAACACTAAATTTTGGCCTTGTTTTGAACCTTTTATTGCACTAAAATGAAGTTGAATTAGTAGAAAAGCCTAAAAATTTGCTGGGGCAAGTAAAAAGTTGCTTTCCTAGTGCAATAATACAAGCTCAAACTTTGAACACTGGTCTCCTTTCCTTATGCCAGAAAACCATTTCAAAAATATATCTCCAAAACAAAATACATAACCAAATATATCTTTGGTCTCCAACGGTTGACTGTTATCATCCCTCAGTGAACATTAAGGTCCATACAGTATCTTGAATAATATTCAGTGATGTAACACTTCTGCGCATCCCAAATCATGGGATTCCTCAAAATATTTAAGATGAGCTTCACCCAGTAACTTTGCCAGTCAGGACAAAAAGTCAATACAAGTCAACTCCTCAGCTGTGTGACAAATATGATTATCTATCTATTTAAGAGCTTAATTTATGCCTTCACAAAGTACAAAAAATACCTAAATTTCTTAATTAATCTTAATAAAAGATACCATGTCACCAAATTTGAATAGAATGGTGACTATTTTTTGTATGATTACATACTATGAAATAAATATGTATGCTAGACTGTTACATCCATTACAAACTTGTTATGCTGTGGGAATCCGCAAAAAGGGTTACCCTAAGATGACCCAGCATATTCCATCGGTGGTAAAAAAGCCTGTAACTATGATAAATGAATTATACACATTGATAAATAATTTGCACATCAATGCAAATGGGTAATCACATGAAGTGGCTCATGAAAAAAACATTGGTGAACAATAATTCAAAAATTTATTTCTCATTTCCAATTTGAGTTTCCAAATGTTTGAAATAAATATTTCATTGTTATTATTTTCTCTATTATTACATTATTTAAATATTATCATTATCAGTTATTCTATGAATAATCACACACCAAATATTCATCTAATATGCACACTGAACAGGAGATACTGATCAACTGTAAAACTGGAATCTGAATAAACTATTGATTATCAATGCTGATTTGTTGAAAAGGCATCACAAATTACACACACCCCCTGACTTTGAATTGGGACACATATTTTTTTTTTCTTTTTCAGAGGGAGCAGTATCACTTAAGATCTATGTGTGGGTAGAGTTCTCTTGTGGTTCATTTTCACTGGTATTAACTAACTAATTCAGTTGATTACGGATGAGTCATACTCATCTTATCACCCATGCACCTGTCAAATATCATTAAATGATTTGCTGTACTCTATTTTTCAATTTGTTAACAAATCTGTAACAAGATGTTATGTGTCAGACAATCGTTTAATTTGTTGAATTTACTTATTTTAAGAAACACTAACAAAAACCAGTTACAGCAGACATGGATTTAGAAAATCTGAAGAGTAGGGCAATTCATAAGGAATGAAGTTCATACTATTCACTGGAAAAGTTCCATGGTTACTCTCGGTACATCAAAAATAAATTTGTCATGGAGAATATTAAGCTTGAAAAATGTAATTGGGACACAATATGAGACGATACTTCTAAAAAATCACCCCATCCCGTTCAGCAAGCTGACACGCACTTGCATTGCCGACAGACACGGGACCTGTCAAATTCTGACATGCCGGAATCGGTTGGATTCAAAGTATTACATCAGCGTTTCTGATTGACTGTAAAGCCCTAAAACTTGATGAATACCATGAGAATAATTCCATTTTCAATACGATTCAATACATTTTTGAAAATAACCAATGCAAAAGAAGTTTAGGCCAAAAACTCACCACAAATTTCACGTAATGTTCTGTCTGTGTGTCTTTCTTCTCGAAGTTTAAAATTTTTGATCACGTGGGTAATCTAAGCCAATGAAATAAGGAGATAGTATTTTGTCCGAATAAAGAAAATAAAGAGAAAATGTGTAAAATATTTTCTGAAATAACTTCTTGTGCATGATAAAATTTTCATTCACTAGTAACATATTTTTCATAATTTTGATTTATTATCGTCAGGAATTTACAGTCATAATTTTATTTACCACTTCCGTTTTCTGCTCGGCTTTCATCTGGGTCCGAACAGACAGATTATTGGTGAGGTTTGACAGGAAATTTGTGAAAATGGAGTGTTTAATCGGGATAAAGGGGGCAGATTTTGTCCTCATTGCATCAGACACAGTAGCAGCAAGAAGCATCATGTCTTTCAAACAAGGTAAAGGTTTAAATTGAATTAAACAGTGTTCCTAGTGGCCACAATTTGGAGCCGGCTTTTTGTTGATATGCATGCTGGAAATGTCAAAACTGCAAATCATCCTTCACAGCAATCATTCATACCAAATCTTTTAGTTAAAGTTTCTTCGAAATATTCACCACAGTTGAATTCATGTTAAATATATTTCACACAAAGTTCAATTCAGATATGTAGTGTAAATGTCAAACAAGAAAAACTGGTGTTCCACAGAAAGCTTAAAAAGTAAACTTAAAGCAACACAACAAACATTTTTTAACATTCACGAAATGAGGTTTTCAAGCATTTTTTTCTTGCATAATATAAACTTTATATTTATATCTCAGACTTAGAGATCAAAAGTTATGACCCAACATAATTTCCCGACATAAATTTCTGTGCCATTTGAAAGTGGATGAGTATTTTGCTAAAATCCCAATCGTCCATTGGACACTTTGTCACCAAACTTTGTTTAGCTGACCAGTAATCTTGTGTAAACACCTGCTTAGTAAAGTCTTGCTAACATTGGGGCACCTTTGGATTGGGAAAATGAAGTAATTTGGCTTACAGAGCCCTGTTTATCCATTTATGTTTGTCCAGTGGTACATGCCTAACGCCCTGACAAACCACAATAAAGGTCACTTTCAGCAAATCACAATAACCATGGTCAGTGTTTTTTGGTTGATTTTAGTGAGATAGCTTGCCTGTTCACAGTTTCATGGCCACATATCATTTTAGCATACCCCAAACTTCCAAAAATTAGAACAAAGAAAACTGAACTTTTTGGGAGAAATACTGAATAGAGTTTCAAAAGATATAGAAAGCTTAACTTTAAGGGGAACAGTGTCTTCCAAAGTTATTTTTTCCTGCCAACAAAAATTATGTCCCCCAAATTTGATCCCCCAAAACTGACATGGTGCAAGATAATTGTTTTGTTTAAAAATAAATCTACAAAAACGATTTTAGCTGTTTATGTGTCAAAGGCTAAGTAATTAAATCATCTTTCAATTTGATCTTGAATTTGATTTGAATATTTTATCAATTTTAATAATATTAGATTCAAAGTTGAAGAAATAAATGGGAAAATAAGTTGTTTTTTGTGTTTTTTATTTATTTATTTTTTTTTATTTGGTAAGGATATTGTTAACTAAGAAAACATTTTTGAGACAAAAGTGTAGTTCTACACTACCAATCTGTATAACTAAGGCATGTGTTTCAAGCTAGAATGAAGCTTTTTAGTTTAAATTTTCACCATGCATTCCTGGGTGTTTGCAAATGAATGTGAAATTGATATTTTGACTTATTAGACATAAATTTTTGTCAAAATTTCTGTATATGCCCAATATTATTTATTGTCAATTGCTTTTGTTTGATTATAAGCATTTTTTTCTTCAGATCATGACAAGATGTACCAGTTGAGCAGTAAACTCCTAATGGGCATATGTGGTGATTCTGGAGACACCGCAAATTTTGCAGAATATATAGCAAAAAACATTCAACTTTACAAAATGAGAAATGGTTTGTTCCTTTTAAATTGATTAACGATGAAATCTTATTAAAATTTATGTAGATTTAGTTTATCAAAAGATCAAGCATATTTCTGTTGATACCTCATTTGCGACACTGGTAATTTATTGTCAGAAAATAATGATTTTCAGGGTATGAATTATCGCCATATGCAGCTGCAAACTTCACAAGAAGAAACTTAGCAGAATATCTCAGAAGTTCTGTAAGTTCCATTTATATCACTCAGAATTACTTTTCACTCTAGAATGTGAATAGAGTAAAGGCAATTGGATTTAGAATTGATTATTACTACTTAATAATTTATACTATTAAACTTTTGAAATGAAGATATTCAAACATACTGAGTATTATGTAATATTTAACTAGCTTTGGTGAAAGATGAATATATATATATATATATATATATATATATATATATATATATATATATATATATATATATATATATATATATATATATATATATATATATATATATATATATATATATATATATATATATATATATATATATATATATATTCCCTTTTACATGGGTGCTGAGGCTCCGTCTTGAGACGGAATTCCGTCTTTGGGCAAAAATCTTCCGTCTTTTGACGTATTTTTAAAGCCAAAATCTATTACGCAAATTATCAACAAAACACGTAGCGAAGAACGCGCGCCATCTTGGATTTCCAAAGCGTCCATCGCGACGTAACGCTAAAACATTTATTTAAAGCCAAAATCTAATGCACAGAACAAATTTTACCTTTGCAGGCCATCGCTAAAACATCGTAGCGATTGATAACAAGAGGAACGCCATCTTGAAATTCCAAAGCGTATAAGACGGAATCTGATTGGCCGAGACAAATGAAGACGAACACGGTATAATACGAGAATTCTTATTGGTCGAAAAATATTGCGACTCTACATTTCTATCTTTCGCTTTTTAATGGATACCACAAATAATGAAATAACATTTAGCGTGAATTTTAAACACTGGATGTTCGAGACATCTCAGCATCCTTCTTCAACATTAGGGGCGATCCATTTGATTTTTGTGGGGTGGGGTGGGACAGCAGTACTGGATGAATAAATTTTTTTTCTTTGGTAGGGTGGATGAATAATTTTTTTTTCTGGTGTGGGGTGGGTGAATAAATTTTTTTTCTGGTGTGGGGTGGGTGAATAAATTTTTTTTCTGGTGTGGGGTGGGTGAATAATTTTTTTTTCTGGTGTGGGGTGGGTGAATAAATTTTTTTTCTTGTTGCTTCCCCAGACTGATCCTTCATTTCAAGCAATCCATATAGAAGATAGAAAAACTGGAAGGAGGTGGATGAATACATTTTTTTTCTTTGGTAGGGTGGATGAATAAATTATTTTTCTTTGGTAGGGTGAATGAATAAATTTTTTTTCTGGGATGGGGTGGGTGAATAAATTTTTTTTCTGGTGTGGGGTGGGTGAATAAATTTTTTTTCTGGTGTGGGGTGGGCGAATAAATTTTTTTTCTGGTGTGGGGTGGGTGAATAAATTTTTTTTCTGGTGTGGGGTGGGTGAATAATTTTTTTTTCTTGTTGCTTCCCCAGACTCTGATCCTTCATTTCAAGCAATCCATATAGAAGATAGAAAAACTGGAAGGAGGTGGATGAATAAATTTTTTTTCTTTGGTAGGGTGGATGAATAAATTATTTTTCTTTGGTAGGGTGAATGAATAAATTTTTTTTCTGGGATGGGGTGGGTGAATAAATTTTTTTCTCCAAAATCTCCCACCCCATCCCACAAAAATCAAATGGATCGCCCCTTATGCATCTCTGTGAAAATTGTCAACGTTCTGCAGTTATCAGATTGGAATCAAGAATTTTCAAGCCAAATTGAATAGATTACACATTTGGTAAGTTAAACACAGGTTTGTACTGAAGACTTGAACTACTGAAAAACTTATTTGTTTTGAATTGGTTTAAGGTTAATCTCTGATGATACATTCTTTTGGTAGATAATCCATGGATTATCTCAAAGCACATGGCCATGTTAGATCTGTTAGATAACCGCATAGCACATGGCCATGCTTCATCAGCTGCCCATAATAAATTTATTTCAATTGAATTGAACCCTTTATTTGTTCTTAAATGATATTCTCCAAGAAAAAAAATGAAAAATTGTTTTTAATGTACTTGATTTAGGCATTGATCATACATTCTTTTGTTACATGATCTTAAAGCACATGGCCATGGATACAAATCATGTGCATGGGTAGCAATGCTTGCTCTGCTGCCCATAATCTGTCATTCAATTAAATTGATCGCTATATTTTACAAAAGAAGGACTTAAAGATAAATTATTTTGTTAAAATTAAATATTATGTGGCACAGCCATGAATGCCATTAACAATTTGAATGCAAAATAAACACAAAATAATCACACACTCCAAAGTTTTAAAAAACAGTATTATTATTTATTGACCATGTTGCACACCACTGGATGAGCATTGGTAAAAACTTGACTTGTTTATGTTCATGCTGTGTCATGTTCCAAGAGGCCACTAGGAGCATCTTTGATTTTTTTAAATCAATATCTTCTCTGATCTGTCATGTTGATACCCAGCGGTGTTAACGAAGCATGACATTTTTGGAGAAGAAAATCAAATATGCTTCTTAGTTTCTGAGCCTGTGCACCCTTGGCAAGTCCAGAAACAATAAAAATGAATGTACACCATTGTTCAACCATTGTTTTGTAATGTGCATCTACTCCTGCTTGGTTCGATTCTTTTTCCAAAAATAATAGCCATAGAAAATTAATTTCAGGAACTGGGGAATTAGCTTCGCCAAATCTGTTTTTGCACTCATATCATTGAACAGTTCAAACCACACATGAAAAAAATTGGTAACATCATGAAATATTTTAAGTCAAGTCAAAAGTGAGTTTGACTTAGAGTATACTCCTTTGACAGTGCTGGTTAAACTGTCCCTTGGCAGCTGTGGTAAAACTGTCCCCACCAGCACTCCAGACTTCCCTAGCAGCAAGGTAGTAATGATTTAATGCTCACAATGCAAAATCAATCAGGTAAGGCACACCCTTAATGACATTGCTGTGGTAAAACTGACCCAGCCAGGTAAGCATTTTTTTTTATCAACGATGAACATTCAACATGAACAAGTACAGCAGGTAAGCATTTTTTTATCAACTATGAACAAGTCAAAGTACAACAGGAAAGCAACTTTCATCAGCTATGCATTTTTTTGCTCAGAATGCACCAAAATGCACCAAAATACAAGAAAATGACAAAAAATTTCGGGGGGGCATGCCCCCGTACCCCCCTAGTTTAATTGCGCCTTCGGCGCAATGGTACGCACCGTTGCGTATCCTCAGTCTCCAAAATTGTGACTCTCACAATTCTCAGTCTTCTGAGAAAAATTTCTCAGCACCCATGCTTTTAGTATATTGAAAATTGTGAAATACCAGAAGTGTATGCATTTTTGCAATTGGACAGTTGTTTTGTACATACTTCTTAACTTTTGCAGACACCATACCAAGTAAACATGTTGGTGGGAGGTTTTGATCAGGACAAGAATACTCCAGAGCTCTACTACTTAGACTACCTGGCATCTCTAGTGCAGCTACCATTCGCTGTCCATGGTTATGGATCTTTCTTCACACTCTCTGTCATGGATAGATACTACAAAGACAGTAAGATATCATACAAGTTTTAGTCATATTTATTAGAGATAAAAGCTCAATGAATTTGTCTAAAGCTATCATCGCAATCACATGCCAATTTTAAATTTTCCAATAGGTTTTTACCTGCTAACATCAAACTCAAGTTAAAATGTCATGAGAAAGTTAGGTCTGAAGTTGTTACATTTTGCAAAAGAGTATGATGCATTATAATATAATTAATGGCATAACTGACATGGATTCATTTATCTCTTTCAGACCTTACCAGAGAAGAGGCTGTAGAGCTTCTACAAAAATGTGTAGATGAGGTAGGTATTTGCATCAAGGCTTATTTTTTATATTTGAACAATGGTAAATAATGATTTAAAACAGTTAAAAAATACAAATACACAAACATTGAAACTCTAAGAGATGAGTTTGATTTTGCTTCTTATTATATGCAGTATAGCATAATGTTATTTGGCATGTTAGAAATATTGTTCCTGACCAAAACAGTTATTTAAATATTTCCCTGAAATGTTTCTTAATTATGAATAATGATGTACTCTTTATTGGCATCATTTAATACAAAATTGATGAAAACTGTTTCTTAAATATGAGGATTCTGTTTAAATGTATTTTGAAAATTTGTTGAGATGTGGTGTTTAATCAGCTTTGATACATTATTTCTTTGTTGTAGATTCGTAAGCGATTCATCGTAAATATGCCTCACTTCAAGGTTCGGGTTGTGGATAAAGATGGTACTCACGATCTACCAGACATTAAGGCTGCATCTTAATATTCTTAAAGCTTGTACAGAACAACATTTTTGATGAATTATCATATTCCATAAACTGTGCATCAAACATGCCTTTTGTTTCCAACTCGTGTGCTTATCTAGTTCTGTATACATGTTATTGGAAATTGTGAGGAACTTGTTTATTTTGCTTATTATATGGCTGTAATAAATTGCACAGTAAATTCTTGTTTTATTATATGTATGTCAAACACAACATGTAAACATTCTGAGAATTAAATTAAATTTGTAATAAATGATATTGTCATAAAACATTGTGTTTATATCATTTACCAATTTTTAACAATGTTATCCCAACTTTTATTAAAACCCCTATGATATTCAGATATTGACCAATTAACAAACATTGCCGGTACTATTTATAATGAAAGCATATGTGTCAAATCAATAGGCACTGAAAAATGTTGTGAATAATATTTTTAACATTTTTAGCTACTGCCACCTGAGCAATGTATCGGCTAATTTCCCTTATTTTGCTATCATTTTAAGTTTGGTGGATGAAGTGTATACAGGATATATTTCTACAGTTCAAGGTTTTGCAATTCTTGTCCGGTTTATTCTTATTTTAAAGTAATGTTATATTCCAAATTATCAAAGTATTTTTTAAAGCCAATTAGAGTAATGAAAAAAAGTTCAATTTTACAAATCATTTCATTTCAAATGTCTGCATGGGTGAACCAGTTGCTATCGTTTTCTATACATGTGGACCTGACTATGAAATTGTGTCAAGTAAAAGCACATGCTGACCTTTATTTAACTTTCAGTAAACCGAGGTAAAATGAGCAATGACTCCTGCAATTTGGGCACAATAGATGTTTATGGTCAGACAGTTGGCATGGCAACAAAAATAACCAATCACTGCCATAACCTAATCAGATTGGTTCTGGCTGCATCATGCACACAAGCCAAGTTGGTGACATAGTTGTCATGGCAATCACAGCCATTGTATAATCAGATTGGAGAAAGGTCCCCAGGAGTGCATGTGTGCCATATCTCAGCTTTCAAACTGTTCTGGCTGTATCATGCACACAAGCCAAGTTGGCAATATGGTTATTGTGGCAACAGAAATTGACCAATCACAGCCATTTTCTAATCAGATCAGCAGAAGGTCCCCAGGAGTGCATGTGTGCAATATCTGGAGTAAATGTCAAACCGTTGTGGCTGTATCTTGCACACAAGTAATTTACCACAGAATCACGCACACGCGCAGCTCAATTTAATGTCCCCCGCTTTTCGCATTGTGAAGAATGCAGGGGACAAAAAGCCAGCCAAGTAGCTCAGCCAAACAGGATATATACTTACCGGTATCTGTCCCTCTTGGACACAATCTCACAACAGCCAAAACCAAGTTTATACAGTGTTGTCCTCTAGTGGCTACAATTTTCTAGAATTGTGCCACCCTCTGATGGCACTGAATTATTAAACATTTATTGATTTTCTAATGGAAAGTAGGCCATCCAAGCAATCACATTTTGCATTCCTGATCAAGCTTGAGTGAATGGTAAACTTGTTATTATAAGAGTTCAAGTAACTATTACTGCAGTAAGTGATTGTGAGATTTGAAATCTTAAATTAATCATATCAAATTTAGTTTCTTAAATTATTGGTCTTTATCAATATACCATTTTAAGAGAATAATATACTAAAAAAAATCACAACTTATTTTGTACAGGATTGGAGATAGAGAAGAATGCTGTTTCCCAAGCGCTTGTTAGAAGTGGTGTTGCCAGTCATTCTCCTGGTTGTTCTTATATTCTACTTCTTGATCATTCAAGACTCTGCATTTGGACGAAATGTGTCAGATCACATAAATGGTCATAAAAACTACACTAGAGCTGCTCACCCTGCAGGGATTTTACAAAATATTTCCAAGGGGCAGTCCTGAAAAGAGCTTATGGTTACTGTAAATTACACTGTATATTTAATCTGAATTATTTAGGAGACACTATAACTTGAGAAGAGAAATGTGAGTTACTGTATCTTTTACCAACAAGTATATTTTACATAAATTGAGCATATATGAAGAATAAGTTTTGAATCAACAATTTGTGTTCCCTGCTTATTGTGATCTTTGCACTATTCCTAAGGAAGTAGCCCTGATGCCATTATGTTTGTGTGCCTGTTTATCAATGGAATAGTGACACTTTTTTTTGTATTTTAGCAACAGTAAACAGATCAAAATATAAGTCACACTTGATCCAATAAAAAACGTTAAAATTATGTTTATTCTTGCAATGTGTCAAGCAGATTGATGTTATATTCAAAATAATTTTCCAATATATTCTTTGTTTAAGTACTTAGTCTAGGTTACTACAAACAACAAGATTCACGAATTCTTCACAAGATGAAATTATTTATTCCAATTATGCATGCACAATGGTAAAATTCATGTAAATTGTCAACAATATAACAAATACTAGTTTCATTTAATAACATTAATATTTAGAGCTATTATAAATAATGGAATGGCTTTAATCCTACAAAATACTGCTTCTAAAATCATGTACTTTTACTCAACAATCTGCAAGAGACTAGTTTGTGTTTCCTGAACATTTTAAATTAATTTCTTAATGACCAGTCATTCACTACAGTTAATTATAATAAATGTATCACTCTTGGTTTAACTGGTGATAATTCAATGCTTTTAATCAAATTCATTCTTGTGCTATATACCTATTCTTCAGATATTAAATAATGAAACAGTATAAAGATATTGAAGTTTACAAATTGGCGGGAAAAACAAATTCACTGAGTAAATAATCATAAATTATCATAAGTAGACAAATTGTATAATCCTTACTGCAATTGAGCTGAAATAATGGCACAAATAATATAGTATTGGACACTTATTGCATACAATATATTCACAATAGGCCCATGATTAACACAAAATCAAATGACCTGTAAGTTTAGCTTGGGACTTTTTTCTCATTTATTAAAAGTAAATACAACTGCTGATTAATATGACTATTTAGACACAACGCTGTACCAGCAGCATACAGAATGCTATTTTCTGATATATATATATATATATATTTGTCTCTTCATACCTTGTGCTTGTGTTCAATGCATATATAACCAACTAAATGGTTCAAATCAATTTACTTTATCGACTGAGCAATATCCAAGATATAGCAGTATTCACACTCTGGAATGTATTGACAAATTCCATGGTTGGTCTCTTTTAGGTTCAACTTTCCACCATGTCCATTTGGCAGGATTTCCTTTGCATTGTTCACGTATGCTATTAATATTTTTCAAACACTTTCAAGCCAGCCATGATGACAATGTTTGCTATTACACATTTCTATTACTCATACAATGTTCTCATCAATAGTGGATGAGGTATTTCCATTTAAAATGTCATATCACAAAAGATAAGCCAATGGCTTGAGAGCTATGGTGATCAGCACTTTTTATAGTGTTTGTGAACGGTGAAGTTTTTCTGGAAATGCCTGCAAATTGCTTCATAAATGATTATTTAAATCAAATTCCATAGTAGATAAAGCAAATAAGTTTGGCCAATCAAAAAAATGCATTTTACATATTGAATCTTGATTTTTATTGGCTGATATATGTCATGGGAAAAATGGAAAAAGTTCTGAGCCTAATGGAAATTACCGGTAGATAGAATTTGTCCCCTTAAAACATGACATCTTACATACTAATAACTCAATAGAAATAGTGGAGAAGTTGACGGACAGACAGAATGACAGAATATTTCTCCCTCCTCACTGCAGAAGCTATACATAGCACAGCTTAAAACTATTCATCAAACCACTTATGCAAAAGCATTCATAGATTTCTTAATTAGGACAATATTATTAATATATCACATGTCAAATAACTTTAAAGAGAATAACCATGCAAATACACACTCAGGTACAAGCCTATAATGTTGACTTCAATTGCCAAAGAAAAGAGGAATTAACCTTCAATAAACAATAAATCTACTTATCTCTTGAATCCATTAACTACTGGTAAGAGACAGGCAATATGTGAGCTTATACATTATTACCGGTAATATGATAAATTATGGTGGTAAAAGTATCACATATTTAACATTTCATTCAATATATTTAATATAATACTCTTTTTTGTAGATTGAAATGCCATAATGCTAAAATGTGTTAAAAGTCTCTGAAAAATAGGTATAACTAAAACATTTCAGCTCAAATAAATGGACATAATTATTTTATATTGTGAAATAACAGGAAATATTGACAAATGAAAGAATAAATGAAGATATAAATCAGATATCTTATAGCAAATATCTCACATTTTTGTGAATATTATGACTTTGTAGCACAAATTTGATGACACAAAACAATTACCTCAAATTTTCTGTATTATCATATACACTACTTGTCAAACATAATATTAGTTATATCAGCGTTAATGATGTGATGTCAGTATTGTCTACATTGACACTGTTTTAAAACATATCTTAATACATGTGATAAGATGTGATTAACGGGGGCATATATGACAATAAAATGAAAACAGTAAATTGAAAATTAGGTTTGAGACCTTTTTTTATAGTACAATATAATACCATCTCAACAGAAATTCAAAATAATAAATGATTTATGAGTGTTAGATATAAAGTTTACATCCACCAATTGCTGAGATCTAAAATATTCTTATGATTAACATTGTCAATAATCACATTTTTACCGCAGTCATTTTATTTTGCTCATGCACATAGCAGCTGATTTGTTCAACATTGTGGCATACACTTACATGTATATGTTGTAAGTTTATACAGATATGTGTTTGTATCAGTGAACCCAATCTATGTAACCGTACAACCTTCAAATAGGTGGAAAAACAAATGCTTCCATTACATGACAAAAAGCTATCATATCATAACAAGGACGAGATGAGAAAAATCTACTGTCAATTTATAGGATGTGACCCACAAAGACCTGCATGAATTCACAGCTCTGGTGTGACCTACTTCTAGATTAAGAGCAGTAAGTATTTTGCAATATGATTGTTTCAGACATCAATAATGTGCAGCCAATCAAAACAAGTGCAAAGGACTCCCTCAGATAACATGTAAGATTGATATATTTGCCCTCAACATATTAAACAATGTCATTTCTTGTACAAAATGTCAATAAAATGAGTTAACAACCATGCATGGAGGGATATCACGAATAACAATATGTCATCAGAAAAACTGGATAAATGTATTTCTAAATAGTACCATAGAAATAATTTGGATAAACTGTGAAACCACCATTATTTTGATTTTAGTATTTTTCCTCTAATCGATTGTAGTTCCTTACAACTGAGATCTTTGAATGTTTGATATTTTTCCCAATAGGAAATCACACTATAAATAACATTTGATTCCAATTTTGATATAAAAAAAACCAATTAACTTTGTACCAGAACCAAATGAATGAATCACGTTATAGCATAATTATTTAAAATCAACATTCAATCCATACATTTTTTGGACACACAAAAGTATGGAATATAATATTGCAATTGTAATTAAATGGGGGAGATATTCATAGTATGGGTTTTGGTCCTGATTACAAGCTCAAAATCACAGTTATACAATAACATGTTTGGAAGTGAATCAAACTCCACCAGAGGGCGACATGGTGAACCTATCACTTGCTTGAGTGTGCCTCTGGTGGACAGTGTGGAAGTAAATAGGTTCCATTATTTCTGTGATGGAGTATATAGACATTTACAATTTGACCTATCAGACAAAGTGGAGGAACTATGACATCCTGGGTGCAGTTATGATAAGATTGTATTGGACATAAACAGTAAAAGACGTATCCCACATTCAGGAACCTGGTGATATGAAGTGTAATATTTACAGAAAGTTTAGCTGTCTTATTTTTCAGGGCCCTCGGGACTTAATGATCCTGACCTTTAAACAATGTTCAGGTCATCTTGAATGGTCTGATTTTATCTTTCTAAAGATGAAGATGATGGAAATGTCTGTCTACAGTGTAAGAAGATTATGGGGAGGTCTGTCTAGAGTCTGGTGTATGTCGGATGCTGCGCTGGGGGTGAGTGTGGGGAGGTCTGTCTACAGTCTGGTGTATGTTGTATGCTGCGCTGGGGGTGAGTGTGGGGAGGTCTGTCTACAGTCTGGTGAATGTTGTATGCTGCGCTGGGGGTGAGTGTGGATAGGTCTGTCTACAGTCTGTTGTATGTCATATGCTATGCTGGGGGTGAGTGTGGGGAGGTCTGTCTACAGTCTGGTGTATGTTGTATGCTGCGCTGGGGGTGAGTGTGGGGAGGTCTGTCTACAGTCTGGTGTATGTTGTATGCTGCACTGGGGATGAGTGTGGGGAGGTCTGTCTACAGTCTGGTGTATGTCGGATGCTGTGCTGGGGGTGAGTGTGGGGAGGTCTGTCTAAAGTCTGGTGTATGTTGTATGCTGTGCTGGGGGTGAGTGTGGGGAGGTCTGTCTACAGTCTGGTGTATGTCGTATGCTGCGCTGGGGGTGAGTGTGGATAGGTCTGTCTACAGTCTGGTGTATGTTGTATGCTGCGCTGGGGGTGAGTGTGGGGAGATCTGTCTACAGTCTGGTGTATGTCGTATGCTGTGCTGGGGGTGAGTGTGGGGAGATCTGTCTACAGTCTGGTGTATGTCGTATGCTGCGCTGGGGGTGAGTGTGGGGAGATCTGTCTACAGTCTGGTGAATGTTGTATGCTGCGCTGTGGGTGAGTGTGGGGAGATCTGTCTACAGTCTGGTGTATGTTGTATGCTGCGCTGTGGGTGAGTGTGGGGAGGTCTGTCTACAGTCTGTTGTATGTCATATGCTATGCTGGGGGTGAGTGTGGGGAGATCTGTCTACAGTCTGGTGTATGTTGTATGCTGCGCTGGGGGTGAGTGTGGGGAGGTCTGTCTACAGTCTGGTGTATGTCGTATGCTGCGCTGGGGGTGAGTGTGGATAGGTCTGTCTACAGTCTGGTGTATGTCGTATGCTGTGCTGGGGGTGAGTGTGGGGAGATCTGTCTACAGTCTGGTGTATGTTGTATGCTGCACTGTGGGTGAGTGTGGGGAGGTCTGTCTACAGTCTGTTGTATGTCATATGCTATGCTGGGGGTGAGTGTGGGGAGGTCTGTCTACAGTCTGTTGTATGTCATATGCTATGCTGGGGGTGAGTGTGGGGAGGTCTGTCTACAGTCTGGTGTATGTCGGATGCTGTGCTGGGGGTGAGTGTGGGGAGATCTGTCTACAGTCTGGTGTATGTCGGATGCTGTGCTGGGGGTGAGTGTGGATAGGTCTGTCTACAGTCTGGTGTATGTCGTATGCTGCGCTGGGGGTGAGTGTGGGGAGATCTGTCTACAGTCTGGTGTATGTTGTATGCTGCGCTGGGGATGAGTGTGGGGAGATCTGTCTACAGTCTGGTGTATGTTGTTTGCTGCGCTGTGGGTGAGTGTGGGGAGGTCTGTCTACAGTCTGTTGTATGTCATATGCTATGCTGGGGGTGAGTGTGGGGAGGTCTGTCTACAGTCTGGTGTATGTTGTATGCTGCGCTGTGGGTGAGTGTGGATAGGTCTGTCTACAGTCTGGTGTATGTTGTATGCTGCGCTGTGGGTGAGTGTGGGGAGGTCTGTCTACAGTCTGGTGCATGTCGTATGCTGTGCTGGGGGTGAGTGTGGGGAGGTCTGTCTACAGTCTGGTGTATGTTGTTTGCTGCGCTGTGGGTGAGTGTGGGGAGGTCTGTCTACAGTCTGTTGTATGTCATATGCTATGCTGGGGGTGAGTGTGGGGAGGTCTGTCTACAGTCTGGTGTATGTCGTATGCTACGCTGGAGGTGAGTGTGGGGAGGTCTGTCTACAGTCTGGTGTATGTCGTATGCTGCGCTGGGGGTGAGTGTGGGGGAGTGGGAGAATCCAGGCATGGTGAGTCTGGTGGAGTAGGCTCATATATATCCTGCCCATCAGAGTTGGTCAAAGACTTGAGTTGTATGTTGGCTGCATGAATGCGGAAATGTAGTCTGGATTCCAAGGCATACCCCTTGTACTGTCTGGAGAGAAAAGCATAAAAAGAGACAATGCAAGAATAGTACTTATTAATTAGTATGATTTAGTTTTTAAGATATCAAGTAAATTGCTAACAATTATTTTTCAATTAAACACATAAATCTGACAGTTGCTTACTTTGCTTTCTGAAGCATATTTTCTGCCTCATCATAGTTCTGAGTTTTAATGAACAATAATGCCATCTCCATTAATGAATAGGGAGCTAGGTAATGGTCTGTCTTCAGCTTCTTGTCACTGAAATAATAATGAAATCATTTAAACTGATAAGATGGAAAAAAACAAATTCCGTGTCAAAAATATCTCTAAGAGCATTTTTGTTTGCTAGTTGATCCTGCTTGAAACTTTGAGGCCCCAGAGAATGGAGGCAGAGACTGATGGTACTAAATCTTTCATCACTGGAACACTAGAATGATGGGAGAATATGCAAGATCATAACTGTAAAGTAGGTCAATACCAAGAATTAATTTGTTATGATTTGATTATGTGACCCAAATTTGTAAATGATGCTAATTATGTTCTTTGTAAATCTGGTAACTATTATTATATTTGGACATTATCACTACAGTGATTCTGCACCACAAACATTATTTTAACCAAAACTCTAGACAGAATTTCAAAAACTGCTCACTGTTGCCAGACTTCTCTGAAGCACTGCTCTGCCTGGAAGTCGTTGCCATTGTGCTTCAGACACACCCCTTTTAGCAGTAGAGCCAGACAATAGTCATCTGTGTAGTATGGGTAGTCATCTGAAGAACATTTTTTCAAAAATAAAATGGTCAGAATTAAGCAACAAAACAATAGTACTCTTAAAAATATCTCAACCAGATTTAATTACGTTATTGATAGTCTTAATTGTGGATAATCCTTTATTCTCTGGGAAAATTATATTTTATTTTATTTCCTCCTAACAAATCCTGAGTTATGAGTCATAGATTAGAGGTAATACATCAATATTAATGATAACAAAAAGACAATACAAAAGAGTGTCCTAGTGGCATTCTCTTCACCTTTGTGTTTCAGAATATCATTGATGGTTTCTTCCACCAAGGAAAGAATAGGAACTAAAAGCTCTGGTTTCTTTCCTATAATCATGAAGCCATTCCACACATAGATCAATTCCTGCAAATAACACAAAGAGTAAAACATTACAGATGTCACATATGCATAAAAAACCTTTGAAACTGTACCATTCATACAAAAGAATATATTTATTGTTCTCATAAGATTTTTAAAAACTTACCAGAGATGGTAGTGTCAATCGTTTATTTTGTTCCAGGAATCTCTTGGATTTCTTCACAGCAAACTTCTCAATGGGTATTGATTTGCCTGCAATCCTCTGTTTTAACCTAGGAACCTCACTGGAAAGACATTACAACAAGTTTAGCACACTCCAACTACAAAAGGTCTGGAAAGGTTAAAATGTGAAGCTGTCAAAATAGAAAATCCAAATATTTATTTTTGTCAAATAGATATTAAAGTTTCAAAGAACAAATCATTGAATGAATTCATTGACATAAATGATCCCAAAGGTCAATGATATCACAAAAAAATCATGAAATATCCTTAGATTACCAATAAACAAAGAAACTGGTAATATAATGAAAGTGTTACTGTGGCTGTTATACTCACCCCATGAGGTAGTCTATATGTGCCAATGTGTCTTCTGTCTGGTCATCACACATCATGAGGAAGGTGGCTTTCTGGTAGGTATAAGTGGCACGACTCCATCGACTCTCCTTGCACAGTCGCTCTGCATATTTCATGGCCAACAGCCAATCTCCCCGGAAACTACATTGGGAAATTAACTTGTGAATGGGGATGATACATGCCAGCCACAATGCTTACAAGTATATACATTTATCACATAGTATTTTTAAAATGTTTAATTTCAGAACACTGGTTTACCTGTGACACCACATGAGTTCCCAGTAACACAGATGGTGAAACTGTTTCCACTCCGACTGGGCTTCAATGGATTCCTCAAACTTGACAACTGCCTAAAATGTAACAAACCCTTTTGCAAAAACAGTCAAAGAAAATGGTGGCAGTTTATCTTTAAAAAATTACTGATTATTCATTTTGCCAACAAAATAAATGACAGAATTCATGGTTCTTATGAGTAATCTGACAAAAATATATTCATATTCTTTTTATGTGATGCTACTCATGTTTTGCAATACCTGAATATTAACTGTCACTGATAGCAATGTCAATAAGATCAGAGAAAGCACTCAATCTTTTGTCAAAACAAGTCATTATTTGACACTTTTTAAGACATAAAAATAGCTGTTGCACATCTATATTTGATCCCACAGTCAAAATATTGCACATCTATCTTTGATCCTACAGTCAAAATATGGCCAACTGTAGCTCATACTCATAAGATCCTCAAATATGTAATGTGCAATAGATGGAAGGACAGAAATATAGATGAATTGATTATTAGAAGGCACTGAATATATCCAGTAGTTTAATATAATGGAAAATGTAACAAAAAATCCAAACCTCGTCAATGTTTCCTTTGATTTCTTCAATTCTAGCAGCAAAGAACAACATCAAAGCACCCTGGAATGAGGTTAAGTGTTTTCATTAAGAAACATCATTACATTTCTCTAATATCTATTCTTTATGCTTACTCCATTCACACAAATAGATGCCATTACTTAGGAATGCATCAAAACATACAGGACCAACAACTGGCTGTTACCTTTGGGTAATTGACAATCATAGGTTTAAGCAGCCTTTCACACAAGTTGATATCTCCATCTGCAGTACCAAGTACATAGGTCATGACTGTATGGTAGCCCAGCAATGCCATGGAACACAGGGGTCCTCTCATAGATTTCTCTAGGGTAGCACCAGCCTCAAGTTCCATCATACCACGCATCTGTTAGCAATAAGTGTACATTTTCTATTTATTCTTTGACTCAAAATATAAAGCTGTAGCCATCAAAAGTCAAAGCAAATTATACCCATCCTTTATCCATCATTAGAATGCTTCCCAAATATTCAAACTGAATTCCTTACTCCACTCCAAACTCTTCTACATATAAATTGCAATGTAATGTTCCTGTATATTTTTTGTAAAGAAGAAAAACAAACCTTATTTCCTGAGAACCCTACAAATTCTAATAATTTCAAAATTTTGGTTGGCAGCAAGGACAGCATCTAAAAAATAAAAAATGTCAGTGATGACATTTTTCAAGTACAGCTGCATCATTATCTCTGAATAAAACTAAACACAAATTATTGAGATAAACTACCCACAACCTCACCCCCACAGTTCTTTAATCTGATAAAGAGCTGATATTATAATGTATATTTCTAATTTGGCAAAGAAATATTCTTATCATATTGTGAAACAGAAAAACAGCATATTTGGAGAATTGGACAAAGAAGTTAAAATAAATTACCAAATTGAAGAGTCCAATCCCCATTCTGACACCACTCTCAAAGTGCATTTTGCTATTTTCATCCTTCCAGTTCCTTTTTTGAAGAATCTTTAAACACTCTCTGTAACAACCACACAGTTTTGGTAATTAGCCCACTGTTTATGCATCTTTTGCTGTGCAAAAAATTTGACTTAACTGAAAAGTATATGTACACACTTATAAGCATTGTGGCCGGCACGTATCTTAAGGCTCCCCCTGACAAAACTGATGAGGTTTTCATCCTGGACAAATGACAACAACGCTCTTTCCAGAAGACATTCAGCATAGCATAACTCTGCATGGCACTGATCTGTAATCACAATATATAGAGAACTTTCATGTCAGAAATTCTTTCAATAAATGTCAAGATTTCTACATAGAATTAGATACACGATAGGGTCTTACCTGTCACCTATCTTTACTCACTCCTCATACTCAACAATACAATTTTTTACTGATTAGTGGAAAAATATGAATTCATTACCAGCCGAGTAAAGATCCAAGTAAAAATAAGTGTTGTTTTTTTTTATTTGGAGGGGGGGGGGAGGGGGGTGGCCGAAAAACAGATGGAAAGTGACACCTCAGCCCTACCAACAGCTGCCAGTTAATTGACAGTAAACTAGGAGGAAGCACAATTTTATGATAAAGTAGTTTTCCTTCAAAATCTTTCCTATTGAGAACTACTGAAGAACTCTTTTGTGTTGACAAGATTTTTGTAAGTCGTACCATCTGTGTAGTCATCATAATGGGTTTTGGATCTGGAGATTGAGCTCATCATAGAAGTTTTCTTCCTCTGTCTGTCACAAACCTGCACTGATCTCTTCACTGTGTTGACTGCTATCTCTATATCACTCTGAACAGCATCAAACAATAATGTCATTACCACATTTAAACATTAATCTGTTAGACAGGATTACTCTTGTAAAATAAAGCATGATATCCGGGTTTTTATGATGGCTGTGACAGAATTCAATTCAGTGATCTTTATCTAACAGTTACTTTGATTATATACATCTGCAAAAACTATAAGTGTAAAAAGTGAATATTTACCATTTCAAATGTGAGAGTAGCCTGTAGGTAAAGAATAGTGCCATATCCCAGGGCATGATAAATACTCCTGTCTGCCCTGTAAACAGACAAACATTATATATTAGTAAAATAAAAAACGCATGATAAAACGCATGATAAATGGCAAGAAATATTTCAATATCATGTGAAATTATAAATTTTAAGGCAAAGCTGGTCATGTTGAATTACTATACAGATATTACATCAATACAACTGGTCAAAGTTGCAGTAGCATTTATGAGAAATTTATTGACCAATGTTAGAAACATATATCAGTTCTCAAAGAGAAATAATGATATGATGTTACCATGGAGCCAGGCGGTTCTTGGCCTCGTCATAATGGTTGTTCAGGAATAGATTAAGTGCCACATGGGTTTCATTGATGGCCTTCTCAAGGTTCATCTCAGAGGACCTTCAATGTTAAAAATCCACCTTCAATCAACTGTTCTTATGCATTTTCTAGTATCACACATATGTTTACATATCTCTATTCTAAAAGTGAAGAAAATGCAAAAATGCACACCATGAACTTACAAGTGCAAAATGTCAATAAACCTGTAATCCATTCTTATATACATCAGCTTACTTCATACTTTGATTATATCACTGTGTCACATCTTTAAATAAGAGTAGAATCTGACCTGGTGAATTATTGGCATAATTATCATGCATTTTATCCTAAAAGGAGCCATGCTATGACAGATATTGTGTATCTAAGTAGAAATTTTAAAAAGATAGAATTCTTATGATTTATCATTGTGGTTAATTATAATATTTTAAAACAAAAAATATCTCTTGATAAAAATTGATTAATTAAGAATATCTTATTTATCTTTTTTATCTCATCATGAAATCTAAGATTTCTTTAGAAAACTTGAAAATCCTACATCTATTATATGAGAATGCAAATCGTATGATTTTAGATATAAGAGCATTTATCAAACATGCAAATATTTATCTTAGTTACAATTAATATTCAGACACAGCAAATTTACAGCAAAAGTTGGGGGCCTATGGTATTTCATTTATGTTACCAATATATGGTAAAAATTATATATTCTATATGTAGATGAAAAAAATGTACCCCTCTCCATATCCACTGATATTGATAAGAGACAAAACACAATGTTTTGATAACCTCACTACCATGACAAATATCCATATTACTACCGGTAATTAATATACTATCATAACAAAGAACTATTCTTAAAATGCAAAGTATTGTACAATTCATTTGAAACAAATCTATGCTTGGTTTTATACCATCAAACATACACAAATATTGTTATGAATAATACAAGATGAACCAGATAATATGGACTTCAAATGCTAACATATTCGATTTAATATCTTCTTTGAAATTCACAATATTAGTAATAGATGTAAGTCACAGATTTCAAATTTATAAATGAGTAATTCATATTAATTTTCAGGATACTTACACTGGCACTGTTTCTGTGGCATCTTCAAATGGCTGAAACAAGACAACAACATCAGGAGGATGGTTTAAATATATTCAAGATGCAGCATCCTTATAGATTGAATAGGCAAAAAGAACATATCAATACAAACTATATCTTATAATCTTACAGTTGAGAATATGCTAACCCTTATCTGTATACGGGGCAATGGTAAATTGACTGCAACAATCATCTTATTAAATGTGTGAGTTGTCCTGTGACATTATAAAATTGATCAAGGTATTACACTTGTAAACTCAATGTACACTCATAAACCATGAGTGAAGAAGAATGATAAAAATGATTTTATTTCATTCTAAAAAGAAAGATAATAAGATATACAACAAATATGTATCTGCAAAATTCAAATTGACCAACGACATTTTTAAAAAGTAAACCAATATAATTATAAATCTAATGCAGAGTTGCTGCTGCTGCTATTTGGCAGTCAGCCAATATATAAAGTAAGCCACCAAATATACCGCTGCTGCAATAAGAATTGAGAGTGCTGAAAATTGCTTGCTGCTGGTTATTTTGCAGCCTGTATATATACTGTAAGCTGTCCTACAGCAGTTGACTACCCTACTGACCTACCTCTGACTAAGTAGCAGTGCAATGTTAGTTGTCGAATGTTTATTGTCTTTATTTATGACTAAAAGTTTATTCAACAAAACCAATAAGCATCCCGCCTTGTCATAAAGTTACCTAATTCATGCTAGTACACAGCAGGATTTGTAAAATCCAATAAATTGCTTATTAATTAGTCTCGGAAATAGTAAAAGATCATGGTTATCTATCACCAAAATTGATCTCCATCTTCATTATATGCACTTGATATGATTACATACATATATAAAAAAAGCATGAACGTGATCAGAGAGGAAAGGTGACGAGATTTGAAAAAAAAAAAGTTGCTGTGTGAGGTATAGGCTGCAATTAAATTCACCACTGAAAAGAGTGTGTGATCTCGCTGTTCCGTCACCACGTAGCCTGCCTTCTGGTGGAAGTGACGCTGAACTAATCTCCACTTCACTTTTGTTTTGCAAGTTTAGGGTTGCACTTTTAGCATATTATGAATGGCACAATTATCACTTATTTGTTGTCATAATTACATTAGAAATGAAACATTACCTCCAATTTCTGTATTAGAGCTTTGTTTTCAACCATCGATAAATTGACCTATTTATTGACCTAATTATTGAGGCCCTGCTAGGTTTTGTACAAAGGAGCCTATATGGGTGAAATGCAGATATTTTTAGCCACCATGATCATGCAATTGGGAGATAGCTGCACAAGTGAGAGATAGCAAGTGATAGACTGCTACAACAGCAAGAGATAGCTGCATAAATAAGAGATAGCTGCATAAATAAGAGATAGCTGCATAAATAAGAGATAACTGCATAAATAAGAGATAGCTGCATAAATAAGATATAGCTGTATAAATAAGAGATAGCTGCATAAATAAGAGATAGCTGCATAACTGAGAGATAGCTGTATTGAGACATGAAAAATAGCTGCACAAATAAGAGATAGCTGCATAAATAAGAGATAGCTGCATAAATAAGAGATAACTGCATAAATAAGAGATAGCTGCATAAATAAGAGATAGCTGTATAAATAAGAGATAGCTGTGGGAGAGACAGCTGCACATGGTGAGACAGCTGCACATGGTGAGACAGCTGCACATGGTGAGACAGCTGCACATGGTGAGAGATAGTTGCACATGGTGAGAGATAGCTGCACATAGGGAGAGATAGCTGCACATGGGGAGAGATAGCTGCACATGGGGAGAGATAGTTACAACAGTGAGAGACAACTGCACAAATGAATGACAGCTGCACACGTGGTAGTTGCACAAGTGAGAGACAGCTGCACATGTGAGAGATAGCTGTATAGGTGAGGGATGGCTACATAGGTGAGAGATAGCTGCACAATTGAGAGACAGCTGCACAGGTGAGGGATAGCTACAACAGTGAGGGACAGCATCACTTCCCAGCCGATGACACTTGTTACATAGGAAAAATAATATGTTCCATTGAAGATTTATAGCATGAATTGAGAAATTTCCTAGACCATTGTTTTTTGCTTTCTTTTTTCATAGGGTTTTACGTCAATTTTAACATTGTTTCTATTATCATATCAGAAATTGTAATGTGAATTCAATGCAGCTTGTCCAGGAATCAGGGCCACAATTTTTGGATCAGAGGAACAGAGGAACTGGTGCTAATAAGCTTGCACTCTAACCAACCATACCATGGCCTGTGGCCTTTAGGATAAGTGTAAATTTAACCAAAAGGTTAAAGCTATCATCTAAACCTCATGACAGCTTTACATTTTTTGTCATAATTTTAGCCATAAAAAAACTATATTTAAAAGTCAAGATGTCATTTGGAAGTTGTTGATATAAAACAAAGGCCAAAGATCTAATATCCAAGCTGATCAATGCTTTTTCAATATGTTTATTAACATTTCCTGGAAATACCTGCAAATTTCTTTATAAAAAATGCTGTCAATGTTGCAAAATTATGTATCCAATATGAGGACTGACTGAATCACATTGCTTTTCTCCAGAAGTATCAAACTGAGGCTATATTAAAATTAGCAGAATAATGCTTTGGATGTTCTTGGTGTTTATGCATAATAAAGAATAGCCGAGTCAATGATTTTTTTAAAAATAAGAAACAAAAATTAAAATATCTGAGGTGGAAAATAAATATAATTAATCTCCTGATAATACTGCATCTTAACTATGAAAAACAACCAATAAATACAATACAATAAATACAACCAATAGACAACATAACTTGGTTGTTGCTGATACTGTTGCCTGGAAACTAAAAAATCCCAATGTCAGTCAGATGAATACTCACAGCATCAACTACAGACTATTGTGTACCTTGTTTTGGCCTCTTAATTGCACTAATGCTTGGATCTTGTACACTAGTTGTTTGCTTTGAGCATATAAACTACCTAAATTTTCATATTTGCTAACCCCATTGTAAAATGTAGAACATCCAAACAATCTTTTGTACTAATTGTCTGCATAAATAGATAACCTCTAACACCAACATTTAAATCAACATGTATCTGCTGGACTAAAATATGCTGTAATATCTATTTGTTATCACACTCAATAATTGCACTAAAGATAAGATGTTGACATTTTTGCTGAAATTTATATTGTACTGATATGAGTGTTACTTTCATTGTTTGTTCCAAAATCATATGGACAATGTATAATTCACTTGAACTGTACTCACACAAAATCCTGAAGCCATATTCGTAAAATTAAACAAATCAAATTGACAATTATTTCTAAAATATGAATAACAATTATTCCTTTGTGATCTTTGTTTCGAGTAATTGCTTCTGGGATCCTGAGATCAATTTGAATCAAATGAATTTGCAATTCTTTGATATGGGCTGGCTGTACGTTATAGACTTATTTAAAGCAGTGGCCCTAATGCCACATAAGTGCTGTAATACACAATAATACACAGACCATGAGCATGAACAAACTTGAAATCATGATTCATTCATTTCACCAAATCTATGGCAATTATCCAATTCTATATTTGATAGGAATTTGGACTAATGTCATTAATATAATACAGATCAATTACATCAGAGTATAGATTTAGGTGGTAGATTCAAACAGCTTGTATGCCAATTTCCTGGTCATGCGACCATTCAAAAGTTTGTGAAGTAAACAAACATAAGAAAAAGCAAAGATCTCACCTCTTCTTCACTGACATTTCCAATGCTGTCACTTGAGGAGTTGTCATCATTGTTTTCTGCCATTTTGTCTTGATTTCCAGGCTATTGGATTTGTTTATCTAAATGATAAAAAGACGCGATTACAGTGATTATCGCTCTATTATGAATTGAACTTATCTGATCTTTAACAACGGATAATCTTATCTCCCGAAATGGAACACACCCTGCTCCATTCAATGATGTTTGACACTCCAGACAGCAAATTAGACTGCTGAACATCTGTGTAGAGTGTGGCTTCGTTTTAGTTGTCGTGAAAGTAACTCTTTACTTGCCGATAAATAAGGGATATAAATTATTGATATTGAAACTAATGTTGTATTTTTTAAATCAATATTCTCAAATCATTAATAATCTAGTTTCGTGTTGTCGGAAAATTGCCAACTTTACGTTAACTAGGTCATTTTTTCACTGTTACCCTATCAGTTTGTTCCAATGTTGCTGAATATATAATCACCACAAAATGATAGGTAACCAGCAATATCAACATTGAATTTGGTTTGCAAGTGCAACTCGGTGGGTGAAACCTGAAATTTGGAACTGCTATAATTTCTGTTGTATATCCAACATTATCTTAATAATTAAGCGAAAGTTTAGATACAGAAGCAGAAAATATGTCTTCACCAGTTAACAATATAAATGACCCAAGAAGACCAGGGAAAATACACCGGTAAGCATACCAATTTAACTTGTTAAAAATTTCGAGAACCAGTTAACCGTAGACCTCCGTGCTCGGCGAGTCTTCCTCCGTGCTCCGTGGGCTGTCACGGAGGAGAAAATTTCTGCTCGGCCGAGGAAAGTTGCATCAATTGGCCGCTTGGTGTCACCACCTCACTTCAGTACATTTGTATGCAGTTCATTTCCACGGAGGAAAAAACTGCTCCTCCGCCGCATTGATTGGCCGCTTGGTGTCACCACCTTATTATATTAGATTTGTACACGGTAGAGACAAAAACTGTTCCAAAATAGATGCTTTCCAGTTTATCAGTTGATATACAGTGACCGGCAACCAAATCCGGACATTTTTATGTGTTTCACTCCCGATATCAATTGATTACCGATGTTTATCACACCATTTGACTTTGTTTGCACACGCAAGTGTCTGAAAACAACTTGGTGTGAATATTTTCAAGAGTGCAGACGCACTTAAAAGGCTTTGAAAACTGACAGTGGGAGTGACGGGCCAACTTAAAGACTAGAGCTAACAACCATAGGATTCGCGCAACCATAGGATTGGCTGATAATTCTGAAATTGTCTTGTGTTCATAAAACAAATAGAACAATGGATTTTTTTACATAGAAACTAAAAACTAAATTGTTATGAAAGTTGCACCCATTGACCCCAATTGCGTCACAATGTGCACGTGCACGAGTACCAGCTTCTTACAAAAACATAAACATAGGCGCTGCTCTGTCAATTCTTGGCCGATTTACATCATTGACAACTCAAAATTGAGCTGTTGAGCCCCTCTCTTCAATTATGTAAGTCAGATGATCGATATATTAATCTTCATCTTTTGGCACAGAAGAGAGGTCAGTGCGCGAAAGCTATGATCGTGTGCGCAAAGACGTGACATTGACTTGTAAATCTTGTAAGAATTTTACATACGATGATTGCTTTGTAGGATAAAGTAATGTCAATTGTTACTGATTGATATACCCCACTATAGCACATATATATTCAAGTGTCCATGTTTTTTTGGATAATATAATGATTGACAAAGACCAAAATGCGCGAATCCTATGGTTGTTAGCCCTACCACCAGATGTCACTAACTCTCAACGCAGTTTCGCCACCAAGCCCCCTAGTGGACCTTGTATGCGATGGAATAAACTGCCAGGATGACATCTGGCGGTTGAATTGTCCATCCAAGCGAGGAGTTTATCAAATTCTATCAAAAAGTTGTCAAAATTGTCCTTTTAAGGGTATCTTTCCTTCTAGATCGATGCCACAGCCAGGAAAGATGTCCATATTAACTACAATATGACACATAATTGCTGAGGAATAAAATAAAACAAGCAACGGAGCAAGATTTTGAAGTTTGCTCCGCCGAGGAGTTCCTCCGTCCTACCACGGAGCAAGGAGTTGCTCGGCCGAGGAGCTGCATTAACTCCACGGAGGAGCAGTCCACGGAGCACGGAGGAAGATTCGCCGAGCGCCGAGGTCTGCAGTTAACTATTGTTGAAAATTTCACCAGGTCCAGGGGCGTTTGCGCCTGAAGTGCTGAATCTGGGGCGTGAACAGTTTGTTATTTGGAATAAAAAGATATTTATTACAAAACACCCAGATATTCATATACCCAATGTAATTGTAAAGTATTTATGGGTTAACTGTGTCACATCCAGGTCAACCATAGCACTTACCAAGCACTTTGCGCTCAAAATAATGACCTAATGAACAAGGCATGAACAATACATCAACGACAAAGACAAATTGAAATGAAACATTCAAATTTGTACCATTTCATCTTGGGTTCAAGCTGCAAAATTCAGCCATATCTTGGATCTGCCATGTCCCGATCCCGTTGATGAAGAGGAAGCATCAAAGTATTTTGCATCAAAGAATTGCTGAATTAAAATTTTTTGGAGGATTTAAAATTGTTCTCAAACTACAAGATGTTTTGGAAAGTTACATGGCAAATTTCAGAAGAAATTATTCCGCCTGTTATAGTTAGAGTATACATACATTCTTGGAACTTATTTGCATAGATTTATTCAATGAAAGATTCAATAACTCTTTGAAAAAAATGATGATGCCTTGTTCTTGGACATGCAGTGGATCTTTGGATTGTTTTGCAACAATGGCTGCCCTCGATTTGTAAACAAATCAAAGACGTTTAATCTCGGATATACAACTTCACCAACATGATGTGCATGGCCCTGAGTGCAAAATACTCGGCAACCTGTAGGGTTGCCAGTCTGTGTCTCACTTACAACTCACCCTCATTCCTGCTCAGATCTCAGGAAATCTCCTCTGTACTAAATTTTTCACTGAGTCATTACTAACCCGAGGGTCCTTTGTGAGTGTTGACTGAGATGGAAAGCCATGACACAGAGGGTCCAGCTATCAACCATAGTCATTGACTGTTTTCACAGGCCCCTGTTCAATCATTTTGCAAATGTTTGTTTGCAAAATACAGGTCTAACGCTCCCCAAAGAATGCGTCTTCACAGAAGAATTTGAGATGACTGATAAATTATTAATGTTTTATGACCAATTTCTTATGAATTTGTGTTTGTGTAGTGAACAAGTGTAGAAATATTATAACTCATCAGACTTATTTGACATTATTTCTGATATACAGATACAAAGCACCTGCACCTGGAGGACCACTGGACGACCCCACACCAGACTACATGAACCTTCTGGGTATGATCTTCTCAATGTGCGGCCTTATGATGAAGGTTAGTCAAACATACTTGACAAAACAATAATAATATCAATACAAAAAATGGTATAAAATATTTTTTACTTTTTATTCTGCATGAAAAATCTATTTATTGAGAAGACACTAAGTTGGCATAAATCAAAATAAAGTGTGTAAATTTATAGATCACAAAAATGCTGTTTAGGAGTATAATTTGGATTTGATGTACTAAAGATTGGTTTCTATGTATTCATTGAAGATGAAATGGTGTGCATGGGCAGCTGTATATTGTTCCTTCATCAGTTTTTCCAACTCCCGTTCATCAGAGGATACAAAACAAATGCTCTCCAGTTTTATGTAAGTAAAGATTTTTCAACAAAAGAAAACACTGTTTTTTTTAAATGGTTACAAGTGGGAAAACACTGGCATTTGTATCCAGAAATTGAGCTATCCAGTTCCTAAATTATGAACAATTCCAGGACTTGCAGTCCATACATGTATACCTACCTGTTATCTTTACATCCATGATCTGATACCAATTGTTTAATGTTTTTCTAAAATCTGATTGTGCCAATAATATTGAAAAAATATTTTAAACAGAAGATTAAAAATAAAGATTATGCATGGCCCTGACAATAATTGCCAAATTGAAATTTTATTGTAAGAAATATACAAGTAATGTAAAATAGATTAGTGAATAAAAAAATATGTTGGACACAACTCAGTGAATTGTGACAGAAATTAGATATTTTTGGTGGTCACTAGTTAGAAATTTTATTAGGGAAATTTTAGTAGTTTAAACACTGATCACTGGAATACATATATTCCAATCCATTCTGTGACATATTTACGAAGAAAAGGGAAATTTGGGGAGTTTAAACACAAACACTGATAAGTGCCATACATATATTCCAATCCATTCTGTAACATATTTACGAAGAAAACATTCTTTGAAAAAGTAATAGTATTGTACTGTTTAAAACAATGTTATTTGCACACTAATATAGAATATTTTTCATAAAAGTTTCCAAATTGCTTTTTGCACTGAAATTATAAAAATAAAGTGTGTATTCCAACATTTCTAAATATATTAAACATGCTTAAGATTAGGACATGTAATTTGTAATTTAGAAATACCAAATAGTTATTGATCTAACCTCTGAGAAACTGGCTGTTTGAATTAAGAACATGATGAGGAATAATGTCCTCTGATATGTTTTTGTTCTTTTTTCAGGCTTTCAATATCAGCAGTAGTGATGTCTTATCTACAGAATCCACAGCCAATGTCACCACCTTGGTGATTGATACAATATGCCATGTACAATGAAAAAAATAAATGAAAATGTTTTCACAAAGTATTGGTTTTTCTTTGTCTTTTATTGTAACATTGATGACAGGGAAGGTAAACAGTTTAGAGTTCCATCATATACATTTTGCACTGAAATTATAGAGCTATAATCATCTGGTTAATACACATACTGCATATCTTTTTATTTTAACACCTTTCCCCTTTCTGCTGACAAAGAGCACTGATTATCAAGCACCCATCACTGACAGACCCAGATTAGCTTATCAAAAACTACAAAATTGATGTGTGGCCATTTGAGACTTTGAGACACTACGCTCATGTTATTTACCCAACATGTCTCTGTAACATGAAAATTAGAATTGGCCATGTTTTAGTCCAGAAATAGACAAATGTTTTTTATACAAAAGGACAACTCAATTCCAATGAAATGTTTTAATATAAAAGGACAACTCAATTCCTATGAATTAAAAAAAAGATGAAAGCTAATCCAAGAGTTTACCATATAGAAATGTAACATTTTTGTTTCATTGATTAATTGTTAATAAATCCTAAGGTATTGGTTAGGGAAGATTGTTCACCAAAAACAAACATTGTAACTATATTTCTCTAATCAAAATAAATGTTTAAGAAAAGAAAATTAACCAGTGCAAAATTCTATACCTTGTAATCATGATTTTTGAATAGATAAATTTTTGTCTCAAAATAAAAATGAGGGAGAATATTGAAATCAACTTAATTTTAAAATAAGTGTGGTGACATTCAAATTTTATTTGATGTCTGTGAATATACATGTCCAAACCACAGGCTTTCAATCACATTTTTTCACTCATAATATAATGATAAAGTGCAATATTTACATACAAGTATTCTATAAAAAAAATATACCAGGAAGTCAGAAGTGTGTATACTCTGTCAGAAGGAAAAATGTTATGCCTGTGGCCAAACCAGCTGAACTAATCCACATGAAATTTGGTGATTTTTTTTTGGAGCATATGACATCCTAACTTCATAAAATGATATGTCCTCAACTACAAAATTTATGACACAGATAGACATATCAGGTTATTACTGTGAGACATTGGAAGTTAACTTGCAAAGCATTAATTAAATTAAAACTATTAATCATTCAGACTTTTTTTATCTTTTATTCCAAAATGTTTTTCACAGAAAACATAACAATAAACAAACACAGCTGAGACACATAAAACATCAT
The DNA here is from genome assembly GCA_949316495.1 of Amphiduros pacificus. NCBI lineage: Eukaryota > Metazoa > Annelida > Polychaeta > Phyllodocida > Hesionidae > Amphiduros > Amphiduros pacificus. Next base: position 58,144,141 of record OX439000.1, read on the forward strand.
TCAAGTTTTTTTTAAATTACAAGTTTTCTTGACAAAGCCAGGAAACACCCAGGTTTCCCATCACTGCTCACCCTATATTTGGTTTTGCAAAAGTACAACCACTATGATATAGGAGTTCCAGGTACAGCAGTGATATCTGACAGTGTATACCAGATAAGGTATTATTAAACCTACATAACATGAATTGTGTCCCTCAAAAAAACCTCCTTCCCTACCAATTTTTCTTGATAGATTCCACATATTCCAAATTGATGGCCTTGGATATCATGCTTCCAAAGCAATCTTTTCTCAAAGTAGATAGTTGGAGCAATCATGAGATGTGAAGAGATTTATTCCCCCACAGATAAACCTAATTGGTGTTTAGACCACAAAAAGTAGAAATTATTTAGTTTTGTGCAAAAAATCTGCAGATTTAGAGCAGTACACTACATACAACAAACTGGAACATTCTAAAGCCAGATTATAGATAATAATTAGTTTATTGATTCACAATCTAGAACATAAGGATAATGTGTTTTGCTAAGTTTTAGTATAATTCTTGTTGAAGTATTATTTTTCTTGAGTTATCTGATCTGGGGACACTTTCATGTGTGTTTGTCTTGCTTAAAAGCATAGAATAGAAAGTGTTTTCTTGGCAAGCAGAGATTCTGAATTTGAGAATGACATTTCCTTCAAAATCTATTCTTTTATATGATATTTTGACATTATATCCTACACCTTTGACATTCGTTTCTTTTCTTCATGGTTTGTTGTGTTCTACAACACATCCTTTAAAGGAATTCAATCGCACATCAATTTCTCCTTCCTCAAGCTGAAATTAAATGTTTAGTTTGAAAAAGTCATTGAAAAATTGTTTTTTTTTAAATGGATCTAAAATATTATTTTCAAAAATATTTATAAACTTTTATCCATGATTGAAAACTTGTGGTTAATGCATTATGTAATATCACAGTACTTTTTAGTCAAAAGGTATTTCAGAGTGATCAAATTGAAGATAAAATAAAAAAAACTTTACCTCATCATGACCATATAATTCTTCAAAGCACTCTGGTGACATGCATTTCCTTATGCACATAATTAGCTCAATTCCTACTTTATTCTGACATTGTCCACTTTCCTCGCAGTTGGTTCTGATACCGCGCACCCGTCGCTCCTGAGAAAAAAATAGTACTATAATTACCGGTAATCACTGAAAAATCATAACAATAAATTGCAAAATTTGGTGTGCATAATTTGTTACCATATGAGTAAAAATATGCAATATTATTATACAGTTATCCAGTAGTGTAGAAGCATTGGTAAGCATTGCTAAGTTATATATTAATTTAAATAGTTTCATTTAATTATGAAGCTGAGCTTACATTTCGCTGTTTTTTTCTGTAGGGATATCTATTGTAGTTGTAATATGTTGTTGCCTCCACTGATAATAGACTGTCCATTATCAAAATAAGAAACAGAACCAGACCAACATATTTCACCCATTGCATCTCCATATTGGCCATTGTCTGATCTCACTGTAATGTCACCTGGTCATCTGGTGTAAGATAAGTAAAAGATAAAGAATAAATAATGTACAATAATATTTACATATCTCTGGACTAGGAATAAAATATAAATGAATTTGATGATTAAAGGACAGTGACACATTTATAAGTTGTAAGAGACTTGCGAGTATTTAAAAAATGGCCTTACAGCTGTACTGATCATCCCCTTTTTGTTATGTTTCCAAACATTTGCGCAAACATTTGCTAGAAATGCCTGCAAATTGCTACAAAAATGATCATTTAAAGTAATTATTGAGAACAAATGCAAATTAGAAAGCCGGAACTGGTGCTCAGTCAGTGTATCATTAAATTTAACCTAAACATGATTTTTGTATCAGGGCATAAGAAGTACAGCTTCTTTAGGATATATAAATTTAATATGCAATGGTGGACTCAAAGATAAGAACTCAGTTTCCAATGATGATGAACAATTAAAATTTGAGTTATCAATGCAAATCAGAGCAAAAACAATTTTTTGGCACAATGTTATGATAAATTCAGCTAAAAGGCTTGAAACTTTTGAAAATGGAACCGTGTTTGTCAAAATAATAATAATAATCATAACAGTGTAATTTAATATAAACTCTTAAACATTATGCCTCCTTTTGTAAACATAGGCATCAGAGATGCATCAACCCTCAGCCCTGGTAACTCATTGCACAACATTCGCTCCACACAATATTTGTGAACAAAACGTCACTGCACCAAGGCAAATTGATGCAGGGGTTAAAAAAAACCCATAAAATCTACTTCCTTTGATAGCTTAGGTGTGTCAAGTATCATGAAACTGTCATCATTTACTCTAGAATTATTGAGATGGGCCGGTGACCTTGAAAAGCAGGTTAAGGTCACCGTCCATCAAACTCATCTGAAGTCTTCCCAGATGCTTATGTGTGTCAATTTTCATGAAGCTGCCATTATTTGTTCTTAAGTTATTGCAATGACGTGGATTTGACATGATTGTCCCTGTGACCTTGAAAAGTAAGTATAGGTCATGTTCCATCAAGAGAAGTCTGAGGTCTTCACCAGATGCTTATGTGTGTCAAATCTCATAAAGCTGCCATCATTCGTTCTCAAGTTATAGCAATGATAGGGATTTCACATAATTGTACCTGTGACCTTGAAAAGTAGGTGAAGGTCATGTTCCATACAAAAATGTCTGAGGTTTTCATCAGATGCTTATGTGTGTCAAGTTTCATGAAGCTGCCATCATTTGTTCTCGAGTTATCGCGATGACAAGGATGATTTCACATAATTGTCCCTGTGACCTTGAAAAGTAGGTGAAGGTCATGTTCCATCATGAGAAGTCTTGAGGTCTTCACAAGATGCTTGTGTGTGTCAAATCTCATAAAGCTGCCATGATTCGTTCTTGAGTTATTGCGATTCTTGGGATTTCACATAATTGTCCCTGTGACCTTGAAAAATAGGTCAAGGTCACCGTCCACCAAACTAGTCCGAGGTTTTCAACAGATGCTTATGTGTGTAAAGTTTCATGAAGCTGCCATCATTTGTTCTTGAGTTATCACGATGACAAGGATGATTTCACATAATTGTCCCTGTGACCTTGAAAAGTAGGTGAAGGTCATGTTCGATCATGAGAAGTCTTGAGGTCTTCACCAGATGCTTGTGTGTGTCAAATCTCATAAAGCTGCCATGATTCGTTCTTGAGTTATTGCGATTCTTGGGATTTCACATAATTGTCCCTGTGACCTTGAAAAATAGGTCAAGGTCACCGTCCACCGAACTAGTCCGAGGTTTTCAACAGATGCTTATGTGTGTAAAGTTTCATGAAGCTGCCATCATTTGTTCTTGAGTTATCACGATGACAAGGATGATTTAACATAATTGTCTCTGTGACCTTGAAAAGTAGGTGAAGGTCATGTTCCATCATGAGAAGTCTGAGGTCTTCACCAGATGCTTGTGTGTGTCAAATCTCATAAAGCTGCCATCATACGTTCTTGAGTTATTGCGATTCTTGGGATTTCACATAATTGTCCCTGTGACCTTGAAAAATAGGTCAAGGTCGCCATCCACCGAACTAGTCCGAGGTTTTCAACAGATGCTTATACGTGTAAAGTTTCATGAAGCTGCCATCATTTGTTCTTGAGTTATCACGATGACAAGGATGATTTCACATAATTGTCCCTGTGACCTTGAAAAGTAGGTGAAGGTCATGTTCCATCAAGAGAAGTCAGAGGTCTTCACCAGATGCTTGTGTGTGTCAAATCTCATAAAGCTGCCATCATTCGTTCTTGAGTTATTGTGATTCTTGGGATTTCACATAATTGTCCGTGACCTTGAAAAATAGGTCAAGGTCGCCGTCCAACAAAATTCATCCGAGGTTTTCACCAGATGCTTTTGCGTGTCAAGTTTCATTAAGCTACCATCATTTGTTCTCGTATTATCGCGATGACAAGGATGATTTCACATAATTGTCCATGTGACCTTGAAAAGTAGGTGAAGGTTATGTTTTATAGAAACAATTCTGAGGTCTTCACTAGATGCTTATGGGTGTCAAATCTCATAAAGCTGCCATCATTTGTTCTTGAGTTATGCGATTCTTGGGATTTCACATAATTGTCCCTGTGACCTTGAAAAATAGGTCAAGGTCACCGTCCATCGAACTCGTCCGAGGTTTTCACCAGATGCTTATATGTGTCAAGTTTCACAAAGCTGCCATCATTTGTTCTCGAGTTATCGCGATGACAAGATGATTTCACATAATTGTCCCTGTGACCTTGAAAAGTAGGTGAAGGTCATGTTTCATAGGACAAATTCTGAGGGCTTCACCAGATGCTTATGTGTGTCAAATCTCATAAAGCTGCCATCATTCGTTCTTGAGTTATTGTGATTCTTGGGATTTCACATAATTGTCCCTGTGACCTTGAAAAATAGGTCAAGGTCGTCGTCCATCGAACTCGTCCGAGGTTTTCACCAGATGCATATGTGTGTCAAGTTTCATGTAGCTGCCATCATTTGTTCTTGAGTTATCGCGATGACAAGGATGTTCGCTACAGACATACATACATACAGACATACATACATACATACATACATACCCACGCCAGGAGTACTGCAATACCCTCAGCCTGATTACATCAGGGGCTGAGGGTAAAAAACAAATTTAAATAATGCTTGACCGTTTCCATCCCAAATGAGCCTTAATTATGTTGCAAGAGACCAACACAGGGACTGGAGAAGAATTAAAAATTGTACTAAATTTACACATTTCACAATCCTAAAATTCCCAAAGTTATTTATATTAATTCCACCAACCGACTTTCCCAGTCAGTAAAGCAAGATTCTTAATCAAAGGAACCTAAGTGTCTCTTGCTGGAAGAGTAAGTCTCTTGCCTATTGACCTCAGCAAAAATGTTAAAATTAAGCTGTTTGCTGCCCCATCTTCAAAGCTGGGCACACTTAACAGCTTGAGTTAAGTATACAAGGGTTTTATAGATACATCCAACACTATTTTATAACATCTTACAAAGAGGTATGTACAATCCAAGATTGCTACATTTCCTCACACCACTAGGTGAAACACCCATTTATTATGTTAACTATGTCACCACATGAGTTCAAACAATCAATCATATCAAGATCATTTTAAATAGATATGTTTTATTCTGCCCTCTGCCAAAATAATTTTGAATATGAACAATATGGGCATAAAAGTATATTTTGTGATCTTTTTTCACTTCAGAGTTTGTTAACTTATTAATGGCAATTGTTTTGTATTTCATTCTCATTTGATTTTAATTTGATGTAAATATTTGACCTGTTGAATTTAAATACTTTTCTATTTAAAATAATGAAATTCTAGTCTAAAAGTCTCTATACCAAGTTATGTTAACTTGTAATTTAGCAAGGGCATAATGTAGTCAAACAATAATCAATATTACAGGTGGTTCTTATGATAACAGCAATTAATCGTTAATTGCTGCTATCATAAGAACCACCTGTAACATGGAATATTGTTTGACTACATTATGCCCCTGCTAAATTATACCTGAGAGCAATAATGATTTATATTGCTCTCAGATTATACATACATGTAACTTGTTCTTGGAAAAGAGACTTTTGGACTAAAATTTAATGCCTTAATATGAATCTCCTGACCTGTAATGTGTATGTACAATGATGAATATATGTATGTTTGTATTGTTATCCATTTATGGTAAAAAAAATATATATATATCTTGAAGATATCTTGAGATAAAAAGTTCACTGCATTTTAAAGGAATACTTGTCAAACTTGCTTCCTTTCTGTGTGTCGTCCTAAAACAAACTGTCCAAAGCGGTACTGAGTAAACCAACCTTATTATTTTGGTAACTTGGATTTCGATCACATATTTGCCATTGGCACTCAGGTGGGACGGAATTACCACAGAAACTGGTCGCTCTGCCTCACGGCTTTTAAATTAATTTGAAAACAGAAGACAAATTTTCATTTGGTGTTGTTTACCTACATGCATTTTATCAAAGAATGGGAGCCGTTCATGAAAAATATTTACTTCATATTTCGAAATAATTCAAGTGATAAATGTTCCATTGTCTTCTCGATTGTGGAACACTATTTAATAGATTCAATCAGAGAAACAATATGAATTCTTTCATCTATTTATATCAAATAATAGTAATTACATTTCAGTAAACGTAATCATTTTGTCAGGAAGTACTTGTCATGATAATATCTGAAACATTTATATTCTCATCGTCAGATGTCGCCCCAAAGGCTCAATAATGCAGCCATTTATTTAGAATGGTTTGTGAAATAGAGTCAGCCAATGAGATCGCATAAGAAAATTTTGAGCGCCATTTTCGTTTTTTTGCTCAAAGTTCTATTTCAAATCTGTGTTTTTAATGGATATATATAGGTTTACATAGTTGCATTACATCCATTTGTATGTCAAAATGTATATTAAATCTATGGTCATCGATGGGTTTAAATCATATGCCCAGAGGACTGAGATAAATGGGTTTGATCACATGTTCAATGCTATCACAGGTTTGAATGGAAGTGGCAAATCAAACATTCTTGATGCAATATGTTTCCTGCTTGGAATATCAAATTTAGGACAGGTAAGTAACCAGCTGGTAAATTTGTATATGAGCACATTAATATCTGTGAGCACCTTAGACCGAGATATCTCTTTTCGATAACTTTTTTATAGTCACCACAGACCAGTTCTATCGACAACAACATGTTTCGAACCCTATGTTTCTACATATGCCCAACCAGTTTTTCGTCACTGCCAATTACTCCTGATTAACCCCTAAGGGACTAGGCTATCTAAATTTTGTTGGTTGGCAGGACTAACCAATTTTTGTCTGGACTGGTGTATCTACATACTAAATTAATAAAATTTATAACCATGGCAATTCAATATGCTTAATGAAATGCTGGGGTCAAAAGTTCATGATTAAGACAGTCTGACGTCACTGTCATGATTACATTGCAACAAGTTGCAGCCCTTCAGAATGTTACAAATGACGTCATCAAGCCAGAACAATGGGGACGTCAACGTCCTTCCCGTCCGTTACCGGTGGTGGACGTTGCTGTCCTTCCCGTCCATTAGGGGTTAAAGCGGCTAAGCTGGAGAGGACCCTTGTACTAAGTTGTAGCCACCAGTAGTCATTGTATGCTTCATCGGCAGAAACTGGTGGTTGACAACATTTGACAGGTAGTGTCAGTGCAGGGATCTTGTTTGGAGGGAGACATGAGACATTGGCTCATTAAAATCCAACAAGAGTTAACTGCCAGCTCCACAAAGAGTTACTGCCGGCTCCGCGAGGAACTTCTGCCAGCTCCGCGAAGAGCTATGGGCCAGCTCCATGAAAGGCCATCATCAGTACAGCCATGTTCAGTGAATGATTGTCCTATAATAATGTCCTTTAAAAGTCACATAACATTGTCTCATTTAAATTTGAATTGTCTCATCACTTTTAGTTTTTAAAATTATCCCTTTAAATTGCTTGGAAATGCTTCCCAATCGCAAGAACAAGGATTTTTCAGTAAGTTTTATTCAAATTTGGTGTAAATCGGACAATTAGAACAGAAATGACATGCAAAAGTCTGATCGATGATTTGCGATAGCGCCTGAGCAATAATAGAGCAACTTACGTAATCGGGCCTGAAAAGGCACATCTTTGCATACAGTTGTGCTAAAAAAAATCGTTCATATACCAAATTAAATATTTTTAAAAGATGAATAAAAATAATTTCATCTGCCCCATCAGTTTGCAATGATTGTTTGTGTTTAAATGTATTTTGTTTGTTGTAATTTTTGTTTTGTTTGTTATAATTTTTGTTTTGTTTGTTGTAATTTTTGTTTTGTTTATTGTAATTTTTGTTTTGTTTATTGTGATTTTTGTTTTGTTTGTTATTTTTTTCCCATCCGTGTTACATTTGGAGCACCACTTTTTCTTGTTTAGGAGATGAAAGTCATGGAAGAATTTTCTTCAAGCAATTTCTCTGGTAGTGTTAGTTTTTATTCAACATTAAAGTCATTCGAGAGCTCATGATTATACTGATGAGGGACCAGTTTTCCATCGCTATCAATTACTGCTTATTACAGAGTCTATGCTGGAGAGGTGTTTACTTTATCAGTGGTAACTGCTCTGGAACAAGTAGCAACTTTTCCTCTTTGGAGCTCAACATTGAGAAACAGCAGATCTTAACACTTAGGGTGACAGATTGCATGTTGCCATCTTGCTTTTTGTTTATTATTTTAAAGATTCGTACAATTCAGGTTGTGATTTTTTAAAACTGATTTGATATGTAATTTTCAATGGAGCAAGATTGTGGTCAGCCTTTGTTCTAGCTCTGCTGAGCACAAGAGCAATACCTTCCATGAAAGAGTAAAATTTCATTATCAGCTCACAGGCAACTTCCCTGAAAGTTCAAAGAACCACAGTAAAATCTACTGGCCGATGACATCAAAACATTAAAGGAGGCAGAAATTTTCTGTTAAATCTGGGCCAGTAGAAATTTCAAAACCACTGGCCCATACTGGCCCAGAGGCTCCATAAATTGTTCAGGGCCAGTGCTAACATCAAGCCCTCCAGGTGTCACCACTGTGCTAAAGTTTATCATTATCAATGTTGTTTCCCTGACTCAATGAGGTATTTATTTATTTAGGAGTGGAACTTTATCTGATGAATTTAAATTTGTCTTTTCTTGATGAAATGTATTTTGTGAAATTAGTATTGAAATTTTAGCACAAAAAAAGCATGATATAAAGCTATTTTATGACCATTTGAAATATGACTCATTTACCAAGGAGGGACAGATGTTAATGTTTTGTGATAAATTGTTTCCAGGTGCGTGCAACCAATCTCCAGGAACTTGTGTACAAGAATGGTCAGGCTGGAGTCACCAAGGCAACAGTCAGCATCACATTTGATAATGGTGACAAGAAACAAAGTCCTCTTGGCTATGAACAGTATGATGAGATTACTGTCACCAGACAGGTATATAAATGTATTTGTATATCAACAGCTCTAAATATAATTAGAAATATAAAATTGTTTGGTTTTTAGGATGATTTTGATTTCCAAAATGTGAAATACTTTGAAAAAATTGTTAGAGTATCCTGATGATATTTTGAAGTGATTTTAAATTATTTTCATTTGATTTATTTTAAGGTTGTCATTGGTGGAAGAAACAAATATTTGATCAATGGAAGCAATGCTAACAACACCAGAGTGCAAGATCTGTTCCGTTCTGTGCAGCTAAATATCAACAATCCTCACTTCCTGATCATGCAGGGAAGGATCACCAAAGTTCTCAATATGAAGCCTCCTGAGGTAAGTATCTGCTCTGTCTTATAGGCAAAATTTCTGGAATGATCACCAAAAAGACATTGAGTAAAGGGAAATCAACTTGGGGCATGGAATGCACAACAGCTCTGAAAAGGAGAAATATTTTGGAGTGGATATATTTCCTTTGCATCTGTATAAATTAAATTACTTATATCAGATTCATATGTTTCTTCCTTAAGGTTTACACTACAAATTATATCATGGGGTGAATAAATCTTTGGTTTTAAAAGTGTAAATGTGATTTCAGATTTTGTCCATGATCGAAGAAGCAGCTGGCACAAGGTTGTACGAATCAAAAAAAGAATCTGCACAGAAAACCATAGAAAAGAAAGATGCTAAATTGAAGGAGATTCAAACGGTAAGCAGTCAGCTTAAAATGAAAAGAGTTATATTTTAATTGTCAGTTTGTCTTATTGTGTTAAATATATAATAAATTAGCAGATAAAAACCTTTATGCATTTGTTTCACACAGATACTGGATGAGGAAATAACACCTACCCTCACCAGACTGAAAGAAGAACGATCTTCATATTTGGAATATCAAAAAGTTTTGCGTGAGCTGGAGCATCTCAACAAGTTATACATAGCATTTCAGTTTGTATGTGCAGAGGTAAGCATCGTCTTTAATTATCTCCTACTGTGGGCATTAAGTTGTCATTTCTTAAAAAAAGATGTGTTTGTTGCAAAATGCAGTCTTGCTGAAAAATAATAAATATTTGATATTAAAATTTGTAGGAAACAAGCCAACAGAGTGCAGAAGAGTTGGTTAAGATGCAAGAATCCATTAAGCATCTTAAAGAAAAACAGGAACAGGTAACAAAGTGATTCATTGTAACATTCCCAAAATTTATGTCGCTCAATATATTAATAAACACTTTTGTAATATATATTAATAAACACTCTGATATATAAACCAGATGTCACAATGATTAAATTCCAGATAGCTGCAGAGACAGAAGAGCTTGAAAAAGTGATAGCAGAGTTGGAAAAGAAAAGGGATCAGGTTTGTTCTATTAATGTTTGATTTTGTGACATGATGGCATGAACAATGAAACTTTATTGTTATTTTTAGTTTAAAAAGATTTCCTTCAAGATTCTTTCTAGTTTTAAGAGGAGAGAAATCTCTGTCTGAGACTTGGTTAGTTCACCGTGATATAAAGTTTACATCCATATTAATAGTGGTTTGATGTATTGACAGGAGGCAGGAGGAGTGATGGAGAAGCTGGAGGCCAATCTGGCGGAGGCACAGAAAGCTGATGCAAAGTCAGCGTCCAGTGTCAACAGCAAAAAAGACACTCTCAAAGCAGAGAATAAGAAACTTACCCAACTCAAGAAGCAGCACACCAGTGTAGGTTACTTTTATCATTTAAGAAGTTATTTGACATAATAGATGGCATAAAAATCCCTTTAAGAATGGAATAGTAAATCATAATGTTTTGCTATGTTTCATATCAGGATAATTTACATTTAATTTTTATTTTGTACATTTATAATTTAAGACTGGTATAATAGTTACTCACCCATTAGTCACAGGCTAATCATAAGTTTTTGTTTATTTTGAAAAAAAAAGATCTTTTAACTATTTATTTTGTATTTTTCAGGACGAAACTGCATTGAAAAGCAAAGACAAAGAGTTGGAGAAGATGAAGTCAGGGTATGAGAAGTTGGTGGAGCAAAGCAAGGCAGATGAAGAGGCTCACGCAGAGGCCCAGAAACACTTCCATGCTATATCAGCTGGTCTCTCCAGCAACAAGGATGGGGATGATGCAACACTTAATGAACAACTCATGAGTAAGTACCTAGGCATTAGCTTCTTTTTGTACCTCTGTAGATTCACTAATCAGTTATGAAAGTCCTCGGGAAATAAACAGGTTTTTTCTTCTTCAAATGTGAACTTCAAAATGGTCTGGAACATCCAAAAATGACATTTCTGAAAGGGGGTAGGGGTATCTTCAGGTTAATTTTTAAGGTTTTCAGGTTTTTTTCCTGAATGCTGACTTTCACCACTGACTAATTTAATTGTTTTATTTTTGTTTTTATTGAATACCAATTCATAATTATATCACATATTTTTTGGGGTCCAGAAATGTTGAAATAAAAATCTCTTCATTTTGTTTTTTCTACCATTGCAGCTGCCAAGAAGGAAGTGAGTAATGCTGAGACTGAGAAGAAGCAAGCTCATATGCAGTAAGTATTCTTTCATACCACCTCAGTGTATTGACAGTCTCCTGATTAATCATGGAAAACAATTTCAATAAAAAAACTTCTATATATTTTTTATTTCACATGCATATATGGCAATTACCTTTGTATATCTGATATCAGAAACATTAGGAATTTGCATTATTCCTGCTTCATTACTCTAGCATGTAGCATATGTACTTGTCTCCATGCACAAGTGAAGTCACTTTCATCCACAAATTGCAAAGTACTATTTCAAGTTAAATTATATCAAATTTGATGGTGGACATTGTGGTCATTAGTTCATGAGCTGATTAAATGCCTTAGATTTAAATGGTCATTTAAATTCAAATTAATGATAATGATATTGAATTGAACAAGGTTACAATTGAGAATTTTATCACAGTTAAATTATCTAAGATGATTTTTCAGATTGAAACATGCACAGCAAGAGGTAAAGAAGAAAGAGAATGAACTGAAGAAGACCGATTCTAGCTACAAGAAGGACGTACAGAATCACAAGGCAGTGCAGGAGAACATGAAGAAATTAAAGGTATAAATAAGCCAGAATCTTGGCGGATAACTGATTTTGTCTGATCAGAAAGTTAAGTAATCAAGTGCAATTTAACAACATTTGTTAAACAAAATTTAATCAAATCAATGGAATGGTGATTCCATTGGTCAAGGTCTAAACTTCAACACAAATTTCTGTCATTTACAATAAGGTTAAGACTTCATATCTGGAATGCCAACTACCTTGATTAGTTCAAACATGACACAATAATTTAAAGCTCTTGTGTAAAATCTAAGTTATTCAACTTAAGTTTGAATATGGCACATCACATAATTGGAAACATATTTAAACATGTATAACATGTTGTTTAAATCACGAAAAGAAGGGGATAAAATTCTGTACTAATCTGCAATTGTGCTTTAGGATGAGCTGGATAAATTGGGATATGAGGAGGGACGGGAGGAAGAATTATCAGCAAGACGTCGACAGCTGATCCAGGAAGTGCGGGTCCTCAGAGACAAGGCTGACACCATAGAAGCAAGGTCAGGACTATATGCATCACTCCTCATGGCATATCAGTATCATACACTTTAAAAGTAACTCACAGACATGATGTATATATTTCCTGTATTATATTTGACCATATATTTGAATTTGTATTTCACCATATTATCATTAAATGCGGCTTGACACCATCTAATAATTCTTTCTCAAGATAAGAGCTTAACAGCTTTGACAAATTAAATCATATTTCAGATTTCCTCAGCTGCGGTTTGAATATACCGACCCAGAAAGAAATTTTGACCGAAGCAGAGTTTTTGGCCCAGTTGCAAAACTGATCAATGTCAAGGATGTCAAAACAGCAACTGCTCTTGAGGTCACTGCTGGTGGCAAGGTGACTATTCTCTTTCACTGTATTTTTTTTAATTATTCTTATTTAATATATACTTAGAAAAGACTTGCAATGCATTATTACAATTTCTATTTCAGTTATACAATGTGGTAGTCGATACACAGATGACTGGAAAAATGCTGATAGAAGGGAAATCCCTGAAGCGTCGTACAACTGTTATCCCTCTGAACAAAATCACAGCACATCCTATTGATCAGAATACAGTAAAGAGGGCAGAACAACTGGTCCGTACACTCTAGTTATGCTTTACACAAGATATAACAATTCAAATAATTAGATTAAAAGACAATAATGATGTTGATACTCAAGGATCTTACAAACAGTTGTAATTAAAGATGTACTATGTGAAAGTTATGGACTGATGGACGATAAAACTTAGTGGATCACAGAATCTATTCCATTTGACTTTCATTTTGCTTAAAATGTCAAATTTCTATGAACACTTGTCTTTTTTAACTTTTTAACTAGAAGGATTTATTTTAAAAAGACACTTTGAAAATTTGAAAGATTGAGATAGCAAAGCATAAGAAGAAAATGTCACAATTTTCATCTGCATTGAAAATAGAATTTACAGGTTTAGATTTGAAGTTTTGATATCAATTTAAATTATAATGTTCACCTGTTGTTTAGGATGACAATATTATATACATTTAGGTTGGTAAGAACAATGTAGACACAGCTCTCTCCCTGGTTGGGTATGACAAGAAGCTGACACAAGCCATGGAGTTTGTCTTTGGAAGTACATTTGTTTGCCCTGGTATGGACCATGCCAAGAAGATAACTTATGATCGTGGTATTATGAGGAAGTCTGTGACACTAGAGGGCGACTCCTTTGATCCATCAGGAACTCTGACAGGAGGTAGGGTATTTGCTTGGTTATTATGTAAAACATATAAGTTGATGCAAGAGTTTATTATTTGACAGAAAATGTTCAGTCATTTTTAGACTATCATGGAGTAAACTTATTCATCATTCCACATGGTGAGAGAAAATGAAAGTAAAAAATGAAAGTAAAAACAAATATTAGAAATTATATATTTACAATTTGGCATATATTCAAAATGTTCTCAAATTGTACCTTATTTCTATTTCAATTCCCCTGACCTGAATATTGTTTTTAACATGTTCTGTGGTGTTAATTGACAGGTGCCAGATCCAAAACTGAGCCTGTGTTGACCAAACTCAACCTGTTAAATGAGGTGCATGCAGAACTAAAAGTTAAGCAGGAGGAACTTAATGCAATAGAGACAGAACTCGCACAGCTCTCCAAAGTGGCTGATAGGTATGCTGGAATTTACCCTATTATTTACTGTTAAAAATCTTGATTTATAGAATGAATACTTCTTATAATAAGAAAATGGCAACTCTTATTTGAGAATTTCATGTTTGACACAAACATCTCCAAGTAAAGAATTTGCTTTCTGCTACGAAGATTCTCAATCAAGTGTTTAAGCCTACTCCTCAGGTTGCCAACAAAATGTATTGATACACAGCATGTTTTCTTTATTTTTCCCCAAATTTGATCTAATTAATTGTGCTAAAAAGTGTTCAAATTGAAGAAAGGAATGAATTTATATCAAGAGACAGTTCATATAACTTTTAAGCGGTGCTGACTTTGAAAATAGTGTTTAATGCAGATATGTTTATAATTAATGCAGGTATCGTCAGCTGAAACAGCAGTTTGATTTGAAAGCTCATGAAGCAGACCTGGTTGAAGAGCGTCTCAAACAAAGTACACATCACCAACAGCTAGAAGAGTTGCAAGAACTCAAGGAAAACATAAGTCAGTACCTCCAGTGTTTGGCATAATAAAACTAACTTAAATGAAGCTTAAATCTGCATTATTATTGCAATCTTGATCTTAAAGTAAATTTTGATAAACAAAAACAAACTGGTAATAAAAAAATATCACTCAGCCAAGTGTATTTCAAACAATTATAGATTCATAGATTGAATATATATGGCATGGCAATTCCAGCTGGCTGTTAAAAAAACAACAACTTCAAAGTGGACTTTTTTCACTAAGTATAAGTAATAGGCTCCTCGTATTTGTGTAGATATACATCATTGACAGTGTTGTGATTGACAGACACACCACACGAATGAGTATTCAAGAAAAAATTATGGTGTACTTCACTCACTTGTTACAGAGGTTAAGCTCTTCACTTGATATTGAGATTCTGACATGGACTATTAATGATGTCATGCTTGAGCAAACATGTTGTGTATGAATGAGCACCCCAAAAAAATCGCATACACTTTCAAATGTAAGATTTGAATTGCATGTGAGTCCCACATACTGGTGGCCTGCTATATTTAGATCATATCCTGACCAGAACAACTACGGAATAAATTTTACTTTGATGAAATAGATCATTATCGTTTTATCTCATGAACAGATTGCAAGTTTGTAAAAACAACATGTCATTTATGCTTTGTAGATACATGTGAACAGACATTGAAGGATGCTGAGGAAAGGGCAACAAAGAATAAGGCCAAAGCAGATGAGCTGCAAGATAAACTGAAAAATGCCAAGGTTCTGAGAGAGAGGGAACTCAAACAGGCTGAAAAGGAATTACAGGAAGCCAAGAAAAAGACAGATAATTCCAAAAAAGATATGAGACAAAAACAGCAGGTATATTTCCTAATACTAATTTATTAATTACTAATACGAAAATTATCTGGAAGCATTAATATTTATATCCTCATATGAGCACTCAACAGTGCCTCATTTACACAGAATATATTTTAATTCCGACAGTTACACAAAATATATCTTAATTTCCACATTTGCACAGAATATGAATAGCTAAACAAGAATATTTTTTAAACCAATATATGTATGCATAGGAATGGGACAGTGTAAAGCTAGAGAAGGAGGAGTTAGAGAAAGACCTTGCAAACAATGAGAAAGAGTTGAAAGCGTGTGAGGAGACCATCCAGGCTTACCAGGAGCAGATAGAGCAACTCCAGCAGGCTGCCTCCGATACAAAGGTAGAACACAAGTTTTAAATGCTTTCAAAAACCCAAAACTATCAAAGACATGCACATTGCAATACTGAGATTATAAAGTTTCCTTCAGGTATTTATTTTATATGTAGCCATCAACAATTTACCAAAAATATGAGTATGCATGTCTAAAAGTGAAAGTCATGTTGTTGTTGTTGTTTTTTTTTTATAGTTTTTATGCCAATCCTGTTGAAAAGAAATGTGGATTTAACTTCTGAAATCAATTAAGATTTTTAAGTTTCATTTGATATTTTACATAAATCCATTAACAATTTATCACAAAATGAGGATGCAGTCTAAAAGTCTTGTTGAAGAGAAATGTCAATTTAACTTAAAAAAACAAGTGACATTTCTCAAGTGTTTTAAGGTCTATAATCCACAATCAGTTTGAAGCATCGGGAGAGAACTTCGGGTGGTCTCGTATATTTACGTAACTGCCTTCGGCACACATGGTGGACAAACTCGTTTGCATGAGATTTTTAAATACTCAACTCTTTTAGTGATAATTCATATTTTATGCCATGATTATATCTAAAATGTTCCAAAAAAGTTTGATTATTCTTTGAATGGCATTAAATAAAGAAAATATAAATACTTAATATAAGTCACCAGCTGCAAAAACTGAGTCGAACCCATTTTAACGGTAGTTAAAACGGGTTCAATTAAACTAATGAAAAATTAAGACTAGCTGGTTAAGTTTACTTTTTCTGTGCTAAATTAACAAATAACATTACTTTGAACACATTTAAGCCAAAAAAAACATAAGTCTGTCCCAGTTTTTCATTGTGGATTATAGACCTTAAGTGATTGTTTATGGATTGACTATTTAGAGTGCAGTGAAGGAGGCACAGCAGGCTGTCAATGAGCAGAAAGACCTGCTCAAGTCCTGTAACCGAGACATTAATGAGAAAGTGGTACAGCAGCGCAGTCAGCACAAAGAGTCCACCAGCATCCAGCTCCAGCTGCAGGAACTGGATCATAAAGTCACCAAATGCAACAAAGATGCCAAGGATGCAGCTAGACAGGTATACATATTGCTTGTTCTCTTGTGAATATTTTAGTAGCAACTCTTACAAATTAAAATTTTAGTTATGAGGAATTCAAGATGGCTGATAGTAACAAGAAATAGTAATGTTTGGCCATTTTTTAAAGAACTGTTGATTATTGTATAAGATAAATATTTATATCTATTTTTCTTTGTAAACATTTGGTTTGTAAAGCTATTTAATAAAAAAATATGATCCTACTTGGTAATTCTCAACAACACAATTTGCCACAGTTAAAACATGATGGTCTGGTAAAGTTTCCTTAGAGGCTTAGAAAATTTAAGCCTTTCTACTGAAAGATAGGATTACATTGCAATTTATTCAACTGTCTGGGGCTAATTATATATCCAGTAGGTATTGCCTCTTATCATATAAAAGGGATGAAATCATTAAAATTTGGGTAGAATACCTCTTGTTCTTATTCAAAGCATAATTGCAGCCCAGAAGAATCTAACGCTGGTCTGCATACTGTTAATTCTTCTAAAATTTTGAAGACCATTTATTTATATATATATATTTGATGGCGGGTTTTCAGGTTGAGGCCTTGCTACAAAAACACAGCTGGATAGCCGATGAGAAGAAGTACTTTGGTCAGACTAATACAGCATATGATTTCAAGACTAATAATCCACGTGAAGCAGGGAGGCGCATGGAAAAACTACAAGAAACCAAGGACAAGCTGGCCAAGTCTGTCAACATGAGGGCCATGAGTATGTTGGGGAAAGCTGAGGAACAGGTACCAAAATGTTTAGTATATACTTGATAAGTGTGTTGATTGTTCCTTTGTTTATTATTCTCTTGAGATGTAAATAATAAGCATTACTATGATATATTTTATTACAGTATATGGCATATATACATTTACACAATTGATACATGTTTATATTTATTTATAAATAAGCTTTCTTTATATTTTAGTACAATGATTTGGTACGTAAGAGGCGTATCGTTTTGAATGACAAAAAAAAGATAGCAGCTTTGATCTGTGAGCTGGATGAAAAGAAAAATGAAGCCCTGAAGAAAGCATACCAACAAGTCAACAAAGTAAATATATATGACCTTGTTATATTTGTAGATGCTAGTAATTGATTCAATGAAATGATTTTTTTTTTTCTGATCTTATTATAGATAATCATTTATGATGGATTGTAATCTTTATGTTTTAGGACTTTGGATCCATATTTTCTACTTTACTCCCAGGCACCCAAGCTAAGCTGATGCCACCAGAGGGCAAGGGTGTCCTCGATGGTCTGGAGGTCAAGGTCGCCTTCGGAGATGTATGGAAAGAGTCCCTTACAGAACTCAGTGGTGGACAAAGGTGTGTTCAGAAATGATCTCAACGCTGTAATTTTATTTTATTTTTTTGTCACATTTCCGTCATATTAAGGGGATAGTCTCAAATATAAAAACGTGAAATGAACTTTGCCTGTATCGTCTTGTTTTTATACAAGAATCTCACATTTGTACAAGACTAAATCGCCACTCACAAAAATAAGTCATAGTCGGCCACCAGATGGAGCTCTCAACTTTTGGCAAGTTAATCTTAAAGAAACCAACTCATTCCTACATTCATGTGAGTTGTCTCCTATGTTACAAATACTACTGTCATGTCAAACAAATCATTTCCATGACTATCACTGTGGTATGTTTACTTTTTCCAAAGGGAACAAAAACACAGCAGAGCCCTGAGGAGAGGTCAGAAAAACCTCGAAACAAGCTTTTGACAGCTGTGGAGTGTACTAAAGGGAGGGAATATCACTTCAATTTAATCATTGTTCTCATGGTATCTTGCAGATCTTTGGTGGCACTGTCATTGATCCTGTCCCTGTTGCTGTTCAAGCCAGCACCTCTCTACATCTTAGACGAGGTAGATGCTGCTCTGGATCTGTCTCATACACAAAACATCGGCCAAATGTTAAGGACTCATTTTACCCACTCCCAGGTTAGCATCACTCTCAATATATGTTTCTATAAATATTCCTAATTAAACAAATTGATCAATTTTTTAATCAAAATTAAGATTTTATTCGATACTCATCCTTTAATTCATAAGATGACAAAAATGGCCTCTTGAATTCAGATATTGTGGTAAAAATTTGTGTTCTGAATTGTTATTTTCTATTTGCTACAGTTCATCGTGGTATCGCTGAAGGATGGTATGTTCAACAATG
This sequence comes from Amphiduros pacificus, assembly GCA_949316495.1. Lineage (NCBI taxonomy): Eukaryota > Metazoa > Annelida > Polychaeta > Phyllodocida > Hesionidae > Amphiduros > Amphiduros pacificus. Next base: position 58,163,343 of record OX439000.1, read on the forward strand.
CAAATGTTTTGTACAAGACAAAGTTTGTAGACGGCGTGTCTACAGTTACTCGTTATGCTCAGGCCCAGTCCCGCCCACCTCTGGCTCCAAACAATGGACACTCCCGAGACAATGCTAGCAAAGGCAAGAAAACGAAACGAGCCAGAAGGGAGGAGACTGAAAATGTTTGAGATTGTCTATAAACTTCACTGATTTAAATATCACTAATATGTAGATAGTTTTGCACTTACTGATATAAACTCTGTTATTCAATTATATTGGAGAAATATGCATATAAACTCTGTTATTTACTTATATTAGAGAAATATTCAGTTTTATGATTAGATAGCTACATAAAGTTGTAAATTTCTTCTCAAGAGAACAATTTGCAACCCATCAATTTAAGATGATTTAAATTTTATTTTTCACATAATGATATGGCTCAATTTTATCCAGTTAAAACTAAATTTCAGTCAATAAATAGTATCATTTTTTTCTCTTCAGGTTTGAATGAAATTTAAAATAAAGGACAACAATTTTTTATTTTGTAAATGTTATATGTTGTGAAGAGCTTGTAAATAATTATCATATCGTAGCATTTATGGTAACTGCCAATCAATAGCTTATAATTTGTAAATATACTTACAAATAGGCTTGTAAATATAACTTTTGTGTATAGTACTTCATACATTTCATTTTTGTAAAATGTATATCTCAAATAGAATTTGTATTCAAGGGAAATAAATGTGCATGTAATGTACAACGTTGCAACTACTAAGGCCGGAAAAAAGAAGCTTGTTTCTGACTTCCCTACCTACCCTAGTACAAACCAGCGGAAGCAAGGTTATTACTTTTTTGGCCAAATGATTTTATTTATTGCTACTTTTACAAACAAATTGTCCACACTTTTATGCAAAAATGGAGTTACTACCATTTTAATGTTATTCAGGAGATGGTGACACAGTAAATCATTTTTTCCTGACAGAATTATCAAAAAGGAACAAATATAGATTGAGAATGACATTTGAGATTGAATGTCAGATTGAAAGTGGTGATCACTGCCAGAATATGTATGACAACTACCGGTACTCTGTTTTTGTATTGTAGGTCTTAATACAAATAAATGATACAAAAACAACAATATTAGTGTCAACATTTTAATGGTGTTTGTTCAAAACTTTTCATCCTCATGCAAATGCATAATTTTACATAGATGTGTTCTAAGTTATGTCTATACACCTCCCAGAGATGTCTTGAATTCTCTGTATTGCTTGTAGGTAGGTTTGTCCATGCCACAGCGTTCAAACATCTTTGCATATTCTCTGTATTCTGCAAAACAAAGTAAAGGAAAAAGGTTTTCAATCGTGAAGTCTTAGGCCAGGAAAGTTGTATCTTGTCAATGTAAAATTTGGGCAGGATAACTTTCCTTATATAATATACCCTGCTGGGGTCACAGCTGCGCTCAGAACATTTTTTCTTTGTTGTGGCACTTCTGTTTATCATATGCCATCTTAATTTTTCAGAATCGCTAATGTATCAAAATTGAGATGGAGAGACCCTGTACAAATTTATGATAAAAAAGAGACTAAGTTTTTTCCATGACATCAATCATGACCTTGACTTATTTTTCAAGGTCACAAGTTTTCAAATTATAACTTGCAGGGGTTTCCAAAAAATGTTCACAAACATTACAAAAAAGCAAGGATAAGCATAGCTTTTGGGCCACCAGCCTGTGTTTTGTTTTATGAAAATGTTTTTTATTCCAAAGATTCTGCACATTTTTGTCCCCCCGCATTCTTTGCAATGCAAAAATCAGAGGACATTAAATTGAGCTGAGTCTGCGTGCATCTGTGATAAATTTTGTGCACGAGACAGCCACAACGGTTTGACATTTAGCTTAGATATTGCACACATGCACTTCTGGGAACCCTACTCTGATCTGATTAGATGATGGCTGTGATTGGTCAATTTCTGTTGCCATGATAACCATGTCACCAACTTGGCTTGTGTGCATGATACAGCCAGAACGGTTTGACATTTAGCTTAGATATACATGATCTTTCCCCAATCTGTTTAGGTTATGACAGTTTTTGGTTGGTTTTTGTTGCCATGGCGACCGTCCAAAGTGAGGGGGACTCTTGTCCTATCTTTAATCAACCAATTTAAGATAGTAAATCAAGTGCTAAATTATCATTTATTTTAATAGGAAAGTAAAAAAAAAAATGTGATTAGGTGAAATTGTGCTTCTTCATATTCATCAGTGAAATAATTTTATATATTTGGAACCAATTGCTCATTTAATGAGGTAAGGACCAAACGGAAAGAATATCAGTCCTACATGCCCAAGTTGACATGTATCAATTCTCATTGTTTGAGTTTCAACGTTTATAATCCACTAGGTGTCTCTTGTGTCATGTACAATGCATGAGTTTTTGTCATGACAGTTCATATGATGACTTCACTTCTTCTGTGTGCTCTGAGTGGAATATATTAACATTTTGGCAACAAATGCACACACAGAAAAAAAAAGGTAATCAGTTTGGGTATCTTTAAATCAACATTAATCAGCATTTTAATCAACATTAATCAGCATTTTTTACTGCTATGATTCAAGCATGCCTGTCTACAGTTCCCCCATCCATGACATCTTAACACACCAGGTGGCAGCATGGCCCAATCAAGCAGTGAGAATTGCTTATCTTTAAATCAACATTAATCAGCATTTTAATCAACATTAATCAGCATTTTTTACTGCTATGATTCAAGCATGCCTGTCTACAGTTCCCCCATCCATGACATCTTAACACACCAGGTGGCAGCATGACCCAATCAAGCAGTGAGAATTGCTTACCGTCTGCATCTTTGCGACATCTGAGCTTGTCACAGTAGGAGCCACAGATGCTGGAGCAGGCGAGGCAGCATTCCTTGCAGCAAGTCCTGCATATACAGCAGCAGCTGCAGCAGACGCACAGACCTACCGCCAGGGCCGCACCTCCCAACATCAAGGTCTTCCTCGACACCAGACCATCTAATTTGTCTAATATGGATTCCTTGTCCTCCTGCAATAAACAACACAATCGGAATTAATGCGGGACCTTCCTGTGTTACATTTGTTTTAAGGCCCAGAACAAAATATCGTTGAAACGAGTTTCTTATTTTATTTTTAATGGGTCAGGCTCGATGGATATATTAATTTTAAAAAGTCATGTGCAGCCTATTTTATGTTTGTGTTATGTTGGCTCAAGAATACCTTTCCTGAAGTAATAATAGAATTATCAAATATCAAATGAACTAAACGCTTATTGGAATTTGTAACTTTGCTTCTTTTTCAACGAGAAAAACTGCAGGGCAGTGATGAAAAACAAGATATTTGTTTGCCTGGACTAATCACGTTCCATCATCTTGGTGCCTTTTTGAAAGACACATTATGCTATTCATCCACTATCATATTAGTTTATTCTTTATATAACTTTGTGGTTTCCAAAAATATACCTACTTTCTCATTTGTGTCATCATAGTATTCCCAGTCGTCATACTCATAGAAATAATAGTCATCTTCGGCTTCTCTCGCGTGGCGACCCCTGCCGGGCGTGTTTGTGTTTTTTTTCAAGGTGGGATGATTTTCGCCACCTTCAGCATGGCTAATTCGATTTGTACTGGAGATACGTCTGTCTGGACCACGACTTAAACTCCTGTCTGAATTTGCGTGTGCTGCACATCCTGCAAGTATAAACAAATCTTTCACGTTAATTCTTTGAAAACAAATCAATCAAATTTGACTAGAAACTGAACAACCAATATAGTTCTACATGGGTCTCAGCATATCGATCATGAATCATTAAATTCTTTAATTGACGCTTTGTTATGATTTTAACGGAAGCCTACTTGGTTTTTTAATCTCGAGAATAAAGTGTACGAATAATAAAATATTTAGTTTTTTAATATTATAAAATATTTCAAATAACATACCATGCACCAACAACATTATACTGCAGGCGATGAACATTGTAGAAATAAACGTCCTCATGCTGGAGACAGCAATATTTGCGCCGTTCATTTCTAAAGAGTCGTCGTGCAATTGCGCATGGCAACCGTTACTATTGTCTATTGTGCCTGACCATGTGTATGAATGGTAACACGTGACACCTTCCATTGTCCCGATCGAATACTACGTTAACAATCGATATACAATATGATAAGCAAAACATTTTCCATTTATTTTCTAAATTTTCTTTTCATGTTATTGATACTTGATTTGAAGGATTCACTCAATTTATCGGAAATAAACAACACATCACTAAATTGCTAGTTTTGTCACGTGAACAATGATGTTGAAAGATAATATTTTCGGTAAGTCAGTCCGTAATCACGTAATTATCACGTAAGTGTGCTACAAAGGGGTCAGTCCGTAACCACATGATTATCATGATAGTGTGCTGGGAGGGGGTCAATATGAAATAATGGCGGCTATTTTGACAAATACACATCTTGATAAGAGCTGGTAATATCGCTTGTTTGTATTACGAATATATCGTATTGACTGCAATGGAGAAAACACATTGATATTTTTTTATAGATAACTAAAGACCCTCTTAATAAGACCAATGTTATGTTCCTGAGAAATATATAACCTGTGAAAAGGTAAGACAGTGCACCATCTGAACCACAGCCTGGCACAGTACAGGGAGACAGAGAGCAAGTCTGGAAGAAGAGAATTGCTCACCTCAACATATATATCTTCATACTAATAGACCTATATACACATATGGAAGGATATTTTTTTTCTTTATCTTCCAGACTTGCTCTCCGTCTCCCTGTGATCTTGAAAGAGAGACTTCCGGTTCAAGATGGTGGACGTCGTCAAGTAGGTGGTAGAGAAAAAGTAGATCTAGTCAGTAGAAAGTGACTGTAGTCTAAAGTTGTGGTAAATAGTAACTGCCCTAAAGGGTATAGAATGTAGGAAATGTGTCTGTTGTGGTAAGCCCCCCCTGGTAGCCTCAGATTTGTCTTGTGAAGTGAACATTGGTCAAGTGGCAGCCATATTTAAAAGGCAAAATGGCGGGAGATGACAACAACAAATCAGATCAGAACAGAAAATGTGGCAAATGCAAGAAGATTGTTGCCAAGAAAGCAACTGCACTGTGCTGTGAGTACTGTAGCTTGTGGCACCATACTGAATGTGAGGGAGTGACCAAAGAAGAGTATGATTATTTGTCCAAGAGAGGTGATCAGCTGCACTGGTTCTGCAAACATTGTAACAACAAAGCACTGGATGTGTTGAAGCTGGTAACCACAATGCAGGAGAAACAGGATGAGATGAATGCTAAATTGGACAGTGTGACTGAGAAAGTAGAAGAGGTGATTGAGATCAAGGAACCAAGGTTTCAGAAAAATGTGAGGAAACTTGTGAGAGAAGAGATAAATGAGACATCAGAAAAAGAGAAGAAAAGCATGAATATTGTGATTCAAGGCATTGAGGAGATTAGTGAAGAGGACAGTGATGATGAGGATGAGGATGATGAAGAGGATGATAAAGGTATCAAAAATATGAGATCAGAGAAAGAGATTGTTGAACATTTGGTCCAAAATGTCCTTGGTCAAAATGATGTTGTTGTAGTATCTGCTGATAGAATTCCTCGTGTTAGGAAAGAAGGTGATACTCGAAATAGGATGATTGTGGCAAAGCTAGGCAGTAGAGATCAAAAGTATAAAATGCTGCGGGTGACAAAGAATCTAAAGAGTAAGAAAGGCTGGGAGGAAGTGTTTGTGGGTCCAGACAGGACGAAGAAGGAGAGAGAAGCAGACAAACTCCTTCGAGATGAACTAAAGGAAAGAAGAGAGAAGGGAGAAAAAAACTTGATAATCAGTCGAGGGGAGATTGTAGAGAGAACAGACAGGCCAAAAGAGGGAGTAGGAGATCCCCAAAGACCCCAGAGGAATCGGCAACGGACCGAAGCTTCCTCATAAACAAAGTAACTGAATCTGAACAATTATTACAAACTGTAAATACAAGTTTTGCATGTGAAACCACCCACATTTATTCCGTCCAGGATGAGCATGTTGTAAATACACGTATTATGCATGAAACATTGCCAAAATCAAATGAAAACAAAGTGCAGAAAGAAGAGGAAGAAACCAATAAGAAATCAAATATTACTGTGAATAAACTGAGATGTATATTGGTGAATGCCAGGAGCCTGATCAACAAGATTGATGAGATGAAATGTTATATTTGTGAACTCAACCCGGACTTTGTATTGATTACAGAGACATGGGGAAGGGAGGATATAAGTGATTCAGAACTGAAATTAGAAGGATATGGAATACAGAGGAATGACCGTAAGCATTCTAAGGGAGGAGGTTGCATCATCTATGTCAAAGACGGTCTAACCGGTGTAATGAATGAAAAACTGACTTTTACAACAGACACAGAGACTGTTTGGTGTGATTTAGCAACAAAGTCAGGCAAAATATGTATTGGTGTCTGCTATGACAGCCCGTCATCAACAGAATCTGAGAAGAATGCCTTGCACAATCTAATCAGAAGAGCATGTACATTGGAAGGGGAGAAACTGATCTGTGGAGACTTCAATCATAGAACTATCGACTGGGAGACATTGCATTCTGGTGCCGAAGGTCAGGACTTTGTCGATTTAGTTCAGGATTGTTTCTTGTCACAACATGTAGATAGTCCAACTAGAGGTGAAAATATATTAGATCTAGTTTTGTCTTCCAATGAATCCATGGTAGAAAATTTAGTTGTCCGTGAGCCATTCGGGTCCAGTGATCATAATCTTGTGATGTTTGATCTAGTCTGTGATGTTGAGTTGAAGGTCTGGAAAGAAGAGTTCTTTGATTACAAGAATGGTGATTACAAAGGTATGAGAAGGTTTTTAGCAGGTCAGAATTGGGATGAGTTGTTCCAGGAGAAAACTGTTGACGAAACTTGGTCCACTTTTAAGAGTTTGTTGCTTGAGGCTGTTGAGATGTTTGTTCCCAAAAAGGTCAGAAATAAAAGAAGGCAACCAGTATGGTGGAATCAGAGAATCGAAAGAGCCAGAAGGAGCAAGTTCCGACTGTGGAAGAGATACACAGAGTCTAAAGAGTATGAGGAGCTGTTGAAGTACAAAAGGGCACTAAATCGAGCAACCAAAGAAGTGAGGAAGGCTCGAAGAAAATATGAGAAGAAACTGTCCAAGAACGCGAAGAGAAACCCCAAAGCCTTCTATGCATATTCCAGGAAGAATATGAAGACAAAAGATAGAGTTGGTCCCCTCACAGATGAAAATGGAGAAACAGTAGATGATCACAAGGCAGCCACAATGCTAAATGAATACTTTTCATCTGTGTTCACCGAGGAATTCTTAGATGGTCTACCAGAACCCAGACAAGTGTTTCTAGGATCATTGGAAGAGGAGCTGAGACGTGTGGACTTCTCACCAGGTGTAGTGTTAAAAGTACTGACCGGTCTCAAGCCAGAGAAGGCCCCCGGTGACGACGGTATCAACCCAGCAGTACTGAAGCAAGTAGCATCTGCTATCTCTGACCCTCTGAGCACACTGTTTCAGAAATCAATGAGAGAAGCCACTGTTCCAGATGATTGGAGGAAAGCTAATGTCACTCCACTGTTCAAGAAAGGCAGGCGGAATCTCCCATCCAACTATCGGCCAGTGAGTCTGACCTCCCAAGTGAGCAAAGTGATGGAGAGCATCATCAGGGACGCCATAGTTGACCACCTCAGAAGGTACAAGTTGGTGAGAGAGTCTCAGCATGGGTTTACACAAGGTCGGTCATGCTTGACAAATCTGCTTGCATTCCTAGATCATGTGACCAAGTATGTAGATCAAGGCTATCCTGTGGACATAATTTATTTGGACTTCAGCAAAGCCTTTGACAAGGTGCCCCACCAAAGACTACTGAAGAAGATGAGATCGCATGGGATTGGAGAGGGTATCACAGCCTGGGTAGCAGCCTGGCTAGCCGACCGGAAGCAGCGAGTGGTGGTCAACGGCGCTCAGTCAAGTTGGGCTGAAGTGCTGAGTGGCGTGCCACAGGGCTCAGTGCTAGGGCCGACGCTGTTCATCATCTACATCAACGACATTGAAGATGGCATTGCCAGCAAGGTGCTGAAGTTTGCGGATGACACGAAGATGTTGCGCAAGGTGGCCACAGTGGAGGAAGCCTTCACAATCCAGGAGGACCTCAGCAAACTGGTGGACTGGTCGGACGAATGGCAGATGCTATTCAATATCCCCAAATGTAAGTGTGTGCATGTCGGCCACAACAATCCCAGGTACGACTACTTCCTTGGAGATGAGAGGATTGAGTCGGTGGAAGAGGAAAAGGATCTGGGTGTGATAATCCACCAGTCGCTCAGTTCCAGCCGGCACTGTGCGGCTGCCGTGAAAAGGGCTAACCAAGTCTTGGGCCTCATCAACAGGACGGTGGTCTACAAGACCAAATACAACATGGTGACCCTATACAAATCCCTTGTTCGTCCTCACCTGGACTATTGTGTGCAGGCGTGGAGGCCGTACCTCCAGAGGGACATCGACCTGATTGAGAAGGTCCAGAGACGAGCGACGAGGATGATTGAGGGGATGTCAGGACTCTCATATGCGGAACGGCTTGAGGCCACTGGTCTCACGAGCCTAGAGTGCAGGAGGCTGAGAGGAGACCTGATTGAGACCTTCAAGATTCTCAAGGGATTTGAGGGCGTGGAAGCCAAGGATTTCTTCACATTGAACCAGTGCAGAACCACTCGCGGTCACTCTCTGAAACTGTTCAAACACCAGAGTCGACTGGACATACGGAAGTACTCATTCACTCAGAGAGTGGTCAACTACTGGAACGGACTACCAGAAGAAGCAGTTTCTGCACCCAGTATTAATGCCTTCAAAGGGCATGTAGACAGGTATCTGAGGCATGTAGGGGGGCTAAATATAAGCCTGTCAAGGCTGAATGCCCCAGAAACCAGGGCCACTGTCAACTCCTGAAGTCGGCGGTGGATTCCATGTAAGATTCCATGTAAGATTCAATCCCTTATCACTTGATTATCATGATAGTGTGCTGCGAGGGGGTCAGTCCCTAATCACTTAATTATCATGTAAGTGGGGGGAGGGGGGGGCAGTCCCTAATCACTTGATTATCATGTAAGTGTGCTGTGAGGGGGTCAGTCCCTAATCACTTGATTATCATGTAAATGGGGGGGGGGGGTTAGTCCCTACTCATGTATGTGTTGCGCGGGATTATTACGTAAGTGTGTTGCGCGGGGTCAGTGCATAATCATATGATTACCAAGGAAGGGATGGAAATGTAATTATTATGCAAATATGGTGTATTGGTCAGTGGCCATTATAGATATTAAAGGAATGTTTTTTCCGTGACCCTAAATAACAACCCACGTTATTGCTTTTAGATGGTATTTACACTGATAAAACTTTATCGTTCCAAACCTTGGGAATAGATAATTGTATTCCCAGGCAACCCCCTCAGCACTGCAAACAAAGCGTTAATTGGGCAAGTCTTTGTATCTGACCACATTTGTGTATCATGGAAAGTTACAATAAACACAATTAAACCAATTGGATAACTATACTCTTTTTTCTTTGGCGAAAAGAGAGAAAATAAAAAATAAGGCCACAAAATTCCTATATATTTCTCATCATTTAATTTTGTAGGAGTTAAAGCAGTGGCAAAAGTTTTCCTATAAATCGACTATAAATTTCACTTTCTTTTCTTGCTAACTTTTTGAACCGGTCAAAGTAAATATTTGCTACAATGTTTATTAACAATGAATGAGAAGAATATTGTTTTCTCACTTTACAACCTAGCTTCATGTTGTCCCATTAGTGTCAAAGGCATACATCACCTTGGTACAGTAATTATATAGACAAAGCACACACATTGTATATAATAACAGGTGCTGGACAGTTTACATGCTGAAAAAAATGAAACCCATAGGCATACATATTGTTTTTTTTACTTTTTTACAAATACCTTCCCGTCCTGCAGAACTGGGACCAACATAACAGGGATGTTTGCTGGGGGTCTGGTTATTAAAAGGCAGTTGATAAATAAAAGTCCAAGAATTTATGTTATTTGAACTTCAGCCCACTTGATAGGAAATATTAAAAACAATCCATTGAGTTTAACTTACATATTTATTTAATCTACACACACTTTCAAGTTCCATATGCTTGGAGTGGGATTATACAATTATATTTATATAAATGCATACACAGTAATAACACATCATAGTAACTGTAACACAGTTTATGATTCATAACTTGTTTACATCCTACCCGTCTACAGTCTATTGTGATTCTCTAATGATATAATAACTTTGGCTTAGATAAACTTCATTTGTACCCTAATATTTTGTATTGGCTATAAAGCAGATATCAGACTAGATTCAATAAATGGGGGACTGTATACACATATAAAAAGATGAGTAAATATTTCCTAATTAAGATATCACTATTTAGTTACTTATAATGTAACAATTATTATAGTCCCATTTGAGTTTATTTGAAAATGTAAAGGTGAGACTTGCATTTTTTAATACACAATAGCTATTTTCCTTTTTTTTAAAGCCAACTTTTGTAGACTGAACTCTCGGTGGGATTTCGAGATAACTCTCCACTGTTAAAATATTATTCTAATTTCACTGGCAGTGAATAAGTTAATGTTATTAGAAAAAGATATAAATTCAACTGAGAAAATAAATACAACAATACAATGATCTCAACTATAAAGGAGACTTTTAGGTCAATTAACACTGTTTAATGTAATAACAAAAGTATGAATACAAATAATGTCTCTGGCATTCAATACTATAAAGAAAAACGGTTACCCTAAGAAATAACAAACTACCAGAGTTCTAGCATAATTAAACAAATCTTGCCATGAATAGCACCATGCATAAATAATATTTACCAAATTGCAGATCATTTGACTCCCTCATGGACAAGTATCAAATAACAATGGGTCTTGTTTGAACCTTAATGTGAAGAATCTGTAAGTCTAATTTCAGTCCTGCTGAAATATCTGGAAATCACATGGTAAAATTTGACCATGTTGCAGTTCAGAAATAGAGGTTAATCTAGGAGGTATTACAGCACTTCTTCTTGACCTTGTCTGGTTTGATCGGTGACAGTTTGAATCGACTCTTGGAGTTTGGTAGTCGACGGGGCCTACCTCCGCAGGCACAGTTACCATTACACGCAGGTAGCATCGCCAGCTGGTCATATTTATCCTTCTTCTCTGATGGACTCAAATGAGAATCCATCTGTAATCAAATACACAGGAAAAAATAACTATAAGGCCAGTCTCCACACTTCTATCAGATACTACTGAAGACTTAAGTTTCTTGTTGTGAAATCTTAATTTTGATTTTTAATGGACTTAATGTTTCAGTCCTGTCAATGTTACAATTTTCCTCTATGATGTGTACTATAATTTAATATCATGGATCCAGATAGAATGAAAACATAAAACATATCCACTCACAAGTTTAGGGTTGTATATTTCTGTCATGCCTGAGGCGATATTTGTGAAAACTTTTTCAACATTAATACCCTCTTTGGCACTTGTTTCATCATAACCATATGCATAGTTCTTCTCTGATATCTGGATTACAATAAAATAATAACATCTAAAATCTTTGATATAATTAGACCTTTTGATTCAGTTGTGAGTTTTATTATGAAGCAAATGTAAAATGTAATAAATTGGCGAGATTATTTTCAGAAATAGCAATTATGTTTTTCTTGTGTCCTAGATAATAAATCAAGGGTTTTAATCTTACCAAATGTCCATCATCTGTGGAAATAACCCTTTTCTTCTTTAAGTCACATTTGTTTCCAATAATGAATGTTGGAACGGGTTCCGCATCATCTTTGTCTAACTCCTGAAAAACAAGAAAAACATGTTTTTTCAAAGCAAGCTGGCAAAAAATTGTTGAAAACAACAGTCTATCATCGTGGGTCAAACAAAGTTGATGTTATTTCTCATGATATATGATCTTGTATGATAAAACCGATGGTTTCAGAAACACATATTATCTAGCAGTATAACATTTTTTCTCTTCATTTAAATGATCAGTAAAAGCTGAAATTTTAGTCATAGTCATAGTCATGTAGTCATAGTGTGTAGTTATCAGTGCAGCAAAACAGAAATAAGATATACAATTATTTTTTATATCCTCATTGTTGTTTGAAGTCAAGTTCACAAGTACAAAAACTGCCATCTATTGGATTACTTGGCTCACCATTAACAAATATCATAATTCTGAACAGGGATCAGTAAATCTGGCCTTGCATCATTTGTTTATATTCTTAACCTATATGCTATGGTGATATGTGAGAAAATCTGAAGCACTTGAGAACTATATCAATATTGCATATCTGTAAAGTGATAAATATGTCACACTAAAGGCATATGTGAATTATACCTGCTTTTCTTTTTGAGTTTTGTAATGTGATATTGTATACAAGTAACACAGATACCCAAAAGAACTAGATTGATTAGATTTTCAGTTATAAAATGCTAAATATGCTAGAAAAAGTGCCTACCTGATCAATGCTCTCAAGCCAGTAGTTGAGCATGTCAAAGGATTCCTGGTTTGTTATATCATACACAAGTAAAATGCCCTAGAAGAAATAATTTGGACAAATCAGTCCAAAGCTTAATATTGGTTAATTATACAACATTTTTAAAATATAATTTTTGAAAATATTTTTGATGAGGGTAAAATAAACTTTAAAATGAAAACAATTCATCATAAATATCATGTACAAAATGTAATAAAATATCATGTACATATTATAAATATCAAGTATATCACCACCCCCTGTGTAAATAAAAAATCATGTGCCACATTCCAATTCTGCATTACACATAACCTTATGATATTCAATTCATGCAGAAGATAAATATGTTTTTTATTAAAAATCAATAATACATGCACATAGTCAGTATTGTACTTATCAAAGTGGTTGTCATGATTAAGTCATGTTACGCACACAATTATGTCATTATATTTCCATTTAATTTTGAGTGGTATCATGTTTTTAATTTTGTGATCACAGTTGTCAGGCAACTTAACCAAATTGGATGATCCTTGTCAAAGGTCTCACAGAAATTGTTGTGGGTTTTCGATATTAAATATTTATTTCATCTTAAAAAAGCATATTTACAGATATTCTAGATTTTTTTAATTGAAAAAATGGTTTTCGTATTCAATAACACTGAATGGAAGAAATGGCCCTATATGTAATATATTTGGCTTCACTGCCCTCCCTCGCAGAAATGTAAATCTTATAAAATATTGGTATGAATATTTCTTAAGATAAGTAATATCTGATGAATTGAAATCAATAGGTTTTCAACAAGAATATCTAAACATGACCATTTTATTCTACATTTTATTTTGCGGTCCAGATTTACATCTTGTTATGAGAGTATCTAATCCACAAACCATTTTTGATAGTTAGATACATAAGAAGTAAATTTTCATGTGAACAGGATAAAAATGTCCTTGTTGAGTAATAATTCATATAATACCATTCATGGGATATTTATTTTATTAATAGATGTTAACCGACGTAGGTTTTTCTAATAATAAACCTTGTATTACATCTCAGACATCCTGGTTAAAAGCAAATGGTTGGCGTAACACAGAAGTGCAGTAGACCTTACACGCATATGAAAATATCTCCCATGAACAGAGTGGGGAAACCCCCAATAAAAATACACACTCTACAATAATAGGCTTCTTCTGGAAGCCAGTCTTTGTGGGATATTTTATGCTCTTTTTATTTCAGTTTAGCCCTCATTTACTGGAAAGGATCCAAGACCTATGTAACACATAGTATCTTCTCGAATATCAACCATAAAATAAGACTGCCAAAATAATTGTGCTTCGGATTTTTATACCTATACTATGCCTAGAAGGTATATTACTCTAAGATCACGCTAACAAATTTACCTTTGTTCCTCTGTAGTGAAACTTTGTTATCGTTCTGAATCTTTCTTGCCCAGCAGTATCCCTATAAAAATGGAAATATAAATCTGTCAAAATAAGTACTCTTTGTAAAGGGGTATATCACCATTCATTCTCATTCCATCATATTAAAAAATTGTTATACAAATATCTGATAAACTCACCACACTTGTAACTGAACCTTGACCCCATCAACATCAAATATTTTCTTCACAAAATCAATCCCTGTAATTAAAATAAAATAGTTAATATATTATATTGTATTTGCTTCAAACTTTGGGTCAGGCAAAGCACAGGTTAACATTTGGGCAAAAAAAAATTTTCTAGTTCCTAAAACTGTTTTATTTTTGTTCTACCTTAAGAAGAACATATTTGACACCGGTTTTAGTGGAGCAATGATTTTGTCGAGTAACAACTTTTGTAAACAATTTTCATGCAGCATTTTTTTTTTCAAGAAGGGTCATCATATACATCTTATTTTTTGTCTGTGTGTATGATTAGGAAGTGTATGATATAGTCAAAAAAGAAATATATAATATTTAAATAATTTAACATAATTTCCCTGCCAATAAGAATAATTTGTAATGCAACTCTATTAACTGTAACTCTGTTACCACAAAACCATGAATTTTGATTTTTTTTCCCTTTATTTCTTAAACTTGCATTTTCTTTAAAATTGACAAAAGTAAGCTTATCGGTACATATAATAATCCCATCAAAACATTTTTTTATCAAAATTATTTTTTAACGTTTAAAAATATTATTGTTAACCAACTGTGCTTATTTAATGTCAAGATACTAATCCAAAATGGTTGCATCATTTGGACAAAATCTCCTCAGACTCCATTTGACCAGAAAGACCTAAAGTTACTAACCCTTTACATTAAATCCAGTCAATGTTCTTATCAGTTGGATAATAAGATATTATTCATTGATGGAGTAGATAAGTGGCTGCAAGCTCCCTCCACTTAAAATTCTTGTGAAAGGAGAGAGTCTCTTATTTGGAAGCTAAACACACTCTTGTTTGCATGTCAGTCAACAACACGTTAAAATTTATCTTCTCAATATAATGAGTTGCTGTTATACTTCAGAATCTACTTAATGTGATTACCCATAGGAAGTTATGACCAAGCCTATCAATTGTGACTTAGTTATGTTAAAAATTATTATAAAGTGTAATTAACAAAATCAATGATAAAATTAAGCATCTCACCAATAGTTGTCACATAATGTTGAGAGAAGTCTTCACCCATCAGATTTCGTATCAAGGCAGTTTTTCCCACTCCAGAGTCTCCCAGGATCAGAACTTTGTAGGACACATCATAGTGACCATCTTTTTTTGGCGTGGTACTCATCCTTGATAAAATTTGTCTCAATATCTTGATGAATATTTATTGGTTGATCAAAATGAAATTAGGATGTTAAGTCTAATCTGTAGTATAATATGTCGTGTTTTGTTTACATAAATCTTCCCTCTAAACACCACACTGTGCTGAAAAATTCAGCTAGTGATGTAAAGTTTTTGTGTCAGATTCCATAATAGATTAAGCTTCGGCTGGTGGTCCTGTGTTTTTCTCCCTTGTTAAAACAATTTGGCCTGAAAATGTCTAAATATTCAAGCACCAATCTAATTGAAGTTCTATATCTTTCAGCACCCTTATCACTGTGTATGTCGAATTTCAGACTAACAAGCCTTTCAATATATAAACAGAGATATATTCTTAAAATAACACCGAGAAAATTTGTGTTACGTCATTTACATCATGAAATTGGATATTCTATCCAAGACATTTAACTAAAAGTCTTTTTGGAGGATCAATTCCAGACCTCCTTTCATATGGCTTGTGAAATCCATGACAGGTTCCCAGTGATGTTTGAAGCACCCCACTGCATCCCTGCTCCTCACACTCTTGACTCGCCTGGCAACCACTCGCTGACTCACTCCCTGCAATCATTAAACAGTATCACATTCACCACTCCATGATATCATGTTATCTTGTTGTTACTTTCTAAGGCCTGATAAGGGATATCTCTGATAACTTGCAGTATAGTCCAGAGAACATATACATATATAGGTGTGGTGGTGTCCTGTTTGAGAACAAAACCAAAGTGTGGTGATTTGGCCCAATAGTGTCATGTAGAAGTAATAGTTTGGATGTAAATAGTTACCAGTTACGTAGTTCTATATTTTTGTTCTCCTGACCCATCATAGCTGGGTGCTGTGTATGTTTTACATCTCCTTTGTCCTCATGCCCCTATCTATCCAATGATTTCAGTTTATACTTCATAGAAATTGTGTGCCACTGCTGTTTTTATCACGAAAATATGGCTTTAATCACACATGTATTGCTGCAATTTTTTATCTGTCTAATTCCTTTGGTATCCCATTTCCTAGGACCCTTCCAAATTGATAAATCAGAAGCCTATTTTACTCTATCATTTAGCAAACCCTTGAGCCTTGCTGCAAAGTTTCCCAGAATCAACTACAGAATGTATTACGGTATATCATTTCTCTAAAATATAAAATCTTAACTTAATGATCTGTTATTTAAAATGTAAAAAGCTGAGCAAATCAAATTACATAATCTGTTAAAAAAGATTGAATATATATGTTAAGTAACAGTATTGTTAATGCTTTTCCTTTGGGGTATGCAATGAATTTTAAAAGTCCAAAGTTACATAATTTATTCTGGAAAAAGGTATTAAAATAACTTTATAAATATCCTTAACTTCAAGAATACCATTTCTAAACTCAGGCATGTAAAACATACAAATGAATACTTTTTCAATGAATCCTGACTCACAGAGAGATAATTTATGGGGTTTAGGGAATTTACATTTACCACAGTCCTAAATGTTTTATCATAATGCTATATGAATTAGGCAAAAGTTCACAAACCTATTTCAAGCTCATTGAAGCATGTAAATACAGCAAACCACAACTATTTATCACAAGTATATGATATCTAATGCAAATATGGAACAAAATAATCGTAAATTATGAATTGGTTGCACATGTCCAAATAGTATGCACAAATATATATAGCCGTGTGAAGTGGTCAGTTTGAGTTGGTCTTGTCCTTTAAATTTCTTTGTTGAATAAAAAACAGTGGGCGGTTGTCACACAAGGACGCAGTAATTACCTGGGGTGATAGAGGCATACCTGTCCATTTGCATAGGTACATTAGGGCCTTCAGGTTAATGCATAAAGGCATGACACTTGACACTTCTAGCATCAAGATCAATGGAGATCCATAAAATGAGTCAGTCCATTGACAAAACTAATGCAAATTTGAACTGTTCTGGTCACGACAACATCAAGTATCAGTTACATTCTTGTGGCTCTGTTCTATCTCTAGAGATAAAATTTAGATTACATATTGAGGAACAAATTCAATTTTTATAAATTACATATTATTATAAATTACATATTAATGTAAATTTCATGTACAAGATGATAAGTGGGTTTTTTTTGGACAATTTGTGAAGAAATTTTCATTTCAATTCAAATGATATTCATTTTTTCTGCATATTTTGGCTTGAAATCAATGTAATATTGTATATTTTGTTGAATTATAAGCTTGCTGTTCTTGTCAGTCAATCGTTTACCTTTCACCACTATAGTGTGATACGTATTTCATGTGATGAAATTGAAAGGTCCGGTGATCTTTCATGCAATGATCTAGAAACTAGCATCAACTATTACCGGTATCTTTGGAAATCAATTTTATTTGTCAATCTTCGAAAGTCTTCTTTATTGAATTTGTAATGCAGTAGAAATAAATGATTTGCTTTGATTTAAATCATTAATTGGAAAATGAAATAATCTTTCTCTCCAGTTTAGATTTAAATGTTGTCATTTGATTATACGAATAGTGATAGCGACAGCCAGTCTGTGACATTTAATGCTAGATTATCTAAAGGTTACTGAGAAATCCCCTGACTCTGAGTCTAGTGACATTTAGAAAATCATTTTCCTTAGAATTAACAGCTGGGTATCTGGAAAATTATTCCAAAAGTTATTGTCAAACCTCACAATGTTGTTATGGTAAATATTAACTGGATATTATCAGAAATTTGATCACTGAAAAATAAGTAATTAGGAAATTCCTACATATGTTTGGTGTTAAATAGTATATAACAGATTCAGGTTGTCATCATATTCATTACATCTTGAAATAAAAATATATCACCCTGCAGTAACTACTTTGCCGCATTTTCTTTGTACATTTATGTTTCAATATTTTCAGTCTGTAGTGTTGCATGTGTAAATAATCTATTTCAACTCCTGCACTTGAGAACCAACAGACAGTTCAAGCTCAAGATGACATTATTTTCTGACCTATTCAAGTAATCTTATAGGTTGAATATAACCAGACATTTACAGCCTTAAGCAATTTTAAGTTTTGATCTTTGAGACAAAATTTGTTCTGACCTTATAATAAGTTATATTCATAAATGATATCCAGAAACATTTTTACATACCTTGGAAATGGATCTTGATCCTTCAGGATTTAACTCCAGAGAATGTTAATAATGTGTGCCTCGGTCAAAGATATTGAATTACTACCCTGTGTGTCTATCTCTGAAACGGGAAAACCCAGCAAAGTTCACAGTTCACTGAGCTTGGCATGCTTTTGACAGTTCAGCTGTGCTGTGACTGAGAATGTGTTTTGCGTGGCGTATGTGTGTGTGTGTGGTTTGTTTTGGAACTCTCCTTTGTATCCGATAAGGAAAACTGGTGGATTAAAGTAGGTCAAAAGTGGGACGATGGATTTTGCAAAAGCTCAGCTTGAAAAACATGGCTGGACGCAAGGTTTGTAAGAGTCTGGTTATAATAATAATTTAGAATGTAAGTTTAGATTATATAGATCCAAATCATATGTAGTGTATATCGATAATCAGGGCATAATAATTTGGAAATTATCGATATAATTCTCCACGTGTATTGGTCGATAATTGGTGCACATACCCATATATTCTGCCATTGACTTGGAATCGATAGGTGTCATTCACTTTACAGAAGATCTCACAATATTCAGCGTAAAAATAGACTTGAAATCCACTGTTCTCAGAAATAACCTGCATTGTCCATCATATTTAACTTAATACTCTGGTGGAACTCAATTCCCGACAACAGTTTTTAAAGAAGTCATGTTCTCTGCAATTCAAAATCAGCTGCTTGGCTTGTATGATAATAATTCTTTGTCACTTCTTGGTCTCAAAGTAGGCCGTGATTGCCAGTGGCTACAAGGGTGTTCTCCAGCTTAACTGTTGTAATCGGCAGTAATTGGTAGTGATGGAAAACTGGTCGGGCATGAGTATTGCCATTTATTATGTGCGCACAAAGAGGTGAAATGTGAGTAAGTCTAATCAAAAGAGTGACAGCAATGATCTTAAGGTCCACAATGCACTTGTGATTACATTTCCCTGTTTGTGTTTCCATAATGTCCTGACTTGGACTCTCATAAATACTATTTTACATCATCAAGTGTAATGTCTGGCAAAAAACTGAAGAAAAGACAGCACAGATTCAGTCTTCCCGATAGTCACCAGACCTTCAATGGACATCGGTCCGATAAAGTTTATTTTTTTCCTGGACCGAAAGCATTTTTCCCGGACCGGAAAAAAAGCGTGAAAAGTAAATACGCTCAAATTGTCCGGGTACAAGCTTCCCAAACGGCGATACAACTAAAAATCTTTGTTTTATTTTATACGTAGATATATTCTGACAAGTGTCATCAACAGTCCGCCTTCATTCAATAAGTTTAAAGTATGCACAAGTCAGAGAAAATGCGAGTTTATCAATGCTTAACTACGCATATAAGACACGAGGTCGCCATTACGAAAACTGGAAGTGACAGGGACAGGCTCTTATTTTTGGCGCGAAAATGATCGGATGCTATTCATTTGCATTGAAAATATTAATGTATTGCGCAATGATGGATCCCTGACACTTCATATTTACGTTTTACTTTTAAAATGACTGCCGAACTTGTCGAGGGATAAATTTTGAGAAAAGTTAGAATTTTCACAAAAATACACGTCGGACATGAGGTCCGACTACGGCGGAAAAGATGCCGGACCGTGGCAAAAAATATCGGTCAGGACCGGCGGTCCGGCGGTTATCGGGAAGACTGCAGATTATGAAGAGGAAAGAAGGTAACATGGGACCTAACTGCAACAGTCAATCACCGGAGGTAGAGTCCCCCAAGTTGGGAAACTTAAATATGATGGGCAATGCATGTTATTCCTGGAAACAATGCAGTATGTTAAAAATGATAATTTAATAGTTTGCTGTAAGACAAAGAAGTTGCACTACCTACAATGGTGTGTGTTAGCTCACAACAGTACCGGTAAATCAAAATTACGGGTGACCTCTTTATTACCCACCACAATTAAGATCAAATTAAGCTGTACTGTTTGTTGTCATTCTATCACTATACAAAGGAAAATGCCTTTGGTAAAGTCTTTAGCTTATGTCCAACTCCCATAAGGTGATTTCACCTTTCAGTTCCTCTACTCACATTCAATCAGAAAATGATGCCAAAGAAGGAGGGTGCTTTCATTAGGAAGATTTTAATTATCTTGTCAAGATGTAGCAATAAAAAAAATAGACATGAAAGGCAAATGTATTTCTCACAGGGCTTAGATGACTATCAAAGACCAAGGTTATGTCAAATATTTTCAGCATTTAAAAGAGATGTAGAAGTTTTGTCAGGACTGCTTTGTATCTCACTTTTCAAATTTATGTTTTTGATATCTTATGTAAGTAAGACTTCAGCCCATCAGTTAAAAATTCAGATTGTGTTAAAATTTGTTAACAAAATGAGAATATTTTTTATTTCAAGGAAGTGGTCTTGGGAAAGAGGAGCATGGCATGGCTGAAGCCATTAAAGTGAAGCTCAAATTTGATTCAACAGGTGTAAGTAACATGATAATAAAACTCTATTTTACTGTATTTTTGGAGTTGAAATTGCCTAAATATTAACATTTCTGGTGATATATTTCTCATTGATTCATCTTACCTTCCAGGTTGGTCATAATGCAGCAGATGAGTTCACTTATCATTGGTGGAACCACATGTACAACAAAGCTGCCGAAAACATAAATGTGGAAAACACAAAGGTAAATGAAGTATGATTGATAGGTATGATATGTTTCACCAAATAAGTGTTGGCCTGATGGTCATCTCCAGGCAAGAGTCAGTTAGCTGATTTCACCGTAAGCCTATAGCGGTTTAAGCTTCTTTTTTTACATGAAATTTTTCTTATTACTTAATATTCATCTGGATGGATTTATTTCATTTATTTCGAAAGGATTAAATTTTTTAAAAATTTGCACGTACACTATGAAAAGCAGGGATAGCTTATCTAAAAATATGTTTGGTTCTTATTAGATATTTCAAGAGGTACTAATCGACTGAGGCTCTGGAAGGTATCTACCAGCAACTTTAGAAATAACCAGAAATTTAGAAATAAACCTAGCAGTCTGTCTCAGAGCCAATCCTTTTGCTCTTTCTCTTCCAAACATTCATATCTAGCATCACATATGACAAAGATATGATTTACATTTGTCGTCTTGCAAGAGCTATTCATATATTCATATGTTTAATGATATATGCTTTCACACTAGCAGGACCAGTTCTATGAATATCTTGAATATCCCAAAAAATTATTTTTAAGACACAATTGTCATTTTTGTGATTTGCAATTTACACTCAGGTCAATTATTTGGTGAGTGTGAGATCCCTTGGTCTTTTGGATGATAAGAAACTGTATAGATCTATAAACAGTACCTTTGTGCAAGCTACATTTTATCAGAGACATTTAAATATCTCTGATTTTATGAACACTAGTTTGTGCAGTCTACTCTAAGGGAAAGTAGGACTGAGTGCATGGATGCACACCAAATAAATTACCTTGAATAAGGAAAGATCTGTTAAGCTTTACCCCTACAGGCTGTACACAAGCCTGAAACAAGGTCATTAGGTCAGATTCAGGGAATTGGAATGCAGTGCATTATTGAATTATTTAGCTGTAGCAATTTCCACTATTATTGTCACTGTCATAGAAAGCTACAAAATCATGTTATAACAATGCCTCATGTAGAAAAGTTATCTGGTAACAACCAATTATTTTATCTGTCGACCATTAATTTTATAACTTAAAAGATCCTTATTTTTAGCTCTGCTGAGACTTTAGCTCGCAGAGCCTTAGGAGGCGGAAAATGTCTGTCCGTCCGTCTGTCCATCTGTCCGTCCGTCTGTCAACATTTCTTTAAAAATCTTCTTCTCCAAAACTACCAGTACTACATCTTTCATATTTTATATAGAGGTAGATATATAGGTGAAGATTCAGATTCCTTCAAATCTTAGTGATGTCACCATTGACCTTAGCGCAGTGACCTTGATGTCACAAATTTTGTACTGAGCATATATCAGCAACCACTTATTAGAGGAAATTGAAACTTGGTATACAGAAATGTCTTATGTCAAAGCTGTGCCTCTTCATACAATTTTAGTTATGTGACCTTTGACCTTGACACATTGACCTTGAATTCAAAATTTGTGAACATGCCACATCACAACCATCAGAAGTGAATAAAAAACACTTCATATCTGTTATATACTAAAACTATGTTTAAAAATCTTCTCCTCCAAAACTACCAGTAATAATTGTTTCATACATAGGTAGTAGAAAAGGCAAGGATCCACAAGAATAAGCTAGACGACGATCACAGTCCCTAGCCAAGACAAACAATGGTTTCGATCTGATTCGATCTCTTCAGTTGGATGGGGACTGACTGCGTTATCCTTATTCTTGTTTATATTGGATCTAGTGGAGGTGACAGCACCTCTGGAGGTGCTGCTCCTTCACTTGTAGCACCTCCAGCCTGGAGGTGTTCTTGGTTTCTGTGAGCTCCTGGGTGGAGGTGCTATTGAAAAACCTTTGTTTTTTGGGCTTTGCACGGGTTACAGGTGAGTTGTAAAGTATTCTACTTATGTTGTAGAATATTCTGCATTTTTTGGGGAGGTTTTTTCGACTTTTTGTCGATTCGAAAGTGTTCGATCTCTAATCTCTAATTCTTTTTAAATTTGCGGACCCTCTCCCTGATGGCCTCCAGACTGGTTTGTTTATTTTACGCTACATACTGCCCCGGCGCGGGGTTGGAATGTCCAGTTTTTAAATGAATTTCTTGATCTCGTTTCTTACTTTTGT
This sequence comes from Amphiduros pacificus, assembly GCA_949316495.1. Lineage (NCBI taxonomy): Eukaryota > Metazoa > Annelida > Polychaeta > Phyllodocida > Hesionidae > Amphiduros > Amphiduros pacificus. Next base: position 58,186,548 of record OX439000.1, read on the forward strand.
TATGTATACGAGAATTTTTCAATAGTTTTTTGGGATAAAATAACTTATTTGTGTTGGGTTCTTGGCCAGTTTTTTTGCTGTTTTTTTGGGGCGATTGTATTCCACTGTCGATTGACAACCAGGTTTGATTGTAATTGAACACGGACAAGAAACTTTGTTGTTTAAAAATAGGTTTTATTTTCATTTGTTGTTTCTTCTTGTTGGTTGTTTCTTGTTAGAATCCCAGTTCTTTTGCATGTAAATTATTTGTTTATGAGGTGCAGTGGGCTCTTAGACCACTGGGATGTCCCTTAATTGCGTCAGGACTTCTTCCAGTTCCTCGGGGGGGTTTTTGTGTATCCCAGTTGATACTCTCCCAGATGTCGTCATAATTGGGCGACCCTGGGAGGCATTTGGGAGGTTGATCTAGGCTAGTGGTCCTTGGAGAGGGAGAGACAGGGGTTGTCTCTCCCTCCAAGATCTGCCCTTTTCCACATGGCTCTTGGTTTTCTAAAAAAGTTAGAAGAGGTATCTAGTGGTTAAATTTTATGGTCTAAGAAGAAGATTTTTCTCCTACAAGGCTCTATGGTTGGATGAAAAACTAATTTTTTTAAGTGTTCTATCCCAGAGTGGTGCCATTCCACTGGAGTTGGTACGTGTGTGTGGGGTTAACTTACTTGCTGGGTTTGTTTCAGATGAGGGCCCCTCTTTGGAGTTGATGTTCTGAATTACCTGGGTAAGGTCCCGGGTTTGGGTCCCTGCTTCCACACATAATTGTATCTTGCATTGGTGCAATAGGGAGCAGAAGGCGTCCCATTGCCAATGCCGCCTTAGATTGTCCTTTCTGGTGTATTTCACCATGCAGAAATCACAAGTGTAAGCCTTCGGTGTGAGGGTGTGGGCGTGTTGGGCGTGGCGTTTCATAGCCCTGAAGGTTGTGTATATTTTGCCACAATGGTCGCACAGCGTGTGCGCTTTGTTGGCCGCCATATATACAGAGGTAGATAGAGAGTTGAAGATTCAGATTCCTTCAAATCTTAGTGATGTCATCATTGACCTTAGTGCAGTGACCTTGATGTCACAAATTTTGTTCTGAGCATATCTCAGCAACCACTTATAAGAAGAAATTAAAACTTGGTATACAGCAATGTCTTAGGTCATAGCCATACCTCGTCATACTTTCTTAGTCATGTGACCTTTGACCTTGACACATTGACCTTGAATTCAAAATTTGTGAACATGTGAAGTGATTCTCTGCCTATCACTAATATTTATGTGGGTCCTGGCTGAAGTTAGGTTCAAGGCAATCAATTTGTACTCTATAACTAAATGATATTTGATATTTGCAGGGAATAATCAAGATCAGTCTTATGATTTCAGCATAATCAGCATATATTTATTATAACAAACACAACATGGTAACATGGTAACAATAACATTTGTACAATGGTCGAGTTCAGAATAAAGTAATGTAAATCACACTGATTCCCCCACAAAGTAGCAGGTGGTCACAATGTGATGGAAATAAAATAGTGGAATTAAATCCAAAAGGGCATCTCATAAAAATAAATGATCCAACTTAAATGTCATACCAAAAGGTCATATATAAACATCATATTAAAAGGTCATCTCTAATCATCATGCCAAAAGGCCAAATAAGAATCTTGTGCCAAAAGGCTATTTATGGCAATTTAGAAGATAAAAAGTTATATAAATTGTTCATTTGGGCAATGTTCTGGTCGAATATATACCTTGAGACAGTAGGTGAATTGTGGGAAGTTCAGGTCGTTTCAGGATGATTCGGTGGTGATATTCGCTGAGGTCAATGAAGTACAAGTCGGAGCCGAAGAAGCCGAAGATTGCCGAAGTGTGGAAATGGCCAAACGTCTTATTAGGAAACTTTGGAATATGAACTGACCTCGAATATCGCGGTTTCAAAGTATTTATATGAAAACTGAGCGTCGGGGGTCGAAATAGACACAACGAGTCGAAATAAGTCGAGAAAATGAAAAGCGGGAGTCGAAATTCGACCTGCGGGTCGAATCGACCCCAAAAACCAACTCTCGTTCGATACGAGACTTCACGAGACAAAAACAAGATGGCGGCCGGTTGAAAGATGACAGTTTTGCGTAGCTGAAGGTAAAACATTAAAATATAGAAATCGGAAGTGGTAAAGATGAATATACAAAGCCCGCACACTTCCGTGAGGTGAAAACAATACGCTACAAAAATATCAGCTCAAAACATGCACGCAATCGTAAATAAAAGACGTAGAAAGTTCAGTTTCACCACAATGCCCCCTATAAAATAGAATATTTCACCCTCGAAATAGATTTAAAGATCAACTTTTAACATATATATAAATATATAGGCCCATAGTTGCCTAAGATCCAACTGGATACTATGGCCAGATATAAATGTCCAGAGTTCATATTGTTCATATTTACTAAAATATATACAGAATTTCCTTCTTTATTTCAGTGCCGGCTGTAGGAAAATCTTGAAGACTTGGCCCTAGGAGAGTGACTCCTAGCGGTAGACCTGTCTCTCCTAGGGCTGCCAGCTGGGGATCGTGAGCGCTTGGCATGATTTGCAGATTGATTTGAGTTCAACTTTACTAGTTCTTTATAAATAAGTTCCTGCCATTGTACAGATTTCTTAATCATAGAATTTGCCGAATTTAACTTTGTGTTGAGATCTAGAATTCCAGCCGTGATCTTTCGGAGTTGGGCTTGAGAAGAATTAAGCTGAGGCTCTGGAGCAGCAGGCCGGTTAGTCTGCAGAGCCTCAGCAATGTCCTTAATAGCAGATCTGGCAATGTTCCCGATCGCGGGAAGTAGTCTACTCTCATCGAGAAGAACAGCTGGTCCGCCCATGTGTGCAATTTTCGCCGGACTAGCCGGCAGAGAGTTTGTAGGCGTATCCAGATTATAATCTGGAACAAATACGCTCTCTGCCGACCCGTCAATGTCGCGATCTTCCAAAGTTGGCAAGTCCTTACACACATGGGTTGCCAAGTCCAACAATTCTTCGTAGCCAGTCTGGCCACCCACTGGTAAATCTGCACAGCTGGCAGAGGGCAGGGTCACCTCCAAACTAGGCATGGAGAAAATAACTGGACTGGAAGGAACCACAGCACTGGGAATGTCTGCTGGGATCGATACCACAGTGCTGGGTGAACTTGCAGGAATGGATGAAACCACAGTACAGGGCGATGCTGTAATAGCTGAGGCCGCAGTACTGGGCAGAACGGCTGTCACCGATGAAACCGCAGTACTGGGTGATGCTGTCGTAGCTGAGGCCGCAGTACTGGGCAGAACGGCTATCACAGATGAGGTAGGTTCCAATGTGGCTGTGGCCTCAGGACCCTGGCTGATGGCTGCTGCCAACTCTTGCCCACGCCAATGCGTGAACGAATTTAGCTGGTCCCATTCCGTGAGATCTTTGGTGCGGTCGGGATCCTGAGCCACAGTCACAATGTATGGCGCCTCGTTCGAATGTAGAAAATTTCCTCCTTCTCCAGTAACAGCTGCCAAAATCAGATTTCTTCGGTGGACCTTACTGCTACCATGCCGATTCATTGTTGTCGAACTCCGAAACCTCATTTTGCAGAGCGTGCAGAAGAAGGCGGCCCTCTCGTAAGAGATGTGCGTTCTTAAGACATGCCAGATGGCCCGGTTTCTTTGGTCCAAATGGTGGCACACGTTGCACTCGAACACTCTTCCTCGCATCTGTAAAAGTAATCATGAAGTCGCCATTATAGATTGTATTGTTCCACAATTACAGGTAATGCTGAACCATAATCTGATCTTGTGTGGTGAGACTGGGCTTGGATATGTACTTTGTGATCTCCCCTGGTGGATAAGTCAAGACAGTTCCAGTAATGTAGGTATAGATCCTTTTTATATGAAACACAACCTGTATGCTCGATACAAATATCTAGGTATAAATTTGACAATAAGCAATCACATACAAACTCTGGTATTTGAAATTGGTTCACAGAACATAACATTTTATTTGAATATACAATATATATATATACATAGAAATATCCAAAGATAAAAAATCCAAAATGTACACAATATTATACAGTTCTTAAAATTGTCCATATATAATGTTCACTGTTTTGTTTTATTTTGCATCTTCAAATTGTTCCTCCAGGGCCATCTGTATGTCGAACAACACCTGGAGGTCCCGAAGGAATTGGGTTGCTGTTTCCCATCTATATTGGGATTGATCAACTGGAGGTGCCGTTGCTTCCTCCCTCTGGGCTTCTCCTCCCTCTGCCTTTCCTTCACCCTGGCACTGGCCCTCCTTCTGGCTTGCCACATCTGCCTGCCTATCGCGATCTGGGGCTGGTGATGTGCTGGTGGCTGGTGGGGTGATGATGGCTGGTGAGGTGTTGATTGCACCAGTAATGGATGGTTGCCCAATCATCTGCAATGTTGAAGAACTCAGCCCTTAAAGGAGTAACAATCATTGGTTTCTCTTTCATTGTACACTTTAGTATTATTATTTGCAGTAATATCACATGGATGCATTTTCAATTCATCCTAAATTCCCTTCAGTAGGATTTTGATACCCTTCAGGTTTTGCTAGTGCATACTAAAGTGTCACAGTGCTTACATAAAACTTTTCATAGATCAGTATAATCTATTTCCCATGTCTCACATGAGCAAAACATATTTACAAAGTATAATACATATAACTGTTCACATTCTTGGCAACATGCCATATTTATGATATATAAACAACAATTGCAACAATTTAATATCATCAAAAAGTACAAAATATGTAACATGTTGTAACATCATTATTAACTTTCATTAATATGTGTTTTCAGGTGCTGCACCAAATTCCTAGCCCATTTAGGAACTGAGTCAGACTGGTATGGCTTGAGACGATCATGATGAAGCACCTGGGTCTTCGCCTTGTTCTGTATCTGAAACAAACAGTCACTTAGAACTTTGGTTATCACACAGGGACCGATCCATGCCAATTCCAGCTTTTTGGCAATATGGTGACGTTTGTATACAAAGTCACCTATTTTGTAAGTATGGCGATTTACTCGCAGGTCTGTGTCCCGTTTCCGTCTGCTAGCTGTCGCCTTGAGACAATTTCTTGCGTGTTGATAACATACGTGAAGACGATCCCTCAATTCCTGTGCAAATTCTGGGTAGTCACATTCTGGTAATTCCCCAGATGTACGTACCGGAAAAAGCAAGTCCACTGGAAGATGCACTTCTCTGCCAAACATCAAAAAATTTGGGGTGTATCCAGTCGATGGGTGGACTGTGCTTCTATAAGCCGCAGTGAGTAGGGGTAGGTGAGCATCCCAATTCAACTGGTTTCTATCAACAAAACTGCGAATCATGTGGGCTAATGTTTTGTTGAAATTTTCCACCAAACCATTTGATGACGGATGATATGGGCTACTGCGGGTTTTGTGCATCTGCAAAATCTTGCACATTTCTTTGAACAGTTGACTTTCAAAATTCCTGCCCTGATCACTATGAAGCTCCAAACTGCATCCAAATCGTGAGAAAAACTCATGCACTAATGTTTTGGCTACATTTTCTGTTTTTTGGTCAGGAAGTGCATAGGCCTCTACCCAGCGACTAAACCAATCCATAATGACCAATACCACCCTGTTCCCTTGGCTTGAAGTAGGAAATGGTCCCATTACATCCACTGCAACCCTGTCCATCGGCGCACCCACACGATAATCCTTGAGATTACTTTGGAATCTCTTTTTAGGATTTTTATTTGCCTCACATGTTGCACATTTTCTGATGTAATTTTTTATATCATCAGACATTTGGTACCAATAGAATCTTTGCTTCACTTTCCCCTCCGTTTTGAAATTCCCAAGATGTGCTCCCAGCACATTATCATGACATGACTGGAGAACCTCCTTTCTCAAAACCTTTGGCACCAGAAGTTGTAAGTAGGCTGGTTTCCCATGATCATCTACTCTCTGTTGATATAAAACACCATTGACCCTCTTCAAATTATCCCAGTTGGAATAAAATTTGCGCACTGCAGAACTGTGACAACTGACTTCCTCCCGACGAGTTGGTGGATGCCCCTCATCAAACCATGTGTGAATAATACACAAATCCAAGTCCTCACGTTGAAGCTGCTCAATCTCTCTATAAGTATGTCCTGGTAACCATCCACATACTATATTATCTGCTGGAATAGGGTCACTCCGGGTTATAACTCTTCGAAGGAGTATTTTCCCTTGACTGAGGGGAATGACGTCATCAACCTCATGCATAAAGTCGGACCATTCAGTAGTTTGCCTTGTGCAATACTTGCAACCTCCACATGGTAATCCCTGCAACATTTCAGTCTTGTCACACTTTTCATCATGAATAGGCAGACGTGACAGTGTGTCAGCATTAACATGCTTTTTCCCTGGGCGATATGTAATTCGCATATCGTAATGCTGAATAAATTCCAGCCAACGTGCAAGTTGTCCCTGTGGCTCTTTGAATCCTACTAACCACCTGAGAGAGCTGTGATCTGTGCGCAACTCAAAGGGTCTGCCAAGAAGATAATGTCTGTACTCTCTCAAAAACACCACCACTGCGAGCAATTCTCGACGTGTAGCACAATACCGTCTTTGTTCTGCTGAGAGTGTTTTTGAGCCATATGCAATCACTTTCTCTTCATTCTCTTGAATTTGTGATAATACCCCTCCAATGCCTATTCCTGATGCATCAGTGTCCAATATAAATTTGTCATTTGGTCGCGGGAATGCCAAAATTGGAGCTGTACACAATGATTGTTTCAATTTTTCAAAGGAACGCTGACATGCTGATGTCCATTCAAATATTGTCCCTTTGCGTGTGAGCCGGTTCAAAGGCTCTGCAATATCACTGTGACCTTGAATAAATTTCCTATAGTAGTTGCACAGCCCTGCAAATTGTTGCACTCCAGTGACATCACTAGGGGGCGCCATGTTGAATATTTTGTCCACCAATTCAGGGTTGGGGCGAATCCCATCTTGTCCCACTTTATGGCCTAAAAATGAAACTTCAGTCTGGAGAAGATGACACTTAGATGGCTTAAGCTTCAACCCTGCTGCTTCTAGCTTTGAAAATACCTGTTTCAGCCGGTTGAAGTGCTCCTTATAATCATTCTGGCTGTAAATGATGATATCATCCAGATATAAGAGTAGTGTCTTCCATTGTAACCCTCGGAATATCAACTCCATGCACCTTTGAAAAGTGCTAGGTGCATTACTGAGGCCCATAGGAAGTACAGAATATTCAAACAACCCATATTTGGTTATGATAGCTGTTTTCTCTTGATCCTGGGGGTCCAATGCAATTTGCCAAAATCCGCTTTGAAGATCGCAAGTGCTGTACAGCTTCGCATCAGCAAGGCAATCAATGCACATATCAATGCGAGGGAGGGGGTATGAATCTCTGACAACCACCTCATTTAACCTGCGATAATCTCCGCACCATCTTAAGGTATTATCTTTCTTCTTTACCACTACAACACTTGATGCCCATGGGGATTTGGATGGAACCAATATTCCTGCTGCCAGTTGCTCTTTCAAATTCTTTTCTTCCTCAGCCTGGAATGACTGTGGAATTCTCCGATAGTGAGATCTTATGGGGGCTGACAATCCGGTATCAATTTTATGCTGCACAACATTGCATCTACCCAGATCAAATTTATGCCTGGCAAAAACATTCTGATGCTCGGTTAGCAAAGAGGCTAGCTGCTGTCTATCTTGTGGATCAGAAATACTTTCACAGGTTTCCTTGAATAATTCTTCCAAGTGTTCTGGAATCTGGTAATTGACTTGGTTTGAAGCTAATTCATGCTCAATTCTACAAACCTTATCCTGATCATTGTTGGCCTCAATGATAATCTCATTCCATTCCTTGGGGATGGTGGGGTTATTTTGATCTCTCAATTTAGGTGGAGAGGGGATATGAGCTTCTCTGGCAATTTGATGAGAACATGGCACAAGTGTGTCATTCAATTCTTTAAAATCCCCTATTTCGGTGACGACAGAATCCACAGGATCCAGGTGTCCTAATACACAACCTTGCCGAATAGTCACAGGTTCAGATCCCATATTAACACAGCGTACTGGTACTTTATTCTCCTTTACATTTACCAGCACTCTGGCAATCATGACACTATCTCCCTCGATCTCCCTTGGTTCTAACAAAGCACAATTGTCATCTCCATGACAACCATCCACTTTGGCAGAGAAGATCATCTCGTGATGTGCAGGGATTGTGATCTCTTCATCTGTGAGTATACGCCTTTTTGCATCTGGCCGCCGCTCTACATCACATGGTACCCAACCATCAGCAAACTTCAAGCCCTGCTTAAAATTAACTGTCACATCGTGATGATCCAAGAAATCAGCTCCCATGAGAACATCATCTCCGATTGGTGCAATATACATCGGCCATATATATTGGACTCCATTTATAATGATTTCAAAATCAGCAACTCCTTGGCTCCCAAGACGCTTTCCTTTTTCCGCGACAACCAGTCCACGATGGGCTCGTCTGACCACAGGACGCTGATTTTCTGGGATGGACATGAATAACTGGTCATTAATCACACTGACTTCCGCTCCAGTGTCCACCACAGCCATTGTTGAGATGTGTGATATTTCTATTGGAACCCGAATAGATACTGCTCTTACTCTATTTACCCAATAATATTCCTCATTTTTCATAGCGGTTGTGCAAAAAAGAGATTCAGCTGATCTTTCCGTCTTTTCAACCTCAGAACTTGAGCCCGCATTGGTGGCGCCACCTGCTCCATCAATGTCACCTTCCACCCCTGGCAGTTGGTTGCTCCCCATCCTTCTTGGTTGCACAAAAGATTCAGAAGATTTTCTTGATGCCTCAACCTCAGAACTTGAGCCTGCATTGGTGGCGCCACCTGCTCCATCAATGTCACCTTCCACCCCTGGCAGTTGGTTGCTCCTCATCCTTCTTGGTTGCACAAAAGATTCAGAAGATTTTCTTGATGCCTCAACCTCAGAACTTGAGCCTGCATTGGTGGCGCCACCTGCTCCATCAATGTCACCTTCCACCCCTGGCGGTTGGTTGCTCCTCATCTTTCTTGATTGCATCTTCCGCATTACTGAGTCATCATTGGCGCCACCTGCCCCAATGTTATCTGCCATCCCAGATGATAGATCACTCTGTGAGTTGTCAATCTCCTGTCCTGTCTCTTTATTTACACACACAGTCCCTGAAAAAGCTTTGTTTCGACCTTTTTTATTTGTATTGTTACATTGTACAAAATACAATTTATTTACAATATTATCTGATTGGGTCAATTTATGGCCGTCAAAATTAACCCGTTCTAGTTTTCCTCAGACGAGGTGTAATCCTCTTCTGGGTCAGACTCACAAATTTCACGGATGCGATGCTTTCCTTGTTCACGGGTGGGACATTCTCGGGCAAAATGTCCAGGTTTATCACACCTGAAACACTTGTCAGATTTCCTGCGATCATCTTTCTTGTGATCTCCCTGCATCCAATTTGGTTCAGTCTCCCTGCTAGATTGCTTTACTGTTGTGTTCTTTAATTCAGTCTTAACTGCTGGTTTTGGTCCCATACCAAAGTTAATTTTTTCAAAGAATTTTTCTTGTGCTTTAAGCATCTTCTCTTGAAGCTCCATTCCCATTTGATGTAGACGTTCTTCCGTTACAAAGCGCCGACCACCAACACGACGAATGTCTGGCTCTGCTTCATCTGCCGACTCATAATCTTTGAGAGTAACTTGCCGAACTCCATTTCTGCGTTTATTTGTGTTCTTGCAGCACTCATACCACTCAATATGATTCAGGGCTTCTTCTAGGGTGCGGGGCTTCTTAGAAAGAATATCGAATGACATGTTGGGATCCGGAAGTCCTGTAAGGAGATACTCCACTGCCATTGTGTTAAACATCTCTGTGCCCTCCATGCCTGGATAAGCTTGTGACATCAACCGCTTTACTCTGGCATCATATTCACGCAATGATTCGCTGGATTTCTTCCGAATATTCTGTAGGGAGGCTCTATGCGTTTCAGGTAGGGTATGATCCCCAAAGCGATGATCAAGTGCACATATTAATGTTGCCATTCGCTGTCTTGTTATTGCTGGAAGACGACTAACAAAATCCAACACTGGCCCTTGCAGACATAAAATCAATTTCTGCAGCTGAGTGTTTTCATCCCATCCATATTGCTGTACAATAAGCTGAAACTGCATGTAAAATGCACGCCATTCTGATTTTCCACTATATTCTGGTAGTCTGCTTCTTGGTTCAGGTTGAAATTTGTGCTGACCTTGGGGATACGTCAACTGGGAAGATCTCACAGGATTCATATGAGATCCATCTGAATATCCCATATTGGGGTGTCTGTAAGTTTCTTGAGGATACATTCCTGAAGGATGCTGACCATGACCCATATTCATTGGTGCATAACCTAGATTTCTTTGTACTGTCTGGTAATCTCCATGTAAAGATTCCTGACTCTGAAATCCACTGCCCCTATTGGATTGACTATGACTTGATTGAATGTATGAGTTATAATCAACAGAATGATGGGGATTGGCATACAGTCCATTCACTGGAGATCTACCTGTCTGATGGTCAAACTGAGATTGGGGAAAAACACTTTGTTGATGGCTACCATTCCTAACAGATACATTTTCTTTATTGTATTCATCTCTGTTAGGTGGTGTCACCTGGTGTTGAATAGGATGCATGACTGCAGGTACATTTTCTTTATAGTATTCATCTCTGTTAGGTGGTGCCATCTGGTGTTGAATAGGATACCTAGCTACAGGGAGTGAATTTGATTTTGCGAGCTGATTCATGGCAGAATTACACAATTCAGGCTGATTCATAGCAATATGACCTAATTCAGATTGGTTCATAGCAAGAGTGACCTTGTCCAGTTGGATATCACTTGATACTGGTGGAAAGGATTCTTGGATGGGCTGTAGGGTTGATGGTTTCTCTCCACTAGAGTGGTCCATCTGCTTACAGGCTATTGGGCCCCATTTGTTGTTTGCAGAATCACCTGAAGACCCTGGATGCTGAAGATCTGTAGACATCATCTTTGATCTTACTCCTCCATGAGATCCAGAAATACCAGCCATGAACAGTGCCGTTTCCATGGTAACCACTTTCTTTTGAAGTTCTTTTATTTCTCTGATATCTTGAGGATGGTGTTCAGTAGATCTTGCAGATGCAGATGACTTGGCATGAATGTCAAGTGGCTGGCCATCTGAGGAATCTTTAGTGTGCCTGTGTGCTGAGTAAGTTGTCCTCTCATACCCGCTATTGCTGGGTGGTACCCTTGGAGAGTTGCTTGTGATGCCTTGGTCATCAGAATTTAACTCGTATTGTAGATCTACTGCAATCTGAGGGGGTGAGGTCATTCTCAGTTCATCAATAGAACCAAACATTGTATTTTTCTCTGAGATTTCTGTACTCAGTGAATCAACATTCTGTGAAGATTCTGTGATTTCAAGCTCATTTACACCAGAGAACATAACCTCATTGTCATGCAATGTCTTATCAATTTGGCTATTTTCTTTTGCAGCCACTGAGCGGGTTACAGGTCTTACATTTATGGATGCCATTATTTCTGTCTTTGAAATATATGTTACAACACTGTTTTACACATATATAGATATATTTGGTACAATGCTAAACTTTGGTACAATGCTAAACTTTGGTACAATGCTAAACTTTGGTACAATGCTAAACTTTGGTACAATGCTAAACTTTGGTACAATGCTAAACTTTGGTACAATGCTAAACTTTGGTACAATGCTAAACTTTGACACTTTGTATGCACTATATGATACAATGCAAATTTATATACACTATATGCTTACATATGATACACTGCAAACCTGATATACACTTTATGTTACAGGTAATACAATTTTTGTTTTATTACAGGATAACCTTGAATGTCACATCAGTGTTTTAACTTAGAAGTCAAACAGAATCCCACCGCTGCCACCATTGAAGTGATTCTCTGCCTATCACTAATATTTATGTGGGTCCTGGCTGAAGTTAGGTTCAAGGCAATCAATTTGTACTCTATAACTAAATGATATTTGATATTTGCAGGGAATAATCAAGATCAGTCTTATGATTTCAGCATAATCAGCATATATTTATTATAACAAACACAACATGGTAACATGGTAACAATAACATTTGTACAATGGTCGAGTTCAGAATAAAGTAATGTAAATCACACTGATTCCCCCACAAAGTAGCAGGTGGTCACAATGTGATGGAAATAAAATAGTGGAATTAAATCCAAAAGGGCATCTCATAAAAATAAATGATCCAACTTAAATGTCATACCAAAAGGTCATATATAAACATCATATTAAAAGGTCATCTCTAATCATCATGCCAAAAGGCCAAATAAGAATCTTGTGCCAAAAGGCTATTTATGGCAATTTAGAAGATAAAAAGTTATATAAATTGTTCATTTGGGCAATGTTCTGGTCGAATATATACCTTGAGACAGTAGGTGAATTGTGGGAAGTTCAGGTCGTTTCAGGATGATTCGGTGGTGATATTCGCTGAGGTCAATGAAGTACAAGTCGGAGCCGAAGAAGCCGAAGATTGCCGAAGTGTGGAAATGGCCAAACGTCTTATTAGGAAACTTTGGAATATGAACTGACCTCGAATATCGCGGTTTCAAAGTATTTATATGAAAACTGAGCGTCGGGGGTCGAAATAGACACAACGAGTCGAAATAAGTCGAGAAAATGAAAAGCGGGAGTCGAAATTCGACCTGCGGGTCGAATCGACCCCAAAAACCAACTCTCGTTCGATACGAGACTTCACGAGACAAAAACAAGATGGCGGCCGGTTGAAAGATGACAGTTTTGCGTAGCTGAAGGTAAAACATTAAAATATAGAAATCGGAAGTGGTAAAGATGAATATACAAAGCCCGCACACTTCCGTGAGGTGAAAACAATACGCTACAAAAATATCAGCTCAAAACATGCACGCAATCGTAAATAAAAGACGTAGAAAGTTCAGTTTCACCACACATGCAACATCTCATTATTAAAAGTGAATAAAAACTTGTTCATATCTGCTATATATCAACTCTGTCGAACACTATATACATTTTATTCAGATTTGAGCTTTGACCTTGATACTGTGACCTTGACCTTTGTATTATTGTGAAGGCCATAGCTCATGAATGATGAACTGGAGACACTAAATATCTGTTATGTATCAACACTATGTTTTAAAAAAAAAATCATCTCCAAAACTATCAGTAATATATGTTTCAAATTTAATACATAGGGAGATATTGAGGTGAATATTCAGATTCCTTCAAATCTTAGTGATGTCACCATTGACCTTTGTGCAGTGACCTCAAGGTCAAACATTTTGTACAGAGCATATCTCAGCAACCACTTATTAGAGGAAATTAAAACTTGTATACCGAAATGTCTTAGGTCATAGCTGTGCCTCGTCATACTTTCATGTGACCTTTGACGTTGACACATTGACCTTGAATTCAAAATTTCAACTTGAGCAGATGATGATTTTGACCAATCAAAATGCATGTTACATATCAAATTTGGCCCTAACTTGTTGTCTTGATTCTCATTGGCTATGTTATTCAAAATGGCAGCCTCCTTGATAACTTAGTGATAGCTATTAGATTTTTGAAATAATCATGACAAAATGGAAAAAGAGCTGAGCCTAGTGGAAAATAGATAGAATTAGACCTCTGAAAATACAACATCTTGCATACTTTGGGATCTTGCATGGAAAATCATAACCTGGTTGATTGTTGTACTTAATCTCAGTTCATGTGTTTTCATTCAAGTCAGCAGAGCTATCAACCCATGGGGTTATGTTTTAAGTCATCCACTTTCATTGTTACATTTGCATTAAAAGAAAATGTGTGAATAATTTATCATATCACTTATTTAGGAGGGAGTCAGTGTATCACAAAATGAAGACTTTACAATCAGCAAGAAGAAGCCATTGGCCAGAGGACTTGCTAGTAAGGATCTACTTTATGGCAGATTTGTCAAGGTAAAAAATATATTCTTCTTACATTCACATTTGACAAAAATATCTTTTTTGATATTGATTTTACAATTGCTTATTTTAAATTATTTCTATTCACAATCCTTTGAAAATAACATTACTCTTAAATACCTATTGACTGACACCTGTTTTATTTAGGCTGCTACCTTGGATCAAGGTGAGGAGATATCAGAGGAGAATGGCTCCAGCAGTAGTGATTCAGATGACGAAGATACAGATAAACCTTTGAAGTGAGTTGAATTCTGTGTCACATTATGATATCTTAAGTTATATCTTAACTGAGCAAAGGATATGAGGAAGTTAATCCACTCAAAATACATCTTGAACATAAAAGCTGAACCATGAAATTATGCTGTATTAGATAAAATCAACACTTCCTATTTTCATGATCCTTTTCTTTGAAATTTTAGCAAACTGACAGATGAAGAACTGTTCAAAATATGTGGAGGACGTACTGCCCACAAGTAAGTAATCTGGTTGTTAGTTGTACCCAGAACTTAGTTTTGTTTTCAGACCAGGTTGTGGCCAATGTTTCAATGGGATGAAAGATTAATCCTTTGGTCTTAATGGTCACAAGTTACTTTGAGTAAATAATGATGTATTCCGATTCACAATACTTATGGCAGGTATAAACAAAGAGTACACATAAATCTTGTTATTGGTGCTATTTGTATTACTTTGAGTTACTCACACATACACCTGCTGCTTCAATATAAGATTAACATAGTTTTGCCCCCATCTCCAATAAAATTGCAGGGGACAAGGAAAGCTAAATTATAAAAATTCTCCACAATTTCTACATTAGTTTATTTTTAACTTTCAGGGGAGCTCGGCATGGACTCAAGTTAAATGGGAAATTAGCAAGGCTACAACAACAAGAGGCACAGAGTCCTGCAACTAGTGACAGTGAGAAGAAAAAGAAGAAGAAGAAAAAGAAAGAGAAAAAACAGAGAGATATTGAGAAAGATAGTGATTATTCGAGCGCTAGCAATAATGAGAATAATGATAGTATAAAGACTGATGTTTCTGAATGTGCTTCTAAGAAATCTAAAAAGAAAAAAAAGAAAGACAAAAAACAGTCAGATGAATCAAAATCTGGAGAATTTACCCAGTGTGATTCTTTGGAAATATCAGAAATTGTCTGTGATAATAATGTGGAAGCTGATAGTGAAAAAACACAAAAGAAGAAAAAGAAAAAGAGTAAAACAAAGACAAATGAAGAGTGTTTAAATTTAGATGAAATGACAGAAATGATTGAAAAAAAAGTTAAAAAGAAGAAAAAGAGGAAACTAGATAATGATGAGACTGAAACTTTGACTTCAAAGAAACATAAGAAATCTGCAAAATAGATGAATAGCATAAAAATAAAATATGAAGTGAAATATAAAAGTTTTTTTTGGTAAATGTCATTGTTATCCTTGTGATTTATATAAGAGACTGACCAAACTGTGAAGTTAGTTGTATCAGTGTAAATCTCATCTCCACTAGAAATTATGTTGGCAATATCTGTAAGTACTTAAGTTTTAAGAATCAAAAACAAATGATTGCAGTTTGCAAATATTTTGGGATTTCAGCAATGAAAAAACATCTTGGATTTTTGTGTATCTTTGTAGTGTCACATTGCATTACAGGGAAGGTCATTAAAAGAGAGGTCAAATGTAATCTTCCTCTAAGTGAGATTTTGGCTATTTTGTTTAAATGGTCCAGTATATCAAAGATATATGAACTTATCATCCTATAATAGAATCTAACTATTTTGAAAGTGATTTAACAACATACATATTGTGTAAATAAATTTGAGATTTTAAGGGTTTACCTAAGTGTTATAAATTTAAGTTTGAATGAAGTACCGGTAAGCATTTTTTAGTCAGAGCAGGCAGTTTTTGAGGTCCTATACTAATATTTTGTGCTGAGACCAAATTGGTATATCAGGACAAAGTATTTCCCTTCAGCAACTGACAAAACATAGTGAGCTTAAAACTGTTTTTCTGCTCTTCTCACAACCCTTATGTGTCTTTATTATTTTAAATACACCCATTTATATATTTAGACGAGACATTTTTTATTATTATTTGGCAAAAAATGGGATATAAATGGCCTAAAACTATAATTTTGGGTGTTTCGATATTAAAAACAATTTTGTGCTATAAACAATAATTTGAGCAAAATTTTATTTTAAAATCTACAAACCCTTTTGTGAAATCCTTACCTAAACAATATTCATGTCATTCAATGCTGCTCTTTCTGAGTAAAAAAAATAACCTAAATATTTGAAATATTAAATGAAAGAGATATAATAGTATTGATCAAACATATCTGATATTTACATACAGTTATAAACAGGAAGTTCATTGCAAATGCTAAATAGATTAGAAAACAATGATATTAATACCAACCTCATAATGAAAACAGGATTGTCATTTGTTTACAGTAAGGTATTGCATTTTGGTTGGAGGAGTTGCATATTGGTTTCGGTACAAACATTTAAAAAGGTTTAATGACCAGTTAAAGGTGAACTTTGTTTAAACATGCATATTAGCATGAATAAAATAGTGTGCATGAACGTTTTTAAATCTAAATGATAACGCACATAACAATGCCACTTGTTGAATCCCAACAATAAAGGTTAAATTAATTGGATAACCATGTTCATAGGAATCATGTTTTTCTCACTCTATTAATATATTTGCAACAAATTTGATCATCAAATATATATTGGAAACTGTTGCTGTGATAATCAGTTACAGTGACTGTGGTGTGACAGAAATCATATGAGAGGAAATATACAATGTATTTCCTAATCATCTCAGTATGTGAAAATATCTAGTTACTCCTGTCCTAATGGCTTCAATGTTTCAACATTTACAGTCAGTTTCAACATTTAATATCAACAATTCCTAGTTGCACATGTGAATAATAAACAGTAATATTGAGGGATATGACAGCAGATATTAACTTCTGGCAGGACCATTCATTAAAGGTATTAAGCATCAATCATATAATTTGGTGTATTGAAAACTTATCCACATATGAACAATATGACAAATTGAAGTTATACATAAGGTAGGTTGCTATGAGACAGAAGTTGCACTCCCAGCAGAGGTCTGTCTGAACCATACGCTGCATATGATGGGTAAACACGGGTAGCGTGAACTTTGTTTGACCTCAAATGAGGCTCAAAGTAAGGTAGCACTGTTTGGCGTCATTCTGGCACTATACAGAGGTCAATACATTTCATGACATAAGTATATTGCCATACTTTTATGACATCATTTTACCTTCCAGTGCCTCTATGATGACACTCCACATACAAATGATGCCAAGAAAGAAGGCTATGCAATAGGGTCGTGTTCAAATAGATTTCACAGACACTAATGAGAATGCATCAATCAAAAAGTTAATAGATGTGAAAGACAAATAAATTTATCACCAATATATGAATTTTGAACTTTTTTGTAAAATTGTTGCTTAAACCCTTTAAACAAGGGGAACAATCATTACAATCAGTCAGTCTCGTGGGAACATATCTGTATTTGTGCATCATATCTGGCTGTTGCCTCCATATTATAAATGCTGATTTCATTCTTATATGATCTGGGAACTTACAAGATAATTCTCACAATAAAGCAAGCCTATTTTCTCTCAGTTTGATGCAGACAATATTTAGACTGATTCAAACAAAATTCAATATGATACTTTTAAATTTATAAATTGAGTGATTTTTTCAACAGATGGCACCACCAGCTTTTTTGCCTTTCACATACATTGTTTTTTGGGGAAATATTAACCTCTGGTATTCATTCATTGACATATCTATTTTAATGGTGCGAATATATTCATTCACATATGTTATCAAATCTGTTTGAAAGGAATAGCAAGTCGATTGTCATTATATGTGACGCATGCCCTCGTCCAGGACAGCCACTGACAACCACGTGGAGTTTGTTTACATCACAACTTTAAATTTCCCACCACGCTGCCGGAAGTTTACAAATCACTCTTCCGGTAAACGAGATTTTAACCACAAACAAAACATTTTGAGCAAACAAAGCACTTCTAATTGTTTCAGTCTTAATCATTACTTGACAACTTAGTTGAAGTTTTCACATAAGTGTATATAGTTGTTGATTTTTAGTGATATTGCATGGAAATGGACTGGCTTAAGGTCAACAGCATCGTCACGATAGCTAATCTGAGACATCGATACACTCTCAATTTTATGCAAGGAAAACAAAATAAGCGCATATCTGGAAGCCAGCAGAACTTGGATGTGGATCAAAGGGCTGTTGTAACAGAGTCACAATGACGGAAATATCCGAAAGTAGCGAAATGGGCGGAGACTCTAGGTCACGTGACCAAGGTGCACTCGAATCATAAACAGACTCAGTGGGTATCAGATGATGAAACCTCTCTGACGGACTCTCAGAAATAGACGTGAAAATCGTCATGGATACCAATCTTACAACAAAGTTATCGGTGCTAAATATCGAAAAATCTTCTTAGGACACCACTGACCCGTTTAGTTGGTGGCTGAAAGAAGATTATCCAGCGTTTACACAGTGAAATATGAAGCCAGACGAAGGTACGTGTCAAGATGTTGAATGGTTCTGGATACCAAGTATTTTGGCTTTGTGTTGATTTGATAAACGTATGCAAAGAAGGTATTTTCTTCGAATTTCTTCTAATCTTTATGGTTCAGTTAACAGATTCGTGGCTGATAGACACAGTTGGTTCAATTTTGGGGCGGGTTATGTCAAATTAGCTGATTAATCCGATGTGTTTTGTGGGTGGAATACACGATCACATATGGGTCATGCACAGCTGAGGTGGTCAACACAAGCAGCCTTGCCTCTATCATGCATGTACTGGCTGAGGCCAAATTTGGCACTCACTGCAGTCTGTCAGTCCTTTGCTTTCCATCTGACACACCCTGAGTTAACAAAACTAAGTATGTGTTATTTGACCTTCAATAAGACTTATTTGTTGTTAGGGAAAAAGATGATCAGCTGGTATACACATAAAGACAGCTGCAAAAAGTTACTAAAAATAAATAAGGAAAAAAATATTGTGCTAACAAAACCAGTGATGTGACACGTTTGCTTGGAGTTAAATGTACTTACACCTTGTTATGCTGAAAAACAACAGTTACTTTCAAGATTAACGGAAAATAAACTAATGTGATGGATCTTAATTAACTAGCCTCCACTATCTGGACAAACAGCAACACTCCAATTGTTTTGTTTTTCACTGGTAATATAATATATATTATCTATTCCAGTCCATAACTCATGTGAAGATTTGGTTATGTTAGTCTGCGGAAATGATTCATAGTTGATCGTGGTGTTGTTTGTTGTACAGAATGGATTTGTCACTCAGTTTTGTCAAGGTTACTATTCCCAAAATAGCACAAGAACATTTTCTTTGTGAGATTTAATGACACTCACTTTGAAGCTAATATCAAGTGATTTTTTTCTCCTCAGAATTTTCAGTTAAAAAATGTAATCGCCCCTTGACATTTGTTATACACATCTAACTAAAACATTTAGAGTTGTTTTACCAAATTTATCACAAATCCTAATATTTTATGTTGAAAAATCTATCACACCCAAAGCAGATAATTCATGCCAATGATGTATATATATATATGTATATATATGTCATTTATTTGAGTGTGAAACCGCCATTCCTGCAGAGAAGTGTGCATCCTGATCATATATAATTGGCCTGATCAATCAATACCACTGCATGAGTGTGTTCATCTCTCTGGTTGGGATAATGTGTGATGCAATATGGTTTGTTACTCGCATGCATTTTAATAGGATTTACCTACATGTGTATGCAGGTTACTGTCTATTTTTAGACATGACATTTGCCACCATGATGACAGAAATGTGTCCAAAGAGGAAGCCCTGGGATTTTTTGGGTCCTTGTTGATGTTTCACACAATACTTATTATATGCAGAAGGGGTTGCCAGGGGGTAAAATATAATGGCTTGAAGGTCATCTTGTTTGATGCCAACATTTAAACATTTCAAACAGTTTTCTTGCATGTATAGGATATTTTCTAAAAGATAATTCAGTTGAAAACATAACCATGAAGACTAGCTGTTGGTATGGGTATCTGTTGCTAACATACAAGTGTGAACACTGCATTCCTTGGGTATGAAGATTGGCATGCAGTTCTCCCGTGAGCTGCCTGTGCCGTAGGGGTCAAGGTCACAGTGTTTGGTTTATTGCCGTGTATGTAAATGCCCTTGTCAACATTGACATGCCAATGATCCAGATTATATCCTTTAAATCATTTTAGTTTATCTGTAACAGTTACATGCAGAGATGGACATCCTTTTGTTATGACTGACCCTTACTGTCTGTTTACACTTATCTATTTGATAAGACTTTGAGACATATATATGGCACATTCTTTGTTTTGATCAGTGTGTTTTGAATTTGTTTCATGTAAAATTACCCTAAAGACTCAGGTTAAACTTTATGTCAAACAATAAAGATATGGGTTTTTCCTAAAGAACCATTGATTTATTACCATCATTATGGCAAAGCTGTGTGTTGATAAATAAAATATCACTAATGTTACACTTGGTGTGTGTCAATAGCTTTAATTGCAAGTGAGTTAATAACAGATTGAGTCTTTGTTGAACAATGGTGTCTTCTTTAGTATGCTCAGGTGCTGGAGGCTGATGTCATTTTACATAATACATACCCATTGGCTGCTTAAACAGATTATCATGACCAGTGCATTTTAACAAACATTAAGTGTTTGGCAGATATTCTTATGGAGTCAATATTAAAAAGTTAAAATATCTAAACTTTAAAGAAACTTTATCGTATCATGATTTTTTTTCAAAGCTAGCAAGACAGAACAAAATGTGGTTGAAAGTTGCCTGTAGGTTATTTTAACAGGGGTCCGGCAACAGAGCTGATAGGCCTGTCACATGGTCAAGGGTGTCCACTCAGGCAGAGTGTTATCAAAGGTGACAGATGGATTGCCCAGCGCCCAGTGGCTACAAGAAGCTTTAAAGGGCATGGGCCATCATGAACAATACGTAGAACCATAAAGTGTATTTCACATTTGCATATGTATCACATTTGCATATGTATCACATTGGCATATATATGTAATACAGAGATCTGTTTTCCAGCTTTTATGAAATACCTGGTATTCATAATTGATGGTTATCATTATATGTTTGTGATACATTGATCATAAGGTCTATAGGTTGGAATAGATTGAGGTGTTATTGTTAAATGTGTTTATTATCATGAATATATGAATATAATATTGTCAACAGATTGATTAATGAAAACTGTCAAATTATCAAATGGTTTGGACTTGTTGTTGACAATTGGATATCACTAAGAGAAGTGAATGATGAAAGTTGCGAGTGTGTATGTGTGTATATTTGTGTCTTGTCATGCACATATGCAAATGAGGAGCAGCATGCAACACTACAACCTCAGCTCTGATTGGCTGACCCAGTTGCGATGATAACCATGTAAATGCAAATAGATTGCTTCCCTTATCCTTATCCTTAATATATCAGTGAGCTCAGATGGGAGGTGAAGGGCCACCTCCACCCCTCGTGCATTTCGCAATATGTGGATCCAAACAGGGCAGTCCACATGAATTACATCACCTTTTTTCCAAGGAAAATGAAAAGTTAAGAGGGAAGGGTGTGGTCATTTCTTTGAAAATGAAGATCATGTTTGTCCAGTAAGCTGCAAGATCTAGTGAATGAACAGAGTTCAATAGATGACAGATGGAGAGGATTCAAGAATATGGATTTTGGATCCTTGTGAACCATATAGCAGTGGATGGTAAAATATACATGTATATATAATATGGGGTGTTAAGGGCCAGATCATCACTGTCATCATATTGATTATATGATAGTTAGTATTGATCATTAAAATTTCCAGGAAATCTCATTGATTAAATGTGGAAAAAGAGTAACATATATGATAATGATTGAAATCATAAATAAAAAAAATTGTCAATGACATTAATGACAATGACAATAATGAATTATCTCTTCTTTTGCATAAAACAGGACATAATATTATTGTTGAAAATCAGACAGGAAACATCACAGCTGTTTTGAATAAGAGTGAGATAATTGCCTTGTGTTCTAGGATGTTATCAGAACCAGGGAGAGCTGCAGGACATAGATCCTATCTCAGATCAATGTCCACTGTCTTGTTGACTGGTGATAATAGTTTTAGACCTGACTTGACACAGACTATCAGTTAACAGTCATTATTAATTTCTTTGTTAGGTGACTGTAGTCTTTTATTTTGTTTCTTCAGTGATTGACGTTCATGTTTGTGGGTGTCATATGCCAGGCCTTCTTGCAAAAAAAGAAGCCATTTTATTATATACCCGCTCACAAACCTGAACTTCTAGGCCATTTTGTAAACATGGCACAAGTGTGAACAAAGAATAGACATGACAACACATTTTGTACTATATTTTGTCATGAAGTTCATATTAGACTAATATTGTGGGACTTTGGCTATGGACCCTTTATTTTTATAACTTTGTTTTATCTTAGAATGATAGAGTGTTTTGCTCTAAGGTTTTATAGTAATAGTAATAGCAGTTCTAGGCAAGATGAAATGATAGCCATAGAAATTGGTGCCTGAAAAACACCAGCTGGTGTGGATCTTTGGTAAACACACTTTCTTGACCCATTGCAACACACCTGTAGATCTGGTTCACCGACTTCTGAACCACTTCATACTTGTTAACACACTCCCACCAGTTTTATTTTTACCATTATTTATTACCTGGTTCAGAGAATAAGCTGTCTGGAAACTGTGAAATCTGTACTATTATGAATTATGTAATATAATGGAATTGTAACATATAATAACAACAAAGTAATTGCATTATATTAGATCGCAATGTATGGAACACAGTGTGTAATACACATAAATTCAATATAATTGATTGAAATTATTCATATCATAGTCATCCTGAGGTGTTAAGTGAAAAAAATATTACTTTAGCAATGATATTTTTCATTGTGTAGGTTAGAACATGTGTATGGCGGCATACCCTACATCTGTTGCCCTTCAGTGCCCCATGTTGATCCTTGAAATGCAAATAGGTAGCAAAGCTTTTGTTCAACACACTCAGGTTAAGAGGCAACTGTGAATCAATATTTAACATTTGATGCAACAAATGATTTGTGAAGATATGTGTACATGCCTTTATATTACTATGTTTTAGTTTTAAGGCATTAAAAGGGTGTTTTTCTTGTTTTGTATTATTTACAAAGATAAAAAAGCTGTCCCTGAGGTTCTATTTGTTGAAAGTATTGCACCAACATAAAAAATTTGCTTTATTTGCATTGACAAATTCAAACAACTTTGAAAATCAGCCACGTGCAACTGCTTTGGCTGAAAAAGAATTCTGTGACCAGTGTCCAAATTTGTATATCTGTTACCGTATTTACTCGTATATAAGACGACTCGTGTATAAGACGACCCCCCAAAATTGAGGTTATTTTTCTTGAAAAAAAACAATTTCCGAATATAAGACGAGTTGGTTTTTCAAGAGATATCGGCTCTGCTACCATTCAAGCTTAAGCTGAAGCTTGGCGGTCATTTTAAAAGTGAAACGTAAATATGCTTAAAATATAAGATATTAGCCGTCTTATACACGAGTAATTACGGTAAAACGTAAATACGATGTTCATATTTTCGAAATAACAAATATCAAATGTAGCTGATCGATTTTAATTGCGTTTTAAATAATAAATAAAGGTATTTACCCAATATTATCACAAATTGTTCGAGAACAGAACAAAACCATCAATCCATTTAAAACGCAATTAAAATCGAGCCACGTGTGAAAGCATTTCTGTCCAAGCGGGAAGACACGACTCAAAGCAGTGGAAACAATGATGAAATGCAAAACTGTGAACGCTGATAATTGGAATCAGTGAGAACAAAGTCAAAACAAAGCAAATCAATGATGTGGAGAAATTCTCGACGTAATTGTGATAATATTAAGTACATACCTTTATTTATCATTTAAAACGCAATTAAAATCGATCAGCTACGGATATGAAAGTTCAATTTGACATGTTGGCCGCTCCACTTTTGTCTCGTGGGCACCCAGACGCTAAGATAAAGGACGTCACGTACATCGTATTACGTTTTGTGATAATATTGGGTAAATACCTTTATTTATCATTTAAAACGCAATCAAAATCGATCCGCTACGTCTGATATCCGTTATTTCGAAAATATGAACATCGTATTTACGTTTTACCATATTTACATTTTACCGTAAATACTCGAGTATAAGACTGCTCTCGTGTATAAGACGACCCCCTAAACATTAACTAAGAGTTTTTGGAAAAAAACCTCGTCTTATATACGAGTAAATACGGTAGTTCTTATTTAGCCTGGCTAATAACACATGGAAAGGCAACAGCACACACACATGTATACACACACATGCACACAAGCAAATATAGGCTGTACTGTATATATAGATAATATTCAGTATTGCCAAAACAACTTCCAAGACAGTTCACGATATTTCGCTTGAGAAGAATGGAATTGAGTACAGCACAGGTTCATATGTTTTAATGTCCGTTGTTGGTGATGGGGCTACCAGTCTGTGTACCCTGAAGGTTGGGGGTTATTATCTACTGACTGTGCACACCTGCCCATTGTGTAAAGCTGTGTATGGGAATGTGGTGACAAGCAGGTGCGTCTTGAGGCTTGGAACTCCAGCATATCTTTGTTCACAGATTGCAGTTTGTCTCTTGATTGGCATCTTAGCCATCAGCTGCTAAGGCCACAAATTTTCAAAAAATCAGTAATTCAGTTATTATGCATTTACAAATCATTATATTTGGTTGGCATGAATGCCTTAATTATTGATATTTTACAAATAAACTTGTTATTTATAAGAGACAAGATTTTGAATCATCCTTTGGAACCAAATATCTATCATCATATTGTTCCACACGTCATGGATGCATGGCAACATACCGGTACCGTCGGTACGGCGGTAGATTCAAATTTATCAGCCATGACTTGTGAAATGAATTAATGCAGTGAGCCCTTCTGACCTGATTAGATCAAATATGAGGGAAAAAAACAGATATTTGACCCCAACTGATATTTAAACCTTGAAAAATGGAGAACACTGACAGAAAGAAAATCGGAGAAGTATTCCCCACAGGGCAATATAGAATGTGCATGGATAGATGCAGAGCGTGTGACCTGAATGTGAACCCATTATTGGATAGGCCAGAGAATACAATGTCATGCTAAGGTCACCGTGACCCTAGTCAGTGTTGCTGAATCTTGGCACAAAGAATCTTTTCAAATGTGCCTTAAATTCAAAGACATTATCAAGCCCTTCCATTAATTTCTTTTTTTCAAATCCATTTTTGAAAATATATCTTCACAAAATAACTTTTTGCCAAATTTCATAGCAGGGCTGCTTTCCATGAGTGGAAGCTATCCCACTGTGAAATTGATTCAGTATTTTGTGTGTGCAAATCAGATTAAATTGGACAGTATTGATCGCTGCAAGCCTTGTTAAAACATAGTGTTATTGTGTGTTATGTGTATGTTGTCTTACCAGGCTGAAATGCAATTTTTTACTTGATGTTTCTTTGTGACAGTGGGGAGGGACTCCAAGTAACCATGCACACTTCAAAACTGGTGACATAACATCCAACACAAGAAGCAGTCAGTTGGATACAGACAAGTGATTGGTCACTCAGTTGCTCCACTCAGTTACCATGCACAAACAATTTGTGTTAAACAAAACAGTTCAATGTAAAATCTATTTGACGTTCATGCAAATGCCCAGTGCAAACTCATGCAAATGCTCAGTTCATGATTATATAAAAATAGTGCCACACCCAAATGTTTCAATAAATCAGGGCCATCTGACATGATAGTATAACATGAAGAACTTTAAAATTCAGGTGAAGAAGACTACTAATTATCAAAGTCACATTGGCAAAAAAA
Organism: Amphiduros pacificus; assembly: GCA_949316495.1. NCBI lineage: Eukaryota > Metazoa > Annelida > Polychaeta > Phyllodocida > Hesionidae > Amphiduros > Amphiduros pacificus. The sequence goes on from OX439000.1 coordinate 58,212,641, forward strand.
GTCTGATAGTGGATTATGTGATGCCATAATTCTGTTATTAAGGCATTTGATCTGCTTTGTCAGAAAGAGGTATACATGCCTCCAAACATCATACAGCCAGTTCTCAACCAAGCAAGGCACCTGAGTTACATTTGGTCTGTGGTGATGAAAATCCAGTAGATGTTTAATCGATTGGCCACAGCTTTGAGTAATACTCTTCAGGCCATAGTAAACCATAAGGCCACAGTGAACTATGATTCATGGCTGACTCTTCTGTCCTTGGTCTTCTTGAGGTCAGGGGTTGCAATTATTTGCCCATCATTGACTTTTTAATTATCACAATGACAGACTTTCAACTTGATAATGTATTTGCCAATCATCATACTCACCTAAGAAAATGATATTGCAAAATCTTCAATATACAAGGAGAGTTTGTTTATTTGTTTATTTGGGGTTTTACATCACTTTCAACATTATTTCAGTCATTTTGTGATGAGACCTACTTGTAGCAGATATAGAGCTGCCTTACTAAATTGTCATGTCGCAGGTCACCTGGTCACAGATTTACAAGGACAACAGGTTTACCCTTTGGCACAGGCCTCAACTCATGTGTGAAATTTTATCATGAATTCAATCTCGGCATGGCCGGGGATTGAACCCACGACCTTTGGATCACCACAGAGGAACTGGCATGGAGTAATGTTATTAAAGCAGGCAGTGAGTTGGTGCAGTGTTGGTACTGTAACAAAGAGAAGGTGCAAAATGATACCTCAGGCAGAGGGTAGGTACAGTGTTGGTACTTCAGGCAGAGGGTAGGTACAGTATTGATACCTCAGGTAATTATTTGCCCATCATTGACTTTTTAATTATCACAATGACAGACTTTCAACTTGATAATGTATTTGCCAATCATCATACTCACCTAAGAAAATGATATTGCAAAATCTTCAATATACAAGGAGAGTTTGTTTATTTGTTTATTTGGGGTTTTACATCACTTTCAACATTATTTCAGTCATTTTGTGATGAGACCTACTTGTAGCAGATATAGAGCTGCCTTACTAAATTGTCATGTCGCAGGTCACCTGGTCACAGATTTACAAGGACAACAGGTTTACCCTTTGGCACAGGCCTCAACTCATGTGTGAAATTTTATCATGAATTCAATCTCGGCATGGCCGGGGATTGAACCCACGACCTTTGGATCACCACAGAGGAACTGGCATGGAGTAATGTTATTAAAGCAGGCAGTGATTTGGTGCAGTGTTGGTACTTCAGGCAGAGAGTAGGTGCAGTGTTAGTACTATAACAAAGAGAAGGTGCAAAATGATACCTCAGGTAGAGAGTAGGTGCAGTGTTGGTACCTCAGGCTGGGAGTAGGTGCAGTGTTGGTACCTCAGGCAGGGAGTAGGTGCAGTGTTGGTCGCTCCAACCAACTGCGCCATGGTCCATGGTTCAGGGAGATATTCGACACATTGATATTTGGTGCAAAATAGGAAAGTTATGTTCACGATCACTATTGACTATTGATACTTCCTCATCAATACGGACATATTGATAATAAAACATTTATATATAGCACTATATCAGACAAGATCTGCCCATGGCACTCTAAATGTATGTAAATCTAGATCAGTCTTGGGGGTATTACGAAATGTTTATAAATAGACTTGAAGTTTGTGCAGTCAATGAATGGATGGGGCAGCTAAGTTGGATGGTAAGGTCAAGGTGTGGGTGTATATTAGAGGGAGTTGGATCATAAGAGTAGGTCATGGGGTATGTAGATCTGAGCTGTTGATGGGGTGAGATGGAGGGCAAGACACCATGTCTAAATGCATTTTCCCGGTCTTTAAACCACCTGTGTGTGTGTATGTGTGTATATATATAAAGAATATGGTAACATAATTCTAACTCGGAAACTAAAAAAAGTGTGTATTCTAAACTGATGATATTTTCTAAAAGATGATGTATTTTCTAAAAGATCATAACATATCGTAAAATAATGGGCCATATATTTTGACCAAATTTACTAATATTGTACAGATCTGAGTGGTTTATTATACACTTTATGCTGATGTGTATGATATAGCAGTGGAGAGAATTAGTGGTTATTTATTTATGATTTACCATTCATGTAACATAACTGTAAAATATCCTGTTGCAAATTTACACATGCTCATATCAGGACTGAAAGTTGATCCATCAGTCATGAGGCATTGTGCAGGTAATATAACACATTACACCATGAAGAGAGCTGTTTTTGGAAAATAAATGTGAAAATAAATAAAATAGTGACAATGAAACATGATGAAAAATCTGGTGTTAACCAAAAGGTCACAGTGCTTGGTGTCTGAGTCAGTGATATTTCAAAGGTATTGTTGGTCTTGTTGAGCCCAGTTATAATCAGCCTTGATCAATAAATTAAAGCAATATCTGCATGTGATGAGATCCAAACAATCAGTGCTGTCTGCACATCATGGAGGACACACACATATATGTACATGCAGGATCTCTGCAGGTTGTGAGTCACTCCTGGTTGTGTATGAAGGCCTGGGGATGTGGTTGGTTCTCGGCCTGCTTGTGCAGTATCTTCCTCATAATTCTCCTCTCCCTTATTATCACTTGGAAAACATGCAGCCCTGTGCATAATGAGCATGATGCAAGGCTCGGATTCTGGAGACTCCCCTTGATGGAGGACTCATACTCTTGAGATTAGGTGTATGGTGAATAGTTCAAACCCCGAGACTATGTGCACGGTGTGTGGCTCATACCCTGAGACTATGTGTATGGTGTATGGCTCATACCCTGAGACTATGTGTACGGTGTGTGGCTCATACCCTGAGACTATGTGTATGGTGTATGGCTCATACCCTGAGACTATGTGTACGGTGTATGGCTCATACCTTGAGACTATGTGTATGGTGTATGGCTCATACCCTGAGACTATGTGTACGGTGTGTGGCTCATACCCTGAGACTATGTGTGTGGTGTATGGCTCATGCCCTGAGACTATGTGCACAATGTATGGCTCATTCCCTGAGACTAGGTGTATGGTGTATGGCTCATACCCTGAGACTATGTGTATGGTGTATGGCTCATGCCCTGAGACTATGGGCACAATGTATGGCTCATTTCCTGAGACTATGTGCACAATGTATGGCTCATACCCTGAGACTATATGCATGGGGTATGGCTCATACCCTAAGACTATGTGTACATATGGTGAGACTATGTGTGTGGTATAGGGCTCAAACCCAGGGATTGTGTGTATTTTTGAAGGCTCAAACCCTGAAACCATAGGCATATAAATAGGATTCAAACCATGAGATTGTGTACATTGTATAAGACTTGAATCCTAATGTACATGGTGTTTGCTCTTTGTCTTAGTAAATGAAAGTGAATGGTGCATGGCCACACCCAAGGATTATGAATGGTGCATGGTCCACACCCTGAGAGTATGAATGGTGCATGGCTCACACCCAAGGATTATGATTAGTGCATGGTCCACACCCTGAGAGTTTGAATGGTGCATAGCTCACACCCAAGGATTATGAATGGTGCATGGTCCACACCCTGAGAGTATGAATGGTGCATGGTCCACATCCTGAGAGTTTGAATGGTGCATAGCTCACACCCAAGGATTATGAATAGTGCATGGTCCACACCCTGAGAGTATGAATGGTGTATAGCTCACACCTGAAAATATGAATGGTGCATGGCTCACCCTGAGAATGTGAATAGGCATGGTTCCCACCCTGATAGTACAAATGGTGCATGGCTCATACCCTGAGAATATGAATAGGGCATGGCTCACTCTGAGAATGTGAATAGGCATGGTTCCCACCCTGATAGTACAAATGGTGCATGGCTCATACCCTGAGAATATGAATAGGGCATGGCTCACTCTGAGAATGCGAATAGGACATGGTCCACACTCTGAGAATATGAATAATGCATGGCTCCTACTCTGAGAATGTGAATAGGGAATGGCTAACCCTGAAAGTGTGAATAGGGAATGACTAACCCTGAGAATATGATTAGTGCATGGCTCGAACCCTGAAAGTGTGAATAGGGAATGGCTAACCCTGAGAATGTGAATAGCCCAGGGCTCAAACCCTGAAAGTGTGAATAGGGAATGGCTAACCCTGAGAATGTGAATAGCCCATGGCTCAAACCCTGAGAATATGATTAGTGCATGGCTCTAACCCTGAGAATGAGAATAGTGCAGGGCTCGCACCCTGAAAGTGTGAATAGGGCATAGCTCACCCTGAGAGTATGAATGGTGCATGGCTCCAAGTCGACACACTAAATGGTGAAACGCTCGCACTCGGATGCTTTTAAGGTTAGTGGTGTGGGGCTCATGGCCATTAGCATTGATTCACAGCAGAATAATAAGCTGATGTCAAACAGCTGCATATGTCGTTCTTTTTAGGTCATAGCAATAATCAATAATGGTCAATCTCCACAGTTCCAATTTTTATGCACCAATTAAAATGTTCAAAATATAGTTTCCATTCCTGAGTGATTTGCATTTAAAGAGAAGAGATATGACATATTTAAAGAATATTTGCACCACAACTGGGATTTTTGGAAACATATTTATTCCTTTTCTTTAAAAACAGGAAATATTAGAAGACAGGAAGATAGAGCTTCCCTCTGAAAGGCGGTATCATCCTAATTTGATCTCACACAATCAATTATTTATGTTATGTCTATAGGGAAAATCTGTGACTAGCAAAAAAGTGTAGTCATGACTGGTTTTATAACAGCTCCTGTTACAGCTTTGAAAGTAAACATATATTTTTGCCAAAAAGATTCCTTCCCAGCAGGAAATAAATAGATTTTGTTCTCACTTGTTTGAAATGGTTGTTATTGACCTGTGTGGAGCCGACATTTCCTGTAGACTACCATTCAGATTTGACACAGGCAAACCTGTGGTTGGTAGTTTTGGCTGAATGACATCCGTTTGCCTTTGTTACTAAGACAAGCTCTGCAAGTATGGCAAGCTTACATATATATACAGATGAAGTGAAATGAAAATATACTGCCACTTCACTGCTTGAACAAAGCAAACAGTTAGCATGGTCAAGCAGCATGGCAAAATCTCTTTTTATCTTGGCACCACAAGGTTTCTTGGTCAATCTTGGCAAAGTGTTTTTATCAAAGAACAGAAGAATCTGGCTGAAAGTGATACAAGGCAGTGGTTGCAAGAACAGTGTCAATCCCACCAAAGCCATCAGAATATTGCTTGTTGAACACATTTAGGAGTGATTGTTATGTTGATACTGTTTTTGTTTTGGCACAGAACAATATTACTCCCTGCAGTGCATTATGCTCTCAGCATTATGTAGAAAGATGAACAACTGTTAATAAATTGCTAGGTTTTAACAGATTGACATCTTGCCAAGATGTGTGAAGATAGACATAAAATAAAAGTGTTGGTGCAACAAACATGGGGTAATGTAATTGTTTATGCAGCTGATATGGAGTAGTGTAAAATTTAATGCAGGAGGCATTGAGAAGTGTAATTTCTGATGCAGTAGTTTTGTTTGTTTGTTTGGGATTTTACTTCACTTTCAACATTATTTCAGTCATTTCGTGATGAGACCTACTTGTAGCAGATATAGTGCTGCCTCACTGAATTGTCATGTCGCAGGTCCTTGACATGACAACCCTCCAGGTCACAGATTTACAAGGACAACGGGTTAACCCTTTAGGCATGGGCCCCAGCTCATATGGGAAATTGTATCATGAGTTCAATACCGGCACGGCCGGGGTTCGAACCCACAACCTTTGGATCACCACAGAGGAACTGGTGCTAATAAGCTGGCGCTCTAACCAACTGCGCCACAGCCTGTGGCCCCTGATGCAGTAGGCATGGAGTAATGTTATTACAGCAGGCAGTGAGTTGGTGCAGTGTTGGTACTTTGGGCAGAGGGTAGGTACAGTGTTGATACCTCAGGCAGAGAGTAGGTGCAGTGTTGATACCTCAGGTAGGGAGTAGGTGCAGTGTTGATACCTCAGGCAGGGAGTAGGTGCAGTGTTTATACCTCAAGCAGAGAGTAGGTGCAGTGTTGGTACTCTGACAGAGAGTAGGTGCAGTGTTGGTACTCTGACAGAGAGTAGGTGCAGTGTTGGTACTCTGACAGAGAGTAGGTGCAGTGTTGGTACTCTGACAGAGAGTAGGTGCAGTGTAGATACTCTAGCAGAGAGTAGGTGCATTGTTGGTACCTCAGGCAGAGAGTAGATGCAGTGTTGGTACCTCAGGCAGCGAGTAGGTGCAGTGTTAATACTCAGGCAGGCAACAGGCAGGCGGGCCAAAGCCCAGTTATCCTGCCTGGTAAATAACAAGCTTACTGAGCTGCACATGTGCACATATGAGTTATATCTGGCACATATCTGGAGAATCCAGCATGCACTCTTACCAACACATTGCCTTATTCATTCGATGATCCTCACCATGTTGGAAATGTCTAGTGCAATTTTGAAGCACCCAATCATCCACATGTATGACTTTATAAATTGTGGTGTCAAATACTATTCAAATTGAATATCCCTTGGGATCTACAATTCAAATAATCATCAGTATGATCATAAAATAAATACAGACTCATTTCAGTGTTGAACCTAGCTTGGCCAATGATGTTTATAATTTATCTTAATATGGACTCATGCATTGTTTTGTTTTGCATTTTAATGCATCAAATTAAGTCTTGTTATAAATAGGACTGAAGGTTGGTTACACAGAAAAATCATTATGACCACCATCTGGTCAGATATGCACATTTAGTTGTTTATCCTCTCCCTATGTTGCCTGCATATATATATAGATATATAGATATATATATATAGAGATAGATAGATAGATAGATAGATAGATAGATAGATAGATAGATAGATAGATAGATAGATATATATATATATATATATATATATATATATATATATATATATATATATATATATTATATATATATATATATATATATATATATATATATATATATATATATATATATATATATATATATATATATATATATATATATATATATATATATATATATATATATATATATATCCTCCCAGTAGCTTAATGCATAATGTGTGTGTGATCCTAAAACACTGATATTGACATTCTAGCATTGCTCCCCATCTGTTAATATTAAAAGCTTTCAAATTGCCTCACATGCTGAACTCAGTTGAATGTGGAGAGCATTGTGGATAAAAGTGAATCACACAAAGTGTCAGCCGCCCTGTGAGTGAGGAGTCATGTATCTTATTTTCCATTTTATATAAAATAGAAACCATATGTCTGTAGTCATTGCCAACATATTTACTTGACCAATTAAAGCCCAAAAGGAACACTAATGTTAATCATCCACATATTTTTCTGTCATCTAAAATCAACATTTTGTTTGTTTAGAATGTACATATATCACTTCGTGAAGATTTTTTTGAGAATGTGTCATGTCATTAGTAGGAGCCTTTCTTTTACATTTGTGACTAGGACACTTCTCTTAAGAGAATAAAAATGTTTGCTTTAAATGCAATGAAAAAATATCTGAAATAATTCCCTGTAATACAGGGTAAAATGCATTGTACCACTTGTATTAGCTCTGTCTGAAAAAGTAGTCAATCATTTTGGGCAGATTTCATCCCATTCTGACAACATGGTGGTACCCACATTGTGTCATGTGCATAATCATGGTTACATGGTAATTAACACAAGTGGTTTAAAGTGTTTTTCCACAGTTGAATACATAAGTTGTGAAACTCTGTATAATAGCTGTTCTATTTTAGGAAATAATAAAAAAATCCCTTTTCAGAAGCATTTCAGTCAAACTTTTTGTATGTTCCATTTTGCAGAAGCTTAAACATAAAAATCGCAATTTTAGAACCAGATATTTCAAACTTTCAACTTCCAAATGACATTTTTGACTTTTCAACATGTTGACAAATTTCCAGTCTTGCACTCTTGTGACAAATATCAACCTTGAACATGTGGAAAAAGTTGAGATATATTTTTAGCTGATCCATAATCATTTATCTTGTTTGTCAAGAAAATAAACACAATAAAGTGATATAATATCCATAAATTTCTTGAGATAATAAAACATTAAAACAGTAATAAGATAGTAAAATCTAGAACTATATTATTACAATTTATTCTATGATCACTGTGTATTCTGTGCTGTGATTGGTCAATTCCTGGTCACGTGAGCTTCTCTAAATTGTTTTATTGACCAGATGCATTATATTGCACGTCAATATACTTGCCACTGCACTGATGGGGAATTCCATGACGTCACCATACAGACAAACTCGTCCCTTTCATGGCGGGAAATGTTGGGGAAGCCCTATAATGACGTCACCATACAGACAAACTCGTCCTTTTCAGTTCTCACTTTTAGAATTAAACCAACAATGGCAGTAATTAACACAGTGATCATAGAATAAAACAAATATGTACCTGGGTGTCGTGCAATATGACTTTTTATGGACCTTCGGAAAGTTATATTGCACTCGGCTGCGCCTCGTGCAATATAACTTTCCGAAGGTCCATAAAAAGTCATATTGCACTCCACCCAGGTCCATATTTGTATAATATACCACAAGGTCAAAGTTAAAGCAATTTATTTATGCCTTACATACCAGAATTTAGACTTTGAGCAAATTCCATGTTGGTATTAATGATAAATCCAATATTTTCTGACAAGAAACAAGTGTATGATGTTGAAAACACATGTATAGATTCCACATCATCCAAAATCATTACTTATATAGTCAAACTTGGCACAACATTTGCCATTTCAGGCAGTGACCTGATCTGACCCAGTAACCTTCTGACACATGTCAACCTTTGACCCCAGGGTCTTACATAACCTGCTCTCCACATGGTCTGGGTGAGTCCCAGGTGTGCCTGAAATAGGCAGGGAGACCAGGTATCCTTGCAAGTACGGTTGTCAGGTTATGTTACCAAGCACAGAGAGGAGAGAGGCATCTTCCGTGCAATCATAAATAATGTTTTCGGTGATTGTGTTTACTCACCATTTTGCACAACAAACAAAAGTCCTTTTCATGATGTGATAAACAACAACAAAAAGATATTTGACAAAATATTTTCTTCAAAGCAACTGATCGTTCATAATAGAAAAAATATTCATTTTTATACTCCTTTTTTTTTTACAAAAAGATGAATAGTAATTATTTAAAATAATGTTTTTGCATCAGGTATATTATGATTTACTGCAAAGTATGACATTGATGTGAGGATCGTCCTTCTCAGCAGGCTTAGTACACATGTATACAGTGGCCGGGGTTGGCACAGTTATGCTGGTTATGTATCCCCACAGAGGACATGGACCCGTGGTGTGAACCTGGTGTCCGAGGATGACAGAAACTGATGTAAGAGAGACATAGATTATCCCAGGATAACGCGTATTATGTCACTGACATGAACATTGAACAAGATGGAATTGTTCATGGCATTTTTTGGAAGAGATAATGCTGAATTTATGGCAAAATTACACATTTGGAAATGAAAGTACTCTGGAATTGGAAATATGAATTTACAGCATTTATACAGTTAAGAGAATTTATGAGAATTCCCTTAAATTGAACTAATTTCATGAAATGCATCTTATCATTGCACATTAGCAATGTTTAACATTTTATTAAACATATTAAATTGAACAAAATACTGAATAAAGTGACAACCATCATGAGAAGATGGCAAAGTAATCACATCTTGAGCAATAAATATCATGTAATCATTAATGAGCATGGTGAATAAGTGTGTCTCAACACGCTTAACATGACAAGGACAATTGTTGAGATGCTGGAGGGAAGGGAGATGAAGATGGCCAAGCAGCAGCAGACAGCAGACAGCAGATCACTGCAGCATCAATGCTTGTCACTGATCAATAACACTCCCAGTCCTTTGTCTACTGGGCCATGCCACTTACATTATGCATTGATATTATATGCACTAATGCTGGCAGAGAATAATGACACTTTCCAATGACCCTGAACCTATATTGGCTGACACTGCCTCCACTGAACCTTAATGGGCTGACACTGCCTTCACTGAACCTTATAAGGCTTAATGGGCTGACACTGCCTTCACTGAACATGCATGGGCTGACACTGCCTGCACTGAACATGCATGAACTGACACTGCCTGCACTGAACATGCATGAACTGACACTGCCTGCACTGAACATGCATGGACTGACACTGCCTGCACTGAACCTGTATGGACTGACACTGCCTGCACTGAACATGCATGGACTGACACTGCCTGCACTGAACCTGTATGGACTGACACTGCCTGCACTGAACCATTATGGACTGACACTGCACAAACCTGTATGGACTGACACTTCATATAATGAACCTGTATTGATTGATACTGAACCTGTATGGACTGACACTACCTATATTTAATGAACCCATATAGGCTGACACTGCTCACATGAACATATATGGACTGACACTGCTTACACTGAACATGCATGGACTGACACTGCTTACACTGAACATGCATGGACTGACACTGCTTACACTGAACATGCATGGACTGACACTGCTTGCACTGAACATGCAAGGACTGACACTGCTTACACTGAACATGCATGGACTTACACAGCTTACACTGAACATGCATGGACTGACACTGCTTACACTGAACATGCAAGGACTGACACTGCTTACACTGAACATGCATGGACTGACACTGCTTACACTGAACATGCATGGACTGACACTGCTTACACTGAACATGCATGGACTGACACTGCTTACACTGAACATGCATGGACTGACACTGCTTACACTGAACATGCATGGACTGACACTGCTTACACTGAACATGCATGGACTGACACTGCTTACACTGAACATGCATGGACTGACACTGCTTACACTGAACATGCATGGACTGACACTGCTTACACTGAACATGCATGGACTGACACTGCTTACACTGAACATGCAAGGACTGACACTGTTTACAATGAACATGCATGGACTGACACTGCTTACACTGAACATGCATGGACTGACACTGCTTACACTGAACATGCATGGACTGATATTGCTTACATGTGCTAAGGCTCCATACAGAGACACTGTCGTCCAAGGGTCCCAAGATACTCTGACAGTGCATACATGTGATTTCTAACACTGCATTTGCTTAAACTATATATTCTCTGTAAAAAGTACTCTGTACATAAATGCTATTGGTCTAACACTACATTTATAGGCACTACACATCCCAACAAAATAACCAGTTATGCTCTAACACAGACATTGTAAATATGTGTGTATCATATAAAACTATCAAATGATAAATGCAGCACTACACAGCATTTTTTGTATATTTAGATTACTTGTGATCATGGTCACATCATGCTTGTCCCTGCATATGCATTACTAATACTTGTTTTATTGCCATTACATTTCAGGAAAAAATATAACTTCTCTGCACTAAATAAATATATAGATATATATATATATATATATATATTACCCATTCTCTTTGGGCAAATTAAATAAAACATTGTATGTTGTGAGAACAAATGAGCAACATGGACAACATAGGAAAGTTATTTATGAGCTGCAAGTACAAACGTTATTCTTCTGCATAGAATTTCATTAAATTTGGTCACAAAAGATTCTCCTAACAGCTGCACCTGACTCACGCTGGCCAGGAATATGAGTGACCAAGTCAATGTTTGACTGAAATGGTCTGAAGCTGCTCCATTGTCCTATATTGGTTTAAGTGCATTGAAGTGGGGGGCTCTGCAAATCATATTGATTTGGACGAAATCAAGTGAGACCCTTCTGTGACAGACATTGGACGGGAATCTATAGTCATGTTTATAGTGTGCATTAGTATGTATCTGACTCACTGCATAGAGGTCTGTAACCAACCAAGCTTCTCTTGTTTAGGTGTCCATTCTGTCCATACAAACTGCTGTTAATGACATGTTGAATTGGCATTGACCATAATGTTCAAATGTCAGAATTGTTTGTGTATCAAATATGTATGTCAATGTGATGTACATTAGTTTTTCATTAGGTTTTTCAGAAAGCTTCAATCATTTTCAATTTAATACAATTGCCTCTTTCATTGTGTTTACATTGTGTCAATGTCATGTACCAACAGGTTGTTTTGAAACGTTAGAGTGTAAACATCTATTTGGGTGTTTGACAGGGCGTGTATTATAAGTACAACCCTGGGCCTCTCGCTTGCTACCTCAACCCTCTTAGACCCATAAAAAGGGCATGCCCAGGGTTCAGTAACTCAAAACCTATTTATTACTTCAAGATATGGCAGCACATTATTAATCAAACTACATCTTCTTTAGCACAATATACGTTACTTCTATATTTTTTCCATAATGCCAACAGGGCGTGGCTTGAAGAAATATACTGGCACATTGAATAATCATAGACACAGGTACCATATTTGAACTTTTTAAGGAGCTATTTTGACATGTTTAAATGCCATCCAGATTCTGTGATGTTGATCATGTGTGCATGGGGTTTGTTGGCAAGTTCTTGCTTGGTTCACAGGGAGTGTAGTTGAGTAAAGGAGGAGGTTAGTATTGATGTGGTAGTGCCTTGCCAGTCAGGCTGGCCCCAACTTTATACTCTGTGTGCCAGTCAGGTGTGCACTGCTAAGATTACCTCTGGAATGGTTGGTAGCTGATGCTATCATCTCTTGAAGGTAAATCATCATCTTATGGCCCAACCATTGGTAGATGCTTTGATTGATTAACTAACTGATGTCACAATAAACATGAGTGAAATTGGTGTCTACACACTCTCTACAAACTCCATAGTGTAATGTCCACATAATGTTTATGGAGCTTATTGCAATTATAGCCAGAGGGGTCTAAGCTCAGAGCTAAAAGTGCCCATTCGGTATTGCAGTCTCTCATGGTGGTTATATAAACATGATTTGTGAATTACGAACTTCAAACTGAAAGCTGGAAATTCACTAAATGGAAATTGGTTTTATCTATTCATATATTTCATATGCACTTTGCCTGTGACCCTACTTCAAATGTTCAGTTTATATAACAGTTTAGCTTTGTTTAGTGTGGGCAGGGAAAATCAAGTATGAGATATTATGATGGGCCAAAGTACGCAATAACAAACACTATGGAACTAAACAACACAGCACCAAGAGCAGAGAGCCACAGAAGTGGACCCATGTAGTCATACCAGTTCAGAGTGGGATCCAGATCCCATACAATTATAATGTAATCACCTCAAGTCATGTCAGGCTAAATATCAAATAAGAAATCAAGTAAGGAAAATGCTCATTTTTTGTTTAAATGTTTTTCATAAGAGTTGATCATAAGTCAGATTTTTGGGTAATGTAATAATATAAAAGGGTCCCTATCACTAGATCAACCATTCAACTTTTTAATCTGGGCCAGTAAATTTTTAATTAATCCTTTGTATTCTTATCACATAGAGTTTGACAAAAACATAACAGTCAAAAACATAGAGAGAGTGCACTCCTGTTTTTTTTTTTGGGGGGGGGGGGGGGGGTACACTTCCTGGCCATGTGCACCAGGTCTGCACTGACACACACCACATATTTAACCTAGAGGATGACTTCTATAATAAGTACTGGATGATCTTGAAAAGAGAGAGAGATAAAACCTGAAATCACCACTATTAAGTAGTCTGTTTAATATTAGATGAAGGTCTTACTTTGGCATCATGTCGCATACATACAATAACAATTAAAAAATCATTTAGAACATGCTATCATTAAATTTGCATGGTGCGGTCATCAAGTGCAAAACCTGCATGTCGTACTGGTAGCATCCATGGATAAATGTTGCCTTTGTTTTTCTGTGTAATGATGAAATTGATCATTTTTCAATGTTTTATATTGGCTAATGGATGCAAATAATGATCAAGGTTATTTCATAGCAATAATGAAACAAACAAGTACAGATACACATTATGGTCATGATTGAAATATATACTTTATACAAGTTTATACTTTATAATTGTACTTTATATTTATACTTTATATATATACTTTATAATTGTTGAAAGCAACATGAGTATACATTTATATGGGAGTATATATTGATATATTTTAACAAGCAAATTTCAAGTTACATGTGTCTACAGCATCACACTGTGTAACCATGCTCATCGAAATTTGGATCACATGATCATTTTATTGATTCATTTATGAATTAATATTATTTTGATTGTGAAGTCCAGTGTCAAAGGGTATTCAAATTGTCATTTGACACAACTTTAATTGCATATTTTATGTTGATGGGGTCATTATTTCAGCTTTTGCCATGTTTGGAACAAAATTCCACTCATGATTATCATTTTTAACATTGTGATACTGGAAAATATTTATCTTATTTTGTTTAGCAAATATTGATAAGTGTCAGGAATATGATGAACTCTGACATCTATAGAAGAGATATAACCAAGAATTTTGAATTTTGAAACAGAGCAAATGATTTTGCTTCCCTCAGCCATTTAAAAATTGATTAAATGTGTAAAAAAAATCATGGTATTCAGTGCACTGCACTGCATAGTTTCAATACTACATATATGCTAATGTAATATTGACAGTTTTATAATTCAAACTACCTATATTTGGAACACTCAGACTCTCTCCAGGATGTCAGTATGGTTAAGCTGAGAATTGACGGTTATATGTCAGTATCTTCTCAAAACCTTTATTTCAACATAGAATCCTTATTCCTTCAGGGAAATCCATATTTAAGTTCTCATATTCATTGATATTGTAGATCAACGAGACATCACACACATGGTTGGTTTTAAGAGGTTAGGAGTTACATTAAAACTGATATTCTTATTGAGATATTGATGGATGCTGACGTACCACTGAGTTACCTGTTCTGTAAGCTAAGGATGCTCTTGGTTACACTTAACTGATATTCTTATTGAGATATTAATGTATGTTTCAGCATTGTTGGGAGAGATGGAGGATGCCGAGGTAGCGCCGGGTGACCTGTTCTGTAAGCTGGGGATGCTGGTGGTGGAGAGCCGTGTGCCGGATGTATCTCCCAAGGGCCGCATACAGGGACCTCATTGCCCTACCAACCCCAACCATGATCAACAATCCCATGTCTGCAACATGGCTGACTTCATGGTAAGTAGGGCCTCACCCAAACTGAAGTTACAGAAAAGGACCTTGTTGTGCAGCCATGCTACCTTATGCTTATGCATGTTATCAAATTAAAAAAAAATACTGATTGAATATTTTTTGTGACTATATTTGTTTTTTCTTTTTTTTAATTGACGTATATCCTAAAAGATGATTGGCCACACTTTTCAAAGATTGATTATATTGAATAGAATTATATGCAAACCCAACCAATATTCCTTTAAATGATAAAGCCAAGGAGCCTAAATGTGAACACTGTTTTCAACATTTTCATGATTTTCTTTTATTTCTTTCTGTTTAACAATCATTATTGGGTATAATTTGCAGTGTCAGCGAGTTGAGCCTCTCCAGAGACAGATGATATCCCTTTGGAAGAACGGTGTTCCCATGTCTATAGAGGTGCTGCTGTACACAAACTGTTCCCATGGTTACCAGCAAGCTACCAGTCTTGATTTCACTCAGCTTCCCAAACGTAATGACTGCATCTTGCTGGAGCAGTGGACCATCCAAGCATTACCCAGGAGGTGAACTTTCTTCTTGTATAATATAGGACCCTGTTGTAAATATAATTTGAAATCAGGGGACAATTTTTTTCCACATTCTACTTCTGAGTCAGACAAGCATTGATCCTAAATTTGAGAAGGCATATTGACTTCTTTATTTGTGACATCAGTTTTTAGGTCAGCACAAACAACACAAGCTGACTTCATGTACTTGCTCTGTTTCCACTGCGTCTGCCGCTTCCGCTGTCGCCACACTTTTCTTCATCATTCAGTTATGCTTGGACATAAGGACGAGATACTATAACATCATAATACGTAGGCCTGGGAATTTTTTGGGGCTGCACTTTTTGCTACCTTGGGTCAACATTAAGGTCATGGCTAGCACAGGAGCAACTTCGCTTGTGAATGCTCTTTTTTCTGACAAAATACAGCAATATGAATATAACATGGTAGATGTGATCAACCTATGAGGGGCTTGGATAAATTTTATATTGGGTGACCTTGAGCTATTTTCAAGGTCACAGGAGCCGATTGTCAAAATCTGCTAGTTGTGATATTTTACAAAACACAACAAATAGCATCTATTCTCACTACAATTATCGTACACAATATCTTTGTACATGATTTTTAGAAAAAAATATCTAACTAGGTCACATGTAGCTAAGAGCCATAAATGTCACATCTTTTGTATATATCTCATCTTTTGTATTACCACTCCTCATAACAATTTAGCTTTATCAGGCCAGATAGAAGCCTGCTATTATGTTTGTTGTGCGACTTAGGACCTCTCATTTGGATTGTCACATAAGCATGATAAAACAAACAACCTTTTTTTGTTTTCCGGTGGGGGAGGGGGGCTCATTTGTAATATCTATGAGGGATTTTCAGTGTTAAGTGGGGATTTAGGTGTTAATGGGCCTGGTATATATATTTAAACATTCTGACAGTCTGACTGGGCCATTTGGCCATTTACATATCAATATTTCAAAATAATAGTAATCAAAATAGAATAATTTTGGAATGATTGGCCTCAATATCAAAGTGTCAAAATCAGTATATGCGGAACCTTTGATGATTCACCCATCCATAGTGCTGAATTTTTAAAAGCCCTGTTCCTATAACTGAGTTTAGATAAGTGTAGAAAGTATAATTCATCTGAAAGCTAAACAAGTGAGTAAGTTGGTGGATTCCGAGAGTTGTTGTCAGGTTGTATTGTGGTAGAGAGGGTGTGCCTGCTGTCCATTGTTCCTACTTCACCATATACATGACAAGCACTCAGTTCAGACATGCTCACACAGTATTTTAGATATAATGACATCTTACACAGGATCCTTTTTCGTGTGAGGAGTAATGAATATAATGCTATAAATGGCAACAGGATCTGAATTATTTCCCTTGGGGATCTAATCCTGTTATGGAAACTGAATGAAAGACCCTAGTGTGGTTTCGTACCATAGAAAAAAAACTCCATAAATATTCACCAACCTAGAATAATTTGTATGTACTGAAGAGGAAAGGCTTTTTGGAAATCATTCTCTACAACATTAGTGTTGCAACATACAGCTTCCTCCGGTTAGCTCACCTCATAAAACAGTTCAATGTATTCTTTGATCCATTCATTTCTCGGTATAGTGTGTATCCATACTTGTGGTTCAGACAGGTACAATCTCATCTGTCTGTTTTATAGCATCTCATAGCATGCAAAAGATGAACTCACTGGGATCAATCACACTTTGAATTCATTAAAAAAATTTCAAAGAAGAGCCAATTAAATCAGCCTTTGCGGAATGGATTTATTTCAAATGTCAAAAGGTAAACATTAAGGATCTACAGTTTGTGATTTCTGTAATCAACAACCCTGTGGGCACACTGTGAGTGGAAATGGTGTAATTTAAGACAATCATCCCAAAATAATACCTTTGCACATAGTCCTTCCTGGCAATTTTGCCAACCGGATCTAAATGAACCGGGTCCCTCATTATATACCGGTAATGGCTGTGATGTCATTTATTGTCCTGAACTGACTCCAGTGAATAAACCAACAATGCTTTGTTTGCACCAGCTTCTCTTTCTTTCTTTCTTTCTTTGCTTTTTTGATGGATGATCAGTTTATTGACTGTAAAAATAGAACCGAGGAAGTTGCTAAACCAGATCTTTATTGACTCTTATGTAAACACTACATTGAGGTCTTTGTTCTGGCCAGAATGAGAAGTCTGACTAAGCCTAGTAAAACTATACATGAAATGCTGGGGACAAAAACACCCAGACTCCACCCAACAGCTGAGTCCTAATATAGACCTACTTAGTCATACAAAACAGGATAAAATGGAGACACCTAAGGTCATTTAATGGCTGGATTATGTCATGCTTGTAGTAAACATGACTATTTGTAGTCAAGCTATGACCTTGTGTGATCTCATGAGGTCACATTGAGGCAGGACTACATTGATGAGAGAACTTGGCTCATCACAAAGGTGCCTTAATTGCATGGCTGTCTGAGATTATGTTCTGAGGGTCCAGATGAGACTGAAGGGTTTGGTCGTGAGGTTGGATCATTATGAAATAGTTCCCATTATTATCACGAGAGACCCGCCATGTCCCATCATCATTTAGCCGTGTTGCCTGCCGTCAGCTCATCATATGATCACATGTCCCAGTAGGTATTCTGTTAAGCCTGGTATGGCCATCTTCATTGCGTTCACCTTGGAGTAAGTGAAATCACATGAGTCACTGCTGGGGACATTTAGCGACACAGTCCGGAACACGATAGTGATCGCTGGCCAGACATGCTGATGATCTCAGTTGGGTCACAAGACGGATCCCTTTGTGCTGCTTTGCGAGTCAACTGTCACTCACTCTTGGCAAATTTCATTGCCCATTCATCTTTCTCTTTCACCAGCGTATGCTATTAGATATACTCTTTTTTCAAACTGCTGAACTCAGTGTGTATTGATAATAACATTTTCTATTGTGTAACCAATGAAATTCCCATGTTGTATTCCACACAAATGGTCAGAGTAAAAAGCATGCCAAAATGTATTGTGAATGAAATATGGACTCTCTCAAAAGCAGTTCAAGCATAAAATCAAGTCTGATAATTTTTGTGCTTGTTTCCTGTGTGTCTTCTCATTTGATGAGTTTACAATATTTGATTAAATAGACCCGCAGGCCTAATAATGAACCATCTGATGTGCATTTAAATAATTGACTCTCTAATAGTGTGTAAATTTACATAGATAATTGAAATTTGCATTCATTGATAGTAAAGTATAGAGTCATTGTTTAATATTTCAATACAAAGGAGTTTCCATATGTTACAACCAGCATGGTTACCATCTATTTATATAAGATGTGACACAATATAACTGACCCATATGGTCTCAAGGTATGTTAAACCAACCCCATGCCTTCCACATGACATTTTTCTGTCAACAAACAACCAAACCATAAAATGTATTTTATTTGTCATAATAGATTCAGGATAGCATTCATGATTGTTATTTTGGCTCATAGTCGCCCATAGAAAGGTGTAGGCAGACAAAGGGTGATTAGCACGAGGGGCCAGTGTAGGATACTTGGCACCTGAATGTGTATAGTGACCCGTGGGATTGACACACCAGCTGGCAGACCTCTACCTCTGTGTTTGGTCATGTATCTATCATAGGCCATCAATAATAACCTGCCACTCATTTCCTGCACCAAATGTAACAGGCAGATCTTTGAGCTATTTATATGCAGGCTGATTTTGTGAGGTTGACCTAATATGCGAGGACACTGTTTATCAGACGAGATATAAAAGAACCAATTTAGTACTCCGCAGGTGGTCTCAGAGGCTAACCATACATCACGCTAGTCCCAAGGCCACTCACTTACATCTTATACATGTATATAAACTCTGATATCATGTTTTCATTTCTTACAAATTATATAGATCGAGTAATTGACATACCATATCCTAACACATGAATTGTTAGATGGAAAGTTGAGGCGCTGCATCCTGCCTTGAGTCAGATGTAATAAATAAATTCCTTAAAAGTTGATACTAATTTAGTCTTGTATGTACATTACCAGCAGGACTCTGATATATGCAGAAAATTAATGAATTTGTTCTATTTACAGAGCTGGTGAAGCAGTGGTTCGGCCTCGGGAGCTATTCCAGGCTGTTAAGTCATACTTGTATTTCTCCCAGCTCTCAGCATGGCTCAACAAGTCCCACGGAAAACAGCCAAGAAACGTTGCCTACAGGTACATATGATAATGTCACTTGATTGTAACAGTAATCTGATTGTTTCTGATATTTAAATTAAACCTACTGGGTCGCATTATTTTAAATGTTTAGTTCAGAAATACAGATAGATGACGAATAACACTTTCCTTACTCAAAGATTTGAACTATGTGGTTTGCTATGTGGGACATTGTAATGGAGAACAACAATATGATGTTGATACCTGAACTGCATTCTAATGATTTAATTTGTTTTCATTGCATTTCAGAATATCACCACCAGGGGAGTTTTGCACAAGTAGTTTCACTATGATTCCAGAATGGCATTCCTTCCCACTGTGTGGAGTGAGCAAGGCACTCTCCATCAGGGTGACCGCCGGATCACTGCCACGACACCCAGATGTTATCTGGGTGCCCTGTCTGACCCAGTACGAGGAGTGTGCAGCCGGTAGAGAGAAGGGTGTTCAGCAAGATGAAGATGATCACCGTGCATGTAAACCACCTTCGCAGCCACCAGAGGACACTCCTCACCGCCGTTCCCCCAAACTGGTCGGGGCAGTAGGCGGTTTTGATAGTGTTGCCACTGGAAGAAAATCTCCACCCGAGAGGATGATGAAGCCAGACAGGCAAAAGTCATTGTCACCGACAGAGCTGCCAAATAAAACATCTATGCAGCCAACTATGCTGTACCAAATGAGATTAGAAACTGCCCCTTCCAAAGATCTGGCCCCTTTTATTCAGCCTCTAACACATGATGCCATCTCAATGCAAAAGGAATCTGGTGCTATACCCAAAAGAATTGTGCCCAAAAAGTCGTCATCACCGCCTGCTTGGTACACGGATCCATACGGTCAGCACTCTACAGTGCTGGATGGGAAAAGTGTACCAGCGAAGCCTAAGGCATTGGCTGACAGTCCAAAGGTGCTCCTCACGAAAAAGTCCCCAACAATTGCCTTCTACCAGCGTGAAGAACCCTGGTGGGGCAAAAACCTAGCCAGCCGAGACAGTACTGACAGTGACCAGTCCTCACCAGAGATAGACCGGTACCTGAGGGACCTCCACAGCCAGGTGGACCCACTGTCCCCAGAAGAGATTCAGTCGTACCTCGCTAATCTTAGCGTGCATAACCACAAGCGTAGCAAAGATGTAAGCCCGCTTGCCCGTACACCATCGCCAGGTGGTGCTCCTGTGCCATCACTGACCAAGGTACCCTCCCTGCCCCCTCAGTGCCTGCAGGACAAACTGATGGCAGAGTATCGTGATACTAATAATAGTAATAATGTTGAGGCAAAACCTAAACAAGACCACCAAAAGTCTTTCAAATTATCCAATCAGATTGACCAATCTAGTATCAAAGACCAGACAGACACTTCTCCTGGTGTCAAACACAAAATAACAGAAGCTTCTGTCCCAGATGAAGCCAAACTGGAAGTTCAGAATGGTCACAGGAAAAAGTCTCCTGTTAGACCGATGTCACCCCTCACAAAGCAATTACAGCTGCAAGGCAAACAAGAGACCAACGGTGTTCACAAAGAGGAGGCCACGCTACATGATGAGGGAGAGAAGGTTCAGTTCAGCATAGGTGAAGGGGAGGATGAGGAGGTCAACGTGGAGAATGGCACCTCTGATACGATGCATGTGTCTGATCGCACAGCTTCGTCCCCGACACAGGACAGGCCAGTCACTGCCAGACGACCGTTCCCCAAGAGCAAATCCTACGGGGGAGATGTGCCAGGGTTCACCGGCTTCACCAAAACCAAGTCTCTGCTGAAAAGTGTCATCAAGAAAGATCTCAATAATACCCCAAAACTTGAGGTAAATAACAGTCCTGTTCCCCATCATCATATTAATCCACTCATAATGACATTGCAGCTTATGACGCCTAAATAATATAGCTAGTTTTCCCAGAGTTTAATGTTTTGATTGTGTGCATTTCCAGGTTTAATGCGTTATTTATGTGTATTTTCAGGATAACTCTGCTGTTGATGGCCAAGGTCGTCCAATCCCCTCCTCTCAGCAGAAAAATACATTCCGCCGTTCCATGGACAACAGTGCAAACATGATATTCCACTGCGCCACAGGACTACCTCTACAATCTAGTCCCGTAAGCCATTCACATATCATATCCATAGCCAAAGGAAGATATCTATTGTCATATTTATACCATAAAAGGTAGTTGGTCACAAGGTGTAACCAATGAAGACCTTACCTCATATGATTGGGAACAGTAATCCATTAAACACATAGACTTGTAAAATAATATCAAGGAAGTGAGAATTACTTTAATATGTTTTCAGATCAAGTATAATATTTATCTTTTATATTGTACTGTCTTTGTAGGCTCCCATCAAGAAGCGAGCATCAGGCTGCTTCGACTTTGACTGCTCTCTGACCAATGTCCGTGCCATAAAAAGGTAAGGCTCCACAGAATGGATAATAAAAATAGGCTGATTGGCAGTAGCTGTCTTGTCCTCTAGGTTCAATGTAGTTGTACACTTCTCATTATAACATTTCTATAGAACACTTTCAGTTGGCACAAAAGTTGTGACAGGTGTTGGGTCAGTTCAGAGGATAAGTTACCAAATTTTTTTAACAATTATCAGGTTTTTGTGTACCCCAAAAGTTCTTGAATAATGTAGAAAAATTTACTCTGCACAAATGAAAATAATAAAAAGAAATGTAGGAACAATTGCAAGTAAATATTTTTTTATTCCATAAACCTGAGGGTATAACATTTTTGGACCCACTTAATAAGATGTGTTTCACATGTTTCAGTTCTGTGTCCTGCGTGAACCTAGATAAACAGGACAAGGACAAGGAGACGGATGAGAACAAGAGTCCTCAGCGTTTCTACAGCACCAGTGCTCCTGCCTCCACCAACTCACTCCTCGGAAGCTTTGAGGTAAACCTCCTCAGTCAAATAGTACCACAGTTATCTATCAATACGTCAAGGCAATGTTGAAAGTCATGTAGACATGTTTGAAACATTATGTGTTTTTTTTTTAAAGAAAATAAGACTATATGAATTACAGTACATGAAATGTTGAGTCATTTTTTAAACATTATGGGATTTTAAAAAAAAATTTTAAGAAAGTAAGATGACATGAAATACATGAAATGTTGAAAGTCATGTTTGAAACATTATGGGATTTTTTGTTTTTGTGAAGAATGTGTTATTATTTATACCAGTTGTTATTTGATTGATAAGTATCAACATTAGACTGTGGATATGTTTTTAGGAGAGCATTTTGAATGGTCGCATAGACCCGAGTGGTGTGGTGGAAGGCTTTACAGCAGATATCGGTGCTAGCGGTGCGTTCTGTCCCAAACACGTCACTCTGCCTGTCACTGCCTACTTCTTCAACATCTCTGAGGATAATGCTCCGTCTCCGTACCTCGTAAGTAATGACAGTCCTCACGTGGTCTGCTTATATCATTTATTGTTTCATGAAAAGACCCAAGATATAACTTTTTTTTTATTAAAGCAGGAATATCATATCAAATGATATGCGAAAAAAATGGTAAATTTGCTAAATTTATTTAATGAAGATTATAGCAAGCACTTATTGAATATTGCCATTTTTCAGGGCCATATAAACATGGAATCTCTGGGCAAGAGGGGCTACCATATACCCAAAAAGGGAACTGTGCAAGTGGTAAGATTTCCATCTTTTTAAAATAAAAGCTTATGTAATATCTATATTTCAATTACAAATTGTTTGAAGAACAAGTTTATAATGAAGCAAGTCTTGTTTTATTGGATGTGTCAGATTTGTCAGTAAAAGGTGGCTCTGTTACTTTCAGACTCTGTTCAACCCAAACAAGACGGTGGTGAAGATGTTTGTGGTGATGTATGACATGTCTACCATGCCTGCCAACTGTCAGACGTTCCTGCGACAGCGCACACTTTACATGCCTGTCAAGGGGGGTCCCAGCGACCACCCCGAGGAACCTGTCTATCTCAGATACCTTATACACCTCAGGTTGGCATGGGTTTTTAATCTTAATCTTAATAATTTAACTTTCATTAACAAAATAATATTAGTATCAGTACTTAAAAAAAAATTGTATTAGTACTTTTCCTCAAAATTAGTGTAAGTCCTTTTCCATTTTTTCAAACTTTTATCAATCAAAGAGTGTCACACTTTTTAATTGTATGAGTGAAAGAGTAACTTGCACCATGTATTCATCATGATTAATTTAACCAAATAACAAATGTGTTTAACATTTAGATATTATTTAATTGTAGGTTTGCCAGCAGTAAATCCGGTAAGATCTACCTTCACACAGATATTCGGGTAATCTTTGCCAGGGACAAAATTGAGTTTGATTCTCGAGTGGCCAACTATGAACTACGATCATTTACTGAAGCTCCAGTAAACCCCACATTCTCACCTCGGAGATGACACAGAGAGTGCATCTAGGAAAATATACAACTCATCACAAGGGACTCTTCAACTCATCACATTGCCTATCTCACTCACCATGGCTCTGTAGTTATGTATGGCTGAGCTTGGTTCGTACTATGTAGGGCCCAAGTGATATTATATTTTGTTATCATTATTTATTCCTTTGAAACAAAGGAGAGAATTTAGATGATAAGAATTGCCGGTCCTGAAAAGATGATTATCCTTGTTCAAATATAACAAGATGTGAATTTCATAAAATTCGCATACATTAATGTTTATCTTGAAAGTATTGGATAATATTTTTAGTGCTGTTCTCATAGGTTTATCCCACATGATCTGGTTGATATCAAAGGTGAGCACCTTTTTGATATCCCACATGTTTAGGTTGATGACACTTTGAGATACAGTTCCTCATCAGTCATCTAGCTTCATTGTAGTGTTGATTATGTGAAATTTTATTTTGTTATTTGAATCATCATTGATTGATTTGTGACTGTTATCATTTTGTCATATTTTGAATGCTTATCATATTGTTCTGATTCTATCCCTTTGAGGATTTATACTCATTGGAATCATTGGTATTGTTATAATACATTCCTTTGGGGGGAACAATTTATAACTAAATCATAGAAAATTGAAGATATAGGAACCTTTTTATTATTGGTGTTATTATATTTGTTTCTCTAATTCTCTAATTCAAGAAAACTTGTAACTTTCGTGGTTTACATCATTGAAAAGTATGACCTTGTGGTATTTTGGAATAGATTTCTTCAAAGCTTTCACAAGTGAATAGTTTTTTTTGTAATCTTACAAATCACACATATGGACAGTGCTAAATTTCAAATTGACAATATTGCATTTGATTAGAAACTAAATTTGTTCTCAGATTTGACATTTCTCAAATAAAATAATCTAGTCTCAATCTCAACAAATTTTTGTGAGGTATTGGAATTTTCAGTTGTTAATTTATTAAAAATTGTATTTCATTAGTGTCAACTAATGCTTTGTATAGATTTCTGTGATAACATACAATTTTTGAGATTGCAAAGAATTCAATGATATGAGAGTGTCTGCTTTAAAAGGTTCAATTTGCAATCACATGTATTAAGTATCCAATTTCATGGAGATTTATATTTAAAATTTGATAAGATAGGGGGTAAACCTATTTTGAATCACTTAGAGTTTTTACAATTACCATCAGGTCTCATACATATGTTTTGAACGACATAGTGTTAAAAGAACTTTGGAAAAAATGTGCTGTATACTTTAACAAACATAACATTCTTATCATTGTACCAGAAATGTGTACTAAATGAGCTCTTTCTAAAAAAAATCATTGATTAAAATTTGACCTATTTTCCAACATTTTACTAAAAGGATTTTTTTGTCACATTTTTGGAATTATTGACTTAATTGCAAAAGGAACCTTTTCCTGTGAATTCTGCCATATTGAAGGACGAATTCCTTGATCATCTGAATTATAGGAAATAATGTTCTTTTAAGAAGAAAAAATAGACTGTTAATGTCCATAAATGACTGTGACTGAATATTGTTCATTAAGAATGCAGGTTTG
The DNA here is from genome assembly GCA_949316495.1 of Amphiduros pacificus. Classification (NCBI taxonomy): domain Eukaryota; kingdom Metazoa; phylum Annelida; class Polychaeta; order Phyllodocida; family Hesionidae; genus Amphiduros; species Amphiduros pacificus. The sequence goes on from OX439000.1 coordinate 58,238,520, forward strand.
TAAGAATCAAGCCTATTGTATGTTTGATAAAACTTTGATTCTCAAATCTTACTGATCTGTGCATAATCCAGAATGTATCACATATGACTTCTACAAGCAGATGATTATATATTAAAGCAACAACTGGAGTTCTTTTAAATAATTCTGCAACTATCAACACAAATATGTGATTCACTTAAACACTGTTATATTCAGAATGAGAATTTATTATATATATTTAAGTCAGGAAGTCTTGCATAATTTATGATCTATCAGTATTTGATCCAACAACCTGTAATATAATGGGTATACTTCCAGAATGAATATCAAGACTTACAGAAGAAATGTGAAAAAAAGAAGTGTGAAAAAATAAATGAAACTGCAAGAAAAAGTGACATACGAGTTCTATGCACGTATGCAGGATTTATCCATGAAACAACATATTTTAAGAGATACATAAAGATATGTATGCATGATTGTATCAAAATGTTTACAAGTGGTTATAGATGATTATATCCATAAAAAAGTATTTATGATTTTTGTTGTGAAAAAAGCAAATGTAAACATAACTTATCTGGAGCTGTTCCTTTAAAAAACAGAAAATAAAACTCCAGTATTGTGATTTATTTCAAGTTGTTTTGAAACCAAATCAAAAATGATTGAATGGGTTAATAGAAACATACTCCAAGGGGTAAATGTATTATGATTATGTGTTAGACTATATACAGGAAGTGTTAGCATGGATGTGAGAGCCTCAATTTGGAGGTAAATGTAACGATTCAGTGTGAGAACATCTCCACAAGATTCACACCAACTCTCTGCATAATATTACTAATAGGAAGATGCTAAGTTCATCATTAACCTCATGTATTCATACTTACCAATAATATGAGAAGGATATATTGAAAAGATGGCTAGATTTTTAAAACTATCCCATATTTAGATTATTAACAATTGGATCTTGACCAACAAGATATTTCAGTCATGTATTAAACTTGCTCATAAAATCTTATCCAAATTGGATATTTTTTTTCAATTATTACCTGGTTTGAAATTTGGAAAAAAAAAATTGGGAATAATATATAAGGTTAAACTGATATTAAAAATAAAAGTATCAAAGACGCTGTTTTGCCCAGCACATTGTACATGATGAGCTTCTAAGCTGTACAAGCACATACTAAGTAGGTAGAGTTATGTCACATGACCTAGATATGGTTTAGTCGCACAAGTGAAATAATTTTGTAAATTTCATTTGACATGTGACATACCTCATGAGTAATTAGCACATGTTACAAACAACCGGGTATGATGATTGGCTAATATTGTTAAATCCAGTTAAATGCTGTTTTGTATAAATATATACAGAGCTAGTTTGTTGCAAGATTATGAACAGATTGTTAACATGGCATAACTATGATGAGGGAAGCGAGGATTTGAAATGATCATGTCTGCTCAGCATTCACAAAATGTGTGTAGATAGGGGTTTGGCAACTTTTTGGTTTGCAATATTAACAGATTGAGAGCTGAACAGACATGAGAAAAGTGGGGAGTGAATGGGAAGGGAAAATACATGATTGTTACGGGATCTTTTGCTAGAATTAGCTGTGGTTGTTATGGTTATCAGAGTATTTGGAGACAGGCTGTTTAACTGTCAAGGATTGTGATTGATTAGTGCTTATGCTTGTAATATACACCAGTAGCTTTCTCTGTGTAATAAATATTGTAGACTATTCACTGTACAATCTTCTGCAGACATTATGACCAGTTTATTGTTGAAACATTCAAACTTGTTCTCAATGTGAGACAGGAAAGAATCCTGATGCGGACCTGACACAGAAGTGTAGTATATTCTGGAGTTTGTAGAATCAAACATATAAAATCAGATTTGCTATTGTAAAACCCTTTTATAATAGCAATAGTTCCATCTGGTTTTGTCACCAGTAGATTAGCAGAAAAGATAACATTGGGAACAAATTGGCATGTTTCCCCATAAATCTGGTCATAGAGACATGATTCATACTCGTAGCACAGACACAGCCTAAAAACTAACAAAACACATAATGAGTCTCCAATCATTGAGACTGTGAGAAAAAAAAAAAAAGTTGAACACATTGAAAAATTGTTCTAAAAGTTAATATTTCCAGTAATTTGAGGCAATGGTAATTTTCAATAGTTGGCCTGGCTTGATGTGTGGCTGTTATTTTCAAGAGTAATTCTTCATATTGTGATATTATTCTCAGATTTAATTAAAACATAATTAAGACAATTGTTTAATTTCAATGCACCTCCAATAACCTTGTGGAGATCATGTTTTTTTATCAAAGAACAATATCTTTGTGTTTGTGATATTCAGCTAATAATTTTGAAGTTAGAATCTTAATGGTTAGATAATTTGGAATTGTGTCATTTGATTAATACAGTATATAATCCTTATATATATATATCTGATAAAAGATGCTTTGACATAACCATTGAACAGAGAAAATGCTTCTACACCTTTAGAACTTAATACTGGGAATACCTCAATGCAGGATATAGGTTCAGTAATCCTCTTAATCTGCCCTCCCAGGTTTAACGTTCCATGTAAAATTGATGAAAGTTGCATGCTGGGAAGTCAATTGTTTCCACTACTTTGGATCAAGAGGGAAAGTTTGGCCTCACGTTATTCATTCAGAAGGCAAAATACAATGTGGGGGTCAAATATTATCCCGTCCAAAAAATAAAAAATGCAGTGGACATAGAGGAGCAGATGGAGAGGATTAGTTGAATGCAAAGATCACTGACAGAATAAATGATTTGGGCATCAGAAACATTTTGTGTTACAAGCTATCCATGCAGATTACTAATACTTTCATATTTTTTTTTCTTCAGATATTTCAAGTGTAGTTGGTGTGATTTGATTGACCTGGTTGGGAAATGTTTATCCTGTATATGTGATATATTTGTTGAACTGTCAAGGACTTGTATATGAAACTATAATACAATAAATTACTAATCAAAATTCTTAAATTGTTAATAGTTTCAATCAGGATTGGAGAAGATATATAGACCTATGGTCTTAATGTCACATAAAATGTTTTTTTTTTCCCTCAGATTAATTACCACAATTATACTTATTTTGATATTTTGTTGCAACTGTAATGTAATTATAAATTTTGGTAAATGAGGAGGCCTTATTCTTCATTTTAGACGAGGGAGCAATTCTTTCATATAACAAGTAACAGGGAAATGACAAATCTCTCCGGCAAATACCCAGAATCCCTCTGCAAAAGATTCTCTTAAGGGTAAAACAACTTGAGAATAGTTTGGTGTTTCATTATTCAATTACTGAATTTACTTGAATATAGGATGAGGAATTGGGATCCAAACCTTTAGTCAATGTTTGGGGGGTCGGCTTATACATGAGGGCAACCTGTGGACGGTGATTTACAGCACCTCCGGGCAGACAATTGAGTGCTATAAACACCTAGTGGCGAACGGCGATAGTATTTAAATCTTTGTCTTATAATACACATAGAAATATTCTACCGTGTCTTAACAGTAGTTCGCCTTCATTTAATAAGTGTAAATTATGCACAAGTCGGTGAAAATGTGAGTTTAACAATGCTTAAATATGCTTACGCAACACACGATCGCCATTTTGAAAAGTGGAAGTGACGGGGAGAAGCTCTTAATTTTGGTGCAAAAACGATCGGAGCACCACCAGTGTATTAACTCGCATTGTGATATTAATATATTGTGCAAGGATGGATCCCTGACACTACTTATATACGTTTTACTTTTAAAATGGTTGCCAAACTTGAATGATAGCAGTGCTAATGTCTCAAGAAAAACAGATTCGTCCTATAATTGGAAATTGGCCATTTCAAGCAAAATAACATCAATTTTGGGGGTCATCTTATACACAGGGTCGTCCTATTTCAGAGTAAATACGGTACATTAAAGTGATAGGAGCCTCATTTCAAGATCTAAATGAAAGTGTTGGCTGGGGTCGGATTTTATGCCATTTTTTCCATCAACTTTGATCTTTGACAAAGAAACTACTGGTGAGAGTTCTTAGCTTTTAGTAGGCCAGATTTTGTATTGTCAGGGGCTCATATTTGTAATGTTATTCAAATTGGGAGCTTCCATCACAACTCTTATTGCTATTCGATTTTTGAAAAAAATTATAACAAAATGGAAAAAGATCCTAATAGAAAATAAATAGAATTGGTCCCCTGAAAATACATCATTCCTACTTTTAACACAACACTCCAACCAGTAGTTTCAGATAAGATCAAAGTTTTCTCTCGTCACTGAAGAAACTTTGCGGACATAGTCAACAAAGCTAAAAATCTAAAATTGCCTAATATTTGCAAAGTTATTCAAAATGGCAGCCTCCTTGACAATCCAGTAATAGATATTAAATTTTTGATTTTTTTTTAGCAAAATGGAAAAAAATCTGAGCCTTATGGAAAATCTATAGAATTGGTTCCCTGAAAATGTTTCCCAAAAAATCTGACCAGTAGTTTCAGAGGAGGGAATAAAAGTTGACAGACCAAATGACAGGAAATTTCTCCCCATTTCTGCAGAAGTGATTTATTGCATATCTAAAGGCAATGATCTGCACTCTAAAGCCATTGGCCTGTGGTTTTTTGCAACATTTCGGACTGCAGAGAACAACAAACTAGTCAGCTAAAATCTGTTTTCTTGGATACAAGTATCAATTATTGTACAGATTGAATATGAGAATACAGAATAAATACAAGAAAGATAAAAAATTTAATTATGAAGATCACAATTTTATTTTCTAGTAAAAATAAAATACATAGGGAACATTGATTGATTTCACCCTGAAATGCTAATATAATAAACATTCTTAAATAATACTGTTTTGGACTTAATATTAGTTTTGTTTTCATGTTGATTGCTTGGAATAAGCTGGGTACAAATACAACACCAATAAGCTCTGGATTCCAAGTATTTATTGTTCTGTGATATTGTTATATAAGCTCATTTACAATCTGACTTGTGTTCAGAATAATAAGTCTGGATTATATGCTTCATGCAATTAACTTAGATTTCATAATAATTTATCATATTAATTCAATGCTTCATTGCAATCTATATAAATTCAATATTTCATTGCAATCTGTCAAAAACCTATTAAAAGGACTATTTAAAAGTTTAAGTAAGGTGTTTTGGTAAGAAAAATTATTCTCTCCAACAGAAGAATTCCTATCATCCATTATCCTTATCATTTTGACACAATTTATCAAAAGTTTCCCATTCAAATATGCTCAGGGTATATGTAAGGTAATTAATACCTACAAAATGACATGAACTGTGCATTTTAGGATTTATCTGCCCAAAAAAGTACATGATACTATGATGTTTATCTTGCCATGAATTGTTTAAAACATACAAGATGTCATTAGAAGTAAAAGAAATATACACTAAAAATACAAATATGTTGAATATGAAGCAACATCTTACCATTAATCTACTTGTTTAACTGACGACGGATTTGAACACAACCACTTGGTAAAACATCATTTTGCTTTTATATTCAAATAAGTAGGACAAGAGAAGAATTTCTGTGATCACTTTTCTGGATCACTTTTTTTCTTCCCACAACTACAACTTTATACATAAAAACTGCCCAAATATATAGATCTATACAATGTACATAACTTGCTTAACACTAAAGCATATTATATAATGTTCTCATAGATATATATATATATATATCAGATATGACTTGGGAGATTGACTTGGGAGATTAAAAATGTTCACATTCAGAATTAAAAACAAATTTGAAAATTATGACTTACTTTTCAAGGCATGAAACAGAGATCAGGAAATATTAACTTTGGTTAAATCTACCTATTTACATACTATTTGGAAAAATATGAGGTCATATTGTATTTGGCATTATCACAGCAAGATATTTTCTCAAATTTGTGACTGATCACTATTAAATAAAATGTTGAATATTTTTCTGAACATGTCATTTTCAATCAATTATTTTTATAATTAAATTAATGACCAAGCTTCTACAAATAAAAGAGACAAGAAACAAGTTCTGCTGGGAAAATGAAGAAAATATCCTCTTCATAAATATCTCATTATACAGGATCACTGAGACAACTCTACTGATATATGCTGATATCTTTGTTTATAATATATAACATTATCACAATCAATTCCTCTGTACATTGATACGTATGAGTATAATGATATCAAGCATCATGTAACATATTTACAGGACATTCTATATTGCAGAACATTACTTAAAGAACTGAAAGCATTCTTATCCTTCATATAGGAAGCGTCTGCAACTTCTCATGAGAAATACATCTTGAAATTGTCAAATTACAATTCACATTGAAAACGTGTGCATACCTTACTCATGACGCAAATCACATGAATGATTTGTGCCTGATATTACGATTATATAAATATACTTTAATAATCTCCTTATGTACAGCTATTTAAATACTACCACACGTTCAGTCTCATATGGGTGCGGGAGCTGAGGTCCTGGGCGACTCTACTTGACTCGAGGCTTCTGATTCGCTGCCCCGCTCCTGACTTGGTGTGCTATTCAAGTCTGAGTTGGACTCGCTTCGTCTGTCAATCAGCTGTTTTAGTCGTCGCATAATGTCATCGGGGCTGGACACAGAGGTCGGGGAAGAGGGGCCACCGCTGGAACAGGCTGAGGAGGAGGAAACACTGCAACCTGAAACAGCATAAACTTAATAGGTCATCTAATATCTCATATAATGGCTCAACTCATCAGGATCACACTTAATGCACTCTTGCAGTGTTAATGGGGTTCTACTTTCTGCTTAACACATCTCTAAATATCTCATATAATGGCTCAACTCATCAGGATCACACTTAATGCACTCTTGCAGTGTTAATGGGGTTCTACTTTCTGCTTAACACATCTCTAAATATCTCAAATAATGGCTGAACTCATCAGGATCACACTTAATACACTCTTGCAGTGTTAATGGGGTTCTACTTTCTGCTTAACACATCTCTAAATATCTCACATAATGATAGAAATCATCTGGATCACAATTAATGCACTCTCACGCTGTGAATGGCGTTTTCTACTTTCTGCTTAACACATCTCTAAATATCTGACATAATGATATGCACTTTTGCACTGTGGTGTTGCTTTCTACTTTCTGTTATAATAAATTAAAGCATGGGCTTTTTCAAATAAGTTTGGACTTATGGATGGTGAGAGTAGCATTTAATTTGCACTAACTATAATGAGTGTGAGTTTCTAATATGTACAAGGTTCATTAATCTTTCTGAAGATATAATAAATGAAATGTAGGTTGACCTTGTCCAGCTGGTAGTTGGAGTTGTGGAGGGTGCACTGACTTGGGGGTGTATGAGCCGGGAGTGGCATACCCGGGCGGCGGTGAAGACACTGGGGTTCGGAACTGTGCCCCGGTCACTTTCTTGAGGAAGTTCTCCATCTGACGCAGGGTGAGAGAGTTGTGAAGGGTTTCAAGAGGGCGAATACTGGGCACTTTCCAACCTTCTGGGCCTGAAATCACATCAATAACATTTTCACATGCACAGTAGCAGCCAACACCTTTTCTTTTCAAGATGAAGAAAAAAACATATGAATATTTCTGACAAAGAAATAACATATGTATCTTTACAATTTCATATATACACATTTTGAGGCAAAATCATTTTTGTCAAGTCTGTCTTGATTAATGTAGCTTAAGCGGAATTTATAAATATTAACTCTTATTACTCTGATTTCCAGGTCTTGATACAGGGCATATGAATAATATCATCACAATATAAGGTCAAGGTCAAATTTTGGAATCACTTTACAAAAATGTAAATCTAAAACTTTACAGTATTTGCAACAAAAGGATTATGTGTTAAAGTAGCAAATCTGTTAATATCCCATTGCACAAAATCTTCATACTTTACTATGTACTCTAAATTGCCGTAAAAGGGAAATAAAAACTCTGCAGAAGTCAGGTATCTAGAACTACTGTTAATATTAGAAGGCATAAAGAAGGCAAAAACTATCAGAAGAAGCAAGACTTAATATTATTAAGGTTATCTAGCAAACAACCTGCACTTTGTTATTATTTTCACTTGCAAAGGTTAATTCTCCTAAACAAACCAGGCAAGAATTTAACTGAGAGATATTTTACAGGGTTCTATGAAATATCACCTATTCACATTTAAACATTTTTCTATCTGCCAAACCTGTCAATAATGACAACTTTTTATCTTTCCTTAATCCATCTAAATTAAGATTCATTCAGAATTTTTGACATTCACAGACAAAAACAACAATTTTTATCTTTCAAGGTTCCTATTCATTCCAGATTTGAGGTCAGAAATTTCTATCTTTGTGATGCAGTTGTAAAATACATCATTTACAAATTACACTATGATTCGGGTGGCACCAAAGATACCCAAGGAAGCTGAGGAAGTACCCAAGATAGTCTGTTATTAGACAAGAAATTGCTTTGGTCAACAGTTGCTTATCATTTCACTGTTTTCATTCCTTAACTTATGATCATATCCAAATTTACAGCCATCACATTCTGTTAGTGAAAGACATTCTCCATCCGAACATATCAATACAATTACCATCATATTGAAACTGTTATTTGTACCTTACTTATTAGGCATTCTCACAGTGGAATAACTGTATACTGTTAATGGTATCATATGAGGCAATCTTACGCTTTAAGAGTACACAGAGTATGGCAATCCCAGCATGCTCAGTACTTACACTTTTTCTTGTTCGCTACAGGGACAACATAGGAAACAAGCATGCTCACTATGTAGTATTTGGAAAATTGTAAAATGTCCAGATAAAGACATTGATAAAAATATATGAACATAGTGGGTAAACATAACCAAATATAAAAAAACAAATACAATACACAACTGTGTTATATAACAAGTTATAAAGTGTTACAATTGTGAATTTCATGAAATGTGTGAATGTCTTACATGCACTGTATTTACTGGATACTGAAAATGTTTCAATGAACTCTCATTATTTACCGGTAAGTTATTTCATTTGAATAGAAATATGCTCCCCATAGATTAATCTCAAACAGATTACATTCAATGATAGATGATTTTGCACTGTTTGCAGAATAATCACACTTCACTGTCCATAATCTCAGTGACTGCTTCAGTTATCATGGAGGAAATGAATTCACCTCCCATGTTATCTGTTATCATGTGAGAACCAGTTCCTAACTGAATCAAAATCACCTTCTCTGGCAAAACATATCATTGTACTGGTAGTATGTTGACATCTAAACTCCTAATTATATTTTGTTTGTAGCTATATTGTGTGGTCATCATTTGTTATATTTATATATTTATAGATATATTTACATGTATATCAGAAGTGAAGAAAGACATGGAAAAAATTGTAAGAAAAAAAACTACTTGAAGAACCTAAATGCATTCTTGTTGAGCAAGCATATATGGCTAGAAGGGGATTGGAGACCGGAAGAAAGCCAAGCCCTCACAACATCTCACCACAGAGTGCCACAAACTCAAATACCAATAGTGTCACGTTTGTCCATATAAGTAGTTGCATTTCTAATATGTCTTATTTAGAAAGTGAAAAGGTTTTAGTAACAAGTGTTATTTGAACGGTGAAACTTTCAGGTGCAAATTGACTGGTTTGATGATCACAAAGACACATCCACTAATCAGTTGGCTTCATCCCAAACAAGATATTGCCTTCACAAACATATCAAGCACAATCTTAAAAGAACATCATTAATATAAATCCTTAAATTAAAAAAAAATTCTAACCCATAATAAAAAGCTGGTTGACACTCGCAATATATAACACTGTGAGAGGTATGAAAGTAGCAAAACACAAAAGTGAGAGGTCATAGGTTTGCAAGCAAAGGGTGTTGAGGTCGGCCACATACCAAGTGAAGCATCGCACCCACTTTCTGCATCTGTCAGATTGGGGGCGCTAGACGAGCCACTGATTACTTTGGTACTGATCAAACTACTCTTGGCTCCTAACACGCACAAAGAAACACATAAATGGGACAGGATTTAATCAAATGTTATCCTTAATGTATAAAAGATAAATAAAAAACTAAAGTAGAATGATTTCACAAAATATATGCTTCATTGAATGAACATGATAAATTGTTTGCATTTCATATCCCAATGATATTTCAAGGTTTTTTTTTACTCCAATGATATCTCACGATGTTATCTTATATGTAAACACTTTGACCTCCATACATTCATAAATACTTTAATACATCACAAAAGAATTTCAAAATAATTCAATATTCTCAAGTATTTTCTTAGTTTTACTAAACATATCTTCCCATCATCCAAGAAACGTTTTAAAAAAATGATATTAATTGAAAAATCCCCAAAAAGGACAGTATAATCATCTGAATGATCATGTGGGGATGTAGAAATTCTAAATTAAACTGATAGAGTTATTTGAAATTCAATTTCTGGAACATGCAACTTATTATTAAGAATATAGTAAGAATAACCCAGATAGAAAAGCAAGGTCAAGAACTCAGCTTTATTAATGAAAAGCAAGGTGGTATAAACAGACCAGAATCCATCTCATATCATATTTTGCCATAAGATTTAACGGCAATCAGAGATTGCAAAATGACCCACTTGGTATACAAAACAATGCACAAGGTCAGCCATTTTGAAATGTGGTCACAATGTTCTCTATCTGTGTTTTATTAGATGCCAGATCATTATGCTTTAAAAAAAGGTAAAATCTCAATTTTCTCAGTGGAATTGAAGGGCAGAATAAATGGGGGAATTTGGCAATGGTAAAACAGTTTTTTGGGTCGAATATCTTCCTTGGTTAAAAATGTACATCACTCTACTTGTATTCAAAATGGACTTGAAATTCACTGTTTCCAGAAACACCACGCACTGCCCATCATATTGAACTTTCCTCCGCTAAATGAACTCGACCTCCAGTGATTAACTGTTCTTCTTATTTCCTGTGTCATAATCTTTCCTGGTCATAATGCTTCTAAATACAGAAACGGGTATTTTCTGTGGCGTCTGTTCCCCAGTTTTTAACTTGACATTACGCTTGACAACATGAAATAGCATTCAGAACAGTCATGATGTCATGGCTACAAACAGGGAGAAACATCGTATGACATCAGAAGCACCACTGCTTTGTGGAGCTTCTGATCATTGCTGTCACTCTTATAATTAGACTGACCCACTTTCACCTGACTGCACACACTCGTAAACAATGACGAAACGATGATGTGCTCTTGAAATAACAAAGAAATGTTTTCAGACAGGACTGACATCTTATTATGAATTAAAGGGTACATAATCATTTGATTGTTTGTTGCCAGAAGTTGAGTTCTTCTGGAATCGTTAGTTAAATTGGATTGGCAGTGCTAAGTGCTTGGTGTATCTGGAAACAGTGGATTTCAAGAAATGTGATTGGTTAATAATTGTTTAATAATCAATCAAGGCAGAAAACAAATGAACAAGAATTTTAAATGGTGGTGTGTTGTTTTAATAGATTTTTCGAGTGGAAAATCTTTGTTTAATAGCATACATTATTGAAAGTAATACTAAACACATCTGAGGACTGTATAAAAGACATGAAAGGTGTGAAAGGGACTCTGTTATGTATGGAAAGGTGTAATTCAGTGTGACTTTCTGTTTTGTATGGAAAGGTGTAATTTGGTGTGAACAAAGTCAAGGTCCACTACACTTCTCTTGGACAGAGAAAAAAATGACAAAGCATGTCATTATTGAAGCATGATTTTTTTGTTTGGATATCCTTGTTGTTTGATAATGTGCATTGTCAAAGTAATGCATTAGCGCCTATAAGAACATCCATGCTTTGTTGATTGGAAGTAGGTAGAAAGTAACATGTCTCACCTTCCAGTGGGACATAAAAGCTAAATGTAATCGCCATGCTAACAATAGAGTCAAATATCCGTCTTCTTTTATTACCGGAAGATTAAAAAAAATCATGAATAAAATCAAGTGAATGAAAGTTAGTTTGCGGAGCATAAAATTCCTAAAAACAGAATGCAAAGAGATTGATCAATCTTGTTTTCAATGTAAGGCTATTGATTTTTTTTGTACCAGATGCCAATGATATCATCAATAAAGTTGCAACGTAGAATAGGGCACTTACCAACATGCAAGTTGAACTTTTCTAACACTGTTGGAGAAAAAAGTCCACCAAACGAATGTCGATGTCGATAGTCCTTAATTGCTTGAAGGCCTTCTGCAAAATAAAATTGAATCTCGAACATGTTAAAATAAAAATTATTTCTGATGAATCTTCACAATTCAGATATCAAGCAATTACAACCATTTTTCTGGATTAACTAGGTCATTGTGTGGATGCCCATTTGTATTATATAGTGCCACAATTTAAAAACATAGGCATCAGAGATGCATCAACCCTCAGCCCTGGTAACTTATTGCACAACATTCGCTCCACACAATATTTGTGAAAACATAGGCATCAGAGATGCATCAACCCTCAGCCCTGGTAACTCATTGCACAACATTCGCTCCACACAATATTTGTGAACAAAACGTCACTGCACCAAGGCAAATTGATGCAGGGGTAAAAAACCCATAAAATCTACTTCCTTTGATAGCTTAGGTGTGTCAAGTATCATGAAACTGTCATCATTTACTCTAGAATTATTGATATGGGCCTGTGACCTTGAAAAGCAGGTTAAGGTCACCGTCCATCAAACTCATCTGGAGTCTTCCCAGATTCTTATGTGTGTCAATTTTCATGAAGCTGCCATCATTTGTTCTTAAGTTATCACGATGACAAGGATGATTTCACATAATTGTCCCTGTGACCTTGAAATCAGGTGAAGGTCATGTTCCATCAAGAGAAGTCTGAGGTCTTCACCAGATGCTTGTGTGTGTCAAATCTCATAAAGCTGCCATCATTCGTTCTTGAGTTATTGCGATTCTTGGGATTTCACATAATTGTCCCTGTGACCTTGAAAAATAGGTCAAGGTCGCTGTCCACCGAACTAGTCCGAGGTTTTCACCAGATGCTTATGCGTGTAAAGTTTCATGAAGCTGCCATCATTTGTTCTTGAGTTATCACGATGACAAGGATGATTTCACATAATTGTCCCTGTGACCTTGAAAAGTAGGTCAAGGTCATGTTTCATAAAAAAAATTTTGAGGTCTTCACCAGATACTTATGTGTGTCAAATCTCATAAAGCTACCATTATTCGTTCTTGAGTTATTGTGATTCTTGGGATTTCACATAATTGTTCCTGTGACCTTGAAAAATAGGTCAAGGTCGCCGTCCATCGAACTTGTCCGAGGTTTTCACCAGATGCATATGTGTGTCAAGTTTCATGAAGCTGCCATCATTTGTTCTTGAGTTATCGCGATGACAAGGATGTTCGCTACAGACATACATACATACAGACATACATACATACATACATACATACATACATACCCACGCCAGGAGTACTGCAATACCCTCAGCCTGATTACATCAGTGGCTGAGGGTAAAAAACATCACTGCACCAAGGCAATTTGATGCAGGGGTAAAAAAACCCATAACATCTACTTCCTTTGATAGCTTAGGTGTGTCAAGTATCATGAAACTGTCATCATTTACTCTAGAATTATTTATATGGGCCGGTGACCTTGAAAAGCAGGTTAAGGTCACCGTCCATCAAACTCATCTGGAGTCATCCCAGATGCTTATGTGTGTCAATTTTCATGAAGCTGCCATCATTTGTTCTTGAGTTATCACGATGACAAGGATGATTTCACATAATTGTCCCTGTGACCTTGAAAAGTAGGTGAAGGTCATGTTTCATAGAAAAAATTCTGAGGTCTTCACCAGATGCTTGTGTGTGTCAAATCTCATAAAGCTGCCATCATTCGTTCTTGAGTTATTGCGATTCTTGGGATTTCACATAATTGTCCGTGACCTTGAAAAATAGGTCAAGGTCGCCATCCATTGAACTCGTCCGAGGTTTTCACCAGATGCTTTTGTGTGTCAAGTTTCATGAAGCTGCCATCATTAGTTCTCGTGTTATCGCGATGACAAGGATGATTTCACATAATTGTCCCTGTGACCTTGAAAAGTAGGTGAAGGTCATGTTTTATAGAAACAATTCTGAGGTCTTCACCAGATGCTTATGGGTGTCAAATCTCATTAAGCTGCCATCATTTGTTCTTGAGTTTTTCTTGGGATTTCACATAATTGTCCCTGTGACCTTGAAAAATAGGTCAAGGTCACCGTCCATCAAACTTGTCCGAGGTTTTTACCAGATGCTTATGTGTGTGAAGTTTCATGAAGCTGCCATCATTTGTTCTCGAGTTATCGCGATGACAAGATGATTTCACATAATTGTCCCTGTGACCTTGAAAAGTAGGTGAAGGTCATGTTTCATAGAATAAATTCTGAGGTCTTCACCAGATACTTATGTGTGTCAAATCTCATAAAGCTACCATCATTCGTTCTTGAGTTATTGTGATTCTTGGGATTTCACATAATTGTCCCTGTGACCTTGAAAAATAGGTCAAGGTCGCCGTCCATCGAACTCGTCCGAGGTTTTCACCAGATACATATGTGTGTCAAGTTTCATGAAGCTGCCATCATTTGTTCTTGAGTTATCGCGATGACAAGGATGTTCGCTACAGACATACATACATACAGACATACATACATACATACATACCCACGCCAGGAGTACTGCAATACCCTCAGCCTGATTACATCAGGGGCTGAGGGTAAAAAATGAGATTTCAAAGTAAAATAAAATGGTGCTGAGTAAACAGGAAAATAACAGGAGCTATGTTCATTTTATCTTATATCTAAAGCAGAAAGAAGAATTGTACATAGTCTCCAGACTGAGAATACTTTCATAACTTTCCATATTTCATATCCATCTGTGCTCAATCAATTATGAAAGTGTATTTATAATATTTTGTACAGAACAGAACAGAACTCTATTTTTGAGTCCTATACAAGCAGATGCAATTTCAATTTGAACTAATATCCTGTTAGTGTATAAATGTCCCCAAACTCAAGACTGTAAGCTAAATGCAAAATGTGCTCTATAATCAATGATATAAAACCAGGAAAAACAAAAAATGCCAAAAATTTTCAGCAAGTTTTACTATTTGTTTGGATGAAGCATTGAATCATACCATTTTTTTCTGAGTGTTTTTTCTGCAGATTCTCCTCGCAGCTCTGGCTCCGACCCTGGCTGTCTGGCGATAATAAAGGCGACTCTATGGTATTCTTTTTCTCGTAACTAGATGGCTTCTCATCTGATGTTGTGGACTTGACAGGGATAGGGAACAAAGCCTCTCGCCAACTGTCACCTGTCACAGGTAATATGCAGTATTTAGTATGTGAAAATATGTAACTCTCATTTCCTTCATAATATATATTGACCCATGCATGTATGTTTAATCTTACATTTTCATCTATCTCTACATTTTTAGCAGGAACTCTTTTTTTCCCAGTCAAAAATTCAAGCTCCCAACATCTAAACCCCAAAAACTGACATAGCACAAGATACATGCTTGGTATCAAAATGCCTACAAAATTCATTTGAATAGTAAATATGTCAAATAATGGAGGAGGATGTGTGATTAAGAATTTACTATTCTTTTTAGCAACTGATAATTTTTTTGACATTTCATTTTTTTTAAAGTAGTAAACACTAACAATCTGTATAACTTAGAGATGTATCTTTAACTAAAACAATACTTTTTAGCTTAAACAGACAAATAGAAAAAGGCAATATAACTTACCTGACATGTATTTTTGTGAATAAAACATTTCTTTAAAAGGCTGAGAAGAAAGTGAAATGTGATCATGCTAACATTTGATATGTGAATAATGTAAGATAAATGGGAGTAACTTACTGGATATGCATGAGGAGTGGGGCCTGGGTGGGGGCTGCTTGATGCTGATTGGGTTTGATATGCTCATATTTGAGGTGCCATCTGGGGAATCCACTACTACCTTCTCTGTCGGTGATTCTGCATACTGAAAAAAAAAGAAGAAAAAAAAGAAAAATTATGAAAATCTCAGTAGACAGTAGAGTTGATCAATACAAAAAATCCAAACAAAGACAATTCTATCATCAATAAAATGACAGGGTTTTGCTGATATAAGTTGTTTTTAAGGGACATTACCTTGGTATTGTCTGTCTTTCCTGCCATCTCCTCATCAGGAAACTGCAGCTCCATTGGTTCTGCAGGAACAACAACTTCCACTTGCTGGACTGGCTCATATGTGACGCATACTGGACTACTGGCAGACTCTGGCACTGGGCCTGGATGTTTTATTTCTGGGATGCTTCCTCCGACCACCTCCTGACTGGTGGTGTTCTCCTCAGTCGAGTCAGTGGCTACCAAAGTCGTACTGGACACCGAGTCTTCCTGCTTACTCTGCTTGGCCTCTGCTAGTTGCATGTTTTGTGACAAACTTGCACACTTATCTCTGCCAACTTTAGTAGACTCTGATTCTGCCGGCGACCTTTCTTTAACTGCAGTCTGTCCCTGGACGGGAAGAGCAACACTTTTCTTCTCAGCGACAGGTGACGTGATCTTTTCCTTCATGCCCGTCTTACTACCAGTACTCAGATCCCTTTTACCCTCACTTATCGGTGAAGTGGCTTTCCTGCTATAGTCTTTACTATTAGATCTTTCTACCTGAGCTTTATTGTTGCTACTGCGAGATGACTGATCACTGCTACTTGAGTCCATCCTGGAAACCTCTTCTTTAGTGACACTCCTGCCATCCTCCGAATCCGAGTCCTTGATGGAGCCGGGTGCCGACCCTCTCCGGCATGAACCCTTGTCCTCGCTGTCTTGTCTGGAGCTGGAGCTAGATGCCGAGGATTTGCTCTTGGCTTTCTGCTCATATTGTGATCGGTAGCCTAGGCCAGTGGGATCTTTGGATTCTGTGCCCAAAGTGCAGGCTCCAGGGCTGAAGTGCAACTCCACGTGGAATCTCTCGTCAGATGCTGGGTCCTGAACACAAAATACATATATTAAAGTTATGTAGATAGGTGGATGAAGTCAATGATCTGCTAGAGAGTATAAAAAAATTATCTAATTCCCAGACCAGTTCAGCTTTGCAAATAGATTTAATCCCTTTAGTATATTACATGACATAGCATGTATTCAGGTAATTAAAGTTTATCCTTCTTAGATAACAGTACTCTCCTTTGCATTGGGCTCAGTATTACACCCTCTCCGATTATGCAATCAGATATGTTCAAATAGGCCTGTTCCATAATAATAATAATAATAATAATAATAATAATAATAAAATTTCTATAGCGCATATACCAGACAAGTCTGTTCATAGCGCTGTATCCGGGTAGTGCTTTCTAAAGAGATAAGTTTTCAGTCTATTCTTGAAGGATGTAGCTGATCTACTCGTTCTAATCTCATTAGGAAGCTGGTTCCATAGTCTCGGACCAAGCGATGAAAAGGCTCTGTCACCCACAGTTTTGAGTCTCGTCCTTGGGACCTGAAGGTAGGTACCATCATTTGATCTGAGAGACCTTTCTCCTTGTTTGACAAGGAGTAGGTCGTGTAGGTAAGGAGGTAGCTGCGCCTCGTGCAATATAACTTTCCGAAGGTCCATAAAAAGTCATATTGCACTCCACCCAGGTCCATATTTGTATAATATTTAACAAAATTGAACTGACAATTTTGCTTGCTCACTCCATGTACAGATAGTAGCGTGTCCGATTTTATGTAATCGCAGGTATCGAGCACCAAACGAAATTGAGCAGGGAACAGTTCAATTTCATGCTCAGACTCAAATATATTAATATTTGAGTTTGCAATCATCTCCTGCAGCAACCTGAAGTAAGCATGTGGAATAATATTAAAATTAATATTTTCCAAAGAAGAATTCTTCGTGAAGATGCTAGTATGAGTGTCACACAGCAGGATTTTATTTGACCCTATACCATTGTGGGGCAAGGTAAGTGTCTTTGTGGTTTCGCCACTATTCTTGTCGTATATGTTGAAGCATGAGCATATACAAACAAAGCCATGATTGTGTAGCATTGAACAGGTAGGTAATCTCTTGTGTATATGAGCTGCTATATGAGAGCTTGACACGTTCTGTATTATGAACTACCGTAATAGTACACTATATCATTGAATGCAGGTAAATCTTGTGGAAGTCGCTATAAATAGCAGCAATACTCCCCAAAAGACAATTTGTGAAAAAATTCACAGAATATATGAAATTAATATCAATAAAAAGATATTGGTCAGTGTATAATAAGTTTCCAAATTACACAGGTTTAGGGTCAGGTATCTACAAGTATGGGTAGATAACAGGCCTCACTTCACACTGTGAGTGAATTCAATATGATCGTAAAAGGGAGGCCAAGTAGTAGGCCAGATACGATAAATTCTTGAACCACACAGTAATATATTGGGTATATTGGGTATGTTATCGTATATACCACAAATGACTACCAAAGATCCACAAAATCGTGGGGGTAGGAATTAACGATCAGGCAAAAGGGTCCACAAAGAAGGTAGACGTTGCACTGAGTCAAGAGTTCAAGATGATCGTAGAAAGTTGGCCAAGTAGTGGGCCAGCTACGATAAATATCTTTAAAAGGACAGAAAGGTCTGCAAAATGACTGCAAACAAGTTTCCTGTCAATAAAGGCAGATTGTTCCCAGGGTTAGCTAGGAAAAAGATCGACTAAACAGAACAGTACAGAGAGCACTCGACACTGACAGTCAAGACCAGCTGATCGAAAGCGCCGTGCCTCGTAAAGACAGATCAGTCCCGACCCTTCCGAGCACAATTCTCGCCAAGACTGTCGTCAGAGGTTGCAAAAAGTCTGTTCAGTTAGTAGACCTAGTGGTTAGACTGCTTGTAGCACAAAAGGGCACAGATAGACCTTCAGGAAACTTAGCAAAATCGCCGATAAAGACGACTTTTACAGAGCTTCACAAAAAGGCAGCCATATGCACCGCGCATGCGCAGTCCCCCCTCATAAGCCCCGCCCTCAGAATGTAACCACGTGCACGTGCACGATGCGATGACATATTTATAGCCTTTCAGTAGGACAGCATGTGCACGATACGATGACATAACTCCAATCTCTAGCTAATTAATATTCAATGAGCGCCCAAATAGTACGACATTTGGACGTGTCATCGCTAGGCCTATATTGAAGAGGCCTAGTAAAGCTGGGTACGATAACAGAAACATTTTCAAATATAGGACTTAAATTACAGATAAAAGTTGATGAACGTAATGACATAAGGTGTGCAAAATGATTAAGGGCCTGTCACAAATTCAATTATGTTGACCAAGATAGAGAACTTGGATGATGTGGAGTTTATTGGAAGATATATATCATAATCAATGAAACATGTACAGCCAATAATTAAGCAGCATGTCAAGTCACACCCATGCATCATCTGGGGTTGAGTGAAATACCTCATCACCGAAAATGTTTTTGAACAGTCAAGTATGTCGAGCATGAAGAGCCATACAAATAAGTTTAGGAAGTTACCTTGGTTGGATCTTCATACATCATGATAACAATCTGGGTCATATAGTTCAGTTCAGACACCTCGTTGACGTAGTTCATGGCCCTGGACCACTGCTCATCACTCGCAATCTTATAACACAGGAGACAACATGCTTAGAAAAAAATCTTTCAAAATACACACATTGAATCATTTTCAAATACATAATATATGTTATTTAAGAAGTCAATAAAATTCAAGTGTGACAAAATTCGGATTTCTAAAACAACAAGGTGACCAAATTTATATAGAAAAAATTAAATTAAAAAAAAGGCCAGGTAATTTTGTTGGTGTTGATGGTACGCTTACATCCAGTAGGCCTCCATATCTGAGTATGGTGAGGAGCGAGTGTATGTGACTCTCGCTGGTGAAGTACATGCGGGTGCGAACGTGGCGGTGTGGCGTGGACACGCCCTTAGAGTAGCGGCTGTCGAGGCGTGTGCTGTCGTCATCGACATTGTGCTGGAGGTCTACCAGGATCTTACGGAGGAGTGGTGTGCATATACACATGCTGATCATCATCTTCTCCTCACGCGTGATGCCGTATTCCTAATAACATATACCACACACCATCTCATCAAATCTTTTATTCACATATCAGAATAGAGAAATAAAGTTGGAAAGAAACTTGAGCAAAACTGGTTTTTCTTATGACTAAATCACAAATATTGTTAAATCTCAAAATTTAATCTCATGCCAATTTGTTATAGCAATCAACTGTAATTGGTCCATTCTTAGGGGACCAATTAGGTTAATTTGATATTTTCATTTGTTGCACTATTAACCAACTGAGAAACATGTATTTTTTACCCCTGGCAAACTAAAACTGCATTTTTCTTTGATCAAAATATCTGCACAGTATAGCTCAACTTATAAATACAATTTTATCATTCTTGTATGCAAAATGGAGTAATTATTGAGACAGTTTTACTCACCTGGGGTATGACAATATCAGCCATACATTTAGACAGTTTTACTCACCTGGGGTATGACCATATCAGCCATACATTTAGCTGTGTAATTATTGAGACAGTTTTACTCACCTGGGGTTTGACCATATCTGCCATACATTTAGCTGTGTAATCATTGAGACAGTTTTACTCACCTGGGGTATGACAATATCAGCCATACATTTAGACAGTTTTACTCACCCGGGGTATGACCATATCAGCCATACATTTAGCTGTGCAATTATTGAGACAGTTTTACTCACCTGGGGTTTGACCATATCTGCCATACATTTAGCTGTGTAATTATTGAGACAGTTTTACTCACCTGGGGTATGACCATGTCGGCCATACATTTAGCTAAGCGATGTAGGGTGTCTGCCTCCTTGAACCTCAGCACTTTGATGTTGTGTTGTAAGTCATACTTGATGCAGTCATAGATGTCTGGGATTTTGCTGATGTCATACTGGCCGTTCTTCATCTTGAAGTCCTTCAGTAATTTGTTCCATCTCCGCACCATCAACTCCCAGGACTCGTTATGATACAACTTCATCTCTACAAATTTAGTCATTCCAATATATACAATGATGTCCACAACAATTATGAAAATATAACCATCAAATCAACAGTTTCTATACAATCTATCACAAAAAAACCAATATTTTAGTCTTTTTCCCCCCAACTAAATATCATAATAAGAAAAGGTCTAGATTCTGCAGAGAATTGAAGTAAGCCTGACCTTCAGCTTTGCGGTCCAGCTTGAGAACCTTGACTCGATCAATGAGGCGGCATATGATGTCATAGATGGTCTTGAGGGCCTGATGGGGATTCCCTATAAACTTCATGGCCTTCTGCAGGGATTCTGCCTTGGTGCTCGCAAGCTGAGTCAATCAAATTACATAGTGTGAAAAAAAAGACATTAGTCCATTGCATAAGACGAGCATGCATTAAAAATCATGTCCCTCGTTCTTCAAGAAACTATTTGAAAACCCCTATTATTAACAAATTCTAAATTTTATATAATAATCCAGTTCAAATCCTCTCAAGTCAAGATTTTTTTTCTATATTTCGAGTAATAGCTCTCCTGAAAATGAATGCCTTCCAATTTTGGAGTTCCATTTTCTATGGATGGAATCATATCTACATGACACACGTAAATCTGAAGGAATAACATAAAAGGTTCCAAGTTTAATATCAAATACAACCTGGTTATGACTATCTGGATTTTTGAATGATTTTTTTGTCTCTCAGTTACTGGCTAAGAGTGCACACCTTATCCTGGTCGTCCTCAGAAAATTCCTTGTCGGTGTTCAGCATGGCTTGTAGCTTCTCCTTGACACTACAACAGAAACGTTCACCATTCTATAGCAAGGCCACAGTTAGGCAAACCCCAGAGTACCAGTCTGAGACTCTGAGGTTCATCTCCAGGAGACTGGCTCTTCTCTCAATATCAACAATCATCCATGCTAATATCAAATATACAGTTTTTAAACATAAATTTATACATACACATGAATGATATACACAAACCACACATTCTGAATTGCCACCATAAACACCATGTATATATCTACTTAATTAAATGTATCTATTTCTAATAGACTTTCTCTGGTATTGCCATAAAGATTTAGTTTACAGCAATGCCTTGATTTTATTTTTGATAACTTAAATTGATAAAGACCTGAAGCTTATGGCCATGAATGACAGTCAACATAATATGAGTACGCTTTTCTACTTGCTTGCCATGTATGAAAGATAAAACTGAATATGAATGGTGATAAACGGATCTAGCAAAGAGCATGCATACACAACAGCTCTTTGAAATCTAAAACTAGGTGAACAAATTTACTATAAGGGACATAGCAATTAGGTTATCAGTGATGAAGCAAGGGTTAGGTTCCAGTCTCACATTCAGCCATGCTGGTCAATATGCAAGGATTTAAACTGTACCATGCTCCACCTAGTGGCCTTTCCAGGAAAGTTACCATGCTCCACCTAGTGGCCTGTCCAGGGAAGGTACCATGCTCCACCTAGTGGCCTGTCCAGAAACTTCCTGGCTTCCTCCACACACTGAGGCCAAAAGTTGGAATTTATAAGCATGGCAACAGTATGTTTGTACCAGCCTGTATACAAGGAAATATAGTCGCCTACATAAACTGGACATGCCACTAGCTTCAGTAAGTATCTTCCTCAAGACAAATCGGCATAGATCTTATGATTATTAGGAACCAGGGTATATGTCAGAAGCACAGACAGAGCTGATAAGAGATCTGGGAAGAGAGGAACATGACCCAGTGAAACAAGATTTAATATCAGTATGCATGCTCTGGAAGTCCAAAGTGATGTTGACCTCTTATCTTGACCTTTTTATTATAAACTAATCTTGACTGTTATGAAATATGAATTGATCTTGACTTTTCTGAACTATACATTGATCTTGACTTTTATGAATTATAAATTGATCTTGGCTTTCAAGTATACAAGTATATTAATCTAGACATTTTGAATAGACACTTCATAGGTTGGAGGACTAAGAAAACACACTCTACATACATTCCTTATAACATGTTATCTACACTTTACAATTCAAAAATTTATCTTTATACCACAGAAACATTGACCCAGTAATAAGTTTATGTTTTTATGCTATATTAAAAAATGTGTATTTGATATCCCACTGTAAAAGTCTGACAAGACTGTTTTTGGGGTCTTTTTCAAACACTTAAATAGCAACTGAAGAGAATTGAGTTATGTTTATAAAGTGGACGTACATGGCTCTATGGATCTGCAAGTGTTGGTGACTCTCTGATGGCATGTTATAGTAACTGGAAGCACCAGAAAACGCCAAAACAAGTCATCAATCACACAACTAATTTATCTGCTATCTTTAAAACTTGATTTGAGAAGACCAAATACTGTTTATGCAGATGATATATTTTCATTAGTTTTACTTGCAAGTTTTGTTTACTACACAGTGTGTGAATATTCACTTGTGAATGCTCTTTGTAGGTATGCATAAACTTTATATATTTTACAATTTGGCCTGCAAATGCATCCAGAAAAATCTTGTCACATAAGCAAAACAATCATTTAAAATTGTATCTTCATATGACTTCAATAACATGATACAACTAACCTAGAAATATTTGTATGCAATTCTCTGGAGGTATAGGATTCAGAATTTCCACAACAAAACTAGAGCAAATCAAAATTGTCTATTAAAAATCTGTCTCATTCATTTAGGGACAAACTCTGGACAGTTGCTATAACAATTTTTTTCCAAGGAAAACAAACCAAACTCAAAAAGAAAAAAATCAATCACACAGAACAAAACAAAAACTTACTTGGCCCGGTAGAGTTGTACCACACTATTTTTACGAAGTCAGAAAAAAATTATGACAGCATAAATGAAATCTACTAGTGTGAGGAGTTATAAACAGAGCCAGATTAGACGACAGATAACCACATGAGAATTTGACACATCAAGTATTCTAACATAAACAATCATGTTCTAAAACCGTACAATATCTTTTGAAAAAAAATGTATTGTTGAACCAAAGATACATAAAAAAATGTGTTTTAATCTTGGTAATATTGTTCTGCTGTGGATGTTTTTGTTGTTCCCCAGTATCTCAGATGTCCTTTACATTCATATGACTACAGTACTATGTGTGTGCATGTATAGAAGACCTGATGTGTAAGAGGTGTAAGCCCTCTGAGTGGGGACTACTTACATATTCTGGTATTTGGATGACTCGTTGTCGTTGTCTAGTAAGCCATTCATGTTTGCACTCTTCACCATCTGCACTAAGATTGGCGTTAGTTCTCCCTCCAGTGCCAGGAACCCCTAATATTAGATTATTATTTTTTACATCTATCAATCTATTCACCTTGCATAATAAATTTTCATTTTAAATATGCTCTTTAATAAAAAAAATCTAATTCTTTATTTGTGTTGATAAAATTATATGGATAAAATTGCAAAATATTTTACCTCACATATTCAGTAATATAAAATATTAAAATTCACAAGATAACTGAGGCTTTCTACCTTTGCAAATGCAGCAGCAGTCATCTGAACCCTGCCCTCGTCGGAGGCATAGATCTTGAGGTCATGTCTGAATGTACTGTGAAGTCTGAGCAGACCCAGTCCCGGAGACTGCCCATAATCGCCTAAACACACACACAAAAACAAACAAACTCAAAATAAACTCAGAACAGTCATAATAATTGTAAAGGAACAAAGAACAAATTAAAAACCCAGTCTTAAATAACAAGACAAGATATATGTATATATTAACAACAGGAATGTGATGCTCACCTTGGCCTCCCGGGTACATGCACCTGAATGCCTTGCCCAGTTCCTCTGCCTGTATCTTACCCGCCGGGGTCAGTTCTCCTCCCCATTTGAGAATCAACACTAGAGATGCCTCTCGCGGCCCATCTATAATCAATACAATTTATATGGGTCACATTTTGAGCATGCCAAACTTTAAGATCTTCTCTGTCTCCTATAGACAAAGATATATGATAGTAATTACATTGCTCAGAGGTGATGCACAAGATATTTATTGATATATACCTTTTATATTATCTGATCATAAATTTATAAGCACTCTTTATATCAACTATAAAATAATGTTCCTTATATTACAAGATCTATACACTTGTTCAAATAATGTGAGTCTAAAATAAATTGAACCAAATAAATATAAATGGGAATAACTATGAATTTAAAATTTAGAACAGCCGATCTAGAAATTGCAACTTTCCTTGAAATATTTGATGATAGTAAGTATGAGGTACAAATGATAAATAAATCACAAATGCCCCCCAAAAAACTTTCTTTTGAATATTTTTTACATTTATCAAGAGAAATCATTTTGTTGATATCAAGAGATGATGTAATATTTTTTATCATTATAAATATTGGCTTAAATACATTTAGGTTTTGTCAAATTTTGTCAAATAAAATTTTACACGGCCAAACCTCTTTGAGGTTTGGCTGTGTAAAACAGAACTTAACCTTTCAATGCTGGGTGCCCTCTATGGACAAAGTGGCAAATTAAAAAAATCTAACAAATTCAGAGATCGGCTGTTCTATAAAGACTGAGCTGATTGTAAAGTGAAGCAATGGTAGAGTGCTTAGAACTAATCATAGAGGTCCCAAGCCGGCCGTGCCACTGCCCTCTGTCTGACAGAGGCACTCCAGCACCTGCACAACTGGCCACTCTCACACAAATAATTTCATGTCAAACCAGGAATTTGTGCAACCAAAATTTTAACAAAAAATAACCAGTTGTATAAGTTTTTTTTCTTTTCTTGTAATATGTGTTGACATCTAAGAGCAATAATGATAATAGTTATATTGCTCTCAGATTATATAAACTGTCAAATATTTTGAACAAATTTCGAATTTAAAGCATCTCATGGGATCTTTATGATGAAACATTGAAGTAAAGTGAGAATAATTGGCTTATTAATTCTGCTACAAGCACATGTGAGTGATTGGTGTAAACTATATACATATATATATCTGTATGCAATAATCAAACACCTGCAATGATCTGATATTGTTGATATGTCTCTCCATATTTTTCACAGACCTCTCCACATCTTAATAATAATACACATCAGATTTGTTGACCAATCATGGCAGCCAAGACAATGGCAGGGTTGTATAACATCATATTTGACCAATGAGAGACAAGCTTACAATCTAATATGGTTATGAGAATTGGAATGTTCATGACTTCCATGAAGCAAATAGCTTTTATTTTTCATACATATAAACAGAGTGAAGCAAAAATACCACCACCTTTACATTTAGTCACAGAAAGTAGTTTCAATCTTGTTTCAGTGCATTCTAAAGCTTTAATATCTTAAGCAAAGCCTGCAAATGAAGGCACCTTATTTCTTAACTGCTGACAAGGTCTTGCTGCTGATAAATAAGGATCTGAGGAAAGTAAACAGATGAATACTTCCCCAAGTAAAACGAATATCAAAACAAAGTCACCTAATAGATATACATTATGTGCTGGCTTAAAGGCTCCCTCTTTGGAGTTGTATGTAATGGGGAGATGAGCTTTAATATATAACCAATCCCCTCTCTTAGATATTAAAGTCATCTGAAGAAAATAAAATAAAAGATAATTGACTGATGTTTGTAGTATTTTAGTCAGACACAAAGTAGGGTCCCGACCATCACCTCATTTTGCTCACTCCCCGTATTCATTGAAATTCATAATGATCAAAATTCTGAGATGTTTCTAACACAACTTATACTTATCAGTATGAGGAATGTGAGTACTTAAACTCTGGAAAAAGTCCCTTTTTATTGAGACATGACCATTGATTGAAGTATGAAGTTTGTATTTGATATCTCATCCATTCAAAGGGAATCATTTAACAAACTGGTTACGATCCAAAACTTTTAAAAAAAGTTAATGCAATTCATCACTGATACCAATACCATTTGACAATTTGCGTAATCCAATCAATATTATCTGCAACATACATCAAAGTCAATGAATAAATTCCTCATTCTTTATGACTTTGAAGTGATAATTGATTTTTACGTGTTTGATTGGTCACTGAGGCATGAAGTTCACTGACACCAATGTTATTCATCAAGATACATCATCCAACCGAAATTTAGAGCTCCATCCATCACAGTCACTAAATAAAATCCTCATTCATAATGGTTTTGAAGTGCTAATTGATTCATGATTGCAAATTCAAGCATAAAGAAGTGAACAAGCCTCATAGAACCCACAATAATTACTTTTTAAAAGGTTTCCAGCTTAGATGTGTGTATTGTCCAAAATAAAAGACACACCAAAGTTTTGTATCTTAATGGTAGATAATCACACAGGTGTTACTTCTCACTGAAGCATGTTTTTCATCACAGATATGAACATTATGATACACATTTCCACCAAATTTGAAGCTTGGGTTTTGCGGAGCAGTTGAGATGAAAAACACATTAACGTTTTTTCTGTAAAATGTATGCGTGCTCACTGAAGTGTGACTGTTCACTGAAGCATGACTTTCACCTGGGTAACTAATACAACTCTTCAAGAAGTATCACCCCATCAATAATGCCAGCTCCATCTAGAATAGCCACCTGATGTAGCTCATATGTTGACATTCTGACAGACATCTCAGGTGAGACAATAATGTTTGTGCCATAGAGAATAATTGAATGAAAGCATTTGTAAGAATAATTCATATGACAATCTGATTGGCAGTTTGCATTAGCATTGTAAGCAAGCACTCTTAACATTGAAGCTTAGATTAGACAGAAGCTTAACAAAATATGATCTTTGTCAAAGGGTGCATGGAATATATGTATAAAATTTCCAAAACATTGAAAAATATAGGAATAATAAGTTTAAAATTGAAAAGAGGAAGTGTCTCATGAGAAAAACATCACCAATGACTGATTCCAATTAAAAAAATCCATTTATTATAAATCATCTTCACCAAAATCTGGTGGTCAATAAAAAATTTATGTTAGGGAAATTAAAAGCATAGAATGAACTTGGTCAGACTGCATGCCTACAATTAATCCATTGATCAATTAATTCTTTCAATGTAACTTTGTGAATCAAGTTCATTTTTAAAAAAAAATTGCGTTCATATATTGTTTTTTACATTTATTACATTTCAGCTTGTGACCTTGGTCAAAAGGCAAGGTCATCCATATTCAAAATCACCTGCATTTCTCATGAGAAAATATTATATTTTGTTTAGAATGTAATCCACATAGATATTTTCTTTCCATAATGTTCATGTCTTTTATGAGTTGGTCAGTCATACATTCTGTGCAGACAAAGTTAATCAAATTTTGTGTATCACAATTCTTCTACACTACATTATTTGACAAAGAGTTTGTCAAGGGTTTTGTAATCTAGAGTGAATGATCTTCAGAAGTTGATCAAGGTCATATTTTATTTGCCCAAGATCATTGTGAGATGAAATGCAGCATCAAGTTTTACAAGAAGTGGTGAGAGAAAACATGTGATCATGTGTAACTATCATCTTGATCAAGTATGCTTTGATTGCTGAGGAACTAAACATGCATTCTAGCCTTGCATACAAGTACACTGTACACACTCACGTGCAGAACAAGCAGAGCAAACAAAAGCATTCACCAGTGCCTACATTCTGAGCTGAATAATGACTATTACAAATCAAGATGAGCATTACAGATGAATATAATGTGTGAAAAAAAGTTTATCTTTCGCTCTTTTTTTTTTATTATTTCGATTCCAAAAATGCTTGACCACAAAATTTACAAAAATCAGGTTCTGTAAATATGTAACATTTTATGAATGCTTAGCAGCCACTTCAAAATAATACAAAGTCAAAACCAGTATAAAAAGCTGAGAAAATTTTCTGTCAATATATCAATGTAATTATGGTGACTTTATTTTGTATGTCTTGGTAAAGAGATTTTTCTGTCAATAATAAAATCAAAGTTATTGGTGACTTTATTTTGTATTTCCAACACCACACATGAATCTTGGCTATTTAGATACAGCACACACACAACAGATGGCAGCACCAGGGACCCTAATTGGGGCTGAGAATGGGTAAATGAGTATTGTATTTAGTAATGACTGGTTATTTACCACTGTCACTTATGGGCACTGCAACAAACAAAATACATTGGTAAGCTAACATTCATTATCTCCCATATATGGGAACTATTTGAGCTTTGCAAAATCCAACATTTAATTTACATTTATCTATTTCATTCAAATATCATCTGAAGCTTTATATTAGTTAATATATTCTTTTGCTTCACAGCCAAGTGACTTAAATTGTTTGTTTTAAAGAAAATAATGACAATCCACTTCAATATTAATGCACAAATAATACTTTACTAGAAAATGGTTGACAGATCCATTTCAAACAAAACACCCAACTTTATGAATGCAGCAGAAACATATTCACTGCATTATATGAAACAGAAAGCGTACTGTCCACTTAAGAGACATGGTACATAATATAGCCATACCAGCACAAGTGGCGGTAGTTTTCAGCCATAGCACAATAGAAACCTACATTCAATGTTTGATTAAACATTGCACAATTCACAGTAAAGCTTTATACAGACAGGTTGGAAATATTTCTATGACCCAAATAAGAAATCTAATTATCACTCTAGCCAAAGAATGCCCATTTTGAGATTTGATTATTTCACTTGAAATAAATTAGTAGAGAACAAGATTATTTGAGAGGATTATTTGATAATTTTCTAATAGTTATCAAGAAAAATCACAAGAAACAATTCATAGCTGCAGACAAATTACCAAAAAATGAGATATTCTAACTGCTGGTAATAATTCATGCAATATACAATGTTAACACAGGAATGTCAATATTCAAATCTCTGAGCTGGGAGGGTTGGGGCCATGCCGGGCTGCACACAGTTCAGCATATGGCAAGCACTTCTGTGTTAACACATCACACTTCAATACATCAGAACATTGCAGAGTTGTACAAGAAAGAAAATTACCTTCTTCACAGAATTTGCAGACAAATATTTGTGACAAACGGTTATCATTGTGAGTGTTATACCAGGTAATATACTAAAAATGCTATTTTTCTCATATGAAAGTGAAAGTTGTAAAAATATAAACATGTTCAAATTCCATTTCTGGCTGATCAATAGAAAAATATACTCAGTATTTCTGTTCTTTCATTATTGTTCTGAGAATCAGCCAGTCTATAGCTTTACATCTTTCATTTTGCCACATATATTTTCAGCATTTAAAGATCACATAAGAAATAAAACACTGCCTTGACCTAACATACTGCTGACTTCAACCATTATTGATAATAGAAATTATGGTCCAGCTAATAACGGCGGAGGTTAGGGAAAGGTTTATGACTCTCAACTAGTGACGGGTTAGTACACTACTGGAATAGGAACTCAACCAAGGTAACACGTTCCAGCAATGATGGAATGGAAGAATAATGTCAAAATGATTGACCAGTTAAAATGCATCAATAAGATAAGTGTGTGTGTGCAGCAAAGTTGACATAAAGCAGCCACTGCGTGTGTACAAACCATCCTCAGAAGATCTTGTGTACCCATAGGGTTGGTACTTCAGCTGCACTTTGCGATTGATTCCAGAGAAACTGTACCTAGATTGCACAATAATAATAGAATCAAAACAAAGCATAAGTCATTAGGAGACTCCTTGTCTTTAAGCTTGGTTCCTGGTAGTGCTGCTGTGTGTAAGAGGGTGGGAGAGACAGAGCAGGATATAGGAAAGATGGGATGAGGCTCAGAATAGGAGGCGGACAGATTACATCACCACAAATAGTGGCCACCTGAAAATACCTGAAATCACCTGAAAATACCGGAATATATAAATGTCAAATGACTTCCTCTGTCATCAATTCCCATGTTTGACATTCCAAATATTGTCCCCATCCATATTTTTTCCTGTTTTGGTTTCAGAATAAGTTTTTCAAGGGTTGGTCATACATTGGCTGTATCACACAGAGGAAGTCACCACAAGGTGGCGATGGTGGATCAGGTCAAGAACCACAGCAAGGTTTCATGACCTTCATATGATTTTTCCATATTTGACAGAAATTATACAAACCATCGTCGTCTGAGGATTTCTTCGGAGCTCCCTGAGGCTGGTATTTCAACTGAACTTTGCGATTGATTCCAGAAAAATGTCCGTACCTGTGCACAAAGTTTGAGAATTGAATTGTGGGAAGTTAGTAAGAGGCTCTGATGGGGGCAAATAGAAGCTTGAATTAATTGGCAATCACTGAACTATTAGATTGTCAGTACAGGATTGCATTTATAAAGAATAAAGTCAAGTGAGACATTAAAATAAATATCTTGATTGCATTTCAAAGTTAAAAGCATTAGTTGTATCAGCCAACCTACATTTGTATTTCATTTTAAATCATTTTAATTTTCTATTTCAGTCCAACCTATTCAACATTTCTTTAAACAATTACCGGTAAGAGTTGGTAACATTCAATATAACATTTTTTTTCTCACAACATTCAACACATCAAGTGAAATATTCGAACAGTCAAACATAATCTAATGATAGTACACATATTTTGCAATTCTTTAAAATCGTTTCTGCTGGTTGTGTAGCTTCAAGTCGCTCATTTAGTGCCTCTCAAATCAAGTGACAGGGGCTGTATATATGTTAAAGGGGAGTTTCTTTAGACTCCTCCTCTGTATTATATTAGTAGTAATGGTAGCTGTTCAATTTTCTGACTACCCCTGGTGTCACTACTCAATTTTTGCACGATTCGCAAATCTGAACTCTATATCCAATCATCCATACGAGTCACATTCACAAAAATATCATTCAATCAGAATTGAACAGCCCCAGGTCACAATTTACTCTTTCATTGATCGGTGCAAAGCCTAATTTTTATTTTTTAAATTATTGAAAATTTAGGATCCCTTTTTTGAAAATAAGAAAATATGAATATTCAGAGATATTGCCAGAAGAATACGCTGATGTGACTTTTTTCTCATTAAAAACTAAAAGTAATGAGCCAATTCAAATTTAAATGAGACAATGTTGCAAGGCTTTTAACGGGCATTTTTGATCTGACAACCATCAATCACTGATATGCAATTTCTTAGCAAACTGACAAGGCTGAAATACTAGAAGAACGCAACAAATTATGTTAAAACTTAGATGGGCCAATATATGAAATATAGGATCTCTGGGCACCCTCAATGTACAGCATATTTCATGGGAATAATAAAACAGCAGTTATGATGCGACTCACAGCTCTGTCTGTGCAGAAGCTGCTCAGCTAATTCATGTCTAGACACTTAGTGGATTAAACTTGTACATTCAGAGTGACAATGAAATTGATACCACATTCAATGGAAGTTGGTTATAATCTGAGCAAAGGTGCCAGGACTGAGTTGAATCTGTTATGAAGGGTAATAAATATCCTTGATCCTGTTAAACATGCTGGCAGTCAAACTACTTTGTTGACACAAAAACTCCTAAGCCAATTCTAAGTCTATGACCATCTACAAAGCAACATAAAACAGGCCTTGACATACACACTGGCCCAGTGGTCCAGGGCCACCAGATCCTCTGTTGTTGTGGCTCAGTTGGGCAACCATATTTTTGGTCTTTTAGTGGCCTAAACTATCTTGATTTTATTCTAATCCTTGATAAATATTTGTTTCACATCATGATCAATAGTCTTTGTCACTTTACAGCCTTATGTATTATGCTCTTAAATTTATCACATATCCTATTATCCTAAGAAACTTCGGGCCACCAACATTTTATGTCAAGGCCTGATAAGTTTCCACACATTTGTCAATATTTATCTTGTCTGGCATGCCTGTTAACCAATAGAGCTTGTTACTCTAACAAAAAAACATTACATTTAAAATGTTTTAACTGCATCATTTACAGAACTCTAAATATTATCATTATTTTATGTAATATAGAATAACTCTGTGCAGAAAATGTAAGAGGTATTCAGGTACTAAAAATAATTACAAAAGTGATAACAGCTTTAGGTTCACAGCATTTCAATATATTCCAGTTGAATTATTTAACTGAAAGTAAGCCATTTGTTTAATTGAAAGGAAATCATTTCATTTCTTGGGTGGAAATCCACATGTAAGATTGGCTGACAGTGAACAGCTAAAACATTACTGTACACTTAGTCTATTTCTCAAAGAAAACAAGTGACCTTCAAGCAAAAGTCAAGGTCACACATTTTCTAATTCTCTCAAGAGGCTTAATTGTGCGAAGATTGACAAGAGGAAAGGTCCGGGTCAATCATTGTTGAAATTACCTGAGTTTTTTATGACATACTTGCATTTTGTAAAATCATGGTTTTTAAAATTTCGGAAAATTATGGTTTTCAGCAACCTCGACCAATATTTGATGGTCATCAGGTTTTCCATAGAGGATAATAGTCTGGAGCACAGGCCACATGACAGACTGATAAGGATGAAAAAAGTTTAAACTAGATTTGAAAAAAAAGACAGCATCAAATTTATCAAAAGGTTGTATGACTATGAGTGGGTTGACGGGAACCAGCCATTCATGGGTAAGATATCAAGATTTTCTTTCATGGCAGAGATATTCATATATAAACAACATAAAAAGTAAGCTTACATTTCCAGTACAGATTTCAGTTGTTCCAATTTGGACCTCTTCTCCTCAATTTCTGGGTCGGGGTTATTGTCTATTTCAGCCAATAAGAATCGAGATATGTCCAGAATCTCTTGCAACTGTTTTGGTCTCTTCAATTTTAGCTGACCAGTCTTGTAGCCACCATACTTCTCAAACAAGTCAAAAAACCTACAACATATAAGATTTTGCTTGAAACATTGTGAGAATATCATCAAGATTCACAAAAAGTTCATTTATATTTGATTATGTGTGTCATTTTGTATTCCATGCAATGTTTCCTCTAAAATACCGCAGTAAGCTTATTGGATATTTACCATTAAAGTTTTATACAATTACAAAAAGGGAAAAAAAAAGAAAAAAAGACCAGACCACTCACATTTTATGCCTGACTTCCATCTTCATCTTCTGCTTGGGGGTTCTGTCTCCATGTCTCACCACAGCTATCACACACCGCAGTTCCATCCTACAAATAGTTCCATCCTCTTATCTGCACTGACATTTTATGTAATTGTATTTTCACCAAACTATTATGCATTTAATGCACGTTTCTTGTGAACCTTTTTTCATGCTGTGAGCTTCCATCCAGGATCTTTCTTGAGGGAGGGGGGCTGTAACTCAGTCAAATGAACCATATCAATAGAGAAGAATGAATTTATTAAAACCCCAATTAATTCTAAGAGTAAAATGGCTTTCCTTTGATATGCTTGGATTCATAAAACCAATATTAGTTTTCGTGATTTCTTGCTTCAAACTTGAAAATGTGTTGTCCTCATGACAAATTGGAGCAAACTTTTGTTATCTGGTAAGATGAAAAACAAGTGCCAAAAATATTTCAAATTCACCATATATATTTCAACAATCCATTGTATAATCATACAGGTAATACACCTCATTGATGATTATTTTGATCAGGTGAATCTTTCAAGCATAATCTCCAACATTGGAAGAAAATCTAACTTTCAAAACCCACAGCATTGGACAAGTGGTTGGAATTTTTTATATGGATGAAGACTCAGTCTGGTTTTCAATTTTGTTATCAGCCTAATGTTTCAGGGGTGGGAGAGCTCTGAACCATTCTGGGCAGTAAATCTGAACCAATGTGGACAATGGCTTCATTGAAAGAGTGGCACTCTTCAATCTTAAAATATCTATCCAGATCTATCCAGATTGGTTGAGAATTGGTGTAGAACAATGGCAAGATGTCATACCATACATTGGCGATTTTAGTCTGGAACGGTTCAGAGTTTTCCCACCCCTATGTTTAATCAATAGAAACATAACATCATGCAGTTCAAGAAAAAATAATTCACATGATTATTCCATGCAATAAATGACTTTGATCTAATATTTTTCTTCCCCCTTTATGTGATTCTTGTGTTGGATGTGGTGGTGCATATGCCTTGTTAAGGAGCCTTGAGAACTGGTTTAATAATAATGCAACAAACAAAATTTCTCTGACAAAGAAGAATTTATTTTGAAAATAACTCACATTTATAAAAGTAAATGTATCAACTTTGCCTCACTGAAAATCCCAATTAGAGATAGAAATCTTGTCTGTATTGAAAAATGAGAACAAATTCGAAACAGTATTGGAAGAATTTTTTTTTTACAAAATGTAGAAAGCTATTGGCCTGTACTTGATAGACTATCCATACATTGAATTGCACAGGACAATGTCATTTGTTCCTAATATTACTGCAGTTACTTGTAATTCATGTAAGTTGTTGATGCTTTAGTGTATCCCTGAGTGGACAAGGCAATGTGATTTCTCCTGTTACTCTAATGTGCTGTGATGTTTTTGTTACCTTGTTCCTATAGACAACAATTTTTAAAAAAAATAAGGAAATGAAAAATCATTTTGAGATAAATTCTGCATTTCACCTTCACTAATATTTAGAGCAATCTTGAGAGCTTCTGACATAAGATTCTGACATAAGTGGACGTTCATGACATCATTTTACAGCTTTTCATGACTTAATTTAACAACAACTCCACACCAAATTTTACAGAAAACATATAGGTCTTTGCTTTGGTCAATCTTGAATTGATTTGAGATAAATCAAGGTGTTTCATTTGATAACTTTTAATATCAGACAAAATCTGCCACTAGAGCCATTTTCCTGCATACTCATAGCAAGATGACAGGACTCAGACGTGATATATGATATCCATGACATTACATCATCATACTGGATATTTCCTTTTTCTCTTCCTACTGTATTTTGATGTGCTATATTCAAGTTAATTTTGGGTTTGGGGTCAATATTTCTTTTCTCCAACTTCTGGATGAGTGCAACTTTTGTGAGTATTGAAACTGTGAAAGGAAAACACTGTGCCAGGTTGCTATTTTTATGGTTAGTACATATTTAAAAATGAGAGGTGTTTCTGTGGAGTGTGGCTTGTACCTTGACTTGTGTTGATGACCGATGCGCATGAATGAATCATTCAGCATAACCTTGTCTGCCTCATCCATATATGACATGGGGTCTGTGTCATCTTCCACAAACCTCATGATATCACCTAACAAACATCTCCGACAATCTCCATTGTCTTCCTCTTTATGACTGGGATAATCCTTCCCAATATCCTTTTCATGATCCAGATAATCCTGCATGTCTTTGTGACCAGGAAAATCCTTTATCTCATTATTATTGAAGTCATAATCTATACTTGTAACACTCTCCCTCATCCTGGACTGACAGTTTCCCTTTTCCTATTCCATATACCTTTTGAGTGCCATTTGACAAAATGGTTACCTATACAGGCGTGTGGGTGTATATATATATATATATTTTATGAGCAAAGTTGTGATTGGCCATGCTTTGTACACACTACGAAAGTGTCACTTGTGACTTGCATGTCCCCCAATTGTAGTTCACTTGTGATAAGGCCATGGTCATTCATCTCTCTATCTATGTATTACTCTCTTACTAAATCCCTTTACACAATATTAACTTATCTCAATTTCATAAAAGCCATTGACTTAACATTCCTTGGACATGACAATTGTCTGCGCATATCATACCACACAAAAAAGGAAGAAGACCTGATAAACTATGAATGGCAGAAATGATCTCTCTACACCAGCTATATATTCTAGAGAAATGTCACCAGGACTAAAAATAAAATAAGCTCATTTCCGATTTCCCTACCTACCCAAGTTCAAACCAGCTACCCTTAAGTTTTTTTTTTACTTTCTAGGTTAAAAGACATTATAGTTTTAGTTATATAATACCATTCAAATATATCCATTCTCAATATATTTCAGCATTAAAAAAAAATACTAAAAAATAAATAAATAATTAATAGAAGAAAGTAAAAATAAAAATCTTTCTCTATCCAATTTTTTCAGGATATGTTATCAGAAACAAGGTTATTGTTTCCTTGGCCTAACGAGGACGAGAACCTGATTTTAAGGTCATTTCTATTTATTTATTTTTTTCAAATGTATTGCTTTATATTTGCTCAAAATAACGATATGCCATGATCTGACAACCAGTGTAAATATCATGCATGGCCTGCTTCTATTTACCAACATTTTGCATCAGTGTATTTATTTGAATTACCTGCCGAGGCCAAAACTAAATAAGGTGTGAGGCTACACTTTCCAACCTCAGGATAGAAACTCCAACCCAAAATATATGTTAAACATACCAAATTACAGAATAAAAGTTTTTTAATCATGATAAGCCATTTTAACTCTTCCAAATTGTTATCTTAAAACACTTTGGTGATCCATTATTGCACAACATATCAGAATTAAATTGGCGACAATACACTATGGTGTTGTTTAAAGCATTTCCCCATCCACTCAAAAATAAACAGTTTCTTCTCAGCATCTACAAGATCCATAATGGTGGCATGGTATTATGTCTGCATTTTCCCCTATATGTAAAATGATCATTATAATCTCAACTTGTGGATAATGTAACTCTATGAAATGAAGGCCAGACAACTCTGCACCTGTGTGAACAGATTATCACATGTACTAACGGTAAAGTTCTGTCAAATTGATATGATGGTTAGAGGAAATCAAGCATTTTATGAATTAACTGTCAAACTGTTATCATAGACATAAAAATGAAGAATTTTTATGAATTTATTGTGAATTACTGTCAAACTTATATCATAGATATAAAATATTAGGGCATAGGCCTGATCATTGTTTTTTTGTAATGTATGGGAACATTTTCTGGAAATGCCTATAAATCTATATCATTTAAATCCTTTTCCAGTGCAGATATTTTGTCACACGTTGAATTTGCAATCTCAATTCTCATTGGCTGATATTTGTCCTGTTATTCAAAATGACAACCTCCTTGACAAACTCAGTGCTAGCTATTAATTTTTTTCAAAAAGTCATGAAAATATGAATGAAAAATAGATAAAATTGGTAACCTCAAAATACAATATCTTACCTACTAACAGCTAAGAACTCAGACCAGTAGTTTCAGAGGAAAGGGTCAAAATAGATGGACAAAATGACAGAAAATTTCTTCCCCATTACTGTTAAAATCAATTATCGTTTGAATTAACTGTCAAACTGAAATCATGGAAATAAGAAAATAAATAAAAACTAAACCTAATGGGTTTGGTTTTGCAAGTATAAACAATGTTTTAATCTTTTGGCCTAACCCTAAACCACCAAAGAAAAGAGAATCACTCACTCGTAGCTACTGATCTTATCTTTTTCTTAAATTCTATACTGCTATACTGGGGCTAGTTTCGGATCATTTTAACACAGACTTTTCTACCCTATTTATAAACGTATTTGAGCCCACCATATTGAGCCCAATGACACCAGCTAATAAGAACCCTGCTTTTTCATCCCTCTCAAAGAGGATGAAAAATGTTCATATTACACATATTGCACAATAAATATTGGGGAGGGCAATTGGAGAAAAGTAGGAACCATAAGGACCTCAACCAAATAAATATGTTTAAGAAGCTGATGAGATATATATGATAAATAATTTCCCACAATAATTATGACAAATTTCCTAACTTTGTTAAAATGACCATTTTAATGACTACTTTACTCCAAATATTGATTGTTCATTTACCTAAAAGCAGTGGGACTTTTGCTTAATGGGAAATATTTTGAAACACCCCACTTTCTTCTCAGTCATGTGCAAATGTATCACCATATTACAATGTTTTTAATATAATTCAAATGTTAAATTGACAATAGCATACATTAAACAAGAGCATTAACTCAAAGTCCCCTGCACTTTGGAAGGTCGCCATGGCAACAAAAACCAACCGATCACTGCCGCAACCTAATCAGATTGGACAAAGATCCCCAGGAGTGCATGTGTACAATATCTAAGCTAAATGTCAAACTGTTCTGGCTGTCGTGCACACAAGCCAAATTGGTGACATCATTGTCATGGCAACAGAAATTGAACAATAACAGCCGTTATATACTCTGATCAGAGGAAGGTCCCCAGGAGTGTATGTGTGCAATATCTAAGGTAAATGTCAAACCATTGCAGCTGAATCGTGCACACAAGTAATTTACCACAGACGCACGCACGGACACAGCTCAATTTAAAGGTATTAAGCATCAATTCCACAATTTGATGTATTTCAAAGCTTAGCCACATATGAACAACATGACAAATTGAAATTATGATAGATTAAAAAGATAAGTTGCTATAAGCCATAAAAATTGCACTCCCAGGAAAGATCTGTCCCAGCCATAAGCTGCACGTGACAGGTAAACATGGGTAGCGTGAACTTTGTTTGACCTCAATTGAGGCTCAAAGTGGGGTAGCACTGTTTGACGTCATTCTGGTACTATTCGAAGGACAATACATTTCATGATGTCATTAGCATATTGCCACACTCTTATGACGTCATTTTACCTTTCAGAGCCTCTATGATGACACTCCACATAAAATTGATGCCAAGAAAGGAGTGTGCTTTCATCAGGGGCCTATATATTAGGGTCTTGTTCAATGAGATTTTACAGATAATGATGGGGATACATTTTTCAAAAAGTTTATAGACATGAAAGACGAATACATTTATCACCAATAGGTGAATTTTAAACATTTTTTTTCAAAATCGGTGCTTAATCCCTTTAATTTCCGCAGCTTTTTGTGTTGCGAAGAATGTGGGTGACAATTAACCTATTAAAAAATCTGTCTGCTGAAAGTGAATGGCATATTTCTCCCTAATACTATGTCTGAATTATAACGATTTGTAACACAGTTTCTTCATTGAAATGCAAGATATGCTACAGGACTGGTATTATGGTTTTGTGAATCACGATCACAAAGGCATTGAAATGTGAATAGGTTTCCAGTTAGTTAATCGTTTATGACAGCATCAAATTAATATCGTTTGAAAAGGATTTCAATGATGTCATGCTGTAAAGGGTGAATAAGGGGGGGGGGGGGGGGGGGGGGCTCTTTCCTGAGGTATGAAGATGATTAATTGAAATGTACATGGAAACTGACTCATTTGAAATAGCTGTAGAAATATATCTTTCCACACTTGGGCAGTCCCTGTTATGAGATAAGTAAGGTGGAGGGAGACAATGACAGGATATATAAATGTTAATGCCCGAGTTTCAAAATGACAAGACTTTATGAGAGTTGCTTACCAGTAAGAAATCTGTGGAAGGGATCATATCAGCTTAATTTGTATGTGGGCAAAGGGGTAGAAAGCTGGATAAAAATTAATCGAATTTATGATTTATAGTGAAGGTAGTAACATTTTTTTAGATTGTGTTGTACAGTCCTGAAAAGTGTTTATCATGTTATAATCTTTTTAATAGCATCAAACAAATAGACATACATTCAAGGACAAGTTAACAGCATGCTCCAAGTAGGACAGAGTCACCACCATTTGCAGAGGGCACTGAGGTCTCCCCAGATCTGCATGGTAAAGGACCAAGTTCCCTAAATATTGTTTTGGATAATTCTTGTTTTCCACACCAAGTTAGAGGAGCATTGTATTTATTTTCTGGGAATTGTGTTATCATGCTAAATAATCTTCAAGGGTCAAAGAAACAGAGTCAAGGACACACAGCACATTTCACAAAGGGAACAGACAGTGACAATTGGTAAGTATCGGACAATGGTCTACTTTTACTAGCAAACAAAGATCAGTATGGCTCTTGATTACAGTGATTTTGAATGAATGTCTACTTTTCATACTCAAAATAGTTTTTAGTGAAAAAAAAAAACAAAGGAAAAAAAAAGATCAAGGAAAAAGTGCACCCATCCGCGACTAGACGTCAAGCACTGTGAAATATGTGAGGCTTTATGTAGTGGTAGTGTTTATCTGCAGGGTGTCCTTATTAGGTTACAAGGCCAATCAAAATAATAACACTGTTTCCAATATCATGAAACTAGGGTAGGCGATATCTTTTTCTTTTTTCTGAAGTGATCAAACATATACTCTGCATTGCATT
This sequence comes from Amphiduros pacificus, assembly GCA_949316495.1. Taxonomy (NCBI): domain Eukaryota; kingdom Metazoa; phylum Annelida; class Polychaeta; order Phyllodocida; family Hesionidae; genus Amphiduros; species Amphiduros pacificus. The sequence goes on from OX439000.1 coordinate 58,279,631, forward strand.
ATAAATATTACAAGACATTCAATCTTCACACTATTCCATGTTGTCATTGACTCTAAGGATTTTGACATCATTCAAAATTTGTGACTTTTACAAATAATTGATTATTACTCATCTTGCCCATCAAGATATCATCTAATCTTAATTGATGAACATCATAGGATAACCTGTGATAAGGTATCTGACCTTGATGCTGACAATTAAATGGAATAAATGAATATTCATCTATTCTTTCACCAATCAGTCCACAGCCTGATTTTTAAGAAGAGTCGTGACTTTTGTGCAATCTTGACACACCTTTTCACCAATGACAACAGGGATTGATTTGAGAGAGAAGTCTTGTAATGGAGCTTATTGAAAGCTGAGAAAAAATACATGAATTTCTTACTGAGACTATGTAATTTTACCTGGAAAGTCGAAAACACTTTGGGGTCACGTAAACAAGTCAGAAATCCAAGACAAGCTTTAATCTTTAAGGCCTCGCTAATATTATACTGCAGGGTATCAATCATATTGAAAACAAAGATGTAATTTTGCCTTGGTCATTGTTAATGTCTAAATAATTGGAATCTGCCAGCACAGGGTGGTGAAACTGCCTGGCTTTTTAAAAAAGAAAACTACAGATGAGACAACCTATTTTGGAGATTTTCCCCCACAAAAAAAACCAGAAACTTTTGTGGGAGGTCCCCTGGTTCCACTGGCACATTAGAATATACCTCAACTGACTGATATTCAATATTTTTCTACTCATGTACTGGAGAATAAAAACCTTGACAACTGTACCAGACAAGTTGCCCTTAGCAACCGTTTTGCTATGTCACAGTACGTTGTTGACGGAACGTTTGACATTCTACCTCATTCAGGTTAGTTTTGATTCTACCTCCTTCAGGTCGCAATCAAAATTTTCTTGTCTAGCCTCTGAAGAGTCACCCTGAGTGACGAAACGCATCAGGCATTTATTCTTGACAAATTTTTATTAGCCATTCGACTTTTAAAAGCAGGAACACTATAAGCGGACAAACTAATGAACTACTGGTAACAAATGAACTAACAAACAGATGGACAGCAAATTTAAGTCCCCCTCTTCCATTAAGTCAAGGTGTGGGACAAAAACGTATTTACCTGAAGTTTATTTTGCCAATCCCTGCATGCCATAAAGCTTGAAACTAGATAGATACTACATGACACAGTCAGAAGAGGCTCTGCAGGGGGATATTTGCTGACCTTTCATTTGCCATAAATTTTGCATTAATTTATTATCATTTAATACCATTTTATACCATCATATCAAATGTCCTTTAGGGAATTATGCATCAATTTGAAACTTCATTGTTTTGTCCTTATTACTTTAGTATGTAAAAATGTAATATTGTGTGATGTTCATTTGTGCATGTGACTATAATGTCTAAATTTACAGGATTGATGCAAAATAAATTTAATAACACTGTTAGTTGGAGCTGTACAACTGCTTGTATAATACAAAATAGCATACTATAATTTTTCTTTTCAGTGATAGATACAAGTGGTCATTTATATATTTTAATCATCTATTCTTTTAATGTGCTGAACCAAATTCTCAAAAATTCAAACATCAACAATTAATTGATTGTTATAAGATTCACGGACACACTGCTTGTCAGAATGTACTCTGTGTGTTTCCCATGCCTTATACATAAATTAAATCCCATCACCTTTTACATTACAAATGCAATTATAAATCCTTTAAAAATTTCAATAAAATACCTGTGTTGGTATATTTTGGTTGGTGCTCCTGAAAAATATTTATCAAATATCTTTGATACTCTTTTTTAGGAACTTCAAAAGTAAATGAAATAATGCTCACAGCATAGCACAGTGAAAGCATATCTAAAACATGTATTCAAGCACCACAAAACATGTATTCAAACATCCCAATTTTTTTTTCAAATATATATATAATTGAAATATTAAACATCAGGTAAGTGAATCTCTGCAGAAATCATGGGTATATTTTACTTTGTAGAGTGTTTCATGAGGCAAAATGAGAAACTAATTATTCAAAAAAACAAAATTTAATTTTCTTTTGTCCACAGTTGTGGTTTGATATTGACTTCTAACACTCAAAGGTTTTTATCTTATAGAAAATTAAAATGTAATGCCAGATTGCCTGTATATCCCACAATACATCAGTATCATGAAGGGATTTACTGCACGAAGAGTGTTGCAGAGCGTAACAATAGCTGGTAATGTGAGCTGGGTGTGCAAGTGGACTTGGTTTTGGGCTCAGGATGGCAGCAACAAAATAATAACAGCAAAAAAATAAAAATAACAACAAAATACATATCTTGTATTATTGACATTTCACATGATTATCATGCCTTATTAAAATGTCCCAAACATTTGTTGAACATGATTATTAATCTAAACTTGTTAAATGTCCTCAAATACATATATAGTGTGGCCAAGTTATCTCAAGAGCATCATCATATCCTGCACAGGAGGAAACCACTGCTGATTCAAACCCATCCTCTTTCATACAGATGTAAACAATCTCCATTATCATGCAAACTTAATGTGGCTTTTGTGATTGAATTATTATCACCAGAAATATTTCACATATGAATATTCCTTTTTCAATATGTGAAACTCACAACAAAATGTTTATATTTATGCCTTGAATCTTGATTGCAAACTATTTCAAGGTGTTTTCATATCATCAAGATTTTATTGTTCTGTATAAAACTTAAGTACATCATGGAATTAGTGTGATCTTCCTATGAAAGTCATAAAAATAATGCATTTTATAACTCAAAATAAACGAGTTACAAAAATGATCGCATGTTATGTCGCATGGTTGCAAATGTTAGACCCAGAACACCATGGTCATATCCCAGATAATATTTAGTGAGCTGCATGCAACCATGTTGAACACACAAACGATACAAACAATACCCAATACAAATTATAAAAAAAAACAAAACACAAATACTGTTTATATAAAATGTGCTTCATAAATTTGTTGAGGTTAGAATCTAGAAAAGTTTGATAATTTTCTGAAAAAGAAATTGTCACTTACATTGTTCCGTAAGTCGTCGGTACAATAGGAATATCTTCTGGTTGGAAAGTAATCGAATATGGAATGTGAAGTTGAGGGGCCAATTCTCGCAATATCATATTGCTGAAAAATTACAGAACATGCATATGTCAAATCCATTCAAAATATTAATTCAAATATGTGAGAAAAATATGACACTCAAATTGTTTGGTTCAGCAGTGTCAGGATACTAACCCAAGAATTTTGCCACAGTCGTCATAATACTTCATGGAGGTTTTCACAAAGCTAAACCCATTTACATCACACACATAAGATTTGCCATTGGCTCTCAGCAGATCAAAACCACATACTGTTTGCTGCAATATAAATACAGATTACATTAGAGAGAGGTCTGGACAGCAAGGTATGCCAAATAATTTTATATCTAAAATATTATAAATATATAAATTTCTTCTGATGACGCATGTTTCTTATAGTCAGGTTTCTATTCCATGACAAAATTGATGACCAAGTGACTTGTAAAATCTAATTATGGCTACACAGAGTATTCCAAAATGGGTTTATCTGAAATTTACAAAGCATGAAATTATTGGGAACCATAATCATGTCACCTACAGTGGATACCTCACACTGTGTAAATCATGGTTTAATAATTTCACACATATTAACTATTTAGCCTACTGTAAACCAGCTCCCATTAAAGAAGCAGCCTTACCTTGAATGCCAGGCACACTTTCCTTGCAATAAGCTTCTCTTTGGCAGACAAGATGACTGGGTATCTGACTTCTTTGCCATCTTTATCTCGCTCCACTTTGCCGTCGAGGGCTGGTGACTTACGAGCCTCTGCATGGGCATACTCTCCCCCCACAGTGTACACCTTGACATCAGTGCCATCTGTTGGCATGAACTCCTCATATATGTAGGACCCAGTCTTCCTCACATTACTCACTGGGGAATACACACTACTTCTGGAGCCTATCTGTAATCATATGAAATAACAATTTGAAGCCACAAGGACATTAACAAAATTATAATTCTCAGAAACTAGCAACATTTGAAAATTTTTAACTAACAATTAAGTCTGATTTAATTTGAACACACAATTCTTGTTGTTTTTCTGTTTGATGTTTTTTTTGTTTTGTGTTTTTGGGTTTTTAAATTTCTATTTGTTTTATATGTCTAAATTTATCTATTTATATCTTATAACCCTTTCATTTTACAAAAAGTTCAAAAGAAATTTAAGCATAAATAGCCTTATATTTTTAAATTAAATCAAACTTCAGTGCTCTTGCTATATAACGTTTCTCAACAAATATCAAATATGTTCCCAATTAACTCAAACTGGCTAGATTGAGAATTGAGCAGAATTGACTCGTCCTGTGTGTATTTTTTTATGTGATATTTGCTTTAAACCATGAGACTGATAAGTCAGTCCATAAATTGCTCATTCATACACTTAGGATTGAAGCACAAACATGCACTGACCTAAGTGAATAAATGTAGCTTGGTGTATAAACATTGATACGTATATAAAAAACCAAATTGGAAGATACAAAATAAATTAGCAGGAATTGTCAAGAATATAATAAAAACAAACAGATATATACTGGTGAGTGATCAAACAATGCATAAATAAAAAAAATAATTTGCACAAAATTTTTTTATACAGTTCAAACAACATTTTTTGCTGTCGCAACAGAACTAGTCTTTCAAAGTCAAAGGTCATGATATAACTTAATAAAAGCTATCATTCTTTGAACACAAGCTAGAATAACAATAAACTTCACACACAAGAAGCTGCAAAGATCTTTACCTTCATCAATTTAAAATAAGATATATTATATTTTCCTATAGAGAAGATTGATAAACAGACAATTGTAACCATGTCATGATGAACATTTAAAGTGAAAATAAAGGTTCAATTTTATTTTATTGCAAAGATAAGGCAAAAATCAAAGTTTTGAACATGTGTGCCCGACAAAACAGAAGATGAACACTAAACCCTGGGAGTTGCAACCAGTGAAATGACTAGATCCTTGCAAATACCTGGTCAAGTAAAATTTGGCACTTGAACATCATTGGGTATAACCAGGATGGGTTGGCAGTTTTCCCAGGGAAAAAATGACTGCTGAAGTGGGCCATGCTGCCATCTGGTGGCTCTTGCCTGGTGACTCCAGGCAAATGATTTTATAATTCTACTTGCCATGATTCAAGTTGATATTTCATTATTTCCATTGTTTTATATTATGAGCCTGTAGATTTAATAGAAAAAGTCTAGCTGATCTAAAAGTGATCAAAATCTTTAATATCAAGGCCTGCATGCATAGTCCTTGTATCACACCATTCCTTTAAGACATGCTGACACATTGCACAAAGTCCTAAAACATGTGAAGGCCAAAGTTCATCAAGTAAAACACAGTATTCAAGATGACTTCACTCAAGCATTTCTTACCAACAACTTTGTCTATTTACAACAAAAATAATAAATACAGCTGTTTGTGTGATATAGAGTCTGTAGCAGAAAACGTGATCATAACAACAGATTGATGTTTGAAATACAACTTAGAACTTAAATCTGTTGATGATTGTCCATTCTGTCCTGATCATTCTTTTATAATTACATATTCTCTCTTTGCTGGAATATGAAAATCTTGTGTTATAGATATTAATATGTATTCACCCCATGCTTGATTATTAGATGATTGTTTCATCTCAATGTGGAAATCTATCATCTCCATACAATGATTTATCTATCCCAGCTTGATTATCTATCTTGGCTTCACATGAAGATGATTATCTATCTTGGCTTCACATGAAGATGATTATCTATCTTGGCTTCACATGAAGATGATTATCTATCTTGGCTTCACATGATGATTTATCTATCTCTGCTTCACATGATGATTATCTATCTTGGATTCACATGAAGATGATTATCTATCTTGGCTTCACATGATGATTTATCTATCTCTGCTTCACATGATGATTATCTATCTTAGCTTCACATGAAGATGATTATCTATCTTGGCATCACATGATGATTATCTATCTTGGATTCACATGATAATGATTTACCTTCATATTGACTGATATTTAGCCATACCTTTCTAAAGAGACGCTGACTGCCACCACCCGCAGATGTGGGGAAGTAGATATAGACATTGTGATCCTCCGCCGACACTGGCTTCTCCACGAAGGGCTTATGGAACATAACATTGTCCACCTCAATATGATCTTCCTGCTCCACCAACTCACTGACTGCAAACAATGATCAAGATCTATTACCACTTCAATTTACATGAGAAATGACACAAATTATATGCATGTTGTATTTACTGCCATGGTTTATGTATAAGGTGTATATTAAGATGTATAAGGTTATTTATAATATTTGAAAGAACACATGAAGGTTTCTTTGTTCTGAATATCTGAGGATATTGATAGATCTGAGTTTGGTATGTGAGGATATTGTGTCAGGGTACTTACTGCAGCCTGGCTTGTCTCTATTCAGCACCACATATCTAGGCTGCTCTATGCCCTGCTTGACAAGTATATTATGCACTTCCCGTCTGAAATAAAGCGAGGCCACAGAGTGGAAATGTATATTCGTATATAACTGTAAGATGATGGAGTGTAAACATATATATGCTTATATAAATACAAAACTAAGGCCATGGGGTATAGATATATATGCTTATACAAAACTAAGGCCATGGGGTATAGATATATATGCTTATACAAAACTAAGGCCATGGGGTATAGATATATATGCTTATACAAAACTAAGGCCATGGGGTATAGATATATATGCTTATACAAAACTAAGGCCATGGGGTATAGATATATATGCTTATACAAAACTAAGGCCATGGATTGTTGAAATATATATGCTGAATTTGATATATTGTGGCACTTATTTTTCATCTTATTAGAGGACGAAAGTTTGCTCCAATTTGTCATGAGGACAACACATTGACAAATTCTGAATTAAAAGTGTGAAGCAAAAAATATTTCATGAAAACTAATATTGGTTCTGGCTGACTTTGAGCATGTTATTTCTGAAGGTAAAAGTATGCCTTAATTAATAGATAGAATGCAAAAATGCACACACACCTATCTTGTATTTTATATTGCATATAGAGATCATTGATGAGGACGGGTTTCCTAAGCTTGGCATATTGCACTGCCTTGTCCAGAGGGAATCCTTTAGAATGGAAGGAGATGAGGCAGTCACAGATTGGCCAATTCTCTGCTGGTTCATTCAGTATCACAGCTTCATCAAACACCACTGATTTGATGTATTCAAAGCGAGACAGACGCTCCAGGATCTCCTGCATGGGTTTGGAGCGTGATTTTTTGGCCATGGAGCAGATGCCCACCAGGATCTGTCGTTGCTGCTCATCATCACAGTCCTTGAAACAAAAAAAACACAAGAAAACATATAACTCACGATGAGACACAATTTTATAACCCACCCGAGATTTTAAGTATTTTGGTATCATATTTCTTGTTTCAATAAAACATTTCTTGGAAATAATAATCACATTTATTTATCGAACACTTACGGGGCTGCTGTCTCCTCCAACAAAGAAAGATGCAGATGGCGTATCTGGGCAGTCTACAAAGTGATCAGCAGGGTCGGGACAGCTGTTATCCATGATAACAACTATAAGCTACCCCAAACAAACAAGGCTCTTTGTCATGTGCCATTCATTTTGCTGAAATAAAAAGATACAGCAATTGGTAGTGAAATCTATCTTTAAATATTAGAAGCCTGACTGGATATCTAGAGTCCTTTTAAAAACCTCTATGAAGCTGGCAAAGGAACATGCAATAAAAATCTTACTGATTCTAAGTAATCATGTAACACCTGAAAATCTTTCTTGAAAACTTATTGTTATAAACATTAATATACAATAAGTATATTGATCAAATGATATTTTTTGTTGTTTCATTACTTTTTGTAAAGATTGTACTGCCAGAATAACTTGTGCTCGCAAGGATGACATGCTCATTTCTTGCCTAATATCATCTTAAAAAGTTTAAGCTTTTCATGAGATATTGACTTAAAAAATCAAACATAGTTATCCCAGTTATGTCAACTCTAACATTCACTATGATTCAGTACAATCTACTGCTCACAGATGGACCTTTTTAATATCTATTGCCATTAGGCCAGGCCATGAAACAGGCAGTTGAAAGTCAGACATTTTTAAAAACTCTGTCAAATATCAAGCAAACCTTATCAAGCTACTATTTGCAATTGAGCTGAATATTGAGTCTCGCACATCATGTGTTTATCTGTTTTCACAGCACTACTGTACCTAGCTTTACTAGGCCTCTTCAATATAGGCCTAGCGATGATGCAACCAATTGTTGTACTATTTGGGCGCTCATGAATATTAATGAGCTAGAGATTCGAGTTGCGTCATCGTATTGTGCTGTTGGATACAATCAGTGGGCAGGGCTTATGGAACGGGCCTGTTTGATCATATCTGATTGCATAATCGGAGAGGGTGTAATACTGAGCCCGATACAAAGGAGAGTAAGCACTACTGATGTTGTCTTGAGGAATAAAATAAGGAGTGATCACATGACCAAATGTCATTGTATGACTCAATACGGAAACCATATCATTTCTCATGATCAAACTATAAATTGTCAATAATGAACATGTCATTAAAGCAGATGATCTGCTATTAATATAAGTATTTTTTACTCAGTTTTGACAGATCTTATGAAAATCTGAGGTGAAAAAATATGAAAATGTCCAGATTATGCTGCTGGTATATGAAAGATTTTTAAATTTTTTTTAAATGTTTGACTTGTTTGTTAAGTTTTTGTTTTGTTTGTTTAGCTTTTGTTTTGTTTGTTAATTTATCCATTTACACTTTGTTTTGGTTTGTTTTATTTATTGTTTGTTTTCTTTACTTTCTGTTTTCTTTACTTACATTCTGGAGATTTCTGTTAACAAATCATTTAACCACCCATGAAGTTTTTTTGGTAAAACTTTTGGAGAAAAGGGTTTTATGATTTAAAAACCAAGCTTGATTTTTTTCTGGTACATACAGTGACCGGCAACTGTCCGAAACCGGCAGTTGAAACTCAGACATTTTTAACTCAGTCAAATATCAAGTAAAACTGTGCTGTACTTAGTGCAATTGAGCTGAATATTGTGCCTCACGCGTCATCTTGTATTGTAATTTCTATTCCTTTCAAAATATTAAAAGTGTTTATTTGTTTTTACAGGCGTGAATATCATGCTTATTCTGTAAATATTGAACGGGTATCATTTTTACTCCACAGGCCTTTAAGACTGCTGATCTTCTATTGCCGTGAGCAGTTTTTATCCAGTTATGTCTTATGAAAGGTTTTGTGAAAATCGGTAGTGAAAAACATGAAAATGTCCGGATCAAACTGCCTGTCACTGTACATGCAAACATCTCTGTTCAAACTTTTTGATCCCATAAGCCAAAAAAATGTGTTGTTTACAAAGAGCCCATGACATGTGAAACATATTGTTTTTGTCAGTGTAACTGTAAGTGTGGATGTAAGTAGGCACAAATGCCAAATGGATTATGGAGCTTCAGTTTTTCTTGTTTCAAAATTTTTGAAATTTTCCAGGTTCCCAGGATGTCTATAAGTTTCCTGTTATAGATGTGGGAACAACGTCAATTGCAAAGTATACAAAAACGATTCGCCCTTGAGCTTCTCTGGGTGAAAAGTGCGTTGAGAAGAACTGAGATTGTGAGAAACCTTGAACTTGACAATCAGTCAACCACTGAATCAGGCCCTTACTTCAGTGCAGCTAATGCTGAATGCATAATTATACTAAATCAATGAGCTACAACAATTAAATTGCCAACTTACCGCTTTTTTGATCTAATTTAAATATGTCTAGTGCAGATATCACCTGAAATTTGTCATTTTATTCTCATTCGATAGCAAAAAAAAAAAGAATCCGGAAGTTAACAAAATCATGTGCTTCCGGAATTGTCGGCGGTTTGGTTAAATATTTTGCAGTGGTAATGTACAGTAATATTTGGAATTTTATGAGTGAAAATATCATAAATTGTTGTCCTATTTGTATGTTATGTGTCGTTCAATGTGTCATTTTGTTTTTATGTTCATTCCTGTCCAAGAATGAATTCTAGGTAGAAATACTGTATTATCGCTCACAATATCAGAGCACAGTCAGACTGAATGCCTCGAATGAGTGACAAGTGACAGCTTGACAGAATGACAGTTGTCAATGCCAGTTTTGGTCAGAAGTGAATTACATGCTAATTGCAAAGTGGGAAAAAGAAAGCTAGCCAATCCTGTGTACTTTAATTGAATTAACCACCCAAATGAGTCTGATGAGGGAGTAAAATGTCTATTCTCGACCGGGAGTATCCGGGTCACTCAGTGCATCACGTGATTTCACAGCTTGGCGACCAGAGCGCGAGCCACTGGCCGCTGAAAACAAACGCGTAGCAACCATTGACAAGAAACAGCTGTGAACCTTCAACATTTACGTTTTCCGTGATATCTTTGCAATGCTTCAAGATATCAACAAAAAGTAAAGAGATTTAGAATCTGTGGACCAAGACGCTTCCATTGACATGATTGACATGATAATAAATTTCTTCGTATCGCTGCTGAATACTTTGTAATATGATGTACGTGACGTCCTTGAACTTAGTGTCAAAACAAACACGTGGTAGAATATTTCTTTGTGTATTGCAGCCAAAGATATTATAATTATATCCCTTTTAATTATTATCGTTTATAGCACTCGATTTGCCGTAAATCCCCATGATAATATTGGGTAAATACCATTATTTATCATTTAAAACGCAATTAAAATCGATCCACGTGTGAAAGCATTTCTGTCAAAATGGGAAGACATGACTCAAAGACGAAATGCCCTTGAAGATCAATACTGTGAACGCTGATAATCCCGGGCTGATAATTGCCATCAGTGAAATTTTATTATTGATTTTAATTGCGTTTTAAATGATAAATAAAGGTATTTACCCAATATTATCACATATTATGCTTTGCAGGTCGAGAACAGAACAAAACGATCCATTATTGAGAGCATGAAAACAAATATCGGATATGCGGACTACTCTGTCTATTCGTTATTTCTTTGTGCTTATAAAGCCAATGATATTAATTACATGTATATCGCTTTTAATTATTATCGTTTATAGCACTCGATCGGCTGTAAATCGTCGTGATAATATTGGGTAAATACCTTTATTTAACATTTAAAACGCAATTAAAATCGATCCACGTGTGAAAGCATTTCATGACGACCTCGTGTTGCAATAGGTGTGTTCACTTTGTTTTCAGCGGCTCCCTGGTCGCGAGGGAAGTCACGTGACCCGTGACGTTGCACCAAGGTAGGGAATTATTAATGACCTTTGCCTTTGCCTTTGCCTTTGGCTTTGGTCTTTATTATTGTACTTAGTGCTAGTATCCAACAAAAATATGTTTCACCCTAAAAGGATTACTTGTCAGCAGTCAATTTTCTCCAATGAACTAGACTGACTGCCAACAGCTACGAGGATCCTCGCGAGCTTAGCCACTGTAATTAGTAGTTATTTGTAGTGGCTGAACTTGGGATTTAGCTCAGGTGTTTGTCTGGACAAACCAACTTTTAATATCGCTGGCTGATATTAAAATTAACTAAATACAAGATGAAATTGCTATAATTTACAACCTTGGACACTTAAATGCAAAAAAAAAAGTTTATTTGTTCAGAATAGTGAGGAAGCATATTATGTTCCCACATTTTAATAAATTTAATCCATTAAACAGAAAAATGTGCAACAAGCACACACGATAACTCCAAAATGTACAGGTCATTTATTATAACCTCACCTCTCACCTTTCGGTCATGCATTAAGAGCTGAGCAGCTGAGCAATATTAATACTTTCCTTGAGAAAAATAATCTCGTATGACATATACATTTGAAGTGTGTAATTAACATCACTTTTAATAGCACTATTATATATAGTTTTTTCTTTTAATCTTTCTTGTTTAGTATATTTTAATCATAACACAAACTCAAAAAGAAATGCTCACAATTTTTTAAAAATCTGTTTATTACAAACAAATTTACAACCCATAAATTATTTGCATCAAATTGGTTCCAAATGTCCTTGATTTATTAACTCCTGATATATTCTTATTTTTCACTGACACAATATTTAGTACTTAAAAGGATAATCGTCATACTAATCATTTTAAGATAAAGCTATCATACTTTCATCTTAAGGTTATTGAACAATTAGGAGTCAAACATATATATTTTCATGTATAAATATAACCATATATGTACATGGCTATTTTGTGACTTCCATCAGTCACACTTTGCACATATGTCATGTTAGACACATTATGATCACATGTTGGCCCCGTTGACCTTATCTGGTTACATATTTGAGCAAATACATCTAACCATCTTGAATTTAATGATGATAATTTTCGTGTTCATCTGATGTTTTCTGAATTGTAACCTGAATGGATATAATAAATAAACCAATGAAATTTGTTTTATATTTATTGAAGGAATCCAGGGAAGGAATGTCTAACATGTATTGTAAGACATGCACCATGAATTCACTCAGGAATAATATAATATATCAAATGATGCGTGGAAAGAGCAGTATGAACTTGTATTTAACCTTCAGTTCACATCACAGGTATTTCTCTTCAAATGCCTCAAGACCCAAACAATGGCCAAATTTACATATTCAAACTGATAAACATTCTGTGAGAACATTTTTAAACAGAAATGTTAATACTTATTACCTGAAGAACACCAGTGGATTTTTGTTAAATTTGTACAAGTGTCCAGGGAAGTACAGAACCTTATGTACAGACTCAGGGACCAATGTGCTCAGAAACGAGCTGAGAAGAAGGCCACCATGGAGAGTGTTATTTCTAGGAACAGATGAATTCTCCTTGCATCACTTAAAAACTCTCAATGAAAATAGGTATGAATAAATTTTTTGTTTCCAATCTTACTTCTGGTGAAGATTTTTGCTTACTGTGACCATACTGTAACATTAACATAATTATGATACTCTGTAGGAATGGCTCTCCTCTTCTGTTAAATTAAATAGAACAAAATATAATATGTTCTCTGTTTCTCAATGTTTTGATTTTTCATATCACTTTCAAGAGTATCTTAACCTCAGGTCATGATAATAGTCCTGCCGATTTCCTAAATATAATGCTTTAGAATCCAATTCTTGATTTTGAATGTGAAAACAATGTGTTTTAAACATTTGTCTCAATCAAATTTTGCAGGTCTTCTACATCATCAAGGAGAATAATTGACAAGTTAGATGTAGTTATTCACAAAGAAAAGGTGATTATTTTCCACATGTTACCAGCAAACATTAACATAACAAATGACTGATAAAACATTACAATGATTTATTTAAATAACACTACCTAAGAAGACACATTGTAATCAGTTGTCAATAAAATATATTCTGTAAAATTTTCAGTGTGCAGTTCAAAGATATTCAGTGGAGCAAGGGCTCACAGTGTATCACTGGCCCCTGCCAGACCTGTCCTCCCAGTATGATGTTGGAGTTATTGTTTCATTTGGTCATCTTATACCAGCCTCTGTTATTAATATGTTCCCATGGTGAGTAAATGATTGTTACAAAGTAGTATACTGTAAGCTGAAGTTATCTATATTTTCCCATAGTGAGTATATGTCCCCAGGTCCTATAAGGCAAGTCTCAGGGAACAAGATAAAATAGCACAAAAAACAACTGAAAAACAATTAACAGAACAAGATGCTTTAGAACATAACATTTGTGATTACCGTTAAACAATCAAACCTCCATTGGTCTCTTATGTACAAGTATATTTATAAAACACTTTACATCCTGATTTACTTTGGTATCTCACTTCTCAGCTGAGACAACTCCTCTAGTCTGGCCTTCAATCTCTCTAATCTCTGTACCTCTGCTTCACCTAGACCAAAATGATCCAGTGGAAAAATATCTCGCGAGAAGGGACAGTCAACAATCATTTTCTCAACATAGCTATACCAAGGCTGAAGAACAGCTTTAGATTCTTCTGGAACTTGATAGTAGTGGTTTTTGTACTGATCTGGATCAAGTCCGTAAGGAAGGATGGCATCTGGGTGGAGACATTGAGGTGGACACTTGAAGAAAATGGCTGTGTCATGACAAAACAGTGTTTGTCCCACATAATCTACCTGATGGTTGGGAACAGCAATGGTGTCCAAAGCCTTTTTGATCGCATCCTCTTTTGCACCCAAACTTTTTTCCAGAACTCTGAGGACTACTATAGGACCTTTCAGTTCAAGCAAGGTAGCCTGTACAGTTTTACTGTCCAGAGTCGCTGTTGGCTGTTCTGAATTAACATCTTCCTGAACAATTTCTGTTTTTACGCTTGGGACAGTTTCAAGAGACCCATTTTTTGAAGTTAGTGATTCTGACTCAGGTAAAATGGTTATGTGGCTTTTGTCATCAATATTATTGTCAACTGTTTGTTTAATGCTGTCCTCTGGTGGTTGGGAATCAGTGGCACCTGATGGCCGTGAAGTGCTGCAATCTAGTGCCTGTGGCTGTTTTGGGTCAAATGGGTCATTCTCCAAGGCAGCTGCTAAGTTTGCCAAGCCTTCCAAATCATCCTGTTAATCAGAGAAATCTTTATGCAATTTAAAAACGAAGAGACAATTTGATAGAAACATTACTCTCATGACATGAAATGATGTTTATCACATGACAATGTAATTTTTCTAAAAGGAAGTGATTTAACCTATTAAATTATCTATGGCACCATACACAGTTAAAGACATGGGCTGATATTATTAATAATAATTGGCAGCCAAATTTGAGCAGGAAAATTCATGCATGTGACTTAAACTGGTCATGAGTAGCTGTTGTGTTGAATATTTTGGTCACAAAAACCTCTTTTTGAGGGTTATCAAACAGGTAAAAGTATATATCTCTAAATTAATGGCAGGGTCATCCATATTAGAAGTTTAAAATTATGCATTATACAAGGCACCATTCACACTCAATGAAAATCATTATCTATAATGAGTGCCTAAAGCCCCAATATTAAAGGTAATGGCAGGACTCACATCTTCATCTGAGGGTTCTACATTATAGTTTAAGCTGTCAGCCAGTTGTTCCAGTCTGGATGAGCCTGGTATCGGACTGTCACTGAATCCACTTCCCCCTGGTCGGTCCTCCTCAGATTGGCCTGAAATGGAATTAATAGGTGAAGAGTTAAAAATAAATCAAATAGAAATGTTATTGAAAATCTTGAGCCATTTTGTGAAAATACAAAGGCTTTTTTTAAAGTGGAGGTACAGAGGTGATAATAAAAATCATCATGCAAAATTGTGTTTAAAAAAGAGTGGATTAAAAATGATTGTTGCACACCTGAAGTTTCTTGCTGATTGGATTGCTGGCACTCAGACCGCGACTGTCCATTTGTTCCACGATATCTGCTATTGGAACTTGAATGGCTTGACCCAATCTGAAAAAAATATGGTTTAAATCCTTCGTTGTAAGAAAAGATTTGAGGAATAGAGAAAAATTATGAGCATATTTTCTACATGGAAATTAATAGCAACACAAAACAAAACTTGGGTGCATTATGCACATGTACAAGTACATGACATTTTATTTTCATTAGAGAAATCAGCCAGATTGTCAACCTCCATTCAGCCACTGAGGCACATTTATTCAATTAAATGTCACTTTTAGAATATTGTTTGATCTTGAAAAATGCCACGGAAGCAATAAATACACATGGCCATAATATCTTTCTGATGCAAGAGAAAACAGCCACTTCACCAGACTTACAGGACTCTCTGGATGTTCACTTCTGGTTGATTGTGCATTGCTGGATCCAAAGAGATAGTTTTCTGAGGTTTGATTTTGTGATGGAGTTCTGGGTGACTGTTGAGTGATGGCCTGAAGCTGCTCAGAATACATGCCATTATTATCAGATGATTCAGAAACGCCTCCCGAAGTGACAGGAACTATCTGTGTGATTACAGGTTGTCCATTCTGAGTGAACATTTCTTGTGGAACACCAGGGAGTGGATCATTGCTACTGGAATCAGATGGTGCTGCCACCTGTGGCTGAATAATTCGAGCATCATTTTGTTCTATTGTTCCGGTTGGTACCACCTGTACAACTTCAATGTCTCTCTGCTTATCTCTGTGAGTATGTTGCAAATGAGAGACCCGATCTTCTGCAGCTTTGCTGTTGTTCTGGCTCACAGGCTGGCCAACTTGGGGTTGTGGCATTATACTCTGTTGATTTGAATGCAGTTGCTGGCGAGCTGTCTGGTTGCCTGGTTGTGATGTATATGGTGCACTCATGGTCTGCTTATAGCGAGGGGGTCTTCCTGGTTCTACCCGCTGTAGTTGCATGCGTGCCATATACTCTGTCTGCAGGACCCTGCCCGCTACATGAGGATAATTGCTCAGCCTTGGCACGGCAGAGGGCGCTCTGAACGGGTACTGCCCAGCAGGGGGCGTACCACTGATATGCTGGCCTGGCCTGTGATATTGCTGCTGAGTTAAATGTGGTCGGATCTGTGGGAAGGAAGCACCTCTCCCCATGACTTGAGGATTTCTCATATATGGGTTATGCCTTAACGCCTGACTGTATGCGATCCTACTAGAGGGAGGCACACGTTCCTCATAGACCACAATTACATCATCATTACCACGTGACTTCTTCGATCTATGATCGTCTTCATCTGTCAGATTGATAACGTTCTTATCTCTCTTGCGCGATTTACTTGACGTTCTCTCTGATGACTGATGTTTGTCTTTCGGAGGTGGGTCCGTCTTCCCAGCTTCAACTCCATCTTTCAGAGCATCATTTATGCTCACTAAGAATACATCTTTATCATCGACAGTTATTCCAATGAGCCCTTCCACCTTGATGTGAGATTTGTATTTGAGCCCACTCTTGCATAGAAGAGGGACGGCATCTTGCAGCAAGTTCTTTATCTTCTCGTGTTCTTCCTTCGCTCCCATCTTTTATTCTCTGCAAAAATGCAGTAAAGAAATATATTAGTGACATTATTTTCAAAACAAGTTACACTGAAATTTGTAACAGATTTCCAAAGGAAAGTTTTTTCAGGTCCAACTAAAAGTTTTAACTTCCTCCCTGACTGTACAATTTATGAATCTTAACATTCTTTCCAATTTTATACTGTGCCATTTTGATCTGTCAGATCTTTCAGAATAATTTGTCAAATTTTGAGATGTACATGGTACAGTAATAATGGAAAGAAGTCTTGAGAAAAAAATATTTAGAAATCTATAAATCTACAAATAAAGAATATAATGAATGTTTAACAAGGAATATAATATTTTCATGTGTATAATTTCAATGATTCCCTTGAGAAAAATAATTTTGATACCTTTTCTGGAAATGCTACTATATGAATGAGTATTAACAGCATGATAAATGGGAAAGGCACTGTGGAAATCTATCTTGCAATACAAACTCTACAAGATAAGGGGATTGTTCATCAAATAAATTGGATGAAAATAAATCTCTCAAGCAAACTCAGATTCATTCATTGTGTTCATAACAAATACAGTGATCTGCACCACAGATTTGCCATGTACTACTCCCAAAGGTTGTCAACCATGTAAATAACTTCTTATTCAATCTAAAGACATATATTCTGTAATTTACTGCACATTGCCACAATGCACTGGTCAACTTGTGCACACTTTCATCTTGGATACAAGGTGCATAGCACTGTCTACAACTGCATGGTTAATTAACATACAAACAGACCAAAGAATCTCAGCCCTCCCTCAAGGATAGCATCTCCCTATTTTATACCTCAGACAACTTAAGGATGACTTTTATCCTCATAAAAATAGGAATAGACCTGACAGAAAACACAGTGATGGATCAGATTTCCTCTATTCACAAAATTAAAATGTACAAATTTGCAAAATTACTGAATGTAATTCCAAATTTTATGGTTCAGTGAAACTCTCAAGACATTTATTTGCATTTTGCAGACCAGAACATGATCTAGATTTCAGATTTTAAACATGATTTTCATCTTACCAACAATCAACTGTCAGCAAGGCTTTGTTGTTCTCCTTCTTCTCCAAAGTGTGTCTGTGAGGGGTATCTGCAAAAGAATATATCAGAATTGTGGTTGAAAATTATGTTGCTACAATTATTTAATATTGCAAATTAAACAAGATGTGGGAGATAAAAAGACTCCCATTTATCCAAACACTACTTCTCCTACCCCTTCCTACCACTACTAATACTATTATAGTCACTGCTATTTCCTATATTACTAATCGTATCACTACTACCATTACTTCTCCCTCCATTACTACTGCTACTACCACTACTGCTTCTACCTTCATTACTACTGCTACAACCACTACTACGTCTCCCTCCTTTTACTACAACCACTACTACGTCTCCCTCCTTTTACTACAACTACTACTACTTCCTCCATTACTCCTGTTACTACCACTACTGTTACTACCACTACTACGTCTACCTCCTTTTACTACTGTTACTACCACTACTACTTCTCCCTCCTTTAACTGCTACTTTCACTACTACTTCTCCCTCATTTAACTGTTGATACTACCACTACTACTTCTTCCTTTTACTACTTTTACTGCCCCTACTACTTCATCCTCAATTACTTCTGTTACTACTTCTACTAATTCTCCTTCCTTTTACTACTGCTACTACAATTACTACTTCTCCCTCCATTACTACTGCTACTACAATTACTACTTCTCCTTCCATTACTACTGCTACTACAACTACTACTTCTACCCCCTTTTACTACTGCTACTACCACTAATAATTCCCCCATTACTACTGATACTACTTCCATTACTTCATCTTTCATCGTCCATTACTACTGATGTTGCCACTACTACTTCTTTCTCCATTACTACTGCTGCTATCACTACTACCTCTACTTTTTCTTCCTCCATTACTACTGCTGCTATTACTACTGCCCCACTAACTCTTCTTCCATTACTTCTGTAACTACCAATCCTACACTACTACTTCATGCTCCATTATTTCTAATACTACCACTTCTACTGCTTCCTAGATTACTACTGCTGTTACCACTACTACTTCCTCCTCTATTACTACTGCTGCTACCACTACTACTACTTCCTCCATTACTACTAATACTAACACTACCATTTCTTCCTCCATTACTACTACTTCAAAAAATACTACTACTATTATTTCCTCCTCCATTACTACTGCTACTACTACTACTGCTATGCATGCATATACTACCTTCACAACTACTACTCCTGATATTGCCCATTACAACATAGTTATTTTTTTATGCTTCTATGATTACTGCCTATAAAACTGTAACAGTTAACTTTTTCCATCACGCACCATTATATTTATTTACAGATATTGATTTCTTAATATCTCTCATTTTCAAAGTTACCTGAAAAAGAATAGGATACTTACTGTTGTCTGTATTGTGACAGTTTCTGTTTTTATGTCTTTTGAGTGTGGTTTCTGATGATGTGCTTTAGGAGTATCCTGAATGTGCATCCCAGTTTGCTGCCACTTTGGCGCGGGGCGTCACCCATTATACACACAGTGCTGAATGGGGACACAATCTCAGGGGTATCTGTCATAGACATCAGGCCACACAAGTAAGTGATAATCTCAGGGCTATCTGTCATAGAAATAAGGCCACACAAGTAAGTGATAATCTCGGGGTATCTGTCATAGACATCAGGCCACACAAGTAAGTGACTTTCTCAGGGGTTTCTGTCATAGACATCAGGCCACACAAGTAAGTGACAATCTCAGGGCTATCTGTCATAGACATCAGGCCTCACAAGTAAGTGACAGTCTCAGGGGTATCTGTCATAGACATCAGGCCACACAAGTAAGTGACAATCTCAGGGGTATCTGTCATAGATATCAGGCCACACAGGTAAGTGATAATTTCAGGGGTTTCTGTAATAGACATCAGACTACACAGGTAAGTAGACATAGATATTTTCAATGGTATTAAATTTGTTAATATATCTCATTAGTATAACCTTGAAGACCTTTTTATAATAGAATTATAAAATAATGCATACATTGTATTGTAGGTTTGATGTGGGACCCATTGTTGCCCAGGAGCCAGTCTCAGTGCCCACGGGTTGCTCAGCTCATCATCTGATGCATATTATGGCAGATAAAGGTGCCAGTATGGTGGGTTTGCTAAGAAATCATACCTAATTTACTCAGGAAAAATCTTATTAACTATCTGTATTTAAATCTTGGATGCATCTTACATGCAAGTGTCTTGACAAAACTGTGCAATTTGCCAGCCTCAAATATCTAATAAATCAACTGTCAATCATTCATTTCAGTTGATGAAATGTCTGGAGAACTTATCAAATCTTAAAAAGGTTGAGCAGGATTCTACAGTAAAGTCTACCTATGGTAAGCTATAGATAAGTGTTCTGATGGTTAGATTATGTCTTATTTTTAATTTAACTGTGTGCTTTGCCACCATAAAGCTGGGAGCTAAGGATATTAGTTGGTCAGTATCAACAAAAGAGATTTTTATTACTGAATCATTTTAGCAATATATGACTGTAAGAAATAGTAGAAAAAAATAGTTTTTTGTTGTTCTAAACCTTGCTGGTAAAGACATTCCAGAAAGTTAAAATGTCAATCTTTCTTTTTTCTAGCACATAAATTTAAACAGCACCATGCCAATGTGAACTGGGATTTGGAAAGTGTAGATGACATAGACAGACATTATAGGGCTCTCGGAGACATGGTGACCAAATTTGACTCTTTATAATATAATATAATTGAAATATCTGTTTGGACAAGGCTTTATGAGATGAAATTCATGGTGTAGGTTTGATTTATATATTTTCAAAATCATAAAGATATGTTTTTTAAATGAGAAAAGTATGGGTCAAAGTTTTTTTCAAGGAATATATTTTTTTTTCAGTTGAATTTGCGGAGTTATTGGAAGGAATATAATGTAAGACTGTTGGAAATGATTCCACCTACAGATTTCAAAGGTTCTTATCAGTACAATTGTTATTTGACTTCTTTATCCTCTTAGAAAGTAACCTTTTTATCAGACAAATCACAAATAATAGATATTTAGTTTGCAATCACATAACTTCTCATAAAGTTTATCGCATTGTGAGACATATACAATTATCTCAGTCACTTAAGGATTTGTTGTATCAGAACAGGATACTGTTTGACCCACTCACCATGTTTGTGGATAAACATAACAAACTGTACTTTTAGATACTGAGTCATATTTATTGAGAAAAATGGGAGACCAGAATGTGCCTAATGGTTATGCAGTCTTTGTCAAGCAAAAAGGGGCCCTCTGCATAAAATGTAGGGTGAGTGTATATATAAGAACTGATTCTACAAGGATTCATACTTTTAAATATATTTGAATGTCATCAGTATAGAAATTGTATAATCTTGTTTCCTGAAATATTCCTGAAACATGCATGCCCCTGGCAAAAATAGACAGCTTTAAACGTTATACTTTAATAATATACATGAATGAGAATAGTAAAGATTATTTAAATCTGCTACTAAAATCTACTAACAAAAAGCCATATATGTAATTATAAAATATATACATCAGATGTAAATTTGACAAACCAAATACTCAAGTACTGAGAATATACACATAATTTTTAAATACAATTTCAGGATGGCTGGGTTGGATTTGAGAAGATTTGTATTCGAAAGAAGATGACAGCTTTAGCATTTCACAATGGCTATCTCAGGAAGCCAGAAAACAAGGATGTGTGCTTTACTAGTCTTCCCAACAAGCTAAGCAAATACTTTGGTAGGCAATGACAATGCATGCTTTATTGAACAGTTCAGAATATTTGTGTTCTGGTTCTTGTTGATAGAGATTAAGATTGGATTAACAAACGTTGTTCTGATATAAAGTTATACATTGTAAATAAAGTACTGCTACTAATTATTATTTTTATGATGACATGAAAAAGTGTGATAAGGATTGGATCTTAATATAAGAAAATGGAAGCAGTGAATAGTAAAATGAATAAAAAACAAACTACTTAAAAGTCTGGCACTTTAAGTACCGGTAGGTTCATCTGTGAATGGCTAGATATATTTAAGGAGAACATGCATACATTGTTAAGGTTGGGGAAAATTAAAGTGAATATATCAAGACAAATTGCAATTGCATTTGCACCAAATTGCTACTAGATGGCAGGAAGAAAAATTGTAATCATAAAGTCCTCAAGAGAGATTTTTCTTGGTTCTGATTTACAATTCATTCAAATGAGAAATTAATCAGTGGGTCATCGTTATCTTAGTCCATCATAATTTTGACTGTGATATTGAAATAAAGGATAAAGCAAATTTGCAATGAATTGTTATCTTTGGTCTACATAGATATTTTTTTCAGATTTACATATTGAGTTGCCCCAAAATTATTTTAGTTCTGTTCATTGACCTCAATGAAACATTTCTCATTAAGCATTTAAATGTATTAATTGAACCCCAAAAAATCATTGTTTGGATGTATTGAGATAGATTTACAGAAACAGTTATTTAAATGGATTTATTAACCTCATGAATTTTTAGGTTCATAGATAAATAGATTTATCTCAAAAGGATCTGTTTTCTTTGCACTCATAATCTACTTTATGATCTTGCCTTTACCACACACAATCATAAATTTATATGCATAGAGTGCAGTGCTTACACTCCGTTTATAAAACTGACATTGTGCCAACTGATACTCAAATTCGGAGAAGAAGAAAAATGGGTTGCTCAGAGAAATGGGCATTTAAGATATCTGTGCAGACTCCTATTAGCATTTCCTTTTCAGACTTATGAGGCAAATTATTTAAGCTTGATCAATACATTTGTGATTCTTGAAAGATAAATGTATTTGTGTGTCCTTCATCAGGCATCCATGTGCTGTATTTGTTAAAAACTCATGTGCTGTATTTGTTAAAAACTCATGTGCTGTATTTGTTGAAAGGATCGCACAATATTTACCGGAGAAATTCAGTATTGATGCTGTCAACCCAGCGGGAGTCTTGTACTCTAAATCATATTTTCATACCACAAAATTGAATATGATAAAAGTATTTTTGGTAAGCCAGGGGGAATTTCATACCTGATTGCCTTGCATGATTGAAAGCCAGTGTTATCTATCACCCCATACAGCTGCAGAACCCGCAAGATGCATGGCCATGTTATCCCCCAGAGGTCAGTGCAATTTCCTCCCTACAATATGTGTGAACAGTCTCCAAATATTATAGCCAAAAGACACTGAGAGATTGCATACAAATATGAAAAAATCTGCATAAATGTCAGATATCTAAACATAATTAGTTTATCAAAAGCAATCCAATCTTAGTGCTCTGTATGGATATAGTCTTCAGAACAATTTAACCTTGTAGCCTTGCAGAACTAATGTATGCAATCATAATTATTCTACTCAGAACTGAACTCGCAGTTCTGTACAGAACCAATATTATTGAAGCATAATTATTCTCTTGAGAGCAATTTGACCTTGCAGCTCTGGAGAACAATATGTGGGAAAATAAATTTTATTTTTGTTTTATTGCCATAAGAACAGTTGGACATTCCAGCTCTGTAGAACCAATACACATATCTGAGCATATTGTGTTTTTTTACTACTGTATTTTGACATTTCATATGTTGGTCTGGGATACTATTTGTGTGACTTTTTTATGACCCTGTTTCTGTTAGTTTACATCTACATCTTAAAGGTCACCTTGGCCTAATTTTAAGGTGACAGGACAAGCTGTTTGAAAATATATACTGTGTAGAACGTACCACATAGGATCTTTTGCCATTACACTAATTAAGAAGATGTGTATGTTTTTTCACATTTAAATTTTTTTTTTTTTGAGAAAATAAATTGAAACCAGGTGACTGTTGCCTAATTATAGAATTAAAAGTGTCATAACCTACACAGCTTGTGAATGTTCATATAACTGTTGTCAGTACATTTGATTAATTTGGCATAAACAATCAAACTGTGAGTTTCATTTTGCATGGATGAGTTTGATATTGCATGGCCTTGACATGTAGTTATAAATGCGGGACTGATGCAAGCCATCTAGTTATTCTCATGAGAACAATTGGACCTTGCAGCTGTCTTCATCCGATACATCTGAGCATAGTTATTACCCTATTGAGAACAATCACACCTTTCAGCTCAAGCGATTCCAAAATATCAAATACTGTCCAATACAAAAATATCCAAATAAAAAAATATTTTTTAAAAGCAAGATTCCAGATATTTTTTGTTGTTTTACACCGCATCAATTTTCTGAATATTATTTTTGGAACAAATGGTTAAACCAGCTATTTGCTATATCTGCCTTCATGCACCAGATATATAAATGTCAAAATTAAGTAATTGCATGTAATTTTTGAGGAGAGAAAGCCCCAGGAGTTAAGATTTTAATTTGTTTTAGTTTATTTGTGATGTTTGATAAATATTTGTAAAAAGAACATTTAGTTTAATATGAAGTAACTGAGCACAACTATCAAATGAACAGTTTTCAAAAATGTAATTAAATATCAATGCACCACCTCAAATGCTCATATTTCTAATTATTTCATCACTATGACTGTAATTATGGGGATATATTTAGCCATTGTCTTAAGCAAACAACCACAGTTTAACTCCATAATGATTGTCAAGGTGTGTAATTTTACACATTAAATTTGATAATTACTGATACATCTCATTAAATGTTTTTCTTTTCTTTGACCTTATGGTTACGTTTCCGTAGTTGTTGTCTCGCCTGCAACAGCTGTCAGCGAGACTATAGTGTCACTTTCCGTCCATCCGTTTGTCCATCTATCAACATTCAGAGCCACAAGCTTTATTCAGTGGCTATTATAGATAGAGCTGTCATTATTAATGGAATGATACATCTTGAAGAGTAGCATTAGTTCTCAAGATGAAAAACATGCTTCAGCAAACAGTCACACTTCAGTGAGCAATGCAATATTTTTGCAGATATAACTTTAATTTGTCTTTTATTTTATGTGGGCATTATTGTTTTTATTTTATTTAAAAGACATATTTTAGTGAACAATCACACCTCCATTACCATTAAAACATTAAACTTTTTTGGCTGATGTACATATCTGGACTTGAAATTTTGTGAAATGTATACACTATTATGGTTTCTTTAGGGCTTGTTGGTTTATTTATGCTTGAATTTGCAATCACAAATCAGTGATCACTTCCAAAAATTATTGACATGGAAATTCCTCAGTAACTATGATGGATGGAGCTGTAATTTTTGTTGGATGATGTATCTTGATGAATAGTTTTAGGGTCAGTGAAAAACATGAATAGTGACCAGTCAAGCCTCAGTAAATAAGTCGGAAAAAAGACAAAAAAATATTGTCTTTACATTATTCACTGACTGTGGTGGATGTTTCAGACAAAATTGTTGTATTATGCAAATTGACAAATGTTGTTGGTATCAATGATGAACTTCATGCTTCAGTGACCAGTCACATCTCAATGAAAAGAATTTTCATTAGCTATGATTGATGGAACAGACATTATTTGTTGAATGATGAATCTTACAGCTAGTTGGTTAAATGATTCATTTTGATGAGTTTTGTAGGTATCAGGGACAAACTTCTTATTTCAATGAATAGTCACACTTCAATAAAAAAGGACTTTTTTAAGAGTTCACATTTCTCAAACTGATAAGTAACGTTTGTGGAAGAAATGCATCGCAGAATTTTGATCTTTACTCTGCTAAATATGAGGAGTGAGTAAAATGAGGTGACAGGCGAGACCCAATCTGGTTTATGATGCACTTAATAGTAAGCAAGTAGCTTTACTTGCATCTCCTATGCTAGGCCCATGCAGCTGAAGTCCCAAGGTAATACCTTTAATAGCAACATTGTTTGTATCCAAGCCTAAGGCCTATAATAAATCTTTATTATAAGCAAGTACCTGTGATGACATGTTTGATATTGTGGTATCAGTCTGGTCCATTCATGATGTTATACATCATCATTTTCTGTGCACATGAACACCCTCCACCAGAGGCACACGCAAACTTCTACCTCTGGCCAAATCAGATTAATATTCCTCTGGTATTACTCTCACTAGCCATATGCTCAAGAACTGTCAGTCTGTAATCATGGGATAAACATGATAACATCTTTTAATATTTAATGTTTAGTTGCCTTGAGTTGTATTAAAGTTCATCTATTAACTTTTAACTTTATTTCAAAGGTATAAAAGATTTAAAAAATTAAAACAATAAACAAAGAGGCAGTCTTTGTTGTGATTACGTCTTTTTATGTTAATTCCTCGCCTCATGGGAGTGACTGACAACAACAACCGAGTTCTTGGCGACAGACCATGTCAATAACTTTATTCTGATAATAAAATATATATATTTTTTACATAACAATATATATACGTGGTTATGTTATTATGTCCAATAACTTACTTCTACCTCAGACGGAGTAAAACTGTACCCTGTCTGCATATATATCATTGCCTGATACGGCTTCAGTTCATATGGCCCTGCGGGCTATGTTTCTTGCAACAGTCTTTACAGTCCTTTTGTAGCGGTTTGCCGCTTGATACCCACGTGACCTTGACCTAGGCCCATATTTGGGTAGGTCCATTACCAGATAGCCAATAATTGATCACTTGTACATGATTTTTTCACCTTAACTAAATCTGGTTACCCGTGAACTTATTTACAACCTGAGGGTTAACCGTGACTTTCTTTACCATATTAAATTTATTTACTCCCTGACATATCAATCCTTTCCCTCCTTGCTTAATTCCCTCCCCACAATGCACTCCCCGTTTTACATGCTTCCCTTTTTTCCCCAAGTTACTCCCATCCCCTACAATTCTTCCCCTTTATTCCTGGTTTAACTTGCCCCTTTTTACCTTGGACGGTTTCTTCCCTGAGTTGGGACCCCGGAAGCTGCCTGGGTTTCCCTTGCTGGTGGGGTTAAGCAGGCCAGGGAAAACTGGTGGTGGTGGGGAGGAGGTGGTTAGTGAAATTGCAGAGCCGATGGCTGTTTTTTGCTTGAGATACAACAGATAATGCTTCCCACACTTAAATACGTGCGAACCCGTTGGATATCGCGGTGGAAAGAAAGAATGGCTGCGCGCGCAGTTCCTGGCCGCTTCCGGCTGCGCGCGCACCCCTTTTACTTCCGTCAGAAGTCCGCCACCAAAACAAACCCCGGTACGTATTTTGCTGCTCGTCACTCCCATAAAAGCATTTATCGCACCGATAAATGTGTTTTATGTTAATTCCTCGCCTCATGGGAGTGACTGACAACAACAACCGAGTTCTTGGCGACAGACCATGTCAATAACTTTATTCTGATAATAAAATATATATATTTTTTACATAACAATATATATACGTGGTTATGTTATTATGTCCAATAACTTACTTCTACCTCAGACGGAGTAAAACTGTACCCTGTCTGCATATATATCATTGCCTGATACGGCTTCAGTTCATATGGCCCTGCGGGCTATGTTTCTTGCAACAGTCTTTACAGTCCTTTTGTAGCGGTTTGCCGCTTGATACCCACGTGACCTTGACCTAGGCCCATATTTGGGTAGGTCCATTACCAGATAGCCAATAATTGATCACTTGTACATGATTTTTTCACCTTAACTAAATCTGGTTACCCGTGAACTTATTTACAACCTGAGGGTTAACCGTGACTTTCTTTACCATATTAAATTTATTTACTCCCTGACATATCAATCCTTTCCCTCCTTGCTTAATTCCCTCCCCACAATGCACTCCCCGTTTTACATGCTTCCCTTTTTTCCCCAAGTTACTCCCATCCCCTACAATTCTTCCCCTTTATTCCTGGTTTAACTTGCCCCTTTTTACCTTGGACGGTTTCTTCCCTGAGTTGGGACCCCGGAAGCTGCCTGGGTTTCCCTTGCTGGTGGGGTTAAGCAGGCCAAGCAACCCCGGGATTGCCTCCCCGAAGCAGTCGGGGAGAGCCCCACCAGCCCCAACTAGGAAAGGTTCTTACTGAGGTGCGCCAGGTGGCGGTCCACTGCATCCATGGGCTCCTGGATTTGGAACTGAAGAGGATCCACTGATGCCCCGGTGTTTCGGTTGAACTCTGGTCTGGCATTCTGTGATTCTAGAAGTGTTGGGACTTCCCCTTGGCCCTGCACCCTCTCGGAATCTGCCTGGGAGGGTTGAGGCCTAAAGGGGCCCGATAGGTTAGCGGTCACTTCCGCTACGATCTGCGGGATTGCTTGCGCTACCGCCTCTGCGATGACTTGAGGCATGGGGGTTGTCACCGTCTCTGGAGGACTTCGAGTGTCTGGTGCGGTGGAGGTGCTTGGCGTCGGTTCGGCCTCGCCCCGGAAACTGCCAGGGGCAGGAGCCTCTTCGCTGGGGGGGGGTCCATCTCCCACTCCCCTAACCTCTGAACGTTCCTGGTTCGTCTTTTGACCCTGGCCTTTACCACTGAAACATATTGCTATCTTTAGAGAATAGTCATTGTGTCTGACATTGTTTTCACCTGATTCTACCGGACTCTCCTAAGGTGTCCTGGATTTATTAGGGATTGATATGATTCCATATTTCTGCCCACATACCATAGTAATGGTGATCATCGGTAATAGAAATACTAATGAATCAAGAATTATCTTTGACCATTATACCTGACCTGCTCGTAGCACTCAATTATTTTTTATGTGTTCGAGGATACCTGCAATCTTTTCTACCTGTGGTGGGGAGACTTGCCTCAGACCACTATCTATGTGACAGGGAGAATTGCCTCTGCAAAGGATAGGAATGGGTATGCATAGGGAGAATTGCCTCTAACCCCGCACTATCGAAATTGTGCGGTGTACCGAGGAGAATTGCCTCTGACCGCTATTTTGTGTGACAGGGAAACCTGCCTCTGATGAAAATGTAATTGCTGATTACAGTTTGTTACAAAACACATGCCGACTATATGGTCTGTCATATGGCTCTGTGCTTCGTGAGATGCTAACAGGGAGACTTGCCTCTGATAGTGTTGTAATGTGTTTTATGGAGACCTTCCTCTAACTCCTGTATTATATTAGATGTGCGGTGTGTCAGGGAGACTTGCCTCCGACTCCCGCTTTGTGAACAGGGAGAATTGCCTCTGCATAATGAATAGTAGTAGGTATGCATAGGGAGAATTGCCTCTAGCCCCACACTATCGAAATTGTGCGGTGTACCCGGGGAAAATTGCCTCTGGCCGCTATTTTGTGTGACAGGGAAACTTGCCTCTGATGAAAATGTAATTGCTGATTACAGCTTGTTACAAAACACATGCCGACTATATGGTCTGTCATCTGGCTCTGTGCTTCGTGAGATGCTAACAGGGAGACTTGCCTCTGATAGTGTTGTAATGTGTTTTATGGAGACCTTCCTCCGACTCCTGTGTTATAATATATGTGCGGTGTGTCAGGGAGATTTGCCTCCGACTCCCGCTTTGTGAACAGGGAGAATTGCCTCTGCATAATGAATAGTAGTAGGTATGCATAGGGAGAATTGCCTCTAGCCCCACACTATCGAAATTGTGCGGTGTACCCGGGGAAAATTGCCTCTGGCCGCTATTTTGTGTGACAGGGAAACTTGCCTCTGATGAAAATGTAATTGCTGATTACAGCTTGTTACAAAACACATGCCGACTATATGGTCTGTCATCTGGCTCTGTGCTTCGTGAGATGCTAACAGGGAGACTTGCCTCTGATAGTGTTGTAATGTGTTTTATGGAGACCTTCCTCCGACTCCTGTGTTATAATATATGTGCGGTGTGTCAGGGAGATTTGCCTCCGACTCCCGCTTTGTGAACAGGGAGAATTGCCTCTGCATAATGAATAGTAGTAGGTATGCATAGGGAGAATTGCCTCTAGCCCCACACTATCGAAATTGTGCGGTGTACCCGGGGAAAATTGCCTCTGGCCGCTATTTTGTGTGACAGGGAAACTTGCCTCTGATGAAAATGTAATTGCTGATTACAGCTTGTTACAAAACACATGCCGACTATATGGTCTGTCATCTGGCTCTGTGCTTCGTGAGATGCTAACAGGGAGACTTGCCTCTGATAGTGTTGTAATGTGTTTTATGGAGACCTTCCTCCGACTCCTGTGTTATAATATATGTGCGGTGTGTCAGGGAGATTTGCCTCCGACTCCCGCTTTGTGAACAGGGAGAATTGCCTCTGCATAATGAATAGTAGTAGGTATGCATAGGGAGAATTGCCTCTAGCCCCACACTATCGAAATTGTGCGGTGTACCCGGGGAAAATTGCCTCTGGCCGCTATTTTGTGTGACAGGGAAACTTGCCTCTGATGAAAATGTAATTGCTGATTACAGCTTGTTACAAAACACATGCCGACTATATGGTCTGTCATCTGGCTCTGTGCTTCGTGAGATGCTAACCGGGAGACTTGCCTCTGATAGTGTTGTAATGTGTTTTATGGAGACCTTCCTCAGACTCCTGTGTTATAATATATGTGCGGTGTGTCAGGGAGATTTGCCTCCGACTCCCGCTTTGTGAACAGGGAGAATTGCCTCTGCATAATGAATAGTAGTAGGTATGCATAGGGAGAATTGCCTCTAGCCCCACACTATCGAAATTGTGCGGTGTACCCGGGGAAAATTGCCTCTGGCCGCTATTTTGTGTGACAGGGAAACTTGCCTCTGATGAAATGTAATTGCTGATTACAGCTTGTTACAAAACACATGCCGACTATATGGTCTGTCATCTGGCTCTGTGCTTCGTGAGATGCTAACAGGGAGACTTGCCTCTGATAGTGTTTTAATGTGTTTTATGGAGACCTTCCTCCGACTCCTGTGTTATATTATCTGTGCGGTGTGTCGGGGAGATTTGCCTCCGACTCCCGCTTTGTGAACAGGGAGAATTGCCTCTGCATAATGAATAGTAGTAGGTATGCATAGGGAGAATTGCCTCTAGCCCCACACTATCGAAATTGAGCGGTGTACCGGGGAAATTGCCTCTGACCGCTATTTTGTGTGACAGGGAAAACTTGCCTCTGATGAAAATGTAATTGATGATTACAGTTTGTTACAAAACACATGCCGACTATATGGTCTGTCATATGGCTCTGTGCTTCGTGAGATGCTAACAGGGAGGCTTGCCTCTGATAGTGTTTTAATGTGTTTTATGGAGACCTTCCTTTGACTCCTGTATTGTAATAGGTGTGCGGTGTATCAGGAAGACTTGCCTCTGACTCCCGCCTTGTGACAGGGAGAATTGCCTCTGCATAGAATAGGAATGGGTATGCGTAGGGAGAATTGCCTCTAACCCCGCACTATCGATATTGTGCGGTGAATCAGGGAGACTTGCCTCTGGCCGCTATATGTGTGACAGGGAGACTTGCCTCTGATAGAAGTAGAAAAAATGGGTATGCATAGGGAGACTTGCCTCTAGCCCCCACATGTATATACTGGCGGTGTATTAAGGAGACTTGCCTCCGCCTGATAATGGAATTGGGTGTGCATAGGGAAACTTGCCTCCAGCCCCCTGTTAATATGCAGATATATATATACTATGAATTAGGGAGACTTGCTCCTAATCCCTGGTGGGTTGCCCAAAGGCTTTCCTGATAATATTTGACCTTGAGTGTGCTTAACTAATGCAAGGTCCACACTATTGTTTCTTTTATGTAGTAGCCAAACAGAATACTGACTGATTTCCTACACTAAACTTCTTTCATTAAGATATTGAGTAAATACAATTCCTACAATACATAAAATATATTAAGTACATACAGTACCACAACACTCACAATAATTGAATATCTTGAGTACCTACAGTACTATAAACATCTCCAGATATTTAAAATACAATACATGCAATGCATATGTGCAATTAAGATTCTATAAGTCCTCATGGTGGTTTAATTTGACTATAGTTGTATAATAGAGTGAATTTATTATGCAAATACAGTTAATATATTTTTAAGTTCTTGGTATGAAATAATCATTCTAGTCTGCCATTATAACATCAATACTGTCCAAGTTAATGATTAGTAATGTATTTCTACCCACCAAACTGAAAGTTTGTTGGCATCCTGCCAGTTCCTAGTCACTCTGCTCTGCCGACCTTCCTGCTCCTCCACACACCTGTCCGCCTCCAGGATGGCCCTCCTTACATTGTGATAATAGCGGTATATGCCGTTATCAGCGCGGGTGGGGTGGTGGGGGGTCCACTTTGAGTTTCTGATGCCGCCACCACCAGATGTGCGGGAAATTGAAGCGAGTGTTTGTTTTCTTCCCCGCCTTAGGGCGGATTAGCCTTTCAGCCATGTGCTCGCTGAATCGTCCAACTTGGCGTTGTAGTCCTCCGCCGACATGTTCCTCGGCTTATTTCTGTGGATTGGCATGCCCCTCACCATTATCCTGGCCCCTTCGTTGTGGAGTTCCTGGGCCAGATCAATCAGCCTGTCAGCTGCCTGGTGGATTGGCATATCCCCGTCCAAGTCGTTCCCGACCACGTCGAGGAACACGATGGGCTTCCTGGAACGGGAGCGTCTTACCTCATTCCAGAGCCCATCCAGTGTAGTTTAAGAGAAACGGCATTTGGTCCTCCTTGTTCTTTTCTAGCTGGGCTGGTCGGAGCAATATGACCGTTTCAGTGTCACCCCATTCACGCATGAAGAGATTCCAAACCACACACCTAGTGTGACATTCTCGTGACAGATATGAGGTGACAAATTAAAAGGTTGATTTTCTGTTACTTAAAACTAGTCACCTGATTTATTTGTGTCTTGCTATAAGATTATGGAAGCTTGATATTAGCCGAAAATGAAACATATCTAAGAGCAGAAGACAAGACTTTGGGTGCCATCTTGTGTCATGTGACAAAGTTACTGGAGGTGCAGGCGGGGTTCAGCAAACTCACAAATATCCACTGGCTTGAATTCTCCCACTAGAATGTTAATATGGCTTATTCTTTATCCAAAAGTTATCTAGACTAGAATGCAAGCATTTATTCCACGTTGGCTAGTTGTTCTGAAGAAATAATTTTTCACGTGCAACCCACTTGGGACCTCTCTATGACGTACTTTAGAAACAGCCAATCTTGACACACACTCCAAACACCTACTATGGCTCATCAATGGGGGGAATTCACTGCCTTTTCGCTTCAGGAGATTGATGTCTTTGGAGTTTAGTGAAATTGCAGAGCCGATGGCTGTTTTGATACCCGGTAACTAACTCAGGCAGAAAAATGTCACTAAAAAGTTTCCATTTTTAAAAAATTGTTCTTACTTTTACCTCCGAAGCTTGATGTCTTTGGAATTTAGTGACTCTTTTGATACCCAGTAACTGACTCAGGCAGAAACAACGAAGAAATTCACTAAACAGTTCTCATTTTCAAAGAATTGTTCTTATTTTCGCTTCAGAAGATTGATGTCTTTGGAATTTAGTGAAATTGCAGAGCCGATGACTGTTTTGATACCCTGTGAACTAACTCAGGCAGAAACAACGAAGAAATTCACTAAAAAGTTCTCATTTTCAAAGAATTGTTCTTACTTTCGCTTCAGAAGATTGATGTCTTTGGAATTCACTGCCTTTTCGCTTCAGAAGATTGATGTCTTTGGAATTTAGTGAAATTGCAGAGCCGATGGCTGTTTTGATACCCGGTAAGCTAACTCAGGCAGAACAACGAAAAATGTCACTAAAAAGTTTCCATTTTCGAAAAATTATTCTTACTTTTGCTTCAGAAGCTTGATGTCTTTGGAATTTAGTGAAATTGCAGAGCCGATGGCTGTTTTGATACCCGGTAACTAACTCAGGCAGAAACCACGAAAAATGTCACTGAAAAGTTTCCATTTTCAAAAAATTGTTCTTACTTTCGCTTCAGAAGCTTGATGTCTTTGGAATTTAGTGAAATTGCAGAGCCGATGGCTGTTTTTTGCTTGAGATACAACAGATAATGCTTCCCACACTTAAATACGTGCGAACCCGTTGGATATCGCGGTGGAAAGAAAGAATGGCTGCGCGCGCAGTTCCTGGCCGCTTCCGGCTGCGCGCGCACCCCTTTTACTTCCGTCAGAAGTCCGCCACCAAAACAAACCCCGGTACGTATTTTGCTGCTCGTCACTCCCATAAAAGCATTTATCGCACCGATAAATGTGTTTTACTCCCCAAGAAAACAACTACCGGTACTTCACAAGAGAAATTTGTTTCATATTTTATTTCTCTTAAAGTTATGTAATGATGCAACAATTCACATATAAACAATCAAATTTATTATATTTTATCAAT
This sequence comes from Amphiduros pacificus, assembly GCA_949316495.1. Taxonomy (NCBI): domain Eukaryota; kingdom Metazoa; phylum Annelida; class Polychaeta; order Phyllodocida; family Hesionidae; genus Amphiduros; species Amphiduros pacificus. The sequence continues at coordinate 58,314,039 of OX439000.1, forward strand.
CTGAATACATCTGTAGAAAATAATTGCTAAGACAGACATTTACATTAAAGTGGGAAGATGAACTGAGCCAGCACAATAGGTTTACCACATCGCCCTCTGGTGGAGATTTGTAAATTAAATGTGTCAGGATGACCTCATTGGGGAAACAGGTGAATGAAAAGTAAACATTGAGTTGGCAGTTATGTATGTTATACTGGGTGTACATTTTTTATGTTCATAATCTAAAGACAATTGTGAGAATTTTTGGTAACAGTATTGTAATAGATAATATTAATATGCACACATGCATGAGAGAAATGCCCTTCAGTACCTCTTGCTGGTGATCAATTTGCATAATTTTCTTTCACAATTTCCTTTTGTGATCAGACTCAACAACTGCATGACATTGACTCACATTTTCTTTGAAGGATAATTTGTTATCAATCACTCAGCATAAGAAATAAGTGTGCATGCCTCATCTATTGTTACAAGTTGATTCCAGCAGTTGTGTTCCAAATAAAACAATTCATATGCATTTAAGTACAATACCATTAGGTGTGCTCAACTTTTTTTGTTCATTTATGGCCTGCCTTATTGCCACTCCAAGATCATTAGTAAGACACTAGGAGCATGGGAGAGCAGATAAAGGTCGACTATTACAAATTTTCAACAACTGAACTAAAACTTCATGATTATTTCAGTCATAATAGTGACAATTTCTTATTTTTGTTAAAGAATTGTGACTTTACATTTTGTTTTATCAAAATTTTCATGACTGATAATAATGATTAAAAAGAATTCAAGTTATAAAGAATTCAATGATCATATTTTATCCAGCATACATACATTAGGCATTCAACTTATTTCTATTATTTGTTTGCACTTGAAACATTAAATTCTGTGATTTTAGAGACTTTATTTTCAATCCACCAAACAGCATTTCCTATGAAAAATGTACACTTGGGGAATATTATATATAACTTTGTTATTATTTACTTCTATAGAATTTACCTCCTACTTCCTATAGCACCAGACAAATTTGGTCTGACATTTGTTATAGAAGGCTCAGAAGAGGTTGAGCATGTTTGTTTTGTCTTCCTCCGAGACAGTAATAGCTATGTAACCTGCTGACGACACAGGGCAAGGATCCAACAGATAACGTCCACGAGGCCATCACATCAAGACCAAAAAACAGCACTTAAGCAAGACCAGATATCGGTTTGATGCCTTTGAGACCAGGTGGCATGTGGTAGCTTTATTCTTCTTGATAGAAAAGTAGAACAAAGAAGATTGCTTTCTGGTTGACTAAGCTTCTCGCCAGTAATATGGGGTATCACCGATCATGGCACGTCTTGTGAAAGTAGGATTTGGTGCTCCGCTCACATTAAATGTTGCCAAACATAAATCATGCTGACAAACTAAAGTGAGTTTCAGACTCATTAGATATTCAATGTTTTATTTAGCCAGATTTTGCATTTCTGTTTTTTATGATTGATGGCTGCTATTGACATCCTATTTTGAAGGGTACTTCGAGCTCCTGCCAAAATACAGCTGCAGTCTTTTATTCTAACCTGAGACCCCTTTCACATTAGAAATACCAATAAAGGCAGCTGTAAAGGGGGTCTGTTTCTTTGAACTGTGCAGATGGGAGGAGTGAAGGCAAGACGTGCCTAGATCTATGTGTCGGTAGATTTATTGCATGTAGAATCTATGGCAACACTGTCAAGATAGAAGGAATGAGGCCTGTGAAAGAGTCACCATCTTCCTGCAGGCTATGCAGGGATGGCTTATTGGTGACAAAATGTGCTCCTCAAATGCAAGTTAAGATGAAATATTGGACCGCTTGGACACATAAACCTTTCTCTTACTCTGGCGCCAGACCACGTATCTGGTTGAAGGATAGTGAGGATATATATTGGGACAGTCACACAGTAATGGGGATAAAAAGATGTGCTGCCCGGAATATGAGGTTTACAGCAGGGTTAACAGTTGCTAAATAGGTGATATCTGGACTGTGTGGCTTGGGGATACACCAGGCTATGCTAAGGAGAGTTATGAATGCAGACAAATTCAAAGAGCATCCCACTCGACATAGGTGAATGTAGTGACATGTTCCTTGATATAAAATAAATGACAAATGTAATTACAATTAAAGAGTTTTCAGTAATCTTAAGAACTTTGTAAGTTATTTTTCAATTATTCTCATATGGGGACAGTTCACTCAAACAGTATAAAGTCATGATTTATAGAAGGTATTCTAACTTGATATTAACAGGGAGCAGTAGACATCACAACTTCTTGATAGAAAGGGAATAAAGAGAAAAATCTTTCTAAAATTATGCCATCAGACCAAGAGAAGGGACCATCTCAAGATGTGTTTTTTTTTGTTAAGGGAATATACCTGACTTTGGAGGTGAACCACTGGAGTAAGGAATAGTCATGGGGGATCAAAAAGTTTAATAGGAGAGAGAGGCGAAAGCATTCGTACCAATCATTTGTGATACCTGTAGCCAAGCTGTGAAAGCACCAAAACCAAGATGGCCGAAAATTGGTTGAAGATTGCATCAAAATCTCAAGGACTTATCAAGAGCTCAAGGATTTATCAAAGAGTAAATGGTAAGAACCCTGCAATTATCTTTAAACAAAACCCAAAGATGCACAATTTATAAAAATTCAGAATCAAGATATGTTGAAAGTTTGGAATATGTTAAATCTCTTCATAACAAGACCCTGCTTCAGTTTCTTAGAAGAATAAGGAAGTGATATTCCATTCAAAATCTTTGATGACAAATTACATCATAGAATCCCATATTGAAAGCTCAAGAGTATATATTCATTCTATATGTATGTTATTGTAACATATGTGCACCTCATCTGCAGAGATTGTCATTGAATATCGCAGTAAAGATAGACAGGATCTAAGGCTGGGCACAGCTCTGGGTGAGTGGCGGTCCCCGTGCGATAGTAGTCCTTCCCACCACTGTCAGTCTTTGGAGATTACATTAGTGTTTTATGATTGATGTGTGTGATAACAGTATGCTAGGAGGTGAGGGGCCAGCTATGGTGGGAATCAATTGTTTACCCATCAGGCCACAGCATACTATCTGTCTTCCTGTAGGTCACGGTGCTTGTAATAGACATGTCAGAACCCCCAGCCATCCCTTGCTTGTATGACATGTTACATTGGAAACACTTCTTCTTTGTGGTACAAGAGACATGATGCAGCTCAATAACAAACTCATCATTTATACATTCTTTGCCAACCTTTTTACCAAAAGTGAGAACAAAAATAACCAAAGCAAAAAAATATACAAACCTTGCATTGGACTGCTTTGGAGGTTTTTTTTATTATTATTCCATTATGTCATTATGTATGAGGATTACTGCAGGGAAGGTTTTGGCTGTGACAAATACATGGACAGTAACATGGGGCCCTGAGGCAGGGACATGGGCAGCGAGACTGGGCAGTGAGAGTCAGCAGCACATCAACATGGGTCCTTATATCCCACCTGACCTGCACCCAGATGCAATGTCTAAAAGCTTTTTTCTGGATTTATGCCCACGATTACACATCTTTTGGGAAGAAAATTTTCTAAAGCACAAACGTGAGTCTCCATGTCATGTCACAAGGTTTTGAGTGTTTTATTTCAGCTATGAATTATTCATTTGTTTTTCTTATAGGTGTGTTTATTTGATATCGTGAGGTGAATCAATTTTACCACTCCTGCTGAATGTTGTCATCAATTATCTGAGGACATTAACAAAGAGTGTATTAAAACCTTGTCTGTCTGTCCCTTTTTGGGAATGTAATATCTTGAGAACAAATCATGCTTGACTCTTAAATATGGCTGCTTCATAATGAAGATCTTGAAATTGTGCATTTATCAGTGATCTTTTCCTACAGTTTAAATCATGTGACCGTTATCTGAAAATCTTCAGAAAGCAAATTTACAAGTAAAGATAGCATAACATGATTACAAACCATGGATACATCTTATCAAAGTTTTGACCTTGACCTACATTTTAATGCCACCATTTTAAACTTTGGCTGAAACTTTGGACAGGAGGAATGAAATTTAATCATTGAGATTTTCTTCAAAACATTGAAAAATTGCAGGCCATCTTAGGTTTTTAAAGGGATTGGTCAGGAGAATTGAATTATTTTTGGAACGCATCAAAATTGCTGGTAAACCTCTATTTTAGTACAAATGACAGTCACTCAAAAGCTACTCATGTAGATTTCTATTCATTCCATTGCTGTCATAGGCCGAGGGATTTGCAGTTTTTTTAAAGAAGTTTTAAGACAGCATAGATTATGATTGAACAATGAATATTATATTGGACAATGAATATGATATATTCTGTGTTGAATGATATTATGTATCCATGATTTCTTGTGTGGTTTAACCGTGAACCTTATATCCTTGCTCTTGGACATGGTGATTTGGCCATGACTCAAAGTAAATTATGGTTATTGTGCAGTGATTTAATCTTGTTGACGGAACATATAACATTAGAAACATCACAACTATCTGTCACAATATATATCCACCATTATTTGGACATGGACATGTTATAATGATATAGAAGGGCGTGTTCAAAAATTCATTAGGCCAGATTTCACTTGGAGTGTCAAGGTAGAAGCCATTTTAATGTAGTCTGCTGAGAGAAGCTTTGCTCAAGGATAAATAATACAGGCTTTTATCATGGATATATTGTATATATTCTGAGCAGTTGAGGTGTAAAGCTGAAATCTCCACATCTACCATTATGATGTATGTAGTTTGCCATACTTATTTGCACAGGACAGATTGAAATACCTACCTGGTACCTCAATTTTTGACACCTAGTCAGTAAAATTGTCAAGAGTTTTAGTTGAGCTGATGAATAATGATTCCTGGATGATTGATTTTGCACACTCATCTCTTTTGAGAAATGTTCCTCTCAGAACCGACGGGTTGCTGCTCGGCCTCTGACAAGAAGATTTAGATATGACAGGTCATTTGTATGAATAGACTGGGTTCCATATTATTCCTCCAATAAGAATGGAGACCAGTATGGGCCATTGCACACAGTCCACATCTGCCTCAATCCAGGCCGATTTTTCTGATTGGTAAGTTATTTTCTCATCTTAAGCTCATTGGTTAATTTATCTAGTCTCACGCTGAAAAACAGAGTGCACTGACACCTACCCACTCACTCACACAACCAAGATGGGTTGGTCAGAATTAAAACCAATTGGCATAGAACTAAAATACTGAGGATTTCTGATAAATCAGATAAATTTTAGCTGAGCACAAGACCATACAACCACAGTACTCTTGTTAACAAATAAAATTTACAAGGATGCTCTTGTCCATACAGACCAAAGAATCTAAGCTACAATCTGATCCTAATCCCAGACCTTTTGACTCTGTTTTACAGCTTAACACTCAACAATTACTTTGCAAGTCTTATAAATTTAATACAAAACCGATTCATGCACACATCAAACCTACAAAAATGAAATATTCAACCCACATAAAAGCAGATAATTTTATGTTTAACTAGTTGGAACATATACTTTAAAGTTGAGAAACTCACAAAGCATTACTTTCATTTAAAAAAATATATCATTGTATTGTTAACATTTTCCTTCTGCTAGCACAATATGTTATGACGTCAATCTATTTGTATTGAGGTGCCATTCTTCACATTGTATTTTGATTCATTTGTTTATGCCAGAGTTGCAATGAACATATACAAACACCATTTTATTTAACTCAAGGTTGTTGAAATCATTCAGACAAGGAGCATAGTATGATGTGTGGGTTGAGGGTGTTGGAGTGGAAACAAATTTCTAGAAAAAGGATCATCAAAGTTGAACACATTTGAAAAAAAACCATCTAAAATGAACCAATTTGTTGCTTCCACCCACATATCTAAATATTTCTTTTATATTTATACACAGCATGTAAGAACTGGTACCATTAAAATGGTTGAGCAGTCAACACTAACATGTAATTTGTTAATTCTCACTACTTAAGTGGGCCATGCTGCCACCTGGTGTGATAAAATCTGTCATGCAATGGGTAATTTTGTAGACATGCAATCTTGACTCATAGTAATAAACAAATGCTGATTACCATGTCATTTAACTTCAATCAGTTTATTGCACCTATAACATTCTTTCTATTCTTTTCAGGATATCCAAACTTACTACCGGTAGTTTTTTTTTACATGCATCTATTGCCAAAATATTAATGTATTCCCTTCACAGCATGCAGAATGGTAGTCCCTGTATCAGCTGTCATGTCCACAAACCTATCCCAGCATACATTATACATGACACAAGAGACACCTGGTGAATCACTAATATTGGAACTCGAGCAGTGAGAATTGATTTGATCTTTTACTTGTGAATGCTTCTCAGGTGTAATTAATTTGTGTAAGATCATCAAGGTTCTGCCAGAAAAGACCCATAGTGTCTGTCTCTGTCATAGAACTCGGATGGCTTCCGTTACAGTTTTGTCAAACCATTTATCAATAATGATTTGGCAATAGTATGTTATATGGCTTTTGATGGTGAGATTAAGCAATTAGAGAGCGATACAGCTCAATATGGCTTAATTAGGTTGTGTCTGCTAATGGCCTCGGAGGTGGTCATGCCCAGATCACCTGCACAGAATCGTGAATGGATTTAACCATTAGTGCACAAGATCGTCTCATTAATATAAAGGTCAGACAAAATAAGAAATTTTTTTTTGGTTATGAGAGTTAGTCATAAGTGAGAACAGTCATATCTGGCAGGAATGTGATGGGAGGGGTGAAGGTTAGCAATGCTGATTGCTACAGGTGTCTGTGTATGGATATACGATTACATGATTTAAATGTTGATGCCCGTACAATTATTGCATGAGACCAACATGCCTGTCAGGTGCTGGTTTGATAATTCATCGATCACTTAGCAGGTGGATGGTAGTCCTATTTGGGGAAGGTCAAGAGGGTATTGCTGGCAAGGGGGTAGTTCCTGCCAGTCTCCACTGCTGGTGGTGAATGGCAGAATGAGCCATTGATCCATGCATGAAGCCACCACTTTGTGGCCATGCAAAGCGAACATCTCTGACTGGCCAGGATATAGCCTATTGCCCCACTGCCCGATCTGTGGTTTTGACTTCACTGGCTGGCCTGCCACGCAGGCAGCAGTTATAACAGCCTGCATTTCACACTGCCTGGCATGCAGGCAATGCAGGCCGCTGTACTCTATCTGCTTACTCATACTGATATAAACCCTAGCAGTCAGCCAGTTGGCCATCAGTTGCCTGAATAGCCTGCCACACTCACTTGCCTGAGTGGAGCCTGCGTGGGATACTATTGCAGCCACTTACAGTAGCAGTGCATTCTCTATCGATGTAGATCCACTGATGGTTTGTGGGATTGTTATTAGTGCTTAGATCTATCAGTGGTGCACTCCAAGAGTGTCATACCATCCCAAAGTCAGCATCTCTGGGTGTCACGTGGATTACACAACACAAACAGTGCAGCCTCTGGGATTAGCACGGCAGGATTGTTACCTAAAGTCTCCCAGGCCTTGTGCCACCCATAGCAGGATTGTACCCTTATATGAGATGCACACTCAGTATATGTATATTTATATGTGGAGGCATATATCTGGGATATAAGACAGTGTGGAGTATAAATTAAAGCTACAGCAAATACCATCCTATTCACAGAATTCTCTGCAACTGAGGTAAATATTTCATTCATTTTCATCTGTAATTGCCTACTGTCCAGTCTGACAGCGTAATGCTGGGCGGTATTGAGGAATGAACCTGGGAGCTATAATGTGGTTGATTTGCACCCAAACACAATTTCTCAGGCTCCTTTGACTGGTTTAGTGTGGCATAATTAGGCATCAATTGTTCCACTCATGGACTGTTACCCTGTCGTTCTTGGGCTTAGGCCTGACAGGAGACCATTAATGAAAAGTGCCTGAATTGTAGATCTAAAACCACTCATGTCGCTCTTGTCACAAATTCCATGCAAAAATATATTTCAAACCCCTCATAGAACTCTTAAAATGGGGTTCTATTTGATGTTAGATCCATTATAGATCTGTGTGGGAGAGGTGAATTTCAAGAATGAAAGGGTTTGAATGGAATATTTTCAGATAATCTCACCACAATGAGAGTTGACATTGTTAGGCATGATAGACCCATGGGAGAAAGGGCCGAAGAATAGTGTTCCATAAGAGAAAATTGGGTCAGCAGTGTTTGCTGAGGAGCATTCAAGTTGAGTTGAACAGGTATTCAGCATCAATAATTGAATGAAGAGAATCCATAGCCTGGTCCTTTATGAGAGCCCATGAAAAATTGATTCTCTGGCTCTTGTGGATCAGTGGCATATCTGAGAGAATTCCTGCGTGTCAGTGCTGGGTAGGGGACAGACAGTAAACAATTGTCGTAAAGCACCGGGTCTGCATTGGTAGCAGGACACAGGGACTGGAACAAATCCCCCGCTTGTATGTGCCTCTCATATCAAACAACCATGGCAATGTTAATTAGCAAGATATAGAGAGCAGAATATGTCTCTCTTATTGCAATGTGAGTGCATTATCCTGTCATTTTGAAGGGTTTTGGGGGTCACCTGACACTAATTGTTCCATCAACTAATTTGATTTTTATCATAAATCATCTGCAGCAAGAACAACATTTAAAAGCATCTTGTTTTGATCATAAAACTGGAATTGTATATAATCAAAGAGAGCACATAATTATGTACAAATCACATTACCTGACATTTCAGTGTTATATGAATTAAAGTATACTTATCTGGATTGAGTTTTGATGCATTTAAAACATTCTACTGAAAAAGAAAGGACAACATGTTGTTAAAATGAAGCTTCCCACCAAAAATCAAGTGACAGTTTTGGAGATTGATTGTGATTACTGATTTGTGCTACAGGATGTGGTGGCCTTTAAACTTGGGGAGGTCATGGATTGCTGATTTAAATGCCATAAAACAGAGTGTTCCTGAATATGTGTAATACTGTCTTGTGTCAAGGGGTTATGGTTGCATTATGTGAGTTCTCAGTGTTATCCTTTGTGTTGATTTATGAAGCATTATGCTCTGAGGGTCATGAGAGTGCTCGTGTCAATGTCCTATTACCCATTGCATGGGTGCTGGTTCTCAGTCTACAGACTGAAATCAGTCAAAAATGTTTTAAATTTACTATTAAACTCTATTATGGATGTGTCAAAATCATTTGTTTTCAGTCAAAAAATTTCTTACCACCAGCACCCATGCCATTGTGATGCATCATATAGCAGATATCAAAGCCATATTGCTATCAGTCATATAACCATGTGTGATGCATTATATAGCCGATATCAGTCATATAGCCATGTGTGATGCATTATTTAGCCAATATCAGTCATATAGCCATGTGTGATGCATTATATAGCTGATATCAGTCATATAGCCATGTGTGATGCATTATATAGCTGATATCAGGCATATAGCCATGTGTGATGCATTATATAGCCGATATCAGTTATATAGCCATGTGTGATGCATTATATACTAGTAGCTGATATCAGGCATATAATCATGTGTGATGCATTATATAGCTGATATCAGTCATATAATCATGTGTGATGCATTATATAGCTGATATCAGTCATATAGCCATGTGTGATGCATTATATAGCCGATATCAGTTATATAGCCATGTGTGATGCATTATATAGCTGATATCAGTCATATAGCCATGTGTGATGCATTATATAGCTGATATCAGTCATATAGCCATGTGTGATGCATTATATAGCTGATATCAGTCATATAGCCATGTGTGATGCATTATATAACTGATATCAGGCATATAGCCATGTGTGATGCATTATATAGCCGATATCAGTTATATAGCCATGTGTGATGCATTATATAGCTGATATCAGGCATATAATCATGTGTGATGCATTATATAGCTGATATCAGTCATATAGCCATGTGTGATGCATTATATAGCTGATATCAGGCATATAATCATGTGTGATGCATTATATAGCTGATATCAGTCATATAGCCATGTGTGATGCATTATATAGCTGATATCAGTCATATAGCCATGTGTGATGCATTATATAGCTGATATCAGTCATATAGCCATGTGTGATACATTATATAGCCGATAGCAAAGTCATATTGACACATTATATATCTGATATCTAAGTCATATTGGTATGTTGATGCATTATATAGCTGATGTCAATGAGGTATTACCTGGTGTGATGCATTATATAACTGATATCAAAGTCATATTCAGTATTTCCCTACATGACTGTTTAAGATGGCTACAACATGGCTACAATGTCTAAGATTGCCACAACAAATACTTGTATTTAAGAGAGAATTCATCTTGGATGATCCGGTTCCTATTTACTTTGTATTCATGTGGTTTGGACTATGCAATTTTACAATACCAAAGTGCATGGTGCCCAATGTTGAGCTGTACATTGAGCCGATCAATATAAATGGCCACCCCTTTAGTATGGCAGAACCGGATATCTGGTTTACCGGACCTGGACATATGTGTATCAGATCAAGTATATACATAATTATTCTCATGTTAGGAACATTGACAACATAGTGATCAGTCAGTGATTATATCAACAATGAAAAGTATTTCATCATGTGTTTTTCTATATCTTCATTCAGTGTTGGTAAATGATGTAGATTGTACAATCAATTTTATGGTGAAATATCTTGGCAGATTATTATGAGAGGTTTATGAGCCCTGATCAGGCTGCTGCCTCGTAATATCATGCCGTTAATGCATTGTTTACAAGTCATAAACTCAAGTAGATGCTATATCATCATCTGATTTATGAAACTCTGAGGTCATGCTCGGAATGGGAAATATCTTGAGATGTTAAGATTAGAATAGCTAAAATATACAGTTGCAAAATAAGGCACTGCAGAATGGAAAGAGAATTCATTTTAATTTTTCTCAGTTGCAAAAGTAATTCATGTCAATATTTGCAAAGCTTCGTTAAAATAAATGACTTTTTAGATTATGACATAATTAATTCAACATCTGAATGGGACAGGCTTTTCAACATCTGAATAGGAAAGGATTTAGTGTAAATAAAAGCTGGTTGTGGTGTGTGATTGCTGGGTTTAACAACCTTTTACTCCTACTTCTGTTACATTCACTTTTAGTAAGCATGATCTTAGCATGATCTCAAGACATTTTCATCAAGGACAGTATTTGCATGATCCAGGATAATTTTATTGGTCTACTACATTCAAACTCTGCATCATCAACATATTTTTATTCTTGCCAAGATAAACATATATTTATCATCCATTTCATAACAGTTTATTTGTGAATCCATTCTGATGAAGAGAGTAAAATTCATTTCTTGCCCTTGTCTCCCATTCAATACTTGTGTTTTTTAATTAGATGTGAAGCAATTCTAATGTGAAATAATGTATACATTGGAACCGCTCAATTGTAATGCTTCAAGAAATTTAATGAATAGAATCATTATTAAATGGAAATTTGTTGAACATAAACAAATATTCCTGAAGTTGATCTTTGAGTTAGCGTAAAATGATACAGGCAGAAAATCACATTAATTCAATTGTTCCTGCCATACGTTTTCCATGCATTTCAATGCAAGAAAAAGGGCTTTTTAAATCATGGGTTCTATAATGTAGGTCAAGTGATACATTGTTAATATGTAGGTTTCATATGGCTGTATAGGAGAATAGAGGCATTGTGTGATGGAAACTTGTCTGATGCAAACAAATTTTGCTTATATATGGCTTTTATACTGCCAGATTTAAACATAAAAGTTTGGAATTATAAGCTAGGAAATAATTACTTAATTTGATATGTGCAGGTCGACTTTCATTTGACAAAAGATTGTGTAGAAATCGTTCCTCCAACACTCATCTATCTCTGGGTCAAATGTTTATATATTACATGGAAAAATTGTGCATATACCATAAAGAACAACTATATTTTCATCATAGTATACCTTTTTTGGGAATAGGTTTCACAGAATGTTTAAATCAGGAGTTGCTTCAATAATTGTTGTACAAAAGGATAAAGAATATTTTTCTGCATCACTAAATGTTTGTATTACATTTTGGGGTTATGTTTTCCTTGAAATATGGTATTAATTATTTCAAAATATTTTTAATAATATTATGGCAAATATAAAAACATTTTTTATGGCAATTTAACATTGAAAATGGGTACATATTATATGTGTCCAACAGTTTTCTTACTCCATAGGCTCTAGGTATCTTCAAGTGTTATTTATGAAAAGATGTTTCCTGATTACCTCAGCTGTTCAGATAACTGCATGCGACTATTCAATAGCAGACATTTGCAAACCTAGGTCATTCTGGCCCACTGGCTTTTCAGCATACTAAGCCTGCATATTATAGTTTGAATGCCTGAATAAAGATAAGGTGCTGAAAATACTATTTTGAGCTCAGACAAATATACATTATATGTGAGAATAATATTGTGTTTTCTATTAGGGTGATTTGTTTGTCTTTACAACCTTTTCTGTACACTTTAGGAGTTTTACTGTGTCCTCCTATGTCCTCCTTTTAATCATGGCCCATATGGGTGGGAGGGGTGCACAGGTTGGAGTGAGAATCAATGGGAATCAAACATGTGACATGAACAAAGTTTTAACCTTAACCAGGAGTCGGATCCTTGTTTCTAACCAGGAGACATTCTACCATTGATTCAAGTTTCAATTGGAATCAAACATGCAGCATGAACAAAGCTTTAAGCCCACAACCAGGAGTTACCGTAAATCCTGGCTTCTAACCAGGAGACAGTCATTCTACCATTGATTCAAGTTTCTTGCCCTTAATGCAAAGATGCTTTCTGAAAATGATTTACTTTTTGTTTTGTGATAGAGCAGACATATTGTATGAGACTCATTTTTGCAGAGACCAATTTTTTGTAAGGGGAGGCACTGGGTTGTTGGACATCAGTTATTTTCAGTGCCAATATTACTTGCACACAAGCTGGAACTGCCTTTAACATTCCCAGACATAAGTTCAATACCAATTGTATACATAGAAAATTGATTGCCAAATAAAAAAGTAAAGTGCTGTAAAAGTTAATTATTGTTTGATTGTTACACAAAACAGTTAAAATTGAATGTGTTCCAAAATAGCATTTGTGCGAGGTAGCAGGATAATACAGGTACTATAACTTTACAAACCTAATATAGTAATTGATTGTCAGAGAAAGGTCTATTACCATGATTAAAACTGATGGTCTGGCATAGATATTAGCTACCGGTATACAGTTGATTGATATTCCAGAAAATGTACACAGTATTTTTTTTTTAGGTTTGTGTCCACAAATTTGGAGAACATTATTGCTAATATGCTTCTAGTGTAGCTACTTATGCTTTTTATTAATGATATCTTTGTAAATAACCATCCAAGGATTATATCCGGTCTAATAATGAAAATCTTTTATTGTGATGGATGTAAGATTAAATCTTTACATTGAGATGACAGTAAAAGGTGAAAAATTTTTTTTCACAGATTTTACCATGTACAGAGGTTTATATTAAGCCTGTTCATTTTCAGCGTTATGTTTTAGTGTAACAGTTGGCATTCAATGGTATGTTGCCTAAGACTATGTGTACCATAAAAAATGAACCAAAGTTTAACACAAAGTAAATTTATGTACAAACATTATTCGCTGTCATCTCCAATTCCCATAGTGTTCATTTTTATGGGAAATTATGGTGCATAGATGTTTTTAGCATGATATTGAAGATACGTTGCATATGCTTATGCAATATGTACCATAATTTCATTCCACCCAGTGTAAACAATCCGCTGCCATTGTTTGTTGTGCTAGCATTTCTAATATCCATCCATCCATCAAGCAGAAGACAATAAAGCTATCTGTTGGGTGTTTTCAATGTGATAAATAAAATATCCAGATTACATTTGGAACGTTCAGAATACTTTCATTCCATTGTTAAATTAAGTTCATTCACTCGCTGAATAAATATTTGCTCCATTGTCATTTTAAGTGAAGTCTGCAGCAAATTAGATTCTCAGCCAACGGATGGCTGACAATGCTAAGAGGCAAATGCTGTATGTGCACAAAATTTTGAGAAGTGAAAATTGAAAGCTAGAGTTAGCTGAGGCATGGCTTATGGTAACAATGGACAGTGGGCCCAGTAGGCCTGAATGAGAATTATTTTATATTCGGCTATTTTCCAGCCTGATGCCATTGTCAGAAGCTAGAGGCACCAAGAAGGCTAGCTGGGCCTATGGAATTGTATGCTTTCTGGCAGGGTAGAAAACATCTCCACACTTGTAATTTCCATACAACTGCTGATTTCTTAATAAGCTGCAAATGTGTATGGTACACAATAGAACAGTGAGTCTACTCTACATGGGGAATGGGTGAGAGGGATGCAGATGGGCCTCACAGCGATGTAACTTGGCCCTCACAGCGATGTAGCTTGGCCCTCACAGCAATGTAGCCTGACCCTCCCTCCCATGTAGCCTGGCCATCTCTCCCATGTAGCCTGGCCCTCTCTCCCATGTAGCCCGGCCCTCTCTCCCATGTAGCCTGGCCCTCTCTCCCATGTAGCCTGACCCTCACAGCAATGTAGCCTGGCCCTTGCAGGAATGTAGCCTGGCCCTCCCTCCCATGTAGCCTGGCCCTCACAGCAATGTAGCCTGACCCTCGCTCCCATGTATCCTGGCCCTCCCTTCCATGTATCCTGGCCCTCCCTTCCATGTAGCCTGGCCCTCCCTTCCATGTAGCCTGGTCCTCCCTTCCATGTAGCCTGGCCCTCCCTTCCATGTAGCCTGGCCCTCGCTCCCATGTAGCCTGGCCCTTGCTCCCATGTAGCCTGGCCCTCCCTTCCATGTAGCCTGGCCCTCCCTCCCATGAAGCCTGGCCCTCCCTTCTATGTATCCTGGCCCTCCCTTCAATGTAGCCTGGCCCTCCCTTCCATGTAGCCTGGCCCCCCTTCCATGTAGCCTGGTCCTCCCTTCCATGTAGCCTGGTCCTCCCTTCCATGTAGCCTGGCCCTCCCTTCCATGTTGCCTGGCCCTCCCTCCCATGTAGCCTGGCCCTCCCTTCTATGTATCCTGGCCCTCCCTTCAATGTAGCCTGGCCCTCCCTTCCATGTAGCCTGGCCCTTGCTCCCATGTAGCCTTGCCCTCACTCCCATGTAGCCTGGCCCTCCCTCCCATGTAGCCTGGCCCTCCCTCCCATGTAGCCTGGCCCTCCTTCCCATGTAGCCTGGCCCTCCCTCCCATGTAGCCTGGCCCTTGCTCCCATGTAGCCTGGCCCTCCCTCCCATGTAGCCTGGCCCTCCCTCCCATGTAGCCTGGCCCTCCCTCCCATGTAGCCTGGCCCTCCTTCCCATGTAGCCTGGCCCTCCTTCCCATGTAGCCTGGCCCTCCCTCCCATGTAGCCTGGCCCTCCCTCCCATGTAGCCTGGCCCTCCCTCCCATGTAGCCTGGCCCTCCCTCCCATGTAGCCTGGCCCTCCCTCCCATGTAGCCTGGCCCTCCCTCCCATGTAGCCTGGGCCTCCCTTCCATGTAGCCTGGCCCTCGCTCCCATGAATCCTGGCCCTCCCTCCAATGTCACCCGGCCCTCGCTCCAGTGTAGCTTGGGCAAGACTTGGTGGTGAATACTTGGCAGATAATGGCCACAGCTAATATGATTGTGTGCACCATTGCCGCCGTCAGTTTGGCAAAAGCACATGGAACAATGACAATGCCTCCTGCTAAACACTCCTCCACAATCACACCGCTAACCTAATCTATCCTGCCCGCCTCATTCCCACCAGTCACTGGGGGCCAGTCACAGAAACAATTTTCACCTGTGAACACCATAATGGGACGTTGTCATAACATCTCTTGACTGTTGAATAAGTAAATCCTTCTTAGTTTTTATTGACCAAATGATAAGTGTTTTTTATGTTGATAAAAAAATTATTGATCTGGAAAAGCCCTTTTGCTGCAGGATAAGTCATAAGGCCAGACAGTTATGGAATACAATATTAGATTGATAAAGAGAGGATTTCAACCATTTCCTACCTCTTTATAAGATTGAAGTGGATTTTTTTGCAGATGTTCAAATATCTACAGCATAAACTGCAAAGTGATTTATTCTTTAACATTAATTTGCACCGGCTATCTCTTGCTAAAGAAAAATATAAACTGATGTTAGGCTGTGAATTTCTGCATCTTACCACTTTTAAATTGAAAAAGAAGGCATTTTGACCTCTGGAATGTGCATTGCAAGTAGATTTATCTCCACACCTTACTTCGGAGACCATGAAGACCTTATGGTGAGCACACTATAGGGGAAATTATCGAGGGAACTGCTGTAGACTAAAGGCCACAAAGTAAACTGATGAGAGAGGGGGTGAGTGTAAGATGATGAGGGAGGGATGGGATGCCATATGTGGAATGTCACCCTATATTCAGTCACATTTGTATATGGGATAAATGGGTTTTTTAATATGTAACGATTTGACTTTTGGCAATTAAGTCAAGTTCCACAATATTTCATGTTTTTCATATTCAAAATCAGTCGGAAAGAATGTGTCTAAGAAAAATGAAATTATCATAATTGTGAGTTTTCAGAGCATGTATAAGGGTTTGAGTCAGAGATAAATCTCTTATAGAATGCTCCTGCTCACAGCAGTGAAAGCATTGGCAAAATGTGGCCTTGGAAAGTAGGCAAAATCTTATTTAGGTCTACCATTTGAAAGTCACCACTGAGGATAGTGTGTATCAATGTTTTAAACAAGATTCCTGGCATTGGCAGGAACATAGCAAGTCATCAAAGACATAAAAAGCAAATAAAATATCTTAGAGTAAAAAGGAAAAAGAAATACCTCAAAGTATTTCAGATCTTAATGGGGCAGCAGTGTGTTGTTTTTACCTATTACTCATCAGGAATTAAAACAAGGGAATAAAGGATATTTGTTATGACATGGCAGTGGTGATTACTGGGACTGGGAGGTGGAGTGGCACATCTTCCTGTCATCTTGCCAGTCCTGAAGGCAGTTTGCCTTCTGTCATTTGATCTGTGCACACACAATTGCCGGGTTGTCACATGCATAGCGAGCATGGCCTGCCCACTGATTCTTGCCTCAAGAAATCGTGGCTGTTTGAAGAGTTGTCTGTGTTCCAACATTGCAGGTTTTGTGTTGCAGTTATATCAGGCCATGGTGATGTCTTGCTTCAGGCTATAATGGCACACACCACAAAAAAATGTAATCTGCACATTTACATTTTTCTGTGAACATAAAATGACATTTTGCTCCACATATTCAGCATGGTTTTTTTAATGGTAATATGACGCAATGTGTTCTGTCTTAATCATTCCTCATTAAATTTATTTCATCATGGTTTTGAATGTGTGATGTTGTTTTTTAATGATAAGTGAATGTGTCATTGTGATATTTGGTTTGCGACTTGAAATTTTGTGGTGATTTTTAAGATGATGGGAAAAAAGCTGTTTTTCCAACAATAGGATCAACTCACATCATTGAAACTCAGCTCAAGGACTCAGACCATTTCTTCCACCATTACAGATATAATCTGGATGTTAATAATACAAATAATCTGCATTATGAACCTCATTATCAGTACTGTCATAGATATAAAATCTTAGTTATAAAAAAATAACATAAGGCAATAGGTTCAGAGAGAAATAATACAGAAATAAGGGATTAAACAAAGAAAACATAAGACACCAGGTTCAGGGACAACATAATACAAAAATAAACATCAAATTATTTTGTTTATGGACAGATATTCTTGCATGGTGTTAATCAGGCAGCTAAATTTGTCACCACAAGCCAGAGAGTATCTCATAAAATGGTCTTCTGATAGTTGTCCATTACCCAGCTTTACAAGGCCTCTTCAATATAGGCCTAGCGCCGACGCGACCAAATGTCGTACTATTTGGGCGCTCATGAATATTAATGAGCCAGAGATTCGAGTTACGTCATCGTATTGTGCACGTGCTGTCCTACTGAAAGGCTGTAACTACGTCATCTCGTCGTGCACGTGTGGTTGGAAACATTCAGGGGGCGGGGCTAATGGAACAGGCCTATTTGAACATATCTGATCGCATAATCAGAGAGGGTGTTATATACTGAACCCGATGCAAAGGAGAGTAATTATCCATCAGTGATTTTGGAAAATATCACTGGCATTGTTTGACACCATGTGACCATAATTGCACCTGATGCCAGTAATTTTTCTCAGCCAATGCAATTAATTTCTTATTTTTCACATCTCATTTTACAGTGTTTGAATGTGTTTGTTGAAGCTGAGAGCAATATATTATTGCTCTTGGGTTGAAGAAACTCTCAAAGCAAACCTGCTTTCTGGAATAAACCTAATAGATACGCCACCTGGATATGGTTATTGTAATCTGAGAGCAATAATAAGTTATATTGCTCTCAGTTGCAATTAACTTAATGGGGTCTAAAATGTATGACAAATATTTTGTTTGTGAAAATGTCCGTAAAATGGTAACTGTATACAAAAAAGTGAGTGTTTCTGCTTGTTTGTGGCTCTTCAATATACAGGCAAGCTAATATTGTTAATCACTAGTAAGTCTATACACACTTGTGGTTCCAGGAAGTAGCTATGTCTGCACAGTGTTTTTTGATACTCTATACGATATAAGTCGTAATTGATGTGGGATCAGTCTATATAAATATAAATATGTGTATGGAAGGAGTGAGTTGTGATATGACTGGGAAAGTCAGATGGTAATGTTGCCTATAGAACATTAGATCTTGTGAGACCGACTGGCTCCCTGTGTTGCTGTATCGGGTGATAGAGAACATCTAAGTAAGGATGTCAGCACGCCAACATTGATAATATATATCTTCTTTGATCAGACCAAAAAAATTTTACAGTTACAATATCAACTCTCAATGACTATTGTTTCTTTCATTTTGTCCCAAAAATTTCAACATGTTTATAAAATATATATGTGTATAATATTACCTATTTGTCAGATGATTTTATTTGTTGTTCCGATTCTTTTATTATGGTCTC
Source organism: Amphiduros pacificus (assembly GCA_949316495.1). NCBI lineage: Eukaryota > Metazoa > Annelida > Polychaeta > Phyllodocida > Hesionidae > Amphiduros > Amphiduros pacificus. The sequence goes on from OX439000.1 coordinate 58,333,111, forward strand.
ATATATTTGTTGGGTGATGTGTACAAAAGGTTGAAGCTATAAGAATATTTATCAATATCTTTGGATTTTTATATTTCTTGTCGTAACAATGTGAGGGCTTTGGACCCTGAATAGGTAGAGGATCAACCACCTATGTTTTGCAGAGTATCAATTCTAAAGTCTCAGTAAAAAAAGTTTGCAGTTCTTGTGGTACATTTGTGAATATGGTTTCTGGAATCATTTGGCTTTGTTGAGGATGAATAGAAGGAGCATGACTTACTGGACTTGATTCAGAGTTTTGAACAAGTGTATTTGGCTCTAGGAATCTGGTAGATCAAGCAGAGTCTCTGTGAAATGAATGTCCTTGAAATGCTTATGCTACTCTCAAAATTCCAGCACATTGAAAATTAAAACGACTGATGTATTAACATTATAGTACTCTCTAATTATGATGCCTGAAATTTTAAAAAATAATTTTGTATTGGGTATATTTTGCCAACACTTTTCTTGTTCCCCTTGTATTTGGACAAGGAAATCTGGTCCAAAAGTCAAAAACATGTGACAGGAGAGAGTAGACATCAATGATGACAGGATTTCCTGACTTCCTTCCTGGAGAGTTCTCATGACGTGTTTCACACTGATATTAGCAATCATAGAAACTACAGTCACATGATACACACTCGCACACACACACACACACACACACACACACACACACACACACACACACCACACACACACACACACACAAAATCCCCTTTTCATGTTATCATTTTTAATTTCATGGATTCTTACCCAAACCTTTTAGCAACAGAAGTTTGGAGAATGGTTGGTTAATAATATGGTGTTTTTACACTTAATTAATCAGCTTTTGTTAAGTACATTACACAAAGGGTTTATACTGAAAAATCTAAATATTGATTAATAGGAAATAATGAAATGGAGATTATTTGAATCCTCAATTATCTTACAATGTTTTAAGAACATATGAATTATCCACCCAACTGTTTCAATTAGAAATATGTACATTAGTTAAAGATGCAAGCCACTCTTGTCATTACAGGCTTTGTGAAGGAAATTCAAATCTGAAATGGATGAAGCTTACTGAAGAAAATGTTATCAATATATTTTAATAATTCCTTCAAATTAGCCACACATAAATTGTCAATAGCTCTATGCATTTCATTTAAAAAGTCATTCTCTTTGAATTTGATAATTTCATAATATTTAACAGTATATATATTATGATATACTAGACCTTCCACAGCAGACCCAAATGGCCCTGTTGAAATGTAATGTAATTTGGACTTTCTCCCAGTATCATTAAAATTAAATTATAATTATTGTTATCATTTTTTTCTCAACTCTTGATTTGTCTCTATTATTTATTCTGAGAAAGTCATCCATGTAATGTAGAAATGTAGATATGTGGTGGTTGCCCCCTTTGTTACAGTGGACACTTCTTGTAATCATTTGTTAGTTGCTCTCTAACTGCCCTTGTCTTTCACAATTGCCTCAACTGCAGTGATTGGTCAGCAAACCGGATGTGTGTATGGCACTGTGGCTTTCTGCCATTGTTACTATGGACATTTCTGTTAAATGATTGTTAGCTGTTCTCTGATTGGTTGAAATAATTACCATTGTCTCTCACCATTGTCGTGACTGTGTTGATTGGTCAGAGAACCAGGTGTGCATACAGCACTCTTAGTTTGCTATTAAGATATATTTCATGATTTATATCACATCACACATGATTTTCTTTACCTACATGTACAAGACACATGTTTGATTCCAAAATATCACTATTGATGCAACAGGCATTAATTCAATGCTGGCTTATATTTTTAAATAACTTTATCCTAAATTTGAAAGAATCCATTATCTTGATGCTGTGAAAAGAGAAGAATGTTTACATCAGCTACCTCAGTTACATGGTATTATATTAGATTCTCAAATTGTATTCTGATGAATTAAAATGGCTGGATATTATGGGCATTTAAGGCATTTTCTATTACTTATTTATTGCAAATGTTTCCTACATTTACACAAAACTTTAGTACAAAAATTCCTATTTTATCATATTTTTCTGCAAAGTTTCCAGGATGCACTGCAAATGTTTCTGCATACTTCATAGTATAAATTATCCAAAGTTATATGTCATGTTTAAATTATCAGTTTACTTATTACTGCCAAGTATTTTACGTTATACTATGATTACACCTTTATTAGACTATTAAAATAAGGATAACCTGTTTTTATAAAAAAAAGTGTATTATCTTGCTTTAAAAAAACGCATTCTGCATTATAATAACTTTACTCAGAAACCTGATTTGCAAGCTAATGCTGTTTAAAAAAAAGTAAATCCTCTTACAAATGAAAAATTAATTGGATTTGAGAGCTGACAAGACTGATTCAGGTAGCACAGGGACTACTTGTTAGTGTATGGGAGTTGGCATAGGCACTGTTTTTAACATCCAGTATAAGTTGTGTTTATAAAGATGGCAGGTGGTTTTTCCATTGAGAGGGTGACTGCAGTTGCGTGTTTGCTGCCTAGTGTATTCTATAAACATGGGAAGATGATTCATGTTTCTTGCATGTCATGCTGTTATCAGCATGTCACCTGCATGATACTGTTGACCATTTTCTGCGTGTTTTTATATTATGGACACTTTTCTATTCAATGAAATTCTATTCAATAGCCTCTCAGGATATTAAAATGATGAAGGTCAGTCATAATTCCCTTGATTCCTGAAGTATATTAAAGGTGTTAAACAAGTACACTGTAAAGTAGCATAATGTAGAGGGAAATGCACTGTAATGGCATATACAACTCCAAGAATATAGACTGTAATGCCATACATAACTATCATACACTAATATACATACTGTAATACCAACTTTAAGAATGATATATATATATATATATATATATATATATATATATATATATATATATATATATATATATATATATATATATATATATATATATATATACACTGCAATGGAATTTCAATTTGTTCCTTTTTAAAATGTGATATTCTTTTGATGATATTGAAGTACAAGTATGTAGTGCACAAGTATGTAGTATGTAGTGCACATGTACATATAAATGCTATAAATTCTACATAAAACAATTGAGGCAAAGATATTTGAAATAAATTTTACAAATGGCCTTCTGAACTCGCTAATCTATACCAAAATGATGCTATTATGTACATGAACGAAGTCCAAAGTCAAACCCAACAGCAGGGTGTCTAATAGCATGACTCAGACTAATTAGTGGCAATGAAAGTGGTCTAATATCCATATCTATGTACTGACATACATACACCCACATTTATGTACCTACATCCATGTACCTGCATCCATGTACCTACATCCATGTACCTACATCCACATACCACATCCACACACCCACATCTGCCCAGCATGACCTACGTAACAATGGAATATAATGCACTTGTATTTGTCATGACCACAGCCTATTAGGTTTCACTGAATACTGTTCTCCCTCATTTGTAGCTTACAATAGGTATATGGTATGGTGCCATTTAGCTAATAGACCCAAACCATTGCAGTTTGTTGGATGTACTCTTTAATTTAATGAATAGAGATTTCCCTTGAAGTGCAAAATTTATTAATGATAATGAATTTATTATTTATTATATAATATATATATAATATTCTAATTTTCGCAAAATATATATAAAATATATAAATTAATTAATATCAATATTGCACATCCTTTCCTGCTGATTATGTCATTTAGTGCATATTCAAAAATGGAACGTATACTTTTATGACCAACACTCAAAGAAGCATCATTAAATAAGTCACAGTTGGTTTTTCCTGATAGTATTGACAGATATAAAATAGATGTGCGATATGTCAGTATCTCTATTTTGTTCTTTGTGTGTGAGAAACAGTGTGTTAAGGTGGGAATGAGATGGAGAATGCAGGGACCAAGGACATTAATTGGTGTCTGGTTTGCTGTGTCCTGTCATGCCATCCACCCTCATCAAGTGATAGACAGGAGGATTGATGACTGGCTAACACACCATAGGATACCTGTCCTGCACATAAGACAGACTCTCACCTAACTCTCAAAACTGAACCCAACCAAAAGTGCATACACCCTGATTCATATGAAATATATTTGTGACTCATGGAATAAGTGTAATCCATTTATTTGAAAATTAGAAATTGCAAATTAGAAATAAAAGTGTCAATATGGACAATGATTGATCTATATGATAGCAAGAGAGAGAGAGAGTAGCTACAGAAGCAGTGAGAATTTTTGAGGGGGAAATAATTTTGTTTGGTGCATTCATACATGCGTGTTGTACCTGAAAGGGTGGCAGTAAGGTTGATTAGTCAATGACCAGTCAATATGAGGTTGGAATAGCCAGCCGTCAAAGGGATTGACCCATGTATTGCCAGCTTAGTGGCACATTGTGAGCACACAAGGGGAGGACCTATATCTAATGACCTCCATGTCTAATGATCAGCTCTTCTAAGGAGGAGACAAAAATACCACAACACAATGAAGCCACTGGGAGACAGGATGGCAGTTCGTATGCCAAATATCATGTTCCACACAGGTGTGTGTGTCTCCTTGGTCTCATGGCAAAATTTACCGTAAGGTATATGAACATAAATGAATAGCACTGCAGACAACATTAGGTTTGAACTCGTAGGTGGATCTTTATGCCTTTATATTAGAGTTTTACCTCAACGTGTGAACATGTGATTAGGTCAAACTATATATATATATCATTCTCATAATGACTGGCCCATTACCACAGCAGATAGAGTAACAGATCTGTGCCTTGGTGGGTTATGTAAATACCCAAGCCTTGAGTTAATTACTTTAATTAATTACTAGTTAAAGGTGTTTAAAAGTTGACCTGTTATGGTGAACGCCATTTCACATATCTTTTACAATCCCATACTTTTTCCTTTTCAGTAATATCAAAACCTGAATAACCTGAATTAAGATATCTTTAAAATGGGTATATTGAATATAGTGTCAGAAACGCAATTCCAACATTAGTTCATTTGTGGTTTGGCAAGCAAACCCAACCTGAAAAAAGCCATTATTTTCTATGTCTGTATTATATTGGTTTCTAGCAACAAAAATCTTCCTCCATTTTCTGCAACAAAGATGGTATGGACAGACCCATATGTCATGATGCCTTTGTATATTAGCATCTCATGTATGCTTTTTGGCATTTATTTAGGCCAGGGATGCTATTGCTACTGTATTGTGTAGGTGCCTATTCATATATGTATGACTCGATCACCCCAACCAACCCAGTCTGTCTGCTACATACTGGTCTCAGAGGCTGAGAAAAGATCCATACTGACCTCATATGTTCATGTGCACTCAAATCTTTTTTTACCTATGACAATTTTTTTTATAAATAAACACGATTTACAAAGAAGTTTAATAAGAATAAAAGCAGAAAAGAGCTTATTTTATATGGTGCTAAATGTCAAAATAGGAGAACTGAGTGGACTTTTTACTAAGTCTACCCCTCATTCTACCTTGTTATTTCTCCTTTATGTTGAATCCTAGTACAAGTGTATTTTCTCCTGGTTAGGCCCTGCTATCTTGGCTCATGCATGATGGCCTTGGTCTGGTGCCACACACCATGCACATTATACAGTATGTCTGGGTATACTGATTTACTTTTTATCTACTCAAGACTTGGCATGGTCTTTAAACTGTTTACATTTAGGCCCTAAGACCATTTAGACTGGAATGGTTGCATAGATCTGAGTCTTTTGACCTGAAAACAGGATTACTTTTGTGCTTGAGTTCCCATTTGTATCAGGAAGGTGTATGTAATATTCTTGTCTTTAAGGCAAAAAGTGGGATCTTTGCATGAAGTAGAAGATGCGGAAAGAAGGGGGAGACTGTCCTGTGTCATTTACATATACCAGTCATGGTTAATTCCACGGGGAAATTAACACAGTAGTTGTCTGTAATCAAGCACACATTCTCATTAGCACCTCCCACAAAGCTGCAGCAGTGATTCTCATTTTTACCATGTTTCATTAAAGCCTCCCCCTCTCTTGTCTTATATTTTCAGGAATAATGCTCCTGACTGTAATGTCTTGTTTTAAAGGCAGTTGTTAGATAGCAGCTAACACTGGGAGAGGATCTAGGATCTATAATTGTCACAGTTTAGTACTAAGCCATGTTATTTAATACCCCAGAAGCGAGGTGACCCAACAGCATCAGTATGAGCAAACAAGGTTATTTTAGTCATCTGACTTGTTCCCAGAGATGAAAAATACATTACGTGGAATAGAAATGTATTTATGGTGCCATTAAGACTTTGTTCCTTTTATTTCTGCCATTGAGCCTGGAGGTTGAGCAAGTATATTTTTTTTGCTGATATATTAGAAATAGTCATGATACGTAATACACAATAGCAGATTTTACAAAGTTAATGGATGGAGGAACCATCTAAACATAACTAATCAATGTGTTGTGGAAATGTTGCAAATATTGTATGTATTGGTGATGGAGGGCAAATGTGTTGACTGTGGTGTTGTAGATAAGATTCACCTGTATTGATCAGTATGGGTGATGCACAATGACAGCTGTAGAGGTTGTATGAAGGAGACTGATCCAGCCCCCACTCCCCACTCAGACTCTGCCACTGCTAACTTCCTCCACCATTGTGCTCCACCAGCCAATTCACTCACAAGCAATTTCTCTCCATGCTTGACACTCAAAACATGTTTGCATTTTAGATTTCTTGTGCTAGTTACCACTGTACTATGAATAAAGTTTGGTATCAAATTTGTATGTAATTTGAGCAACAACAAAAAAACACCATAAAACATACTGTTTTATACAAAAATATCTTCTTTGGATAATGTAGAATAATACGGTTCAGGAAGTGAATGGGTAGGGCCACGAGGCTCGAGTTGAAACCAGAGGGAGATCTCGTATATCAGGCCGGCACCAGGTCAGAATGGTGGCCTAATGTGATAACTACAGGAACACATTTGTCACACGTGTAAGCCACATAATACTGATGAGATGTTAAGAGAGCAGGCTGACTTTATGGTGGATTACAGCCCCAAGCTGCCCGTCTCCTTGTGGCTGCCTCAACAAAGCCATGGCAGAGGGCACTGTCTCAACAGGGCTCATCTCTCGTGTCTAAATACGAGTTGACTCCCACTCACAACTGTCCTGCCGCCTGTATGTGTGCCACATTTAAGTGCTCTTTGAATGAAATACATTGTAGGGACACCCCAGGGTTGCTGCTCGCTCACCAAATTTTATATTCTGTTTTTCTTATTGATTTTTCTTCCTCACTAAGATCCACAAAATATGCCTTTACCCAATTCATTGGATCTTGTTTGGCATTTTCTCTCTTTCTGATCCTTTTTCTCTGATCCTCTCTTTCTCTCTGATCCACTTGTTCTCTCACTATTATACTTCTCTCCCTATCTCTCTTTTCCTCTCTCCTTATCTCTATTTACCTCTCACTATCTCAATCTTACTTTCTCACTCCCTCTCATAAACTCACTAAAATTCATATCTATAAATGCCCATCGGCCCAAATATACTTTGAAGCACATTTTTACTATCAACAATATGTCCTTATACAAGTGATGCCTTCTCATTACTTGAAATATATAGTAATATATAGTGCTGTCAATATATAGTGCTGCAATATATAGTGCTGTCAATATATAGTGCTGCAATATATAGTGCTGCAATGTATAGTGCTGTCAATATATAGTGCTGTCAATATATTGTGCTGTCAATGGTGTCTAACATCCTCATTAGATAAAAGCAATTAAGTATTGACACTTCTTGCTCAATTACCAATAACTGACCCCTTCAGAATATACACATCCTGGTCTTTATATTTACTGTGACCAATATCCTCTGCAACCTAGCCTCAATGTCACATTACTTAAATCACAAGTGCAATAGGATCCATCTCCATCAGGTACTTAGGCATGATGGGAAACCAAACTACTCCTTGCTGATTAAGGGGATGTAGGTTTTAAAGTTTGTGGTAATATGTCATGCTCTAGTGTCAGTAATTTGAGAGTTATTAAAACTTATGCCTCAGAAGTACTGAAAAGTTAACATATGTTAATTATTTTGTATTAACCTTGCTCTCAGAGGGACTATTCCAGACTATCAGGATCTAAATACAATTTATATAAAATGTTATCTGACAGATTTTTTTAATGATGAAATTTAACACACTTCTTCAAATGATTGAGTGTTAAGTTTGACAACACTGTTGGATCAATAGTATTTCATAAGAGGGAATATGTTGACAAATCATTGGCTACAGACTGAGTAACAGTCATCTCACAGCCTGAGGCTAATTAAGCCATTACAGACAGGGCTACATGCAAGCATACACTTTATATCTCATTTAATGAGATGATATTTTTTTTATCAACATATTTCACTTATTATAACTGACTTTCATTGCTGTGAATCTATAAAAGACAATGTCTGTCTGTTAATCCAAAAAAGCAGATATATGACATAGATACATGCTCGGTCTCTACTTAGAAGCCATGGAAGGTTATGTGACTTATTTACATAGGCCTGAAACTAATTACTTATTGCATCATTGTTAGAGACGGACATAATGGGTTAACCCTGAGAGTGATCACAGGGCTCCATACTGGACCATGTGGTATCGGACATATTGATACACTGAAAATGAAGAGTGATATATTTGCTAACATATGACCATAACTGGTGGAGTTCTGTGAGAACTTTGCCAATAATTATGGCTGAGAATGACATTGTGTTGATCAATATGCAGCCTTCCCAGCCAGAAATGTTAACACAACAAACACTGTGTCAGTAACTGTAAATGGTTGAAGTGGAATGTGGTATATCTTTTTCCTGGCTGATATATTTAGTAATTTATACAAAATGGGAAATTCTTTTGGGATGGTGAAAATTCAACAAAAACAGAAAAAAACGTGTTTTCAACAAATTCTCATCCCACATTAACTAATTCTCCTGGAAAGGACACATATAATATCAGATAATGTGAGCCATAAGTACCGCATTTCATGCATAATTTCGGCAATTACTCTCCAAGAAGGCAATAGATATAAGGCTCTGATTGTGTGACAAAGCATATTTCCATGGCAACAATAATTACTCTATTATATTAGATAGATAAGTCATATAACCTCCATTAATAACACCAGAATGATTAAGTCATTTTAGATTGCACAATGATTACTTCAGATGGTGTAAAGATTAGATTCTATTTATTATATTGGGTAGATACGTCATGTGATGTACATTGATAGCAAGTCATTTCAGATCCTATCAAAGCAAAGATTGAACAGAAAGAGGCGCCTCACGATGTGATGACTCGGGCTGGGTTTGCCATCAGTTGTCAGGTCAGGTGCCAATCACCCTGGTCCCAGGTTGTCTTGCTCCTGCCCAAGTAAATCCCATAATCACAAATGGCATAGCAGGCAAAATGGTGGGAAATGCCTTGCTCTACTTGTCTGTTCAGGAGTGTCTTTACTTATTTATTTACCGGTAACCACATTTCATGTCATGAAAATGTATTGATATATAAGAAAGAAACTGAGGAGAAATTTGATAATATTTCCCCATTAAAATGATATTTTATAATGTTTTACTGACATGTATTAATGTGGTAATGTTTGTAGCCAGTAATAGGTGCAAAGGTACTCCTGAGGGATATTTGATCTTTTGTATCATGTGAAGACTGCTTTTCCTTTGATGTCAACAAGAGATTAGTTATCCCATTAAGTGAGCAGAGTGAACACTGGAAGTGTAGTGTATAGGGTATAGGACATAGACCATACATTCCTGCAAATATTTCTCACACACCACACATACACATTACTCACTTTATGCAAATCTGTTGAATTTTTTCAAAAAGAATATATTTGATTTTGGAGGTGAAACACTGGAGTTCAGAACAGTCATGCGGGATTTAAAAAATGATAGAGGTAATAGCTTTAGCCAAGCTTTGAAAACACTAAAAGCATGGTGGTTATAAGTTTGTTGAATATTGCATCACAATCTCTAGTGTCACTGTCACTCAGAATTAATGGAATACATAGAATTGTTAGGTTACTCAAATACGATTGTTTTGTTACTCAAATATTTATTATCTATTTTCCAATACACCCAAGATACAGTGATTAAATGTGATAATTATGAGAATTAAGATAATTATGTTTCAGTACTTTTCTGAACATTTATAGGCAACACTATTTTTATGCAATACCCAGTATGACACATAGATTTGATGCAGTTTTGGGGACTTATTGATAGACTTGTGGGATGGAAATAATTAAACAATTACTCAAGGCCAGTCTGACCTTGCTTCTTAAACCACTTTAAATGGGCACATTTAAACTTGGCAGAGTTTGATAGATCTCTCTTTTGCATGCAAAGTGTTAATGGAATATTATTGGTGTTCATTGCCATGTCCCATTTTTATTGATTTTAGGATGTATTTTAAATGTATGTAAATTGAGATTTTAAACCTCAATATTGACTGAGGTTGTGTAAAGAGGCAAGGTTGTTTACATGCCACAGTATTTTATTGGAAGCATATTGATTCGAAAACGGGGGTCTATGGAGTGAATGAATAGGCAATGATACATCACAGTAGATTGACTATGCTTCACTGGGTTAACCATGGTATGGGCAAATGTGTTTATAGCTTCTGGTAGGTTTTGAATGTATTTCATTTGGACCAATGGTTGTGCCATTCATTCAATTTAGAAATCTTATTCTTTAAGGTGTTTTTCACAGTTTTCCATCAGGATGTTTCCTCTTGTTTTTGTTGGCTCCAATGGCTAGGGACAATAACGTCTAGACATCCCTTGACAAGGTCTTCTTGTTTGGCCTCCTTTCTACGCACACTGAGAAGTTCCATATCTAATATCTGTGATATATTTTCATGATTTACAATCTTTATGAATTTTGACGTTTCTTCTTATCATCAATATCAGTTTACCATTGTTTGTGGCAATTGGAGGTTTTATTGATATTCTCTTTATTTTCAAACAATATGGAGTCATCAATTTTCTGCTACCCAATTCTAAGCTTGCATTACACTCTTTGCTCGCCATACATGATATGATTTGATAAGATAGACTTTTTGCCTGACAACTCAATATTGTGGTTTGAGGTGATATTTTCTTACTTTATATGTCTAAATAAAAACCTGCAAAATAACGACCTTATAATCCACACCCATAGCTACCAGTCATAAAAGGGAATGTCAACAAATTGATGCAATAAATCATGACATATATTATTGCAGTAGTCAAAAGTAATGTTCAGAATGGAAAAAACACCAAGACCCAGGTTATCTAATTAAGTTTCATGGTACATTCTTCAAAAGAATTCTTTTTACATTTTATGCAATAGGTGGAACTGTTCAGATGAGGTCATTGGCACCCCAGGTTTGACCTTGCTGTGATATTACTTTGTGCTCACTTTATTGAGTAAACTGTCTCATATCAAACTTTATGGTGATTATTTTCATGTGTACTTGCAACGGCACATTAGATATCCCTAAATTGTCATTAGAGGCTTGAGTTGCCCACAGTATGGTCCCTTGTTGATGGGAATTACATCAAATGAAAAATGCAGCCATGTTGAATCTGTGTCATTGTTCCCATCTGGTAGGCTTGTTGGATAAACACTAATAATTCTGAGGTGATTGACACACATTTTGGGTCTGAAAGAAAAACAGATGTTCTGATTTTTTTTCTTTAAAAATCTTGGTATAATTGACCTCTTTTGACGATAATAGGTATGAAGCTGCAAAAGAATTCTTCAAAACCCCTGGAAATAGTTGAAGTGTAGGTTTAGATCCATAAAATGATGTCAAGATAATAATGTTTTGTGTAACATTGAGATGAAACCCTTTTGATAAATACTGATGTCCAATTGTGATACCCTTTTGTGTGACATAAAGATGATGCCTTTTTACATGACATTGAAATGATATCCTTTTGTGTGACTTTGAGATGATACCCTTTTGTGTGACATGGGGATGATACCTTTTTGTGTGGCATTGATATAAAATTAATATAAAAGAAACCTTTTTAATGATATACATAGCTTTTTCTCCGAGTGAGAGAAAGTTTCTTTCATTCTGCCTGACTCTAAAATTACTGGTCAGAAATTTTAGCTATTAGTAAGTATTATGTTGTATTGTTAGGGACCAATTCTCTCTTTTTTATCATTAAACTCATTTCCATTGTCACTGATTTGACAAGGAGGCTGCCATTATTAATAACATGCAAACATCAGGCAATGAGAATCGAGATAACAATGAAAGTTGGAGCCAAATTCAGTATGTAACATGCATTTTGATTGGCCGAAATATAGTCACAGTTTAAAATTTCTGTAATATAGCAATGTTGAGATGATGGAGTTATTTTTATCATATTGACTGTTCTAAACCTGCAAAGCTGGGTAAATACTTCAAATGATTTATGAAGCAATTTGCAGGCATTTCCAAAAACATTACAAAAAAGCAATGATCAGCTTTGTTCTAATGCCATTATGTTTAATATAAAAGTAAAAGCATGAACTTATTCTTCTGATTTCACATGTTGGATGTTAATATCATTGTATTACTACTGTTTTCATGTGGATTCCATTGCATCATCATAATAGAAATAGACTTTTAAAATGCCAACTATTCTCAATGTAGTGCAGTTACAGAGAAAACTATATTTTATGGGATGTTTTAGTGCATGATGCACTTTAAGGTTTTGTAAAACCATAATGTAACATAAGACATTATTTATCTTCTAACTATTATTTCTTGTTCTCAATTTACAGCTGAGTCAATTTTAGCAATCATTTAGTAAACATATCAACTTGTCCACACAAGTCCATCATAACGGGTAGAATAAACAAGATTTGAGTGAAAAATAAAATCACAATGTTGGGATATCTCTCCCACTGACACTGACGTTAAGACCTTGCCCTTTTGGGATGAGGTGGTCAGCAGTGTAATCCCCCATGTAGACAAACTGACCACAGCCAGGCCTAATGCTGGAGGCACTCTGTACGTAGTCTGCCTCTGAGAGCCTGAAACATTGCCTCAGGCTCTCAGGCTTATATTGACTGGCCTTTAGATCACATTGACATATCTGTTATCTACAAATCCTCCAACCTATTAATTTAATGGGCAATTTTGATGTGGATAGATATGGAGGAATAATTGCCTCAGAGTGTTTGATTTATTATTGAAGAATGGGAGTCGTCCTGGTTGATGTATTGTGAAGGATGTGGTGTCGGGACCAGTCAATCCACCAGTATCCTTCACAGAGGGTTGTAATTAAGCAATACAGATGTAGACAGAGTCAGCAAGGCGCAGTGCCCCCTGGTGATTAGATGATGATAACTAGAGAAAATAAGAGATTCAGTCTGTGGGTGGGACACGTCAGAAACTGGTTTAATAATCAACTTACAGTGGAGAACAGTCCACGCCAATACTGTTGTTAGCTAGGATTTGTGTGATTTTTTTTGTCTAGCCAATTGCTGCAGGCTGTACCACCTGGGCTAATGTGGGAAATGGGCATGATTCAATGATGAGCCCTCTCCTGAAAGCCTTAAGTGGGAAACCTTCAAGTGCCAATGAGGAACACCACACACTTCCCATAAATACACTATGCTTGCTAGGCAAACTTTGCTGGTTGAAATCCTCTGCCCACTCTCCCTCTGCACATTTCCAGTAAACACACAGCATTACCCACAGTGTTAAATGTTGATATGATGAAATTTGCTTTGTGTATATATATACCATATACCTTGGTGATTTTTTTTCAACATAAAAGGTTAGAGATCTTATGTTGACAATGTAAATGGCTTCCAAATTGGAAAAATAAATATTTTCATACCCTGTAATTTTCAACAGTACAGTATATTGTGTATATATTAGGTTGTCTATCTCAGCACATCTTTTATCTGGCAGAGTTTGCTACTTTAAATAGATATCTATACCTCCAGGTAAATCTCAATCTTAATATAATATACTTACTTACTATAATACTGGCTATAATATAATATACTTACCATAATAACTGAAAGTACCATAGTGTGTATTCTGTGCAGCTGCCAACAGCTGGGTTCAAGGTTTTGCCGACCTCTTTTCAGGGCTATGCTGTTCGTTTTAGTTCATTATGGAATAACAAGCAAAAAATAAGATAGAAATAGTCAGGGTAATGACTTATGTGATGTCATAATGACATTTATGATGCAATAACTCATGAGAGGACTCACAATTCTACCAGAATATGTAGCATTTTTTTCTGTTTTTTTTAAAAAACCTGATTCGTATTGTTTGCAACTTATAGATGCATTTGAAATACATTTGATGCCCACACTTTTCAATATCAAGCCTGACCAATGTTCACTCAAAACAGGCTTCATTCTCGAGCAACAAGAAAGACATACCGGTACCCACTACCCGCCCGACCAACGGTTTTATGGTTTTGATGAAATTATGCTGAACATTTGATACAAATTATTGTTGATAACTGTAGCTGTAATATATTCTAACATTAGGATAATTGTTTGTTTTTTATTCTGAGCTCATTCTTCTATGTGGCTTCAGGAATCCTGATAATATTTCTCTTCCTTCTACCTCACCAGCATGAGAATTAAGTAATCAGCTGTCCTGGTGTGAACTCTTCAGTGGAATTCTTTTCACCACTTTGACGTCAGTCATGTTGAGGATAATATATGTTGCAGCAAATGCAGGGCTAATCCTTTCATTTCATGTTTATGTGGGCAGTTTTACAGGCCAGGGCAAAAGGAGAGTAAATCGGAGAGAAATTGTTAATGAGCTGTGTTATCAAACATGGCCATAGAAGACATGAAGAACTTGTTCTACATTTAGTATGCTGTCCACACCACAGCACTGGTACCTTGTAATATCTGGGACGGAACAAGCATGAAACTATCAAACTCTTCTCTGCAATTATTCAAATTAATTATCAACACTGGCAAGGTTTTAATTGGTCTCAATATGAAAATGATGCACTCTGTATTCATAGGATTTCAAATGATTTTAACCATTAAACACTTATATTTGATTATTCAGAAACATGATGGCTGGTGTGGAGAATGGGATTCTTATTTCAGAACAGATTCACTTGATATTGCTCCGATATTTATGAAGAGCAACTAGATATGGCCAAAACACACTTAAATATGAGTAAACATATTGATAAAAAATGAGGTTGACACATGGGTTTAATATCAATTGCAATTGCTTTAATCTTCATGACTCAATATAAAGACAATATGTCCTGCTGCCAACTGCAATCGCTGTAATAAATATTGGATAAATATTGGTGGACCAGGAAGGACATGCTGGATACATGAGTGGGATGGGCAATACCTAGTCAAGATAAATCATCTTTGACGGCAGCAGATCTATGCTTCTATAATAACAGATGGGTCTCGCACTCCACTGAGGATTGCTGAGTTTGGTTTGTTTTCTCCTTTGATGTTCTCAGGCTATAATCTCAGGCGAAATTCTGATTATTAATATTCAAACAAGGTGCAATCTGTCAGAAAGCATTGTAGTATTAATTCATTTAGTGTCCTCGATATTTTAGAAGTTGTTTAAATTGAAGTGATCAGTGGTGATGGTTTTAAAATTCAACTTGATTTTGTGATATAGGATTGAACTTTCTTTGTGAAAAATAATATGATGGACCTTTGATGCCTCGGGCACTAGTCAAAGAGAATCATCCAGATCTGACATTATTCTAATTACAACATTTAACAATCTTATGATATTAAATGACATTTATGCTACTCCTGAAGGCAGAAATGATAATTGCCAATATGATAAACTAATAGTATTCACTAAACATGAGGTAACCAAACAAGTGCCAATATAAATCAATACATTTATATGTGTTATCAAAATAAGTACTCAGATTTTCAGCTTTATTTTTAAAAAAAACATGATTTATATAGTGCTGACACCAGACAATCTATGATCATAATACTTAAAATATTTGCTGAGCACACCAAAATAATCAGTAACAACTGAACAGGAGATAAATAAATGGAACATGAGGTAAATATTTTAATAAACTTGCAGACTAGAGGCATGTGAGTGAACCATACTTGCACCTGGTGAGTTGTCTCATAGTACCTAATCTCCCTGATTACAGTGGTCTAGCAACAGAGGCTTACTGCTCCCAATGCCAGTCACTGTCTACTTCACTGATGAACAAAAATTGCTCACATATAAGTAACACATTGGGAAATAATTACACAACTCCTGATCTCAGCCTGCAATATATGTGAGAAATCTCTAATCTCAAAGTTTTTCTACATCTATATTGCATTTTCTTGTTTTTACCCTCAGCCCCTGATGTAATCAGGCTGAGGGTATTGCAGTACTCCTGGCGTGGGTATGTATGTATGTATGTATGTCTGTATGTCTGTATGTCTGTATGTATGTCTGTAGCGAACATCCTTGTCATCGCGATAACTCGAGAACAAATGATGGCAGCTTCATGAAACTTGACACACATATGCATCTGGTGAAAACCTCGGACGAGTTCGATGGACAGCGACCTTGACCTATTTTTCAAGGTCACAGGGACAATTATGTGAAATCCCAAGAATCACAATAACTCAAGAACGAATGATGGCAGCTTTATGAGATTTGACACACACAAGCATCTGGTGAAGACCTCAGAATTTTTTCTATGAAACATGACCTTTACCTACTTTTCAAGGTCACAGGGACAATTATGCGAAATCATCTTGTCATCGCGATAACTCGAGAACAAATGATGGCAGCTTCATGAAACTTGACACATATAAGCATCTGGTGAAAACCTCGGACGAGTTCGATGGTCAGTGACCTTGACCTGTTTTTCAAGGTCACAGGGACAATTATGTGAAATCCCAAGAATTGCAATAACTCAAGAACGAATGATGGCAGCTTTATGAGATTTGACACACACAAGCATCTGGTGAAGACCTCAGAATTTTTTCTATGAAACATGACCTTCACCTATTTTTCAAGGTCACAGGGACAATTATGTGAAATCATCCTTGTCATCGTGATTACTCAAGAACAAATGATGGCAGCTTAATGAAACTTTACACGCATAAGCATCTGGTGAAAACCTCAGACTAGTTCGATGGATGGCGACCTTGACCTAATTCTCAAGGTCACAGGGACAGTTATGTGAAATCCCAAGAATCACAATAACTCAAGAACGAATGATGGCAGCTTTATGAGATTTGACACACACAAGCATCTGGTGAAGACCTCAGACTTCTCTTGATGGAACATGACCTTCACCTACTTTTCAAGGTCACAGGGACAATTATGTGAAATCATCCTTGTCATCGTGAGAACTCAAGAACAAATGATGGCAGCTTCATGAATCTTTACACGCATAAGCATCTGTTGAAAACCTCGGACTAGTTTGGTGGACGGCGACCTTGACCTATTTTTCAAGGTCACAGGGACAATTATGTGAAATCCCAAGAATCACAATAACTCAAGAACGAATGATGGCAGCTTTATCAGATTTGACACACACAAGCATCTGTTGAAGACCTCAGATTTATTCTATGAAACATGACCTTCACCTACTTTTCAAGGTCACAGGGACAATTATGTGAAATCATCCTTGTCATCGCGATAAGTCGAGAACAAATGATGGCAGCTTCATGAAACTTGACACGCATAAGCATCTGATGAAAACCTCAGACATTTTTGTATGGAACATGACCTTCACCTACTTTTCAAGGTCACAGGTACAATTATGTGAAATCCCTATCATTGCAATAACTTAAGAGCAAATAATGGCAGCTTCATGAAAATTGACACACATAAGCATCTGGGAAGACTCCAGATGAGTTTGATGGACGGTGACCTTAACCTGCTTTTCAAGGTCACCGGCCCATCTCAATAATTCTAGAGTAAATGATGACAGTTTCATGATACTTGACACACCTAAGCTATCAAAGGAAGTAGATTTTATGGGTTTTTTTTACCACTGCATCAATTTGCCTTGGTGCAGTGACGTTTTGTTCACAAATATTGTGTGGAGCGAATGTTGTGCAATGAGTTACCAGGGCTGAGGGTTGATGCATCTCTGATGCCTATGTTTTTATATTGATAAAGATCATATAGCCTTTATTTTATTTTTATTTTTTCCCTCCTTGAAAACAACAAAATTATGTATGTTGTGCAATAATTAATGGCATGGGTATAAACTATAAGTATATACTTTACTCAAACTTGGCACAGATAGCTTGTGTCACTTACCATGGTGTCATTTATGAGGTTAATGCAACATTAATTATCAGGACCTACACCTGTCAGGTCTATCAAATCTGTCTCATGGTTGTTGAACCTCTTGACCTTTGATAAAGATTTTAATTATGCAAGGTCAACGGGCAAGGATATTCTCAGGGACAGTGAGCAAAAGCAGAGACATATATTAGGGAGGCAGAATAGGCCTCATTTATAGGCTAGGTTTGAGTAATGGAGAGATGGCAGAGGGCCACGTAGTCACTCTGACATTGATCCTGTGGCTTTGTGGCTCGCCAGGTCCACTGGTGCAGACAGAGCCCCCTGATGGCAGCTTTTAGGACGAGTGTTGAGGCAGGAAATAGGGATAAAGTGAGAGGACAATGTGGACATGGCAGGTGTGATGCAGAGAACACATCTCTCACCGTGTTTTTCTATTAGTGTCTGCACGTATGGCTTCTTTGGCTGTATGAACCACTGCACGAGGTCACAGCAGGTTATACATGTGTGGACGATGCTCCAGCGATGGCAGATATGAGCAATTATAGCTGCGAGTGATAATTCTGGTCATGAGATGTAATTTGGCATGCAGGTGTACTGTGTCACAGGATGCTTGTCGTGTTGCCATGCTCTCGTGGATAGGTGCGCTGGCTTGCCATCAGGTGGGAAGGCTCTCTCAAAGTATCAACCTTTCCTCCTTCAAATGCAATTTGACTGAGCATCTCTCTCCTCTTTCGTGACATATAAAAGATCCTTATGGGATTATAGCAGTCAAACAAACTTTCCATAAATTTTCATTTCTCACAGTGATCTGTTACATTGCATTGAGCAATTTTGTGTATTGTTTTAACTCTTGGGGTGTTTATGTTATTTTATAAGGTGTATTATATTTATGACCCTTCAGTAAGTATGAGGTTTCATTTGCTGAAAAGAGGTCAACCATGATTTTAAACTTCATTTTGCCAAAAGTGCATGTAAGAAGTAGTAGGGGCACAGAAGAGTATAATTCAGTCTGTTACAACCCCAGATTGTCTATTAACTTGATTAGACCTTTTTGAATCTTGTGGTTTTTTTACACCTCAGCAAATTTTGCTGGAGGAATATTGTCAGAGCCTACATCATCCAGGGGTCTGTGCATCTGGCCGTCTGTCCATTTTAGAGAACAAATAATATTTGGATCTTGAAACTTAAACAATGGATACATCATATATAAATGTAAAAATGATTTGCTGGTCAGTGGCCATTGATGCATAAAAGTTCCAAAATTCTACTCCCCTCAATATTCACAAAGGTAGAATTCTTAAAAGGGAAATATCCTGTTCAACCAAGCCAAACCTTTTTATTGTATGAATTTACCTAGCAAGACATCTATAAAGAACAGCAAAGAAAACCTGAGTCCTGCACCCTGTGAATGTTGGTCTAGGCCAAGGGTCTGCAGTCTTGGGCTGGTATTTTCTTACATTTTGTTACCTGCAAAGGGCTCTCTGAAAATCAGAGACATGAGTCTGAAAGCCACATATATTGAATTAGACATTTTGAATCAGCATATCAAATTTTAATTTTTCCATAACACAGTGTCTTCACACTGCAACTGTCAAATCAACAAAAATAAATTGTTATTGTAGAAGGCATTTTTCAACAATTAGAAACATTCAATAATTCTATTGAGTGGACATAACTCTTGTGTGAATATTTTATTTAATCTGTATTTGTTAAAGGAAAATCCCACTTACTTTGATCTGCTGGAAAGATTTGTTCTCCATAATTATTCCTTACAGCCAGAAATATGATATTGTTTTATATAGAGATACCTTGTCAACTTAGTACACAGCATTAATTGCTTTTATATGGTTTCTTGTCAGAAAGGGTAATAGGAACCAGAGACAATGAGTTTGAATTATGCGAAAAGGAATATACTACGAAAATATTTATTTTAGCCAATAAATTTTTAAGGAAATAAATGGAATTAAAGGGTATCTGATTATAGTTTATGATATACACTCTGGGACTGATAGAAGGGATTTGCTCATCACTTATAGAAGGGATTTGCTCATCACTTAATCAATTTTAGAAATATTTTTTGGTGGTCACATTGCAAAGAAACTTTGCATTTCTATAGCAAAGCAGATGAAAGAATTGGTGTACAGTATCTTCTGAAACAACTCTCAGAAATCCCCAGAATTCTGAGTACTTTTAATAGCATATAACTGCAATGGATTGATTAAAGCTCCTCTCATTTAATGCTGCTTTTTAGATATAATTGTTAATATCCCCAAATCTTAGCAATAAATATTTTATTAGTTCTTTTCCAATTAATCAAGTTAATGTTGAACCAATTTCCATAATAGACGTGGCAAAATCCAGATTTCACTATTTTTGCAAACTTAGTACCCATATAAATGTTTTTTTTTCATAAGGAGAAATACCGTAATCTACATTCTCCGCCTCCATTCTGCCAGATGGATACATCAATTCAGTTACAGTTGCATCAGAATATGATTTAATTCTCTCCAAGTGTGATTGTTTCTCTCGTATAAATCACACCAGGTTTCTTTAAAATATGTGAGGAATGTGTGAGATTTATTAAGAGTTATATTTTTGAATAAGTAATAGTTTCATACATGTTTCTGTTTCACATAATTACTGTTTACGTAATTACATCATAAAATGATGCAATGTTTACATGAAATATCACATTCCCAAATATGTGATAGTTTTCGTTTAACCATCACTACATTTAGCTAATAAGATTAAGGCATGTGACCAAAGGAGATGCCATAATTCTAAGAATGGATTCTTTAATAAATAAATTGTCTTACTAACATTGTCAACACTATGTCTGTATAGTTTGCAGTTTCAGTTCAAAAGTACACACCTCAGAATGTTGTGCTGTGTTATTTGGAAGAAGCGGTGTAGACATAGAGAGATAGAGTGTCATCTTGACAGTTATGTTTGTGTTTACTGTGCATGCCAGTCTGATAACAGCTCAGATGTTGTCCTGCCTCCCAGCATTCACAGTGCCCAGGCCTTGAAATATGAGCAATATTTGTCAGCGTGGTCCATCTTAAAGCCCCCAAATCACTGCGCCACGCAAGATCCACTGCATATATATTGGTGCACAAGACCATCGCCCGCCCATAAGGCTTTGATAATTTCTTTATTGATGCAGTAATATGGCATGTGAAAATGAAGATTCAGTGTAAGGGATGTTTTTACCTGATTGTTTAGTACAGACTTACTCTCAGCAGCTCTTGTAACCTCACTGATTCCTCCAGTTTTTTGTCAAACACATCTCTATAATCCTCAGCTGTGTAAACTCATTTTATAGGTCAGAATGTTATATCATAAAGTTATTTCTTTGAAATCTGATAAGCGTATATTGTAATCTGATAAATGTTTGCAAACTATGTTGCCTATTTTGTTCATATGCTTAATAATTCAGAATCACTAACATGAACATCCTGTGCATTCCTACCTTAAAGAAAAAGGAGAATTTATCTTCTTAAAAGCTATTTACTGATTGAAGATATATTCAGGTTGTTATTTAAACAAGGTATTATTTTGATTAAAAAGAAGACATTGTAACTCAGAATATTAATTGGTTACATGTCTTAGTTCAGCCTCAAATGTTGATTGCTTTGTGTCAGTCTTATCAGAATTTGCAGAACAGATCATTAATGAGAATTTGGCTTGCCATAGATTAGTGTCAATTCAACAACAAAATGTACAAATCATCTTAGCAAACAGATTTGTTTTTTTGTCATGACATCATAGATATTTTCCATTGTTTCTATCAATTTGGGAGGTGTCATATTTTAAAGAGATATATATATATATATATATATATATATATATATATATATATATATATATATATATATATATATATATATATATATATATATATATATATATATATATATATATATATATATATATATATATATATATATATATATATATATATATATATATATATATATATATATACATATACATATACATATACATATACATATACATATACATATACATATACATATACATATACATATACATATACATATACATATACATATACATATACATATACATATACATATATATATTCCTTGAGAGAATATACTTGACATTGGGCGAGGAAGAGGCTTTGTGGATTAACGTTAGGGGGAACAGAGACACTTCATGCAGAGGATCACAACTGTATGAAATGTGTTGTTGACTGTTGCTAAGATACCAAAAGTGCATGACGTCACTATTTCATTGATAAATAGCCACACCACCATTATGACGTCATTGATCCTTCAACTGCATGAAATAGTGCACCATTATAACCCACCAAAACCAACTAAATAAATACCATATATTGGTTCAGATGGGATCAATGCTTATTAATACACATGAAAACATCATGTATTGATCTTTTATGACTAATCCATTAGCCAGTAGTTGCTGCATTAGACCTCATCACTGCCCAGTGATACAAAATTAGAAGTAAATTAAACTTCATATTTCTGAAAATTTCCCACGCTTTTTATGACAAAATTGAGAAGTTTTGCAAGTTTAATTACCAAAATTTAAGAACAGGTTTACTCCAAATATTATTCTATTTAGTTTAAATAGATGGAATTTAGATTAATGGTCTATATTTTGAGATACCTAACTTTCTTCAAACTCAAGTCAAAAATTACCAAATGGTGTCAAAAATTTGCATTTATTTGAATCATTTTATTTACAAAAACACAGATTAATGCCTTGGTTCTGGAGATTGCTAGTGTAGTTATGCCCAAAAATGTTTTTCAAGTAAGCTCTATCCTTTCTTTAATTGTTACCAAAAAAAACATCTTTTTCTTATTTTTGCTTCAATTTTGAATCTAAAATGATTAAAAATGATAAAATTTTAAAAACAAATTAAATATCTAATCAAAAGGAAAATCCATCTCTCAGCATTTGATACATTTAAGACTGAAATCCTTTTTGTAGATATTTTCATACAAAGCAATTATCTTGCACCATGTAATTTTTTGGGGTTCAAATGACTTTTTTTGGCGGGAAAAAAGAACTTTAGAAGACACTGTTCCCCCTAACGTTAAAAAATTAAATAAAAAAATTAAATGTCCTAAGATTTTTGATTGTGTTAACCAAATTGTATACACACTGAAAACAGAATGGCTGAAAGTTGGATGATGAAAATTCTTCAAAATCTCTTAAAGGCACAGAGTGCCATAGAATACATGTAAAATGTAACGAAAAAAATCTCTTCTTGATGCACAATAGATGGAAACTACTATTTGAGTGAGTGACATGAGGTTGCACATAATGGCACAGAAAACATCATATTTAAAGAAGCATTGTGACAGAATCTTGCCTAATTTTGGATGAATTTGAGAATCTTCACTGAATTCATCTGGCTTCCTTCACCGTGCAAAATGAAAAGTACCTTTCAATGGTTTCAAAGAATCCATACAATTTCCTCACAAAGTTAATATCAGAGGAATTATCTAACATAGATGAGTTTTTGCATGCTTAATTTCAGTTCCATAGAATGTATGTATTCTATACTTAATGATATAATATAAAAAGACATATGCTGAGAAAAACATATTATAATACATGGCTATGGCTATAGTGTATGTATATTGTGAAATGCTAACATGCTAACATACAATTAATATACTGCAGTTGGTTGGCACTTAGGCCATGCACAATGACAGAACTGTACATGTATACATGTCCATTTTAAATGTGGAAAGCAATTTAGAATGGATTATTTATAATTTGGGGAGGGGTATATTGGAAATATCTGGTTGGAAAAGTATATCATTGACATATCAGTTTGTTTGTTTGAGATTTTTGCATCATATATTGGAAATATCTGGAAATATCTTTCAAAATTATTTCAGAACTGATTTATCAGCTTTCACCATAAATAAAAATCAGGATATTCCTTTTCATCCCCTCCTCAAAAATGAATGCTCCATCCCCTGATTGCTTTTGTCTGACTATTATTTTGGATAGGAGTCACTAATGATACATAATATTAACTCATTAATTGTTGTGCTCACTTTTCAGTCGCAACAATGACACCAATTGGCCATGGCCAAAATATCTGATTCTGTGTTTATCTGGGCATGGTCTCCTTGCACTGCCAATCTTACACTATACTTGCAGAGCCAGGTAAAAACCCTGGGTCTGCTAAGAAGAATAAGGGAAAAGTACTCAGCAATTTTGATCAGGGAGAGCAATATTAAAAAGACAAAAGTCTGCAATGATGCAGAATTTGAGATGCTTTTTGCATGAACTTGATAATTATTCATTTTAAGACACTGTTCGTCTCTTTTACCCCCCAGAAAAATCTCCTGGTTTTTTACAAAAGTAGTTCTTGGTAATTAAACTTTATATGGGGAGGTCACACCAAAACCTACATTACCTCACACCTCTTTCTCTATGTAATCAATAGCTTACTAATTGTAAATAATGCCATCTCGAAGAAGAACAAAATGCTGAGAAAACTTTGCTTGAAATCTATAACAGTCATAAAATGTAGATAATAAATGCCAAGGGTAAACTTACAAGAATTACTACAAACAAATAAAATTCTGATTCTTGAATGAAGGTATCTGAAGTTACAACATGTTTTTCCTCACACAAGAATTTTAATTTGATGGGGAAAAAATGATGCTGAGAAAACTATGGTCATGATGATGTGAATTTGCCTGGTGAAAAGCACCTGAGCCTTATCAAATGCCTCAGGTAAACGAAGACAGGCAAACCATCTCAAGGTTCCCAGCAATGCCGTGCCAACGGATGAAGACAAGAAATGAAAGCAGTTGCTGTGGAATCACCAAAGAGAAAAAATTGTCCCAGGCAGAAAGAAATTGAGATATATTTGGACACTTGACAATCTGGGAAATCTGCCATAATCTGACATTTAGTCTTTTAAAATGCAACAGAAGTTAAATTCATTTTGATCAGAAATGAGGCAAAATGTTTGTTTTTTTCTCTACAGAAATGATATCATATGACTGAGCACATGCAGTATATTAGTATACATGTTTTTGTAAACACATTTTCTCTAAACAATGAGCTTATCATAAGAGATAGTGCCATTTTAATTAGTGTTACATGTAACTTCCTCCATAGTAATCAGGGGCATCGTTAGAATATAGTTGAAAATTATATTCTCACTTCCTGGTGACCTGTAAAAAGCAACTCATGGTTGCAGCTTTTGCCTCGTGTTATTTTGAATAAACAGAAACAGAACAGTTTTTTGTATGTATCTTCACTGGGCAATGAGTGGAGGGATAATACTCAAATATGTGATTTTACATGAAGGAGTGGCATGGCTATTGTCTTTGATTAATCAGCACATGATTGAGCCATCTCTGGCTCCTCCTATCTCCCAGATTTTAAGGAGAACTCTTCACTTAAAGGTTTGGGAGGTTATGTCCTATTCAGAAAGATATGCATATGCCAATGTCTGGTGCTTTCATTTACGATGTCCCACTGGAATGTGTTTGTTCATAATGTGGTGTACACTGAGCTAGTTTAGTGCTGGTGTGGCACAGATTGCCCCTCCGCTTGATTGAATCAGGGTGAGCTTGATGGGTGCAGCTTGAGTGGTTAAGACATGACAGCAGTCAGGTCCTCAACATAGATGAGACTGCAGGGGCTCACAGAGTAAGCTCGTATCACCCACAAAGCAAGCTGGCCTCACTCACAAAGTAAACTGGCCTCACTCACAAAGCAAGCTGGCCTCACTCACAAAGTAAGCTGGCCTCACTCACAAAGAAAAGCCGGCCTCACTCACAAAGTAAGCTGGCCTCACTCACAAAGCAAGCTGGCCTCACTCATAAAGTAAGCTGGCCTCACTCATAAAGTAAGCTGGCCTCACTCACAAAGTAAGCTGGCCTCACTCACAAAGTAAGCTGGCCTCACTCACAAAGTAAGCTGGCCTCACTCATAAAGTAAGCTGGCCTCACTCACAAAGCAAGCTGGCCTCACTCACAAAGCAAGCTGGCCTCACTCACAAAGTAAACTGGCCTCACTCACAAAGTAAGCTGGCCTCACTCACAAAGTAAACTGGCCTCACTCATAAAGTAAGCTTGTATCACCCACAATGCAAGCTCATATCACCCACAATGCAAGCTGGCCTCACTCATAAAGTAAGCTGGCCTCACTCACAAAGCAAGCTGGCCTCACTCATAAAGTAAGCTGGCCTCACCCACAAAGCAAGCTGGTCTCACTCACAAAGCAAGCTGGTCTCACTCACAAAGCAAGCTCATATCACCCACAAAGTAAGCTGGCCTCACTCACAAAGTAAGCTGGCCTCACTCACAAAGCAAGCTCATATCACCCACAAAGTAAGCTGGCCTCACTCACAAAGCAAGCTGGCCTCACTCACAAAGCAAGCTCATATCACCCACAAAGTAAGCTGGCCTCACTCACAAAGCAAGCTGGCCTCACTCACAAAGCAAGCTCATATCACCCACAATGCAAGCTGGCCTCACCCACAAAGCAACCTGGCCTCACTCATAAAGTAAGCTGGCCTCACTCACAAAACAAGCTAGGCTCACTCACAAAGCAACCTGGCCTAATTCATAACACAAACCACATGGAAATCTTCCCTATCACAGCCTGTGTTACTGGGAAGACTGTCCAAAATCAAAACTCACAAACTGTGTCACATGGAACAGTTTTCCATCATAATTTACAGCCCTTGTCATGTCAGACAACATTCTGCCATAACAAATTATAAGAAAACCTTCAAAATGTGGTGAAGGGGGTTCTCACAAATCAAAGGGTTTGTCTAGCTAAAGTTTTACCAAGGGATTTATTTTGGAAACTAAAGGTTATCATGGTAAGTACATATAGCCCTCTCTAAGTCGGGGTACAAAAACAATTTTTGAAACAAAAAAATTCCAAATTAGGTTCAGACGAGAAGATTGAAGTTGATGGACAGACACAATGACACAAGTTTTCTCCCCAATCATTGCCAAACCTATGTGGCATTATTATCTTCCAATACATGTACAAATTGACCTCAAACCAACCTGGCCTTTATTTACCTGTAATTGTTTCCACACCAAAGATCATAAATGCAGAATTTTCACATTTAATGCAAACAGATGGCATTATATACATGTACTTATATATAATACTATACAAATATGGACCTGGGTGGAGTGCAATATGACTTTTTATGGACCTTTGGAAAGTTATATTGCATGAGGCGCAGCCGAGTGCAATATAACTTTCCGAAGGTCCATAAAAAGTCATATTGCACGACACCCAGGTACATATTTGTTTTATTCTATGATCACTGTGTTAATTACTGCCATTGTGTTAATTACTGGACATTGTTGTGATTGCTGTCGTCTGCTTCCCAGTCTGCAGGTCACTCAGAGCAAGCTGGTGACGTCATTATAGGGCTTCCCCAACATTTCCCGCCATGGAATTCCCCATCAGTGCAGTGGAAAGTATATTGGCGTGCAATATAATGCATCTGGTCGATAAAACAATTTAGAGAAGCTCATGTGACCAGGAATTGACCAATCACAGCACAGAATACACAGTGATCATAGAATAAATACTTATATATGACACTAATATTTGATAATTGGAGAAAATGGTTTTGTGAACTGTGTCTGTGAATTACCGGTACATCAGGGACAAATAGATAACATCTTAAATATTGAAAAGCCTATCATTTCCACATGGGAGAAGATTAAAGGTTGATATTATTATATAAAATGCACCTAATTAAATTTGTTTCAGTGACTTTTTGTCAAGATCAAGGTCTTGACTTTTCGTCTGTGAGAACACCATTCACCACATTTCATACTTCTAAAATGTTGATATATTAAAAGACTACATACATATGAACATCATGAAATATTCAATCTTATCCTAAGGGTAAAAAGAGAAATAACTATTAGACTCTGAAGTTGCACTATCTGCAGAGGTCTGTGTCAGCTCACAACTGTATGTAGTGGGTACACACAGGTGACATGAACTTTTAGTTAGCACTGTTAGACGTCATTCTATTATCATTCAAAGGACAATGCAGTTTATTACGTCATATGCATATTGTCATATTTGCATGATATTGTTATGCCTTTCAGTGCCTCTTTGATATCACTCTACCTAAAATTACAACAAGAAAGGAGTGCACTTTCAAAAGGAGCCTACCAATTAGGTTGTTGTTCTAATAGGTTTAATAAAAACTTATTGGACCTAAAAATATCAACCTAAAAAGTGAATAGATTTGGAAAGCAAATACCTTTATCACCCATTTATGATTTTTATACTTATTTTGTCAAAATCAGTGCATAATTCCTTTAACAGTGATGTATGAACATTTAAAGTCTCATAAGTTACGGTCCTGATAGCATTGGACGATCAGTAGTTCATCATAACAGATTATTGCATAATAATTATAACTCACAGCCTGTATTTTTCTTCAGGCCTAATTAATGGATTGATGTCACAATGACTGGGTATATATTTGGTGTTTTTCAGGGGCAGCCAAACAGAATGATTCATTAACAGGGAGGGAAATTACATCAACATCTTAGAACTGTAAGCATATCAACAATGTCTGAGGATTACTCAGAGAACGTGGCCTTGTTCTCCAAGCCACAAAACACATACACAGGTCAACACGCTCAACATCCACCTGCTGAGCCAGATAGGGAATCCCTGATAGAGGGCGACACCCGTCCAACACACCGGAGACCCAGCCAGGAAGGGTCACATGGTCACCGGAGATCCAGTGGCGAGGGAAGGAGGCCAAGTCAGGAGGGACAGCAAGCACACAGGAGACCCAGTAGAGAAGGGCACAAGGGAGGAGCCCCAGCACAGGGGCACCCCTCACAGGCACACCGAGGGTCACTCCCGCAGACGAGAGGCTCACACGGGCACAGGAGCGGCCCACCAAAAAGGCAACGAAGTGCAGACTCAGATAATCACAGGAGTACCCAGAATAGGGGGCATAGAGAAAAACAGAATGAGAATTCAAGGCCCCATGGACACAGGGGAGGGGCTAGACCTTCGCCTGGTTCCATATTCCGAGGGGGACAGAGAAGCGAGGAAAGGGCGGGTTATCAGCAGTTTGGTAATAGCCGAGAAGGATATACAGAAGAAACAGGTTTGGTGAGTGACACCCGTGATGCAGCAGCACCGACTCCTCCACCACCAGGTGACACTACTATCAAAGAGACAGCTGTAGATGGCGGAATGCCCCCAGAGAGAGGTGGGATGAACATTGACGAGGTTGAAGAAACCCCACCATTATTTGATGAAGTTTTAGGGACAGTCCATGAGAAAGCCCTCTCAGCGGCTGGGTTTGGGCGTTTACAATGGACGCTCTTCGTGGTCCTTGGCCTGGGCATCATGGGGGATGGCATTGAGCTGATGGTCATCGCTTATATCCTGCCAGGAGCTGAGAGGGAACTCTGCATGAATGAACAGATGAAAGGCTGGCTAGGTGAGTCAATGGCTTCACTTTTTTTTTAAACCTCTGATATGATTGATATAGTTGTCGTCTACTCCCAAAGTCACCAATAAAATGGATTTGAAATCTGATGTTTTCAGATAAATCATGCACTCTCCATCCTATTTAAGTTGCGACTCAGGTAGAACTTGAACTCCTGCAATAGGTTTTAAAGAAACCATGTTCACTCAATTCAATATTTTGAATGTTTATAAGTGAGGTGAAGATGATGATGATGTAGATTCGAGGGGATGATCCCCCAAAGAGTGGATTAGTCTATTTATAGGTGTGACAGCAAGTAACCTGCAGATACAATACAGTAGTTGCCCATTGATGTTTACCCCTTAGTTTGAATTTGAATTTGAATTGTCATGTCTAATGTCTAGTAAAAACTGAATGAAGGGAGTGATAAATAATTGGACAAAAGGAGTCATAACTAACACAGGGGTGCTAATTATGGCTGGAAGAGATAGTTATATGGGTCATTACTGCAACAGTCAATTGCTAGAGATGGAGTTTAATCAGTAGGAAACCAATTTGGTGCACATGGATCTATATATACACTGAAAAATATGATTTTCAAGTCCCTTTTACTGGTGGTTTTGGGAGTAGTTATTAGTATATAATGACCAAGGATATTCACAAAACCACAGTAAGAGAACCACTGGTTTACTTCAAGATTTCATTTTATAGATGGCAGCACTTTACACAAGTTGTTTTCAGATAGGTGTCACTGGTGATCACCTGCACTAGGTGGCACTGATCAATCTGATAGCGGTGAAACCACCCCTCACCATATACTGAATAGAAAAAGGGGCATTTTTCACTCATTTGTTTTGCCCTCTGTGCTTTATGGTTTAAGGTTAAAATAACTAGTTTTTTTTAAAGAGAGTTTTGATTTTAAAATATTAAAATGCTCATAAAATGTGAAAGGTTTGGCTGAAGTATAAGTTTGATTCAAGTTTGGGAATAGCTTTTGATTGAAGTTCTAGTCATTTTCAATAATATGTGAGGTTGTCTTTCATCAGCATTTAATGCCAGTGATTAATCTGGCTCATCTTGGGGAGATAACTTTACCAGCTGTTTAATTGGAATAAAACTTCAGATGGAAATAATATTTTACAATTTAATATTTGTTTTTTTCACAACATATACATAGTACAAAATATACAATCACATTTTTCCTTGGCAGTTTGTATAAGTATAGTGTGCATTATATTTATTATGACTGGTAATAATATGACATGTTTATGTCAGTCTTCTGGCTTTGCCTTGGATTCTATAAATCCTTGCCAATCGCTAAATAACTGATATAAGTTGCTGGTAGCAATTGACAAGTCCATTCCTCAATTCCTCATCAATAGGACACAAAATTATCACACCTCAAAAAGTAGTATTTTTTAATCACTGTTGATAAGAACTATTCTGCCTTTCATGTGGATAAGATAACCACATATTACTCTCTAGCAACTTTATGCAATCATATAATTATCACAATATGAGAGTCTTACACAAATATCAGCATCATTAACAGGTTATTGTTTTACTTATATATAGCATAAAGATTATACAATATGATATAGGTAATAGTTAATATACTTGGCACATCACATATCAATTGTTATAAGATGCATATATAAGACTACGCGGTTGTTAATAGTGGTATCCACATTGCTGCATCAGCACTATGTATCAATATAGGGTATCTATGTCTGCAGTGCCACCTTGTGGCCACATAGCATAATGCCAACTGTTAACATATTCACTGTTTATCAATCATTATTTTATCTAAATATTAGATATTTTCAATTTAGGTAATATTTTGAGCTAGAGACTGTAGTTTTTAAGATTTTCACCTGTTTTTTTACCGTTCTCAACATTACAAAGAATCTTAAGGATTACTTCATTAGATTGTCTTTAATGGCTGAGAGACTCAAATACAAAGCATTATAAATATCCAAATGATTTTTAATTCAATATAGTTAAACAATCAGCAATTTTGGAAATGATCCACACACACACACACACACACACACACACACACACACACACACACACACACACACACACACACACACACACACACGCACACTGGTGAGACAGGCCCTGTCCCAGCCAAAGAGACTGTTGTATAGCTGTGGAGTACAGTTCTTTTTGTAATTATTCTTAACTAGAATTTAAGTAGGATTAGGTTATTTTTATTGCATCAGGCAAAAATTAGTTCTGCAGAAATGAAGCTACACAGCCAACCATTGTTGTAATTATCTGTAATTAGATAATGAATCTAATTTTAGAATTAGAGAGAAAACAGCTGCATTATTCCTCAATAGGTATGCTAGTCTTAAAGAGATACTTTTTAGTAAAATAAATTTTAGAAATTACATGATTAAATGATCATATATGCGTAAATACACTAAAATTCACAGACCAAAAAAAGATATCAGTAACCATGGAAACACAAACCCACATATAAAACTAATCTTGCAACCCCTATAGAATATGATCATATATTGCGATTAGTGTCAATGACGTCATCGTGCGGGATTCAATGCACGTGCAACTCAAGCTGCAATGATCTTCAATTTTCATAAATTTAGTCATAACTTTGTTAATACTTGTCCGATTGACATGGTTTTTACACCAAAATAACACATTTTTCATATTCTTTCCGCTGCACATATCCATTCTATAATGCGTCCATTTTAAGACCGAAAATCGTGACACCGGTATTTTGGCTGCATTGTTGTTTGTATACTAATTATTTATGTAAGTAGGTAATTGCCGCATGATGACGTCATTCTTTTTATTCTAGCACGTGCATTTAAAAGAGCTAATTTTCTCCCAAAAAACATGTTTCCCTTGTGTGGTCATACTAACAGAGCCACAGATCAATGTGCGTTATAATTCTCCATCATACTACAAAAATGTTTCAGAGAAGTGAAAGTTTCCCTTTAAGTAATTTTTTACCTCCTTTGGGAAGGGAATGACTTCACTGAGTGTTTCCCTCTAATTATATGAAAGGCAACAATTCAAATTTATTGAAATGAAAAATATTTCAGATATTTTTAATGATAAATTCTAAATTGTTAAATATTGTATGTTTAACTGTTCAATCTATAATAATGAGAATATATCTCATCTATTTAGCTAATTTTATTTTTTGAGCTATTCATCTTAAATAGATAAGGCATTTAGAAGACAGTGGAGGGAGTAAGAGAAAAATGAAAATTATTTTATATTTTTCCTTGAAATGCCCCAAAATATATAGTTTTAACATTTGGCTACTTTCCCGGAGTTTCCCAAACAAAATTAACACATACGATGTTGCAAGATTCCAAAAAGATGTTACTGAAAAATTCCAAAGACAATAGGAACATGCAATTTGGGGTTATCTGTTCAATATTGTCAATTATATCGTGATGGTGTGATGCGGGCATTGGGCCAAATCCCAGAATCCTTTTTGTAATCCCCCAAGGTTTTGACAAAGGAAAACACTTCAGCTATTGTTTAGGACAAGATAATGACTCTCTCGGAGTTAATTGTTGTTGTTAATTCTTCCAAGTTTTTGCAGCAGTCGTGGTCAAAACAAGTCTATTGTAATCAGGCAGACAATGCTGTATTGTTACAGCAGTATCTTGAATTACCAAGTTTAAACACAATAGCCTATTCAGTGCCCTGTTGCAAATAGAATTATTATTGAAAGACAGCAAGTAACATGATCATAAATTACTTGAGTGAGGGTTGATGTACATTAAACCCAGAGATTCTGGTTCACTTGATTATATATCGGCATGTAAATACTCTGTATCTCTTCATATAGATGTGCTATTGTTTTCTTCATAAATATCCATTTTTCTCAGATATATATATATATATATATATATATATATATATATATATATATATATATATATATATATATATATATATATATATATATATATATATATATATATATATATATATATATAAATATATATTAATGTAAGATTTTTCTTTCACACAGAGATGCATGGATACTGAATTTAAGTATTTTGTTCATACATATTCCTCCATCTCATTTAAGTCGTAGTCCTCACACTCCGAGTCATGCACATTGAGACTAAGATAAGTGTTTCCCACGCAGTGTGAGACCTTCTTGACGAGGAGACACCCCATGGCCATGAGACACACCAGTTCCTTTAGCACCATCAGATAATACACCCCATCTATGACAGCGTGAATGTCCGCCGAGTCTGTCTTGAGCATCACAAGGCGGATTATAAAAAAGGGCAGGTCAAACACAAGTATTCCTATATATGAAGTCACCTTGATGTACTTATTGGTGATTTGGTTGCCCACATAAATAGGCGGGGTGGACACAGTGAGGCAGCCTGTACACAGAGTCAGGGTGGTCAGGTAAATGAAGACTTGCAGGGCAAAGCTCCAGGCATGTTTTGATGTATGAGTGGCTGTGCCAATGAGCAACACTATATCTATGGCTTGAAGGAAAAAGTAGAGGTTGGAATGAAGGAAGGGCTGCCAGGACATCTTCCACCGAAAGCGGACAAGTCTGAGTAGCACCGGCAGCGGCACTGCACACTGCAGCAGGGTCACCCAGTCATTCTGAAACATATCAGAAATCCTTGATAAAATATCGTAAATCCTTGATAAAATATATAAGGGAATCCTAAGTGAGATAAAATTCAATTCATGTGATTTATACCTATGATTTATGAAAACAAATCATAAATCCTTGATAAAATATATAAGGGAATCCTATGTGAGATAAAATTCAATTCATGTGATTTATACCTATGATTTATGAAAACAAATCATAAATCCTTGATAAAATATATAAGGGAATCCTAAGTGAGATAAAATTCAATTCATGTGATTTATACCTATGATTTATTGAAACAAATCATAAATGCTTGTTTCAATAAAGAGAATGAGCTTATGTGTTTTTTATGAGATATGTTTGTCAGTGGAAAAGGACATGCCAGTGGTCATTTAAAAAAGGATCACTAAACTGGAAAGATGGTGAAAGATATTAGTCACTTATGAAGATTAGATTGGGACTGGAAAGTAAATTTTTAATAGCATATTGCAATACCAAGATTTATGTGATAAGTCAGTTGCAAATTGGATTGGGAAGTTATTATTGTATTTCTTGAAATGCTGGTGACAATTACTTATCATAATTTGAAAATGTTGCAATGCAGTAACTGAATACCAAGGTGTCACATTGAGTCTTATATCTAATAAGCTACATGATCAGTTAAAATGTATTGCATTTATTGAGATGCTCAAATTGCAGAAAAGTGCATTTATTGTCTATGTTGTTTATGGGAGATATTAAGGTCACAAGACTTATGAAGCCCAAGTGGGAATACATGCTAAAACTGATTTTATCTAACAATTTTTAAATGTAAGATAGTTCCAAATGACATGATGCATAGTGATAAACCACATTTCCTACACCAATGCTAATGAGCACTTTGTGTCAAGAATGAATAAAACAATCTAATATGACATTTTGTAGATTCAAGGAAGCCAAAGTAATGACCCTAATTCATCATATTCCGGAGCAGTGAAAGGGCCTTCATTAAGGATAAATAGATTGTGTAATGTTACAGATTAATCTGAGAGAAGATAAAGATTCCCTTAATGATGAAGAGATATCTGATATTACATAATGTGTGATAAGAAATCCAATCACTGCATCAAATTGCTCTTGCTTGTAACATTACTTCAAGTATAGAACAGCAACAAGATAAAGCAGTAACTTATGTGACAATCTTCCTTATATCAAAGCTAATATGCAAAAGCTACATACTTAATCAAGTTAATGATTTACTTTTAGCTTGTTTGATAATATTTTAATGAATATCTGTTTAAATTTACCTAATATGTAATGTTAATGGAGGAAAACATAGGAATGTTAGATCTCAGACTCCCTTGGTGTTTAAAGGTTAACTGAGTTAATGGTGAGTGTCGTGTCCATTGTGAAATGGCAGAATTCCGGAAGGTTCTCTTCAGGAAGTGGGCTGAAAAGGCTGCTAATGACCTACTTCTCATGTTAGCATGGAAACAACACTAGTTTCATACTTCATGCAAGTTGTGACATTTATATTCCACTTTTGTGAAATACTGTCTGTCGTAGGGGAAGTAAAGATGTCAATGCGTTTATTCAGTATTGGTGTTGTTGCTGTACATTTAAAAAAAATACTTGAAACTTTGAATTACCACAAAAATATAGTAGACAGTTGACATCAGAAAATCTTTATATCCAATTTTGTAAAACCAATGGATTGAATGGAATCAGAAAGAAAAAAAGACTGAGTAATATAATGTTGCATTAAGGCAGTATATGAAGCTGTGGAATAGGTGCTATGCCTTGGAGAGATAATTGCATTTTATGTACAGCCATATATGAATGGTAAACCAGATGAAAGGCTATAACAGCAAAGGAAGAATACGATCAAAGCTTTTTCTTTTTTTCAGGAATTTCAATGTCATGCTTCAAAGCATTTGTATAAATTCATGATTCCCTGCTTTGAAGTTCACTCTAGCATTCGTATGCATTATCCTGAGCAAACACCTTGAGCGACTGCCACAAGTGGCGGCCATCTTATCTCATGGCAAGAGAAGCAATGCAATTAGCAAGTTTGATGGATCAAAATAACAAAGATTTACAGCCTTGGCCACAAGACAACAGCAGAAAATATGCTGCAAAAAATATCAATTAACCGTAAAAGGAATTAATTTTCCAAACAAACATAGATAGAGAGAGTAATGTCATATCAAATTCTTCAAAATATTTATGTAATGTTTTTTTTTTTGGGGGGGGAGTAAAGACAAACAGTAATTCAGCAATAATTTGACAACTTTACATTTGTTCTGAAAGCTTCATCTACCACAAATTACTTCTCTTTGAAAGAACATGTTAACTTTTGATGTTTAAAGCGAGCTCCAGATCAGAGGAGAAAAATTAATTACATGCGTAATTTGTGTTAAAAGTTGTGTGTGATCATAATGTTGGATATCTGCTCATTGAGATGCTATTGTAACTTACAAGAGATTACCAAGTCATAACAGAGCAGCTGGGCTGTACAATAATGTGATTCCATGCACATAATTTGCTTTACAAAGTCAGGTGGGCTTTATCTGATATCAAGATAAATTATTACATGAAGTCAAGGGGATGGCTTTGTGTTATTAAGCTAAGGTATATTTCCATATGGCTTCATTTATCACAGAGTTTGTCTAAAATAAAAGCCAGGCAAGATTGGAACAAAATTATATGAAAGGCATCAAAAATGTATACTTTCTACCAGAGTATAGCAAAGACTGGTCCCTTGCTGTTTTTTATGTGCTCTCAGTGGTGATAGGTATATGAGTATAGATGATATCCATGAGAAATTTGGCCCTTCGTGTTCTTTGGTGGTAGTTAGTTATTAGTCTGGCCCTTAGTGTTCTTTGGTGGTAGGTATTTATTTGTCTAGTCCTTAGTATTCTTTGGTGGTAGGTATATAAGAATGGCAGATATTTGACTTATCCCAGGGATATGAGAATGGTAGATATTTGACTGGTCCAAGGTACATAAGAATGGCAGATATTCGACTGGTCCTGGGCGTGCTTGATGGTAGGAAGTAGGCAGGCAAAGTGTGTGGTATATGGGCAAAGGAGAGGCTCAGTGTGAGAGTGCCTGTAATTAGCAGCCTTCCCCCAAACTCATTATCTCCTAACATTGCCAGAGCCACCACCCTTGTCCACCGAGACACCCAGTCTTCTGAGCGAAGGAATAAAAGCCACCAGCCAACATGTCGCCTAATGTGCATACACATTTTGTAATTATGTTGGTGTAGTAATATAGAGTGACTGTGTTTGCAATGCAAGTAGCTGCATATAGGGAGAGTAACGTAGGTCATTACACTCGACAGGGTGACTGCTATATTGATTATGGCAAAGTTTAGCTTCAATGTAGATGTGTTCAATCATGTGGTGTGCTCTTTAGAAACAAAATGAATAAATCAGAAAAAAAATGCAGTGACATTGAATACAGCTTTAATGTTGTGACCCATACATTACCTTATATGTCTAGGGTTATTTCGGGCCCTTTTTTATAAAAAAAATGTTGAGGCAGTATTTTTAAAGCTAAGCACTGTTAATTACCCTGGAAAGCACACAAGGCTTATTACAGTGTAATAGAATGGGACATACTAAGTATAACAAATTCTGTCCTTCATATTAGTAATTTGTGATGTGCAGAGGGCAAGATGAGTTTTGCTCTGCGTCAGCCAGTAATGATCAAAAGCATCTTTTCTGATATAATCTCATCCTAATGAATGGCATGGGTACTTACCAAGTATAGAGAGAACTGGTCTTCTGGCATGGGTACTTACCAAGTATAGAGAGAACTGGTCTTCTGGCATGGGTACTTACCAAGCATAGAGAGAACTGGTCTTCTGGCATGGGTACTTACCAAGTATAGAGAGAACTGGTCTTCTGGCATGGGTACTTACCAAGTATAGAGAGAACTGGTCTTCTGGCATGGGTACTTACCAAGTATAGAGAGAACTGGTCTTCTGGCATGGGTACTTACCAAGTATAGTGAGAACTGGTCTTCTGGCATGGGTACATACCAAGTATAGAGTGAACTGGTCTTCTGGCATGGGTACTTACCAAGTATAGTGAGAACTGGTCTTCTGGCATGGGTACTTACCAAGTATAGAGTGAACTGGTCTTCTGGCATGGGTACTTACCAAGTATAGTGAGAACTGGTCTTCTGGCATGGAAACTTACCAAGTATAGAGAGAACTGGTCTTCTGGCATGGGTACTTACCAAGTATAGTGAGAACTGGTCTTCTGGCATGGGTACTTACCAAGTATAGAGTGAACTGGTCTTCTGGCATGGGTACTTACCAAGTATAGTGAGAACTGGTCTTCTGGCATGGGTACTTACCAAGTATAGTGAGAACTGGTCTTCTGGCATGGGTACATACCAAGTATAGAGTGAACTGGTCTTCTGGCATGGGTACTTACCAAGTATAGTGAGAACTGGTCTTCTGGCATGGGTACTTACCAAGTATAGAGTGAACTGGTCTTCTGGCATGGGTACTTACCAAGTATAGTGAGAACTGGTCTTCTGGCATGGAAACTTACCAAGTATAGAGAGAACTGGTCTTCTGGCATGGGTGCTTACCAAGTATAGTGAGAACTGGTCTTCTGGCATGGGTACTTACCAAGTATAGAGTGAACTGGTCTTCTGGCATGGGTACTTACCAAGTATAGAGTGAACTGGTCTTCTGGCATGGGTACTTACCAAGTATAGTGAGAACTGGTCTTCTGGCATGGAAACTTACCAAGTATAGAGAGAACTGGTCTTCTGGCATGGGTACTTACCAAATATAGTGAGAACTGGTCTTCTGGCATGGGTACTTACCAAGTATAGAGTGAACTGGTCTTCTGGCATGGGTAGTTTGGCAGGCGGGGGATAGTCGGTGTAGTTTACTGGGTGGACAAAGAGCCCGGCGAGGCACGACGTGGTTGGGGAGGTGGTGGGGGAT
Organism: Amphiduros pacificus; assembly: GCA_949316495.1. Classification (NCBI taxonomy): domain Eukaryota; kingdom Metazoa; phylum Annelida; class Polychaeta; order Phyllodocida; family Hesionidae; genus Amphiduros; species Amphiduros pacificus. The sequence goes on from OX439000.1 coordinate 58,372,467, forward strand.
GGAGGACTTCCATTGGAGGCTATGATGAGTGGGGCAGGTGGCATGTAGATACAGTTGTGGATGGCTGCAGCACGGGGTAAGCCTCGGATCAACAGGAACGGAATACAGCCCAGCGTGATGAACCCAGGGTCCACCATCAGGTGCACAAACCTGCATGAGAACAAACCAATTATAACATCTTCCCTTATTTGGTAACAGTGTTGAGCAGGATCCTCATTTTAAATATCACACCAGTTACCGGTACTTGCATACAGCATGTATATATATATATATATAAATATATATATATATACATGCAATATATATATATATACATGCAATATATATATATATACATGCAATATATATATATATATATATATATATATATATATATATATATATATATATATATATATATATATATATATATATATATATATATATATATATATATATATATATATATATATATATATAAATGGATTAGTGAATTGTTTTAGTTGCTGCAATTCAATTCTCTGAAATATCTACCCCACACATCATAAAACCCTTTAGTCCAAGGTTGCTAAATGGTGTAGATGATTCCATTTGAAAGCATTTGACACTAAAAGGAACATATTAAAATGGAAATGATTCAAACCTTTCACAGCAGCTTATATGAATGATGGTAAATCATACACAATATAAAAACTAAATGAATAGTGTTTGTGAAATACCAGGTAAAAGTATTTAGAGCCTTTGATGTTCACAGGGGTACATTATTGCAAAATGCATTTCATTAATAATGTTTTCCAAGAATAACATCAGTAAACCTTTCAAGAGGAGATGCTTGGAGCTGACGGTAAAGGGCAGATTGCTCGGAGCTGTTAAGGGAGTGATGTACAAAAGAGAAGAATTTCACTGGTCAACACAATGGGTGTGTGATCATGCCTTATACCAAGTGCTGTTCCAGTTCTCACAAAGAGTGCCATGACCTTGCCTCACAATGAGTGCCATGACCTTGCCTCACAATGAGTGCCATGACCTTGCCTCACAAAGAGTGCCATGACCTTGCCTCATAACAAGTGCAGTGACCTTGCCTCAAAATGAGTGCCATGACTAAGTCTCACTACCCCATCCACATGAGGAGGCAATGACCAGCACAGAGGTTACAAAGACCCACTACTCAGTAATTTACAGGCTGAGAAAACAACATGTGCTTCCTCTTCTCCACTCCTCACTCCTCCTGCACCTTTCATCTGGCTGTTCCATCATACCAATTTTATCTGGTTTTATTCCCTCCAAAATTTGTAATATTTTTTTACAAGTCATGTAAAGTAACCACTCATGACAGATTTCATAAAATCAGGTTCTCATGCAATCTTTTGAAAGGAAGTTATGACAGAATATTCATCAAAATGGGACCTTTAAACAGGTTGTATGTGGAACAGCCCTAAAAGCAGTGGAGATCGATAAATGAGACAGTGGTAAGGCATGAAGAGAGCACAGCTCACAGTGCTCCATCAATAATATTTATTAATGGTCCACTTTCCCAGCAAACTTGTCATACCTGTAAAGGTACATATTTTTATATTGATTCATGCTACTCCATATTCATCATTGAAGTTGAATATCCATGATGATAACATACAACTCAAATTTGTATAGTTTTCAATTCAATATATGTGCCTATATTCAAGATATGTTGCAATAATTGTGTGAATAGGATTGCTTTTTATTGCATCATTATATTTAAAATATTATATACTAATAGGATAGATTATATACTAAAAAGATAGCATAAAGCAAGAATATAAATTGGAAATGGGATGTCTGGAAAGAAAAAAATTCTGCTTCTGATGAAAAATGTGGCATCATGAGAGAACAAAGATTGACGACATACTTTATGGAATGAGTGTGGCTTTATCTCCTTCAAGACGGCTCCTGTGCTATGCCTTAGCAATGCTCTGGTATAATTATTTATCTTGTTGGTTGCCAGGAAACAAATTAAATTCATTTGTAAGTGCGAGACCCAGGAGAGTTTGTCATCGAGCTGACTTATCTTCCTGTGATTCCTTTTATTAAAGAATCCTTCAAAGTGCAGGAAGAAAAGAGTTTTGTCTCTCAAATGTGATTTGCACCAAGCCATTTGCATCAGGAGATAAGAATTAAGCCTTGAGTCAGACTTCCTGTTAAAGAATTGTTATAGCTTCCAAAAGAAATTAGCATTACACAATTGTAAATAGGATACTGGATGCCATTCATTTCAGAAATGTCACCTTGGGTCTGAGGAAAATGATAATTACATTACTAGGCATTTAGATAGGAAAAAAAATACTATTTTGTAACCTGCCAAAATGTCAAATTTTCCATTTATAAGTTGGTGCAGCAGAACTTGATGTTTCTATGAGCAGTACGGAGAATATTGAGCAAAATGTCCTCGTGTGGTTAGAGGCATTGAGAAAATATTTCCATGACTAAACATATTTGATCATTCTTTGTTAAACACTCATGATAAATCTTGTTAAGGTTTATCAAAAATGCACCTGAAGTCATATTCTATATATGGAAAGGGTAAGTCATGCATATTAATGAACTTAATCAAGCAGAAAGGTTTCATATGGAATGCTGGGTTAGCAGGTGCAAATGGGTGTCTTCCATGCATATGATTGCTGAAACAAAGGGTAGCTAAAAGATATATATATATATATATATATATATATATATATATATATATATATATATATATATATATATATATATATATATATATATATATATATATATATATATATGCACATCTATCATTACGCCTATAGTAAAAGTACACATTGATTTCTCATAATGTTAATATTTACCAAGAAATCCCAACTCAACTCATTCTATAATTTTTTTGACATCCAAACATTTTTTCCACAATTAGAAGCAAAAAGACAATTATCATTTATTAGCCTAATCTTGGTTCTTTTCATTCTAACCCTTCAGGAGACTTATTACAAACTCCAGCATCCATGATTAGCTACTCAAAATAGAACCAACACATAGAATTTAATGCAAATTATTCTGACATGTACTTTTTTGTAAATCTATTGAATAGGGAAGGGAGTGTCAATTTTAAATGTCAGTTCAAGATCTTTACTTGGGAAACATGTTCTGAAGGATTTTCATGATTTTAATAATCTTCAGAAATATGAAGTATTTGGGGATAAAAACAGATGAAAAATATGTTATATTTGTTGAAGATGATTTAGCAATAGACCTTGACGCACTGGTACAAGATTACCATCTCATGGAAATTAATAGTACCCATTATAGGCTTTATGAGGCCATCCTTCACCCCATTGCAAGGGATTGCACTTTCATCATAGCCACCAGACCATATTTACAGAGATTTCCTTTACTACCTGGGTGACATGCCCTCACCCTGGCAGACTTCCCCCCTTCCCCTATAATATTCCACCCCCTCGTGCCCCTCTCGCCCCCGGGCTCTGTTTATTTGCCCAAGAACACCCATCATCTACAGTTAGCACACTCCTCACCAATCTGCAGGCAAGATCAATAGCTTTCAGGCCAATTCCGCCCAGGAACTGCTTGCAAAATTAGATCACAGTGGCGAACTTGTGAGGATGAGAGAGGGCCTTGCTAGCCGCTGACGACAACTGCAAGCGACTGCTTACTTCATCATCGCGGCTTTATGGCTATAAGTATATCTAATACTGATTTACCAGTCTCTGAGAACATATGGGGGTCATTTTAACTCTTTTAATTATCCCTGAGCAGAGTGTCTTTCCAATTCACATGATCATAATCTGAAAGTCATTGAAAACCAACAAAGACCTCTTGAGGTTGATTGAGCAAATTTAAATGTATCTCATTTGATGATAGAAAGATAAGCAATTTGAGTAAATTTGGCTCATTTTGAATTAATCTTTTATGCTTTTCGGTCAAATAAATTCTTTAACAATCATATGCTACTTTAGTATCAACATCATGCTTGTCATCAATTTAACCTTTTATGCTCTTCTTTTTATCAAATAGAGTCTTTTATTTTTATAATCATATTAGTCATCTACTTGAATAATAAGAAAAAACGAAGCAAAAAAGAACCAATTTGTCACAAAATATGCCCCTGAATGCAGAGAGTGAATTGAATCAGTGCAGGAATACTTCCGAGTAACATAAAGATGTAGTTGCCTTGATTTGGGATGACTTAGCATGCTATCCAGGTGGTCCTATCAGTTCCCATGCTAATGCACAGACAGATGTACACTTCTTAATTGATACCCAGATTTTCTTAAGCTTAAAAGGGTCACATCCTTTTTGTGGCAATGACAAACCACTTAGAGTACCAGCCAACATGGAATGGCACCCTTCTTCCACTATGAAAAGTCTCCCTTGATTTATGTTGCAGCATGAGACATACTGCTCATTTTCAATTTCGTATGATGATAATGTAAAACATAAAGTTCCTTTGAAAAATATGAAAATGCATCCAATATCATCAGACTGATGAAATTAACAAAAATCAAAAAGGAATTGAAATTCATCCTATGTTTGGCAGAGTAATCAAAAGAGTTATCAAACTTTTTTAATGTAAGTGTTTTTCATACATACGTGTGTTTATGCGGAATTCTCTGAGGCATTCACTCAGTGATTAAAGCATGAGAGTGATTGAAAAGTGGAATTGCAGGATCAAAGGGTCTACTCAAATGTGATTGAAAGTTGGTATTTGGGGACTAGAGAGTTGTGGGGGTAGGATTTTGTGTCTGTGCTTTACAAGGAGAGTTTAATTTTGCTGGGGATTTATGGGATCTACATCATATGATTTCAGGCAGATTCCTGAGTGGTGATTGATTGCACAAATTTTCTGCTCCTCAGCCGCTATATGCCTCCTCAATATTGTTTGATGTACTCCTATGTTATCTTCATCATACATGCCATTTTTGGCTCTACACCGATCACCATTATTTCTCAGTTATCCTTTTTTAGCTTCACAAGTTCAGTTCAACATAGAAAATGCAAAGAATTATGCACATACATGTATTTTCTTGCTGGGGAATAAAAAATTATATCGTGGGGGTGAGGTGGGAGGAGAAATGTAAATATGATATTCCAGTTTGCGTTCATCAATTATGTAAAAGGTCTCAATCAATACATGGTACCTTTAAGTTCAACATATAGATTTTTTAACTGATGAATAAGAAATGATTTGACATCTGATAATAAAATAATAGATGAAAATTACATTTTTAGAATTTGTACCTGTCTACCAAACTTATTCTAAATCTATAATATTCATTCTCAATCCTAAGGGGAACAGCGGTACAGCAGCAAATGAAATGTGATAGTGTTCTATATGAAATATGTCAACATGAATAATGCTGGATTATGGGATTTCTGCTGAGTTAGCTCCTTTGTGTGTCTATATCAGTTTAAAGGAATGCAACACTTGTCTTTGTGAAGTGAGATTCATTTGCCGCGTTCATATGTTATAAAGCCAGTGATGTAGAAATATGTAGAGGATGGAGAGATCTTGCCAGTAATAAGACAGCGATGATTTGCAGGCATCTGTTGCCACCAGGAAGCGAAAGGGCGGCAAGCGTGGGGGAAGTTTGGAAGACTTTACGAGGTGGGAAACACACGACATTGCATGCTTTGCCGTGATTAAACGTCTTGAAGCATTGGTCATTAGACAGCAGTGTGAGGTTGTGTGCCGTGATTAGGGATCCCATCGCCCACCTGAAGCCACTACAGGCTGAGGCAACACCAGGCCTCCACACTCAATCCTCCCATCTCCTCTCTAGGTTTACAAGTGTACATCAGCAGACAACACTTTCCATACCACCTTACTCCTGTTCTTGGCTTAAATAATTTTATTTATTTAAAATTATTTGAAACAGTATTGGTTATTTTGGCTTTTGGCTGGCAGTAATAGCTCAATTGGTGGAGTATTTGCCTTGAGATCCAGGTGTTCCTGGTTCAAATCCCACCCAGTTATTATCAGGTGCAAACATTGTCTGGAATCAATGTTTTTTTTGTTTTTGTTTAACCTCGTCAGATTTGTCACTATTCATTTGTTTTTAAGGCATCATAACAAATAAGGGCATTGTCTTTGTAATTGCAGAGTTCAACCATAACACTTATTTTATGAAGTATCAACGGTTATTACCGCAATGACATTTACAGTTGACACACATATATCATATTTCTATGTACATTTCCATAAGCTCTAATATGCCTTTGGCCTTAATCTTTACCCTTTGGCTTCTGAGAAAGAATCATATACCCTTTATACTCCAAGATAAGATTGACATTTATGGCAGGGATACGTTTATGTAGAGTAGGGGATTTCTTTGAGAAACACTACTGTGGCAGAAATGTAATGATAAATTCTGCCTGAGAAAGCATGGTTCCTCAATTATTTACAATCATTTATTTATCAATTGTGCCAGAAGAATGTGCTTTTGGAGGTTAATTAGAAATATTTCTAGAGATTTGTCTAATTACATCAATTTTAAATTTGCATACTTTCTCAAATTTCCTCATATGGTAAAGTCTCCATATAGAGCAATCACTTATACATGATTGAAGTCATTAGAAAGTTATTTACAGATTATATTGGTACAGCTTCCTCCTTATAACAATATAAGAAATATAGCTTGATATCATTGCCTAAGATGTCACTCGAGGCACCATGACAATTCTTGGAATTTTCAGATTCATATTGTGAGAACCTGCCAGGCAATACAATCATGAATAGGCCAAGTTCTCCATTTTTAGAAGAAAAAAAATCTGTTCAACTCATGTCGAGGCTTGTAAATGTTTACAATGCGAAGTATGACTTACAGATTTTTTTATTGGTCATACTAGCCTGACCTTATGCCTCATGATGCCAGACATGGATGAAGTCTTCATCATCTCGGATATAAAGTCTTATATGATGGCCATATAATCTAATAGAACCCTGACCCAATGGGAGTCTCATGACTGGCAATAACCTTAATGACATGTACGGCAAGCAGAAGACAAGCATAAACCTTTCGTGGTTGTTTGCCGGAGCATGGCCGATATTTGCTGCGTGCTCACACAGGTGTAGGCAGAGTAGCAGTTATGCTTACGTTCAATGGTTTTGTTATCTAGATGCATATATCCATCAGAGTGCTCTTGGGATTGAGACATTGGCACTGCTAACAACGCATGCATATCATTTAGTTCTTGTGATTATTTAATGCAGTTTAAACACCTCAGTATTTTTTTTCATCAGTTATCCTTTTCATATCCATGGCTCTTTAATTATTAATGACCTCATTTTAAATTCAGTGAATAAAGTGCATTATATAACAAAAAAACTGCAACGGTGATTCACTGAAAAAATTATTGCATTTCTGGGAGATGCGCGGTTAATCAAGTTGAAAGCTTATGTTGCATGAGGAAAATGTATTAAGGGAATGATGAATATGATTTTTTAAAAGTATTTCTTCCAATAAAAGCCTGTAAAGTCCATTAAATTCAATATGAGGTTTATGATATACTGACATGGCATTCACCATTGAAGTGAAGAATTTAATAAGTAGTTTGTTGAAATGTCAATGAACATGTGCTGTCTTATTACATTGTTTCACCGGTAATGTTGAGATAATGTTGAGAAACAAACTTTTGCACAAAACAGTGCAAGGTGAATGTCAGAGAAAGTTAGAATATCACAGGAAAAGGTATAAGTAGAATATCACAGGGAAAGGTATAAGTAGAATGCCACAAAGAATAAATATAAGAAGAATATCATACAGAAAGGTACAAATGGAATGCCAGAAAGTAAAAAAATTCTTAAATACAGAAAAGTTAAGTTGCACTAAAGATGTCAGCTGAGGTATGACTGATAAAAAGGTGAATCAATTTGGATTGATTAGTACATGTATAAAAGGTTTATTAGATATAAACATATCAATAATTGTCACAAAGAATGGTATTAGAAGTGATTGAAGGATTTATGCAATTCTCCCATTGAGTGAGATATTTAAGATCAGATGAAGCAGCATATTCTTTAAGATGTGAGGAGAATGAGAGCTGAGAATCCTTGTCATGCAGGCAGCAACTGTTTCGGAGGCAGAGCTTCTTAAGGTGGTGATCAGTATGTGATGCAGATCCTTACTTTATAAGGCCACACAATCTAGAACACTATCCCATCATTTTTATACCATAAACTCTTGAATTGTTCACAACAGAATACCTTTTATTTTCATTATCTATTCAAAAAAATAGATTAGACAATATGTTCATGCTTATCACATAGATATATGTGTTTTTTGTTTTCATCAAAGAGCAAAAAATAGATAAATGATCTTGATATTAAGTGCAACTTATACATATGAGATAAATAGCTTTACAGTAACAATGGCATAGCATAGATCACAGGAGAGATCTAAGTTGGTTATAAATATCTCGTAAGCTGCCGTCTACATAATGCATGGTTTTAAAAAGTAGTGGTTTGTTGCTGATGGAGGTAATTCATCAGGGGGCAAGCCACTGAGCTCTCCTGCAGAGAAGAGAGGAAAGATCACCACCTCCTATTGAATGGAGGGATTTTCACCAATGCCTGGCTCATTTGGGATTATGAGAGGGGTTTTATGAGTGCAAGCGCTTAGAAATTGCTAATATTTTGTTTGCACAGATTGGACCTAAATCATACTAAATAAAGAATTTCAATCATTTTAATTACTACACATTTTCTAAAATGGTTTTAATGTTTGTTTTTTATCATTTATAATTAATGAAAACATTTGTGCAAAAGATATTAGACATGTAGAAATAAAGCTGATGACAACCAAATGTCTTTGCTAAGTGGAAGAGAAGGATGTCAACGACAGATGAATTTTATGAACTGGGGGCAGCAGAGTTTGGCATGAATCTTGTATCAGCGAGTGACCATTATGTGTTTGACTGATGACCAACTGGGAGCTTGAATGTCAAGGAAACCTTTTAAAGTATCACCATTACATGACAGGCATCTCCCAAAGGAAAATATATGATGCCTCATGATAACTAGAGTTAGTGACAGTTACTTCCTTGCCAATGTATAACCTTCTTGCGGAAGATATGAAATGGGGCATTCACTCTGCATGGGATGAGATAGAGTAGGAATAAACAATCCTCACATTAGGATTATAATAAAACAAACACTGCAACATTTTGTTCTTGCCAATGCTGTATCTGATAATGTCTTTGATGTCAGAATTAGTTATATGATGACTAATATAGGCCCAAAATAAGTGCTCTTTCCAATTTACTTTTGCATCATAAGCTCTCTTCTTATTGTATAAAATTAGATATTTGATCTTCTACATTTTTGCATATATTTGATGTTTCTTATTCTTGCATATAGGACCATTTTAGATAATATAAATCAGATTTAATTTGTGATAACTTCAGAGGTAATTTGGCTGGTACAATGGGGCCATATTCTGGACACTGTGTCGCCATCTGGAGTTTGATTTACTGCAACACAGGGGATAAATATTACAACCAGAGACTGCTGGGGTTGACTATGAGAGCTCAGGGATTTATTGACTAACTGCTTATTCAATTACCCTCAAGCTGTTCTGAATAATATGCCAAACTTAGTGATAAAAACACTGACTTAGGCTGCCTAATTTCAAATAAAGATTAAACAAATGGCAGCCATAAAAAGATAGTAGAGAAAAATTTTAAGTTAAATTGAGGACAGACCAATGTTAGCATGGTTGTTTTCAAGAAACATTTTCATGAAAGAGAGATTGTAATATCTACCACATCATTACCAATATTTGTACCAAACGGAAACATTACAGACTCATTTCCATTAGACATAAATGTTAATTAACATTGAATGTTGTTCTTTCCTCTCCATATTAGTTCCTTCCCCTGAGACCTTGTTAGCCCCAACAGTCATAATTTATGTCACTCATAAATATCTGTTTAATTAAACTTGGTATGTGAGCATTGTCAGAGGTATAATGTCAGTATGTACACTGCTGATCTGTGATCCTATCACTGTTTGGCTCGGCTTCATAGATTTGTCAAGGACAACAGAAAGTTTAACTTCTAAAGGACTGGGCTATTTAAATTTTGTTGATTCGCAGGACCGACCAATTTATTCTGGACTATATGCATCTAAATTAATCAAATTTATAACCATGGTTATGCTCAAATATTTAAGCTGTAACTTATATTCAAGCCTATGCCATGGATATTCAATATGCGCATGGTTATTCAATATGCTCCTGGATGTGACAAAATGACATCATTAAGCTTGAACAATTGTTGTAGCCTGTTGCCGGTGTTGGATGCTAACATCCTTCCTGTCCATTAGGGTTATAGCATGTCCATACACCCCAGTTATTTTACAATTAGAGTTTTTTATTTATTTTTCTCATTATATTTCAATAAAACTAACATTTTCCCCTATTTTTTAAAGCTTAACATCTCTGAATATGGTTGGTTTATTACCAACAAATGTCCTTCATATTGAACATGAAATAGCCTCACAATAACAATTTTATATCAACTCTTTCATGGGACCCTTTGGCATATCTAAGAGGATAGACTGTTTTCAATTTAGTTTTCTAAACGTTGGGTTTTATATTTCTTATGAAAGCAATTCTCTGTATCTTCAATATGAAATGCCATGCCATAGCAAACCTTTAAGTGTCTACCTACTTTCCCTGCTATAAAGGAAGCCATCATCGTGACCATTAACACACTTTACCATTCACTGTTTAATGCCTATAATGTCAGTGATCTCCTGGCTTTTCCCATCATGCATTTCATTAGAAGGTTTCTACAATGCTAGTGGTGATAGATGTAAGAAGAGGAAGATACCTAGGATTAAAGGGCCATAAGGCAGAGGGAGAAAAATGATCACAGGACGTTATTATGAATAGAACGAAAAATATGATGTAATCTGAAGGACGGGTCACGCAAGCAAACCTGAGAAGTGGATGCTGAGTTCAAGTTAAATGTTTTGTCTTCAAAAGGAGTGGCATAAAAGCAGAAGAGATAATGAGATCATGTCAGAACTGGTCCAATTACCACCTAATGATGGTGTTTGTTGGGAACCCATGTGGTTCTTATGGGACAATGGACTGGTCCCCAGCAGTTAAAGATAAATGAAGCATCTCTATTATTTTATTTCCTTTTACTCACAAAATATTCTAAAGTTCAGTTATTTTAATTACTCTTTGTAGCCAACACAGTGTATTGTTTCTTGGTATTTAATTAAACTAATCCTATTTTTCAGAAAATACCAAATAATGTTCACCTTTATTGATTTGTCAAAATTCTGTCACATTTATTCATGTTGTATTATAAATGAATATACTTCAATTAATACCTGGTTTTCATGTCATTTTATATATCTCTGATTGCATAGCTTTCTTGACATATATAGAAAGGCTAAGACCTTTGCAAAGTAAAAGGTAGTGGATGGAAATAGTAGACCAAGAATCATAAACTTGCCAAACTGATCATGAATTGGATTCATTAGTGTGGAAATGTGTTATTTTGTTATTCATGACAAACAAGCAAGGGAACCTCAGGTGCATGGACACATATGATATATTCTGATACGGCACTAAATAGGAAGTCTGTTATGCAATAAAACATGCCTTATTAGGTTTGTTAAATAAACTTCTAAAGTTTCCAAGCATACAGGTCTCCACAGAGAAATATATTATTCTTGATATTTCTTGGCATATTTTTTTATTTGGCATGCAAGAATAAAACAGTAAAAATGTCATAGCTCGCTTGCCTGCACATTTTATTGGAGTTAATTAGAGGATATCAGAGAAGAAATACATTGTGTTCATAAGTTTCCATAGGTTTATGAGCAGGGATAAGGCACTGTTCCATGTAATTTGTCAATACAGGGTGACATTTAACAGAAAGTTTCAGATGAGATGATGTCACATTCACCAGAAGGCAAGATAAGCTATGCCATTGTGAGCCAACTGCTTGTCAGCTTTTGATGGGGCACGTTTCCATCTTGTGGATACATTTTATGGTGGATGTTGGCATAAAAGCATCTATACACTGAGCTAACATGATGGAAAGTTGGCAAGGCACTAAGTCTGCTGTGATAGCCTGCAGGGGGCGCTCACAGTTGCCAGGTCAGAACTAGCACATTAAATCCCTTCTGATCTTTGGGCCTTAACCCATTGATAGATCTGGACAAACGGCATTTACTGAATAGATTTTTAAAGTTGAATCAATTGAATGGTTTGGTTTAAGAAGACAAAGGGAGACATAAGAAAAAAACAAAACAGCAGCAATGACCTTGACCTTTGTGCACCATTTTGGTATGCCTGGAGTATTATTGACCAATCAGAACTGAGAAGGGCTGATGTAGTTGCAGACACATTGAGTGCCAAGCTCCCTGACCTTACAGCCAGTCTGCTCACATTTATCAGAGTCACTGACCACAATATACTCCCACTATTGCTTGTAGCCACTCTACACACCTACACACCAGATCTTTCCTTGGCACATTTTTATTTGTTTGACATTTTGTTTCCTGCTGAAAATATACTTTTGGTATTTCAATTATCAAATTTCTGAGTTGAATTTGTAATTGCTTTGCATGTTACATGGTTTTAACATACATTTCTGTGTTGTAATTCATTTATTAGTTATCACATTTAATGTGATGGGATTTACAAAATAATGTCATTAAGAATAGAAATTAAAATGTGTGGATCAATATTATTTTTTGATAACTGAATAACTACTGAAGAAGGGACAGATTTTAGCCCACATTTTCATTTTAATCTGGAAGAAATGTTTCTTCCAATCTAAATTGATTGAAATTCTCTTTAGTCTTTTTAATGAATAATAAAGACTTTATGACATAGAAACAAATATTGTTTTCTTTACTTTCTGTATTTTGCAGCTTGAAACCTCCAGAAAATGATTAAATTCTTTGAATAAAACCCTATCCTTCTTGCCTGGCCTTCATCCACACCAGACTGACAGACTAATCAGCAGTGAAGAACAAGATTCTCACTGAAAAAAGTGCCTTAATTAATGTTTTCTGCCTTCTCTTATGTTTGGGTTTAACATCAAACAGAGTTGAATTTCTTCCAGATAGGAAGTGATTGAGCATGCAAAGATATTTGTTTTCCCCCGAGATATCTCAGGTGTATGGGTTCAGCCAGGTAAGCATTCCATTCTATTGAGCATAAGGGCTGACAATTAATTGGCTTTTGCATAAGTACAAAGTAAACAGGAACCAATTCCTGCATTAAGATTTTTGCTTGTTTAAACAATTCAAGTCAGGATATATGAATAATATATTAATATGTGAAAGAAGCTGATGAAAAAAATTGGTGGTGAAGAAAAAAAGAGAAAATCCAAGCTTAAATCATCTCCTCTATAGAAACAAAGGATATATAATGATTTTAGACTGAATATACTCTTAAAGTTTTAACTTCACTACTCCTCCCCATATTTCAAATGGCATACATGTAGTTAAGGTTTTGTTAAGATAACATTTGCTGGTGGGAGTGGGTGTCATCACTTGGCAATACGTGTCATGCACCAAAACCCCCAGCATTGCCCTCAGATTTTAATGGATTTCTATTGTCTCTCTCTACTTGCACATCTTGAAATGAGTGCTTGTTTTTCTCGAGTAGCAAGTTCGACTGACAAAGGTCATATGGATGTCGAAGATGAATACTTAAAAGCTAAGCTGTCTCCCATAGATTTTGGCTGGTTTTTACTGTTCACTGAGTAGAAATGTCGATAAGATTCAAGCTGGGCAAAGCAAAACATCTGCATGGCTTTAAAAAAATCGGTGTCTGAGTCAGTTGAGATCCTTATAGACTTGACAACTCTAGACCTTATTCGAAACTTGGATCATTTGATAATCTTCTATTAAGTGGCTGTAATGCACAAGTAGTTAAAGTATTCACCTATTCCATGCCAAGTTTCATTCATCTGACAATATCTAATCTCTAGATGGACACTTGCATTTCCCTCAACATTTTATATGTCAATAAATGAAGCCAGAGAGAAAAGTCAGAACATCAAATATTTCTCAGATTTATAGGTAAGAGCGTGAAAACATCTTTGAAGAAAAGAGCTTGCAAGACATTCAGCGGAGGCCAGAGAATGGGGCCAACTTCAAAAGACACACTTTGTGGCTTCTTAGACAGAGCGACAATACTGCATAACATAGTGGACTGCAACTTGAGAACATTCTACATAAGTGAGAAAAAGGCCAATGGAATCCTTTTTCTTCTTTGTGGTTGACAGCCTTGTGCGCAGTTTAAAAAAGAAATGAGAAAAAAAGATTGATTCCTCTGGCAGCAAGAAGGTAGCATGTTTCTGTATGTAAATAAAGCTGAGCTTTTCAGACTGAATTGCTGGGCAGGCATTCTGATGGCATATTCTGGATGTCTTCATACTAGGGGGCATATAATCAGCTTTGCTCACTCTCCTATCCCAGGGGCTCAGCCCTACCTTAAGAACATGGCTTTACCATTATAACAATATCTTGTTGTGGCATGAGTCTAGTCTTTCACCCCTGCACTCACATAATTCTACAGCCAAAAATGATGCCGTGATTACATTTGGAAAAGAGATTATTCATATTTAATGTGCTATATGTCAGTACTAAAAAAGTAATCAAGATCAATCTTTGGTTTGTAAAAAATCTGTCCAAATCCATGTCCTTCATAATACTTTTTAGGTTAAGAATTGATGGATTTGATCAAATTCTTTTTCATTGTTGGTGTAGTGAGTTTTTGAATAGAAAGTCAACCTAATTCTGAGGTAGACTGGAATATGGGGAAATGGTGTGCTTACATATGGATCAGCAAGAATAGATCGAGTTCTATGTGTGATATCAGAAAATTGCTGTGGCAGAAATGGACTGCGATTGGTTGACTGATTTCATTGCACATCATTAATAGGTGGTATGTGAATGTGGCAACGGAAATTGGTCACCACACAAAGTGCCAGGCAGCATCCATCAGATGAGTGGCAAGTGTGGAAGATAGCCGACTTTATGACCATGTTTGGACAGCCATTAAGATGAAATCTGTGTGAAATGGACATGATATCAGAAGTTGTGGGAATAGAGGCAATGTATTAGCATATTTAAAGGCAGAAATAGATGTGTGCTGTGTATATTAATGCAGCTCTTGATTTGCTGAACCATGAGTATGAAACAATGAGTATGAAACACTTCTGAGAGACTTCTTTGTTTAATTTCTCACAAAATATAAATTCAAACTTACTGTACATATATTCATGTGTAAAAAATGAAGAAAATATTTAAAATGTAATATTATATATCCAAATAACCAATATCTTTCTGCATTATCAAAATCAACCATGATATAGAAATGTTTGTTTGAAAGCTGAAGATCTTGGACATATATATATAAAGGAATATATGAGATTGACAGGTTTCTATTTAAGCCACCTGTCTCAATATCCCATTTCCTATTCTTACAAAACACCTGTATCTGGTCTGACCACAAGTTCTGTGGGTGTCACAAGAAGCCTGACAGCTCAGACAGACATTATCTCCTATTCCATTATACTTAAAGACCAAGAGTGTCTCACAACATCCGCCCCCCTTGAAGGGCCTTTGCGCATCTTTCAAGGATTTACAGACAGATTTGAGCTGTGGAGAACTGTCTGTAAATTGTTCATCTTAAGCACGGGCAGGTGAGATTTGTCTGGGTGAGGCCAGAGGCTGTGAGCATAGATAGCTTTGTTGAGATGTATTGATGGTGGAGAGGTCTCAAGGCTGGCAACACCAGACACCCATCAAATGGGTGCCTGAAAACCACTTATTGTTAGATTTAAACAAAATTGAAAACATAAACTTTATCACGTCAAACAACCATTTGCTTTTATTCTGTTTGTGCAGTTTGTTTCCTTATGCTCTAAAGAAAAGCTTTTATGTGAGACAAATCTGTTTGTAAAAGGTATTTGATATGGTTGATGTATGTTTACACTTTTTTTTTGCATTTACAAATATTGTTTTTGTAGATGTTTAGATACAAATTAAAGCAAATATTGATATATACAATGAGGAAATGGTTTCTTCTCTGTTGCCCTTCTATGTGCCTGAGGTGTGTGAGGAATAAATAGATCCACAAAACCCATCTATGTTGATCCTGATGACCCAAGTCTCCCTGACAAATGGGCCGGACTTCCCCAGACAAAGTACCAGGCTTTGTCAAATTGTGTGTCTTACTGCCATTAACACAGGTCCACGGAAATTCTTCTTGTATTGCTAATTCTCCATTCACAGAAAATTGTTCTTTACTTGTTTAAATATTACTTGACTTCTGACAAGAATATAGATTGAAAAAAACGATAGAAGACTTTAGGACTCTGTTCTTTTGCAATTGCTTTAATGGAGATCTACAAGATTGCGACAATTGTGTTACACTTTGCCGACCTCAAATTAGTGTGATTGTTTGGAGGGAAATAACCTCAGAACTTTGGAAGAGAAGAAAGCTCTGTGGCATTAATGGTTACGTGCCATAATTATGTTTGTATTGTTATGGTGATTGTACGTTATCTGGCACACAAGAAAATGTCAGAGAGTAAAGCACATTCTGTATTGGTGAAATGCAATTATTCACGAACTTACCCCGAGCTTCTAAGGCAGTGGATTTTGCTATTCCTCATTGTGCTTTTGTGAAATAAGTATATTTGTTTGTGTGGGTCTGTGGCATAGAAACGGGTTGGACACAATCAAGGTCACTAGAGGCAGTCACTTGACATGAAAAATCAAACTTGTGACCTGCATTTCTAACTTATGTTTTATTAAAATGCAAGGTCTCCTTGTCCTAAATCCAAAATCTTTTTGCACAAGGACATACCATTAAAATTTTATGGCTGCTTAACATACGTGTGTTGCAGGGGGTACGTACTCTACAAACTGTATACACTGATTTTGGATAATTAAGAAATCTTATACAAATTAGTTATATTAATGAAACAAATATAAAGCAAATAATTTAATATAGTGTATATAATGTTCTAACATAGTTAAAACTAAATTTGGACAACCAAAATTTTAAATATATAGAGAAAAAATGTTGAGACGGGGAAATAACATTTTGATATTTTCAGTACTGCTCCAAGCAAAGATTATGACAACAAATTAACTTCAAATGAATCTTGACTCATAATGCTTATCAACTGCAGATAAAGAAAGAATATTTGTGAAATATATAATATGCAACTGCCTAAGTATTTCACTTCTTATTGTTTTGAAAAAGATTATACATTACCTGGGGTACGTACTCTACACATAAACTAACACAGAAACAACACTGATTTTCACAACAAAAATGAAATTGAAATATTAACAAAACTGATTTTTATTTTGAATCGACTTGCAATTGACATTCCATAAATTTTTAAAACTTAGATATCTTCTTGTGCATCAAATAATTCTGTTACAGTATTGGGATGGGCTTCATCAAGGTCTGAATGTACACTCGGCAGTATTACAATGCAACAAAATATGTTTTGATGTCACCAAACATTTAAGATGTTGCTTATGATAACAAGCTGAATAATACCTTTTAGATAAAAAAATAAACCATGAATCAGTGTACTATTTCCAAAACAATAAATATTTTGATGTCCTATACTTATTAAAAATAAACTGTTACTTATTAAAAATAAACTGTTATGAATGTGCATTGTGTCAAGTTAAAGTTAACAACTAATTTAAAGGATACATTGCACAAACAAGGTATATTTTGACTAATTATAATCCATTTAGTTTGTTTAGGATTGTCTAAGTTCACAGGCAAACCTGGATATTTCACAATACCTCAGAAAAAAATGTGTTTTTTTTAAAGGAATTTCTGGTTTTAACCCCTGTAATAAAAAAATCTACATTTCTAATAATGATTGATTGATTATATTTTATAGTTGTTTATACACGTACAATATAGGTACAAAAATATATTTGACCAATGTTAAGTATTGTAAGTGAAATAATTGTTGGTTAAAAATGAGATGTCTTGTCTGTTTGTAGTGTACGTACCCCCATCATAGCATATGTACCATGTTGTACAAAGAGATGTTAGCGTTGGTCTTGATAGAATTTTAAATCATTTATGTTGTTTGTAAAGTGATGAGATGTCAAGTGGACAACTCTGTTAAAAAACCAGGTTTGATAATTATGTTTTGCCTTTTAACACAAAATTTCTAAAGATATGAAACATGACATTGCCTCCATATTTTTAATTGTATTCTTGTTTAATTTACTCATTTTCGCTATGTTCTTTGAATAAGAAGTCCACAAACTTTTGTACTTGATGGATTCCTTGCTCTGTTTAGTTCATAAATTGTTATGAGCCATCTAGTCCAAGGTTGTTCAGTATTTGGTAAATATTACTCAAATGTTGTAGTGTACTTACCCCAGAAGCAATTACATTTTAGTAAGTTCATGGAGTAGACTATACAGACTTTTATGATACTCATTTTACAATTAAATAATTAAATAATTATCAAACCATTTGTATTTACTTTTTATATACTTATCCAAAATTAACTTCAAAGTTTCACTTGGTCTGGCTAATGAATTTGGTAGAAATTCAAATATTACCAAAATTATTATAAGAAATTTTGTGTAGAGAGCAAACACATAATTATTAAACAATTTCTAAAATTGTTGTTTTGTTAAACAGAGATGTCCACTTGACATCTCATCACTTTACAAACAATATAAATTATTTTAAAGTCAATCAAGTCCAACACTAACACCTCTGTGAACAAGGGGGTACGTACTCTACAAGGGGGTACGTACTCTACAATACAGACTTCACATCTCATTTTCTGGTTTTGGGAGCATGCTTTCAACCAATAATTATCTCACTAATAATACTCAACAGTAGCTCAATATGACTGTATAATATGAAGTAATTATCTTTTCTGGAACTACCAATTCACATGGGGGTACGTACTCTACGCATTTTTGTTGAAATTCTCCTCAAAACATGATATGGCATAATATTCACATAACAATGATTTGACTAACTTAAAATATTTATTTTTTTATTCCTTCATATGATATTGTGAAATGTAGGTACATATTAATCCATTTGTGTTATTAAAATTAGAAATGTAGACAGTTTTTTATTATTGGGTTTTAAACCAGAAATTCCGTAACAAAACACATATTTTTCAGTGGTATCGTGGAATATGCAATTTGCAGTGATACCATACACCAGACAATCTAAAAAAACTAGAGAAATAATTAGTCAAAATATGACTTATTTTTGCAATGTAATCTTTAAATTAATTGTGAAATTTACCTTGACAGAAAGGTACAACACATAATGAACATTCGTAACAGTTGATTTTTCATAAATTTCAGACGTTAAAATATTCACTGTGTTGGAAGTAATGCACCGATTCGTGATTTCTTTTTTTTATTTAAAAGGTATCATTCAGCTTGTTATCATAAGTGGCATCTTGAATATTTGGTGATGTCAAAAAATATTTCATTGCATTGTAACACTGTCAAATGTACATTCAGACCTTGATTGTGTCCAACCCGAGAGGTTGCATGCAGCTTGGTGTGACAGGATGTGTGTGGTGCTAAATACAGGGTGCAGCAAAAGGACAACTTGCTTTGTGCAGTTGACATTACTCAAAACTCTGAAGAAAAATTACTTTTAGCATGAATAAGATAAGCCTTGAATTTTGTCAAAATGTCATTTGTTTGTCTGGAAATAGGCTTTGACTGCAATAATGGAGTGATATTTATATAGAATGTTGAATTTGAAGGCTCCATGAATTTGTATTGTATGATATTCATGAGATTCTGATAAATTTGACACATAAAGGTTGATGTCATGATTTGAAGGTTTCTCTAAAATAGAAACCACAAAATATCTGAAATACCTTTTCTTACATAATTAACATGATTTATTCTGAAATTCAACCTTGATTTGTTTAAACAAGATCATGACCAAGAAAGAGAACAATAAAAAGGATAGCACTTGTATGTTTGTGCATTATTGTAAACAATGCAAATGGTACTCTGAAGGGCTCCTAGACCAACATTTACATCTATAATGCATAGAGTAGTGCATATAAACATTGTCTGAAGATTTCCTCCTTACATATGGCAGGAGATGTGGACTGCACACCTGCTTACCAAGGAAAACACCATAGTTTGCCTTTGCTAAAAAATGGTGCTGCCTTATATCTATTCAATAATCTCTCCTTTGTGGACATTTTTACTGAGTCTAGTTTCCTGAATTTAAAATCTTTATTATAGAACTTGATTTATTATATATCAGCAGTAACTAGGAATTTAGAATATTGGTTTATTTGTTTGTTTGGGTTTTTACATCGCTTTCAGCATTATTTCAGTCATTTTCTGATGAGTTATAATATTGGAGCATTCACAAGGGTGAGTGTGGTATTAACACATCTCTCATGCTATATCCATATCATTGGATAGGTTTGCTTCCTGTTCTAAATGAAGACGAGACTGACAACTCATCCGGTATTTTTATCAAAGATCAAAATGTGTAACATGATTTTGACATTACTATTCAATAATCTATACCCATATCATTTGATAAATATTTCCTGTTGTAAATGAAGATGAGACTGACAATAAAACTCATCCGGTATTTTTATCAAACATCAAAAATGTGTAACATGATTTTGATGTTACTATTCAATAATCTTCAAATGCATTGCATGTTGTAGAACAGCAAAGGATTCAAACAGCACAAAATGAAAAAGTAGCTTTAATTTGGACACCATCATCACACAATTTAGAGCTTTCTGACATTTCATGATTTTCAGTTTGTCATATTGGAATTTGGAGAACACCAGGCATCAGTTGTAATTAGAATGTGGAGACAGACATGTGTGGAGCTGAGTAATTTGAAATGTGTAATTGTGGTGTGTGCTTCCATTAGGCAAACATGAGCCTTTCTGAGTGGGATCACCTCAGGCAATCACTGTGTGATGTCTGTTTAAGATACACAAAAATATCTCACCCAGATTACAGGCATAATGGGTCAATGGCCGTGGCGCAGTTGGTTAGTGTGTAAGATTATTAGGATCAGATTGTGGTTCGATTCCTGGCTGTGTTCGCATTGAATTCATGACACAATTTCTGAAGGGTTAACCTGTTTTTCTTGTATATCAGTGACCAAAACCTGCTATATGACAATTCAGTGGGACAGCACTACATATGTAGGTATTGCCATGAAATGACTGAAATTATATAGAAAGCAATGTAAAACCCCACACAAACATACAAAATAAGTAAAGGCAAAATAAATCTTCTCAGAGATGACCTACAATGACAATTCTATCTGAGTAATTCAGTGCTTCATTGTTGTTTTATTTAGAATAATGATAAAACATAAGGTCATATTTATGGCATATTTGAACAACATGCAACACATTGTTACAATATACCATGATAGTAAAGTTTACCTTTTTTTTTTTTTTTAAATATTAAATCTTGTATATCACACATTTGATTTATCAACCAAACCATTGTGTAAAAGAGAAATGGAATTAGGTGGCTTTCTATCAAACCTTTGTGACAATGTTACTCCAAATAACTGGGCTAGTTGACTACATATTGGCAGGCTCACATTGCTTATTCATGAGATTTGTGCCATAAATCTGACATCTCTGCCTGGTCAATTTCCATAGCCAATTTCCTCAAGACAGTAGTAGGAGTTAAGATGGATGCATGTCGTCCATATCGTCAATGGATAAATGCATGGACATGGAGATACCAGAACAAAGAGCAGAAGATTTGGTTTGTGGCTGCGGATGTTGGCTTGTCTCAGTAATCAGTCCTCCTTTGCTAGCGACACATGGTGCCTTATCCCATAACAGTTTACTTCTGCAATCATAAAACATCCTTCGACGGAAGTATATCCTTTGTCTCTGTCTGAATTTCAGCATCAAAGAAATTGAGCGCACTTCCTCTCATATAATTGAATGAAATGAACAAGCTTGCTGTGCATTTTAATAAAGCTGTGCCCTCAAAATGGCTAGAATATCGATTATACTTTAAGCTGGTTGATTATGGAAGAGGCACAATGCAAACAAAACTTGGACCATGTATTTTCTTCAGTTTTGACGTTTTTCTTTGATGTGATAGCGGCTCAATTTGAAATGCACATTGGGGTTAAGATGTAGATGAGGTTTATTCCCTGATGCGCTTATGCATCAGTGTAGGATTGAGTAGACTATGGATGGGTTGCATGAGAATAGGTCTGAATGCCTGTCAGCCCAGCTTTAAACACACTGGCCAGTTTTGATTGAGGACTTTGGGCCTTGTTGGGTACCTGCCACCCACCTGCACAGAATAATGATTAGCCCCGACATTTTCAAGCCATAAGCGCTCACAATGGTGCCGCTTTATCAGCTAAACCCAGCTAAAAAGCTGCACAATGGTGAGCAGATTGCTAACAAGCTGGGGTTGGCGCGAGTATAGAAGCCATGAGGAGTGGGTGTCAGAGTCGGTAATACAGCCTGACACGTGGGTTATCTCATCCACACCGATCCTGATTACACATAATAGAAGAACCAGAATTGACAAGACTGATAGTGATGGCTTACTCGGCCCGGGAGTTTTGGTAATGGAAGCTGCCATTTCATTTATGTGGCCAATTTAAGGTGGGAACATGTGACGGCGGAGTCAAGATAGAGAGTGATGTGTGATGTAGCTTCCTGCTCGTTAAGTCAAATGGGGACTTGACCACAGCTTGGCCTTATATTGGCGTATGGTACCTGCCGAGGGTGGCAGGCTGGGAGTTCACTACTATATCTTGCCTGAGTGATCACCTGCCTCTGTGATGGTAGTGACCAGACCCAGACATTAAAACCATTCACATGATCTATTGGAAAGCTTCCAAAAGCCGACGCCATTCCACTTGTTTGGTGTTACCTTATGCAGCAGTACTCTATAGTAAAAAAATAAATGGGCAGTGCTGCAGCTAAACCTTATTGGGCACAATGAAAGATGGTGGTGAGATGTAACCACATCATTTTCTGCAGCATGACCGTATCCTGTTCAAACTTTCTGCTGTGTGGAGTGTTTCTCTTTGTGATAATACCAAATCAGCATTCTTTGAGAATTCATATAGGCAATCTCTCTCATGTGACCTTAGATTCTGGTCCAGTGTGACCCATGCTTTTGAAAATATCGGAAACATGCATCAGACTAATGCTATCTGAGTATGGTATCTGCCACTATGTCATCGTTATTAGTCTCAGAACTGATTAAATGTGATCTACTCGTAAGACCAGCTTATTTTTCTCATACACAGACACCTTATTCAGTTTCTGTTAATCTTGACAAACAGGTCATATTTGAATGGCACAGATAATAGCATCTAGAAAAGATCCAATCTCTGGGAATCAAGGTCGTTTTTATAAAGCATAGATGGCAGAAGGTAAGATAACTGGCAAAGCTGTGGTGTGTCTCTTAGGGATAGTTTGTGCCCATATAGGATCAAAGCAGGCTAATGGGGCACGGAATTGGCCTGCAGTAATAGGCCAAGATATGTGCTCCTCAGAGGGGGAAAAAATGCTGGATCGGGTAGCAGAAAAAGATCATGGTGGACACCAACATTGGCCAAAAATAACCTCTCAGTCTTTCAGCTATTATGGCAGCATGTAACCTCCGTGACTTTTTTGTCATTATTTATCACTCTTATTATATTAAATGCTCAATGGTGAATCCAGTAGTAATTTTGGAGGCAAATCCTGAGGGGCCAGACTAAATATTGATCTTGCTGAATAGAACTTTCACTCATTTTTCTTTCTTTCTATTCGTTATCTCTGGATCACTGTTTTTATCAGGATCATGATAAGTTAGTTGTTTTATTCAAATGTATTAAAATCTGTGATACTTTTTTTTGCCTGCATTGTTAAAAGCTTATGTAAGATTTTGGTTACGATTGGGCTGATTGTTACTGATACAATCTAAATGCTGGCATATCTATAATTGGTCTCACAAATGTCTTTCTGGATGAAATCTAACTTCAATGGATTAAAAAGATACCATGGGCTGTGGTACAGTTGGTAAGAGCACAAACCAGTTCCTTTGTGGTGATCTAAAGGTCTTGAGTTTGATTCCTGGTCGTGCCAGCATTGAATTCATGTTATAATATCTCATATGGCCCAACAAGAGTTGCTCTTGTTGTTTGTGTAAATCTATGACCAAGTGGGTTGTTGTGTCAATGACCTGTGACCTAACAATTCAATGAGGCAGCACTTTATATATGACAAGTAGGTCTCATCATGAAATAAATGAAATATTGTTAAAAATGATGTAAAACCCCAAACAAACAAACAAAATAAATGGATAAAAAGAAGATTGATGAATCAGAAAAAACATCCAAGATGAAACTCTGGTTACCTCCCAAAGTTATTTAATTGCAAAAGTACTTTAATTAAGGTTTCCAATCACACGCTCATAGATGGGGGTGAAAATAATCAGACTTCTTATTATTTTGAAAATTAAAGATGATACAGAATTATAACTCATGATTGCACAGAATTCTAAATCCATTAATGCAAAACGGATTATTTCAAATTTCATTCATTGATTGTAATTAGTAATTAGAGTAAGCTTCAGATTGAAATAGAAGTAATATAATATAAGTTGCTGCATGGTCTGTCAGGAATTCTTGTGACAGGAGGCAGTGAGCAGGATTATTACATGTATGGAAATATGTCGCATTTTCCACTACTTACTGATGCTACACAGCTCAGTGATAAAGCTTTTCTTCCAATTAATGTTTAATCTCATTCTCTCAAATGCTGCTTGGGTTTAGCACTTCAGGCAGATGGAATTGTAGCCATTCTTGGCTTTCTTCCAAGATCAATTTTCCTGTTAAATGAAAGGCTGACGGGCCTTTGGTGATGTACATTTGTGGAAAAGCTTTGGCGCAATTTTCATGAAAGGTCAAATGTTTTTTGAAAAGAAAAAACTACTTAAAATTATATTTTTTGCACAATACATGGCATCCCATCATACAAAAGAATCCTTTTTAAAAATATTTTTGTATTGACTGGTTCTATATGACAGATTTTGTAATACTCAGCATGGCTAGGTAGAGTCAATTATGATCTCAGTAAGTTTTGATCAGAACTGACTGTTAGAGTGACTTCCACATCTACTCATATTTTACAAGCAGTCAATAATCAATGAGTCCTAAGGTCAGTCACACATGATTACATGGCCACTTGGGTGTAATTTTTTGGTTAGAAAAACAAGTACAACCAAATGGGTGGCCACACATATCTTGGGATGAACCATTAATCATATGAGTAGTGGATGAAAAAAGAACAAAATGTTTTCTCTTGGGCAAATTGCAATATCACAATGAAAGTTCTTATAAATATATTTTAGTCACCCCTCCCCTGAAATATTAGTGTTGCATCCCTAATGACATGTAGTGCCTTATAAATGCATGGGGATATGCACAATTCCACCAACCACAGACCAGTTCAACTCTATGCTAATATGCAGAATTCTTCTCATTACTGGCAGAACCAGGTATATATAACAGCATGATTTTATTACTCTGGTGTTGGCTTTCAGCAAATTTTATGAATAATTGTCCCAGAGAATTTTACTGGTGGAAGGGAGATTCTCCAGCATCTGAGCAGAAAGTTTGTCAACTTTTACTTTCTGTTAATTAGGTAGTATCAAGTGATGACAGCAGCAGACCTGTGCTGACAGGACACACATGTAAACATGCATATTTCATCAGGCAGCCCACAGGTGGTCCCAGCTATGAGCATGTCATTTTCCATCTTGCAATCCTGTGTGTCAGTTTCAGTGATTAGTTATCAGTGGGATGTTCACAGCCCATAAGCCCAGTAATTAGGCCATCCACAGCCACACTGAAATAGACAGTGAAATTGACAAGCGAGGAGGTCGGGTCAAAGAGACTGCTAATGGAAACTGACAAGACCTAGAAATATGGAGAAGTAATTGAGATATATACATATATGACAGCAAAGCTGTTTATCAACTTGTGAAAATTAACAAAATGAAGACAATTTGAGAGAACATTCTCCTGTGTGGAGAGAAATATTGCGTGTGGCGCTAATAGTGATCAGCTCTCACTTGAGTATTCCACACGACGTCTTACACATCAAGATAAGGTATTACAGGCATATTTCCCAAGTGAATCTTGATTAATGATGTATTAAAAAAGATTTCATAGTTGTTAACATTAATGCAGACTAATGTAAGCGAGAGGAATTTGAAATATGTGAGGCTTATAAATATCTCATTAAATATTGCATTGAAAACTTTGTTTACCCAGTATAATTGGATGAGAACCTGGAAAACACAGTGACAAGATTCCTTGATTGAAAATAGTTTGGGCTTGTACTTATACTTTTTATATTAGATGTTAATGATTCCAGGACCAAACACTTCATTCTAGGGCCAAATTTATCATGCAATATAAAATGGAAGATACTGTTAATTTCCATTGAAGTATCACAGACGTTGACCAGGTATATTAGGTATTGACCGTGTCCAGAAACACTGGAGCAGTAAGATGGCTTCTTAGGCTTAGTGACAGATAAAATGTTCCACTGATGACAGGTCATGGTAAGACCCTTGTCATAAAATCCGAACACTCCCTGCAGCACATATCCGCATGACCAATCCATTACTGAGATGCATGTTTACCTCACCTGTTAAATGGCAGAAACCAATTTCCACATAACAAATATTATGAAAAATGCATTTTTTTATGAGCATTTTCATTTGTATATGGAGTTGAATATCAGTGTATATAGAAATCTTGGTGTGCATTTGGTCAGTTGAGAAACTTAGGATTGTGTTGTTATCATGATTGTTTTATTGTCTCTGTATCTGCTAAACAAGCTGGGCCCTGTTCTCCTGTGTCATGCCAATAATCGCCCCAAATTACTCAAACAGCCTAATTGTAGCAGTGACTGAGATTGAGCTGGGATGGTTCTCTCATTAGAGACTGGTGGATCTAACAGACAAATAGTGTATTCTGCCTGATGAATCCAAATCTTATCATTCCTCACCAATTTATTTAATGATTGATGAGTTGGTGGTAAATAAATAATGTTAGAGTGATTTACTCTTGACTTTAAAGTTTTTCAGGTGATTTTATTATTATTTGTGGCAGAAATATTTCAAAAGGCAATTTCCAACTCCGAAAATATGAAAAGCTATTCATTCAGAATAGATATTCTTTATCATTTGCTAATATGCATTATTGATGTTGGTTCTATGATACTACACAGGTCTGAACAAAATATTTTCATGTGATCTATTTTTTAAAAATTGAAAGACAGGTTAGAATATACTTTTTATGTCATCTAACTTAAAAGCAAATGTGGATTCATAATGGTTTACTAGTGTGGTTCTGTGTGCACACAATACAGGAAAATCTTCAATGACAGTATGGCTTCCTTCTTCTTGAAATGAGCCATCTTCAGGCAGAATATAGTGCATGATCTTGATCTTTGTGACAGGGAGATCCCAGAATATGACCATAAAGCGTACTTTGACATCACTAGAGACAACAATGGATCCAGGGGGATAGCAGGTGCAAATATCTGCACACTGAGGCAAGGCATATCTCTGCCTTTTGATGTGATTGTTAATTTCCCTGGCGATGTCGAGTTTGTGTAGAGAACGACAGAGCAAGCACTTGACTCAAACAAATTTTACTCTAAATTGACATACAGATTTCAATGCAAATAGCTTATAACTATGAGTCAGAGTGTATAAGATGGTTGTATATATTTATTTTCTGGTTATGTTTTTATATATCTATCAGAGCCCTTTTTCATGTGGTATTTAAGATGACCTTTTAGAGTGATATAATGTCAATGCATTTACGCAGTGACATTTGACTATTTCATGTTGATGTTTATGAGACCTTTGAATAGATGTGCATTTGTCCTATCTGACAGATGACTACAGCTACTCCACTACATGCATCGATTCCACACCAGGGGGGTGATATACACACCCAGGACATTGTATTGCAAGTGTAAATATGTCTGTCTGCAAAGTTTTGGCACAATGAACTGAACATATAAAGCTTTAGATATTGATTTTGGCCCTCACATGTGTGGTGTGTGGCTTTTATATACTTAATATTTGCAAAGATGATCTGTGCTTTAAAGGGAACCTTATGCATCACATGCTTTGAACTAAACACAAGTGTATCTGTGCACAAAGAAACTAAAAATAAGGCATGCCCATATATGTAAAGGAAATGACCCTGTGTAATTGTATCCATGATTTACTTATCAGAAATTATTGTAGTTATGTCTGTCTGGTACAGTTGCACAGGATAAAAGGATTTTTATATCTGGTTGATTTGTTCAGACATATACTTAATGTATCTAAGTGTATCACGAAATTCAAATGAAAGCTTTTGAATTATGAACATAGGAGTATGTATGTCAAATCACAAAGTCTGTGTAAATTATAACTTTAATATCTATAAGCTTAAATTATGAATTGCAGATCGATATGACCTCGGCCTTGGGTGAAGTAACTTCATTATTTTTATGGAGAATGAAATGCACTCCTACAAACACAACCCAAAATTGGGAAAGAAATTTATTGTATTGATTTTGGAGGAAGTTGATATAAAAATTGCTGTGCAATCAAGTTAAAGAGGAGGATGACAAAGCTTGCACTTTGGCCTTTAAAACTATCTCAAATCAGTGCCTTGTTCATTTTATGCATTATTTAGTACTTTTTTTACAATCAAGCATGGAGATAATCCCAATTTGTTTTTCAATTTTACAATAGCATTCTCCAGATGGGGTCATTTAATGGCGATGATAAGTGTAGAGGGCAGACATTGGTGAGATTTCTGTGTGTGTACAATCAAACATGCATGAATCCCGTACATATAACGCCACATAATTGGCGATTACTCACTGCTTTCTACATGAGCGCACATCAAAGACAAGCGCAGTATGGATGATAGAACTGTTGTGTCAACAACCCACAGATCACCCATAACTCTCCACAGCTGCTGTGAATTCGTTATTTTTAATTGGGAATCACAAGGGAACTAAACGTTGTTTTATATGAAAATAGAGTTTATACCAGAGGCTATAAATTTAGGAGTATGCTTGTCAGAATGAAGAGCCTGATTATTACTGTGATAAACAAGTTTAATGAATTTTGCATTAATGATTGATTTTTAGACTGCCGAACATTTATTCATCACAATGTAATGCGTACATATGTCATCGCTGTGTGTTTATATCATATATAATATATTTTAGATCCAATATCAACTAATAAATCAAGTGTGACCTCAAACTGATAATTTTTACTATATAATAGGGAAAGTGCAAGGCACATATGGAGAGGTTGCGTTGGTTTACCATGCATCTTACACATGTTTCACTGCCATGACTATTAATTCTCTGTCAAATTCTGATCCACAATTATGCAGGTATTTGACACAATGATCCACATAATGTGTGCCAACAATTGGGAATTATTTATTTTGCTGTGAACATGCCATGCATATGCTGATTTTGCCATAATTTATATCACATTATACGCTATAATTATGATGTTAAAATCCATTGCTATTTGATGTGAATAGCGTATTGCACTACTGAGATTCTTTTTATATTCAATGATTTATCAACTAACTATTCAATATCAAGATTATTCAATAAAACAAGCCAGATATATAATTCATATAATATCAGGTGCTATGAGAAAAAATAATCAACACTATTTTTCTGACATCAGTTCTTCCATTCCATAGAGTAGCATGCCACGATTTGTATTGCTAATTGAAATAACATGTCAGAAATATTAGACTTTTTGTCATCTCAAGGTTATTCCCAAGATAACCAGGGATCCCAAAGTAATAACCCAGAAAGCCCTGCCAATGTGTATGGTGGCATTGAAGGTGGACTCTGCCTTATGAAGTATCAGCTCCACCAGGCCCACATATGCATTATTTACACTGTCTCCTTTGTCAGCTTAGCCCATGAAATGCTCTCTCCCTGGATGAAGAGCAACAGTAAAAGAACCATTGTGATTTTCTCCGGACAATGAACCTTTTTATGCCTTTCTTCTTTTGAGTTTGGCTTTTACACAAATGTCAACAGAGTGATAATGAGTTGCCTGCATATAGTTTGTGCCACATGGATTTTGTGGCTTTTTGTAAACCTATTACTTGTCAAGTTTGCAGTAGCCATTCAGATAATGCTCTTTCACAGTATTATGGATAGAGGATACAATACATTTCATTTCTACCTGCTTTGATCTCTTCAGCATGTTTTATTCCAAATGTTGGTGGAAAAAAACACATTGCAGAAGACATGATTATGTGTCTTCCCAGAGGAGGATTCAGACTGGGGCTCATTTGTATCTAACAAGACAAGAATAAGAGCTTTATTGCTAATGGTGATTCATTGTTTTCCATCTACTCTCTTGAATCCAACATTTATAATGAATTCATTATGATAAATCATTATTCACATGCAATGACACTGAAGGAAGCCTGCATTTTTCACATATGATATGGTGTGTAAGGAAATCAGAACAATTTTAAGGTAGGTTCAAAGGAAAGGGGTGTGTTGGTAACTTACCCTGCACCAGGTGGCACTTTACTGCAGGTGCACATGATGACAGTAGCCGTGACGAGGAGGATGAAGAAAAGAGTTATCTCCACCAACACCCACAGTCCGAACACCACAAACTTGTCAGTGTCGGCCATCTGAGGCGTGATATCAAGAAACTGTGCCGAATGGGGTATCATCACCATGCAGAAGGTGGCCATGTTGAGCAGGAGCCAGCCGAGGAACAGTTGCAGATAGGCCATACAACCCGCCATGCTGCCCCCGCCGGTGGTGGACGTTCCAGCCACAGAGCCCCGACGCTGGTCCCCATCCGACCACAGGTACAGCTGGTGCTGGGGTGTGGGACCTGTTGAGTCCTCCCCTGTGGCTGCAGTGATTGCATCAGACATTAAATATATATATGTATACTGTTTGCTTTACGCACTTCCCTCTGTCTGGTTACAAGCTTCCTTTTGGAATATACCAATGGTTACGTTCCAGTGTAGTATAAACTCCGGTCTAAAGTTGCTGATTTATGTTGTATGCCATAGGTGGTACTCCAGTGATGGTATCTATCATCAAAAGTGGGTGGACAGACATACACAGAGATATTTCCTAACACATTCATCATTAGCGTTGCCTATTCCTTTGGCAGAGTGCACTGCTGAGTGAGCATGGTAACTGATCGGACATGTGATCAGGCCGCTGTGGGGCACGGTGCATGTGTGCCGCTGTTCCCAGCCTGTGATCCTATACAGATGTGTACACCACCACATGGCTGGCACCTCATGCAGGTAGTCATATTAACTGTGCTCCTGCCACAAGCAGTCAATAGGCAGGCATGAGAGCGCACAGATAACAGGCCCCGCAAACCGCTGCCAGAGCTGAGTGCACACACATGTAAAGTGCTGAGAGAACTGTGGAGTTGGCCGGACACCTTTATAAGGGTGGGCTGTAAGTTGACAGGCAGGCAGCGCACTCAGGAAGAACAGTGGCAGGGGCCTACAGGGAGCTGTGTCACACCCACCTGACGAGGGAGCGCTCACAGGAACTCTCCCGTCACTGACTTCTGTCCGTGCCCGTGTCCGCGGCTCTGTCATGTGGCTAGGCAGCCATAAGCCTGTCATTCCTGATAATGCACAGATCCAGTTATCAACATTAGCATCACTGTCAAAATCCACATCACTGATCCTGATATGACATTGAAACATTCGATTTTCATCTCAGCTCTATTGATTGTCAGATCTCATATAAACGAGTCATTTTCACATTCCTTTTTTTGTAAAAGCCTTGTCAAACAATGTACAATTTTATCACGATTACATAATTGTTACTTTTAATTGATTGATATGCCAGTTTAGATTAGATTCACTTCCTAACTTTAGATTTGATTCACTACCTAACACCAATTTGTCATTTTTAGGCAGGTTTTTAAAAATTAATTTGAGAAATAGTTATCTGAGCAGAGGTTGTCTGTGTCAGTCTGTGCAGATGGTCACCACTCAATTAGCAGTGGCCCTATGAACCCTGAGAGGCCGACCACCAGTCCTACAGCTTCCCTCACTCCATTATACCAACGCTTCTACCTAAATGATGGTGATTCTGTTCATCCCTGAACACGCAAACTTGGCAAGTGACAGACCACCAATAAGCTGCATCACTTCTGGTGTTGTGCTGTCGCTTCTGTGCGAAGGAGGCAAATGAATTAGTCTTACATGACTTTGACACTGTGGGAGTTCTTCATAGTTTTTTGAGCATGTGGACGGGATGGGCAAGTTTGTGTGAGTTGTGAGAGGTGAGGATCATGTCACCAAGCCACACACTTTGGTAATACATACTCACCACATTCATAAACAACAAAAATATATATTAAAAGGGCAAAAAAATATAGTATTGTATATATAACCAGAAATATGGAGGTGGATACATACTAGTATAAAATATCCTTCAGAGTGCAAAAACAGTTTCTAGACAAATTTGCTGGATTATATTATAATGTGTTTTCACTGAGATTGATCTGTTGTATTTTATCGGTAAAATCTGTAAAGTTGACTTGGTCCTACAGGAAAACACTTAGATTAGCCTGCCAGACTGCAATGTACTGCTCAACCACAAATCACTCTGTTAGCATCTCACAATCTTTGTACTGGGAGATTAGTAAAATGATCCCCTACAGCAAAGTTTAGTGCCAAAATGTCCCCCATTTTCTGCTTGCACAGGCAGAAAGTGAGGTATTTTCTATCAGAGGCTATCATTTTTTTCTGAAGATTTAGTGTTTGCTGGTAATGTACCAAGCTTCATGGTTGACTTATTCCAATCTCAAGGAAAATCCACTCAACTGTTGAAGGGTTAAAGAAGTTTAGCAAGTTTGTAATCATATGACACAGCATAACAGATGCATTAATGCAGAAAATAACCATTTAGAAGCAATGAAGTCAAGCAGTCTGGCTTCTATGAATAGCAATTGCTGCAATAACATTGTAATATTACTTTGTTGTTTGATATAAAATAATCCTACTGCAAGTGCTCGAAGAAAGGTTTCTAACATTAACTTAGAGAAGAAATCTATAGAAATGTCAGGTGACCTTCTTGTTAATCTATAAGTGGAATACTCTTTTTAATATTTTTTGGAAGTCATCCTCTCAATGAAATTCAATGTTATTCATTGAAAATATATTTTGATGTTGAGTCAGGAGCATTTAAAAAGATTCATGATATTTTTTCAATAGATAAGTACAGAATATCAGCTTTTCCTCATATCAATGATAAAATGTTAGCCATAAACCATAAACTGCTCCACATATTGTAACAGTGAAATATCTAATTCATACAACAGCAATATATTGAGAGGACATGAACATTTATCCTTGTTTTACCTCAGCATGTTGTACCACTAGCAATATTAAAGAAAAAATGTGTTTAATGTTTTATGCCAATAACTGTTTAAGTGATAGGTATGTTTGATATGTCAGAAATAATTTGCACATGGCCAATATATTAAGATCAAGATCACTCAGTCTTTTTCAACTGGTATTTATTCAACTGTGATATGCTGCAGTATTACTGCCATCAATCATCAAGTTCCTTTCATTTCTGAATTGCTTGTCCAAACATATTACCTCTTGTACATGTCTTATTTAAGCTATTATCTGCTTCCCCATATAACAAACATCATAATGGTGTTTTCTCTAGAATGCCACATTAGAGTCTGCTTAAGAGGCAAGCTCCAGGCAGTGTTTGAATTCTCATGATGGTAGCCTCATAATGCATGTTCGTAGATATACCATGCCAATGGTCAGAACAAGATAATCTTGGGAATTTATTCTGATGTCATATTTACATAATTCTACTGGAGACAGAAATGATAGATGGTAGCCTGATAATGTATGTTCATGTATATACCATACCAATGGTCAGAACTAGACCATCTTGGTAATTTATGTTGATGTCATATTCACAAAGTATACCAAATAAGAATGGATGGAGAAACATGCCATGCCAGTTGAATACATTAATAAAGAAATTTGAAGGATAAAATTGGAGAGAACGATAAACATCTACCATAAAAATATAAGATAGTATACTGGGAGACTGGGAGGGATTCAAACAAAATGTAATTGCCGTTTGCAGAACGCAGTCTGTTACTGAACACTGAGAAATAAAATGAGTGAGTTGGAATAAATTGAGACCTGCAACTAGGCACCGTAGAGTAGACGAGGTGATTTTTTGTGACACATGCCATCAGGGTATTCCATTCACTCAATCTATCAGTGATCACACCCACGGGTAAAAAGCCAACTTTACCGCAGTCATTGTCATAAAAACGTCAAACTTGTGCCATGACGCATTATATTTTCACTGGGGGTGTCATTTCATTCAATATTGGCAGACTTTACACGTTAGGCTCATTCAGATATCTGTTGAAAATTGTGTGTGCAATACAATCTCCTCCACACATTATTATCCAATTTAAATCAAGATAAATGTGTTGCCTATCTATTGTGAATTGAGCTGCCAGTGCCGAGAATTTGTCTGCTATGTCATGTTAGTGTGATATTGTAAACTTGTTTCAAGTGATTCCTAACTGCTCTTGCGCATATAATTTATCAATTTTACTGCAACAGAGAGTATTAGAAAGACATTTAATAGAACATATACACCAGAAAATCAGGAAGTGTTAATTCTTAAGGGAATATGAATAACCAAATTTGATTTAATATGATGGGATTATATTCTATCCTATGGAAATATTTGCTCATAGCTGACAAAAGAATCCTGAAATTATAATAAACTAAATTTAATATAATATAATGGAATTACACTCTATTCTTATGGAAGTATGTAGTCACAGCTAACAAGATTATAACTAAATTTAATATAATATGATGATATTACATTCTATTTTCTTCTGGTTACATTTATGCAAAATCAGCTTAACATGGTTTAATATGGATAAATTAACAATATGAGAAATTGTCGCTGAAAAGAACAAGAAAAAAAGATCTGATTTCTTATGAAGCAGCAACATTACCATTTATCTATAACACATTGTTTTAACATGAAAAAGTGGAAAAATGCACATTGTAAAATAAAATTGGTTTAGATAGTGAATGTAAAATTGCAGTCCAATTACACACCAAGTTAAAGAAATTCCTAATGCTAATGGAGCTTTTTATTTCTGAAATAGTTTTATAGTTATAGCCAACTGTTTTGTTTATTTATTAATAACAATTGATCTTTTTACAGGTGCCATTGCATTCGCTGGTATGATGGTTGGTGCCACCTTGTGGGGGAACATGGCGGACAAGATAGGGCGTCGCATCACTCTTATCACAGCTCTTCTCATCAATGCAACATTTTCCATTATTGCTGCATTTGTTCCCACCTACTGGCTCTTCCTTGTCTGTAGGCTCCTTTCTGGTATTGGGTATGTATATTTACTTATTTTGGTAGGGGGGTTAAATCTAAATCTTTATTTATTCAAAACATCCTATTCTGTGTTATGCGTTTGATCTGATATGAGTGAAATTCGACTTCTACCCCTTCAGCCATACCTGGGCAAGGCACTCCATCCATCCATCCTTTTTTTCAATGCAACACTGTAAAATACGATGAAGAATGAGGTAGAATCATGCCAAATAAATACTGTTTGTCCCGTAGTAAGAGTAATTTATAATCTACAAGAAGCCTATTGAAAATGATTTCTTTTAACACAATACGAAGTGGAAAGCTGAGTACTGCTTTGCCCTTCATATGATTTGTTGCATTAACCATCATTACCCCAATTGAGCTTGATCTTTTGGTTATTATTTTAATTTGATTATTTTGTCTGATACTCAAAATGACCATTTTGTCTGATACTCAAAATGACCATTTTGTCTGATACTCAAAAAGACTATTTTGTCTGATACTCAAAATGACCCTTTTGTTTGATATACGAAATAACTTTTTTGTTTAATACTCAAAATGACCTTTTTGTTTGATACTCAAAACGACCTTTTTGTGTGATACTCAAAATGTCTTTTTTGTTTGATATCAATTAATTATTTTTTTTTGTAAAATCGCCAAAAGGCTATTTTGTTTGTCACATAGTTCTGGCATTTACATTGGATCGACCAGCTGAATTGCTCACCTCAGGATACTATACATCTTTTTGGACATACATTCACATATATTTACAGACCCTTTAAACTTATGTTTGAATTCTGGAACATAGTGTAATGGCAGGACAAACAAGACAAAGCAAGTAAACATAGTATAGCGGCAGCAGAGGCTGACGGCATGATGGATGCCCAGGAAGGACAACAGGTCTGCCTCGGATATCCTCCGCAGCCAGAGTGTATGAGTAAATGGGTCTGATGAGGACCTTCCCCTGAGATATACAGTGAAAGTAACAAGGGCCCACTCACATGCCACTTTGTGTTTCTCATATGAGAAGTTGCCTGATGGAAGGTCTCTAGCCTCAGGTTGCAGACAGGAGTGAGTGTAGGCTCTCCATGTATAAATGCATCTCACTGGCAGCCTTCACCGCCTTTATATCACCTGGCTACCTTTATCATGCATGCAATTTCTGTGCGTTATTACTGAAAAAAAAATATTCTTTATACAGAATTTGTATATTTGATCACGTAATGAAGAGACAGAATAGATAGAAACTCAGTCTCAATAGGTTGACAGAGGGAAATGTGATTAAGAAAGCAGGTGGTGTTGAGAGTGGGGGACACACAGACAGACAGTTGTAATTAAGCTGTGGCAACTAGTGTCCACAAAGGGCATTATGGTGCTCACAAAGGCTGCACGGTGGTAATACAAACACTACACATCAAAGTGATGGTCTTCAGGCAGATTTATCCCCAACCTAAGACCCAAAGGCTCTTATTAACAGTTGTGTTGTCAAGACCAGCTGCTCATAGGGTAAAGAGGGTCTAATCTTCTCCAAGTCTTTTTCGTCTTTTAATTTTAATTGATATTTCTTTATCTTGGGATATATTTCCTCATGACAGGGATATAGCTCCAGATGTGCCAATATGGTTGGTTGCCAGTCACATATTCAAATGTCAAAGATTCAGCAGTTATGTTCCTCTAGATTTCTACCTGTACCATATGTGTCCTTCTCTCAGCAAACAAACATGTTTATTATTTAGACTATTGTTTTTATTAATGTGTATCATACTATGGTGTTTTTAGCTCTGCTGAGACTTTAGCTCGCAGAGCTTTAAGAGTGGGGAAAAAGTCTGTCTGTCTGTCTGTCCGTCTGTCAACATTTCTTAAAAATCTTCTTCTCCAAAACTACCAGTACTATATCTTTCATATTTTATATAGAGGTAGATATAGAGGTGAAGATTCAGATTCCTTCAAATCTTAGTGATGTCACCATTAACCTTAGTGCAGTGACCTTGATATCACAAAGTTTATACTGAGCATATCTCAGCAACCACTTATTAGAGGAAATTGAAACTTGGTATAGAGAAATGTCTTATGTCAAAGCTGTGCCTAGTCATACAATTTTAGTCATGTGACCTTCGACCTTGACACATTGATTTGAATTCAAAATGTGTGAACATGCCACATCACAACCATTAGAAGTGAATAAAAAACACTTCATATCTGTTATATACTAGAACTATGTTTAAAAAATTTCTCCTCCAAAACTACCAGTAATATTTGTTTCATATTTCATACAGAGGTAGATAGAGAGTTGAAGATTCAGATTCCTTCAAATCTTAGTGATGTCACCATTGACCTTTGTGCAGTGACCTTGATATCACAAATTTTGTACTGAGCATATCTCAGCAACCACTTATAAGAAGAAATTAAAACTTGGTATACAGAAATGTCTTAGGTCATAGCCGTACCTCGTCATACTTTCTTAGTCATGTGACCTTTGACCTTGACACATTGACCTTGAATTCAAAATTTATGAACATGCAACATCTCAACCATTAAAAGTGAATAAAAACTTGTTCATATCTGCTATATATCAACTCTGTCGAACACTATATACATTTTATTCAGATTTGACCTTTGACCTTGATACTGTGACCTTGACCTTTGTATTATTGTGAAGGCCATAGCTCATGAATGATGAACTGGAGACACTAAATATCT
This sequence comes from Amphiduros pacificus, assembly GCA_949316495.1. NCBI lineage: Eukaryota > Metazoa > Annelida > Polychaeta > Phyllodocida > Hesionidae > Amphiduros > Amphiduros pacificus. The sequence goes on from OX439000.1 coordinate 58,410,660, forward strand.
TTTATGTATCAACACTATGTTTAAAAAAAATCATCTCCAAAACTATCGGTAATATATGTTTCAAATTTAATACATAGGTAGATATTGAGGTGAATATTCAGATTCCTTCAAATCTTAGTGATGTCACCATTGACCTTTGTGCAGTGACCTCAAGGTCAAACATTTTGTACAGAGCATATCTCAGCAACCACTTATTAGAGGAAATTAAAACTTGTATACAGAAATGTCATAGGTCATAGCTGTGCCTCGTCATACTTTCTGAGTTGACGTTGACACATTGACCTTGAATTCAAAATTTCAACTTGAGCAGATGATGATTTTGACCAATCAAAATGCATGTTACATATCAGATTTGGCCCTAACTTGTTATCTTGATTCTCATTGGCTATGTTATTCAAAACGGCAGCCTCCTTGATAACTTAGTGATAGCTATTAGATTATTGAAAAAACCATGACAAAATGGAAAAAGAACTGAGCCTAATGGAAAATAGATAGAATTAGACCTCTGAAAATACAACATCTTGCCTACTTTGGGATCTTGCATGGAAAATCATAACCTGGTTGCTTGTACTTAATCTCAGTTCATGTGTTTTCATTCAAGTCAGCAGAGCTATCAACCCATGGGGTTATGTTTATGTACATTATAGATTGAAATACATGCATTTGGAAAAATGCATTTGGAAATTTTGGAGTGGAATATTTTGATGCATCCTGTACTTGTTTTGTCTGATGAGTATAATGACACATTAGATACATTAAATTCATAATACTTTGAGAAAAATCAATAAAATTTAGGCTGGCATTTTCCTGTAATGCACGACTAATTTGAAAACACATCTTTAGCTCTAGTTAATGCTCTTTTTTTGCCATTAACACTATTTTACCCACAGGCCTGTAGATGTAATACCATGATATCAAAATAACAGAGTGATTTATTTCACTGTTGCTCCATTTTGAAGGGATCACTGGTTATGTAAAATCAAATTAGAACTCTTTTCATCTTTGATGCAATATGTCAAGTGAGACATTTTCAACCAGACAAACTCTTGAAAGCAACACATTACTTGTCTGCCACTGTCTGATGTGGCAGCCTGATCTGACTTTGACAAGTTGAAAATCAATATGAAATGAGATTTACTTGAACCCTGGATCGTGAGATGAAACAGGGCGGGTCGCTTGGGTGTCATTTTACATGTTGCGATCACAGAGGTCATGGTAGATTTAAACTCAAGGTGAACATACTGATAGAACTTTGCACTGTATTTAGTCATTATTATTATCTTATATATATTACACCCCTTCAATATATATTCATAACAATAGGTATTAAAAATTAATTAAATATAAAGGCTCAAACTTGCATTTTGAGTGGTTCTGAATTTATATATTTCAAAGAAAACTTAAGCTATGTTACTGGATGTATGTTTTTATTGATATATTACCTGTGTTAAACATATAATTTTTCATAATATAAGGTGTTTATTGTTGTTATTGCAGGATTGGTGGGTCCATCCCAGTGGTGTTTGCCTACTTTGCAGAGTTTTGTCCCCTCCATGGCAGAGGCCAGAAACTTGGATTTCTGCTAATATTTTGGGTGATGGGAGGCATTTATGTGTCAGGACTAGGATGGCTCATCATTCCCAAGAACGGTGAGAATATTAAATTCATTGAACAATATTTCACAATTGTTTTGTTTTTTTTATTCATTTTGCAAAATTATTGTCCAAAATTTTACATGTTGATATCATTGAAAATGTTTTATTATTGATTTAATTGTATAATGTAAATGGGTGTGCATTGAAAACTCTGAATCGCAATTTAGGAAATGGAGAGAATACAAATGAGCTTACAGAGCCACCTGGTGTTTATGTTATGGAACTTGGTCTATCATCAATTGGACATGATTCCATGCATAAAGCTTTTAGGGGTGATCCAATGTCAATATTATATTAAATTACCAAACTGCAGTCATTGTGATTACTTGCATCAAAATCACACTGTAATTGACATGATATTTTTATGACAAATAGATATTGAGTAAAGTACCAAGCATATCAAATTGAATATTTACCGTGTATCACTTTTGTGCCTCTCAAACCATGATATTAAGCCATTTTTATTCAATTTTCAATATCAATTATTTTAAATACTCCATTTTATAAATATCTTGAATATTTAAAATATGTTTATTTTAATTTTTAAAGTTGACAAATCTTTGAATTTCATATTTTTGGGTGAACTAGTCAGTATATTTTCTCCAATTTCAAATCATGATAGGTCAAGGTAAGCCGATACATGGGACCCTTGTAAAATCGTGACTCCACCCACAAACCAAAGGTTCACCTAGGTCCAATTTCTATTCAGTGATCAAGAATTCCTGTGGGATATATTAAACTACTTTAAGTTTAAAAAAATAGAATTAAAAAAAGAGTTTACTATAGATATACATATTAGCACATTTATAGCTATTAGAATACTTTAGGTAAATTTAATCAAAGGCATGTTAATTTTGAAAATAGTGTATGCAAACTTGTAACAGAAACCCTCATGTAAATATTAATAATCATAGAATTGAAAAAACTTATGCATTGTGTAATATGGGATCATTTAATCATATACCGGTAGGTTCACAAACATTTGTGTTGAAAATGTCTTTGTGAAGAATGAATATAATGAGACATATCAGGTAGGGACTGTCAGCTATTTGTAATGATATAATGCCAGCTATGAGGGCTGCAAAAGCATTGACAAAAAATCCTCCTAAAATGATAAAAAGACAGCAAAGAAAATACCATAAAGAGTTTGAAATAATTCTAAGATATGAACATAGTATCTTGTATGTTTGTGGGCATGTTTCAGACTTGCAGTTCACCATCATGGAGACGTATGTATTTGCTAGTTGGCGGGTGTTCATGTTAATCTGCACTGTGCCCATTATACTGTCCATCCTGGGTCTGCTGGTGATGCCCGAGAGCCCCAGATATCTGCTGCAGGTAAACTCACATGCTGATCACTGCTATCATTAATCAACTATATACTTTATAAAACAGAATTCATTTGTAACTGGACTAGAATATATGCTGCAACTCTTTCTCCATTAACTTTGAGAAGATACGTTTTCCATTTCTTTCATGCACAATACTGTTTAGTTTCTTTTAAAGGCTAAAATAAAAAGGATGCAATGGTGGATATCAAATATTGTTCACATACATTTTAAAAGCACCCACTTTATTCTACATGTTCATTATATCTGGAAATATGATATTATTTTATGAAGATTGCTTTGTTCATAACAGTGTTTTGTATGTGAATATTTGCAGGCTGGGAAGGATCTTGATTCCCTGGGTGTATACAGGATGGTGTATAAGTGGAACCACACAGAACCCGGTGCTGAATATGAGGTAAGGCACGCTTGCCACTGCTATTAAGATATACAAATACAATTTTACATTCACTATTTGAAAGCTATTCAAATACAATAGCTCAATTACTGTGTGAATGCTATACTACAGATACAATAGTACAATTACTGTTTGAAAGCTTAACAGATACAATAGTACAATTACTGTTTAAAAGCTTAACAGATACAATTGAACAATTATTATTTGATTGCAAAATTTCATTGACTTCTTCTTGAGTATTATACTGAATTAGGAAGGGCAGTGTCATATTTTTTAAAGAAAATATTTGAAATTTTGAATACAGATGCCTGAGATAGAGTTGCCAAACAGAATAGCCCCACGGCCAAATGCAGAACCTGTCCCTAAGGGCGTGTGTGCTGAGGTGGCAAGAGGACTGGAAAATGTGAGAACTCTTATCATGCTGATGATGCTAATTATAAAGAATAGTTCTGATGGCCTTCTGTGGTGCTAGCTTTATTTTTTCCATTTATATGATTTATTGTAGACTGGATGGTAAGAATAATTATCAACAGCCGATGCTATTGATTTCAGTATGAGCTTGAATTATCTTTTCTGAAAATAACATGAGCATAAATTTTATATAGGAAAAAACAGGAAATACAAATAAGAAAATTCGGGTAAGCGTAAAGGGTGTTGAATGTTCAGATATATAGTGTTTGTACAAACTGTATTTTTTCTAGATTATTTTGGCTTATAATTCATTGAAAGGTGTTTACCTTTTAAAAATAGTTTTGCTTGCTTTTTGCTATTATAGATAAATTTGATGTTCCAAGCCTAAGATATTATTTTTTTTCATTGCAATTTAATTTTCTGTATTAATATACCAGTGTCAATGTATGGTATATTTTAAGTGTCAGTAAAATATTGATATAATAATTATGAATGAAAATGACTAATTTAGTTGAATTAGTACGCTGAATAATTAACAAAATGACAAAATGGCTTTCACTTGAGTTGTGGAAATTTATTGAAAAATCACATTTGTAATTCTATGATTATGACAAACACTAGAAAACAAATGCAAGGATTATGTATGAAATATATATATTATGATATACTTTAATATTTGGGTTGATAAAGTGAAAGAGATCATAAAAAACCCTTAAAGCCAAACTTCTCAGTCTTTCACTTCCCAGGATATTGACCATTTACTTCAGAATCATGTGTAAAGATGAAAATATTTAGAGGGGAGACAGAATTTAAAGAATGAAATGTTGACTTTTGAAGGATAGACAGAATTAAAAGAATGAATTTGTGACTATTCATTTGTCAAATCACTGGGAAATCTGCAAGATTTACTCTGTATAATGCTGTTTTTTTTTCAGTTTTGGAACTCCATATTCCAGTTGTTTTTCCCTCCTCTGACCACCATCACCCTCGTGCTATGTGTGACATGGTTTAGTATAGCATTTGGGTATGTATTCTTCTTTTTATCCAATGTAATATAGCCTGTAGTCGTCAACATCGGAAGACATTTACTACCCAGCACTGCAATTATCTCTGATCAACCTTGACTGTACCTTTTCATTTCATGATGTGTTTTTTCCATAAGTGAATATATCAGACTTTAAAGGTGTAACACCAGAGTGAGGAAGTTAAATTGGGGAGAGTGGTGAAAGCATTCACACCTTCTGTGTCACCAGGAAAATCATTTGTGGTTGCTGTTGCCAAGCTGGGAAAGCGCCAAAACCATGATGACTGAAATTTGGTCAAATATTACATCAAAATTTCTAACATGTAATAGTATATTTGATTTGCCCCTCTGCTCCTTGATCTACTTTTAAAGAAATGATTGCTTTCTCTGGAAGAAGGTCACAGATAAAATGTGAGAGGAACATGATCACAGAGAAAGAATGAAGTAAAGATTTGAATTTGAGCAATAAAAGTACAAATGCGATTGTTGGGACAAATATTGAGAACCAGGAATATATGCAATATATCTTGGAATGACAGAGACCTTTAACAACCTTTGTCAGGAGGTTTCTTATATTCTCCTCTCAGTAGGTTTTAATGGATGTAAACCATTCATTAGATATAGTATCTCTACTTGTGTCATCATGTAATGTTAGTCAAAAGACAATAATCTTCGAGACTCTTTGATCAATAATGAATTACATAATTTTTTTTTCATTCCAAAATATGTAAATGTTTTCCTGAGATGTAATGTTTCTATATTTTCTCAGGTATTATGGTTTAACCATCTGGTTCCCAGAATATATGAAGAAGTTGGAGCAGAGTGCTTACTTTGCTCAGCGAGAAATGATCAAAAACAGCACATTCTACAACCAGACCATCACCGGTCTCCTGGACAATGTCTACTATTTCAACAGCACGTTTGATAACGTCGCCTTCAATAACGTTACTCTTCAGCATGTCACGTTTGACATGTGCATGCTGAGAAAATGTAGCTTTGAAAATGTGACTGCAAGAAAGTCCTACTTCCTAGAGTCGAGAATCAGTTATTCTTCGTTCAACAACACAAACTTGTACCAATATAAATTCCAAGGTACTTATTTTAAGAATATAAGCTTTGAGAACCTGCGAGAAGGATGCGAGGTGGATTTTGATATCAACTTCAGTAGTGAGACAGTGTTCCTTGAAAATTTCCTGGGTCAACTGGCAGTGGTTCCGGGAACCATCATCACAGCCTTGATGGTGGATAAGATCGGCAGAGTCAGAATGCTAGGTATCCATTCTCCCTTTTTCTCATTTTATCCATATATTCTTTTAAAATTTAGCATTATTACTTATCTGCACTCCCCAGGAATTTAAGATTTGAATCTAGATTTAATATAAATTTATTTGTTTATAAATTTGTCAAAAGTTCCTTCTTGATATAAAATGAGGTTCTTTGAGATTATCTTTGTATTTTTTTGTCTTTGTATTTTTTTTCACACGCCCCAGACTTCAGGGGGTATTTCTGCATTGTGTCTTGCTCAAATCTCAAAGCTGCCATCTGCAGTGAAGTCTCGTCAAAATATAACATTCTGACAGTTGAGCATTATGCACATATATAGATGTTTCCTTATGTATTTTATAGCTGGGTCATTGTTCCTGTCTGGAGTGAGTGTGTTTTTCATCTGGTTCACTGACACTGAAATAGCAGTGGTGGCCATCAACTGTGTATTCAACTTTGTTGTGGTGGGTGCGTGGAACTCCCTCGACATTGTCTCTACCGAACTCTACCCCACACAACTCAGGTAGTCAAATATTTTATGGTTTTATTTGCATTGACTTTCAAGCTTGAAAATATTTCATGAGAGAGTGGTGATCATTTCTAAAATGTGAGAGTCTGAATGACAGTGCTAAAAATATAGACTACACAAGTCACATTTTCTGAAACACAGGCCAATGGCCTTATAGAGCTATGTTGATCATTGTTTTGAACATGTTTTTGAAAATTGCATCATAAATGATCATTTAAATCCTTTCACAAAACAGAACGGAGCATATGATAAGTTTGACCAAGCAAAATGCATATTACAAATTGAATTGTTATTTCAATTCTTATTGGCTAATATTTGTCATGTTATTCAAAATGATAGCCTCCTGGCAATTCAGTAAAAGCTATTCAAATTTATGAATTATAAAACCTTTATTTTCTGGAATACCGGTATATTATGTGAAAACTGTGTAAATTGCATTTTCTTCAAAACATTGATATTTGTTCATATTTTCAGAAAAATATTCTACATTATTACAATGCCTCTAGGAATTTTAACATTTTCACCATTTCTTTGCCATTTTTGAATCTACAGTCAATCATTTTATTGACAAAAGATTTACGAGAATTCCTTCGATGAAATTCATAAAATGTGACTATATTATATATTTTTTTTCAGGACAACTGCTTTTGGATTCCAATCATGTTTGGGTCGGATTGCAGCCATCTTGGGAAATGTAGCATTTGGAAATTTCCTGTCTGTGAGCAAGGCTATTCCCATCCTGCTAACGGCGGCAATCATGGCCATTGGAGGCTTCCTCACCATCAAACTACCAGAATCCAAGAACAGGCTTATGTAAAAAGTGCATGCTTATGTGGAAAGCTCATTCCAAGGACAAGACAATTATATATATATTCCAGTCCATGTTCATGCTTCAATCATGTGGAAAATTCATTCCAAGGACAAGATAATTATAAATGTTCCAATCCATGTACATGCATAAATTATGTAGAAAGTTCCTTTCAAGGAAATTATAAATGTTCCAGTCCACATATACGCTTAAATTATTAAGAATGTTCCTTTCAAGGACAAGATATTTTATTATAAATGTTCCAGTCTATGTACATGCTTAAATTACCGGTATATAGAATGTTAATTTCCGGAACAAAATAATCATAAATGTTCCAGGTGAAGAATATATTCTCTAAAATGATGTAATTGCAAGAACAGGCTTACAAACATAGTTTCTGTCTCAAAATATCATGAAGTTTGTAGCCAGGGGATGGCACTCAAATGATGTGATTGGTTCTTGAGGACAAACACAAGGAAATTTATTTTTGCTCAATACACCTTTTCTGGATCTGAAGGGAGAGACAAGAAGAGATTTTAAGGAGAGGAAACAGATAAGCAAATTGTAACACATCACAGAGAATGCTCAGCTGAGACTAACAAGTCTGTTCAATCAAGTATAGTTTTTATCTAGGTTTTAATCAAATAATTTTTCTATTTATTTGCAACTGACTATCAGAGTGAGGTACATCAGTAAAAAATGATACTAAAAATCAAAAAAGATATTATCAGTAATAAAACCTTGGCAAAACAAAACATTCCTGGTTGAAATCAGCCATCTTTTATTGTTTTACAGACTTAAGTCTATCACTAGGCCAGAAAAGGTGTCTATCACTGGAAATGTAACTACAGTTTGATGTGGAAAATAGAAATCTGATGAACATTATTTCTTTTTTAATAAGATGAGGAAGAAAGCAGTTACTAGTACATTGTGAGCAAGCATATAACCCCAAATGATCATCATTAAGTTGAAAATGTATATAATAACAATTAACGTAGTATCTCCAAAAAAAAATCATATTTGTTGTCAACAAAAATGTTTTTAAAGGTTTCTGGGATTTAAACCTATAAACCAACTCATGTCTGAACGTTCCTCATTCTGACAAGATTTCTGGGCTAGTTTCTATAAATACTAGGCTACTCAAGTATTTATGCTAAATTCTTGTGAAACCAGATAGAAATAACTTTTAAAGCTTAATGATTGTACCTGATTTATGAACCAAAACTGTCAGCAGCAACCTACATATGTTGTATGTTTCCCTGTACTGTACCTATTCATTATAGCAATAGATATGTGATACTCTACTTTTGACAGTTGCCAAAATATGCCTCCTTCATCGTAGTTGATTAATATATAATATATATGATATATGAAGTGTAAAGAAAATTTGTGAAGTTTGTGATGTTGTTATGTATAACTTCTGTATTTAATTCAGTCTTTTAACAGACTGCTTCTTTACATTTGTAAATGTTGAAGATCCATAGGGTAGAAATCATAAGATTTTAGAGATTACTAAAATATTAGAATTCTTATCATTAACATTTTTTTAAACTGATTTGTTTTACATTATATGTGTATGTCCTCACTGAATTGTTAAAAAAATAACAAAATGTTACATATGAAAACAATAAATATGTCATCAGCATTATAGTGATATGGTGGGGCATCAATGAGAATGATTTTTCTTACCATTAGCGAGGACTGGTACAGTAGTGGAACACCATCACTTTCATTGCAATCTCCTTAATATTGTCCTGCGAGTGTTGATACTGGCCCTTCTATGCTGTTCTGAGATTAGGTTCTGCTACTAGTCCTATTCTGAGGATCTCTCCTATTGCTGGCCTTTTCTGGGGTTGTGGTGTGTTATTGGTACCTGTTCTGGAAGTCTGCACTGTTACTGGTCCTGTTCTGGTGTTCAGTTTTATTATGGTCCTGTTCTGGTGTTCAGTTTTATTACTGGTCCTGTTCTGAGGATCAGTTTAATTACTGGTCCTGTTCTGAGGATCAGTGCTGTTGTTGGTCTTGTTATGAGGCTGAGTTCTGCAACTGATCATTGTCTTGAACCTTTCTGGGGTTCAGTCCTGTTACTGGTCCTGTTCTGGGGTTCAGTCCTGTTACTGGTCCTGTTCTGGGGTTCAGTCCTGTTACTGGTCCTGTTCTGGGGTTCAGTCCTGTTACTGGTCCTGTGCCACTACTGGTGCCATGTCTCTGATGTGTTTACGAGAGTGCTGCCTGTGAGACAGTTTGTCATAGGTGCGCAGCTGAAAGGAGAGCTTTATTATGTTATGCACATTGTTATCTGATACGGACACAGTGCCTCCAAATGTCCATTATTACGGCCACATTATAATATGACTGTCCAGTTTCATCCTCAACATCCTGTCTTGCAGTATTCTGTGTATCGACCCCCAAAAATATATGTTATTCAAATTTAAGTGTTTGTTGATTATAATTATTGTCTAAAATAGAATATGTAGTTTGTCATGTGATATTACTTTTAATATATTCAGAATATCGTCCGAAATATTAGTAACAGTGAGAAGTAGTCAATTTATTTATTAAAACTTAATGTTGTTGCTAAGATTAATATTTGGCATAAAGATTACCGGTAGTTACGATTATATAAAAGTCTAATGATGATGAACGAAACATGCATTTTTATAATATAAAAATCAAATCTTATTTTATAATTTTTCACATTTACTATAAAAAGTGTATGCCCTGTATATCTAGATTGATCTCCTCTTTGTATGTCAGCCCAATACAGACATATAACTGTTGTACATATTATGTTAAGGAAGGAAAGACTCCTAGAATATCCTCTTTTGTTTGAAACTGCAAGATGTAGTTTATCTTTACATAATGCAAAGAAACATTCCAGAGGTTAATATAGTGACAAGAACTATTTATATACATAGTTGTATGAGTATTATTAGTTTGAGTATATATATATATATATATATATATATATATATATATATATATATATATATATATATATATATATATATATATATATATATATATATATATATATATATATATATATATATATATGGGAGAATGTCTTTGTTCTGTCCAATATAATATATTGCACAACTAAGAAAAAAAGATTTGATTTAACAATTAATTCAGATTCTATGATCTTAATCATCTTAAAACGAGTCAAAAGTTTTGTTGAATTTGATATATGTATATATAGTAATTAAAAATATATAAATGAAAGCTAAACTGAGGAAACAGTCAATTATTATGCCCCTCATTCCTCTCCATATTCCACAGTGTATTAAGTACCTATTTATAGGTTATTCTGGAGAATGCATTAACAGTTTGTATTTGTGATGCTGACAATGGAACTTTCCCATGGAGACAAAATATTCAATTTTATGTCTTTCAATAAAGATACATTATACAGTTTCTTTTCAAATGTTTAAATTGTAATGGTTATAATTATATGTAGCGGCAAAGACCTGAACATGTCCATATATTTTTTACTGCTATTAGATGTTAAAAAAGTTGGGACTTGTTTTGTTAAGTTGTAACACAAGTTATAAATTTAAGGACAACTTGGGTAGATGCTAAAATTATATTGAGATTTTTTCCTGAAATGACACATGCATATACTATTTATAATATTTCAGGAAAGAATATAAAGATCAGCTTATATTTTTAACATTTCTTTTGACTGGGTTTAAATAAATAAGTTACTTTGTTCTTTAATGTGTGGACATCTTGAATTGGATGAAACTGATAATTTGCAATAGTACATTTATTGTGTGCAAACAAATCTATTGAAAAAAAACACAAACTGGTTTACTAGTTTTTTAATGCCTTTTATTTTCATGTGAAGAATTTGAAGAAAATGTGTTAATTGGTGGCAATGAGTTTCCTTTTCATTATTTTTTTAATAATTTAAAGTTTATTTTGATGTGTCAGTAGTAATTTTAGAGGAATGCAATGATCTTGCTTTGGAAATGTTGAATGACAGAAATGACCTCCTTAAAATTGGTTTGATGTTATTATGAATTTAAATAGTGGAATCAATTTTAAGTTATTGAGGATTACAGTGTATAGCAAAATCTATTCAATATGTTGATTTAACATATTCCTTAGTTTAATGTACAAGTCAGATGACAATAGATTGGTTAATGTCACATCTTTGGGACTTTCTCAAATTAAAATAATACCGTTATTGTTTTTTTGGTGATGAATTTCAAACTTTTCTGTTTGATGCATATATTGCAGATGTAACAAAATAAATATGTCCATGTTTATATTCAGCGTTATTCATTTTTCATCTGACTGATGAGCTTGATGTAAAAATAAATATAATAATGGTTCAACTGGCCTTTAACAGATGAATTCTCTGCTCTATGTTAAACTACTTGGAGATGCGCGGGAGTGCTCTAAATGGTATCAATAAATTCAGCACTCTTTCGATCCTGAATAAGTTGAATAGATAATTTTAGGTTTGGAAAACCTTTGTTCATGCCTGCAGCCTGTACATAGAGAACATTAGATCTTTTTATTCATGTTCTCAAATTATATAATAAAATTGCTTTGTTGATAAAAGCACACAACCTTGTTCATGCTGCCAATATTTGCTCACCTCCCAATCATAAAAAAACTCCCAAGTTATTTATATTAAAGTTCCAACCAATGACTTTCCTCGTCAGTAAAGCAAACGAACCTGTCTGAAAATTATTATGTGCCCGACAGTCACTTGACATGACTGACCAATCAGAGCACAGTAACTTGTAACTCATGAATAACTGATGAATATTCATGACAAGCAACATAACTTATATATCTGGAACATTTTTTATTTAAATAAAATATTCATATTTATAATTTTGATGTTAAAATAAGAGCATCTCCTTGTTAAAAAATAACTAAACCCCATTTCTTGGATAAATATTTTTTTATTCACTAGTTTGTTAACTAACATCAAGAATACAACAGGTGTATGTTGGCTTTGTTGAGAACTTTACATGTTAAGAACATAACTGAAAATAAGCACAACAAATTAGCACAAAATAAATACCTTGAAACAAATGATTTACTCTCACACAATTAATATCATCCTCCAAATAAAAAATACCAAGGTTTATTTCAGTTCATCATTTTTTATCACATTTAGATGAATTTAAATTCCTTGCTGATGTTTTAATACTTAATGTGAATAAAGGAGCAAATTAAAAAGCTAAACCTGTTTTTAAATTCAAATGATAAATGAGATATCAAAAACTTGCATCAATGATGCTGGCATCCTCAACCCTGAGTATTAAAAGTCCTACTTGTGACCTTGAAATTAGAGCAAGGTCACCTGCAAGTACACTTCTCCTTGATATTTATTGGACGCATCAACACCCAAAGCTCAGTGATACTGTGGTTTAGCAATCAGAAAATATGGAGTTTAAATTAGTAATACCAAATTTTCAGGGCTGAGGATAAAAATGATAATAGAACATACATATATATGTACACAATGAAAGTATCATGGCTGACTCACCTTCTCCAGTACTTAAATGATCAACAGGCAAGAACAGTAGCCATACATTTGGATTTTGGCCTTTTTTATGTATAAATATATATTTATATTTTTGGCTTCTTTATAAGACAGAGAATGTAAGTGTAAAAAATCCTCATTTGGGTGCATTATTTTGGATGTAGTAAGAAACAAATATAGGATTACATTGATCAAATATCGGATTTGTGCACACCAGAGTGTGAGATGTTTCTAAACTAATTTGTATTCCCATACAAAATCTGCAAGATCCAATCCCATCCTAATACAGAGTTACGTTTCTGGGGGTACAGTCGCAGAATATAAATAGTCCCTTTAAGAAGTAAACTATCTTGGCAAAGTAGCATTTGTTTTAAGTTGTGCTCATATACTTGGATTATCACACTGTACAGATATATTATATAAAATACTTTGTACAATGAATTCCTACATGCTGTGTGTCACAACTATATTGTATATCTTTAGAGATGGGCTTGGAATTGAGATATATATTTGTATTTCTTGAATAAGCTCCATTCAAAAGAGATTAACTTTACCGTATCTTGAAGCTTGGCATATCAAATAAAGAGTGAATAACAGGTGGCAGAAATAGCAGACAAAAGGTTTTTTGATGGTCTGTGATCAATCCCAGGCAGAAAATAAACATTATAACCAAACATATTGATTAAATTATTATATTGACATTATGTTGATATCAAAAGCTTTCCACACTGCTTACAGACTTTTCATTTCTTTTTATCCTGCAAAATGTGTGTATTAAATATGTTTTTTCCAAATATGATGCATCTTTCCCAATACTCCAATAATAATACTTCAATAACAAGATAATTAAAAAAATAATTTGACAAAGAATTCCATTCCATAAGAAATACTGATTTTTCTGAACAACAGTCATTTTTTTTTTCAAAAGTACAAAATATATTCAAAATTTGATAATGGATATATACATAATGGCTCTATTCTTTTGAAAGGTGGTTGGAATAAAATAGCAACATTCATCAAATGATCATTACCCATTACCTCCACTGTCATAATATTTGAAATATGTTTCCAAACCCTGCTATAAGATAAAGGACATTTTAATTTCATCATGGATGAACTAAATCACATCACTTAATCACTCTTGGTGATTAAGGTTTCCACTGTGGGAAAGAAAAGAGGACATCAAACCTAAAGGTGTCCTGATACGGTCAATAGGCTACACTAGGAGTAAGTTTATCTGACCCAGTTATACCATCAGCAGTGTGTTGACCATCACAGAGCTTCACTGATCACAACACTGTTAGTTAGATTTGCATTTCAGGACCTCTCATGTGCCACAGGTTACAATCACAGCCTCTTTATTCATTCACTGGACATGATGTTGGATTTCGCTATATAAAATACTGCTCTGTAATACTATGACAGTACCAATCCCGTTTTTTAACATTTCACAACCACTTTCTACACTAAAATGTTGACATTTTGATTCTCGTAAATCTCTTATGATGATTCCAACTTTGGCTATATAGCAAAAAAATGTTATTGTTTCAAAATGGCTAAAATGTATGGCACACATGATAAACTTAATTAAGCACACAATTCACGCATGATTACAAAGTAAATACAACATTGATGGGATGGCAATAGCAATGGCTTTATGCAGATAATGATTAGCTACCAACTACTAAAACACTAATATAAAACTATTTCTGTTGTTTCTTGTACAATTCAATATGTGTGAATACAGAAAATACCACAAACTCTTTTGTCAAGTTTGGATTCAAAATGAGATCAAAATCGTTTGATTCAATACTTTCAAAATGTTACAAAAATGTTTCTCAAATTAAGGAGAAATGCTTAAATTTACAACCAATTTGAAAAGCAATGATAACATGCTGAATCAATTCAAACACATGAGAAATTGTTACTTCTATAATTTATCACTCACCCTGCTTTAGCATGTGAGTCAATAAAGTAGATATTTATTTCAGCATAAAATAAATCATAAAATTATTATGGCTTGAAAATAATCTTATCCTGGCTCAAACTAAATTAAGAAGTTTGAAATAAATCACTGAGTTATGTATTGCTGGCATAATATGGATAACAATATTATTATGGCTTGAAACACATTAGATCCTCATGACTAGCTTGATAATTTGATTTATTATGACTTATAATTCATCAGATTGTTAAAGATAAATCTGATTTTTGATGTCTGGTTTGAAATAAATCTGATCTTTATGTCTGGTGTGGAATGAATCATATCTTTATGTCAGGCTAGAAATAAATCAGATTTTTATGTCTGGCTTGAAATACATTAGATCTTTATGTCTGGTGTGAAATAAATTAGGTCTTTATGTCTGGTGTAAAATAAATCTGATCTTTAATTCTGGTTTGAAATAAATCAGATATTTATGTCTGGAATGAAATAAATCAGATCTTTAAGTCTGGTTTAAAATATATCAGATCTTTATGTCTGGTTGGAAATAAATCAGATCTTTGTGTCTGGTTTGAAATGAAACAGATCTTTATGTCTGGTTGGAAATAAATCAGATCTTTATGTCTGGTTTGAGATGAAACAGATCTTTATGTCAGGCTGGAAATAGACAGATCTTTATGTTGGGCTGGAAATAAATCAGGTCTTTATGTCTGGCTTGAGATGAAACAGTCTGGCTCGAATAATTTAGATCTTTATGTCTGACTTGAAATAAATCAGATCGCTATGTCTGGCTTGAATGCACCACATTGATATTTGGCAGGAATAATCTTGTTTTTTGCATAAACACATTGTGCCAATATCATGAGAATATAAACCACATGAAGTTTGTACTTATCGATATCAACTTTATATATACCGTAATCCTTCAAATCTGCACAAATGATATTATTTACATATCTCTCCCATTGAATGTCAGCATCACCTTCAACCAAAAAAAACTGTTTGCAAACATATCGAAAAGACATTTCATCCTGTCATAAATTTGTGTGATTTGAGTACAGAAACACTGATCAGATTTCTTAACCCATTTGCAAACACGCCATTAAATAAGAACCAATCTTAATACTTCTATAAGGAAAAGTAAAACGAATTTTAGACCAATTAGATTATAAAATTTATGAGCTTTCTTGGCAAGTTTCCACCAAAACTAAATGTAAGTGCCTTAAAATAGTTCAGTGCATCTCTTAAAAATGATATGTGATTGAGGAAATGTCCTCATAATTGTTATTAAAAAAGTATAGCATTTATGATGATATCACTTTAAATTTTAATCCATTGTTCAAGTAATTAACGATCACAGGCATTTGTTTCTCAAAGACCATATAGCAACAAAATTGCCATGAACAAAATAGGCACACCCAAATCTTTGTACAGTTTACACATTTTTGTACAGTTCACAAATTGACACAAACCCAACAGCTCTTCTTAAAACAACCAAAAGTTCCCTTGCCTTATCTTTCATTCTTGGAATGTTGATTATCACACAAATGCTTCACTGTTACTACCAACAGGTGGCACTCACATATGAAAAAACTGGAGTGTCTGATAGTGGTGTAGAAGTGGTGTGGTGTGGCTGAGCTCAGCAGACCCTCAGTGCTCACCTCTCATCGCTCACCTCTTCAGTGCTGCACCTGGTAAGGGAATCCTGAGTTGCGTTTCCACATGTAGAATCCTATTCCAATTCCAACCAATCCCCCGATCACCAGCATGAAAATGCCGAGAAGAGCCATAGAACCTGAGAAATACAACAACATCATTAGTATCTGTGACCATAAATGTATCCATATTTGATGTGAGATAATAATAATGGGCCAATAGAGAAGAATGCAATTAAAACATCAGAGTCGAAAAAAAAACATCAAAACCATTTGGGGTTGAAATATTAGGATATCATTTGTCATTTTGATTCCAGATGGGCTATACCTGCTGAGTTTCCAGTCTTCTTAATGATTGGTTGCACTCGGGGGTCGTTGACCTCTTTATCTGTCTTAAGAGATCCTGCCTTCATCACCAGATCCTACCAAACACAAATAACCACATCTCATATAATAATCACCAGCCCTAAAAATATTAAAGAGTAGAGCTCACATTGTTCCCAACCTGATAGCATTGCCTTATTTTTTTCGCAGGTTAAATAGTTAATAGGAACTATGAAGATGGACAATAACCTCTGGTCAATTTTGGTAAAAAGGTTGAATTTATATAAAATGGTGTTACAGACCAATCCTTTACTGTGTACTTTCTCGAATTATGACTTAGATTACATTTTTTTACTGAAATAAATACAAAATGCACATACATGTTTGACACCTCTGTCATCCTCATCATAGTCGACAGTGAAGGCCATGCCATCCCCTGTGTTAATAGCTTTCTCCAGCTTGCCATATGCTTCCTCCATTGATAGCTGCTCAAATTTTATTTTATTTGTCTGCTTACCTGAATTGCACATTATATCATTTTTTACTCATTCCAATTCTTTGTTCATTACGATCCTCTTTGAAAAGTATTGATATCTTGAAATAAGACCTGCTGAGAAACTAAACAGGAGTTTCATCTTTGTGAAATAATTTCAATGAGAGTAGGGCTGGTATGCAGTGTTGCCACCTAGAGCAAAATACTCACCGCTAATGTTATGTTTTTCTAATAAGGTCATCCATATGTCAATTTTGTCTTTGCTTGACTGCTCAAACTACAACACAGGAATATTCAACTAAATTTCAGTCAAACCTTCGCATTTCTTTTCTCTTTTACAAAGAGAGCATTTGAAATGGCTCAAACCAAACTATACAACCAGATACAAGTAGGGTCTTTCCTGTTGCCTCATATTGCTCACTCGGAAAAATCCAAATTCATAATAAATCACTCACACAGAAAAAAATTATACCTTTACACATAAAAATTGATACCATTGTTACAGAAAGAATAAAAATGTTTGATTTTCTTGGTCTTCTTCTGAATGAAAATTTAAATTGGAAGGACTATATAAATAGATATGTAGCAAATAAAATTTCAAAAAGCAGTGGTATCTTAAATATACTAAAACATTGACAGATTGACAGCTGCTATATATGTTCCAAAATTTAAAAAAAAACCTATATTATATCAACAATATAAATATTACAGGCTATTGGTGGTGTTCTGTCGCTGAGCTGTTTTTTTCTGATGTAATTCAAGGCTTGCCTGACGCGTTTCGTCACACTGCGTGACTCTTCAGAGGCTGACAAGTGAATGACTCGATTTGTTAAGAATTCAAGCAAACCGGACTAAAAGGAACCTCGTGGTTCCAAAGAACATAGCAACCATGACGTATCAAATAATTTGATATCCATCCTTGTCTGTTGCTAATGTTTCACGCGCCGACCTCACAGGTGAGGCCAGAGAGGGGTTCTTTGTTTAGGGAACAAAAAGGGACTTAGATTATGATCTATGTGAGACTTTGAGCCACCTTGGCTCCGTGCCAAAAAGGGCTGTCTTGTGTTTTCCAGGAGAGAAAAAAACAAGTACCGGGGGTGGTTACTTCATAAAAAAGTACCACCCCCGTAAACAGATTGTTGTAAGATGATAGCTCACTTCAGCCACCCAGGCTTAGATCACGGGTTCTCAGGTGCTATTCTGAGTGGTCCCAGATGGGAAATTATGAGAAGCTGTACTTAATAAAAATTTATATACAGGCTAGGGCTTCTCTGACATTTTCCATCGAGTTGATACCAAGTGGGTCGACAGTCTTCAACTGGTAAATCCAGTGAAGTTCCCTTCTGCGTCTGAATTTGGTTGTGTCGTCCAAATGTGGGTTTTTTTTTATGAATTCAATAATTTGAATTGACATATCATTTTTGGTGTGTGGTAGTGTACCAAAATGTTTACCCATTGAAGTGTGTTCTTTGTGGATGAGACTTGGTGGAATTTTGCTAGGATCTGCAACATGTCCGATCCTATACATGTGATCATAGAAGCGTTCTTTGATCATGTTCTTGGTTTCTCCCACATATTGGAGATTGCAT
Source organism: Amphiduros pacificus (assembly GCA_949316495.1). Classification (NCBI taxonomy): domain Eukaryota; kingdom Metazoa; phylum Annelida; class Polychaeta; order Phyllodocida; family Hesionidae; genus Amphiduros; species Amphiduros pacificus. Next base: position 58,429,608 of record OX439000.1, read on the forward strand.
CTTGTGCAGGTAACCAAGTATACCAAGTTGTTGCACCCACAGCTGCCATCCTCAGGGGACGAATAGCTGCGCTTAGTTTGGGTGCTGACGATTTTGCCTCTGGTGTTCATTTTGGGGCAAAAAGTACATAACGACTGGTTTTGATAAACACATTCGTTTATCAATTTACCAGTTGTTTGAAAGTCCCTCACAGTGGGGGGATATCTGATTTTGGATTTGACCAGCAGATCCTTAATGTTCTTGCTTCTCCTGTAACCAACTATAATTTTATTTGAGTGTAGGACTTTGAGATTCCGTGAACTTTCTATAATATTCCAATTATTGTTAACAATTGACTTTACATCTGGTATAGATGGATTGAAGGTGAGGATTAAATGGATATTGTCTCCATTTAAAGGGGTTGGAGGGTTAACTGCAGGAGTTAACAACGTGTCCCTCACTAGAAGTTTTGCCTTTTCTAGTGAGTCCTTTAAGATGTTTTTAGGGTAACCTCTAGCTTCATAATATCTAAGGATTTTATGAGCATTCTCCAGGAAGTCTGTATTGTGAGTACAGATCCTTTTGACCCTCAAGAGTTGGCTGTAAGGGCCACTCCGTTTTTGGTGAGATGGATGTGCTGAAGTGTAATGGAGGTAAGTGTGAGTATCTGTAGGTTTAGTGTACAGGGTGGTGTACATCTTTCTACTTGAGTCTAGTTTGACACATGTGTCAAGGAAGATGGCTGAAGTCTCAGAGATAGACACTGAGTAGGTGATATTTGGGAACGCACTTTGGAGAAAGTTGATGAATTCATCTAGGGAATTTCTACCATGAGTCCATATTAAAAATATGTCATCAATGTACCAAATGAGAGGTTGTTTTTCTCTAGTGTATACAAATGTTTCTTCTATCCATTCCATAAAAAAAAAAAAAAAAAATTATTATATCAACAATATATGTATATTACTCAAATTAAAGTTTTTCATCCCCTGGTTTTATTTATACAAATACGGGTATAAGAAAATTGTTTGCTGATCTTTAGAAATAGATATGCTTTTTGAAAGGTGACATTCATTTGTTGACATGGTTAATGCAATTGTTGATATGCATCTGCACATATTTGCTTCAGTGTAATATTTTCAATCATTTTAAGCTCAAGTTCATATTCACACAAAGCATTTTTCTTTTTCTTTTTTTGTAAATTGTGTAATTAAATCTGTTATTTTTCAGAGATAGAACCTCACCAGTATGCCATAACTATGTTACATTATCCATAAATGACTGAAAAACACCAAGTGTCTCAACTTACACGGGGTGGCCCCCATGCTAGCAACAAGTATTTGTCTTAATGGGGGTCTCCCTGGCCCATTATTTATATAACTATAACAATGATAAAAATGTAATTGTAAATCAAGGGTCAAATAAATTGATTTCTGAGTTCTGTGCTCTGAGTTCTTCAGAGAAATTTTTTTTAAAAAATGCAACAACTCAAACATAGGTGAGAAGCACTTACGTCAATATTGGTGATGCGGATGGGTGGTACGGAGGCTGCTTTGGCAATGGCCTGTCTGACTGCAGGAACAATGTGATGATGCTTGCCACTCACCAAACTATCATACGTCCCTAACAAAACAAATCTCAGCATTAATAAACAATAACAAAGTGCTAAGTCGGAAGGACCTCTAGGTCCAACTGAAGATAGCTACTTGGGGATGATATTTGAGGATGATATCTGAGCATACTAACCCGCCACAGAGACCTTGAAGTGTTTCATCTCCTCAATGTGGTCGAAGCATTTACGGACGTCAAAGGCAGTGAGATCTGGCCTCTCACTGTCATAGTCAAACATGTGGTTAATGTACTCGGAAGATATGCCACTCTCCTTCAATACACAAACCAATTATAAATTAAGTAATCAACACACACACACATACACACACACAATTCCAAAAAGAAATTATAAAAAAAATATTGGTGTACTCCATCAAATTTAAGTCCTTGATAAATATGTCCCATTACTAGTTCTAAATATGTCTCCATAATTATACTAATTCTTATCTGTTTGAAATAATTAAAGAAATAATTCAATATTCTCACTGTGTCTTTGATCTTCATCCACATTCCCATCAGAATCTGTGTGGGGTCACTTCCATCATCCGAGGACGGTGACCAGTCGCCCTACAGGAACAATATTAAAGTGCAAGTTCTTACATCAACTCATCAACATTCTTATGAAAACACAGGCCAATGGCCTTAGAGCTATGCTGATCATTGCTTTTTTGTTAGATTTGTGAATATACATGTTACATATTGAATTTGGCCCCAACTCCATGTTCATTGGCTAATATTTCTGATATTATTCAAAATGGCAGCCTCCCTAAAAAGTCAGTGACAGCTATTACATTTTTGAAAAAAATCATAACAAAATGGAGCTGAAAAAAAACCCAGAGAATTGGTCCCCTGAAAATACAACCTCTCATCACATATAACTAAGAATTCTGATGACTGGTTTCAGAGTAGAAGATCAAAGTTGCATTTTAAATAATATAAATAGTAAATGACAGTATCCCCTAATACTCTTGTGAAGGAGATATATTCATTCAGTGAAGTATGTTTAATAATTTACCTCAAAATTTACATCCTAATTTACTATGGACTGCAAATAATACAGAGAGGGTGTTAACCTTCCCGTGCAAGTGAAAGCCAGCTCACCTGGGTATAGTAGGCCTCCACTGTGGTGTTACTGTTTGACACCATGGTGTTACTCTGTCCAGCCCATACCTCACAGCTTACATCACGAATAGTTCGCTGAAAAAAAAATCAATTCCAGGAAATGATTTTTTAATAGGTGTGCAAAAAAATCTATTAATTTTATTTTTATCCATTGTGTGCATAAAAACGTGTACGTACCAAGCCCTGGTATTTGAGTTCAACATCTCCAAGTTCAAAGAAATCTTTTCCGTGTTTCATAATGAGGTGGTTATGGTCATCAAGGTCGCTGTCCTGTGGCGGGAGATTCTCCAGCTCACCATCCCAAATGGGTCGCATCGTACAGTTCTCCCTCATAGAATCAATGATATATTCCAATCCTTCAAATACAAAAACTCAGTAGGTTTATTAATGAGAACAGTGACAATTCTTGAAATTAAGGTACAGGGGTTTTCTGCGACTCACTATAATTGAGGAGGGGCATCTATCAAAGTATGTCTACAGATAAAAATGTGTTGATAATTATCAGGGCAGAGATGTTCTGAGGATTACACAGATGTGTGTGGGCATTTATTAATATGCACATATTAATTAGGTGAAGAATTGCAAGATCTGCATCTGGTCCATACCTGTGTTATAGTCATGTATGATATTAAGCATGCTGTCATATCCAAACTGTTTCCCATATTTACTATTATCGTTCTTGTTAGCTTTCATGTCGAGACGATAAAGCTTTGAATCGTAGTCATAGTATTGCTGGAAATATAACAAATAAATTTGAAAATTTAATCTAAATTTAGAATGATTTTAAAATTAGGTCAAATTCCATTCAAAATATTTGACAAAAATTCAAAATGATTCTTTTTCCCATATAAAATTCTGTAAAGGTACGAACCCTGGTGCGTGTGATGGATTTGATCTGCGGGCTGATGGACTCCACGCTCATGCTGAACATATCTGGCAGACGTGGCTGCTTCTTGGCGGGGTCAACATGGTGATCACATACCACACCTTGTGGAACCTAAACAATAGAGCAATCAGTATTACATCATACTCACCAACCTGAATTATTCAAGACCAAATTATTCAGGATATGTAGGTACACTCTGCCCTATTAATTTCACACCTTTTCTCATGATCAAATCGAAAATAAATGGCATAGCAAAGTTTTCATAAAAAATACAAGCAGCTTGCAAGACATTGAAATATGCATAATTGATGGAATCTGATCACAGACTGTCCTACCTACTAACTGTTGCCTAGCAACCAAAAGATAAAAAGGATCTCACAACACCCCTTGCCTTGGATAACCTGTAACTAGCAACCAAAATCACACAAGTTTGATCTTGATCATTGATCATCTGAGGTTGATGTTTATCATATTTAATAGGTTTAGAAGGTCACTGAAAGGACAGCATTAAACTCATCCCAGAGATTGATAAAGAGAATTTCCCTGTCAAGTTTCAGTGCAATGGGGAAATATACACTAATTTTATCCCTTTATATATACTGGTCTATATCGCACATGAAATAGTGCTATTATTCTTCCCTGCAATGGTCATTAGAAAGAAATATTCAAACCTCCTTTTATAAGTATTTTGGGTGAAAGGTTATTGATTTCTTTTTACCTCAAATACACTGTGATCTTTGATAGGTCCTGGACGGTAGAATACAAAGTCATAGGTGTGGTTATATGTCAACAATGGTGTCCCCGGTGCCTGATTTTTTGCTGCAAATATAATTATTTTCAAATATATCTTCAAATCTATGATTTTCATGATAGTATGATAAAACTGCAGATATTACAATGAGATTTCAGACATAAAATGAGAATAGAGATATTGAGATGAGACTGCAGATATTAAGATAGAGCTGAAGATATTAGGGTGAGACAGAAGATATTAAGATGAGACTGCAGATATTAAGATGAGAAATGAGATATTAAGATGAGAAATGAGATATTGAGATGAGACTGTAGATATTAAGATATTAAGAGATATTAAACAAGGCTGCCAATATTGAGATGAGACTGCAGATATCAGGATGAGACTGCAGATATTAAGATGAGAATGTACATATTAAGATGGGACTGGAGATATTGAGATGAGAATAGAGATATTAAGGCAAGAACATGTGAGTGCAGTGTTCAGGCTGGCAGATCTCTCAAGTTGGTTCTGGTGGAAGGATCTCAAGAGTCCGAAGGACGAGTGAGATCCTTCCACCAGAACCAACGAGAGAGATCTGTCAGTCTGAACACTGCACGAACCTATGTTCTTGACTTTATCTCATACTTTACTCCTACAGATAGGTATGAGATAAAGGTTTTGGTTTAATGTACAATCTATTTAAAGAAAAACAGAGAGGAAAACATTGCAGCATGTGTGGACCTATGTTGTGTGTGTCAAACAACATAAACAATGCCACGCCCCCTTTTTAATGACGTCACACTCAATGACGTCATTACAACATATATTTTATTATGTTATGACGCCATTGAGAGGTGGGAATAGTGCCACTCTATATTGTGAGATCCTTCCACCAAAACCAACATGAGAGATCTGTCAGCCTGAACACTGCACAAACCTATGGTCTTGACTTTATCTCATACTTAACTCCTGCAGATAGGTATGAGATAATGTTTTGGTTTGATGTCCAATTAATTAAAACAAAACTGTGTGGAAAACATTGCAGCATGTGTGGTGCAGAACACCCTCTTGAAGCACCAAGTATGAGATAATAAAACGAGACTGCCAATATTAAGCTGAGAATGCTGATATCAGGATGAGACTGTAGACATTATGATGAGACAGCGGATATTAAGTTTAGATTGCAGATATTAAGATAAGACTAAAGATGTTGAGATGAGACTAAGGGCAGCAGATATTGAGATGCGACATTATTCCTCTAAAGGAGGATAAATTGGGCGAGTTATTAGATATGAAGGTAGGGTAATCTAATAGTGGTAATAAATCTGGTAGAAACAGGATAACTTAAATGAATCAGGTAGAAAGTAGGACAACTTGGCTGGTGTTGAACTTACGTATGCCATACAATTTAAGTTGCACTGGTATTTGGTGATTCTTGCCGATGGCAGTTGCATATTCTGGTTTGCTGAAGAAGTAGTCCATTCTGAAATCTGTATTGTATCTTTCCCATGTGAGACACGATGCCCAGTGATTCACCGGAATACCTCGAATCTATAACAGTGCCAACATTCCAAATGTGACTTATTTTTCCCATGATATTGGTAATGAGAAAAAACATGAGTGGCAAATGTTGACAAAAAGTTCTAAGGTTACCAACAAAAATATTTCAAGCTGAACCATTACAACAAATACATATTTTTAATCATGAATGAAATCTTTATACTCAACTGTTTCAATGCCGCCCATATACTTTTCACCAAAGCTTTTACCGAATTTGAAAAGGTCATTGACCCCTGCAATATGCCCTCCAGCTGATCCTGATGTAAAGTTGAAGAAATTAAAGCCATCTGAGCTAAATGGTGTTGCTGTACATTTTCCATCTGAAATACAAAGTGGGACAAATAGCTTTTACACTGAAGGGTCCATCATATTGTAGCATGCACAAACTTTGCATCAAAAGTAGACCTATCAAAAAGACTATAATATTGTATAAGAAACTTGATGATTTTAAAGTTTCTATCAGGTGTAATAAGTTACCTTCTATGAGGAATGACTCCTTTTCAACAAATCTGTAGATGAGAGCAGATTCCTTGCCATTCAGGGTTCTGTAGACTGCTCCCTGGTTGTTCACATTATCGTAATACTCTATCACATCAGCACTGTAACCACCCTGAAAGTCAAACAAATTTATCAGCAATAAGGTGGACAGGGGATCTGAGCCATAAGCCATAAAGAGTCATTTTATTTAACATATAGAACTAATATTAATTCTTAGCAAAAACAAATTATGAGATAAACAAGAATCTCATCAAAAATTCTCACCTGCATAATTTTCGATTCTACCCTCATCTCGAACTGTTCGTCTAATATTGGTAGAACTGGTCCTGACTCCAGGGCGCCATCTATGTGACACTCAGAGACATCTGTTGGGAGAGGTGGTGGGCTTGGGTGTACAGGTGTAGTGGTGACTGGGCTGGCATCAGGGGTGGTCAGTTCACTTCCCACCAGACTAGCACAAAGTAACAGCGCATATGACAGCTGGGTGACAAGTGGCGCCATCTTCATTCTAGAATGAGATAATAATAAATATATACATTTAATCAACTACTTTGTATTTCCAAACATTCATCCAAGGTTAACCCAACATTTGTATTTGATTTACCACACCTTGACCGTAATAGCTCAATTGAAAGAGTATTCTCTGTGATGCCCAGGGATTCCAAGTTCGAATCCCAGGCAGTTACTGTCAAATACTAAAGCAGATTTTCTCTGGAATCAGCACAATATAAATGTGACCTTTTTATTTCTTTTTTTATTACCCTCATTAAAAATTCCTACTTATAGCGCTACATATCCAAGACTAAAGCAATATTTGATATTCCACATATCTATCAATAGCTTTCCCTACATTTTCCCAGTCACGTCTATCCTTTTGCTTCTTTGTCACATAGCATGGACTAAATAGAGATTTAGTCCATGCACATAGTCATCAATGGCTACTTATGACTAACTGTCCCTACATTCACCCAGTAAAATAAATAAGACCCTACCTATACCTTTCCAATAACAACGGCTTTATTAACATACATTTTGTTCATTTATTTACTGATGGTTAATAATGCATTTCATTTTATTCTAATAAATATGCAATGAAATTTGAGAACTGACTGTATGCAACAACACAGAGATTCAGCTAGGCAAACATAACATAATCAATACACACATAGATGTTTGCTGATGTAAGCTTGTTAAGGCTGTCAGTGCAGCCATTATACACAATGGACAATGTGAGTTGCTCTGATGTATTGCCAATTTATTAGAAAATCCATCCATTACCCTTTCAATGAAGCAAAACAAGCTTTATAAAGTTCAAGACTTGTCTACCACTTTATGTGTTATACCCCACTTCATTACAAAAAGGCAGTTTATTGATACTGGGATTACAAACCTTATTTATAATATTTACATTAGTTCATATTTCGCTATGAGCAGACCTGGTCTGATATAGCGCTATATAAATCGTTATTATTATTTCAGCAACATATTTTCAAAATATTGTATGATATCACAGGATTGAATAAACTTTTCATCATAAACAAAGAGATATATTACATATCACTTTACTGTTAAGAATATAGCTTTATGGTTAACATTTCTGTTACATGCTATGGAGGAAGGAGAGTTTTTAGCTGAGATAAAAGTCTTTGAACTTATCATGTGTTGAAACTTGAGTCTTGTAATAGTCTGTTAACTTTATCACTTGTTGTTTTGGATTGACTGAAAACCAGTCTTGCTATCGGTTCTTTGTTTATGTGTGATAACCTACTCCACATTTACAGGAAAGTATCATTCACAACTCTGAATTTCCTCCTCTTTATAATTGTGCAAAGCTGTATATATAATGTTCCTTGAGAAAACCTGTTACAGTAAGAAATGGTGATGACATATATGGCCCTTGGCACGGCTCATTATTTCTTGCCCACATCTCACTCAGCTAATTAGTTGTCATGCGGCTGGGCCTCAATATTAATACAGTTATACCATGGACTAAATAGAGACCTACAGCCATTTAGAGATATGATTCCAGAAGTGGACCACAACAAACGGTCCTTATTTGGCATAGTTTCTTATTCAACCACCACCAATTGTAGTGATGAAATAAAATTGATGGATCATTTTATCGCAGTTTTGTTTATAATATTAATCATGTGATAAGGTAAACCTATTTTTCTGTTGCATTATTGGTACCACTGGCCCTATCAAATTATTGGTGTCATGTCTAATGCAGAAGCATTACCACTGGCCCTATCTAATTATTGGTGTCATGTCTAATGCAGAAGCATTACCACTGGCCCTATCTAATTATTGGTGTCATGTCTAATGCAGAAGCATTACCACTGGCCCTATCTAATTATTGGTGTCATGTCTAATGCAGAAGCATTACCACTGGCCCTATCTAATTATTGGTGTCATGTCTAATGCAGAAGCATTACCACTGGCCCTATCTAATTATTGGTGTCATGTCTAATGCAGAAGCATTACCACTGGCCCTATCTAATTATTGGTGTCATGTCTAATGCAGAAGCATTACCACTGACCCTATCTAATTATTGGTGTCATGTCTAATGCAGAAGCATTACCACTGGCCCTATCTAATTATTGGTGTCATGTCTAATGCAGAAGCATTACCACTGACCCTATCTAATTATTGATACAATTTGTGCTGTCACATTATTGGTACCAAGCCTGATGCTTCAATATGTTTTGCTCTCTTTTTATATATATTGTGTCCCACACTGCTACAGTTCCTACTTGACCCATCACATTATTGGTACCATGTCCAATGTTAAAGCAATATGACATTTACTGAGACATAATTGATACCAGGCAAGATTTTTGTTCCATCTGAAGTGCCATACTTCCAGATCTGTAGATTATTTATGATTATCAGAATCTGTCTTGTAACATTTTAAAGAAAAACGAGTGATGCAAAATTTGTATCTGTTGTTAAACATATTCAGGAATGCATTTTATCCATGCTCCTTAATCATTTATGTAATGGTCTATTGTCATGATCCAAATTTGAGATGATTAACCATAGCATCAACCAGATGAGTATCCTTTTAACAATTGAAACATTTCAAAGCAATGTATGCTCTGATTTCCCCTTGAAGCTTTACATAATAAAAATTGGAAAGGAAATTACACATTTGGCACATACCAAACAGATATCATGTTTTTTGTAACTTAATTCCATACAAACCACTTAACTGTTCTCTAAACCATACTGTTATTATCATCGACCTTGAAATAGAGGCACAAACTGCTAAAAATAAATGCACAATATTCGTGGAGGCAGTTTCAGATTCACACATATAAACTATACAACAAGCCCATCGTGTCTCACACAATACTCAAAAACACACAACTACAAATGGGCAGAAAATACCCTTTCCATGAATTAACCATAAATGTTGGTTTTTTTTTGGAAAGTGAAACATATTCAAACCTTGATTGGAGTGACAAGATGCAGTATAATCTAGGAGACAGGTATGTGAGTATTTCCTCTGGTCTAAGTGTGTATCACCTGCCGAAGAGTGGTTATTATGGGCAGTTCAGGCATGCATCTCGATCTCTGATCCAGGTGTCTGCTCAGGACCAGCCGATTATCGCAGTCACTTGCAACATGTGACAATGACATACATACAATGATTGCACAACTGGTGCAGCACAAATATAGGGGATTGGTTTAAACTGCTGCAGCATAAACATACCATAGATTTCAACAGGGATTTATAAAAGATGTGCACCACATTTTATACCACAGAAACACACAGGTATAATTGATTTTACTGGTGCTACTGACACAGTGTATATATACCAGAGACATGCAATATAAACAAATCCACCCAGATATTATTATCTTTGATTGCCGAAAAAATATCATACAAGTGAGAGAAAAATATTGTACATTCGGGGACTTTGTTTCTTATTTTATATGTGTTGTAGGTTATGTATTTAAATTCTGTCTAAAAAAAACGAGTACCAGAGTCTCATAATTTAGAGATCTCTTGCTTGGAAAAAAATGGAATGTTGCTTGCTTGAGCACCATATATGTATCACTGTGAATCTGAATCCTGTCTCAAATAATGAGTACCAGAGACCCATACTTTAAAGATCTCTCACTTATCAAAAATATTGCATGTTGCTTGTTTGAGCACCAGGTAGCATATCCATGAAAAGGCCAATACTAAACAGGTAGACCGGCTGAATAATCTGATCATCTGCCGCTCAGGTGTAACACTGCCCCCTGGCTATGACCATCCTATCCAACTGCTGTCCCATAATATTCCTAAAGGGCTACCTTTTGAGTTACAGATGTTGGACGGGTCAGTGCATAGAAAAGTCCCTTGTTAACTGTCCCGATAGTCTCACTCTATAGTATGGGTGGTCTCTGATATCATCACTCAGTCATATATGTTTGCTTCTCCATTACAATGATAGAGTACTGACAAATACTACAACTATTTTTCCAAGTAACTTTAAATTGTTCCTTTGAGACATGTTCTGCTTCAATCGTAAAAGTAATTTAAGGAATGATGGTGCCCAATAATATTTTTTGCTTAATTTACTCCCTCTTTTCACAGGAATGCTAGAGACTATAACATTTGTAAAAATATTCTTACATTTTGGCATAACAAACTACTTTTGGTGAAAAAAAAATTGCACAGAGACCTAGATATGAGTGAGTAATAGACATATGTTTTAAAAGCCTTTTGGGAACATATAATTTTGTTTGTAATACACTATGAGTGACAATTCTGTGTTATATTTGACTCGATCCATCTTGTAAAATTACCCCTCTGTTGACAAACTCAACAAGCTGAGTGGCCTGGGGACATATGCAAGGAAGAATGCACAGAACATAACTGTCCTCCCGCTATGTTCAGGTGCACAAGCCTGAATACCTCCACATCTTATCACCTCTCTAAGGGACCAACAAATGGTTCAACCTATAAACAAAAAGTCAGAGTCCTTTATCAACTTGTCAAGCTGTATACGTCTCCACTTGATTTCAAGATGTGGCCAACTCCTCTGCAAACTGTCTCTCCTGATATCAGTGAAACTGCCAAACAAAATATCATCATTCTTATGACAGAAATAAGTGCTAATCATACACACAAATAATACTCTGCAAATATGTGCATTTGGAACATTCTGTATGACATATTTAGAGAGATATTGATCCACTAACTCCTGCCATTATTTCTGATTAGTTAACATCCACAAATTTGTTCGAGATAATGCCTAGGTCTTGCTGTCGGACACTGTACACATATATCATAAACAGGATTCAACTGTGTTTGGAATATTTAATATTTTTGACCAAATTTTGTGATATCTTTATCAAAAGTCTCCTTGTGGTAGTCCTGTCAGCAAATTATGAACATATTCAACCTATTTCTTGAGTTTTGCAATGATGAAATGCAGACAGATGTTGATCACAATCTCCTGCCAATGTATCTGAGGAGACTTCTGGCAACCATTTGTTAGCTGGTCTCTGATTGGTCTGATTGGTGAAAATTGCCCTTCCACCCTAAATTCCACCAGAGGGCGATGTGGTGAACCCAATAGTTTGCACATGTCTCTGGTAGACAATATGCTTCCACCTTACAACTGTCTAGACTGCAGTGATTGGTCAGTGAACTGGATATATAGATGGCAGCCATAATATTATTATCAAGAAAAGTAATGTCATTTATAAAATGAAAATGCCCAATATATTTGGATTTAAGAAATTACCCACTGACATGCTGGCCCTGATTTCTCATCCTGTACCTGTTGTTTACTACTTTGACATCTCACCTTCCCATAGTGCTCTTTCCCATAAACCATTGATATCTTTCTTATGATTATCAGTTAAGTTATATTCATCATATATTTATTAACAATATAAAACTTTGTGCAGTCAAAGATCAATTTCTCCTGGCTCTCAAGTAGTAAAATAAAATGTAATTTACTTATGTTGGGCATTGACAGTGGGTGCTGAGATCTGAGGTACCTTAACTCAATGTCCAACTCCACAATATACATTGACAAATACAATATCACTCTCAATCACAATTTCCTGGTCTGTGAAAAACTGCTGTATTTGTGTGCAGCAAATATTTCCTGGCAGATATTTCCAAGGTTATTAATGCAAACTTGCAACGTGTAATTTTTATTATTAATAATATATTAATATTTTAATATGGTGCAATTAACATCAGCTATATCAATAAATGACTTATATATCTAATTAAACCATGATGATAAATTACTGTGGCTGCAGAGTATAGTGATGCCTTATAGTGGTGTATGGCAGTTCCTCTGAAATATGGCAAATGTCTCGGGGTCTGGAAGGTTACAATGATCAGGTGATTTATTATAATTGTGCAGCAATTTAATTAAGATGTTCAGCAGCCCCTAGCAATGCCACATAACTCACCACAACCAACAGTGCTATCAGAGAAAACCACATTTAAAAAGGTTATCTTCTTCTGCACAGACTCAGACATTGGATATGTTTCTCAAACAAATCATATCAAACCTACAGATTTACATGTTATTGTCCCATTGAAAATGTAAGCAGTGCCAGGTGAAATGATTTAGCTGTAATCTTAAAATCTCATTAAGACAGGCATTTGAAGAGAAAGCTACAAATATTGGCTATTTATATTGTAAATTTTATAAGTTATAATGGCAGCTGAAGTATACAAACTGGTCTCACAATAGTTGTTGTATAACACAAAATAACTTGGTAACTATTTACTATTCATAAATAGCACCTATCATTATAGGTCATATTTAGACGTCTTTGATATTAGTTACAAAACTTGTGTATAGTGACAAATTTCAAGATCAGACCAATACATAGGCTGATTACCATTCACCATGCTGTTTTTTCCCCCACTGAAAACTACACACCAGAACTGTTCAACTTTACCAGAACCAGAACTGTACAACTACTCTATATCTAATAAAAATGCTTATTTGGCATCAGATATTTAAAAATACTTTTTTTTCTGGAAAAAAATTTTTTTCCCAAAGGATCAGTATTTATTTGGAGACTAGAAGTTATGTAATTCTTTTTGTCAGATCTTTAAGCTGAAATTTATGGTTCACCCATCAATGTCAGGCCTTGACATAAAGAGAAAAATGTTGGTTGCCCAGTTGGGCCACCAAAGCATGAGAAGTAGTGGCCCGAAGTTTCTAAGGATAATTGGATGTGTTATACAATAAAGAGCATTGTACATTATACAAATATGGACCTGGGTGTCGTGCAATATGACTTTTTATGGACCTTCGGAAGGTCCATAAAAAGTCATATTGCACGACACCCAGGTACATATTTGTTTTATTCTATGATCACTGTGTTGATCACTGGCTTCCCCAACATTTCCCGCCATGAAAGGGACGAGTTTGTCTGTATGGTGACGTCATGGAATTCCCCATCAGTGCAGTGGAAAGTATATTGACGTGCAATATAATGCATCTGGTCAATACAACAATTTAGAGAAGCTCACGTGACCAGGAATTGACCAATCACAGCACAGAATACACAGTGATCATAGAATAAAAGGCTGTATAGTGTCTGAGTGGGGGATACTTGTCCTAATCAAATATTGATCATGATATGATATCTATCAAGGATTAGAATAATAATATCAAGATAGTTTGGGCCACTAAAAGACCAAAAATATGGTTGCCCACCTGGGCCACTACAGCAGAGCTTTCACTGGCCCGAACAGAAGATCTGGTGGCCCCGGGCCAGTGCGTATGTCAAGCCCTGAATGTAAATATTTACTGATTTGACGTAAATTGCATATTTTGCCTCCATACAAACACATTCATTTAGGACATGTTTTTAAAACAGATAGGTTAGTCACAACATTATGTAACTTTGTACCTACAACATTGTGAACTGTTTGTACTGCTTTATGACTATTTCAAGCAATATGACCTCAAGTTGGTTTGTTGCCATCGCAATCATATTTTTAAAGATAATTTCAATCATGCAGTATCCAAGAAAACAAATGTAAAAATATTATATTACCTTATGGGGATGTTTCTGCTGAAATTAACATTGATATCATGAACTGAAACTATATTTATGACCATTTTCATTATTTCTGAGAGACTCAATGGTTGCTATGGTTAGAAAAACATCATATAGAATTTGAATTTCCTCATGATTCCTCAGACAGCTTCAACCATATCTGAAATGAATGAGCTGTGACAATTTGGCTTTGAGTCATTATGCTACAGGTGCAATTTTAGTCAATTATTTTCACTATACTGGAATGTTACTGAAGCAACTATGATACATTACCATATTTTCATCATAGGATTTGAAGATATAAATTTCTACTCAATGAAGTTGAAAGGTTTGGAAAAATTATATTGTTAATATGGAGCTGTATTCAAAGTGGAGAATATTTCAGACAATATGACCATTTGTTGGGTTTGTTGCCATGGTAACTATATTTTTAGATATCTCAATTAAATCATATCCAAGAAAGCACATGTGAAAAGGTTATGTTACCTTATGGGGCTGTTTCAGCTAAAATTAACATTGTTATGATGAAATAAACCTAAATTTGTGTTAACTTTCATAAATTCTGAGAAACTCATTGGTTGTCATGGGTTAGAAATTGAATTTCTTCATGATAATATGTATTTTTACAATACCTTCACCCATACCAGAAAGAAATGACCTGAGCAAATTTATCTTTTTATAAGGTTAAAAGTGAATTTTATGGGGCTCCAGACCTTGATTAAAGTGCACTATTACTGTGTGCATCTTAGGTTAACTATCACAATGATATGATTACAATAGTAACAGACAAATCTGATATAAAAATGTTTAGAAATGATTTTCCTGTTGTATTTGGTGAAATGAATACTGCAAAGGATCGTTTTATGGCAAACAATAGTTAACTGAATCTCCAAATCAAAACATTTTTCTCATTTTACCATATTTTGATGGGTAACTATGGCAACCATTATATATATTTAACCATCACCCTCACTATATAATTCAATGTGACAAAATACAGTTTATAATGCAGGAAGATATTAGTATTTTTTGTATAATCTACACCAAAAATTCTATGAAATTTCAAATTTCATTTTTCTAAAATTGTGACCATGTATTGGGTATGTTGCTAAGGTAACAGCATGTCAAAGGATATATGCGATATCAAAGACAATACACATAGAAGGGTATCAAATAAAAAAACTGTGATACTTTAGTAGAGATAGTTAGAGAGATAGAAACGTGATTTATTCAAAAGGTGTATCCCCATGACACCAGGATGTATCCCATGACATCAGGATGTATACCAAAATTGAATGAGCTACATGTGAATTTACCACTTTGTTATTAAAGGAATTAAGCACCAATTCTACAATTCGGTGAAATTGAAAGCTTAGCCACGTTTGAACATCATGATAAATTAAAATTATAATAGAGTAATAAGATATGTTGCTATGATACATAGCAGTTGCACTCCCAGCAGAGGTCTGTCTGAGCCACGTGACGGGTAAACACGGGTAGCGTGAACTTTGTTTGACCTCAATTTAGGCTCAAAGCAGGGTAGCACTGTTTGACGTCATTCTGGCACTATTCTAAGGACAATAACTTTGATGACGGCATAAGCATATTGACATACTCTTATGACGTCATTTTACCTTTCAGTGCCTCTATGGTCACACTCCACATGAAAATGACGCCAAGAAAGAAGTGTGCTTTCATAAAGGGGCAATACATTAGGGTCTTGTTAAAATAGAATTAACAGGCAAACATGGGGATGCATCGATAAAATAGAAAATAGACAACTAAATAGACATCATTTATCGCCAATATGTGAATTTTAAAGGTTTTTTTTTTTCAAAATCGGTGCTTAATCCCTTTAAATAATTGGTCTATATTTTAAAGATTTGTGGAAAAAAAGTGATTGGTTGCCATTTACATAGGTGGGTGAACCATAAATTTCAGTTTAAAAATCAGACAAAAAGAATTACATGACTTCTGGTCTCCAAATGAACACAGATCCATTGGAAAAATATTTTTTTCCAGAAAAAAAGTAGATTTAAATATCTGACGCAAAATATGCATTTTTACGCAACATCAGTAAATTTTGAGGTGGGTGGGCAACCGCTAAAATTTATTTAAAAAATCTGAAAAAAATCATATGTCTTTTTACCTCTAAAGGGACCCCACCCCGTTTTACTGAAAGAGATCAACTTTTTCCAAGAAAATATAAATTTAAGGCACCCTAATATTTAATCAGAACTCAGGAACAATTTATTTGACCCCTTGACAAAAAGGATCTGGGAGACTCCCATTAAGACCAAAAGGTCAAATCCTTGGTTGGAGCTTGGAGTATAATGAATGGAGCTGTGACGTTGTAGTTTGTGTGCATGACGTCATTGCAACCCATTCTTACAAACAATGGGATACACTGTTACATAATGAATAGGTTTTGGGGAATCTGATAGTGAAATTTTGGATATTTTAAAGTGAATACGTTATTCCTGACAAGCCCTTAACCCCTAATGGACGGGAATGACGCAACGTCCACCACCGGTAACGGACGGGAAGGACGTTGACATCCCCATTGTTCTGGCTTGATGACGTCATTTGTAACATTCTGAAGGGCTGCAACTTGTTACAATGTAATCATGATTGTGAAGTCAGACTGTCTTAATCATGAACTTTTGACCCCAGCACTTCATTAACAAATTTAGTTAGTAACAATGGTTATAAATTTTATCAATTTAGTACGTGGATACACTAGTCCAGAAAAAACTTGGTTAGTCCTGCCAATCAATAAAATTTAGATGGGCTAGTCCCTTAGGGGTTAAAGTTCATATGTCCATAGACATTTTTCAAGAACTACAATGCCTATAGAAAAAATATCTATAGATATAGAAGGATGAGATTTTCACAATTTGAATAGTATGTTTATAAAAAAAATGCCATAAATGTTTATCAATATTTTTAAAACCGATATACAATTTTTGTAAAAAAGTATTGTTTTCTTCAAAAACCACAAGCTTTTTTTGTGAGAATATCAGATTTTTGGGGGTAAAAGTGTTGCATCAATGTGAAATCACCTTGCTGGGCAAATGTTATGTAAATGGAATGGACCCATATATTGGCAGATTTGAAGACAATATCAAAAGAAAGATGTTTTCCCAAATAAAAAAATGATACATTGTACAAGCCTGCCAATGGATGCGTTGATGGTATAAACTAAATGTGAACGTTGTGCTACAGTGACCGGCAACTGTCCGAAACCGGCAGATTAAACTCGGACATTTTTAACTCGGTCAAATATCAAGTAAAACTGTGCTGTACTAATTGCAATTGAGCTGAATATTGTGCCTCGTGTGTCATCTTGTAATTCCTATCCCTGCCTATTCCTTTCAAAACGTTAGAAGTGTTTATTTGTTTTCACGGCACGAGTGATGTTGTCACTGTCAAATGACGTCAGAAGTGGTGACGTAGCCAACTTCTCCGTATAAGTCAATGGAAACTCGGACAATCTGCAGGTTTCCTGAATGCGTGAATTTCCTGCTAATTCTGTAAATATTGAAAGGATATCATTTTTACTTCACATGTCTTTGAAGTAGACTGTCTTCTATCGATGTGAGCAGTTTTTACAAAGTATTGAAAGGTTTTGTGAAAATCTGGAGTGAAAAACATGAAAATGTCCGGATCTGGCTGCCGGTCACTGTAGTTGACAGAATTGTGATATATTTCAGGTAAATCAATGCATTTGTATTGGGCTCTTTGCAGGTTGGGCGGGTAGTGCGGAAATCTCTGACATGGACGTTTCTAAAACGTTGTAGAATTGTCTACACTTGGAATAGAGAAATAAAATTTATATCTCCATAATCAGTTGACAAAGTAGAACATTTCACTCGCGATATGTTTTTGTCTAAATAATGTCTATGATAAGTCAAAATTGTCACAAAGTTGAAAAATTGTCACAAAGTTTTCGGCTCATATGGCATCATAAGACACAATGGTTTGGCGGTAACACACGTTGCACCTTTGATCTTTTGGCATCACAACTCCATTCATTATACTCCAAGGTTGGAGTGATTGGCAAGGAGCCTATGGTCAGTAGCAGTAATTAGCAAACAAACACACATTACATCATTTGCAGTGAGTGCCTGGAACTGTCAGAATGTATTTGACAATGGTGGCCAGACTCAGCAATTATATTGTGAACATAATACAAGCACCCCAGCTGCCTGCAGTGCCGCCCAGATGCTGACAAAACAAGGGAATGAGTTCTTGTGCAACAAGTCATGAACTAAATTGTCTTTCCAAGTTTTGTCTGGATCGAGTTCGTATTCAACTTGTCCAGAGCCTTTGTGAAAACGCTTTGGCTTGAAGTGTCTATATTTGTTGATCATAATGTGCCTTGACTTATAATGAGCAGTCACGTACCTTTCTTGTCTTCAACTTGCCTGTAATTATGGCAAAAGCAGCAGATTTATCCGAGGTATCTCAAGATAGTTGTCATGCGTTGTCAACACAGGCGCCATCTGAGCTGGGGTCAAGGCCATTTGCTTTACAGAACTTCCTCCGGACATGCAGTGCTACCTGGTGGTAGTACCCACAGCAAGGAGAATTACTTTTCAATGATCTATACTCTTGATCATTAAGATGAGGAAAAGTTAAGGTAATAGTCCTTTATATCTTACACCTGCTTCCCAAGCAATATAATGTGAATTAAGAGGAATATCAATTTTCAGTAAATATTGTCCAATTTAGTATGATCATGATTTATTGATTGTATTAAGTTGCCTGAGGGAAAATTTTGAGAAAAAAAAAACATTTACAAAAGTCCCATTTTAAGAATTCCATTACTGCTTGTTTTTGCAACATTTGCATCAAGATTAAAAGGTAAACAAAATATTTAATAAAATCATTTAAAAACGAGATACCTTGTGACAAATGTCACAATCGGTACTATAATGATCAGTGGTCTAATGATCATAGCTAAGGGCAGATTCCTTGATACATTGCTTTGGTTGATATATGAACTAATGGTGAAGGCCTTTTACTCTGTGCTACAGTCATAACACCACACATATGGTCATTTCTTCCCAGATTGTTAATGGTTTCATTGTGTATCATGTTTCCATGGAAGGGGACATACTGTGTAAGCTGCTACTTAAATATTGCATTTACAGAGTATACAACACTCAATACCAGCAGCAGCTAAGCCAGAGGTTATTTATGGCACTGATGTAGGTCAATATAGAGACTATAGTGTTGTATATATAAGGTTGGGGTCTGATACCTGCCCAACTTAGTCACAGTGGCCAGCAACCCAAAAGACCAATTGCAAAGAACCATGCCTGCTGATGTTACATAAGGTTATGTAAACAGCAAGAAAGGATCATTCCCCACCCCCATGTCCCTGATATTATATAACCTTATATAACTTTACCCAGTATTGCTGTATACGTGAAGTTGAAATCTGATCATTGCCCTACTTTGCTCCAGCAAATAAGGATCAAAGGATCATTGCCCTACTTTGCTCCAGCAAATAAGGATCAAAGGATCATTGCCCTACTTTGCTCCAGCAAATAAGGATCAAAGGATCATTGCCCTACTTTGCTCCAGCAGATAAGGATCAAAGGATCAATCCCCCCCATGTCCCTGACATTATCTAACCTTATATTACTTCTTGATTATTCTAATTTGTTAAATGAAAATCTCATATTGATAAATCAAAACATAGAATGACTTTATAAAAGAACAGAAACTAACCTACATGCCCTGTGAGGTCTTGAGCTTCCTGTTTTGTTTGCATTTGTTTCATTTATTCTAATTTCTTCTGAGAAAATCCATACATTTATGACTCAAGGTTACAGTAAATACTTATCAACAACTGGATGTCAAATATTGGTAATGCCTCAGATTGGTGTTTTCATCTATTGATGGTTTGATCCGGTTTACTTTCTATTCATATATGTTTAATTAAACTGCCAATTTATCTGATAAATTTTCCACATTGAGCAAAAATTTTCTTCTTCAGCTCAATTGTACTGGATGTTTACCTGATAAGCCTCGTTTCAGGTGAAGTGAAATTATTTATTTCACATAACTTAAAATTGAGATCAACTTGATACCTTGTGACAAATGTCACAAAAGGTACTGTTAAATTAATGCGAAGTAAAAAATAAACTTTCCAGTACATCAATAAAAAAAAATATGACAATTTATGTGGTACAACCTATCCTCCTCACAATTAAGAAATTTTGGTTAATGTAAAAATCAGAATGGAGATATTGGAAACTCAATCCATGGTCCACTACATGGCAGCATCTTGCTTTCTTACACCGAGTTGTTTTTCTTTTGTTGAGCAAGGGAGATTATTTTGTTCCCAAAATACCAAGCTTATTACCATAACTTAAAAAAAAACCAATGTTGCCAAATTTCAGTAATTAGATTGACAGTGTCTAAATATTTTAAGAAAAATTATTTCTGTGCAAATATCTATTAGTATCACATTTTTGTAGTTTTTTACTTGAATGTTGTTTCTACATTTTATATATATAACCTTCAAAACCTTCAAACACATTAAACAAATAAAAGAAAAAACACATTCATTCACTGTTGGCCGAAAATATCTTTATTTCATAATAATTTAATTTTTAATCCAATATGAATGACCCTCAGGCTTACATAATTTATGTCAATACATTCTGAATGGAAGACTGACATCTTATCTCCTCCATGAAAAATAACTGTCCTGGCTGAATTTGGAAAACCTAAAAATTTACAGTTCAAACAATGCATACATTTCTCTTGTTATTCAGTGCAGAATATTACAGAATATTGATTTCAGTCAAACTCCACAAATTTTATTAATTAGTGTGTTTCTTATTAAACATGAATACAAACCCAGGTGGACATTAGGACTATGCGATAGCCAGTTCTATATACGTCAATAAAAAATAAACATTTTGGACTCGCCCTCCTACCACCAACGGTGGCGCCACCATCGCCTGCCCAGTTTCCCGCTCAACCTCGCTTGAGAACCACTTTGATCAAAAATAAATTTGACGCCTAAGCGGGGAGGTCGGGTGGGAAAGCACAGTCCACCTGGGTTTGTATTCATGTTTAATAAGAAACACACTAATTAATAAAATTTGTGGAGTTTCTATTAAAATGAGAATACAAACCCAGGTGGACATTAGGACAGAATCACTGATTAGGAGGAGGGTCCCAACCAACAATTTCAACTGAAACTTAGGGCGATCGGCGGCGATAGCAGTCCAAAACCTCTTCATAGTTGATACCATGTTAGGTCTGACCACTTGTATGTCTGATACTAGAGACTGAGGACTATTGCTGAGATTCCCTTCTCTTATATCCAGACAATACTTTATAGAGCCATGCATCATTGGAGGGCTAATTTCTATAGTGTAGCAACTAGGTTTCCTCTGGTAGGTACTACTAGCTCACACTAAGCACCAATCTTTAACGAGTCCACTCTTTTCACTTACCATCTAGTATAGCAAACTTATCCCGTGGGAGGTATTGTTTGCTTTACTAGTGCACCCTCAGAGGTCTTTGTTATGTGTGCATTTTCTGAGTATACTCTGCCAACCTGTTGATGGATTCCCAGAGTTGATACTACTGCACTACAATATTTGGTTTCTATTAGTAGCGCTACTAAGTCCAATTGCCTAGTAACTTCACTACTAGGGTGCAAGGTGCTATGATGCATACTAATCAGTCTAGTCCTACTCTCATGGGCTTGAGGAGTTTCACTGACTAATTAAGGCTCTTGTAACTGACTCTGACCTCTAATTTATGCACAAACTCACAAAGACCATCCTGTTGAGATCCTCTTCTAAGACTCTCAAACCCCTTGAAATCAATCCATTGTTACTACAGAAGAACCAACATTTCATCCAAATTCCATTAGTTCATCCCTGCTACATCCTTGGAGACATCCTCCTCTTCTTCCAGCACTTGTGAGTTATGTGTACATTTTAGTCAGTTACCTTCTGTTGTGACTGGGCAACTGACTGAATGGCACCCATCGGAACTTGAGAGTTATGACCCGTACCACCAGTCAGCCAGCTACCTTCCATCATGTCATACCACAACAGGACCGAGTCTTTTCCAACTGTCCAGACCTTGACTGCCAACTCTGATGAATAACTTGAAGGTGGACAGTTAGGCCCATCAGCATATGAGTAGCTACCTGGGTCAGTACTCGGAATTCCATACATCCTCATGACCATTCTTCCAGATCTGACTATGAGTAACAGCCATGAAGATATCTTCTTCCACCCAGCTTTCTGTTTCTATTGTATATATATAACATCCAGCTGAGCGAGGTTTCCTCTGATACCGTTGTTTGTCTAGATATCTGAGGATCTGCCCAATAAGGTCCTAGCCTTTACTTCCGTCCCAACCTCAATTGTATATCTGGGATATTACTTGAAGTTGGACTGTTTTGACCCATCTTACATCCAGCTGTGTGAGGTCTCCTCTGATACCGCTGTTTGTCAAGATATCTGAGGGTCTACCAAATAAGTTCTAGTCTTTACTTTTGTCCCAACCTTACCTTGTAATCTGGGATATTACTTGAAGGTGGACTGTTATGACCCATATTGCAGTTAACCATACACCATCCATGTCCCCTTTAGCCAAATTAGCCTTATGGACCATTGTATGGACTTCTTGGTATTCAGTGGAAATGACTTCCTTCAGCTTAAATGGTTTGACTGAATCTTTGAGCCCTGATGAACACCCACAGCTTTCCTTACTGTTTGGATACGGACAGAAATCTGGGTAGTTTCTTTAACGAGATCTATATCTGAACCAGTGCTTAGACTTTAAGGAACTTCCCTTGATGAGATTCCCCATCTTCTTATCAAGCATCATGGTCTTCTTACTGAGAGCTTTATTTAGCCATACTGATGTTGTGCTCTGCTACACATCTTTTCGTTTCTTGTTTGGAACTAAGGAATCTGAGTTATCCATACTGATATCTTTGTTCCTTCCAATTAGTATCTAAGCTGTACACAGTATATATATATATAGCAGCTTGGCCTCTTTATTAACGTCTAGCCCAAGCTGGAGCTTTGGTGCTTCAACTTTGAGTCCCATATATTTCCAATATTCTCTCCTTTAGATTAACAACTTAACCAAGAATTTGGATCTTGAGGCAGTATAAAGAAATGTTCCCGTCCGTGAGCATGTAGGGAGATTTTCAGTCCCAAAAGGCATACACTGGGAGTCACTGATATAATAACACAGGGTATTTACATTTCCTTCACGTTATCATTAGATGCGCCCACTATTGATTGCATATTATTTGCAATACATCTTCTCCCCAGAACTTCAAAATCCAACGAGATTCCACCTTTCACTGCTGGGAATGTGGTGCTTTACAGTAACAGTGTCCCTATCTCAGGAACCAATGACCATATCCTTTTGAAGCATGTTTTGTACTATTGTACTGGAATGTTCCAACCGTTCCAAACCCTAAACACACTGTAACTTAAGATACCTCCAGTGTCGCTTTCAGAATTTGCTCTCTGGTAGAAGTCATTCAATGACCTTTTACGGCATATCTATAATCTTTATATAACTATGTCCGATGGAGCCTCTCTGTAGAATAAAGGCGTCCCCATACTTGATTCTTAGCCCTCTTCAGGAGTCCTCTGTCACTACTCCCATATCACAGAAACCTCCTTTGAGAATCCTTCCATCACAACTGCAGTCCTATAAAACTGCCAGAATAAAAGAATCACTATTCACATATGAAACACTGACCTGATCAATTGTTTCAGTAGTCCTTCCTCTTAGGTAACTGTATTGGACGATTCATGTATAAATTGAACAACTCTGGATACAGCCCTTCTCAAACTAATGATCTCTGGACTGTCCCAAAAGTATGTACATCTAATCCTGCCCATACCATGCTCACTGCATCTACTATCCACTCGCATCTATCCAGAACCACTGAACACGAAAAATGTGAGTTTAGAATAATTCCTTTTAGCAATCCACTTCAAGAATGGATATTTCCACTTCAGCCACAGGTCCTTAGACCCCCTTCCAAGTGTATAAGCCACACTGCTGCAAGTAGTCGATCTTTTTCCTCAGTCCCTCACTATGCTGGCAAATAGAAATTGCCAAGGATGTCGGGTCATTTTCACACCTCTGGGATTGAATACAACTTTGGAAAACACTTGAGTCTCTTTCCAAAAACTTCTGACCTGGTCTCTCCTAGGAGCTGACATACGCCAGTACTTTTAAGTTGATCATTGCTGTCATTATGAACTTGTTCAGTAAATCATCTGATAGCTAGATCATTGTGCTAGTTCTCTACTCTCCAGATCTATTCCTTCCAGATCCAACACACACACATGCCCCCAACCCTCCTTGGAGGCACCTATGAAGGTCTGGAGATCTGTTAAGAGAAACCACTAGTGGTACTCCCACTATGGTACTC
The DNA here is from genome assembly GCA_949316495.1 of Amphiduros pacificus. NCBI lineage: Eukaryota > Metazoa > Annelida > Polychaeta > Phyllodocida > Hesionidae > Amphiduros > Amphiduros pacificus. The sequence continues at coordinate 58,454,491 of OX439000.1, forward strand.
TCTAGCTGAAGCCATCACTGCAGTCTAGTCTAGGGCAGATAGTACTTATCACTGCAGTCTTGTCTCTGGCTCCTGAGATTTATCTGGCTCCTACTTCTGGTCTCTTGGGACCTTGAGCATCCAGCCTTACCGCATATTCACTCGATCCCTCCTCAGATCCTTTGATCCTCTGGTAACCAAAACTGAACTGAACTGGGATCTCAACCTCACTCTCAAAGTGAGCATTGCAACCACTGAGTTGTTGAGTACCAACTTGAAACTCCTACATCTCAGCATTGACTCATGTTGTTTTGATTCTCTTGTATACACAACATATTATTCAGCCGAATTTCATTTTACATGAGCAACCCCATTCTACAGACTTTCCTGCATTCCTGCTATGTATGCTCATTACACCAGCACAGTTCTCCATATGCCAGCCTACCAAAGAACTGCTGATTACTTAACAGAAGAACTTCAACTGAACTGAGTTGTTATTCCTCCTGTTTTCATAGCATAGTATCCAGCAAACCTTGTCTGCTCATTATGCATATACATGTACTGGACCGAGAACCTTCCTCTGAGCTGACGTGCACTCTACGGAATCCGAACTGTTCTCGTTTCCGTTGATGTTCACTTACAAGAAGCTCAGTTTTGGGTTAGGTTATCATATTCTGTAACTTGTAAGTCTTAGTACAACAACCCACTAATATCTCATTCTATTTCAAAGTGTTGAAAGAACCAATTGCTTACTGATTCACCACACTTATTACTTCATTGCTTCCATATCATAACATTTTGGATAAAATATTTATCCCGATGTTACCAATCTTAACCTTCAGGTTTGCATTGCTTCAACTAACGATAAATTAATACCATTTATTCGTTTCATGTACTCTTCACAGTACCATATGAATCTTGGCAACGCATGTAACATCTGACAGGAAACTTCTGATGCACTTCTGAAACTTGACCCCAAGTATCAGGCCAGAATTGTTACTACTTATGATTGAAAAACTCATTAATGAGTAATTTGAACCATATTTCATATCAGCAATGGCTTTTCATCATTTGATGATCACTTGTGGATCACCCAAACTTTATTTAATTTCATAACCAGACCTTTCCAGTTATAGAAGTTAAATTCCATCTGTATGAATTGAACTTCATGCCTCAATCCTTTACTCTTGAAGGAGCAACACTTACTCAATCAACTGGACTTCAGTTTTGTATCAGCAGAAAACCTAGCCTGACACACCTGCGTGGTAGGCTAGCATTCTGCCACTGAGCCACCGATGCTTCCATTTAAGTTTCTCAGTGCATCTTTTCCTTCCTCATAGCAAACATAAATACATCCAATCTAGACTATTCCATGGAGTTTAGAAAAGGATATCAACATTCTGTACTGTTCCCTTTCCTACAATTCAGACTACTTTAATGATACTTTGAAACATTCACTTGTAATCTCAAATCTGGCCAATACCAACTCTATTCCCATGTAGTCTTGTAATTTACATTGGATTCTAACTCTGAGATAATTTTCTCCAATAGTGTTGTCTTATACTCTGTGTTCAACAAAGCACCGTATTAAGTTACAACATTGAAATCAATCCTCTGAATAATTCATTGCAGTTGACTGAATTGCCTGTCATTCTCAAGTTATCTTGAAGTGAATATCTAGTCGATAAATCACATTCATCAATTTTACCTGAAGAGTTATTTCAAATAAAGAAACCCTTCAAGTAACAATACACTAATTCATATGAATTTTGTCTAACCAAGAATTCTTCCCAGTTGGTTAAATTCAACAGTTGACTGAATTTTATTTTAAAAATTCAAATAGTTTTGAAATGTTTCACATCAAACACATAAATCACATGTATTTGACACATTGTCTACACATGAATGCTCCACAGTTAACTGAATTCACCAGTTGACTGAATTCTATTTAATCTTCCAATTATTTGTAGAATTATCTCACAAAACTACAAACAATTGACATGTTTAAGACCTTTTGTCTAACAATGAATTTTCAACCGTTTCCTGAATTCTACAGTTGATTGAATTCTGTTTAATTTTCCATTTATCTTGGAAACCATATTCAACAGTTGACTGAATTCTACAGTTGACTGAATACTACAGTTAACTGAATTCCCACTGACTGAATTCTGTTTAAATTAAAATAGAAAATGATTTTCTCCATATGAAAAATCAATCACCTACAAGCCAGCGGTCACCCATCCCGGTATTAACCAGGCTCGATGTTGCTTAACCTCAGTGATCAAAAGAAATTTGGAGCGTCCATAGCAAGTGGCTACAAACTCATAACTCTTTCATTCTTTGATTTTCATTATATCTTCCTTTAAAATTATCAAATTATTTATCAGATCATGTTTTCGAGTAAAACTATAATCAAAAGACTATCATTTGTAGATTATTTCTTTTGATTTTGAACTTTAACCACAATTCCTCGCTCACTTCCGGTTTCGTATTTCTACTTCCGGTGAACGATTTTCTTCTCTCGAACATGTTTTCGACTCCAAAACCTACTTAATTTATCGAACCGAATCTTATCCAACCGATTCTGATCAATTTTCCATGTTTTCTACGCAGAAAACAAAGAATTTCACCTCCGAGGTCGTGTCGACCTCAGTACTATCTCGCTCGTGACTTTGTGAGCGATAATACATTAAGATAAAAAATACGCAGTAAATTTCTTTCTTTTGCTTCTCAAACCCACCAAAATACATGGCGGGCTATCCCTGAAGCCATTTAAGCAATAAAATTCTTATTTATCTACAAAAACCAGAAAACTTTCGTTATTCTCGTCCCACCGAGAGCCGGCCACGAGATTTCAACTCGCGCTGCTCCGTGAGCGACAATGCAAGTATTTTACTTCTGCGTATTTAATTTCTTCTCTTTTGGAGTAAATACGAGCCAAATATTATGGCGGAGTGCTCTCTGACATCTATAAGGTAGAAATAATAATAATTTACCTTCTTCACGAACCAATTTGTCAACAAACCCAACTACTACGTCTTTTCCGGTTGTCTGACAGCCACTTTTGGTCGTAAGAGCTCTCCTTTCCTCACGTAAGCGTCCTTCTTGCTCTGAAAAGACATATTGCTTAAACTTTTCATTAAAAAACCAGCTTATTCTGAAATAACTCGCATAAAAATCGCCAACCGTCCTGTTGGTTGGCGTCAAATTTTAAAAAGTGGTTCTCAAGCGAGGTTGAGCGGGAAACTGGGCAGGCGATGGTGGCGCCACCGTTGGTGGTAGGAGGGCGAGTCCAAAATGTTTATTTTTTATTGACGTATATAGAACTGGCTATCGCATAGTCCTAATGTCCACCTGGGTTTGTATTCTCATTTTAATAGAAACTGGTGGCTTTTGATAAAATATATTTCATTAATTACTTTGTAAACAACTTCAAAATTCTTATCAAAACTAAATTTTTTAGTACAATATATTTTTTAATTCTAAACTTATCATTATGAAAATTCATTAAAAAATGTATAACTTTTTACACATTTTAAAATAAAATTATTTAAAAAAAAATTAAAATCAAGTTCATGCTTTGGAACGATCAAGTGATGAAGATGAAATATAATAAAATCACTGGACACCCTTAATTCATGCAAATTAAAAAATAGACACTAAAGATGCAAAAACACTCAGCCCTCATCTTAACAAGCAATGGGCCTGGTATTTTCCAACTTGACCTACTTTTCAAGGTCAAAAAGGTCACAGAGGGGTCATGCTTGAATTCATCCAAGGCATTTCACACCTAACAGTTTACATAAGAATCAAAGTTATTTTGGAAAAGTTATCACGCTTACAAGCATTACGCTTGGGTATTTTCGAACTTTTGCATTACATTGCATCGATACATCGTATTACATACAAAATCACCACCTTTCAACTTATAATATATTGTCATAACCTACACTGAAAAATTCTTCTTTTCACATTACAAATTTTTGGTCTTTTGTCCCATGATCTTATACTTATTCTGCCTTGATCTTAAATGGGTCAATATTTGTGATAGTATGTATAACATTGATGGTCCCTGCATACTTTGTACAAAAAAAGATGGTCCCTGTTTACTGGTGTTTTTTTTTAAAACCAATTAGTCATGTAACTGGTAACTTCGGTTGTATGTTATTTGTGATATGATTAACTTGTTGGGCAGGTGTCCAATTTGACCTTTCCATAGATCTGTCCACTGGTCATGTCCTGTGCCACATTTTGAATCTTTAGATCGCGAATACATCCCACAAATTGATCAGTTGTGAAAACACCTTTGTGAGTTTCTGAAATAAAATGTTATAGCAATATTTAATATAGGACTGAACATATTAACAATTGTTCAAATTATATATTATGTAGCTACATTTGAGAACTTAATTTGGACAGGACGAAACACATTTTACTACACATAAATAATTATACACAACAAAATCCATCAATGAAAATTATTTCTCAGGATATGGAAAGTGAGACAGATGACAAAATGCAAGGAAATGGTCCTATGTGCCACAGCAGAATGGGACTGGATACTATGGCTCATAGCAGAATGGGACTGGATACTATGTATCATAGCAGAATGGGACTGGATACAATGTCTCATAGCAGAATGGGACTGGATACTATGTCTCATAGCAGAATGGGACTGGATACTATGGCTCATAGCAGAATGGGGCTGGATAATTTGTCTCATAGCAGAATGGGACTGGGTACTATGTTACATAGCAGATTGGGACTGGATAATTTGTCTCATAGCAGAATGGGACTGGGTACTATGTTACATAGCAGAATGGGACTGGATACTATGTATCATAGCAGAATGGGACTGGATACTATGGCTCATAGCAGAATGGGGCTGGATAATTTGTCTCATAGCAGAATGGGACCTGATACCATGTCTCATAGCAGAATGGGACTGGATACTATGTTACTTAGCAGAATGGGACTGGATACTATGTCTTAGCAGAATGGGACTGGATACTATGTCTCATAGCAGAATGGGACTGGATACTATGGCTCATAGCAGAATGGGACTGGATACAATGTCTTAGCAGAATGGGACTGGATACTATGACCTAAAACCAAAGGTGACTAGTTGAAGCATGTGACTATATGTCAACTATTTTAAAAACATTTCTGATGAATGTTATGCCAAATGTGTTGTACTTACCAGGCAGCCCACCCACATAGAGTGGATCAGCAGTATCTGTGGATGAGACACCAGGCTGTCCTATACCTGGCACAGTGTACACCCCGTTGACACGGAGACGCACCACGTTCTTGGCCTTAGTGGCCTGAATGCTGTGCCACCGGCCGTTACAAAGCTCGTTCCTGGCTGGCGGGGAGTGTGTGGTCACGATAGGACCCTCACCATTGTCAACACCAAACTTGATCTGCACAAAAAAAAATATGGATTTTTTTTATCAGCTCTGATAAAATGAAATTCTCTATTTTGAGATTTCAAAGTTTATTCATTATCAAGACATTTACCAGCACAGTGGGATTAATCTGGAAGTGTATTCATAAATGTATTCTCATCTATTTTGGTAATGCTCTTGATTATTGAAAAATGCCTAAATCAATATTGAATATTTATATTTTTTGTGCTATAATTATAATTTCTGTGGTAATGTTGAACTAAATGATTTAATTCTCCACGATATTCGAATTCTAAATATATTCTGAATGCTCACCTCCCCGTTCACCATCTGGAGAACAAGGTAATCTCCTCTGGGACTGACAACAGACAGTATAACACCACTCAGGCTTCGTGGCTTCACCTCAAGGGAAATATCCATATCTAACCCAACCTTGAAGTTATCATCTGCAATGCAATAAATTACAATGTCAATTCATTCAATGATGCTTTACCAGCCAAGAAAATATTTTTTCTGTGGAAAGTTTTTTTATCTTTTAGCATTTCTTCATTATTTAATGATAAGTAATTAATGTGATTGGACAAATTAACAAGGCATCCCATATATTGTTCCTGCCTTTCCCCTCCTGAAAGAAGAGGCCCGGGAGCATAATGAGATAAATATTTACCAATTTCCACATATCCTCCATCAGCATAAAAGAAAGATCCCCTCTCTTGGTTCACGCTGCAGGATTCTGTATCAAAACGTCTGTCTGCTGGACCAAAGTCTTTGTTTTTCAATCTCAGATTTCTCAAACACCCAGTAAATCCTTGTGTCAAGCCCTGAAATGCAAAGATTCATCCACATCAATGATGTATGAGAAGGTAATTAAGGAAGAGATAATACACAAATGTACAGCACTGCACTATCTATTCATCATATCAGTTGAGGAAAACAGAGGAGAAAAACAAGGAAAACACGACCAGGCAGATATGTTCTTTCTAGTCAAGTATCAAAATTCCAACAGAGTTATGCAGCTAGTAAATATTCTAATATTTTCTTCATCAGCAGGTGAGGTGTGTGGTGCAGCAGGAAAACATGATAGTATTTGCTTCATCAGCAGGTGAGGTGAGTGATGCAGCAGGAAAACATGATAATATTTGCCTCATCAGCAGGTGAGGTGAGTGATGCAGCTAGAAAACATGATAGTATTTGCTTCATCAGCAGGTGAGGTGAGTAGTGCAGCTAGAAAACATGATACTATTTGCTTCATCAGCAGGTGAGGTGAGTGGTGCAGAAGGAAAACATGATATTATTTGCTTCATCAGCAGGTGAGGTAAGTGATGCAGAAGGAAAACATGATACTATTTGCTTCATCAGCAGGTGAGGTGAGTGGTGCAGCAGGAAAACATGATATTATTTGCTTCATCAGCATGTGAGGTAAGTGATGCAGAAGGAAAACATGATACTATTTGCTTCATCAGCAGGTGAGGTGAGTGGTGCAGCAGGAAAACATGATACTATTTGCTTCATCAGCAGGTGAGGTGTGTGGTGCAGCAGGAAAACATGATAGTATTTGCCTCATCAGCAGGTGAGATGAGTGATAAAGCAGAGAGTTGACGTACCTCAAGGTTGCCGGATGCCCGCTCTGCAGCATCTGAAGATAAGCCTCCCAGGTAGTATGGAGGTGCTATATTAATGACCCTGGCACTGCCCTCAGCTCTGGCATTGCCCACCTCCTCACCATCCACATATAAAGTACCACGCCAGTTCTTGCGATAAAATGCCACCTAAAGAGAGATAATAAAATATTCAAGTTATACGAGACAAGTTTTGGAGCAACATTTTAAATTTGAAAACTTTTAAAGCAGAACATTTTAATGCAGTTTATGTTCAATTCAGATCATCAAAAGAATAAATTGGAAAATTATGGTCTCAAAGATCAGAGAAATGTTTCCTTCAAAGGTTAAAATTTAAATTGAGTTCCTGTCATTTAAAAATATTTTAGCTATAAATCTCTATTTGAAGAAATAAATCTCTATTTAAAGAGAGACTTACTTTGTGCCACTTGCCATCATTATAAGTGAAGGGTGAGACGGCTTTGCCTGGTCCTGTACCACAGTTATATGTGAATACAAGCTGACCTCCCTTCATATAGAGACCGATGAAGTCAACCTGCCTCTCATCGGCTACGTAAAACAACACTCCATCCTCCTCAGTTGTTTTCATTTCTAAAGTGAAGTTAAACCTACAAGATACCAAAATGAGCGTTTTAATCATACTTTTTGTACCAAATAAAATATTCTGATAGATATGGAAATGCACGTTTCCGTGAAAGTATTAATGGTATGAAATTGTGAATTCTTACTCTGTCCTGAGAGAATCAGGTTCTGTATCAAACTCCAGTCTACTGTTGGTAGTTTTGCCAAACTGTGTACTCGTGCCATCCTCCTCTGTGTCCGACACTAGTGTCTCGTCTGGCTCGCGAGGCAATGCACACTGTGCCTCAGGTGGCGCTGGGGTGCCTAGCATAACCAACATCATCAAATAAGACAACGCCAACATTCAAGTAAACTTACAACAAACATAGCATAATAAGAGCTGTGCTGTCCATTGGCCTGACAAAAAATGTAAACAATTGATACAGACATCTAGCACTGATTTTTTTTTTAAATTATAAGCTTGAGACGTCACATTTATAGTGAACCAATAAGATATCTTATGTCTTGTATATATTGCATAGCTGCCTTTAATGGCCTTGTTATATCATACGATGCCTGCATCACACATTCCCCCATATCAGGCAATTTGTTAGGAGTGCACAGTCAGAGTAAACCATCTGATGCTAACTTTATCATCATAGGTGATCTATGTAAAATAAATCATAGACAATAACGAAAACTGACCCTTATGGAAAAAAGAATTCATATCCTGACAATGTTACATTTTACCATTGAATAACTAAGAAATCCATGAGAGGTATGACAGACAGTTATACGGACAGAAAAATCCTTCTTTTTGCATTAGCTCTACTGACTTTGTCAGCACAGCTAAAATTCAGAGAATGCTTGCATCTTTTTTAAATTGTTAAGTTTCATTTGTTATTCAAGACTAGATGCCATCTTATTCTTAATTAAATATGTTAAAGATTAAGTAATTCAAGAAAGTAGATAATTAATTTTCAAACCACTTATTATTAACAAATCATGCAACATAGAACATTCCACACAAATATAATGAAGTCAAACAAATCAGATTATAAAATAATGATGATGCATAGCCAACAGATTACAACAACAGACACAATACACAAACAACATGAACTATTATCTCATGACAGTAATATGGACATGAGGACAATCACTTCAGCCTTATCACCTTATTACTATCATCTATGTGTACCTCAAGCGAGTCTTGCAGGTATCTACTTCTCCTCACAATCATGCATATTGTGCAAGTTAGAACATCATTTTCAAGATCCTATTCCAAATCATGCACTATTATTTTTGGACTTATTAATAAATATTTCACACCAAAGTGGTACTTCTATTTATTTTTTCCTTTTGTGAAATAAATATTTTGGGATAAAATCGCATATATTGATATACAAATTATATTGAAATCTATTGTTTTAAAGTACAAAGAAAATTGATAAGTGAAGCCTGTAAAGTTTGGACCTGGCATTACTGATGTTCTACTTACACAACTGTTACAAATATTCAAACAGATCTTTCCTTCACCAAATTAGAATTTGCAAAGTGATTTATCATTTATCAATAGTGTCATATCCTTTAGAGATTTAGTCAGACTTAATAATCTGATATGACCTCCCATAGGTAAATGATATATCAATTTGGAAAAAAACTGATGCTGGTTGAATTTATTTGCATGTTTCCATGCAATCTACTATATGGTTACGCCTAAAACAATTCTATCTGAGCAAATTAGAAATGTTTTTGCTCCTGAACTCCTTCTCACATCAGGACTGGAAGAAAACATTTCTAGTTTTACTCTGATCATCCACCTTATAAGATGCATGGTTAAAATATGCCATCTGCAAGCATTAAAACTCCCAAACAACAAAGTAAATCCATTATTCTGGGTGAGTATGACTATGATCTACACACATGCAGAAACACCTGATCAAATCAACCAAACAAAACCCAAGGTAAAACACAAACTCAAAAGTGAACAAATAGAACATTAAAAGACACTGAAAGATACAATGTTTAGAAGTATAAGGCTAAAATAAAAAAGGTAAAAAACTGAAATTTAAAAAAGTTAAAGTGAGAAGATTAAGGTTATAAAAACCCAAAGAGGCATGAGATTTCTGGCTACTCACGTGCCAATAGTGTGCATATGTTATGCTAGTATCAGAAAGAAAGAAGCATGACTGCATGGAAAAAAGGTAAGTTAGAAATGTAGACAAGAAAACTGCATTCTTCACAACACCCTAGAAGATGTTGGTCTTCTACGTGAGCGGGTTCCAACCTGAGTCAGGCGTGAGTGGGCCTTCTGTGATGGGTGGCAGTGGTGGTAAAGATGGCAGCACTGTGCTCACTTCGGGGTCTGGGATGGGACATCGTGATAGTGTCGTTCCCATCTGTTGGTCTTGACTTGCTGAGGCAAAGTTGACAAAGCTAGAAAACAAAGAGAGCAGTGGTTGCCGCTCAGATCACAAGTGTACGGGAAACAATAAGACATACACACACACACAGACAAGGAAGCGGCCTCGGAAGAAAGTGGCTAGCTTCACGGGCGACACAAGCACAGCACATGGCACCATACAACCCTGCCACCTCTCTACTGTGCTCAACACAGGAGAAACTGTCAGGTGATGTTGCATAGCAATACTAGTCGTATGATTAGGCAGCACATATCAATTGCATTCATTTATAATTTATAGAGAAAAAAAACATATAATCATCTAAAGCTCAACAATTTCATTTTATACAATGATTTTTTGTTATTTGGGGCAAAATGATCTAAAGATTGAAAGAACTATAATATTTTAATAGTTAGGAGTGAATGCAACTTGAGTACCCTATCATACGTCTAGTTTGTCAACACTGGCGACACATGGTGTCCGAAATCAGCTGGATTTCACATGGATGTGCTTCCAAGATTTGCTCAGTGGGCTGGCTGTAATAACAAACAGGGTACATCACTTGCTTACATCATGGCACACACTTGTCAACCAATCATGCTTATGGTATGATCTATGTGTGGGGTAAGCACTTGTCGTTCTAGATACCAACCTGGCGACGGTGTCCATGGCGCCACTGGCCCGACAGTGAACGTCGGGACCATGGTGGTAGATATGGGGTCAAGGATGGGACAAGCTGACAAACTTGCCCCAGCACGATTAGTGACTGGAACTTTGGCAAAGTTTACAAAACTGAAAAAGTGGTGCAACATTAGACACATGCAAACTGCAGTGATATTCTAATCAAGGTAAAATAATGATGTGAGAAAAATAAAATAAATTTGTTACAACAGAAATAACATCTTAAAATTGAACAAGTTGGAATATCTGAAATATTATCCAATAAATTTGCTAAAAATAACAATGTTAATCTGAAAGAGCATGCACAAAAGCATTAACCAATTATTAGTGTGCAATTTCTCTGATAAACTCCAGGGAAATATAGTCTTTTTCCATAAGAATCTATCATTTTAACTTGATCTTCTTAAAGACACATTTCATTAATCTTTTTCATTTACCCATGAAAACCTATGATATGCATGTCACAAATTTCACAAAAAATTATCTTCTTTATAAAAACGTTTTTTTTTAAAATATGAGCAATTCTTATAAAGCTTACCCTCCATTAACTGTGACATCCCCGACACAGCCTAGGAAGCTGACGTCAGTGCCTACATTTGTCTTGATGATGGTGTAGCTGTCAGGTACACCGCCAAAGTAGAACGGTGTCGGCGAGGTGATGCGGCGACGATTATCCATCTGAACCTTCACCATCTCTGTATCATCCACATCTAACTGTAAACTATTCACAAAGAAACATTTATTTAGACAAGCAAGATACTGAACAGATTCAATGTGTACTTATATGTATTCAGAACATACCTACATTTAATGTGCATATATATATATATATATATATATATATATATATATATATATATATATATATATATATATATATATATATATATATATATATATATATATATATATATATATATATATAACCTTTGACTAACAGCAAGTAACTCTTGTAATAGGATTGATTTTAAAATTTAAAATTATCCTTCAAACTTGTTTTTATTAATTTAAAGATTTTACTAAAAAAAAGTTCTTAAATCATATAAAATGATCTGCAATAAAGGTAGCTAAATACATACTCTCTATTAATTTTGGTAACTGTGATAAAATGCCATCTGCCATCATTGTAATTGTCCACTGCAGTCTCAAGGCGGTTGACCAGCCCATCCCTATTGCTCGTAACAACCAGCTTACCGTTCACCATGGACAATGCAAAGGAATTTTGCTGAAAAGAAAATCCCACAAAATCTATTAAGGTTGAATAGTGATGTCACATGGTCAGGTGACAAAATGGGTGGGGGATCGAGAAAAAGTTTGAATTGAAGAATATTGAACGTTCAGTCCCAATGTTCTATGTGGGTTCGTATTTACATTGTTCAGAAACTTCCCATCATAAATAAATTTGTTTAACGTTATTCACCAAATTATGATTCCAGAGAGATTTTATCTCACCTGTGTATCATCAGCAATATAATAGATAAGACCATCTTGCTGTTCTGTTTTGATCTTAAGTGTGGTTTGGAATTTGTTGTCTACTAGTACTGGGTCCAATGCAAGATAACTGGATGTGGCTGAACTATCAAACGACACAACACGGGCAACTTCCACCTAAAACATAACATATTACAAATAATTCAAAAGTGCAAATTTCCCCTGAATCGTGAAATTAACTGTAAATCATTAAGACAAAGGTAAGGAACGATATACGAGTGATGAAGAAATACAATTTATAAACTCCTCAATAATTTTTGTTTGAGCAATATGCAATAAGGTGCTATGGAAACTTCTTGTTGATTCTTTATATGCAAATTAACTGACCTCTGGACATCCTGGCTTGATGCCCTTGGCTTGAATATAGTCATTGAGATCCATATTATTTCCACCAAGATTGAGGTCCTTGACACATCCATCAAAGCCTTGGCTGGTCACATGACTCCTGTGATATCAGAAATGATAGAATAATAACTTTCCTCTTTCCTGCTGTATAATATAATGCTGTTCACTTCTTATTTTCAAATCTCTTGACATTTTAGAACTTCTTGCAAATTAATGTTGCCATCAGAAAATTTACCAAAGAAAAGGTGATGCTCACAATTTAAAAATATAATATATGAAAATGTAAGAGAGGTATTGATTCATACTTACGTAAAATTGTGCACTCCAGAGTAGTAGCCTCCAACATGTATTGTATCATATATATTCAGATCTCTGTTGCTACCAGGTGACTTGCCACTTGCAGCTAAAAACCACCAAGACAAGGAATATTAATATCAGCATTGTGAATCTTATACATGATATTAAGAGCTCTTTATAATAACAATATATCTTATATACCTGTTGCGTTATCCACTTTGAGCAGACCATTCTGGTATCTTCTACTGGCAAATATGGTGTGCCATCTGCCGTCGTTATATCTCTCGGTGGATTCCAGTTTGGCCACGCCCGATCCAAGGTCGTACTGGAATAGCAGCTTGCCCTCTTTCAGCTCCAGAGTCATGAAGTCTGAGGCTCCACTGATGAGCATGATGAGGCCTTCCTCAGCATAGGACTTGAACTTAATCTGGATCTGACTGGTCCTCTGAGGATTAAAGAAGCCCTTGCTGATGGATATGGATCCCTTGCCTTCAAACCGGAACCCGTCACTGACTGGTGCCAGCAACACATCCCTGAAACAATTTCAATTTTTTCTCATTCTTGTAATCATTTTCTTCAAAATAATCAATGAAATCCTTAATATTGTTTAATCATATTTATCTTATACTCCTTAAACATGCCTACCTTCCAAGACATCCCTTGTTGTTGTTCTCTCCTTCCACAAAGTTCCAAAGACCAACAGCAACATTATCCAGCATGACGTCTTCAATACAACCCACAAAGTACAACGTGTTCAGTCGAGAATCAAGCTGCAAGAAACAAATATAAATGACAATTTAATCACCAAGCACTAGTTATGATACATGGTCATTAACTCAACAATCATTTGACATTAAATACAGTCTTAATTTGATCTTAAAAGAACTCACCCCGGCAGATCGTGGAACGCCGCCTACATAAAACTTGGCTGTGGATGGATTGAGCTCCAAAACAGAGTAAGTGCCGCCAGATTCTACACTGCTGACTGAATCTGGTTCATCCTGTGTTCTTACTGTCAGTGTTGCAACCTTGCCAGTCCTGAAATAATAATAATGAAAAACTCAGAAAATTCTTTTTTTTAATGCATTTCTTTCACAAAACATCGCAAATTAGTTTTCCTAATGATTTTATCGGATATTTTCACAGCTAAAAATGTACCTACCTTTCTACAATGATCTCATGCCACTTGTTGTCTGAGACTTCCTTGTCATTGGTGACGGTAGCAGAGCCATCTCCAAGGTCAAAGGTCAGCACGACCTTCCTTCTGATGATCTCAATGGCCAGGTAATCAGCCTAAGGAAATAAACATTCATCTTGATATTAATTTTGATGATTGCTGTGTGATGAACATATTTGAAACTAAATTTAAAGCAAGTATGCTGCCACTAGGGGTTTTTTGTTCTGTCATTCATTGGGGAACTTTGTAGAAAGGCAGGCTTGTTTCATAATTGTAACAAATTTTGATTGACATGTCATTATATTTCAATCAGTTTGTCTGATTGAATAACTCTCTTTTCATTCTTCTCAAGATTTCAAAACTGAGGAGTTTATTTTCTGTTTGTGTATTTGTTGACAAAGCAAGCATTGTGCATGACACAAAAGACACCTGGTGGATCAAAAATGTAAAAACTCAAGCAGTGAGAATTGATATGAATGGAATGATGACTTCCCTCAGTGACCTATGGTAGTGGGTACTTACATGTTGGGCAGAGTTGGGGTTATCTGCTCCCAGGTAGGCAATGAGAGCATTATTCTCCTTTGTCTTGAAGTACAGCTGTAGCTTGGTGTAGGATCCAGCATGAGCCATGTTTTGTGGGTTTCGCAGCTGAAGAGTCGTGTTGCGGAAGAATTCTACTCCTACCATTATCTTTGAAAAAATATGATAGATATTTTTTATTAATGATATATATCATCCAAACTCTTACATATCTCAGAACAAATTTCATCAGGAGAGCATGAACCTTGTTTTTACTACATACCCTGCTGGCCTCACCACGAGTAGTGGCTATCTTCTCTTTCAGTTGACGGATGTGTTCTCCAAGGTCTGTGCCAATTCTGTTGACTTTATCAGCCTGGGTGCTGAGACGATCAAGCAATTCAGTGGCATCAGGAACCAAATTCAAAACCTCATTAACTGCAAATAAATACAAAATTTCAATAATTTAGAGTTGACTTGAACAGCTGCAATAAAGACCATTCTCATACAAATCTTACAACCTTAAATAATGAGTGACCAGCTTAAACCTACCTTGTGTCTGTGCCCTTTCAATCTTTCGGTTGCTTTCAAAAATGTGTCGAGAAATTTCGTCCACTTTTTGTTTGTCGTCGGGCAGTTTGTTGATGATGCCCTGGATCTTGTCCTGTGCTGTGGTGGCCCTAGCCTGGGCGTCCATGGCCTTCATGGCAGCCTGCCGCGCCTTGTCTCCGAAGCCGTCCTCGGGAAGCATCGCCACGCCCAGCAGCAGCTCCGTCAGCTCATCATCTATCTTGTTGTTCAGATCCTCGACAACATCCGTGGAGTGCTGAGCATTTATGAGACGTGGCTGCAACTCTGCAATAGTTCAGCGTAATTCAGCAAAAATGTTAACACCTCTCTCCCAAATAAATCAATATTATTTTTCAGCAAATTAAAATAACCTCAAAATGTTAAAAATGTGATAAAGTGCTCCACAAAGTATTCATCTGTGAACTACATGGTAGTTTTAGCGCTATGAACAGTCCCGACTGGTATCAGCGCGATATAAATTTTATTATTATTATTATTATTACATGGTATAATGTGTTTAATCACCAAGCAGGACAAAAAGAAATGCCTGCAAAAATAGAAATAACAACAAACACACTTATTAAAAATACCCGTTATATAACTGTTTGCAATGATTCAAAAAAAGGTGTGTGGGTTTGCAGATGACTCTATCTCATGGGTACATAAATAGGTAAAAAGATGTACTAAAATCATGCATGCCTACCATCAACAACCCTTTCCTTGGTGTCCTCAGCCAGATCTTTGAGTTGCTGACTCCTGAGTTTGGACTGTCTAGCTCTGTCAGCGAGACCATTAGACTGGTCCAGGGCCTTCATGGCGGCTTGTACGGCATCCCGAGAGGCATTTTCTGCATCGTTGATGGCCGTTACAATCGCTTCGTAGGCACGTGAGGCATTCAGTGCTCCACTGGCAGTGTTAGTGGTATCAGCCAAAAGACTGGAAACAAAATAAACAAAAATCACCAATATCATTACATGTTATCATTTTTTAAGGATTCTTCTTTTAAAATATCATTTTTTTTTCATTTTTAAATGGTAACATTTCAACCTACTCAGCAAGTTTTACAGCCTGTTGCATGAGGTCATAGGCATGATCCGTGGCTTGCCTCACAAGTGGGTCAAGATCATTGTTCTGCTGAGTGAGGTCATCTACAAAGTCTCCCAGGCTACTCATTGCCCCGTCCAGTTTGGAAGATTCACGCTCAACATCCTAAAAAAACATTTAATCACCATTTACAAAATATTTATAAGTCTTATTTATTTTAAAGTAATTATTTTTGGACAAAATGAATGGAAGTAATTGTTCTATTAACAAAATGTGTAACATATTCAACAAGTTTTTACCCAGAATCCTCTCTTGGCATCTTCCAGAAATTGCTTAGCTTTCTCCAGAAGGTCTTTTGCCATATCTGTCATCATAATCATGTCATCTCGGATGTCTTGGATTTCTACAATCTCATCCTGAAATGAATTTCCACAATATTTCAATAAGGTTCATACGAAGTCAAGGCTCTTATACTTTAAGAGATTAAAAGGACCTCATCTTATCGGTAAGGAAGTAATGAGAGAGGAATGCATGAAGCCTCCTACCTTGACACTGTTCACTGTGGCCCTATTGCGGGCATTAAGGTCTAGCGCAGCCTGAGAGTTATCCAGTGAGTGTCTGCTGTTGTTCATTAGATCTCTCAGTTTGTCTCCAATGTCACCAAGCTTTTCTTTGAGCTCTTTTACTCTGTCCATCTGCTCTATGGCCTTTTCTGATAACTGCTTGGCCCGTCTCAAAACTGCAACATCACATTATAAATATAATCATATCATAGACATTAACGTCAGCAATTTCCATGCAAAAGTTCTGGCACTGAGAACCAACTTTTCCTCAAGAACCAACCAATACGGAACAAAACAGTTGGAAATGTTGGACAGAACTTTTATTTTCTATAATAAAGCTAGTAAGGAGAATGTTGCATACCATCTTCAGCTTGATTGAGTTCCTCTTGGGCACGTTCATCAGCTGCGGTGAAGTCCTTGTTACGCAGGTCTTCTAAGATCCTCTCAGCCTCAGCTATGAGATTCTCAACGTTCTGGTTGTGAATGTTGCTCAGAATGTCAGCCAAGACATCCTCAGCAAAATGTACAGCATCTACAAAGTCCAATCAAAATGAGTTATATTCATAAAAAAAAAAATTCCTCAAAATCAAGAGAAAATCGGGAAATATTATTATTTTTTTAATGTTTTTGGTTAGAGATTTGTTACAGGGAAACTGACCTCTAGCAGCCTTGACTGCCATCTGCACCAGATCAGCGAGTTCGTCAGACTCATCTCGCGTGTCTAAGGCATCTCCTTTGGTCACTTCAGCCTCTCTGGCCAGCATCTGTGATTTCTCTGATAGCCTGTTAGCCGTGTCTTCCAGCTGGGTGAGCTCACGCTTGATGGGAGCCAGCAGGTCTGACTCGCTAGGCCCACTCACTATCAGGTTATCTACTTGGGGCTGAAATAATATAAACAATACAGCTCAATGACTTTTTAAAATATTTGCACAGCCAAATTTTAATATATTTCAAGATGCTGTTTAAAATGATCTGTGATTTCAACAAGCCAGAAATGAGGAACTCATATAAAGGGTTCCATCAGGCAGGATTCAGAAGAATTATTAGAAGGTAGTCTGAGTTTCTGATGATGCTGATTTGTATGTCTGAGTTTCTGATGATGCTGATTTGTATGTCTGAGTTTCTGATGATGCTGATTTGTATGTCTGAGTTTTCTGATGATGCTGATTTGTATGTGTGAGTTTCTGATGATGCTGATTTGTATGTGTGAGTTTCTGATGATGCTGATTTGTATGTCTTAGTTTCTGATGATGCTGATTTGTATGTCTGAGTTTCTGATGATGCTGATTTGTATGTCTGAGTTTCTGATGATGCTGATTTGTATGTCTTAGTTTCTGATGATGCTGATTTGTATGTCTTAGTTTCTGATGATGCTGATTTGTATGTCTTAGTTTCTGATGATGCTGATTTGTATGTCTTAGTTTCTGATGATGCTGATTTAGTGTGGTATATGGTATATTTACCCTGAGCTGTTGGGCAGTCTGGTTAATCCTTTCCAGTCTGCGGTATGCCAGGACTCCCACCGAGACGGAGTCAAGCTCTGAGCTGATGGTGGTGATGTTGTGATCCATGATCTCCACATCGTCCAAGAGTAAGTGGATACAACTGTCACACTCTGGAAACATCACAAATATATTGAAACTATCACATTTATATCTTACAGACACTAATAAACTAGGTAAGTGTCTATTCTATTTAAACTATCTATGCAATCCATACTGATGATGATTCAATTTTAACTGATCAATGTTGAATTGAGAATGACAAATGAAAATAAA
Source organism: Amphiduros pacificus (assembly GCA_949316495.1). NCBI lineage: Eukaryota > Metazoa > Annelida > Polychaeta > Phyllodocida > Hesionidae > Amphiduros > Amphiduros pacificus. Next base: position 58,472,928 of record OX439000.1, read on the forward strand.
ATCATCATCTCTAGAAAGTGAAAAATATATTATGTGAAAAAGTATACAGATGTCCATATGTAAACCATAACAAGTAATCAAATTGAAATACCTGTTGTCTTCAAATTACTTAGGAATTCATTGATACTGATTATGATTTAATTTTAACTAATCAATTTTGAATTGAGAATAACAAATGAAAATAAAATGATAGAGTGACAAGTTATTATGTGAAAATTAGTTATTATATGAAAAAGTATGTAGATGTACAAATGTGTACTGAGACGAGCAATCACATTAAAATATCAGAGTTGTGTACATACGCTGACAGCCTACATCCGGGATGAGGGCCCATCTGGGCAGGCAGCGGTCACATCTTGGTCCCGTCACCCCAGGTCGACACTGGCAGGCTCCAGTGAATGGGTCGCATGTCACAGCTCCCTCAAACTCACACTGACACTCTGAAAGGTGCACCCACACAGAACCATTTAATATTGCTGCCCTATGCTTGAGAAAAGTATATGTGGACAATGTTTTGGTGAAGTGTATTTGATTTGAATATCTCATGCTTAAAAATATATTAAATTATTTTTTTCTCTCAAAATACATGATAAATTTGGTATTATTTTGAAATATTTTTTTGATAAGACAAGCATCATTAAATATTTTACAATTATGTACCCTAATTATATATTCCCTATTATCTTTAACAATTATGTGAATGCTTACTCCAAAAAAAAGAAATTAACAACAAAACATCTGTCCACTGTAATTGTGTAATTGAATTTAAAACATATCTCAAGTTGATATTTACACTGTCTAACAAGTTATTGCATAAATATCCACAGCAATATCTCAGATGTAAATATCAAATTGACAATGTGACACTAATAAACATACAGAAACAACGACTACAGATATAAGCCTATGGTACAGAAGTTCAAGCAGAAGCTAAAAGGATATTCCAGATGTGAAGAAGCCTGCAACAAGATAAAAGCTCTTGGCACACCAAGTAACTGATGAAAACCATAAATGAATAAGGGTAACAACTCAAATCCAAGGATATATATACACGTATATATATATATTAGGATGGTGTGTATAGGGTAACATAATTCTAGCCAATAATACTGCCATGTGCAGCTTGCCACTCTAGAGGCCAACTTTACAGTAGCAACAAGGCCCAAATGGATGGAAATATATTACGTAGCAAGGATTCCCTGTCTATGGTCACAGGCCTGGCTGGGGTCGGCCTGGCTGGGGTAGGCCATGCTGGAGTGGGCCATACTGGAGAGGGCCATACTGGAGTAGGCCATTCTGGAGTGGGCCGTACTGGAATAGGCCTTCCTGGGGTAGGCCCTGCTTGGGTTGGTCTGTGCCATCCTCCATAGTAATCCCCGGCTGTTGGGAACCAGAGTTGTCTGTCCCGATGGACCTGATCGACCTTTTCTTGGTATTCCTGTCTGGCACGTTCATACTCTCTTCTGGCTTGGTTTTGTTCCTGCTTGTTCCTAGCCGTCTCATAAGCCTGTCTGGCCTGGTCGACCCGGTACCTCAGAGCCAGGATGTCGTCTTCGTTCCTCTGGTTAAATATTACATAGTTGTCCTTCCTTTCCTGGGTGTATCCTGACTGTGATCTACTGTATGAGTCACGAGCATCAGCTCGACGAGTATCAGTTCGGTCATTTTCTCTTAAATACTGATAAAGTCTTGTGTCCCTCTGAGGTATAATTTTATCATCTTTCTGACTGTTCCATCCCTGCTGTAATGAGGATCTTTTTTGTCTCCTTTTCTTACTATTTTTTTTGTTTTCAATATTCCTTACGATTAACAGACTCTGACCGTTACTCTTTAAGCTTTCCATGTAAGGAAGCTGTTTCCCTGCCACTTTCTCAGGTCTCGTCAGCTGACTTAAAAAGTCAGAATAAGTCGACTTGAATTCTATCTCTGCAAAATTGCAGGTCATATTTACATGTCTCTGAATGATTTTGATATAAATCAGACAGGGCTGTATTATTTTACTGGATGATTTGCCTTAACCATTTAAAATTAAATTCAAACCTGGTCTAAATATTATTCTTGCCATGGTCATGAAATATAAATAGTTTATTAAGCAAACAACTTGAAAAATGGCAAATTTTCAAGTTGGCACTATTGTGTATACATAAATATTTTCAATAAGCACTTTTAACATAAAATCTGAAAATTAGCAATTTCCATGCAAAAGTCCTGCAAATGACGCAGAGAAATACACCAATGACGTAGTAATCAATTTAAAGCTAGTCAGACAAACATAAACAGCTGAAGAATGCCAATCATATGTTGTTCAGATAAGACTTACTTTCACATCCAAAAGGTCCCAGGTTCCAGTACCCATCTTCACATTGGTTACATCTGCGCCCAGTGACACCCTCCTGACAGAGGCACTGCCCAGTTAGAACATCACACTGGTCACTGCTTGAACCCTCCGCATCACAGTCACACACCTCACAACCCAAACCACTCTCAAATCCAAAGGTTCCCGGCTGAAAACAAAATAACAGAAAATAATTCACAAACACACTTTTGCTTTTAATTCTGATTTTTTAATTTTTTATTTTTTTCACTTCAGGAGTGATTGATATGAAATTCAAAAGAGTAACAGAGTTTTGCATATTTAAGTTTGTTATTTGAGAATATTGTTAAGAGGCTGCTAATAAAGCCGACTCACAGCGCACTCATTACAGTCCAGACCCACCACATTGGGTTTACACAAACAGGCTCCGTTAACACTGTCACACAACTCGCTGCCTTGACGGTTACAGGTGCAGGCTGAAATCATACCCAAAACATCAGCATATAAAAACGTAGTGTTTGTATTGCAGGTTGTTTGGATTTAACAAATTTATTTCTTTTTTAAATTATTGATTGATAAATCATATCTATGTTTTGATATGGTTGATTTTTCAGCTTATAAAAATAGGTATTTTTTTCATAATATATCAAGAGCCTTTCGGGCATGTTTAAGAACTGAAAAGAGGTCATGCTCACGGGCGCAGTTTTTGAGGTTTACAGCATCGCCGTGGTACCAGTCTATGCAGGTCTCACACTGGGGTCCCATGGAGTTGTTGATACACACCAGGCACTCTCCAGTGTAGGGATCACAGCTGCGGCGGTCAGAGACATCAATGTTACCACTGCACCCGCATGCACTGCAACTGCCGCCAGTCTCCATCGGGTCTCCATAGTAACCATAGTCACAGCTGTTCAAAGCAAAATAAAAAAAACAACATTATTTCAAATATACATATTTTTTTTTAATGTTAATGTTGTTCAAAATTGAATTTTCTAATTTAATTTTTCTTCTTGCTATATGTTATGAAAATTTAGCAGGATCAAATTTGAGATTAGATTACTCACGTATCACATCTTGTTCCAGTGTAACCCTCCAAGCAGAGACATCTGAACACCTGGCCATTGTAAACTTCACAAGTGGATGCAAAACTGAAACATTTAAATTTAAATCATAAATAAAAATATAAAAAACATAGGCATCAGAGATGCATCAACCCTCAGCCCTGGTAACTCATTGCACAACATTCGCTCCACACAATATTTTGAACAAAACGTCACTGCACCAAGGCAAATTGATGCAGGGGTAAAAAACCCATAAAATCTACTTCCTTTGATAGCTAAGGTGTGTCAAGTATCATGAAACTGTCATCATTTACTCTAGAATTATTGATATGGGCCTGTGACCTTGAAAAGCAGGTTAAGGTCACCATACATCAAACTCATGTGGAGTCTTCCCAGATTCTTATGTGTGTCAATTTTCATGAAGCTGCCATCATTTGTTCTTAAGTTATCACGATGACAAGGATGATTTCACATAATTGTCCCTGTGACCTTGAAATCAGGTGAAGGTCATGTTCCATCAAGAGAAGTCTGAGGTCTTCACCAGATGCTTGTGTGTGTCAAATCTCATAAAGCTGCCATCATTCGTTCTTGAGTTATTGCGATTCTTGGGATTTCACATAATTGTCCGTGACCTTGAAAAATAGGTCAAGGTCGCCATCCATCGAACTCATTGGAGGTTTTCACCAGATGCATATGTGTGTCAAGTTTCATGAAGCTGCCATCATTTGTTCTCGAGTTATCGCAATGACAAGATGATTTCACATAATTGTCCCTGTGACCTTGAAAAGTAGGTGAAGGTCATGTTTCATAGAAAAAATTCTGAGGTCTTCACCAGATACTTATGTGTGTCAAATCTAATAAAGCTACCATTATTCGTTCTTGAGTTATTGTGATTCTTGGGATTTCACATAATTGTCCCTGTGACCTTGAAAAATAGGTCAAGGTCGCCGTCCATCAAACTAGTCCGAGGTTTTTACCAGATGCATATGTGTGTCAAGTTTCATGAAGCTGCCATCATTTGTTCTCGAGTTATCGCGATGACAAGATGATTTCACATAATTGTCCCTGTGACCTTGAAAAGTAGGTGAAGGTCATGTTTCATAGAAAAAATTCTGAGGTCTTCACCAGATACTTATGTGTGTCAAATCTAATAAAGCTACCATTATTCGTTCTTGAGTTATTGTGATTCTTGGGATTTCACATAATTGTCCCTGTGACCTTGAAAAATAGGTCAAGGTCGCCGTCCATCGAACTCGTCCGAGGTTTTTACCAGATGCATATGTGTGTCAAGTTTCATGAAGCTGCCATCATTTGTTCTCGAGTTATCGCGATGACAAGATGATTTCACATAATTGTCCCTGTGACCTTGAAAAGTAGGTGAAGGTCATGTTTCATAGAAAAAATTCTGAGGTCTTCACCAGATACTTATGTGTGTCAAATCTCATAAAGCTACCATTATTCGTTCTTGAGTTATTGTGATTCTTGGGATTTCACATAATTGTTCCTGTGACCTTGAAAAATAGGTCAAGGTCGCCGTCCATCGAACTCGTCCGAGGTTTTCACCAGATGCATATATGTGTCAAGTTTCATGAAGCTGCCATCATTTGTTCTTGAGTTATCGCGATGACAAGAATGTTCGCTACAGACATACATACATACATACATACATACATACATACATACATACATACATACATACATACAGACATACATACATACCCACGCCAGGAGTACTGCAATACCCTCAGCCTGATTACATCAGGGGCTGAGGGTAAAAATAGATGAGCTTTAAGATATCTTGTGTTGCAGATTAAAAACTTGATAAAGTTCATGAGGTTGAGAGAGAGAGAGAGAGAGTCATACTTGTTGGATTCTACCGCCAGGGGGCAGGAGCAGATCTCGCAGCGCTGAGTGAACGCATCCTGGTAATAACCCTGCTTACACGTCAAGCACTGAGCCCCTCCAAAGTTGTCACGACAGTTCTACAACCACAACAATTCAGCATCATGAACCTTTTCAAAACATCAGTCAATACTTTCTACTTTTTACAGATTTACCAAATTTGACTAAAATCCACTTTATAATCTAAAATAAAGAAATGAAAAATGTTGGATTACTGTATTCTACAGCTAATTAGTCTTTTTTTTCAAAAAGGTGCTTACAGTGCACTCTCCAGTTTGTGGATCACATGTATCAGCTCTGCCATGGCACTGGCAGGGAATGCACACTCCAAGGTACGGTCCTTCCCGAGAACGGTAATATCCATCAGCACATTCCTGGAAAGATAAAGCATAATGTTAACACTGACAAAATGCAAAAATATACTTTTTTTTTTTGGCCAGCACATTGCATTTTTTCATTCAAAGGTATAAATGAATATAGTGTGTCCAAATTAAAATGCTTTCGGACCAAGTAGACTGACCTCACAGGAGGTGCCCTTGTAGTTGGGAGGACATTCACACTGCTCAACATTCCGGGCCAGAGATCCTGTAGCATCCTCCGTAGCAATGTCCAGATGAACATCACTCAAGCTATACCAAAGCAAAACCATATACTTATCATACAACAGTATTTCTTCAAGTAAATTCTTTTAAAAATAAAAACCAGAAAAGTATTTCTAGAAACCACTTGTTTTGGTTTTATGCATCATATAAAGCTTAACCATTCATAATTATTATGGAACAGATGAGTATAGTCACGATTTACTATTTTTTTTTCCGATCAAGATTTATAAGAGGTGAAAGATGGATGTCAAACTCACGTGGCAGATTCAATGATGCTGTAGTAAGAAGCACGGATCTGCATGGACTGGATGTTAGCCAGTAGAGTCATGAACTGCTCCCTGCTGGCAGGGGCCCCGCTAGACTCATGGATAAACTTGGTCTGCAATGTCAACATCAACAAATATCAACTTCCGACTCTACCATTTCCTTCTAGATCGGAGATGGAATGTGACTATGAAATATATAAATAACTTAATGTGAGATACATTGTTAATATATAATCAAATACAGTACTTGTTTGGGTAAGTCAGAATTGAGAGGAACGTACCTGAATCATATCCACCTCGACATTGAGGGGTACTCCCGGTACAGGCTGCTCAGGGGATGTGTGAACCAACGTCAAATCATTGCCCTGCAAATGCAAAACATCCAGTCAACTCTCTGTGAAAACAAATTGCATTTATTTTGGTAAATTGCATCTTTTTCTTTTAAGTGTCATAACTAACATATATGTATATAATATAAATAATTTTTCTCACCTCCAATCTGACATCTGGTTTGACAATGCCAGTACTGTCTTGGTCAAAGGGATATCTGAAGGTGATGGTGTAGATGAGCTTGCCGCCATAAGATGTCACTTTATTGCCTAGGAAGGAGAATGGTGCCACCCAGTACTGAGGCAGGCTCTGATCTATAATGTCCTCTGTCTGGACACGGACCTCAAGATCGCGATCATATTTATCCACCACAGGGTTGTTAAGGTTGGTTATTCCCCAGCCTTCCATGTCACGCACCTAAAATTACAACACACCATGTAAACAACTACAGTTCAATCAAAATAGTTCTGTGAAAAAATTATGTAAAGAATTAGCTGAGAAAAAAAAGTTGAGGATAGACATTGTTACCTGGCTTCTCCTGAAGGTGGAGCTGCGGCAGAGTTGAGTGGTGCCAAAGCAGAAACATTTGGTACACCCTGTGGGGTTCCTCTCCTCCAGATAGAACGTACTCTGCTTACACTGTGCGCACTGCGGTCCCTCGACATTGTCCTTACACAGGCAGTCAGCTGTGCTCTGGTCGCAGATGTCGTAGGTTGTGCCGCGGCTGTCACAGCTGCACGGCAGGCAGGAGGGGAAGCTGTAGTGGCCGGCGAGACAGTGGTTACATCTCCGACCCCCGACGTTAGGCTTGCAGCTACACTGACCAGTGTTGATATCACAGTCCAGATCATTGTTCTGTACACCGGTAGCATCACAGGTACACTCCTGGAAAACAAAGTCCATTTAATCAATAAAGATATAAATCAACTTTCATTATTTTGTTTCTGAGGTGCAAGAATTCATTCTTATATTTCACCACTTGCAATTTTTTTTCTTACCTCACATCCAATGAGTGGATCAAAGCCAAATGTCCTTGGAAGACATACGTTGCAATTGTCTCCTGTGACGCGTGGTGGACACACGCACTGACCACTGTCTGGATCGCACAGACCACTTGGACAGCTGCAGGCTGCAATGTAAATATCATAATATACTATGTAGGCAAATTATTCATCAGGCATTGGTGTCTGACATCCAGATTTTGTCTGCCCTCCAATCATACCTTGTTTCACTGGAAATCAATATCTCAGTTATTTCATGCAATTCTATCACAAAATGGTTTCCCAAGCATCATTAAAACAAGTCCTATTTTTTTCTTTTAGTGTTTGTGTTGTCGATGGTTAACTCCAATGAGATCTGCCATTTTGAAATAATCAAAACGTAAATCATTATACTTTTATCAAGTTATTAACAATTTTACAATCTATGTCTATGAAAATCTGCATTTGATCTAATTATGGAAATACCTGGGACTTCTAAGTGTATATCAAAGTTATAAAAATGACAATGACATGGTTCGTACAATCAGCACAAAGTGGGATTTCTTACTTTCCTGATGTGTCATACAACAACATAATTCACTGAAATTAGTAATAAGAGCTGTGCATTTTGAAAGGCTGTTCAAAATATATTTTCCTTAGAACTGTTCTTATAAAGAACTTTTTTTTTTTAAAGTCGGTTATGAAATCAAACACCAATCAAGTTCTTTCTTGGCATGTACGAACCCTGCAATTGTAACTATAGTAAGAACTATGTCACAGACTAGTGAATTGCTGGATTCTTGAAATGATAACTAGGGGTCTATTTTATCCTGGGGTGGTAACTTTTTTCTGCAAAGCTGAGTAAGCATGCATATATATATAGCAAGAGCATAAAGTATGAAGCCTCACTATGATAAACACTGGGTATGGGTGATATACACATATTCATAGTGAGAGAAGAATTACCTGCACTTATTTAACGTAGAGTGAAACAAACTTTTTTAGGGGGTTAAAGATTTTCACTTGACTGCAGTAATAATTTACTTTTAAAACTAAATAAGCAGATTTCCCTGAGATTATAAGCAATTGATTTTTACAATATTTGATATGTACACTTTCTATTTAACAAAGGTTTTTATTCCTATTTACTGAATACATGACTTTTTTGTATGAGTGTAACCTCTCTGGAGAATGGAGAAATGTGAAATATGTTTCCGGAAAAATGCTGAAATATTGCTGATTCTGTCATTTGTAGTGTCCTGAAATTTCTTTGGTATCTTGCTTCTTTATAAATGTGGCATATGGAATGTAATGTGTCTTTTTTATCTCAGGCATATTGTTAACATACATCAACATATTGTAAATATTAATGTATTATTGCATTAGTGGATCTGTTAATATTGCTCTTTCTAACTTTATTCTGATTTTAACTGAGATAATATGGAACACTCATGATGGTATTCTTGTGGACTTTGCAAATATTGTCATCAGTGTCACTGAAGCTAAGTTTTCATGATGAGCATAGTGTAATTATGTATTGGATCACATGCATGACAAGTTTTTTTTTCTGTAAGAGATCACCTAACTTTGGAAGCGAAACACAGGAGTAAGGAAGATTCCTGGGATATTGAAAAGTTTAAAAGGGTAGAGCGGCGAATGAATTCGTGCCATTTTTGTTACTGGGAAAATCACTGCTGATAAGGGAAGCCAGGCAGAGAAAACAGTGTTACCATGATGGCCAAAAGTTGGTCAAATATTGCATCAAAATCTCTTTTGGGCCAAACACATAAGGTACACTGATTATTTGTGTCTAGCATTCTCACTCTAGTTTTTATCATATATGTGACCAAGAAAGACTGAAGCTAGATCAAACCTACCGGTACCGGGTATATAAGCAAAGATAAGCAACACAAAGCTGTGGAAACAAGGGTGATGGGGGAAAAGTGGTGGTTGGGTGCTTCACTCCAAACGCACATCAAAACTTTGGATATATGGGTATATATTTACATGAGGATATATATTGCTGTAAACTGTGAAAACATTTTTTTTGGCACACAGGACCTACCTCACTCAGACTTTCCAAGAAAGACAGTTAGTGTTGAAATGTGGTGATCAAAAGGTGAGAAGAGCTGAAAGAAACCTAGCATTCACCAGTCAACTGTTAGCATTCACCTGTCAATTGTTAGCATTTACCTGTCAATTGTTAGCATTTACCTGTCAACTGTTAGCATTTACCCATCAACTGTTAGCATTTACGAGTCAATGGTTAGCATTTATCAATCAATGGGTCACATTTACTGGTGTATGGGTAACATTTACCAATCAATAGTTAGCATTCACCAATCAATGGTTAGCATTTCCCAATCAATGGTTAGCATTTATCATTCAATGGTTAGCATGAGCTAGTCTTTTGTAAGTAACTCTTCTTTTGATTGATTTGGGGGGCCAGAGGTCACGATGTCTTAAGCATGGCCCTGCTCGCTCAGTGTACCACCAATCTCAGGACATACACATCATCTACATCATTAAAACACACTTGACAAAATCATACATTTATGCATATATTTGAGCGAGTCTTCAGTTCTGCTGTACACATCCCCTGATTCCATACGTTAATTTGAACATGAAGATTTCCTAGTGGAGCAAATTCTTCCATTCCTGCACCATAACTTCCAGTTCTTCTTCAAGTTCTTCTCTGAGATGATCTCCGGTGTTGACCATTCATATATCATGATTAATCCTTATCTTTGTAATTATAACTCACTATTTCCATCATTTGGATAAAGCAAATACTAATTATTAAGCCTCATCAGGAGGTTAGTATATAACTTATGGGGTAAGGAATAGATTCAAAATGTTATATGAATACACTAACATTGTTGAATCAGTTCATTTTATGTAAAAGACGCTCAACATTTACATCTGCTAATGAGTAACCGCAATAATAAAGTTCTAATAAGTAGTAGATCTTTATCAACTATTTCCCTGATGCAGACAGGTATAATGTTGAGCAAAACTTCCATAAAGTGAACTTCTGTTGATAAGTGTTCTACTTACGTTGGCAGTTGGGGAAGCCGTAGTAGCCGGTTCTGCACACTGAGCATGTTCGGCCAATCACATTAGGTCTGCACTGACACTGTCCGCCAAACTCATCACAATTAAACCTGAGAGAACCGTCACTGTTGCAGTCACAGCTCTTAGCTCCATTGTTGTACTCCGTCGTCAAGGAGAACACAGAGTCGCGGCAGAATGTAGAAGCTGCTGAACTGCATTCACAAAATGTACAACAATGTCATTACTATGTATGAATGAGCAAAAACAACAAAATCAAAGGCAAGATACAAAAAGATTAAGGTTGATTTATAGTTAATGGAATATATAAGACCTACTCTATATAGTAGTGGTTGCTGGTACATTTAGTGATGAAGACGGACGCCCAGTCCATGGGGAGGACCTCCAGTACATGAGGCTGGAAGTGTACGGCCTGAACTGCTGTCACATCATCCTGAAAGACAATTATGGATCTCTTAATTGTGTCATTTTTTTTCCCATCAGTGAATATGCCTGACTTTGGAGGTGAAACACTGGAGTAAAGAACAGTTGTGTGGGATTTAAATGTTGAATAGGGGAGAGTGGCAAAAGCATTCACACATTTTATATTACGGTAAAAATCATTTGTTATATCTATAGCCAAGCTATGAAAGCAAAGAAACCAAAATGGCCGACAGTTGGTCAAAGATTGCATCAAATTCTCTGACATTCTCTTGTGTAATAACATCATCTTACTGACTTCTCTCATCTATGATGGCCCCTCATCACAGAAATCAAACCAAAGAGTGAACCTTTAAAAGCTTTATACTAAAAGAGAAAGAAAAAAGTAGGTTGATACTTACAAGCCAGAGTGGTTTGCCGCTGTTGCTGGTGAAGGTGAGGACATAATCAAAGCTGCTGACCTGAACAGCCTGCTCATAGAGAACATCCTCAAACTGGATGACAGCACGGCACCCAGATACTCCTGGGCAATATGCTGCATGCAACTTGCCTGGAAATTCAATCAATCGTTACTAGACCTTCCATTAAAACATGCAAAAATTATTTTAGTGCAGGTTAAAAAATTCTGAATTTTTTTATTATTATTATTATAACAATATTATTATAACAAGATGCTGTCCCTCACTGTTGTAGCTATCCCTCACATGTGCAGCTGTCTCTCACTTGTGCAACTACCAGATGTGCAGCTGTCATTCAGTTGTGCAGTTGTCTCTCACTGTTGTAACTATCTCTCACCATGTGCAGCTATCTCTCACCATGTGCAGCTATCTCTCACCATGTGCAGCTATCTCTCACCATATGCAGCTATCTCTCCCCATGTGCAGCTATCCCTCACCATGTGCAGCTATCTCTCCCCATGTGCAGCTATCCCTCACCATGTGCAGCTATCTCTCCTCATGTGCAGCTGTCTCTCACTTGTGCAACTACCACGTGTGCAGCTGTCATTCAGTTGTGCAGTTATCTCTCACTGTTGTAACTATCTCTCACCATGTGCAGCTATCTCTCACCATGTGCAGCTATCTCTCCACATGTGCAGCTATCTCTCCCCATGTGCAGCTATCTATCACCATGTGCAGCTGTCTCTCACCATGTGCAGCTATTTCTCCCCATATGCAGCTATCTCTCCCCATGTGCAGCTATCTCTCACCATGTGCAGCTATCTCTCTCCATGTGGAGCTATCTCTCCCCATGTGCAGCTATCTCTCACCGTGTGCAGCTGTCTCTCCCCATGTGCAGCTTTCTCTCCCCATGTGCAGCTATCTCTCACCATATGCAGCTATCTCTTACCATGTGCTGCTATCTCTCAATCTGAGCAGCTATCTCTCACCATGTGCAGCTATCTCTCCCCATGTGCAGCTATCTCTCCCCATGTGCAGCTATCTCTCACCGTGTGCAGCTATCTCTCCCCATGTGAAGCTATCTCTCACCATGTGCAGCTATCTCTCACCATGTGCAGCTATCTCTCCCCATGTGAAGCTATCTCTCACCATGTGCAGCTATCTCTCAAACTGTGGAGCTGTCTCTCAGTATGTGGAGCTGTGTGCTATCTCTTATTTATGCAGATATCTCTTATTTATGCAGCTATATCTTATTTATGCAGCTATCTCTGATTTATGCAGCTATCTCTTATTTGTGCAGCTATCTCTCAGTTATGCAGCTATCTCTTATAAAAATATCTGCATTTCACCCATATAGACCCCTTTGTGCAAAACCTTGTAGGGCCTCAATAAGTAGGTCAATAAATAGGTCAATTTACCGATGGTTGAAAACAAAGCTCTAATACAGAAATATAGGCATATTTGAGGTAATTCTCATTTCTAATGTAATTGTGACAACAAATAACTGATAATTGTGCCATTCATAATATGCTAAAAGCGCAACCCTTCACATAAACTTGCAAAACAAAAGTGAAGTGGAGATTAGTTTAGTGTCATTTCCACCAGAGGGCAGGCAACGTAGTGACGGAACAGCGAGATCAACACACTCTTATCAGTGGCGAATTTTGTCGCGGCCAATACCTCATATAGCAACTTTTTTTCTTTTTTTTCAAATCTCGTCACCCTTCCTCTCTGATCACGTTCATGCTTTTTTTATATATGTATGTAACTAATCTAAGAAATGCGATCTGTAAAATATTTCTTGGAACATTTTGCTGTAAAATCTCCAACTACTATTTCTCTATCAAATTCACAATGTCTTGATTGATCATTACAGATGATGAACATTTACCATTACAATACTCTGTGAGTACTGACCTTTGTTGACGACGCCATCTTGTGTGAGATTGACCTGAACATCGAAGCCTGTGTGATATGGCTGGTAGTAGTGGACAACATACACATAGGCTCCAGGGTTGAGTACCATGGCCTTCACACTGACCGTAGGCTGAATGAAACACAGTCATTAGGTGCACAGTAATATTACTGTCATTAACTTAATACTGGATCAAAATCATGCCATATACTGTATACAGAGAAAAATTCGCGCCTAGTTATTTTCGCGCCATCGCCGTTTTCGACAGGTTCGCGCCGTTTTATTTTCATGAATTTTGGATTTCTGAAATCTATGGATTTCACAGATACTGCACGCGAAATCCGCTTGTTGATATCTTGTTTAGAAGCAGAGAAAATCGAGTTTGAAATCTGCTAATATTTGGAAAACAATGTCGTTTTGTGCTTCATATACAAGGTAATTCTGTTTAAATCATAACTGACATGGAGAAACATTTTATTTTTGTTAATCAGGACCGGCAATTCAGGCATCTGGTACAAATTTTGGGCTCCTAAAACATCGATTATCTCAGCTGTCACTGGGTCAATATGGTCATGCTTGGTATCAAAATGACCGGGAGAGTCCCCTCTTCAATTTCGCGTCCATTTAATTTCGCGAATGACGTCCTGGCGTGAATTAACGCGAAAATAAAAAGGTCGCGAAAATTTGTCTGTATACAGTACCATGGAAAAATGACTAAAAACCAAAATGTTACCTTATATAAGCATTAAGTGTATAGTATTTTTTTTTCCTTTTGTGATGTTTTTGTTTGGAAGGAGTTATGTATTTAATCAAGTACATACCGAGATGCTGTCAAGTTTGATGACCTTGACATTGAGGTCAAGGATGTGGGGAGGCACGTCTGTAGCCACGCGATCCTCATTCGGGGGAGATTCAACTTCCACGTGCTGGGAACCAGTTGGGGTCAGAAAACTCAGCTCAACGCAACTGAAACATAATTATCACTTGTGATTACAAAAAGCTCACCAAGGAAGCCATCAGAGTGAAGTCATCATGTCTGCTCTGCTGGAAACTGATTAATATAATATGGCTACTATCGTTAAATCGTTCCAATTGGGTGTTGCAAAATATTTCTGTTCACACTTACTGTTTGTCCATCATAATACATTTGAGTGTTGGCTTGATAAACTCAATATTCCACTGATTGAGAGGGATTGCAATCACAGAGTCCTGTAAGACACAATTTATGCTATTGATGTAGTAATTATCAAACTTCTGTAAAATGCAATTGGTATGGTCTTTATTTGGTAATATTCAAACCAGAGTACTAAGCCTATAGGAAAAATTATTTTAAAAAGATACTTACAATAGCAAGATCTATGTCAGATCTGCCAGTCAGAGTGATGCTGGCATAGGTGCCATCGATATTAAATACCAGGTATTCACCATCATCATTTGTTATCAGCTGACGACACATGGAACTGAAATAAATAAAATAAAAAAATTCATGAAAAGACAAATATATTTTGAACTGAACAAAGAAAATCAGGACAAGTCTTTTTTCACAAAAGAATATACTAAATTTTGGAGGTGAAACACTAAGGTTAGAAACGGTCATGAGGGATTAAAATGTGGCACATAAATAGGGCATGCCTGTGAATGCATTCACACCTATTGTGTCAAGGTCAAAATCATTTGTAGTCGCTGCAGTTTAGTTGCGAAAGCACTTAAAACATTGTGGCTGTAAGTTGGTCAAATATTTCATCAGTATATCTTAAGGACCTAACAAATAATGTATAAAATCACTTATAAAATGAAATGAAATTTACCTGTATGGACATCCCTGTAGGACAAGATTGCCCCTGTCACTAGTTGGGACAGAATCGCCACGCTCGTCACGGGCCTGGTACATGATATCCACGTCTAGGTCCTGGTTACGTCCCATCACAGTGCTGTGGTACTGCACGATGAACACATACTCTCCTGGTTGAGGAATCGGCAGATTCAAGTGCAACTCAGTCTGAATAATAAACATCAAAAAATGATTTATAAACAAAACTCAAGAGGTCATCTAATATCCAAAACATTTTGAGAAAATTTGATTGACTAGAAATAGTTGAATATAATTTGATGGCTTCACACTCAATAATAACCTTTATGTGGTTTAAAAAAAAAATTATTTTCACAATTGTCGGCGTTTCTATGGACATAACTGTTGCCTTCTACATACCTGGAGCCTGTTGAGGTAAGCCATGTCAGAGGTTCCTAACTCATCACAAATGTTAGTGTCTGGGAAGAGCTGTGTTCTCTCTTGCTGATTGTCCACCCGGACGTAACCAGTGTCGCCACCTACCATTGGGTACGATGATACATCCACATACACAAAGTGCTTACACCTACAATCCAGATCATTCCATTAAATCAAAATGAGATTGTTTTGAATACCTAGTGAAAAATGTCTGCTAGAATATTTAAGAGGCAAAATTGTTTTTTTCTTTTAACATAAACAATAAAACAATAAGGGTTTCAATATGTTAAAATTGCAAATGCATATTTTACACATTTGGTTATATTGAGAACATAATATTAGAGATATCAATCATGTAGTTTTATTTACTGGTTCAAATATGTAAATCAGCTAAAATACTGATTAAAACATATTTTATCCAAATGCCCAATTTTGCTAAGTGATCACTGATGTTATCAGAGAGCCAGGAGCATCTTTCATGAATGATACATATATTTATAGTTATGAACTTACAGCTCATCATTGAGTGGTACTGTGCAGGGGTTGTTGATTCTCTTCTGAAGAATGCTGGCCTCATAGTAGGACTGTGGCAGCAACACCAAGTAGTCCTGTAAGAGAAATCTTCTGCCTGTACATTCCGTATTGACCTTGACTTTATTGACAATAGCTGATATATGCAAATAACTAACTTATAAGATATTCAAGAAAATTAAGTTTCTGACATGTATTATTGCATCTCTTACGTTAATTACTGTATTTAATTTTCTATTTGGCACCAAAATAAACTAACCACAAAGATGCTCTCGTGGGTCTTGAGGGAAATAGTCCATCTGCCTGGGTTGAGCACAAAGGTGCTTCCAGAAACAGTCACAAACTTGGGTCCGAATGCCGGCTGGAACATGACTGTGCTGGTCTGAGGGACGTCTGTGGGCCGCTCCGGAGTGACTGTCACCTCAGCCGTGATGGCGCCAAGGTTGCGACTCACGTAACGGAAGATAAGACGATAAAGGGTCGGCTTCTCAATCTCCACGTCCACCAGTACCTCATCCTGAATAAAAACAATGATAAAGATAATTTTATTTTTCATCGATCATTGGAACAAGATACATAAGCTCATACCTATTTATGAATAATATCACATACACACAAACCGGATTATTTATTGCATAATATCAACATCTGGTTTGTGGAAAATGTTGATCATGCAAAATGGTTATGGTTGTTTGTGGAAAATGTTGACTATTTTTGTTTGTCCTCTTCTATACATTTTTGTCAGTTTAATCAGCAACATTTCTGTACCTGGATCTTTGAGAAAATGGCATATCCTCTCCATGAGTAATCTTGGAAGACATCATCATCAAAAGCATATCTGACTGCTCCTCCACTGGCTGTGCGACCATCCTCCAGCTCATACCTACAGCCACGAAGAATCAAAACCATATTATTCCTCCTATCTTATAAAATATGATATCAAATGACTGGAAACAAATGCCATAAAGTGATTATAGACATAGATTATTGTGTAATTTTGATAGTGACCTGTGTTGGTGGAGGGTTGGGTAGAAGTGGTTGGTGAGTGGTCGGTCGCATGTCCTCCCTACAACCCTTGGTCTACAGTTACACTGTCCACCATCCTTCTCACACACATGGTCAAGAGATCCTCCAACCACACATCCACAATCTGAAAAAAAAAGATATCAATGTTCAGCTATTCTAATTTCCTACTTTATATTTGAATTCATCACATCTCTTGCATGTCTCAGATATATTTTTTTTATTTAGATACAGTAAATTGTCTCAAATGTAAAATAATTCCTTACACTATTCCTTGTGTGTTAAATTAAATGACAATTCCTTGGGTTGACTGACTTTGTACTATATGTTTGAATTTTGCCATCAATTCTAATGCAAATCTCAGAGACAAAGTAATATCTTACATTATCAAGTTTGAACAAAATAGGTTCTCACCGTCGCATCCAAACACGTTGTACTCCTGGAGGTTGTAGGTTCCATCCCGACACATATCACACCTGCGGGTGTTAGTGAATGGCTTGCACACACACTGGCCTGTAGATGTTTCACACTCTCTGCTTCCTCCCACAGTACCAGGTCTATAGCAACCACAGTCTGAAACATACAGCCTTCTCATTAGTACAGCAATCACAAATGACCATTAATGGTTTAAACTAAAAAATATACATATTTAGATAGTGTACCTACAGCCTTCACGTTATGACACCAATCATGAATGATGTTTATTTTAATAGTTTAAACGAAAATATATTCATGTTTTGATATTTCAGTCTTTAGTTGATTCCTAAATTCTTAATGTTAGTACTCAAATCATATACAAAGATTCGTTTTAATAGTTTAAACTATATATATTCATATTTAGATATGTCAATTTGTACCTTCACATCCCATAGGGTTGTTGATGTTGAGGTTCCAGTATCCCATCTTACACTGCTCACAGATATGTCCCTGAACGCGTTCCTTACACTGACACAGCTGACCGGTCACTCCTGACCCACACCCTCCCAGAGGGTAGCCAGGCACCTCCTGGGCTCCAGCTGGGTTACAGTTACATTCTGAAAGAGACAACGCAAAATATCTCACAACTTGAAACAATCATCTCATATTCAAATTATTACTTATAAAAAGATCATCAAGATTCATGTTCCTGCATACCTAAATAATATTGAAAGAATGAGACTTTTTTTAACAGAAATAATCTTCTGTCTTTAAATGTTGTTTTTTTTTATATGGTTGTGTTTTTTATAATAGAATTGATGACACATTGGTGATAGATTATAGCTTAGTTTCTCATCAAGAAATATATGGTTATAATTAGAAAGTTGTGTTTATAATGTTTAATATATCAATTCATTACACTAACCTTCGCACATGGGATAGTTGTAGTAGGAAGGCCTACACTTGTTGCAAGTGAGTCCTTCAAATGTCTGACGACAGGTACACTGTCCGAGTTCATCACAGCCAATACCATATGCTCCGTAGATGTCACAGTTACAGGCTATAATCAGGAGAAAAAAATAAATGACTTTCCTTTTCATTTTTAACTAATTTTAAGTAACGTAACTCATTGCTTAATTTTTTTATTTTTCCATAAAATTTATATATTGTATTAATAAGAATTTATAAAAAAAATTTAAACATCTGTTTAATAAATTTTTTTTATAATAATTATTAATATATATATATTTTAAAATAATAATGAAAGTGTTTATGCATATTGGCAATTACATTCATTTTTATGTTGGGTATTTTTTTAAACAGAAATTTAATAATGTTAGCAAGGGAAGTTTGGTACTCACGTGTACATTCTGGGTACTTGAAGTAGCCTGGGGCACACCTGTCACACAGCAGGCCAGAGAAGTTAGGCTTGCAGATACACTGCCCATTCTCATCACAGTCATCCACCTGAGATCCTCTAGCATTACATCCACACTCTGAAAATTATACTTCATTATGTAGATTTGTGAAAGTAAATATAAATACTCTTTTATAAGGGAGCTTTTTTCCATGCCTACATAAAATGTTTGCAATTTACTCACTAAAATCAATTTTCTTCTTTTGTATTCTCATTGGCCTTGATAAATGTGAATTAAAATGAAATGAAATGATTCAAAATAATATGAACTGATGGTAGGTTGGTTGATTTGTATGATTTGTTATGATTATCCACATTACAACATTGTCTGAATACAAAATACTGCATAGATAGTATCTCAAATATCTCAGGTTGTTTTTTCTTTTTTTTCTTTTTTCACTCAACCAAACATGATGTGGCAAACCATTAATAGGGACTCACCCATGCACCTGGGATACCTATAGAAGCCAGCATCACAGCGATCACATCGTGGGCCGCCGAAGCCAGGCTTACACAGGCACTGACCATTGTACTTGTCACACATCTCCAGGGTGGAACCGGTCGGATCACAGTCACACACTACACACAAATATACATAACACTGTACTGCATACACATGCAACTATACTTCTTCCATCTAACTCAGGGTCATTATCATCAAGATGACTAATCATTATCATCAAGATTATTTAAGAAAAAATCTAATTGAGGCATGTTGTCTTGAGTGGTGATCAAAGATATGATTGGTCCTGAGATATTAAATCTACTCACACTGGCATGCTGGGTAGGCATAGAATCCATCACCACACGTCCCGCAGTCTCTGCCTCCGTAGTTAGGCTGGCAACTGCAATGTCCGTTCTGGGGATCACAGTAAGCACTGTTAGATCCTAACTGATCACAAGCACAAGCTGCAAATAAGGAAAGAAATATAGGTTATGCTAAGTGAATAGAGTGCATTAAAACATATAAACTGCCTCTCCTGTTTGCTAAATAAAAGTTCCCGATGTATCTTTACTTCTTGCAAATATTTTCTTTTATTGCCTTGGATCTTTCATCACTAGCTGATGTTTCTTGCAGCAGAAGTGTCAAATTATCAAATATCAAGTTTAGTCAAAAATGTAAATGTCTCTGCATATACTCACACTGGCATTGAGGAAATCCATAGTAGCCATAGGCACAACGATCACAGTGTGGGCCAGTGTAGCTCGGCTTGCAGGGACATTGCCCACCGCGAGCCTCGCACACCTGTCCCTCTGTCCCGTTGAAATTACACTCACATGGCTGACAGGCTGGGTAACCAAAGAAGCCAGTATTGCACCTGGAAATATCATCCACATTACATTATGCAGGATTGCACGAATACAAGGGTGACCAATTAGACATTACTCCAGTTGCATACTTCTGCACATAAAATTCATGACAGAACAATTCTTTTCTAATAAAAAAAAATCTTTTAAATTCATTAACGAGGATTAAATGAAAACAAGTGTGACAAATTAGACTTAATTTTGCAAACAATATCAAAGCAATGATGGAGCTATTCGTTTTTAATTCTCTGAATGATGTTTTGCGTTACAGTGGTGAACGTACCTATCACAGTCAGGTCCAGCATACTCTGGTCGGCAGATACAGCGACCTGTCTCCTCCTCGCATGCCCCAGTGGTGTAGGTCAGGTCACACTGACATCCTACACAACACACAATACTTCATTAAGAACAATCTGACAGGCAGTAATAGAAACAAGCACTTGCCAACTAGCCAAAGCTAGTACTAAATCCATTTGGGTAGTACTAAATCAGCCCTTATCTTGTTAAATTTAATCATTCACTTGCCAAAAATCATCAGTTGGTTAGTACTGCTGAAAATCTGCTTCTGTCACTGACAGGGCTAAATAAGATTTATTCTAAATAAAGAAAATCACCAATCCCTTTAATGATTTTCACACACAAAAAAAAACATTCATCTGAGTCGAAGACCAGATAAGGAGAAATAGTTAGTAAGGCCCTGAGCCTGGAGGAATAGAACGGTCATCAGTCAAGACAGGATAAGATGGAACAACTTTTAAGTTTGCCTAAGATAATAAATATATATTTTAAACATTGATTAACAAAAAAAAACCCAGCAAGTGACTCAAGACTGAAACCATTTTGATAGGAACTTACGGACGCAAGCATTGATATCATTGTGGGACACGCCATCAGGTCTGAAGTACCCATCCCGACACTTCTCGCAATTGATGCCCTCGGTGTTGTGCTGACAATTCTGACACACTCCTCCGCCCTCATAGCGACCACTGATGTCCAAACTCTGGCGATTGAGAGCCACCTCTTCATCGTACACACACTCCGTACTGTGGTCGTGACAATTACAAGCTATGGAAAACAAAGATATTCTCATGTTATTCTTGATTTAATCTGACATATTAACCACTGCATTCATTTATATATTTCACATATATCTATGGCTAAGTTGCACTGATATATTGTCCCTTCAGTTTTAATAATACTACTGAAATAGTTTTTAAGTAATAATAGAAAAGTAAATTTTGAAGAACAATATTTTATATCACTATATTTCTGTAATATCATATGAATTTAAGCACTCACGTTCACATTCATTTATACTGTGTATAGTTGCAGGTCGCCAATTTTTCTGGACAAAACCCGGACAGCATTTGTCACACTGATCCCCACACGTGTTGTGTTGACAACGACATAGGAGTTTGAAGGGGTCAAATGGGTCAGTCTTGTCACAAATCTCAGCATGTCCATTACACACACAACGTCCTCCAATAGATATGTCCTTGATACTGTAGAAATACTAGAAAGACAATACAAGTTTATTCAAATGGTTTGTTGGATTCTTCATACAATGACATAAATATAGTTGACTGCCTCAATGGCTGAAGCTGGAATCTTCTTCCAAGATGACAGAAGGAATGGAAAGGTCCTCTGACTGTACGTGATAGGCTGACAGGACTAGTAAGGTCCTCAGTCAAGACAGGATGAGCAGAAAGGACTGGAAAGGTCCTCAGTCAAGACATGATGAGCAGAAAGGACTGGAAAGGTCCTCAGTCAAGATATGATGAGCAGAAAGGACTGGTAAGGTCAAGATTATCATCTGAAGGAAGGATTGGAAAGATCATTAATCAGGAACAACTGGTTAGGTTTTGTGAGGTCCTGTTAAGGCAATAGGTATTTTGCATTTCTCTGTAAATATGTGTGCCTAAGTGTTCATCAGGATTCAAACCTAGATGCTTTTAAAGTCAAAATTATTTCAGTTTACAACTTGGAATACCACAATTCAATGTGACAGATCTGATAAGAATATTTATAAACAAATCACCTGTTGAAAATCAATGATATAGACATTTTTATACTGTGCAGTGGTAATGTAGTATGTTTCCAGACCTGGTTATTTATACTCCAGTGTTTGTTTAGTGTGGGGTTTGGCTGCAGCATGTCTCTAACATAAACTGTTTACCTAAGCACTGGGAGAATTATCTTCTTGCTTACAGCATTCATCAGAGTAAATCTACTTGGCTTTATCTCAGAGTCTAGTGTACTGTTTATACTCTCTACACAACATTTGCCTTATGATCCTGGTAGGAATCTTATATATCTTAACCCTATTACTCAAGACAAGTCAAGCATTTTACCTCAAAGTTAATCTTTAAATGACAAGGCAATATGATTTTCAGTATACAGGCAGAAGCTTGTCCTTGGTAAAGCAAATATTTGTATCACATGATAAAAATATCCAAGTTCTGTTTCCAAGGATTTTATGTTCCAATTTCTATTATCCATACTTTGAATATACCCTAAATTAATCATTTAGGTTAAACATTTTAGAAAACAGAACAACTGTTTAATTGTGGGAAGTACTTTTAAGTGTGTTATTCTTCTGTATAGTTCTACTACAGTCACTGGACAAAGTATTTCCAATTTCATTTCAATAAATATTGTGTAGTGTTTTGCTTAATATCACCTTTATATCACCTCATTTTAAAAATTATCCTCTGGACCTTGAAAATAGCTAAAGGTCACCCAATATCATACCTCTCAGAGGTACATCACATCTGTTAAGTCATATTGATATTGTTGTAATATAGCAAGTGAAGTTGCTCTTGGGCTGGTTTTGACCTTGACCTTGCCCCAATGTCATAAAAAGCACATCTAAATAAATTGTTGCCATTGGATATTTACAAATATTTACATGGTGTCAAGTATTAATCTTCTCTGATTTGTAAAGGATTAGATTCTCAATATTTTAAAAGTTGTGACCTATATGGCCTTGAAATTGGTCAATGTGACCTAGTTACATCAATTATTCTAGAAATTATTGACAAATAGATTGTGTAAGATAAATGTAGTGGGAATAAAAGCTATATTCAGTATTTTAAAAACATCCAAAAAATGCACATTTTAAAAATCTGCTCCTGTGACTTTGAAAACAGCCCAAAACCACTCAGTATACAACTCATCTGAGCACTTTATAGGTCATATCATATTTTAAGAAAATAAAGCATTCACAAGCATGTTAGTCCTATGCTGGCCATGACCTTGACCTAAATGAGAAAGAAAACAAAGTGTGGCAGCTAACACTGTGGAAACGGAGCTAGAACAGTTTGTGCTGACTTAATTAGGTCAAAATAAATGTGCTTACCCTCCTGGTGACGGTGGGGTCCTGCCGGGCAATGGCCATGAGATGTCCGAGCAGTGTCTTGGTTCTCAGCAGCCTCAGTCTCACATTGGTGGCCCGGGTCCATTCTTGAAGTGTGGAAGCATAAGAGAAGTTCTGTGCACTCGGACGTCCATTCACCAAGGATACGACAATCTTAAATGACCGAAAATATTTCATTTACAAAACTATACATCATTTAACCAGAATTTGCATGAGAATGAGAGCTATATACCTAACATATAAATTTGTATTTTACTATTTTGAAATTCAGGAATATCACTAACATAATGCAACTGCTATTTGGGTTCTTCCAGTGTTTTCTCATTGATCAAGGGCTACTATTTAACCAATAATGGATGGACCTTTCCAGTACCAAACAATGACTGAAACTATTCGGTTGTATTCTTTATTTTCTTTTTTGTAATTCGTCTTTTCAATATACATTAAATATTGGCTCTTATTAAATCTATTCTTTAAAAATGCACCAGAGGCTCTTTTTTAAATAAACCCTAACTATATCATTTATGAATGGCAATTAATTATTGCAATTAATAAGAAAGAAAATCCCATAATAATAAAAATCCCATTGTAAGCTGCTTACCAAGAGCTACTTAAGTTTGAAAGTCATTACACCATTCTTTAGTAAATAAATACATGAACAATTTAAATAGCTTAAACTGTTATTCTATTGAATTTGATGACAAAGAAATCATTAAGACATACTTTGATGTATGTAATATGTATAATCCAGAGAGAGAATATACCTGACTTTGGAAGTTAAACCTGGAGTAAGGAACAGTAGAAGGGAATTAAACAAAACTGATAAGGGCATGGTGGCAAAAGCATTTTACCAAAGCATTGCGTTAACGGTAAAATCATTTGTAAAATCAGCTCCTGTGACCTTGAAAATAGCTCAAGGTCACTTAGTATAGAACTCATCTGAGCCCTTTTTAGATCATATCATATTTTCAGAAAATAGAGCATTTACAAGCAAAGTTGGTCCTATGCTGGTCATGATGTGCTAGTCAAGCTATGAAAACATGGTGGCTGTAAGCTGGTCAAGGTTTGCCTCAGAATTACTTCCTTACACGATGATTTATCAAGATTGATTACGCTTAAATAAAGGGAGGCAATAGTTGATTTTTATTTACCTCTCCGCCTTCCAGTGGTACAACCGTGGAGTATTTGGTTGTACAGACCACAGAATCATCTTCCCGGATTTTTTCCTCGTAGTTTCCTGCTCCGAAGAAGTTGTGACAATCGCTGCGGGTGTCGGCAAAGTATTGCCAGGGTTTCCAGGTTTTGCCATAATCTGTGGATCGCTCCAGAGCGAATACTCCAGGGCGGGGAGAGTTTGCCATCTTGATGAACACATAGGCAACATGGAATTCCTGCAATTACAAGGAAGGAGATTTGAAAATCACATCTGGATTACTCCGGGTTGCCAATGTTAAAATAAAATATTAACCTTTCTAAAATGGTTTTATTCTTATTTAGTTATGTAACATCAAAAAACTACATGCTAAATGTTTAACAGACTCTTGGATTTTTGGATTACTCTAGACTGCCCATGTATAAAAAATAAAAATATTAATCTTTCTAAAATGGTTTTATTCTTATTTAGTAATGCAATAGTATTGCTTAAAATACCAAAAAAAAACTAAAAGAACTATTTTTTTTACTTTTTCACCCAAACAGCAAAATGATAATCATGATCTGTCAAAAAGACATGTACTTTTCAAATTGTTTGCAAAAACCAAAACTATTTTTAAAAGATTACAGGAATCTGTCTTGTCATGCAGACATGACAAAATAGTGACACATGAATATATTTGCCCCTTGATTTTGGTCAATGGCCCTATGATCATATTTGGTCACATTTATTTATGATCAAATAGAAGATTAGCTTCAAAATTTGAACAAGGAAAACATATCTATATAAATTTAAGTTTATTGCTCAATGGCCATTACTAACTATCTCCCACCAGACTTCAAAATTGACACATGCATGCTAAGCTTGTGTACAATTCTCATTAAAAGTGGCAGGGAAATGTCACAAATAGCATTGCTCACCAGGGGTCACTGTGTAGCTATCAGACTTTCTCCCCACCCACCCACCTCCTGTGGTCTTGTCCCATATTGTACCACTTCCCTTGCCATTTCCACCCATAATACTCAGATATGTACTGTGGATACTTAGATACTTCCACAAACAACATTTAGTACATGATGGTATTTCCTTCCCTTAGATAATTGGATGATTCAAAATAAAATCTTTTTTGGGGTATGTTTTTATTTATTATCATTGGAATCTTAGCTTTCTTATTTCTGCTTCCCTCCATTAAATAAATTAACTTCACACATGTAAACTTGATTTTACACGTATATGCAATTCATACAGTTGCGGGTGCATAATATATTGGGTTGCACTCTCCAAACACTGGAATATCCAAAAGGGGTAGACATATGGTGTTAAATTAAAATGGAAGTCTTGCCAGAATTGCCACTTACTGTGGGTGGTCTTGATCATAAAAATTAATTGCTGTTATCTGTGCAATCAAAGGTAATTATTTTAAATGCTATGGCAAAAAAGGAATGGAGCATCAAAATTACACTCTAATATAATTGTGAATCTGTTGTGAATGTTTTTTCGGTTTTGGACAATTGGATCCTTTACTTTTTGCTTGTTACCTAAGCCTGTACAGTTTAGGTATATAGTGTACACAAGCCAGAGCCAGAGGTTAGAGCTGAGAGTTGACGTGAATGGTGAAGCGTATCAACTGTGAGGTGACCCCCGGCAGCAATGTAGCAATCATCCCATTCCCCGACACTCACTACTACCACTATACTTGGCATGCTAAGCCACATCGGGACCATCATGCCTGGCTGAACACACACACTTGTCTCCACATACCCCCAATAAACTAACCACCGCATAGCAAAGTACTGCTATTACACTCTGGTTTAATGTGCCCCTCTGTTTCTATATTTACATATATAATGCTTATAATCAATCTGTTTGTGTAAATTATGAAAATATTGGAAGTTACGTATTTTTTTATCACATCATAAAAAGAGGACAAATATGTTAAAATCACAGATGGCAGAAAGGTTAAATGTATTCTTAAAGTCATGCTGAATTTTGAGACAGTTTCAAAGCTCAGAATCTCAAAGCATCAGGAGACTTTACAAATTTCTTGATCACACTTGTTTTTTTTTAATGTTTCTTTTTCACATTTGTAAAAATTGTTCTCGTTAACATTCTGTCTAATCTAGATAGTTCCCCGTTGGTCTCTTTTAAGTTAGTATGAGTCTGACATTATGGCCAAAGGCTAATTGGGACAGATATCCTTGGGCATGTTATACACATTCCCAGTGGCCCTGATACTTGGCAGCTGGTGCGACCTCCTTTACTAATGGCCGCTAAGATAGACACGCCCTGCAGCCAAGTTCCCAACCAAACATATCAATCACCAACTATCATTATCTTATCATTATCTTATCAATATCAGTCTTTAAAAATCAAAGAATATGATTTGTATTCATGACATTTAATGGTTTCAAAAGGATTTGATGGATTATTCTGCATCAGAAACAGAGTCAAAACCATGCATTGTCAAATCCATATATTGTTAAAGCCATATATTGTCAGCAACATATATTGTTAGAACCATATATTGTCAAAACCATATATTGTGATAGAAAAACTGTAGGCATGTATCAGTAACATGATCTGCTTGGACATTCCATGTGATTATGGCTTCCTGATCAAAGGGTAGGGGAAATGTCACTGTTGGTATCCAGCTTTTTGTTTATTCATGGATTGGGGACTTGCTACGCATTCAAGCAATTTGGTTATCTCGAGAACAGGGAACAGCTGGTCTGTAATATTTTAGTACTCAGATGGCCTTTTGTTTTAACCAATTATTCAAGTTTTAAACCAAATATTAAACAAACAATTGGTATGATGGAAATATCCTGATATTATAGAGCTCAAAAATGTTGATGTTTTCATTGTTCTATTTGTTAAAAGGTCAGATTTTTTTTTTAAAGTTTGTAAATTATTAAACAATATGTACCCAACATATACACCAATTATAACCTGACCTGGGACGAGAAAGGATTATAAACCCAGTTGTGATTGAAGAATTATCAAGACTAGCCAACATTCATCTTTTATTCAGCTTTTATATGTATGAGGGCCAAGATGTGGGCTTGAGTTTATATGATGCAAACTGGAGAGGGTAGTTTCCTCAATGGCATTCCAGTATGATGTGGTACTTGTCAGTGGGTGAACCCCGTGCAACCTGGCCCCTGCATCAGATTACAGCTCTGACAGCTTTCTGTGTAGTTTCCTCCATGCAGGCCACGGCTTCCCCTCAAACATTCGCATGGATTAGCATGCTGGGATGTGGGCTCGTTCCTGACACTTCAGTAATGTACACTCTCTTGAACTTGAGGTTTGTGATAAATGAGAACACTGTTCACTAAACAAGAATCTATACACATGTCACCCAAAGCTTGAATTGGATTAGGGACTGATCATTAGATAAAGGGAGGGGTAATTAAAAAAAAAAGATTAAAAGTTCACATTCGTAATCTTTATGGATGGGACAATGATTTTTTTACAACTAATAAAAATATTACCTTAGTGGAAATAAACTCAAAGAAATAAAGTTTAATCAAAACTGTCCCAAACTGTAGTTTCATTCCTTTTAAACTATGATTACACACTAATTATGCAAATTTTCTGAATAATCATAGTTTGCTTTAAAACAAATATTTTTTGTTAGATTTAGCTATATAAAAATAGGCTTATTGTGTTTGCTCTCGTTAAGTTCTGCAAAGTTCACCCCATCTCTTATCACACTTGAACAATAAAGTTGTGTGTCCAGATAAAGTACACATTGACCAAAAGGATTTGAGTGAGGATTATGTAATGAGAGGTAATCCACTGCGTCCACTTAGCTTCAGAGTGAGGGTCAAGTACAGGAATTCATGATCATGTGAAAATGATTTTTTCATTCATAGTTATGAGTATTTTTTCTTTCACGGGCCAGAAATTTTAGACAAATATTAGATTCCAAAGTGTATAATTTGGACAAGTTTTCTTCACAACACACTTGAATTATAACCATAAAGTAAAAAATAATTATATGGCTCGAATTGCATAATATAACTTATTTTACTTCAGGATTTAACATTTTGACATGATAAATTGAAAGGGCATTTTCATTGAGGGCCTAGAAATAGAGACCAATGCATCTCAGTAAGGTTGATCCAAACCTAAAAGACATATAGTGCTTTTCTTAAATTTATGTAACACTGAAGTTACCAAAATAGGTGAAGGGGTCAATGAATTTCTTTTCTTCTGATCATATAAAATGACCTACCTGTCCAAGATTCATGGTCAAATTGACCTCGTTGAACTCGATTCCTCTGGAGAGGGGAGGACTTTGCCACCATCTTTCTGTACCATCAAGGGCCTGCTGGGGCGGGTGACCCTGGTCTGGATCCTGGGGTTTACAGAAGTCACAAAGCTGGCCCTGGATAACCTCATAGTTACCAGGGATCTCTCCGGCCAAATCCGCTCCAGTTAACTTACAAAACAACTCCTCCTCATCGTCAATTCCTTCCCCGCATGTTGCAGTTGCCTCTATCTGTTTTCCGACGGCTAAGTTAAAGTATGGTGGCGTTAAAACTTGTGTATTTACGACAGAAACAATGTAAAGTAGTGTTAAAGTTAGCACCAGTATTTGGGCGGTAGTGCACACCGCCATGTTTCTGTCTCTTTGGGCTGGGGATGCCAGTACCTGTGTGAGGTAGTATGTGTGCTGGGTACATTAACCGCCTCACGCTCCGCCGGCAGCACCAACGTCGGGAGCGTGGCAGGTCAAAGGGGTGTAAAGCATAGTCATCTCGTAGCGGGATCTCAAGTTTGGGGCCAGACTAAATTATTTACTCGGGGAAACACTGACAAGAGTATGATACAAAAAGAGGTTTTTTTTTTTAAAGAAAAGACTTAAAGTTTAGTTTCATCATATTTAAGAAGCCAGCCTTAAATATATGTGGGAGAGGCAAAGAGATATCTTCTTGACCTTCCATTTTTTCTGGTAGATTTGTCTACAAGTCAGGGACTGATAATCTGGGACAAAAAAAATATGAGAGGGTCATGAATTGAAGATCCATATATGTGTGTCTGGTGCAAGATTAATAAAGTTTTTTTTCTGGTTTTGTCATACTGCAGACTTGACTGAGTTGCAGGCCCCTCCCTCAGAAAATGTATGGTTCATAAAAGACCTGTTTACCAAAAAGGTTCACGAGGGAAGGTACCAGGTAACAGTCAAATAGCAGTCCTGAGAAAGTTACCTAGAACCTCAGACTAGACATAAGGAAATGTCTGGGTGGAGGAGTGATTAGAAACAAACTGCTTGTGAGGTTCATATACCAGAAGACAAGGTCTATACATCATGCACATATATAAATTCAGCCTCTTTGATATCTTTCATAACACAATAAGTCACCAATTGCTTCTTTTGAGCTGACCATGTCTGTCACCGTTGATAGACTAATATTGTGGAGTCTTTTCATTTTTGTTTTAAATTATTTATATTTTCAAGGTTCCATATTTGATGTCTGCTAATCAAGACAAATATTGTGATATAAAACCATTTTTTTGTTCCATATGGGAAATAATCTTTAAAAAAAATAAATAACAAATCAAGAAAAACTTTTTCAGTCTTGAATGAAAAATAAGTTTCAAATCATTTCATGTCAATACTAAGAATGGTGATGCAAATCATTTTTAACAAGATAATAACATGGCCTATCATTATATTGCTCTCAGATTAAATGATTTACAAATCAGACTTCCATTTCAAATTTTGCACTACTCTTGAAAATCTAACTTCTTGGCTGTGCCATAGTTTATACAATTAGGGAGGGTGTCTTTCTGTCTGTACACCAAACTTCTCTGAAACTTGGTTGGATTTTTCAGCTAATTTTTGGTAGGATGAAGTACAGTCAGGAGATGAACCCCATTTATTTTATTTTCCATGACACTCAGATTTTTTCTTCAAATATTTAAATGATTTTAAACAAATAAAATGGCAAAGAGTGATTTGTTTCTCCCATGCATTCATACATGAAACATCTGGTGCCACATTTTGCTAATTTAAATATGGCCTTGGTTTGAGATTTCTGGAATGGTGGAGTAAACCCATCAATGAAAAGAAATCAAGAACTACCATTGCATATCACGTTTGCACAAGTACCTCAGTCAAGTTGCATGGTTGGAAAAGTGGATATCTGCTACTGAGTACCAGCCAGACTGGTTGTCAAAGGCAGTCCATGTAATACTCACCTCTACCTCAATAGAACTGAAAAGGTTGTTTATATAAACAAATATTCAAATAAATGCATAACTTTATCACCAAATAAAATATCACTTTCTCATCTGCAAACTCATTTCCATCACATGAACACCATAACGGTTTTGCTATGGAGTGACACCTGGTGGCTGATATGAACTAAACATTCCCCATGCAGTGTTGGCCAAGGTTAGCAATATAATAATAGAGAAAACACCTTGCTTTTTTTAAATTATGTGTAAAAAAAATTGATTTTTTAATAACAAGAAAGTTTTATTTTCTTCAACATTTTTCTTCTTTATTACCTTCAATATATTCCAACCATTCTGTACCTTATAACTGTACCTCTACAAGTATTCTTCTATAAAACAGGTATATAACAATTCCAGTGCAAAATGATCATGATTTAATTGTATATTGCACTAATTTACTAAACATACCCATAATATCTTCTCACACAATACAGCTTTAAATTATGAACACAATATTTTTTACATCAGAATTTTTCCTGCCATGCTATATTGGAATAATTAGTTTTAGGGACTCCTTCTTGTTTCGCACTCTATGGAATAATAATCTCATATTTATAAGCTGTTCAAACACTACAGTTTAAGACCACCAACTATAAGACAAGATAGGGACTATGTTATGTAAATTATATGACACCCATAAAATGGCATTACCACAATTCTTTCATTTAGATCTGAGTACAATAATAAATATATTGTTCTCAGTTCAGATCAATTTAGGCAAATTCAAACATTGCTTTTTGAGAACTGGAAATATCAACTGATAATATATTACAAAAATCACACTGATAAATTATCCAATGCTTAATCATGAATACTGGTATGTAACAGCAAAAAAATAATTCATCTTGATAAATAATTGATCCCTTTTCCTTAATAATAGGCATAACTCTATAATTAAAATATATAAATAATTTTCATTGTTTATAATTTACTGTGTCTATAGATACAAGAACAGGTCAAACATGTCTGAATTCTGCTTGTTTAGACCAAAAATCACAAAGCTTAGAGTTTACTGTGTAGAGAGCAAATAATTGCAAAGACCACCACTGTTCACCATGTCGCCCTCTGCTGGAGTTTGAGCAAAGGCAGATTAACCATCTCCATGTTGTTTTTTTCCCATTGAAGAGTACATGTATGAACTGTGCAACATAACCAGAATGAGTACCATATTACTGTTCTGAAATTAATCATTGATAAAGTGCTATAAGCAGACATAGTCTGAAATGGCGCTATATAAATGTTTATTATTATTATTGTTAATGGAAACTGGCAGAGTGCACTATAGTGCACTATTTGCAGTTAAATCAGCAGAAGCTTATACTCACATTATAGCCTTTTAAAACAAAACATTAATTCATATATAAACAAGCCTATAATCCATTCTCATATAAACAATACTAAAACAAAAATCCATGATTGTCATCAGTTTCTCGTAACATTGCTTATTATTAGCTCTGTAAAAACCTTAAAATATTCCATTTATCATAGTCAGTATCCGGACAATTAGTTCAATATGACAGCAGTGGTCAAAGATGACAAACAGCTCACAAAACTTCATGTGTCCAGCACATAGAAGTTAGGAAGATGCAAGGTGCCATAGGAAATTACCATTCTGTTATGTTATAAAACCCTGCGGGGTAGGAATTTGCAACAACAAAAAATATCTTGAAAAAAATCTTGAAAATTTGATTGGAAAGGAGAAGAGTATAACAATAATAACCTAAAACCTATAAGGTTTCAAAAATCAAAAATCCTTTTTATATATCCTTAACAAGAAATTAGAATATAAAAAAGACATTCCTATCATTTGCATTAATAAGTGGTAGATAGTTGCATATAGGATAATGTGCTTGAGAAGACAGAAATTGTTCAAGTCTGTGCAGACGGTGAAGTGGTATACATTATACATTCTGCAATTTATATTGATGATTAATTCATTAACTTGTAATGTATTCATATTACAGTAAGCAACACATATTTCCCCTTCAAACATACATTTTAGATTTCTTGACCATTTAATAAATAAAATGTTAGAGTCATTCATTATGTTTGACAAGTATCAAATATCTAATGATCTGAACATTTAGATCAATCTTTTTCACAGGAGAACCACCGTGTGTGAGACATTTTCGTACAACTTGATTTCTATAAACAACTCTCTTCCTGCATAATGCAAATTTGAAAAAAACTGTCCTTTTTAGTCAATGGCAAATCAGAATCCTGTAAGTGCTAGGCAAGCAGAGATAACAAATTTGGATAACTAAATAAATGCCAAAGAAGTATTCTGCAAGTAAGATTTTGTTCAGCCAGCCGTTTCTTTGCATCTGTTGGGGAACCATAAAGAGGACATTTTTTCTGGTGGTCTAATGTATAATTTAAATATATATATATATATATATCATTTTCAAAATGTGAATAAGCAGTTTTCAAAAGTTAATATGATGATCCCTTACCTGCTCATTCATTTTGTCATTAACTATATTTTGTGAAGGATTTTTACTTTTTGTTAAGGCACACAATGATACTCTTATCCATATTGACACTCATACACACATTGTGATAAATTTGAGACTGATGATGAAATGATTCTCTGAGTGTCGAATTCAGACAGGATTCACAAAATGCAGTAAATTATGTTCTGTGAAATGTTTCACAGTAGAGACATGTTTAGGAAGTCATTAGCCCATTTTATACCATTCATTCTGACTGATCCAAATGTAAAATAGTTTAATTTACCTATCACATTTTACATGTAATCTTAATTGGTAAGAACATGAGCAAATTATGGAAATGGAAATGTTCACTTTCTATGACCCTGATTGTTTTTTGTTTATCTTATGAGACATGCAAGATTTGGCTGCCTAAACTACAAGTGACCTCTTTTCAAATTTGCTGCCCATTCAAGGTAATTAACAATTAAGATCCATTGACTGGTTCTGTATTGAAGCCAAGTGGGTTCATAGACTGCCATCTCCACAAGTCCACACCTGTAGAAAAAATAAGAAACATTGAGGTAAAAATATTCATTGTCATATATTAAAACTTATATTGCTTAAACATTAAAGGATCTTCATGACAACCTTGTTTATCAAAATCATGCAAAGGAAAGGTGTCACCTTGACAATGGAATGATAATTATTAACACTTACACATCTCGTGCAGTTCTCTTTTTGCCTTCCATCCCATCTCATTGAAGGCGAGAGCAGGATCAGCATAGACAGAAGCTACATCACCAGTACGTCGCGGACAAATCTTGTAATCCACCTACAACATACAACATTGCTTATATCATCAAAATATTTTCAGATATCATTAAAATTAAATACATTTTATCAATGTATTGCCAAATGGCACAAAATTAAGTTTGCTCAAACTTCAAATTTATTTGCACAGCAAGGTTGAGTCAGAATAATATGGATAGGAACTGCTCACAAAGAAGTTTTGATTATTTTCATTAAAATAAATGATTCGCAAACTATTTGGATATCACTCCTTGTTAAAACTGTGATAATGCATTGTTTGGTTAGAGCTCAGTTTCATCGTTTCACTCACCGTCTTGCCTGATGCTTTTTCCAGGGCCTTCACCATCTCCAACACAGAATAACCTTTCCCTGTACCTAAGTTATACACCTGCAACAGCAAAGTATTGCTTTTATTTGGATGTAGATCATCAGCGTGCTGTTTTGTATTACATGTCATAGTCTGATAGAGAATCAATGGTTTCAATACCAACCTTGCAGCCACACTTTTCATCCAGTTTTTTCAGTGCAGCAACATGGCCCAATGCGAGATCCACCACATGAATATAATCTCGAACTCCTAAATTTCAAAGAAAATTAAATCTTGAACCATCACTATTGATAATAATTATTTACTTTGAATTTTGATGTCTGATGGCTGGAAAGGATGTTGAATGATATTTGGGTACTGATTGATTGAAAGATTGATGAAAATACTGGAGCAAGATAAAATAAGATTATTCCCACATCCCTTAGTGTCTTAGAGTCATATGTATAACAAGAAATTGGTAACTAATCAAGCCACAATGATTTTTCTACATTTGGGGACAGGAGTGAAGATAATTTTCAGGAAGAACAATTTACACCAAAAAACAATTACCGGTACCATGTCATAAAAATCATTATGTGCAGGGAAAAAGTTTACATTCATATATCAGTGCTCTTAATATATGTGTGACCTAAGGTAATAAATCCATTGGTCTGGACACAGCTAAAAAAACATTTTTTCTATATAAAAAAGGAAGAAAAAAAAGCTTTGATGCTATTTTACAGCAAAAATACAGCATGTAGCTTGAGGCAAGTGGTTTTACCTGTGCCGTCTGGTGTATCATAGTCATTTCCATAGACATTAAGGTGTGGTCGTCTTCCCACGGCAACCTGGGATACGTAGGGCATGAGGTTGTTAGGGGGACCCTGGGGATCTTCCCCAATCTTCCCAGACTCATGGGCTCCCACTGGGTTGAAGTACCTCAGCAACACCACATTCCAGTCCTGCAATGCATAAAGATCAAACTATTATGATTACACAGAAAGTGCACAGTATTTTTGGATTTTTGGTAGATAAAATCTGTAGATCAGGAAATGATATAAACTGCTAAAAATTATAGCATTTTGAAAACTAAGTGTCATCCATTCTCAAACAAAATATGGTATATGGACTTAAAATAAAATTTGAAGCCTGAGAAAATAAGCCTCTTAATTTTAAATAAAACCAACATAAGATTTACTTATATCTCACCTTGTTTGCCTTACACTGGTCTGCGAGCATTTCTTCTATGAAGTATTTGGTTTTGCCATATGGGTTGGTACATCCCCCTACTGGATGCTTTTCATCAAGAGGAAGATATTGTGGGTTTCCATAAACTGTGGCTGAACTGGAGAAGACCAAGTTATGTACACCAAACTCTTCCATCACCTGGAATATAAATGATAAGAATGAATTAAACTATGAAAATATGAAGATGTTTTTTTTAAACATTTCATAATTTATGTAGACTTCAAGCAATAATGTAGAAATCAGGCATAAAGACCAGAGAGCCCATCAAGCTGGCTGCCTGTTGACATAAAGGCCAGAGAGCCTATCAATCCGGCTGCCTGTCGACATAAAGGCTGGAGGCCCATCAAGCTGGCTGCCTGTCGACATAAAGGCCAGAGAGCCCATCAAGCTGGCTGCCTGTCGACATAAAGGCTGGAGAGCCCATCAAGCTGGCTGCCTGTCGACATAAAGGCCAGAGAGCCCATCAAGCTGGCTGCCTGTCGACATAAAGGCTGGAGAGCCCATCAAGCTGGCTGCCTGTCAGCATAAAGGCCAGAGAGCCCATCAAGCTGGCTGCCTGTCAGCATAAAGGCCAGAGAGCCCATCAAGCTGGCTGCCTGTAGGCATAAAGGCCAGAGAGCTCATCAAGCTGGCTGCCTGTCAGCATAATAATAATAATAATAATATAAAAATTTATATAGCGCTGATATCAGACAAGTCTGTTCATAGCGCTTCAAGAACATAAGTTCTGAACAGGTGCGTTTTCAGTCTGTTCTTGAAAGTCGCAACCGAGCTACTACTCCTAATCACATTAGGAAGTGCGTTCCAGAGTCTAGGACTGATAGAAGAGAAGGCTCTATCACCAATCGTTTTCAGACGGGTCCTTGGGACGGTCAGATGCGTTCCATCGTTGGATCGTAGACCTCTCTCACCCTGTTTCACTAGGAGTAGATCACGCAAGTAAGGCGGTGCCTTACCATGTAAGGCCTTCCAGGTAAGTAGAAGAATCTTAAATTCAATTCTAGCATGGACTGGGAGCCAGTGTAGTTCTCTCAGTTTCCATGAAATGTGGTCGAATTTCTTGATTTTTCCAACTACTCTAGCTGCAGCGTTCTGTAAGTTCTGCAACTTCTTAATGTCTGATTTAGGAAGGCCAGCGAGAAGACTGTTGCCATAATCTAAAGTAGATGTAACAAAGGCATGAACAAGTGTTTCAGCCGTCTTCTCGTCTAGACATTGTCTGATAGCCGCTATATTCCTAATATGATGGTACCCTCTTTTACACATCTTCCTTATATGTGCCTTCATGTCCATATTAGAATCAAAGGTCACCCCAAGGTCAACTACAGACTCACTTGGGTTGATGTCACAGACACCAACTGAGACCGAGGGTGGCATATTGTCAGTGGAGGTAGAAGTATATCTGTCAGCACAAATCAGCATCTCTGTTTTGCCATCATTGATTTTCATTTTATTGGAAATCAAAAATGACCTGACTTCACTAATGCATGACTCCAGTCTACTAATGCTAAGGCTAGCATGTTGACTTACAGTGTGGTCTACAGGGATGTAGATCTGAGTGTCATCAGCATAGATATGGTAGCTTAGGTCATACTTAGCCAGGATATCAGCCAGAGGTGACATATAGATGGTAAAAAGGATTGGACCAAGGACCGATCCCTGTGGGACCCCATATCTGATTGGCATGAGGGAAGACCTGTGGCAGCCCACCTTCACACATTGTGACCTATTTTTTAGGTATGACTTGATCCAGGCGAGTGCATGACCTTTCACCATGCATCGATGTTCAAGTCTATCAAACAGGATTTGATGGTCAATAGTGTCAAATGCAGCCGAGAGGTCAAGTAACAGAAGTATCACTGATTTCCTCTGGTCCAGCTCACACAGGATATCGTTTTGTACTTTTAGCAGTGCAGTTTCAGTGCTATGGAATTCCTTGTATGCCGACTGGAACTTGTCAGTAAGACCATTCCTTACGAGATGGGGGATAAGTTGGTCAGCCACCGCCCTTTCAGTAAGTTTGGATGTATAAGTTAGGTTTGAGACAGGTCTGTAGTTCTTCTCAATGAGTTCCAGACCCAGTTTCTTAAGTAATGGGGCTATAATAGCAACTTTCATCTTATCAGGAACAGTTGTCTCTGTTAGTGATTTGTTTATGATGGCAGTGATTATAGGCAATAAGTCATCAATAAGTTCATGCAGCAGCCAGGTGGGTAAGGGGTCAAGCTCACACGACTTGTTTGCAGACTTTTTAATGAGTTTTCGCACCTCACACTCTGTCAAAGGCCTGAAGCAATCAAGTAGTGAAGTTGAGTTAGAGGGAGCTATAACTGCATTGTCTACAGTGTCGTCCTCTTGTGGGTACAGGTGTGCTGTGTCGCCACCTGGTGGATAATTACCGTGTATTGATAATTTATCCATGTCATTGCGTATCTTATCGATTTTCTCAAGGAAGAAGTTGTTAAATTTTTCAGCCTGTATGAGGTCACTGTTAGCCTGAGGCATGGGGGTATCCTCAGCCTTATGCATGACTTTATCAATGACTCTAAAAAGTTTTTTAGGGTCATTTTTATTTTCATGGACTAGGTCTGAAAAATATGTTGTTTGGGCAGATTTCAGTAGACAATTGTACTTATTTTTTTGAGTATTGAACAATTGCTTATCCACATGTAATCCAGTTTTGTTCATTTTCCTCTCAAGTCTTCTCTTGAGAGATCTCTCAGATTTGATGTGGTCACTCATCCAGGGCACTGGCTTGCGAAGGGAAACGTTAGCATGCCTCACAGGAGCATGTTTATCCATCAGTGCAGTCAGATTCTTGTCATAGTAATCCACCATGTCACTAATGGATAGTTCACTCCAACCAGAGGTACTATCAGTCAGTAGTCTAATGTCATCCCTAAGTGATTGAAGATCAATACCCCTATATTTTCTATAACTGATAGATTTTTTAGGGGGTTTAGGGGGTTTAATATCTAGCCATAATTTGATACTTTTATGGTCAGATATATATTCATCAACTTCATGACCCATGAATTTGCTATTACCATTGAAGGTGATCACTAAGTCAAGGGTGTTGCCAAGTTTATGAGTTGGTTCAGTGACCCATTGGGTCATGTCAAAGGTTGACAGGATGTCTATGAACTTGACAACATCAGGTTTTCCTGGCTTATTCACATGAAAATTATAGTCACCCAGGAAGATCACTTCATGTTTAAAAGAGCCATAGTGTGCTACTAGTTGTGTAAATTCATTATAGAACTCAGAGTAGGTGTACCTATTCCCGTCAGAGGGCTCTGGTCTGTATATGGTCACAAAGGTAATTTTCTTTCCCCTGATTAAAATTGAGGACTCCATCAGCTCCATAGTGCTAACCTTGGGCGGGTTAACCCTATTGGTTGTGAATGGAAGTTCACGCCGATGCAGAAGCCCAATTCCTCCGCCAGAGCAGCGAGTACGAGGAAAGGAGTGGAACTTGAGGGAATTTTCCTCAAGTTCCCCAACAGTCTTTTCATCCCCAGATTCGTGTAACCAGGTCTCTGTAACAAACAGAGCATCAAGATTATTTTCAAAGAAATAATCTCGCACAGATAAAACCTTTTTAGAAACACTCTGGGCGTTGCAAGAACCAATAATAATATTGGTCTTTTTAGGCTTAGACTTGGCACCTAAAACATCAACACGTGCACCCTGTGTGCGTGGTAAGGCACAACTGCGGGGAGGCTCATCGCAAGCACACTGTAGCACGCGGAATCTATTTTGTGTACGTGTCGCTTGACCAGGCCCCGAGTGAGACCGCCGTGTACACGATAGGCGATGTGAAGGATTCAAGTCATTAATATGAAAAGTCGTCTTTGTCGGGGGTAAGAAATACTTACATAGAAAGACGTCAAACTCGTGAGAGGAGGCAGTGGGGAAACCGAGGCCATCTTGGATAGTAATATTGGGGCCGTGCGCACCAGCGCCGTCCACTTTAAAAATCCGTACACCACAGGGACTAGAGGCATCAGTTAGGTCAGGATTTCGAGCAATAAGATTTATTGGATATAACATCTTAAAAGACATTGGTGGTTCAGAGGGATATTTTAAAGTATATAATGCATTTAAGTCAGTGTTTTTAATAATATTAAAGTTAATATTATCAAGAGAATTCGTCAAAATAGCATTATAGGAGTGTATGTGACAAAGAATCATATGATCTGTGGCAGGATTGCAGACAGAAGGGTCGAGAGGAACAGATTCATATTGATATTTATTATCACAATACATGGAATTAGATACAAACATATTTCTATTTATTTCAACACAACATTTATATAAACAAGAACACACAGTTACAAACACTGGTGAGGACGACTGTTCAAAATGTTCATATTGATAAGAAGATGTTTTATCAGAAGGCACTGGTGAAAAATGTCAATTGTTATCTTTCTTCTTCTCCTTTTCCAGGGCCTGCCGCAGCTTGTTCACTTCCGCTTTGGCTTTGCGAACGGCCTCCCGGCCGCCACTAATGGTAAGAAGATGAATATCATCCCGTCCATCCTTGATCTTTTTTACCCTGACGGTTGCACCGGAGTCATCACGGAGAGATTGAATGGTGGCTCCGCGCCTACCGATGATCCGGCCAGCGAGATCTGACGAGATAACAGAAGTGTCGTCTGCTGCCGATTTCCTCTTCTTCCTATCAGGCGAGGAAGAGTTGGACTTGGCAGCGGACGAAGAGGAAGAAGAAGTGGGATGCTCCTCAGCCGGCAAAATAACCTTCTCCACGGGACGGTCAGTCGGTGGAGAGGAAGCAGGAAGAGGTAGAGTGTTCACCGTAGTTTGAATGTCTATGATCGAGACCGGCAAGAGAAGGCCCTCGGCATCAAGCGTAGACGTGGTTGGATCGTAGAAATTCCCGATCCTAACGTAGTTGAAGCCCGGGAAAACAAGTTGCGACAGAAGTCCGGTCACAGAGATCCAATTTAGGCGAACACGTGGGTCCTTGCTAGGCAAGGGAGTCAGAACCGACACAGTCGGCCCACGTGAACGGATGAATTTGATGGACGTCTTGATCGACCTATAGCAGGCAGCACCATCCATCGTCCGGGGAAATCGGGTGAGATCAGGTATGATCACCACGTGATCTGACAGAGGTATTCGCTCAGAGCGCCGAGCCACAAAATCAAGCTTGTCCGTGGTGGACAGAACCTTACAATCGTCCCTGGCCAGACCTGAGGCAATTTCAGTCTCCTGACCGTTGATAGGAAGAATAGTAAGAAGTACTTTCCCCTTCTTCTCCGTGTCAGAGGCGGGGAAAGAGTCCGGGGAGGCAGCTTCGTCAGGGTCAGGAAGAAAGGTGGCGATGACCTTGTCACGTTCCAAAACCGCTTGACGAGATTTCGCCAGCTCTGCAGAGATGCCTTCCTTCTCCGTCTCAAGGATGGTATTATCCCGAACAAGTTGTTGCACCTGTTCCGTCAGACGGGTATTGGCAGCATTAGTGGCATTATTGAGGGCCACCAACCGATCATAGGTGTCACGGAGGGTGGCCACATCATCAACGGGTGGCCTAAGGGCTGCCGGAGTGGCAGGGGTCCTCGGATCAGCGTCACTCTTGGCCGAGCTACGCGTCGCTGGGCCGGCAGGAAGGTTCAAAGCCATGATGATAGAAGTTTTGAACAACGTAGTATTACTAACAATTGAAGTGTTCACGTACGAGTCACAAAGAGGAATGGAAGTGAACAGGTAGGAACAATTATACTATATGCTGGGGATTAAACACCACGTGTTATGCTGGTGAGCTGAGATGTTTAATGCCCTGGGTGAAAAACAAGTTACAATTATGTAATATGTTCAGGTCGGAGAATAAAATATTTGTGACCAAAAATAACATGTACTGAGAAATTATTTTTTCCCTTATGCTATTCAATGATCTTGCACAAATATAGTAAACAATGTTCACGATTAATTCCTTGACAACTTAGTGGTCAGAAAATATTAAGAATCGTGAAGGAAACAGTCAGAGCACATTAATCAGATAGAATTAATGGTATCAGGTCGAATTCTTTCGATGCTTTATTGACAATTAATGAAAATTGCACAGGGTCGAAAGAATGGGATGCCTCAATATGAAGGGTCAGTAAAATATTGAGGTAGAAGTGAGAACAGCGTGTGATCGCTGATGGCTTGTAGACCAGGGTCAGATTGGTGCTACAGTGGTCAGAGATTTCGACAACCAGGGTCTATGGAAGTCTGGGTCAGTGTTTAGTGGTCTATGGGTCAAATAGACCTAGGTAGATCAAAAGATCTGGTCAGGTTTAATCTATACACGTATAGATTGGTCAGCTAGGAATGTAGCAACCGGGCTGAGAGCACCCGACACCGGCAGCACAGAGTTGACAACTCGTGAACGCCGTGCCTTCAAAAAGACAACAACCCGAACCCGGCCTTCGCAAGCGAAAAACAAGTCTGGACTGCCGTCTGCGACCGCTCAAAAGCCACGGAATAATAGACCTAGGTATAGACTCCACGCACGGTTATAAGATGCAGCAATAGACTCGTGCTAGACCAGGAAAATCCGCCAGTTAAGACGAATTTACACGGAGCTTCGCACAAGAGCTGCCATTGAGGTTCACGCATGCGCAGGAGCATAAAGGCCAGAGAGCCCATCAAGCTGGCTGCCTGTAGGCATAAAGGCCAGAGAGCCCATCAATCCGGCTGCCTGTCGACATAAAGGCCAGAGAGCCCATCAATCCGGCTGCCTGTCAGCATAAAGGCCGGAGAGCCCATCACGCTGGCTGCCTGTCAGCATAAAGCCCGGAGAGCACATTAAGTGATCCATGTCTGTCATGTTTTGGACACATAGTTTCTGTTTACACCGTCAGATAGTGCTTTGGTATGAGAAGTGATTTGCAAGTGTGTGGTAGAGAAGATTCTCTTTGATTTTGCCTTGCGATTTTGCAAACTTACGCGAGCTTGATTTTCTTTAAATCAGCACTTGTTTGCATTCTTTGAAGATCAAAACGATTTGAATTTAAATAATATTTATGTTTCTGTGCCATCAATTTTTATTGAATAAAAAAAAAAGAAAAATAATAATGTTCTTTTACATTTAATGGGAACATTAGTGTGAAATTTATCTAAGTGAACTGGATAATTAAGGTTATATTTTAGTTTTACAAATTTTACAAATTATATTTTTATCAGGAGATATACGAAGATATTTTGTGTCACTGACTCTGACATCAATTGAAGCCAGCTCGGTAGATTTTGTATTTTTTTTCATATAAAGAGTTAACCCTGGCAATTGTTTAAATGTCAATAAAATCACCAGTTGAGATGGACACATTGATTGTATTATGAAAAGTGTTTTAATTTGCTAAAAAATTAATTAAAAATTTCATTGAGAATATCATATTCATCAGAAGATTTTTTTATACTGTTATTTCATTTTTTTTTTAATTTTATAAAAAAAATTATATTTGGTTTCTGATTTTCATTATAAAAAAAATTGGGAACAACAGACAATACCAAAAAGATTTCTTTGAAAAGGAAACTAAAATGAACTGTGAAAACTAGAAATGATGTATTCATTTAATACAAATTTAGTAAGAATTTCAATATTTGAGGAGATATCTTTCTCAGGTGAGTGTGTTTTGAATGTGCGTACATGTGCTTATCTGTATGCATGCATGTGTGTAGCTACATTATTCGGAAGGTTTCACACTATGTTTACATGATTTGGAGCACACAAACTGATGA
Source organism: Amphiduros pacificus (assembly GCA_949316495.1). NCBI lineage: Eukaryota > Metazoa > Annelida > Polychaeta > Phyllodocida > Hesionidae > Amphiduros > Amphiduros pacificus. The sequence goes on from OX439000.1 coordinate 58,516,432, forward strand.
TGTTTTTCTCATCAGGTGGAACATCTTTAAGACAGACAATGCTAATACATTATGAACTGTATATATTGGTCTTTTATAATGTTGTATTTCTCATAGAATGAGAAAGAACAATATAAAAATGAAACAAAAATGTCAAATAATGTGAGCTTCAGACTGATTAGTTCTTATATTGGCCATTTTTTACCAGAAAGGTGATTATATTCATCAGACAATAAATTAAAGTTATTGGACCTCCAAACCTGGTGAATACTTGCCCCAGCATTCTTACTTGGCACTCTCTCTGTAACTCATCTTGGCACCCAAACCATAGAGTATACAGGTTTCTTTTAATAATACTGCCAGTATGGTAAATAATTAATATGGAAAGGTCTTGCATAGGTCCAAGCATTAAGAAAGAAACTGGTTTTACTTAATTACACAATATCCTGTCCATCAAACAAATATTAATGAATTAAGATTGAAAATTAGATTTTGTGTTCCTTTATTTATTTAATTTCACAAGATAAATACATAAATAAAGTCTGTGTCCCACATTCGCGATCTATTACATGACTTGCCACTATAAGTCGACCCTCACTTTCCGACATTTCAATAATCCGACATTTCACTATCCGACCAAATTTTATTTGCTACCAATTGTTTTTCTCTTTATTTGTACTCAGTAATCTGACAATTTCAGTTTCAGACACTGACATTCCATTTTGTATACAAATACTGCATAATCTATTGTTATTGGACCCATTTATCTGACAATAAAGAAAGGTAAATATTTGCAGTCTCACTTAATTGTTCAGAAACTGAACAGGCCTGCAAGCTGATATTCAATTAACTGTCACCTGCCAATAGGTAAGTCCACAGACAGATGTGGGTGTTGATTGCAAGTGGCCCATCCCAATCCCTCCTCTGACAGGGTAACTGTCATAAAGTGCAAGCTGGTGTTAAAAGCCAAAGGATTAACTCATCTTCCCTATTCACCAGATTAGCTCTGGTAACATGTAGAATAATAGAAAAGTGTCATAAGGGTGAGCTCTTGTCAATGCTAGATCTACTCATGACACCTCTGCTAAGATTCTGTATGGGCATAAACACTATAAAAGAAGATGTAGCACTTTGAAAAATCAGTCTTTAGTTTTAAATTCCACACAGTGCAGAATGTCATCCAAGCAGAATCCTAGTAAACGTCGCCGCATTGAGATCACTAATGGTCAGAAGAAAGAACTCTGTCAGTACAAGAAGGACAATCCAAGAATCACTCAACAGGGTCTGGTTGATCTGTTTGGTGGGAGATGGGGTTGTACCATTGGCCGCAGTACTGTGTGTGACTTACTGAAACACTCAGACCACTGGTTGGCTGTGCCCACAGAGACTGAGGACTGCACACGTACAGGTCGGGGAAGGCACCAGGACCTTGAGACAGCTCTCTACATATGGTTCTGTGATGTCACATCTAGAGGGGCCACACTAAGTGATGAGATGCTTTGTGAGAAGGCCCGGTGTCTTGGGGAGAAAATGGGGATAAAAGATTTCCTGTACAGCAAGGGCTGGATACATCGCTTCAAGAAACGTCACAGCATCAAGGGCTACAAAATACAGGGAGAGTCTGCATCACCTGACATGTCAGCAATAGCAGCCGGCTGTATAGAACTGAAGGCACTACTGACTGGATGGAATCTTGAAGACACCTACAACTTTGATGAGACAGGTCTTTTATATAAGCTGAAACCCAACTCTACCCTGGCCACCAGTGCTGTGCATGGAGAGAAGAGGAGCAAGGAGCATATCACAGTAGGTTTATGCAGCAATGTGACTGGTACTGACAAGCTGCGTCCATTCCTGATTGGCAAAGCAGCAAAGCCACGCTGTTTTGGCAGAGATTTCAACCCCAGGCTCTATGTAGACTACAAGTTCAATAAGAAGGCATGGATGACAGGGCTTCTGTGGGAGGATATGTGCCAACAGCTGAATGCCAGAGCCATGCGACAGAACCGTCAGATCCTCCTACTCTGTGACAATGCCACCAGGCACAACAGTGAGCAGCAGTACAGCCATCTCACCATCAAATATCTACCTCCCAACACAACGAGCCATATCCAGCCTATGGATGGAGGTATCATTGCCAATTTCAAGGCCAAGTACAGAAAGAGGCTGGTGAAACATCTCCTACGCTGCATTGAGGACAACAAGCCTGCAACAATTGACCTCCGTCAAGCCATCCTTATGGTGCGTCAGGCCTGGGATGAGGTCACTCCCAGAACCATCAGTCGTGTGTGGCAAAAGGTGGACATTCTGCCAGACCTCCCTGTTACTGACTTAGCTGAGGATGATGATGAGGATGTGTCACTGAGTGAACTGCAGCGACTCATGAGGGCTTTGCCTGAGTCAGAGTGTGATCCAGAGGTCACAGCACAGGAGTATGTGGCAGTAGACATGCAGTCTGAGACCAGAGAGGCCCTTAGTGACAGTGACATCTTGGACCTGACTTGCAGAGGAGAAAATTCAAGTGATGTCCCTAGCAAGGCAGTAGATGATGACCTCAGTGATCAAAATGAGGAGGCAGAGCCAAGCCAGCCCCCCACCACACTACAGGAAGCCAGACGAGGCCTCTTATCTGCCCTAGCCTTCTTTGAAGAGAAGGGCCAGTATGAGTCTGTTGTCGATGTATCCACCCTGTTGTGCCTGGCTGAAGAAATTGGCAGTCAATATGCAAAACAAACCAACAGGAAATAAACCCAATAAAAGATACAAATTCTTTCTATGTTTTTGTTTATAAAGTTAATAAAAGTTGTATAAATATTGATTCTGTATTATTTTCATTGATAGATTGTATGACACTTGTTACACATTAAATATGCTATAGTTCTACCCACTGCCTAGTCTCCCTGTCACTGGTCTGTCCATCTGTACGTCTCAATTTAAGCAGTTTCAAAATACTGACAATCCCATTAATCCGACACAATTGTGTGTGACCGAGTGTCGGATAAACGAGGGTTGATTGTACCTCTGTTTAGCAGAGTAGCGATCTTTAATAGTCTGCTCGTTGTCATATAGGTATTCCTCTGTGACATGCGTACTAGTTGAGTGGGGGTCTTGGACTGAGCATGCGGTCATCTAGATATCCATATTTACACAATTCAACATGATCAGAGCAATCATACCAATCTGTGGGCTGTCTTCTAAAATATCTTGAATGTGTGATACTGGTTTAAGAGAATTTACAAGTTTTACCATGCCTTAATAGGGGTAGTGTTTGCAATATATACAATACCTACCTCCATGAGGTTCATGGTTCCTGTCAAATTGTTGCTGTAGTACAGCAGAGGTTTTTCACAGGATTCTCCCACTGCCTTCAGGCCAGCAAAATGGATCACATACTTAAATGTGTGCTGAAACCATAACAGTAATTTAATGGGCATTTTCTTTTTAATACACTAGACTATGCTAAATATGCTTAAAGACTATGCTAATCATAACCAGGTTCTGTTAAAAATGTCATAAGCATGTTGTCAATTTTCATATAATATTGAATATCTAATACTGATTCATTTAGCATAGAAATGCTTACATTTCCCATTTCTATATTATTCAAAATGTTAATCCATATCAGAAAAAAAATATCACTCACCTTTTTGAAAACTGTTGTCAGTGCCTCTTTGTCCAAAAGATCTACTTGGTAGAAAGTAACCTTCTTCCCAGTTATTTCCTCCACCCGCTTGACACTTTCTGTAACAATTGACATTGAACACTGAAATATTTATAAAGTATCAAAATTCTACAGCCACTTGGTTTTCAAATAAAAAAAAAGAAAGAAAATTTACAATAAGATAAAAAAGCACTTGATTTGGGTATTTTTACACAGTGACTTTTTTTCATACAAATAAGGCTATATATTATCTGATAGATGTCTCTAGTAGGGTCACAATTCTCTTTATTTAATGGTGGTGATTAATGTTTAAAATCTTTATTTAAAACATAAATATAATAAAACATTATTTAAAACCAAGAAATAATCATAGTATAGATAAAGACATAAGAGCAGTGCTGAACATTGCTTTTTGAAATGTTTGTGAACATTTCCTGGAAATGCATGCAAATTGTTTATAAATGATTGTTTGAAGTAATAACTCGGGTTTACAGGTTGATAAAAGTCAATGTAGCAAAGGTAATGCAAAGATTTAAATAATTATGGCTGGTTACCTCTGTCATCCCCAAACTACCGGTACCTTTCTACAGAAGTCACAAACTGATGCTATATTAAGATTATCAGAATGAGACATTTCGATGTTCCAGGGTTCTATGCATGTGAGAATAATTCACTGTTTGCCAAAGTATATTTGAAAAGCCTAAAAATTCAAAGCCTCATGGCAAATAGATAAAAATGCTACATCTTACCTACAAATAGCTAAGAAATTCACCCATTAGTTTCAGAGGAGAAGATCAAGTTTGACAGACAGACAGAAAATGTCTCCCTCACTGCTTAAGCTATGCTGACAAAGTCAGCACAGTTAAAAACAGATGTCAATTGTTCTCAGAAAATTATTCTCAGAGTGTGATATGATAACTTGTAAAACTGAGATTCAAACTCTGACTACCAGCATGAGAAGCAGACACCTTACCACGGAGATACATGCTGACAGAAATGGATAACAATAATTTTTATACAATATCCTTTTTGAAAATTATATAAATTTATATTTCTCCATCCCCAAAAATATCAAATGGCTTGGCCATAAATCTGGCCAAATGTCATCTGCTGAAAATGTGTTTGATGATGAAAATCTACTATGAGGTAGGCGATCTTTGTTTCCGATCAGATTTGCAAACTGCTGAAAGAATAAAATGTGCATGGTTCGGAGCGCCACCATCCAAACTTACTAAGCGAGAGTACCAGTCAAATGCATCACAGAATGACATTTACTCAGAAATCTGTGACGTATATGCAGCAGCACTTGTTGTCTCTGATCACTTTATATGCAATTTGTTATAACATACTAAGTCTATATTATTGCATATATTTAGTATTGCTCTAAGAGTTGCATACAATAACCTGGTAATAAACGCATCAAGTCCTAAGGCTGCCCCTTGAGCAGTTTTTAATGCCTTATACACACATTGAAAATAAAAGGGGGAAATGTCCTTGAAAAAATTCGTCATATACATCATGCAGCCTTAGCAATCAGATAATACCATCACCAAGAAAAGAATAAAAAGAATGGAGCCTTTGACTTGACTGTAGTTCTGAAAGCCTCAATAAGAAATCCTTTATATAATTTAGGACTCACAAGATTGTCAATATCAAGATATATTTCGAAAAATAGGAAATCTTTTTAAACGAATATGTTTTTCCTAACTTGTCATTAGAATCAAATTAAATAAACATACAGAGAAAGAGAGATGTATGTATTAAACAGAAAATATTTTCAATGTCATGGTTTCAACCTGTTGCATTGCAATTTGGTGAGTCAACTATCATTACTTGCAATTTGAAACCTCAGGCTTCAAAACTTCCTGTATCGCAGGTAAAATATTTTTTTTGTTTACAGTTGGTTGGTTTTGGCCCAGAAGTTTGGATCCATATCTTGATATATTAGAATTAACATACTTGCAAAGGAAAAAGTTTCAATGGACTAAAAGGCAGAACACAACAAATTTAACATTGATTTTATGAATATTTGGTTCCAGTGCACTGTAATTTTGACTTAGTTTCCCCAAGAACAAAGCTTTAAAAAGCAAATCCTGTTTAAATTTAACTGGATCAGTAGCTCATGAAATTGTTTCTTTACTTTAAAAACCACATGCTCATGAAAAATCTTCAAAATCTTCTAACACAACTTTTTATGACTGGTGACTGAATGGTGTCGAGTAAAGTCAATCCTTGTTAGAACTACAAGGGAACCATGTCGGAAAGAACTGAAAAGCTGATATATTTCAGGCATCCTTGGCCAATCTCACACCTGTGTGTGGATCAACAGATGAAGGAGCCGTCAAATCTGCTATATTCCAGCTAAAACATGGAGATGCCCAGACATGCAATAAACAGGGCATGCCCAAAATAAATAGCACACAATTGGTCTTATTATGTAATGGCCTTGATAGAACAGGTATTTGTTTATCAAAACTTAAATGTGGCAACATTTCCATTGATAAATACAAACCCATATTCAAAAAAATTAAATGGAAATCTACACATCACAAGGCTTTGGTCATTTACTTAAATAATATTAGGAAGAAACAATGACATTGAAATTTGACTAAAACAATTTACACAAATTTGATTCTGTAAGTAATAAAATACATCAAATCGAGACAAATACAAGATGAATTGCAACTAATAATCTATTAAACTACAGAATTAAACAGGATAGTGATGATCAGTTATCTTAGAAAACCTACTGTTTACTATACTTATTTTAATGTTTAGTTGAAACCTGTCAATTTCCAAGGGAAAAAAAGACTAATTTTGTCCATGAAAGAGAAGTCATTATCAGATGCAGGTTACATGAAGATGTGCAGAATGCAGGATTGGGTAAGGATGCGGGATGATAATGACCACTGACCCATGCTGGCATTGACAAGGCTGTCTACTACGACAGCATCATACCCAGCCTCAAGAACTTCCACAGTTGAATGGCTGCCGATGAAGCCTGCTCCACCGGCAACAAGTACACATTCTCCACTCATCTCTGCAAAAAACAAATAAGCACAATACATTAGTTAGACTTGATGCTGCAAACAAAGCAAATTATACCAACCATTGCGAGCATTGACCATGGAGTCTACGAGGACAGGTTGATAGCCAGCATTAAGCACTTCCACTGTAGCATGACTACCAATGAAACCAACTCCACCAGCAATCAATACACTGCCTACACATTCACTTGACATTTCTGTAAACATATATACACATTGTTTCATTTGATCGGAAAATATCTTGTTGTTCTGTGCATTTTCTTATGCCTCAGAATATACAAAATTTAGGTCTGTAGAAGATATATCTCCCAAACAACAATCTCCCAAACAACAATATTATAATATTATAGAGCATTGGTTTCATACCCAACCTCAAAAATTCAAATTATTGTAATAAAGGAGACTGGCATTGCAGTTCGTCTGTACCCATTAATAGCATACTTTTAATTTTATTTTATTAGAATAAAATGTGGTTAAATTTTTAATCTTTTATCATTTTCAGTTATGCCCAGTTCAATCCTCAATTTGATGTAATCTCTGTTTTTATACTTTCATCAATAGAATTCTTAACTATAGTTTGAATGTTTCTGCTATGAAAATATATATTAATATTTCAAATCTACATTTGCACACATGTCCCAATGACACCTAGTGCCTTGTGTCATGCACTGTGGATATCATTGACTTCAATACTGCTCTAGTCCAGTTATCATGCCACAATCTTTACAGACAATTCGAAGATAACACTTGCAGGTATGTAATTTAATTGTAACTCTGCTCCACTAAAACATTTATTCATCATGATTGTGATTCATGATGATTATTTATCATCAATATGCAATTAATATATCATTTAAAACCCCAGACTACTTTTTTAATCAAGGCATATAAAAGAAAATACATTTTAGATCCATCTGAAATATTTATTCTGACAGGTGTACTACTTCAGCTCCCCAACTCACTGGGATTTTTTAGGCCCTGGTCTTGCCAAAGGGTATACATACCAGGAAAAGCAGTTTGAAATGTGCACTTTTGTCTGTAACCCAGAAATCCAGATTTATTTTTCTGAGGCATAAAACAATGTTCTGATACCTATGATTATAAAAGCAAGTCTACTATTTCCATGATTAATGAGAAATATGAGAGCGTACTTTTGCCATAAGTAAGAGTTTACTCTAAAATCTCAATACTTCCTCTTTATGCATTAAAATGTGAATGTCATAGAATAACCAAACCAAGCAATGGTGGATAATTCATTCTATAATTCTATCTGTCTTTAGTTCAGGGATAACTAAAAAACAGTACATATCTTATTAGGACTATCAGTTATTTGGTGACCCTCAAATAAACACAGTCATTGCTCTGGTTTGCAAGAACTGGGACATTTGGAGGGGTATTAATTACTTATCAGAATATCTATTAAATGGTTGTGTTTGGCTCAAGTCCAATTTATAAGTATCTTTTAATTGTTCTCATTATAGGTGGAAGCAAAAGGGAATTTAAAAAAATAATTCAGTATCTTCAAATTGTAGGTAGGACTGCTGTTGCGTGACCAATTCTTGTCAATAACAAGAACTATGGCTGTTAATGAGTGCATGGATAACATGGCTACTGTCACTGTCAGTGCTGATGTGGATAACATGGCTACTGTCACTGTCAGTGCTGATGTGGATAACATGGCTGCTGTCACTGTCAGTGCTGATGTGGATAACATGGCTGCTGTCATTGTCAGTGCTGATGTGGATAACATGGCTACTGTCATTGTCAGTGCTGATGTGGATAACATGGCTACTGTCATTGTCAGTGCTGATGTGGATAACATGGCTACTGTCACTGTCAGTGCTGATGTGGATAACATGGCTGCTCTCCATGATAGTGCTGATGCACCCCTGGCGGGATGCCAATTGGTTTTGCCGAGTAAACTTATAGATGTAGATGTAGATGTGGATAACATGGCTGCTGTCACTGTCAGTGTTGATGAGTTATGTGGATAACACAGCTTCTGTCAGTGATGTGTATGATATTTGAGTGATGTGTACAACATTTTTGTCTAAATTGAAGCATTTTTGAAAAACTTAACTGCAGTAAAAAGATATTTTCCTGAATATATTTTCCTCAATATCCAAGTTGTTTTTTTCAATTGATTGCTTTTTACTGATAATATATTGGCAAAGTATTTCTGAAACCAATAGTGACTTGTGATATCTTGACTTGATCATGTTGATTGTGTGCTCCAAGTGTAGCAGTGTTGCCAGTGTTGGATGACAGCTGTGTTGACGTGTCATGGAACAACATAAACTTCATTGAACTGGAGTGAAGTTCTTGCAGAACGCAGAACATTAACACATAACCGATGTGTCATGGGATGTCCGACAAGAATTTTTCATTTAAAAGTACAAACATTCTTTACTCAGCTGACTTACATTGAAAAATAATACTTACCTTGCGTGATTGTAAGATCAACTGTTGCAAGAATAGTTCTGTCTGCTCCCGGCTTAATTTCTGCTTCGTGGACTGTGAACTCGAGAAAAGTACTCACGCATTTTCAAAACAAATTCGAACCAATACCAACATAATAATTATATTAATAAAATATTTTTCATAAAATGGTTTCCATTAAAATTTATATTGCTCTATTATAAGAATATGACCTAATACCATTAGAGCTCTATAAAAGTTTAAACATAAATTATGAAATACGATTATTACGATGTTAGTGTAAAGTTAGCTTCAAAGTTGGTTCCTCCATTTTCGCTCGTAGATTGTTTATTTTCCGCAGCACTTGTTCAACAAAACATACGGTTTTAGTCGTAATTTCTGTATCTGAACCACATAATTAAAGATGGGATGTGACGGAGGAACGATTCCAACAAGGGATGAACTTGTGAGATTGAAAAAGAAACCAGAACAGGTAAGTTAAAAGAATTACTTATGTAATTACTATTTTTTTTGAAAAAAAAACATTACTTAGTACTCATTTTTCATTACCTGGTACTGTTATCATCATTAACCCCGAATTATGGTCAAAATAAATGCGATACAAAAGCTCCACATGATTGGGTCCGGCGAGTTAGCCTGGGTTATCCCGATTTTCCACGATTGAGCCGGTAGGTGCCAGTGGTGGAAGGTGCAGACCTCCACCCTCTGAATACCCTCGGCGAATTCGGCGGGAAAAATGGAGGATCCAGCGATCTGCCTCTCTCGCCACCAGCTAGAAGGTGAGTGCCAATCGTGTACAGCCAAAGCTGACCGCACTACTGAACTGCCACACTAGACCAGTGTCAAACTGCTGCATTTGGACATTTTAGAAATGTAAATTATCCTTAAGTGTAAATTAACCACAATTTGGAGTTTGACAATGCTTAGAAATGCAAATTTACATTTTGGAATACTTAAAATGGCTGCCAGACTTGAATGAGAAGTACTAATGCCAGGGCCTGAATGAAAAGTGAGGATATTCACAGAAATATATGCCAGATATGAGGTCTAATTATGGTGGAAAGTAGCTGATTAAGATTAATATTGGCAGCTATCTTCAGGTTTTAGATAAAGCTACCCAATAAAATACATGTGCACTTGGTACTGCGGTCCACTTCATATCACAGTTATTTTGACCAGGAACCTTAAACCCTAACGGACTGGCCTATCTAAATTTTGTTGATTGGTAGGACTAACCAATAGACTAACCTGAGCGATATTCGATGAGCGATATTACATAATTGAGACTAAAATGACACAACTTTACATACTGTTGTGCTAAACAAGAAAAAGTGGTGATCCACATGTAACACGGATGAGAAAAAAAATAACAAACTAACCAAAACTGTCAACAAACAGAACAAAAATTAAAATAAACAAAACAAAAATTACAACAAACAAAACAAAAATTTAAATGAACGAAAAAAACCACAAAATGAAATATTATCTTGATTTATCTTTTAAAATTATTTAATTTGGTATATGAACGATTTTTCTAGCACAACGTAAGTTGCCCTAATATCGCTCAGGCGCTAACCGCAAATCATCAATCAGACTTTTGCATGTCATCTGACTTCTAATTGTCAGATTTACACCAAATTTGAACTAAACATACTGATAATTCCTTGTTCTATTGATTGGGAAACATTTCCAAGCAATTAAAAAAGATAATTTTATGCAACGATGGACGAAGAAGATGACATAGTTTTGAACGTTCTGCTTTTACATCACGCACTTCTTTTCTTTTGTTTACTTCTTTTATAAAAATATTCATATGCCCGGGCGCATGCGCAAATTGGAATCTTGCATGCACACGGACGAACACTCCACAGTGGTGTCAGTTGCTTCAACAATACTGACCACAGAAAAAACCGAATTACAACCCAAAGGAAACGACTACCCATTTTCCACGATCGTACTGATCACAGAATAACACTGATAGTCCCTTTTGTGTCGGCAGTGGATATCAAAAAAGGACCATCCATGTTACAAAAAAAATTATATATCAAATTATATGTTTTTAAAAGATGAACAAAATTGATTTCAACTTCCCCATCAGTTTACAATGATTGTTTCATTTTGTGTTTCTTAAAAGCTTTTACAAGTCTATTTTAATTTTTATTTTGTTTGTTGTAATTTGTTTTTGTTTGGTGTAACTTTTATTTTGTTGTTGTTGGACTTTTCTAAAGAAAAGAAGTAAGTAAAACAGACAGTTCCATGAAAGTTGGTGGATGTGGTGAGCTAGCACCAAAGCCACCTTGTACTGAGGTGATATAGACACTAATAACTGTCCATATATGGACAGTAAACCAGATGCCCATATGCCGTGCCCGGAATTCTGGTCATACGTCACTGGAAATATATGGTTGTTGTTTAGGGTTTCCCTGTTCTATATTTATGTCAATCAATCAGAGCAATCCCCTCTAAAATAGTGACATTATTCACCCGTTGGCACAAACTTGTTGCAACGAGACGTCCTTGATAGTCCTAATATAGATTTAGCATAGTCTAGAGGCGATAGGTTCACCATGTCACCCTCTGGTGGAATTTGACCATACCCAAAACTACCACTCACACAAGTTGGTCCGCACCCACCAAATTTACTCATTGTAATCAACCCTCATCTAAATAAAATATAGTTTTACTCCTTTACTCCTGTTATTTGGAATGCTTATTCATATTTAGTGAAGGTTTCCCTCCCCCTTAAAGTTCAATGACCAATGATTGTTGATATTTTATTGAGCCATATGACAACATTAAAAAATTCAAACTTTGGGAAATATACAGTTGATGAATGAAGGTTTTCACTTTGACATTTTCTGAAGGACACATTCTTCTTTTCCTGGTGTCACATGGTCTGCTCCTATTTTTCCAGGAAGTTATTCTTTATCTAATTGGAAATTATTCTTTTCCTATAATTGGTATATAATATAGAATGTAGTATGTGACTAACACTACAAAAAATATTTAAATTTTATCATTATTAAAAATTTCCAGTACCAATAGAGCTATATCTTCTTTTCAGAAAGATAAGGATGCAGAAAGAGCCGCCAAATGGAAGCACTGTTCCCTGACACAGGAACCACTCCAGACACCCATTGTGGCATGTCAGATTGGCAGGTAATAAAGCAAGATGATTAGCTATTTATTGTAATCAGAGAGAGGAGCTCTCAGTGGTATTTGCAGAAAATATGAAATTTTACTGTGTATAGGAATTTTTACTTTTTTAATAACATAAAATTTGATGGATTTTATTTATCATACTAATCTTTTAATATTTTTGGTTTTCAAAGGTTATACAACAAAGATGCTGTGATTGAATATCTTCTGGACAAATCAAAGTTTGAAGGAGTAGTTGGATTTGGTCACATTAAGGGTCTCAAGGTCAGTATCAATTCATATAAAGTGCAACTGTTCATCCTTGAAAGTATAGTCTCTTACTATGTGGTAAAAATATTAAATTGATTAAAGCCTTAAACTAATTCTTTAAAAGTTATCAATTAAAGAAAAAAATAATGATATATAATTAGAAAAAGGACACAGCACTGAAATCCATCTTAGAAGTAATCATTTACCCTAACTGTTGGGTCATTCTACTTTAAAATTTAACCAAATTATATTCATCTGGATAAATCTCTTATATTCTTATGATGTCTTATGAAATAAGCATGTTTCAATTTAAAAAGAGATAAAAAAAAAGTGAATCATGAATTCTCCTAATTGACATGCTAGATGTTCCAAATTTATAATCATCACATTCATCTGTGCTTAATAAAAATATAATGTGTGAACCAGAGCGAAATGATATTATTGTAGGATATCAAGGAGTTGCAGCTGACAGATAATCCTGGATTCCACTCCCCAAAGTCAGACAAGGGAGATTCCGGGGCATACACTGACCGCCACACTGCCGCCTATATCTGCCCCGTCACAGGACTGGAAATGAGTGGTAGATACAAGTAAGTATTCATCTTTACTATGGGGTGGAAACATTTAGGCCCCTGTTCCAAATTATTTGAAAGCTATATTTCCCACTTAAACTATATCCACCCTTTTACTATATTCACCCAATATTTCCCACTTAAACTATATCCACCCTTTTACTATATTCACCCAATATTTCCCACTTAAACTATACCCACCCTTTTACTATATTCACCCAATATTTCCCACTTAAACTATACCCACCCTTTTACTATATTCACCCAATATTTCCCACTTAAACTATATCCACCCTTTTACTATATTCACCCAATATTTCCCACTTAAACTATATCCACCCTTTTACTATATTCACCCTATGTTCGACTTGATTTCCATGAATTACATATTGCTAGTAATTGACTGTTCAACCAACATCCCATAATGTATGTAATTAGGACTGTACCTCTCATGCCCAAACACATATTTGGTCAAGTGTACAAAAATAATGTCATATGAAAATATGTGAGTAATTATATGCAGGGAGCTCTAATATTCAATCCACTCACTTCAAAATCATAGGATTTTGATATGTTGATATCACTATTTTTGAAGTCTAACATGGCACTCTTACTTAACTAATCAAACTCAAAAGAAGACAAATCTTGAATGTAATTGCTAGATATTTCTGAATAACATGTTTTGTAAATTTTCTTAAGCATCATCAGTTGGCAACATCAGCATGAAATGTCCAATCATTCTTCTGAAGAAATTTTATGTTGAATATTAAAATTAACCTGATAATGGTATCTATATTACAAAAGTGTTTTTTTTTAAATGGAACTGAAAAGTGAATGTTATTTTTGACAAATTTACCATCAAAGTGCTCTTTCCGGTTGCAGATTTGTGTATTTACTGAAGTGTGCATGTGTTTTCTCTGAAAGAGCCATGAAAGAAGTCAAGAGTGAGATATGCCATAAGGTAAGCCATTCTATAGTATACATATTTTTATAATTTCACGTTTATAGGAAACGGACCATTGCTTACAGTTAACACTTGCAAATTGCATTATATATGGGTCTATATTCAGTTGTGTACTTGTCTCAGAGTACGTACTTGTCTGAGAGTAATGTTTGCAACATAGTATGTATGCCAGTCATTTAGTTCAGAATTCTCTTGGAGTATGTGGGCTATATTCATTTCAGACTTGTTTTTGAGTATGCAGGCTTCATTTTTCAATTGTGATTTGTCTCAGTATGGTGTTACTACTATTAACGAAGATTTGTCCCTGAGTAGAGGGTCACTATTTTTAGCTGAGATTGTCTCAGAGCATGGAGTCACTTTGTGTGAGAAGTGTGGTTTTAATTTCTGAAGAAAGTTCAAGTTGTGTTGAAATTACGATGTGCAGAACAAATTAAAATCAATGTGGCACCAGTTGAATACTATAAGGGGATGGAACTGGAAATCATATGTTCCGTTATGAACATATTCAGGCCTTCATAGTGTTTAGAAAATATATCAATTAAATCTTGTATGAGTTTACATTCCACCAAATTCAGTTGAGTGATCCCTTTTTGTTACAACTTACTGCGTAGAGTCATATATTTATTTAAATTTACAGGTGTTTTCCCCATTTAAATATTACCACCAAAGGCAACAACAAATGGGGAAATTTCATTTTATGTTGCATATCAAAACCTAACAGAGCTATATACATATTTTTTTAATGCTTTAAATAGATCTGAAAGGTTTTGTAATTTTCTTGGAAGTTTTTTCTCTGCATGGCGTGGTAGAGTCATATACTACCTCTGCCGTAATAGGCATGACACTGTTTCAATCTATTCCGCAAGGTCGATTGCATAATCCACAGATAGGTGGACAATTGGTAGTCTTTGCACATGTGCACTCACAATGCTTGCCCAATTGGCTGGCACACACGTCAGGTGCACTCACTTTCTGCCCAAACAAACATTTGTGAAGTTTGTTACTTATTCACTTTTCACAGTTCATTATTCAGAATTTTTTCAAAATCGATAGATGAGGTTGTAAACATGTCATATTTGCAATATTGTTTTCAAAATGTCACTGGGATGTATTTTGTGGCACTTTATATTAATGAAAATCCTAAAGAATAAAATTATCAACACATTATATAAAACAAGCGGAAAAACCAGCACAGGTCAATTCAAAGGTCACCAAATTTTGCAGGATAGTTTAGGGGTGTCCAAAAATGCTAGCCATAAAATATTTTCCCAGCACAATGGATAGTTACAAGATGATGCCACATACAATTTAAAAATTATCATTATTAATCAAGCTTATTATATTAAAAATAAATACTAGCACAGATCAATTCAAAGGTCAAAAATATTTGGACACCCCTTAACAGTCATACAACATTTGGTGACCTTTGAATCTACCTGCGCTAGTTTTATCTAGCTTTGAATATTAGAATTTAATGGTTTTTTACTACGATAATTAAAAAGTTGTATGTAGCGCCATCTTGTAACTGTTCATTTTGCCAGGAAAATATTTTATGGGTAGCTTATTTGGACACCCTCCAACCCTCATACAAAATTTGGTGACATTGGAATTGATCTGTTCTAGTTTTATCCACTTGTTTCACATATGTGCTGATAAGTTGAAGATAATATTGCAAATATAACATGTTGACAACCTCATCTATTGATTTTGAAAATAATCTGAATAATGAACTGTGAAAAGTGAATAAGTAACAAACTTAACACACATCCAAAATACTGACACCTGTTGACTGAGTTATACTTGCACATGTATTTGTTGTTGTAGTCACTTGTAGTCACTTACCAAAACAAGGATACTGATTGGCTGTGTTATTACATGTGACAAATTTTTTACTTGGTGTCAATTGGCTCATAAAAGAAGCTTGTTATGGGCGTGACCTCTCAGTACTCACTGATTATGGTCAATTATTGCAGAGCTAGGTATAAATCCTGGCTCTGCTATGGAGAGTAGTAAGTTTTGGACCAGGTGGACAGTAGAACAAGAAGGCGTGCTACAGAAAATTATGTAATTTCAGGTTAACTACACGTGGAAGTGACTCTTTCTCTCTCTCTATTTGGTTGATAAGCACAATTGTCAGATGCCAGCCTTTTCCCATAGCACTTACCCACAACTGTAATACTAGGGACATGTTTGCTAACTGCTCTCAAGCCACAGAGATGGGGCATCAGGAGTGTTCTTGTGAACATTTAGTTGTCAGGCATCTGGGTTGATTAATAGACCAAATTTTGGCAAGATTGAAGAATTTCTTCAGAGTAAAATAATGTAATTAACAGTGTAATTAACAGTAAACTGTGCACCTTGCTGTTCAAAGTTGGAGAGCACTGGTTGGTTTAGCACACAATGAAAGGATGTCAGAGTTAATATACAATCTGGGGCAGCAGAATGCTGGCACTTTCATCAAAACTGGCTGTGATAAGAATCAAAACTAAGTCACAAGGTCAGATGCCAGCTGTAATACATAAGAAATATTTAAGGTGCAGTACATTGCATTGGTTAACAATTTTCACTGGTCCAAGATGATGTTAAGTTGCCTGGAGGTTTGATATTATTTAAAGACAAAGAATACAGTGTGGAAATTATTTGTGATGTACATTGTTGTTCATAAGATTTAAAACGGCCATCAAACTTGATGTGATTGAAAACGCATGATTCAGAATTTATGAGAGATGAGAGATTTTTAGCTGTGCTGACTGCAGAAGTTGACTGCACATAACTTCTGGAGTGGAGGGAGGGGGAGACTGAGAGAGAAATTTTCCATCATTCTGTCTAGTCATCAACTTTGATCTTCCCCTCTGTAACTACTGGTCAGAGTTCTTAACTAATAGTTGGTAAGATGTTTTATGAGGGGACAAATTCTATCTATAAATCATTCGGCTAAGATTTTTTTCTCCATCTTTTAATGATTTTCGAAAAAAAATCTCATAGCTTATTGCAGGGCTTATTGCTCTTAAAATGTATGCCTATCACAGAGTAATTGGGATTTTATTTTGCACAGCTATCAAATTATTAGAAAGTTATTTTTAAAAGTCTATGCTCCCACAAAAAGCTTAATTAATTTGGAAAAAAATAATGCACTTATGACAGACTATGTCACAATGTCCCAAGAGGAACATGCAAACTATTGATAGGTTCACCACATTGTCCTCTGGTGGAGTTTGAGGCCCTCCATTCAATCATAAGGAATTGTAAGGCATACAAAAAGTTGCCTGCAAATTAAACATTTAGTCCAATGTGCTTTAATTTCTTTTTAAACTGAAATGAGATTTTCTGAGAGAAAAAAAATGAAATTAATAATTTACCTCAGATTGAATTGGTGACATTTAAAACTTTGGTAAGTTAAATAAAATAAAATTACCGGTATCCTTCACATGAATCATATAAAATTTGAAATAATTGTGAAACTGTGAAATTCACCACATCTAAAATGTGAACCTACAATTGTCAGAATGTTTTAATTCAGTTTGCCATTGCTACAAAAATGTATGTTACCAGGAAAGATAGAACAATCCAGTTCTGTTAAATATTGATCATTATAAACTCTTTGGGATTTACGTTGCAGTTGCATGTGTTGATTGTGTTATAGCTAGGAATATGCTTTCAAACAGGTCAAGCATTGCAGCATTTTGTTCAGAAGTTCTTCGATATCTATGATCCAGAGGGTAGCAGCAGTTTCAGGCTATGTTTGGAGCACACAGAGGAAGTAGTTCCATGAGAGCTGTGTGGTGGCAGCACTAGTCGATGCAGCAATGTTTAGCGGCATGCTCTATCCAGGCCAGCCCACAAAAGCTAGCCACTGCTGCTACCTCTGCCTGCCGAAACATGACAACTCGCAAAGGGAAACTTAGGCTTGCAACAATATTATCATCTCCACACAAACTGTCACAAGTTTTATCACAATATCACAATCTTTAGAATATCAACTTAAGTATTCTTGTTGCATGTAAATAATATTCGGGCCATGCTTAGATATATTATATGAATAAATCTACAGAGGTTCATCATCTTGCTACTCATTTCTTGGCTGATAGTTTTATGGTCAGTATATATAAGATGGGGTAGCCTAAATGTCTGATGGAGGTCCGGAGCCATTGGGTATTCTGTATACTGAATAGTCTCTTCAATGAATCATAGCGCATACATTTGTCTGGTTTATCTAATGGTGTCTTTGTCCTCCATTTTGATCCTTGAACTAGTTTTATTTCATCTTCAAACCTATTCAACAGTCCAATAAGAAACATGATACTCGTGATTGACTCATATATACTTCTCCTTGACTTGTGTAATAGAATAGAAATTATACTAAGACAGATCTATTTTAACAGCCTTATGTTTTAACTGTAATTAAGTTAAATTTATATGAGGTATTATGTCGTTGTTGTGTTACAATGATGGTAATGACTGTAAACATTGTTCAGTTATTCAGTTAAATTAATACAATGATATTTTATGATTCGTTATCGCCAATAAAAGTCATTCAGTCAAAAGAGTAATATATGACAAAGTAAAGAAGATTTTTAGGATAATTTATGTAATGAGGTCACATTATTAACTTACCCCATATAGGTCACAACTTCCAAAGAAGAATATATTAAACTAGTAACACATTTGATATTTCACAACAAAAATAATTTATATCATTATTTAAAAACAGCATAATATGTCTCCTACAATTCTGCCAGGCAGTGGCCTCTCTCAATATGCACAACTGAAAAATTAGAATCTGAGGATTTGATCAAATCTATCATAAACAAAGTTTAATGATGTTGGAATTATCTTTAATAACTAAATCTGATTTCTGAAGTTGACATCTAAACATACATTTCAGTGAAATAATTTTTCATATCTTGAAAATTATATCTTAACCACATCATAAATTGGACCAGAAAATCACATCTTAGCCATGTGGATATCTGGTTGCCCATGAGTTACACAAGATTTTAAGCAGAAATCCATGTGGTTATCAGTAAACTTGTTCGCAGGGTTACTGCACTTTTTGCTATATGATTTGTTGGGCACAGTAAAAAAAATGTCCAGGATAATAAACAAAAAGGAAATGACTTCAAACATTTCAAACATAAAGGCTTGATCTCTTTTATCTTATATTGGGTATATTATTGACCATATCAACAACAAATAAAAAGATATATCAGTTGTCTATTTGTCAACAGAACAATATGTATTAATAATGAAAGGCCATGAACCTTTTCAAGAAATAATTTTGAATTTAATTGAAAGATTATTTCTTGACATTGTCCTTTACCAAAAATATGCTTCACATGAAATTATTTAACTAGCATATCTATTATAATGGGTATCAGCAATGAGAACATAAAACCTGAGAACAATATAACAATTATCATTGCTCTCAAATATATGCTTTTTATTTTATCTAAGTTTATAAAAAAAATAAGCTTTTCTCAATTTCATCAAAATGCACAAATTTGGACTGAAAACTAACCACCCTGACATTATAGTAAATATTTGCCTGTATATTATAATTACGATAAGTAGTTTTTTATTTTCTGTGACAAAATGTTGCAAGTCCACATCTTCATGAATTTGAACCTCAACAAGCCGATATATTTCATAATGATACTGCAGTTGTTACCATGAGAACAAAAGTATCCGGGTTATAATTTTTATTACAGGATAAAATCACACATGATGCCAATATACACAAGGATTATTCCATTAAATAGTTTTACATGTGGATTATAAGTGTTTCCATAGTTCCATTTTCTTTGACTTTATGCAGTTCTATTCTCTTTAATTCTTAGATCCGTTTTAGACATAATTGATTACCCTTCATTAGCTTCCCAGCCTCCATAATGTAACAGTCTGGAAGGGGTCACCATGAGTCTATGGCAAGTTATATCAGGTCTCATTCTTCTCCTTCATGTAAAGGTATCTCCTCTTCGTGATCTTCATTAAATTGTTGTCCACAGAACATCACCTTGAGGCCTACCCTGATTTCCTTGGCTGCCAGGAGCCAGGACAATGGCACAGCAATCCAGTACCAGGTAAAGAACTGGAACAGCCACACGTCACTGCCTGGGCGTATGGAGCTGCTCAAATTCGGCCTCACATAGAGTGCAATGTTGTACAGCAGGAGTGGCAGGCAAACTGCGAGGAACAATGAGTTACCTATCGCAGTAGGCAACACAGCATTGGATATTTTAGGCAGAGCGATCGGCCTTTTAAAATGAAGTACAATAATCGTTACTAATGCTATAAATGCCAATATGATCATCACGATCTTAAGAATCCCGGCCATGTATACTCCGGATGCATAGTTGAGGAGGAAGCAACTGAATCCCTGTGTTGGATGGGGAATCCCTACCACTCTCCCAAACACAAATGCAAACAGACACGCTAGGATAATGGCTTCCATCCAAAATGATATAATAACCAGTAACGCTATTTTAATGCCCCATGCAGATTTGTCTCTGGACGTACAAAGAAGAAGGTGTAGTCTCTCCATGGAGACAATAACAACTGATGTGGGACCCATGATATCCTTGAGTACCCCAAGTACAGCGAGACTTTTACACAAAGATTCTGTCTGCAGCCATTGTGGAGTGCTCTCCTTTATAAACTGAACATTTGCCAAGGAGACAAGGGAGTCTGCCAGCAAACAGACCGACATGTTCACCACCATCCATTTTGATGTTTGCCTTTTAAGATTTTTGGTGTATACAATAACAGTAATCAGTAGAATGTTAGTGATGGCACTGAGGATGACAGTCGCTACACTAACCACGGATAGTGCCATCTTCTCCCCCTGGTGGGTGCGGTGATGAGTTACCTCGGAGATATTAGATGCTAATCCCACCATTGTCCCAGACTCTTCACTTGAAAATAGTAATTTAAAGTTAATCAAATGTTCCAGAAGCACTCATCTTAGGAATAACAAATATTCACCTGATTGCCACATCCTTCCGAGTTACATTGAGACGGCTAATACAATATCCGCATTAATTATTTTGTGTACAGCTAGATGTGAATGATGCTGGTTCAGTCTGTATAACAGTCATGGACCTCCTCCCCCACTATAAAAAGTCGCTTTGTAATGCGGCAGTCTGGGGAGGCTAACCAATTCATAACATTCATGGGGACGGATAATTTTGGTCTTGAAAATAAGTAACTCCAACCCCTTTAATTTATAATAAGCCTTTGCCATTTAGTACATTTTTTTTGTTATACATCACACAAAAATCTTTTCAAAATATTTTTTTATAGAAGTCTATAACCCTATTTCTCAAAATGCTTTCCCTTGTTACGCTTAATGTGTTCATAGTGTATGTAATTTGATATGGCATTGTATAACTCTGATAATTACAACTTATCTACATTAAGGACAATGAGTCAAGTGTATTAAATGCCCATAGTCACAATAAATAAAACATCTTTTTTCTATGTCTTATATATGCATTTAATATTAACAAACAATTAGGGCAACTGCATGCACTCCAAAAAAAAACACTTAATGAGTCCCTCATGATACTCAGAGGGCAGACAGTAAACTTACCCTGTGATGGAAACACAGTATGATATCAGTAAACAAAAATGAAAACATGTTACTCAATAATACTCAATACTTAATATCCATACTAATTTAAGATTGATTGTCTCTGTATAGCCAATGATAAAAGAAATAGTTACTTAGATAACATCTGGTGATTGGATGCATTGAGGATGATACATTCAAGTTGTCTGTCCACTATGTTTTTTTCTGTTCACAATGTAGTATTTTATTATATCCACCTTCAAATGTGGAATAAATGTAATAAATATCTTGCAATCATAATACTTTTGAGCCATACTATATTTTCCACTTTGAGTTGCAGTACTGTATTGTAGTATATTTTATACTCAAAGATGCTTATTGACTCAATTATAGTTTATGTTTCTATGTTGTAAAATAATATAATATGTAATAACTTGGTGTATAATGAATGGACTTGACGTCATAATTTGTGTGCATTGTTTGCTGTCGCCACGATTCCTCATTCAGAAAAATATGTAACTAGGACACACTGACCAACTTTAAGGCCATATAGGTCACAACTTTCAAAATATTGAAAATCTAACCTTTAGAAATCTGAGATTAGATCTTGATATTATGAATATATTAGTAAATATTCATGTGAATTTATTTAGATGCACTTTTTCTGATTTTTGGTCAAGGTCAAATTCATCACCAGCATAAGAGCAACTTTGCTCGTGAATGCTCTATTTCCTTCAAGATTACAGCAATGTTGATATGATATGGCACATGTGATCTACCTATGAGGGGTTTGGACAGGTTTTATATTAGGTGACCTTGAGGTATTTTCAAGGCTACAGGAGCCAATTTTCAAAAGCATCTAATTGTGATATTTTGCAAAACACTGCAAATAACATTTATTTCCACCACATTTCTCTTGCACAATATGTCTGTTCATAATTTTTGCATAGGTTATGTTACTAAGTCACATCAACCTATTTAAAGACCAAATAGGTCACAACTTAAATATGGGAAGCTGATCCAAAGTTTGATATTATGGATATGTGAAGTGCACAGAAATATTATTTTTTAATGAATTTTCATTGACTCTGGGTCAAGGTCAAGGTCAATAATTGTAATATTGCTACTTTTATTGATTATGCTCTCTTAACTGTAAGAATATAGTAATATTGATGTAACTTGGTAGATGCGATTGAGCTGGGGTTGGCTCCGAGGAGTAATCAATGTAACTAGGTCACAGTGACAATGTCAAAACACGGCATTGGTGGCAGTGGTAGTGAGAAGATTAAATAACTCTAAAGACGGTAAAGTACTACCAATGTAATGCAGAGCCTGATATAAACCCAGGATCTGTTTAGCAGAGTTTCTGAAATGTGATTTATGTCACCTATTTTGGGGTGTGCAAAATGGAGAGGGCAAACCATAGGGGTTGATATTCAAAAGATAAATGATTGTATAACTTTATGTGTTACAGTGTGGTGCATCCTTTGTGGCTGATGACATAATAATACTAAATGGTACAGAGGAGGAGACTGAGGTAATGAGAGCCAGACTAGAAGAGAGAAGGGCGAAAGCTAAGTTGGAAAAGGTGGGTTCAACCAAGATATCTGTTGCGTTCAATTCATTATATTTGAACCATTTGATCCTTATCACCGAAAATACACTGGGCAAATTTCTGGACAATGCGTCAATGATTTCATTGACAAATATATATATATATATATATATATATATATATATATATATATATATATATATATATATAATTTCTGGACAATGCGTCAATGATTTCATTGACAAATATATATATATATATATATATATATATATATATATATATATATATATATATATATATATATATATATATATATATATATATATATTATCCTTTTTATCCTAGTCTTTAATTTTCACCCATTAAAATACATTATAAAGATAATTGATGAATGAAATCCCCATGTGCCCAAAGCAGACATATATCACAGAATTGATGTGATCTTTTATCCCTTAAATTGAATGTAAAATTAAAAACTCTTAAACCTAGTTTAATGTTGGTATTATTGTGATTTCATAGAAATCCAAGAAGAAAGTGAAGGCTGAGGCAGCTGAGGGTTCAGCCTCTACCAGCAGCTCCTCCTCTGACGGCCCATCATCCAGCAAGAAGGCCAAACTGGAACCTGCTCACACCAGCAAAGCCACAAATGGATTAGCAAAGCCGCCAGGATCAAAACTAGGTGGCGCTCCTGTAGCTACTGGGGCTAAACTGGCAACTTCCAAACCCAAGACCATTCAGGAAGATGATAGAGCCAGCAAGGCATATAAATCACTCTTCACGACATCGGACAAAGCTAAAAACCAACAGAAAGCTCACTGGGTAACATACAACCCGTGCTTCTATTGATGGACCAGGAGAACAGTGCATGCTTTTGTAAATAATAGAATTCTTCAGGATTTATGAAGATGTAAAAATATGATAACCTGTCAGGTTAGACATGATTCCATGCTTGAGCTGTTGGGATTGCATTCACCACAAAGTGAGGGTAATATTTGGTGCAAACGTAACATGGATCATTGGCATCATTACTTTGTACAGAGCCTGAAAAAAGCCTTGGGATCTCCCAACACTCACTTATTTCTCAATTTCTGGAAGGTCAATGTGGAATGGAATAATCCAAACTTAAGAAATGTTAAACACAATTTTTTATAATCATTAAACAGCATACAAGAAAGTAAGATTGAACTCTGACAAAATGGAGGACACAAAATAGAGCACATGGTGTGAAGGTGTCTCCCTCTGGTGGCCAATAACAGGTAGTGTCATCCGGAGGTTCTGCAACAGTAAATTACATCCACCAATGCTGGTGATGCTCATATCACTATTTTGTGCATTTTGTTTACTGGTTGTAGTATTGTGTTCAAGTGGCTACTTTTACAACCTTTAATATGTATATTTATATCTACAAAATAAATGTTTCCCTGTGATAATATTTGAAAATGTTTAAATACTTCAACTGCAGTGCATGACATTTAGAACTAAAATGGCTTTCAGATTATTCTTCTCTCATCAGACCCAAATTACATGATTTGTTTTCTTTTTCAAAGAACATGCATTTTATATTATTGGGACAACTTTCTTAGTTAATCGCATTGTAATGAACTGAAGTAAAAGGAATATAACCTTTTCTAAGAATAATAACAAAAATCATTTGTTCTTCAAATAATACTGTATATTTATGCAACTATATAAGTAGCACATTTAAGTTGATTAATAATAACCTTAAAAGATTAAGTATTTTGTGTACCTTCACTCAACAACATTTTGATTTTGTAAGTAATACAATTGGGACCAATTTTCTTCTCTATCCCAAAACCAAAAGTTCAACAAAAACAAAGATATGTAGCATAAATAAAAGTAAATAAATGCAAGATAACATATTAAAAAAATTACAGATAGTGATCTTGTTTGCTTAAATTTCAGCAAACCCTAAACTCACCTAACATAGTAAAATTATCAATCGTTATTATCAGTATATTTAGAGTCACTTTCATAACTGTCAATGAGGTAGAAGACATATTACATTCAGTTTTAAAATCTCCCAGGTTGAACAGTTTGGTAGATACTCTGGAATTAGAATGCCTCACAACATATTATAATACATGTGATGTAATATATTTTCTTTCTGATTTAAAAATAAAGATATGTATATGAAAATGATATTAATATCTAGAAGAATTTTATATAAAAAGTCTAACTTAAATTGATACCAGTATATTTGGAATAGATGGTCAGTGAATGGGAATGTTTAGTCATGCCACCATATGCACAACTGAATGAATCACAGGCTGATTGCTGATCTCCATGGTTTTCTTCACCATTAAAAAAAGTACAAATCACAACCTTACAGCTTTTACGGAATCAGAACTCTACATCTCCTCTAAATGTCATTGAAAATGGTGACTGGCAGGAAGCATGCACAGTATAAGATACATTATTTATCTCGAACGAGGAAGGCAAAACACATTTGATTTATACATTAATTCTTGATAATGTATCTGTTGAGGCCTTGGAAGAATCAATGACTATTTCTGTTATGATACAAAGAATCTCAAGGTTCTACTTTATCGTTTGGCACAACAAATTTTAATTACATTTGTAATAAAAAAGTCAACTTCTATTCAAACGAATAACATGCTTTAAAAACATTCATAATTAAATTTACAAACTAATGTTTATATCAATACTGATGTACACTACATTTAATATGTAGACATATTATGATTTATTGATAAGTATACATGATATATAAATAAGTACAACATATAAATAAGTACAACTGTAACACCAATATCAGTTTTTCCTGCATTGGCACTAATACTGCTGGGACACCTTACTCCTACATTCATCATAGGCCGATTGCCAATCTCTATGTTGTTGTTTTTTCCCCATTGAAAAGTACACACCGGAACTGTAGAACTTTGCCGGAACCAGAACTGTACAACTCCACTATATTTAATCATTGGTCAGAGAGATTGGCAGGGGCCTATGGAAATAAACTTGAAATCCACTGTTTCCAGGAACACCATGCATCGCCTTTCTAATTATAATTAACTCATAACTTTGGTAGAACTTGTCCTTCAGCAACCAGATTTCAACAAGCCATTTACTTCTCTTTTCAATATCAAACACAAGGCTTGTCAGAAAAGATTTCTTTGTTTTTGGTTGATCTCAGCATTGTTTCACTAACAAGTTTGCGCAAAGAGGTAAAAGTGGGTCAGTTTCTTCATAGGACTGATAACAGCCATATCACATCATTAAGTTAAATGTCAAAAAACTAAAGAAAGGACATTAAAGATAAGGCAAGGGTCTGTATTTAGACACATTTTAACTGTGAAAACATTGACATGTGTCAAATCTGCAACAGTCCGTCACTGGAGGTCGAGTAGGGAAATTCAATATGATGGCCAAACAATGGATTTCAAGTCTTTTTGACAATGAATTTGGGAAGTTACCTCACACTGAATCAGCATCCATCCTTCCCCTTGATACCTTAAATCACAGTTTTGACAAGAACACCTAACTCAGTTTGAATTGCATAGCATCTAAATAACAAAATGTTATTTGTTTTGCTGTTCTGTTTTGTTTTTTCAAATAATCCAATCCCTCTCACTCCATTTCATATTATGTAATGGTTGGCAACAAAAGGGCTCTCTGACATATGACACATATACTTTACGCAATCGTTTTTACATAATGTCTTGTAATATTAAGCATTTTATGTAAAACATAATAGACAGATAAATACAAACACCTGTGGCACAATAAAATACTGCTTATTGATTATTGCTGAGCATAGCAGTGAAACCAATAGCAATATCATATAAATAAATAATTATAACAAATATTCCTTTTAAAAAGAAGTGGATGATGATGTTAGGTAAAAGTGCTAAGATTAAATACAGCCATTCAACTGAATTTCAACTTACTTTTGCAACTAAATATTGCAGGGATATAAATTTTTCCGACACTTCATTCAACTCTAAATTGCTTGATAACATAAATATCTGATTCTGAAAATTAAATTTCAAAGCAATAGGGTCGGGTCAACACAGTACATCCACACAAAATAGTGTTTGAAGAGCCTATATTAGTAAAATTTATCTGGGAAATAGGCTCTCCATTTCTGTTAACATTGGAATATTTTATATTGTAAAAGTATTTTATATATGAATGTTTAAGCCATTAGCTTAAAAGAAAGTGGAAATAAAACAGCTTCTAAACATTTTGGCATCTGCATCGGAGCACACATGCACAGAATGTATGATCTTGTTAATATGGTTTGAGAGCACAGATGCCCACTAAAAAGATTAAAATTTCTCGGCCAGGACATCTAATTCAACACTATTCTCTTCATAGTATAATAAAAAGAGTGCTTTGAATTTTAAGCTCCTGTAAATATGGTTTAAATGATGTGAATATTTTGCTCTTGTGGTGTTCTATTTGCATAATATATTATACACATTGTATTAAAATACATCATATATTCAAATAATACTGAAATATATTTCCTAAGCCATGGAAAATCATAAATTTATCCTAGTCACAGTTAAGACAAATGCTTTTGCAATAATTTGTGGAGATTCACATTCAGTTAGTTCTGACTACCTGACAGACTATTCAGTTTATTAATGTTCTCTACTGCGGTCCTATCTCTCAATCAAATCCTTGTCCTCCGTAGTATCTGTCGCTCCATATGATAGATTAGATATTCCACCCTCTGGTTCAGACAAGGCCAGTTCATGGGTGTAGCTCAGATTTGAGCGCCAGGATTCACTGACAGAGGATCCCAGTTTAGATTTGTAAGACCGATCGTCGGAAAAAGATCTGTAGGTATCCCGTCTTGGCTGAACTTCCTGCTGTGACACACTGGACAATAGCCATGCTAAAAATATAATAACCAAAAATTTATTTCCTTTATCACTGCTGAGGGCCAATGAGCCATCTCAACACCTTGAATATTGCAGTTAAGCTTTCTCACATTAATGTAATCCATTCAGCAAAGAAAAAAATCATCATTGAATGGGTAATTATTTTATATGTTTTACAATATGATTTAAAACATAATTTTACCTTGGAAGTCATTTAGGAGAACATTCATTACCCCAAAATATACTATTAAACCCATGCATTACGTAATTGTATAAATTTGGCCAGAATTAATATATATATATATATATATATATATATATATATATATATATATATATATATATATATATATATATATATATATATATATATATATATATATATATATATATATACATATATATATATATATATATATATATATATATATATATATATATGTATATATATATATATATGTATATATATATATATATATATATGTATATATATATATATATGCTAAGGCAAGAACATGTGAGTGCAGTCTTCAGGGAGACAGATCTCTCAAGTTGGTTCTGGTGGAAGGATCTCAAGAGTAATAAGTACAGAACTATGTTGTGTGTGGCTCATTTAAGTTCCAGCTCATTTACATTATGTAATCAATTTTATATTACTACATGCAGTGAACTAGGCCACCTATAAAGCACTATATGAAATGGGTGTAATTCTGTTTCAACTGGGTGAATAGTCATCAGTTTCGAGATTCCCACAAAAGGTTGCAGTCTCTGCCAACAGGGGTCCCACCTGTCTGTGTTTCAAGGTCCCCATGACCCAAATCTGAAATGTCGTCTGCTCCAGGTCAAAACAAACCTGGACAGTCATCATGTTCATTTCAGAGAAATTAACACATGATTTGTTGAGGACTGGCCTAAGACATGATTACATTTATTTTATAATTGACAAGTATTATGACATTTGTGCATAAACATATTTAATTAAGCATTTTTAAGCAATTTTTAAATAATTAAGCAATTTAAGCATTTCATTTCAAAAGTATGTAAATATGAAAAGAATCTTTAAAAAAGATAAAAGGAAAGTAGTGCGGCAGAGGGGTGATCTGTGAAAGTAGTTCGGCAGAGGGGTGATCTGCAAAAAATATCTCATAGGTCCAGAACACTCTCTTGAGGCACCAAGTATGAGATAATGGTATTTATCACCCCTCTGCCGAACTACTTTCCTTTTATCTTTTTTAAAGATTCTTTTCATATTTACATACTTTTGAAATGAAATGCTTAAATTGCTTAATTATTTAAAAATTGCTTAAAAATGCTTAATTAAATATGTTTATGCACAAATGTCATAATACTTGTCAATTATAAAATAAATGTAATCATGTCTTAGGCCAGTCCTCAACAAATCATGTGTTAATTTCTCTGAAATGAACATGATGACTGTCCAGGTTTGTTTTGACCTGGAGCAGACGACATTTCAGATTTGGGTCATGGGGACCTTGAAACACAGACAGGTGGGACCCCTGTTGGCAGAGACTGCAACCTTTTGTGGGATTCTCGAAACTGATGACTATTCACCCAGTTGAAACAGAATTACACCCATTTCATATAGTGCTTTATAGGTGGCCTAGTTCACTGCATGTAGTGATATAAAACTGATTACATAATGTAAATGAGCTGGAACTTAAATGAGCCACACACAACATAGTTCTGTACTTATTACCATGTTTTCACTGCTTTGCTTTGAGGATAAAGTTGATTGCAAACCCCATCTATCTGCAGTGGATAAGAATGAGATAAAGACAAGAACATGAGTTCGTGCAGTGTTCAGGGAGACAGATCTCTCTCGTTGGTTCTGGTGGAAGGATCTCAGTCGTCCTTCGGACTCTTGAGATCCTTCCACCAGAACCAACTTGAGAGATCTGTCTCCCTGAAGACTGCACTCACATGTTCTTGCCTTAATATCATACATTAATATTTTTAAAACTTATTTTAGTCTGTGATAGAAGAAGTACTCACTTGGTAATATATTTGTGTAGATTTTGCCTGAGCCTTCAAGCTGCTTTGACTTCCGCACAGTTTCTTCCACGTCCTCCTGAATCTGGGGAGGCAACTGGGCCTCAGCTCTTCCTGCTGTGATGAAATACACCCCGCCAAAACACATTATACACCTACAAATCAAAATATCATCACAATATTATTGTATATTATCACCCTGTGTTTCTCCCTTTATTAACTACAATAGACAAATTGTTGATCGCCATATTGTCCCATTGAAAACAACACAGAAGTGCACAAATAAATTGGAAATGCACAAAAAACTAAACAGACACAAAATAAACCCAGGCAAACTCGGGCAAAATAATCATCATGGTGGGCCACATTGTTACAAGTGTTTACTTTTTCCTTCTGTCAATTGGCAATTAAATCTGTCAGCACGGAATATCCAAAAAGAATCTTTCTTCTCACAAAAAAGGTTTGGTCTACTTACCCAAAGAGAAACATGACTATTTGTACAGCAGACATGCCCCAAAACTCACGATAAAATATGATACCTGAAAAAAAAAGGTAATTTATAATTCTATTATCAGAGCTTTCTACAATTTAATTATTTGAGTTTGGCATGTTTACTAATACAATTATTCCAGTCTGCCACAACATCATGGATACCAAAGGTACATTCATACCACTGTAGCACTGATCGACTGACACAAATGTTGTCTGGAAACACACTGATTCGAGTTTGCCACAGAAGTATGGGATTTTTATGATGTATCACTCACCTACTGGTGCAAATGATACTAACCTGTTATATCACTAACTACATATAGGTACTTACCTGCTACTATAGCACTGATTGTGAAGAACACAAAGTTGGTTGGAACGACGACTGTAGCATTAAATGATTTCATAGCAGAGTTGAGATATTTAACTTGTACTGCTGCAGTCACTATCATGATGACCAACATGAACCAGAACACCCAGGTGTCCAGCTGCATCTGGCCTGCGACGGTCAGCTGGAACATACTGGACACTGCCTTGGCGGAGATCACTGTGAAGGAGGCTGAAAATAAGACACAACTCCATCATACCTTGATAAATATGGTTGCTCTATTTGCATTTTCATTTATTCACCATTTAATTTGCAGTTCTATTTCTGCACCATTATTTAATCTATCTCGCTGTGAAATGGTTTGTTTCTTTTATATGTTTATTTCTTACCAAGCAAGGATGTAATCAGAAGAAGTACCAACACATTGTCTACTTGATACCTGTGACAAAGCACACATAACACTATCAATCCTGTCACCTCAATCACCTGAAATTATATTTAAAAAAATTCTTGATTAAAAAGTGTATTTCTCACATTACTACAGGTAAATTCAATTGATGTTTGCAATATTTTCATTACATGTCCAAAACTTTTAGCTTTTGATGCCAAATTAATTCTTTGTATCTCAAAAAATGTAAAGCTTGTTCATTGTAAACAAAGAAACCTATATGGTAATGGATACTGACTATATAAACCAAAAAGCCTGTTTGTTGAAGAAGGTAGATTATTTGGTCAGCAGTAAGGACATCCTCATCCTGGAAATAAAGATATTACAGTAAATGCTACATTATGTCATGAAATTTATAAAACTGTAATGGCAAAATATATTTGATCAAATATTTCTACTGTAATATCTTTATGGATTGTGCTGTTTATTTTAATTGATAAATTATAAAAATGTTCAAATTCATATATGTCAAAGAAGAAAGTAAATTGTGAAAATGTGTTAGAAATTACATGTAGGAGGTTAGTATTGACCTTTTGACCTTGTCCACATATGTGTCAAGTGCAACTGTTGTTATCACTTCACTTACCTTCTGTGAAAAATTAACCAAGAGGAATGCTCCAACTCCAGCCAATGTACAACCTTATATAGAGAAGTTAATCACAAATATCAGAACCAAAGGCATCACATTGTTCTCTTACCTTTTAAACAAAAATAAAACTGCTATTCATTTT
The DNA here is from genome assembly GCA_949316495.1 of Amphiduros pacificus. NCBI lineage: Eukaryota > Metazoa > Annelida > Polychaeta > Phyllodocida > Hesionidae > Amphiduros > Amphiduros pacificus. The sequence goes on from OX439000.1 coordinate 58,548,504, forward strand.
TGTAAGCTCCAATTTGAAGTATAAAGTTTTCTTTTTTAAGTTTTTATAACTCACCAAATATATCCTCAGGTCGTAACTTTTCTTTTAAAAATATAACTGCTATGAACATATTTGCTGTAAAATTAACAATAAGAATTATGGTACAAGCGAAAAACTTTCTGAAACAAGAAAAAGTGGTAAAAAGGGGGGGGGACTATCTTTTTAAAAACATGCATACATGCAAAGAGCTTTTTAAAAAAATCTTGGTACAAAACAGTGGCACAAGTTGCTTTCTTGCATTGTGATGAAACAACTTTATCTAGGTTGGCAAAGTTATCTTTTTCAACAATGTTATCTTGGTTATCAATACAATGATAAAAAAAGATTTGTTCAGGAAACAGAATGGGTTTAGACACTGAGAATAACAGTGATAAGAATATGATTCATATTGGGGAGAAAGAATAACCTATAACTGTTGTAGTTCCTAGCGGTGCCACCAGGGAGGCCGGGGCAAAGCCGTACGCTGAGAAGTTGCCGAGCTCGCCCACTCCCATGAGTACCAGTCCAAGCCACCATAGTGGAGAGGTCGTGTAGTGTTCTCCCAGCCCAGCCTCCTCATTCTTCACATGAATGTACTTCTGTAATGTGGACATTATATACACTCCATTACTTATCACTCAATTATTCATGCTTGATTAAATTGAATTTGGTGGTCACGTTGTTGTTGTCATGTGAACAATGTCTGACTCACAAGCCTTGTGATATGGCTAACACAATTTGCAACTTAAGATAATGGTAATACTCAATGCAAAACATTGTCTATGGGGTTGAATTGCTGGTCAAAACTCATTCTATTATTCTATATATATTATTATTTTTAACAGCCGGAAAGAGTTTCAGGAGGGTCTCCCATCAATTTTAATTTCTTAGGATATTACTATTTTCATTATATATATGTTTGGAGTACTTCTGTTTCTAAGTGATGAAAGATTAAAGAGATCATAATGGTAATTATGAAAGACATACACCAAGACAGGAAGTGGTATAAGTAGGTCAACATGAACATGTCTCAGAGCCAAATGAATATTTGAACAAATCAGAACACACATACTTAGGACCTCACTGAGTTGTTTCTATTTATATTTAATTTCCACTACACCTTGGCACCAGTACCTGTACTTTTGCAGATATTCAATATACATGATATAATACACTGATATAACTGGCTGCCATATGTGGGGTTTGTCTATATTGACATAGCAGGTATTAACTGACCTGGAGATTGAGGGAAATACTGATGAGGAGGTTGCCACAGACTGCAAGCACACATCCAACCACCAGGTCCTATAACACATTAATATATCAACACATTAATACATCAGCTCTGCTCAACAGTCAGAACATTTTAAATATGACCATTTAATTGTTTTTGTGTATCATTTAACCCCTAAGGGACTAGGCTATCCTAATTTTGTTGACTGGCAGGACTAACCAATTTTTTTTCTGGACTAGTGTATCTACTTACTAAATAAATAAAATTTATAACCATGGTTATTAAATATGCTTAATAAAGTGCTGGGGTCAAAAGTTCATGATTAAGGCAGTCTGACGTCATTATCATGGTTACATTTTAACAAGTTGCAGCCCTTCAGAATGTTACAAATGACGTCATCAAGTCAGAACAATGGGGACGTCAACGTCCCTCCCGTCCGTTACCGGTGGTGGACATTGCCGTCCTTCCCGTCCGTTAGGGGTTCAATACCATTAGAAAAAATATGTACACACTCAAATACATTGTCCAAAACAGAAGGAGAGATGTTTAACTGTAAGTCAATAATTTAGGAATGATTTTATGGCGAGATTCACATTTCAATTTTTTTTCCTGATAAAAGGACTTGGCCTATTATATAAAAAAAATTATTATTAAGATTGGTGTGTCTACTGTAACTGAACTAATTTATGGGACTTTTATGATGTTTCTTGGATGTTAACTTCAAACATGATTTACTTAATTATCAACTGAGTTGGCACCCTAACATTATTTTATAGCAACATTTGTCTTTTCCTCATTTATGAAGTTGTCATTCTATTGTTTTGAGAAATCACTAAGTTGTATTATTATTTATAAGAAAAATATTATTGATTTGGTGGTATACTTTTATTGACTTTTCCAATACCTGATAGGTAACTAATCAACAAGTTAGTTATCTTATCATTACACAACCAGACATAAAGGTGCAGAAAATGTGTACACCTGCTTATCATGCAAAATTTTACATGAATAGGGTTATTCAGTGATTGATGACTCACAAAGAGAGATCAAGAATTGATTACCATGATGTCAAAAACAGAAATGAATATGTTGGTCAGATGTGAGATTTATATTTGATTACCGGTACATACCTTAATTTTTTATGGATACATTTTTATTTACCAAATAGTTGAGTATATTTTTAATTCTGCTCCATTAATTATATTTTAGCAGAGATTTTAATAATGAATGGGTTGCAGTCATGTCATTCAGGTTAATGTAAACAACACAAATTTGGGCCAAAGGGTAACCTATTTTCACTGATTTTATCTCATTTTTTCCAGTTATGAAAGATAACAACATTACATCAGAATCAACAAAATGTGAAATATAAAGTCAATTTCGAAGAACTAAGGCACTGGTAGGGAATTCTTTGTGAATAAAAGTATAAAATAGCATGACTTGAGATGTTTAGAGAGTGAAATTAACCAAGAAAACCCACCATGAGCCTCTCACTGACTTAATCCACAACAAGTATCACTATGCAAATGAGTAGTGAGGCATAGGTATGAATCACAAAAATATGAGACCCATCTTAACTTTAATTAAACTTAAAGGATTATATGGTGATGTCAATGTAATCTAAGTAGTAAGTTATGTAAGTACCGGTAATAATGATATCATATTAATCGATTGAATAATCATATATCATATTAATTAATGTAAGTAATACTGATATAATATTAATTGATCTTGTTATTAACAAGCCTATTGCCTTACATTAACCTTTAATATTTCAATTGGACTTAAGAGTATTACTTTTGTCCTCTAACATTATGTAATCACAAATTTTAATGTCAATTGGCAGATTTGTGAGACTTTTTTCTGGGTTTACTTCAATGTCTGTAGCACTGATATGGAAAGTTAAAATATTCTGCATGAAAAACTGGACAATATCTTAAAAGGAAGGACCATATTCAAAAGACAAAACTCCTGGCTTACCTGCCATGTTCTTGTGATCAATTCAACAGTAGGATTAATGTTAGAAATATTTGTGATTACTGTTCCCGCGAACACAGAATATGTGCTGGTTAACGTCATATCCAAATTGTTCTGACTGTTTTGCTCATTTTGTTCATCCATTTTCCTTTCTCAGTATTTCATATTTTACATCCCATGAGCTTAGACTGATCCATTGCAGATGAACATGTAAGGATAAATAAACAATCTTTCATGTGATTTCTCGTCCATGCCAATTTATAATGTTATAAGTGCTTTGATATCTATTGACCATAAATATATGACTAAATATCAAAGTCAAGTCATGAGATTTAACCTCATTCCTTATGGTCCTATATTTTGACACGAGTCCTATATAACTAAAAGAAAACCAGAAATGATGAACAATTTTAACACTCATATATACACATCTTCACAGTGATATGAGCATTACATATTTGCTGTCATCGTTGTCAAAATATCCTCCAAGCCTGAGTAAGTTAATTAATGGGCACACACTTCGTGTTCTGGCACTACATTCCTCCCACCTGTGATCCACGGATCCACAGTGTCTCTCCTGTGGGCAGTACTGGGTTAACCCTTCACTGGGTCTCTGTGTTGTATTGATTGCACTCGGTTTGTGGTGACTTCACTGAGGGACATATCACCTCTCACCTCTTGGTCTAATTTATTCTTTATCAACCGAATCTTATCATACAACACACATCTAAATCCTGAGGCATGGAGTTCCTGTCAACAATCATACTGCCATAATTCTACCTTTTTTCATTTTGTTTTCATTTGTTCTCTCTTTTTTCAAAAGATTCTTATATATTCTTTTTTGCAGTGCTTATGCCTTTGGAGGAAAGTCATTTCCTTCAAAGATACATATCATGTTAGCCTTAATTGTCTAAATTTATTTATTTAGATTAAAATTAATAATTAGGAGGCTTACAAGTAATGTGATGTCAATACCAACAGTGACATGTCAGTCAATAAAGTACTGGTATGTTTGAAGCAATTTGAAGTGTTTTTGGACAAAATTATAAAAATCATAGATTGGTGACATATGTACATATGTATTTGCCTTTCATGTCTCTTATCTTTTTGGATAGAAGCACCCAAACTAATGTTTATAAAACCTAATTAAACCCGAGAGCAATAATAAACTTAACCAATGACCTAATTAAGAGCCCCCTTTGAGGCACACTTCTTTCTGGCTATCATTTTTATGTGGATTGTTATCACAGTGGCACTGAGTGGTAAAATGACTTTATGAGGGTTTGGCAATATGCTTATAATGCCATAAAGTTTATTGTGAATAGTACTAGAATGGTGCCAAAAAAGGCTACTCTACTTTGAGCCTCATCTGAGGCAAAAAAATTAACTGAACCCATGTTTCCCTGTCACATGCAGCTGATAGCTGACATAGATCTCTGCTCACAGATGTAATGCAACTTTATGTCTGATATTAGTTAATATTACTAATCACTTTTATTAGCCAAGGATCTAACTGAAATGTGAGTTTAAATAAGATAAATCATTACTTTATTGTTTAAGAAACTAAAATATGGACTAAAAAAATCTTTGAAGATATATTTATCTATCTTAGACTCTTATAATGTAGACGTGGGCCAATATAACACAGGATTCTTAAACAAATTAATTCACATCATGCTTTTCACATGTATCTTATTCAGACAAACAGGTCTGACAGGCTCCAGGATTTTATGAGCCACTCTGGACTGATTCCAGGATTTTTTTGCTCCACTCGAGCCTCCATTGAATCAACATTTGTAAAGAGATTCCTGTCTCGTGGTCCCATGCCATATCAAGGAGGTTAACAATGTTTGAATGACAACTTTATAATCAACCAAGGCTAAAATGACAGTGGCATGATATGGATGAATGCTAAATTTTAATTGCAAATATTGATTAATCAAATATTTCATATTGAAAGCTTCTGGACATCTATTTTGGATAAATATTTTTTTATGCTATAACTGTGCCACTAAATGCATGAACTTGAAGAGATACTTTCTTATGAAATAAATTTCAGAAATTACATGATTAAATGATCACTGATGCATAAATACATTAAAATTCATAGACCAAAAAAATAAATCAGTTACCATGGAAACAAAAACCAACATTTAAAATTAATCTTGCAACCCCTGTGCAGTCATACTAACAAAGCCTGCCGATCAATGTGTGTTATAATTCTCCTTTATACTACCAAAGTGTGGCAGAGAAGTGAAAGTTGCCCTTTAAAAGAAGACAGATAATTAGGTTCTAAGCCTATGTGCCATAAATAATCCACTGAACAAATATGCAGTTAGATTACTGGCAGGTAGCTGAACTGAAGGGAACATCATGCTTTCTCTCAGACAGTAATAGTTTTTAACAGTTTACAGTTGTGACAGGAAAGAATATATACACAAATAGAGAAAAACTGTAATCAGCTTTCAAGTCAAATCATGTTGGCAGCAGGCGTCATGAGAAGAAAAAATAATTTTATGTTCTATCGCCATGTAAACAAATTCCTTATCTTAAAAAAATTAAGGTATAAAGGCCATTCCACATTGCGTAAAGTTTCTTAATATAGAGGACATTTTTTTCAGAGTAGTTTTCAGATTTTCTTTAAGAAAATGACTATTTCTTCATAAAAACAGTATTCCCAACTTTCCATGTTAATATTGTGAATGAATTTTAAAATATGGTATCATTAGGGGTGGCGGTATCTTTTCAGGGGCAAAAATTGAAGAACTGATATCTTAAAATTCACGAGGCAACAGATCCTCCCAAGATGCTCCTACTTGTCAAAATGATGAAATATATTGAAATGTCAAAGTTATTACCCACATCTTAAAAGAATGTGTCCAAAACTTTAATGAGAGCATGAAATATACACCTTTTGGGGAAACATCTTAAATTTGTTGCTGTAACTGGTTAAATAGTTTAACATGATACATTTATTTTTACTGACACATACATACAAACTCAAATTCATAGTTTATTTGACCATCAGGCTTTGGGAACTAATAAAATGAAACCTAAAATTGATTTTCATGTTTAGGACATTGACCTCCTTCAAAACAAGATTACTTTTTCTGCACACTTAAATAATACCTTCACAATGAACAAATCTATCCTTCCTCATTTTATAGTCTTATGGTCTTGTTTCGTCAAGGGCTAATTTTAGCATTCATAATTTGAGTCATGTTTCATGTTTGAGAATATAAAATATGGGCGTTCATGAGGCAAATGTGTGTCTGTAAATATAATAGGTGATAACATATACCAAAATGTCAATCCAAGACAGTTTTTGGTAATAATTTGAAGCCTGTGACCTTGGAAACGAGTTAAGGTCATGGTTGAGGTGGTCATATTTAGGCCATCATAGGATGCACATTTAAAAATTTGGAGCCTGTATCTCAAATAGCTAATTCTTGCGTTCTGCAAACTACCAATTATCACTCATTATAGGGGGCACCACCTGTTTTGCGTGGAAAGATTGTGAGCTGTCAATGGCACAAACAGGCTTCAATGAGGAGAACCTATATTTTCTGTCATATTTGCCAAACTAAGACAGTTATAAACAAAAGGAATACTGTTCTGAAAACTATAAACAAAGACAAACATGTGGTGGCAAAGCAGATTTTTATAAAGTGCTTTATAATTTCATAATTTTATGTTAAGCTTCAGAAAATGAATAAGACTCAATAAGAAAATCCTGTCTTTAAACTTATACATTTAGCAGGTTTCCCAAAATAAATTTAAAGAAACAAAAATAGTATTTTAGCACCACATTAGATATCTGCACAAGATGTGGATTTGTAAACAAATATTATATCCCTGTAAAATATAGCCATTTATGTTTGTAGCTATGTCAATTGCAATAATTTGAACTGAACATTGTTCCTTTAAACCAAGGGGAGTCAATCTTGCCATGAATTTTGAGTTAATCTTTATCTGTCACATCAGTTAGCCCATCTCCACAAAACTTTGATGTGCCATAAATTGTAATCACTACAACTCAGTTTGATTATATCTCAGTTCATTTGTATTTGTGAAAGCTATCTTCAAAGCCATCATCTAAGAAAATATGATAGCTTCAAATAGATAATTTTCAGAGCCACTTAAGTGAAAGATTGCAATTGTCTGCAAATTAATATATTGGGAACATAAATTTAGCAAACAACAAACTGCAACAGATTAAAAATGCAAATGTACACATATTTTTTGTCAAAATAACCATATCATATGTGCCCCTGATTTCTTTGCCATGACTAATGGTTGTACACTATTTATTTGCTGATAGTTAACACACACATAGTGGCTGACACTACAGTTCCTGTGCCACTTAGGCAGTTAAAAAACAAGAGGGCCATATTTTGTTTGTCTGCAATCTGTGTGTATTGTGGATCACAAAAAAGTTGAATCGCCAAACTAAAATGTGTTAATTACCTCTTTAAAAAAAATTAAAATAGCATTATTATTTAGGCGAGGATAACATTTCTCACATTTAACAATGAAAATAACTTTTTCTTCAAATGTTCATTATTTATATCTCAAGATGTACTGAGTAATAATAATGATAATGATAATGATGATGATAATGATGATGATGATGATGATGATGATGATGATAATAATAATAATAATAATAATAATAATAATAATAATAATAATAATAATAATAAAAAATAAAAAAAAAATAAAAAATAAAAAAAAATAAAAAAAAATAATAATAATAATAATAATAATAATAATAATAATAATAATAATTAATAATAATGTAGCAGAGCACCATTCAGGGTAATGTTCCCTAAATATGTGTCTTCAGCCGTGACATCAGCTGAAGCATCAGCCAAAGCATTGATCCTTATATCATTAGGAAGGGCATTTCAAAGCTTTGGCACAATGACCGAGAATGCCCTGTCCCCAACTGTCTTCATATAAATGTTAGGGATCACCAGATTAAGCCTGTTAATCTTTTGCTTAATGGTAGAAAACCTTTTTCTATATATTATTCCAAACACTAAACCCCAGGCACTAAACAAATCCATTTCTGGGACAAATCCATTTTTGAAACAATTTTTTTTTTTAGGTATTTGTGTTTGCCTACCTTTTCAAATATTCAATAATTTTTTGTCACACCCTCAGATTTTAAAGAATCCAGCAAGTGAAATCCATATTATAACAATTCTTTCAATTATTGTCATAATGACGACTACCAAACTCGGTCATTCCATAGTTAACTACTGGATCTCTCACCTGTGACTGTGAATTGTTGCTTGCAGTTTCTGTCGCTTCTGTCGCTGTAGTTTCAAAGCTGGACATTATAATTTCAATAAATTCAAAATTTAATGACAATAGAAAATAGGGTTCACGTCCGATTTACTGCTTCAGCTGTCATCTGGTATATCGTGGAACCCAGGAAAGTGTTTCTTTAGATTTTCTAGGTCAAAGTCATGGTCATCAGTGCACAACAAACAGGATACTTAAAGTCAAATGCCACTCATCATCTTTTGGCTGGTTGTCAAGCAGAAGCGATCCCATGAGCACATCATCACTTTGTTGGGAGAGTAATTACTAGATGTCTGGAATAAATTATTCCGTTCACAGTTGATCATCAACAAGTTGAAAAACTTTATCAGTTCTGCCATGCCATTCATGGAACAGCTGCTGAGTCTGATACTTGTTCAAGCGGAAGTCGAAATAATGATATTTAGTGTCACCTGTTGTATATTTTAATCCGCCAGATGGCAGTTATTCGTTGCGATGTATTGTGGGATTGACCTAGTTACGTTCTCTTCCTGTACAGGCCGCCATTCGCGTGTAAGGTAAACCATGTGCTCTTGTAAAATTAGGCTCGTGTGATTTGAAAGGAACATAATTAACTTTCTCATATTGTTTGGAAGAAATCTAAAGGTTTCATTTAATATTTTAGGTAAAATCAAAGCTCCAATATGCAGAACGAAGCCGGAGAATACGTGGATATGTACATCCCAAGAAAATGGTAAGTGCCAAGACTGGAAAGTCATGAACGGCACGTCATCAGTCCACATGAATTGCGGAGCGTCTTGTCGATCACCTGAATGATCACGTAGTAATCTCAGCTCCATATAATTCTTAGAATGGCATGAAAGGGACAATGAGGATCGCCCCTGAAAGATTCTGCTTAGCCATTGTTCACAAACTCGTATCATGTGCAACACAAATGCCTTTATATATTCAATTAGCCATAACTTAACTTAAGGTTTCCAACAGAATCTGGCAACACTGCAGTTGTTACATTTTAAGATAGTATTTTAATACAAGATGTTTTTTATGGCATTGAGAAATATCCCTGCTTTGTGCCCTAATCTTAAAGTAGAGATCAAGATTTCAACCTTTCTCATGCTCGGGTGAAGATAAAAAAAATTTAATGGTCACTGAGTAAGATTATGTGTTTTCCATTTCCTCCCTTCGACAAAAAGAAAATTACAATATAACAACTGAAAACTGTCTAAGACAATAATTAAATGTCTTTTTTTTTTAATTTGCTCCTTTAACTGCCATATTTTGTCCCCCCCCCCTACAAGATCAACACCCACCATCAGTTTTGGTTGCATCCCTACTCACCAAATTTTGAGTACCGTCTGAGATACTATAGAAATAAACAAGAAAATATGGTGCTCCACATGTGATCTGGGTGTGAGAAAAAACTGAACAAAAATTCACACAAAATATGAACAAGCAAAAAATATTAATAATTTTAAGCAAAACTTGCAAGGATGGAGTTATTGATTTTTATTTTATTTATTTATTTTTTTTGTGAAGGCTAGAACTATACCAGTAATATTGAAGCCAGTAAAATATGTGAAATAATGGGTTGTGCTTTGGAAGCTATACTCCCCAATGATGGACTGTTATTTTACCCCAAAATAAATGAGTGACTTTGACTCATGATCATTTCGCTGTTAATGACCTCTGTTTTTTATCAATTGAAAAATATTCTTACAGTCTTTATAATATGTATTTTTATGATTCATTTGTCCTAAAATATTACTTATATTTCAGCTCTGCGAGCAACAGAATAATCAATGCCAAGGACCATGCATCCATTCAGCTTAACATTGCTGAGGTATGTTTCCTAAAGAAACAAGGTCATTTTATATGAAAAATTATTTTGTCCTTAGAATCCTTACTTAGTGACAAAATTCAACTTCTTTATTGATTATATTGATTAGATCCGATATGTTTAGATAGAAATGAACATGTATGAAATTATTATTAATATTTGAACTTATCATTTCACAGGCAGTCATGTATTAAAATCATAATAATGACTTTGAATTTACAGGTTGATGAGACCACAGGCCGCATGACTGGTCAATATAAGACCTATGCCATCTGTGGAACAATCAGACGCATGGTTAGTTGAAATCTTTTGATTTATAAAAGTAAAGATATAAGAAATGATACTGAGACATTCAGACATGCTAAAGATTAACTGGAAAGATCCGTAATTAGATTTTGAGTCTAAGAGTGCAAGAATCAGATATTAAAAATAGCAAATATCTATTTTGAAATTAATTTCTTATTTTTGCATCCATGTAATACTAGAATCATTGACTATTATTTTTAGGTGCAAATATGAAACCTGTTATTTAAATTTATTGTTTGAAATCTTTAGGCATGACGAAGTTGATAAACCTAATATGAATACTTTCAGGGAGAATCTGATGATTGCCTTATCCGATTGGGAAAGAAGGACGGACTTATTGCAAAGTAAGATTTTATGATTATCAAAATTACAATGATAATTTTATAACAAAAATATGAGATTGATATTGAAAACACCTGCATGTACAAAAAAAATTGTTATTTTTAAAACTAAAATGGCACTTTCCTTTAAATTTCACTATGGTGAAATTCAGTAGAAGTTGTTTGAGCCATTCCATTCTTAAAAAGGACACCTTGTCCCTCCATCAACATTTTTTAAAATCTGTTAAAAAGAGAAGACACAATCCTATCACTTTATAGTATACATTGAAATCACGGGTGACTCGCAGATCTTTATTTGTAACAAAATATCTAACCAAATTGTACCTTTTTAACTGGCTATCCATTTCAGCCCTTGTGCACTAATGAATTTTACTTCATTTTCTCCACACCCAAGAAACTCATTATCGAAAGATAAATGAGCGAAAATAGCGTGACTCCCTTTCCTTTAATTGGCTCAAATTAGAATGTGCTGAGGATTACCATAATTTCAAATCACTGGCCACACAAATTAAGATTTAATTATACTTTTTTTTTTTGTTCCAAATAAACATTTACAATGTATTATTAAGTATTTAATATCAATAAAATATTTCTAATCAATATTTGTCTTTGTCTTTCAGGAACTTCTAATTTATAGACGTCCAAAAAGAAAGTAAAAAAATGTAAAAAGAGAAATAAAATATTAAAATAAACAATATGTGTAATGTTGTTAATACAATAATTTAGGTTAGAAAATGCTGACCCATGATGTTTATCTTCACCTTGAGGTAATATTATATACAAAATACAAAGTACCTCCATCTGAAGTTGCTCTGAAATTGCGCATGCAATCCATGCAACTAACCACAATCAAACTCTGGGACTATTAGAATAGCATAGCATTGACTGGAATAGAAGTTTTCTCCCACAGTTCTGAAGTTTGTATTCGATGTTAATACCAATATATACAGTAGTGATCCCAGGTGCTGGTTGAAAAATAGATTGTCAAAATTGTCCAAATAAAAATTGTTGAGAGATATAACAGCTATATTGATTGTAATAATTAACATATTTTTGAGAGAAAAAAATCCATCTTTTGCATGAATTGGGCTCTATTCCCATATTACCATCCGGTGATTATTTACTTCTTTACTTGGTCCTCTTCTTTCCCAGTCAGAGTGGGTGACCATAAATGGTGGCGTGCCTCAGGGTACGAAACTGGGCCCCTTACTTTTCCTCATTATGATAAATGACCTCCAATTCCAGCAACCATGTGAAGGAATAAAGTTTGTTGACGACACTTCTATTCTTGAAATTGGCCACAAACTGTCAGATGCAAGTCAGATGCAAGGAGCTATGGATAGTCTAGAAGAATGGACAAATGATAATGACACTCAGCTAAACCCAATAAAAACAAAAGAAAGTCTCATATGCTTTTCACAAACGTTGCCTAGTTTAGAGCCACTACATATTGGTGATGACATAATCGCACGGGTCAATAAAGCAAAGCTCTTAGGTCTCATAATCTCAAGTGATCTCAAATGGGACCACCATGTTAAGGCCATCACTGCTAAAGCCAGTCAAAGACTTTACTTCCTAACTGTCCTGCGCAGATGTAAAGCACCAGTGGACCACCTCAAGAAAGTATACATTGCACACATTCGGTCACTACTTGAATATGCCTGCCAGGTATGGCATCCTGGCTTAAACAGTGGCCTCTCTAACGATATCGAACTGATCCAGAAACGAGCACTCAAGATTATGTATCCCACATTGGACTATGATGAAGCCATTTCTGTTAGCAACCTAGATAGACTTTCAGTAAGAAGAGTGTTATTGTGTAAAACATACTTTGGAAAAATGCAAAATGAAAACCATAAGATCCATCACCTGCTTCCAGACACTAAAGACTATACACACAACCTAAGGTCACAATACAAGTATGAAGTTCCACAAGTAAGGACAAACAGAGCCATGGGAAGTTTCATTATATATGCATCATCACACTTACAGAACCCATTATACATGCATTGACTTGTATTTGTAATATTTGCCATTTAGTAATAGTACCTTATATTTGTATTTTGTAATTTAACTTTGTATTTTGTAATTTAACTTTGTTTTTTGTAAGTTAACTGTGTATTTTGTAATTTAACTTTGTATTTTTAATTCTAACTTTGTATTTTAACTTTAACTCTGTATTATTGTAAGTCTTCAATCGTTTAGATTGCTAAATAAATACACTTCTTATTCTTATTCTTATTCTTATAAATACAGAATTGTGTGCTATCTGTAGTGTCTTTTCCCGATTTTTACCCGATATCACGCTTGACTAAATAAAATGGCATTAGAAGAGTCCAAGACATGAGGTCATGGTTACAAACCGGGAGAAATATGATGTCAGAAGCACCATTGCATTGTGGAGCTTCTGATTGTTGCTGTCACTCCTATAATTAGACTGACCTACCACTTTCACCTGATAGTGCAAACTCTTGAACAATAGCGAAAAGATGCTGACAAAGGCTGTGCACGATTGGGTCCAGCAAGTTAGCCCGGGTTATCCCGTTTCTCCATGATTGAACCGGTGGCGGATGCCGACCTCCGACCTCTCAATACCCTCGGCGAATTCGGCGGGACAAAATGGAGGATCTGCCGCTCTCACTGCCGGCTAGACGGCGGGTACCAATCGTGTACAGCCAAGCTTTGCATTTGATGTTGAAAGAAGTATGTTGTTTGTTGAAATCCTGTTGCTGGAGAACGAGTTCTTTATGATAGGCAATGCATGGTGTTTTTTAAACTAAGTTGATTTCAAGTCTATATTGACAATGAATATGGGAGTAACTGGCAATGATGAAATATGGCTTATCTTCAACTAGCTCGAGTATCTCTAGCAGTGAATTTGCCTTTTGTTTATTTTTGGGACCAGCGGCCATTTCACGGCTAGAGAGAGATCGTCAAATTTCATCTGCCCTAGGGCAGCCCACTGGGCTGCGCGTGGTAAACACGCACTGCAGGTGTCGTAGTTATGTACTCACTGATTACATGGCCTGGCTGTTTGCAAAGAATAATCTGTTTTCTGCAATATCCAGTTGTAAAACAATCATTTTATTCTGTTTTAAGTCAGTTATCACACTTTTAAATGGACAAGAATTTCAGCTTCTTCAGAATTGAAATGGCCGCCAATGTTAAGACTGGTTTAGACCACGTGACTACATTTCACCCTCCACTTTTTGTGTATTGTGGGGAGTGGTTTTTCACTGCTTTAGGGGTGTTTTATCTGGTGATGTTTTCAGGTCTTTTCATAATTTCAAACATTGAGAGGTTTCCACTCGATGCTTCATTTTTTTCCTGCTGGATGTTTCAAGCAATATAAAACTTTAAATGTTACACTGGCAATGCAGTCATCTTCAGAAATATGTAAGGTAACTTTGTAGTGCACTTTTAACAAGTGTCCCATCATGATTCAGAAGAAAACAGTGCATTTTTATGAAGAAGCCAGGAAATTTAAAAATCTGATTTTTTTACTGAAGTACTCCACGACCTAAAAACTGCCCCTATGTGCTCTCAAATGTGTAAAATGAAAATAAAAAATTACAAGAAAAAATCTCTTTGGAAGGGCTTGTTATTTAGGGAGTGGATGCCATGACTAATCTTCAACTGCAAATGTAGGGCAGGTGTGACTTGTAATTCAAATGTTGATATTTACATTAATATATTTTGTAAATATCATCAACATTTGATATTTACATTAATATAATTTGTCAACTTTGAAGAAGTTGATGGGATATCTGGTTTGTTCATGTGATTTTAGTTAGGCACAGTGAGATAGATGTTCAATGAAACTGTCAAATATCGACTTTAAGTGGGATGGGTTTAACACGTTCCCTGGTGGAGGCACATGGAGGTTGAGATTCACTATGACGCCACCTGGATCACCGTAATGCCCCCTGGTCCAGTTTGTCTTTTGTAACATAAACAAATTCAGCGCGGAGATCCTTCACTGATACACTCGCAGGGAAGTAATATCCGCGCATGCTCAGCAATAATTTTGACAGCCATCACAAATCTGACATTGGAGTTCGATATTCAAGTAAAGTGGCGAACTTTGTGTCGAAAATACCACAATATCCACGAATATCGTCAGCCTTGTGTCTTTCGACGGTGTTGTTATTGTTTGGTTCTCGGTGGATGGGCGGAAGTGCCTCACACGCGTCAAGAATGGCGACGAACGCGCACATCGTCGCTGCTTCTCCCGCTCCCAACCACACTGCTACGGTAAGTCGGCCATGCATGCAACCCGGTTCAGTCAAATGACCTTTCCCCAAGCTCTGAGGTCTGATATTCTTAGTCAGGTCATATGCAGAATTGTTTAAACAAGTATGGATTTTGAAATGTTAAAGGTATTAGGCATAAAACCTTGAAGTTGAAAACAACACGCCGGAACTGCACGATAACAATCGGAAGTGCACAAAAAACTCTCTAAAATCTAATCATTAAAAAAAAACAAGATGGTAACCCGCAATCGGCCTATAAAGAGCATATCTGCGTATGAACATCATGACATTAGATACCATATCCATCTCTTGTGCTTCATTCTGCTTTGCTCTGTTTGAATGACCCACAAAAAGGGTAAAGCAATAGTGTTTAGAGCATCATGACATTGAAGCTTAAAGAGGGGGGTCCAGTACCCCTGAAAAGCCGTACGGTCAGTTAACCCCACCCCAGATTTTGCCCCAGCTGCTGATTGGTGCTGCTCCACACAACACAGCTACCTCACAAGTTGACCGTTGGTCAAACTGTCCACTCACAGCCCACTGGATGCTGCTGGTGGCTGGGCAGGCTGTTTGTAAACATAGGCAAGAAAGGGGTTGTATCACACCACCCTGCATTAACCCCTTTGACTATCTCAGTGACAGTCCTCCTCCTTGATCTCATAAAGAGAGGGGGAAGTGAATAAAAGCAGAAAAGGTGAACCTTATAATTTAAAGTGTGCATATGTCATTTTGTACATGTTTATCAATTAAAAACTTTCGGACCATTCAGAAAACATAAATTAAGACTGAAAAGTTTATCTGAGGAGGACCAGGAAATCAGATTCTTATCTTTACACAAGTTATATAACGAGTCTCTGAAGTTGACCGCTCCCCACCCAGCTGCAGCAACATCTAGCCCATGGGAGGTATGGGGTAAAACCGCAAATATGTTGTAACATGCTGGACACATGCACTCAGCCATGTGCTTGGTATTTATAAACAAACCTAAACCCACATCTCACACACAGTGTCAACTGTCAATCAAATTCAAAATAATTTAAATCTCAGAACACTTTTATTGTTTAAAAGAGCTTTGATATCAAACATTTAGATTTCGGATTAAAATATGTTGTAGCCCTTGTGTTCATGCAGCATTGTACCAAGTACCACACATTTCTATTAGAAAGTAACAAAGATATTAGAATGTATTCAATTTATACTGGCTGAGCTCTGGGTGTTTTGATGGTCAAGACCTGTTTAATAGGCTCCACCCCCTTCCTTTTATACTTGAACCCCCTCCTTTAATATTATGTAAAAAGATGAGTTACAAAAAGACGTAGCAGTTGTACTGTTATCTGTCTCAGCCATCAGCTGCAAGTGACTGGTAAACACGGGTAGCATGAACTTTCTTTGGCCTCAGAAGAGGCTCAAAGCAGGATAGCACTGTTTGACGTCATTCTGGCACTTTTTACAAAGGACAATACATTTCATGACATCATAAGCATATACAGTTCACAACCCTTCTGCTGATCTTTGAACTGAGCATGTGCGGAACATGAACTTCCTGCTTACTGGCCGCCATATTGAATTTAAGTCGTTGAACAAAACAGAGAATATTTCAGATGCACATTTAATAGGGAAATACTTAACATTAAAACATTTTTGTGTGTCCCGTTGAGAAAACAAACTATTATTCACAGTTTGCATGTATTATTAATATCTCCTGATGATTATATTCCTTGAAAAAACAGTTAAAAGGCTTTGTTTACATGGGCGAAAATATGTCTAATTGACTGCCCAAACATTACTCCCGGAAGTGGTGAAAAGAGGGCGCTCTCTTGTGTTTGAGCGATAATAGGTGCAAGATCAGTGAACTGTATTGCCATACTCAAATGACGTCATATTACCTTTCAGTACCTCTATGATAACATTCCACGTAAAAATGATGCTAAGAAAGAAGTGTGCTTTCATAAAGGGGCAATAAATTAGGTTCTTGTTAAAATAGAATTAACAGACAAATAGGGGGATGCATCAATAAAAAAGAAAATAGACATCAAAGACAATTACATTTATCACCAATATGTGAATTTTAAACGATTTTTGCAAAATTTGTGCTTAATCCCTGAAATTTTGTTGATTGGCTGCACTAACCAATTTTTTTTTCTGGACAAGTCTATCTACATGCTTAATATAAAATTTATAACCATGGTTATTCAATATGCTCAATGAAGTGCTGGGGTCAAAAGTTCATGATCCATGTTTGACGTCATTATCATGATTACATTGTAACAAAGTTGCAGCCCAAGGGGACGTCATTGAGCCAGAACAATGGGGACACTGACATCCCTCCTGTCCATTACCAGTGGTGGACGTTGCCGTCCTTCCAGTCTGTTAGGGGTTAATCCCTTTATGTTCACACATTTGTTAATTGATGTGCCAAGAAACTAGAAACTTGGTTTGATTCTTTCGCTCCAAAGCTCAGGTGGCATCATTCACCCATTGCACTAAGGTCTTAACTTCCCTGTTCTACTTACCCTCCATAAGAGGACTTCATTGATAGTTATTCCTTTATACTTTGATATTTTCACCCATCTGTCATCACATTCACTATTCTATTTCCCATCTTCCCGTCAACATTTGTCGAGGGTTAGGCTCTTCATATAATGTGGCATGGACAGGGGTAGAATGTTGTAACATGAAAAATACTTTATAACTCAATTGCAGGTTGCCATCTTGCCCCATTAAAAACAACTACTGGAACTGCACGAAAAAAACAACAACAAAAACAGAAGGGCATTAATAGATCTCTAAAATCAAATTATTAAAAAAAAAAAAAACGAGATGGTACCGTATTTACTCGTGTATAAGTCGAGGTTTTTGTCCACAAATCCTTAGTTAATGTTTGGGGGGTCGTCTTATACACGAGAGCAACCTGTGGACGAGGATGTGCGCCCCAAAATTACGGCACTAGGAGTTTTCAATACGAACATTCTTATTTTCGAAATAACGAATATCGGACATAGCCGATCGATTTAACAGTCTTATACTCGAGTAATTACGGTAAAACGTAAATACGATGTTCATATTTTCGAAATAACGAATATCAGACGTAGCAGATTGATTTTAATTGCGTTTTAAATGATAAATAAAGGTATTTACCCAATATTATTGGTCTATTATTTCGAAACGCTTTGTTTTGACTTTGTTCTCACTGATTCCAATTATCAGCGTTCACAGTTTTGCGTTTCGTCATTGTCTCCACTGCTTTGATTCGTGTCTTCCCTTTTTGACAGAAATGCTTTCACACGTGGATCGATTTTAGGGCATCATATCGTTGGATTTCATCGATACGATACGTATCGATGATTTATCAATATTCGATACATATCGATACATATCGATATTACTGAACCGAAATAGAAGAATAATTGACTGTCTTTATCGGTCCGGGTGCAAGCTCCCCAAACGGCGATATATTTAATATCTTCGGCTTAAAATACACACAGAAATATTCTACGACATGTCAACAGTAGTCCGCCTCCTATTAATAAGTGTATATATGGCTCAAATCGGAGAAAATGTGAATTTAACAATGCTTAAATATGCATACGCAACACGAGTTCGTCATTTCGAAAACCGGAAGTGATGGGGAGAAGCTCTTATTTTTGGCGCGAAAACGATTGGAGTGCTGTCACAACGTATTGATTCCCATTGAAATATTAATATATTGCGCAATGATGGATCCCTCAGTCGTCGTATTTACATTTGAAAGATTAAAAAACTTACGATGCGTAAAATATCGAGTAAAAAATCTGTGTTATTATGATGATATGAGGGCCCAATTCAATACAACTAATATATTGAAGCACCAGTATGACAATACCGGTTATCGTATCGATGTCTGTATACCGGTATATCGATAATATCGCGTACCGGTGTGATGCCCTAATCGATTTTAATTGCGTTTTAATGTAAAAATAATGAAAACGCTTTGTTATTCTCGACCTCAGAAGCGTAATTGTGATAATATTAAGTAAATACTTTTATATATCATTTAAAACGCAATTAAATCGATCCACGTGTGAAAGCATTTCTGTCAATTTCTCAAGATCGCCATTTTGAAAGGCGGGAGAGGGGTAAATACGTCCGATGTCTATTATTTCGAAACGCTTTGTTCTGACTTTGTTTTCACTGATTCCAATTATCAGCCTTCACAGTTTTGCAATTCGTCTTTGTTTCCACTGCTTTGAGCCGTGTCTTCCCGTTTGGACAGAAATGCTTTCACGCTAGTATTGCGTAATGCATGTTAAATGAATGGAAGGTGTCAATTGCATTTAAATGATAAATATTGGGTAAATACCTTTATATATCATTTAAAACATATTATTTCGAAATGCTTTGTTTTGACTTTGTTCTCACTGATTTCAATTATCAGCGTTCACAGTTTTGCATTTCGTCTTTGTTTCCACTGCTTTGAGTCGTGTCTTCCCTGTTGACAGAAATGCTTTCACACGTGGATCGATTTAAATTGCGTTCTAAATGATAAATAAAGGTATATACATAATATTATCACAAATTACGTTTTGCAGGTCGAGAACAGAACAAAACCATCCATTATTGCGCAATATATTAACAATCGTTTTCGCGCTAAAAACAAGAGCCACTTCCCGTCACTTCCGCCTTTCAAAATTGCGACCATGTGTTGCGTTGAGTCGTGTCTTCCCTTCTTGACAAATGCCTTCACACGTTGGATCGATTTTAATTGCGTTTTAAATGATAAATAAAAGTATATACCCAACATTAACACAAAATATGCCTTGCAGGTCGAGAACAGAACAAAACCATTCATCCATTTAAATGCATTACGCAATACGAGGTCGTCATTTTAAAAAGCGGGAGTGACGGGGACAAGCTCTTATTTTTGGCGCGAAAACAAATGGAGTGTATCAACTCGCATTGAAAAATTTAATATATTGCGCAACGATGGATCCCTGGCTTCTCTACGTGTTGCCGCACATCAAATTTATCGTGTTCTGCACATCGAAAACGTAACACGATGTACGTGACGTCCTTGATAATTGGAATCAGTGAGAACAAAGTCAAAACAAAGTGTTTCGAAATAATATTGGGTAAATACCTTTATTTATCATTTAAAACGCAATTAAAATCGACCCGCTACGTCTGATATCCGTTATTTCGAAAATACGAAAATCGTATTTACGTTTTACCGTATTTACTCGTGTATAAGACTGCTAAGATCTCATATCGTAAGCATATTTAAGTTTCACTTTTAAAATGACCGCCAAGCTTCAGCTGAAGCTTGAATGGTAGCAGAGCCGATATCTCAAGAAAAACCAACTCGTCTTATATTCGGAAATTGGTTTTTTTCAAGTGAAATAACCTCAATTTTGGGGGGTCGTCTTATACACGAGTCGACTTATACACGAGTAAATACGGTAACTCCCAATTGCACTGGCTCCATCTCTGATATAGCTGAGATAACCTCTAATATCACACAGGCACTAAAGCAAAACACAATCAGATTATTTCTTGTTCTTTCTGTTCCAAATGTATTCATTTGTGTATGCATGGAATCTTTTACAATGCACACAGACGAATGCTCAACAGTGGAGTCAGTTGCTTGAACCATATTCACCAAAGAACCAAATCCCAAACCACAGGAAATGAATACTCATTCCTCATGATTGTACTAAACACAGAATAACACAGATAGTCCCATTTTTATATCCACTGGATATCAAAAAAGAACCATCCATGTTACAAAAGTAGTCAATTTGCAGAATGTTCATGATGGAGCATATTATCAATGGCAAATTATTTCTGGCCAAATGGTGGTGCATTTTAATTTAATTTTGGCATTTAAATTATTACTTGCTTTGTTTTTATGCAAGCCATGTTTTGTTTCTATGCAAGCTGCATGATCAGTGTTTACAGGATTTTCCGGAAAACACAGACAGAAGTAGAAATCATTTATCGTAGATACTTTCCACAAGGCCAAGCCGTAAAAAAGCAATGATCAGCATAGCTTTTGGGACATTTGGGTGATTTTGATGAGCCATTTTTCTGACTTTCATTTTTTTTCGCTCCAAACAAATTCCCTGTTATTTTATGATAAAAATAAGACATACCATATAAAATTAAAATTCTCAACCTTTTGACAGAAATTTATAATTAATAAAAATACATTTGTCCCAGCCATGACACCTCCATCCCTTATGTTGACTTCAGGAAAGCGTAGGGAGGTATATAATTTGTTTTACTCAAAGTGAAGGTGCAGACTTTGCTTCAAGTGCTGTCATTTTGCAACTTGTTTCAACCATAATGTAATAATTCACTATGGAAGATGAGGAGGACAGATTCTGAATTCTGGTCATGGCACATGAGTACAACTGAAATATAAGATTTTCAGGGCAACCCTGATTCCATTTCCAAAAGATGCAAACAATGCACAGTGTTCAAGTAACTAAAGAGGTATTGGTCTCAGCATAATGTGTAATTAATAAGCTGTTCTCATATTATATAAACAATGGCTGTAGAGTGTTTCCATGCCTCTTAGATTTTAGCAAAGGCTTTGATAGAAAAAGACATGACAAATGACTGGAAAATTTGGTTAAAGCAGGCTTAGCATTGATCATTATTAGAGCCTTGATGTTTTTGTATGTTAAGTCAGAAATCAGAGTCAAGTGGAAATGTCGGAGTATCACAGTCATTTGGTGCTACAAATGTTGTAAAACAAGGTTCTGTCCTCTCACCCAATTTGTTCTAGCCTATGCCTTGATGACATCATTGGGCACCTTAAACAAGTGCAGAGTGGTTGTTACTTTTGTAAAAGGTTTTTGGCATCACCTGACATCATAAAAGTGATGTAACACAGTACAATGTTAGGCTGAGAGAGAATAAGCTTGGATGGTGCTCCTCTGTGAGACATTTGGGACACATGTTTAACTGTCGTCAAGTTTTGAACAAGATTTCCATGAATTGCCAAGTGCTCGGCACACAAGGTCATACAGCTGGACTTCATCCAGTGGAGCACTCTCTCAAGTGAAGATTTGCTAAATTCATTTGGAATGCATGCAGTTCTAAGAATGACGAAGTGGGTTTTATTGCCAAATTATGTATAAATAATACTATGCCTCAAACAGGTCAGAACTTATCATGTTTGAAAGTAGAATATGCTGTAAGGTTTCATGCAAGAATGGTGTCAGACATGACAACCTTGGACATGAAGAATGGAAGTGTTTTCTGATTTAAGGTGTGTGGGATGTCCTTTTTAATATACAGAGCTGTGGTCACTCTAAATCTGAGGCAAGAGACATCATTTACCAGATCTCAACTTAGTAGATATTTCAATTGTTTTAAATGTACATATTATATATCAGCCCAAGCTGACTTTATTTTCTTGCTCATTTCCACCACGTCTGCTGCCGTCGCACTTTATTTCTTCCTCATTCAGTTATGCTTGGACATAGAGACTAGATACTAAAATATGATATGTAGGACTGGGAAATTTTTTAGGCTGAACTTTTTGTGACCTTGATCCAAGGTCAAGGTCATGACCAGCACAGGAGCAACTTCACTTGTGAATTTGCTATATTAATATAACTTGGTAGATGTGATCCATTTATGAGGGACTCAGATAAGTTTGATATTGGGTGACCTTAGGTAATTTTCAAACTCACAGGAACTGATTATCAAAATCGGCCATTTGTGATATTTTGCAAAACACTACAAATAGCATTTATTCTCACTACATTTATTTTACACAATATCTTTGTTCATAATTTTTAGAAAAAAAACTATGTAACTAGGTCACAGTGACCTACTTAAAGGCCATATAGGTCACAACTTCCTAAATATTGTGAATCTGACCCTTTACAGATCAGAGAAGATTAGAACTTGATATTATGTAAATATAGATAACTATGCATGGTATTTTATTTCGGTGCACATTTTATGACCTTGTGTAAAGGTCATGATCAGCACAAGAGCAACTTTGCTTCAAGGTGACCTTAAGTTATATTTAAGGTTACAAAAGATAATTTTCAAAATCATCTAAATGTGATATTTGGCAAAACATATCACATAAAATCTATTGCACCACATTTATTTTACATAATGTGTTTGTACACCTTTTTTTAAATAATTTATGTAACTAGGTCATGCTGATCTATTTGTATGCCAGATATGTCACAACTTCCAAAAACATCAAGAACCTGATCTAGAACTTGACATTGCAGATATGTAAAGTATATATAAAGATTATTTGTTAAGATGGATTTTTATTTAATTTGGGTCAAGGTCAAGACCAGCAATATTGTTACTTTTATTGATTATGCTCTCTTGACTGTAAGAATATAGCAAATATCAATGCAACTTTCTATATGTGAAGGAACTAGGTCACAGTGACCTATTTAAAGGCTAAATAGGAATTTGACATATGGAGATAATTTCATGATTTGGAGAATAATTTATGTAACTAGGTTACTTTGACCTCCTTATAGTACAAAAGAGATTGACATTTGTGAGTTTGATAGTGCATGACCTTTTATGTATTAAATACTGTGCCACTCACAAACAACCTAGTTGGAATTTATTTTACAAATCTGAATAAATGATATATTATGATATATTATTATATTATTACTATTATTTAACACTCAGATATATAAGGTCAAGATTGAGATGGAGGTTTTGTTCTGGACATAATGTTCAGAGTGGTTTTCTTCTGGGGCATTAAGAGCAGAACTCATTTTATTACAAGCACGATGAAGTAAAATATAATTATCTCATTTATTCTGTCAATGATTCTTTGTAGGAATTGATTTTATTGGTATCAATTGAACTTGGATATACTTTGTACGGTTAAATCATAGAATAATACACCAAACCATTCATCACAAGAAGTATTTTTGTTACACAGGCCATATTGCGGGTGTTAGATCATGCAGAAAAAAAACTTGATTTTACACCAGACATAGCCCAACGCCCTTACAAAGCAGTGTTTTCATTTGTTGGGTGTCAATAAATTTGCACCATTTCCTGTGTTGAGATATTATAGAGAAAGGTCCCTCCTTCAACTAAACAGTTAAACTGTGACCAATTCTGAGATGTCCAATGCAAAGTTAACACAGGCAATAAACAAAATACCCCAACCATATATTTGTATATTTAATGGAGGGTGATTGTAATATCATACAAGTCTTGCGAATAATGCAGGATCTTGTAAAAATAAATCCACCTCAGCAGATTTCTTAGGTAATTTGGCAGTAGGAACTTTGCAGAAGTTTATCGCATGACAATGTTTTTTAATTTAGAAAAAGTAAGAAGACAAGAAATATTTTATTTGTTAGAAGTTATTGAATGGTGAAAGAGCATAAGGTTCATTTATAAGAATATTTTTGTCACTGGCCTTGCACTCTTTGCCGCAAGTGAAGCAGTGTTCAACATGAAGAAATGGCTATTAATGTATGAATGTCCCTCAGGGGTCTGACTGCTGATAACTTTCTCCCCTTCTCCCTGGACAGTCCGGACAAGCTATTAGTGGAGTTTGTAGGTTATTTGCTACGGGTTGCGGATGCTGGGGAGGCAGATAGCAGGACATGATGTGGGTGACACGTGCTGCCTGATGATGCCAATACACAGACAGCTTACTAATGTAGAGGATAGGCAAGGCATTGATCCCACAGAACAGTGCAAGCCAGCAGGCCATGCCACAACACATCAACCAGCTAATACGTCATCCTCCTTGCTATCGTATCCTGGAGGTGATCTGCCACTTGTCTATTCAGGTGGTGATGGAGCAAGATGCTTGATAGGTGTTAGACACGTGTAGCTGTATGTAGGTAACTACCTGTCTGCATTCTCTGCCAGCGCCATGCTATATCCATATCATCAAAGAAAGCTCAGAGACCGCCACTCGCTGTGTCACATCAGTTTATCTTGATGATAGTTTAATGTGTGTTTTTATGAATCTTTGTGTGCAAATGTGGAATAAGCTGACATGTTTTGGTCTTCCAGAAAGTATATTTATCTCATAAAATGGCATAAAAAGGATTCTTTCTTTAGGCTCATAGCCTTGACAGTGGCCTGGCCAGTTGCAGGTTTATTCCAAAAGTTGTCATTTTTTAGAGATTTGAATATTGTTTGGGGTACTTGTAGGTTGGCTTTTGCCACCTTGGTGACTGTGTTCGGAAGGAGAAGTCAGGCTCCTCTCCCTTTTCAATCTATCAGAGGATTTGACCAGAGCTTGACCTATGTTTTGTAAACCAAACAATCAAAGAAGTATTACCAGTGAATGTGTGTTTTGGCTGTGAGAATGATTGAGGGTTTCATGTTCCTAATAAATAGCTTTATGTTCGTTATGTGTCATGACCTTCCACACACAAAAAGATGCAGTTAGCTTGGGGACCTACTCTGCAATTAAATAAGGATTATAGGGGGTGCTGATCATGCAACTCAATTAGTGGTTGACATTGGGCACACATATAATTTGACTGGTCCTAGGTGAACCGACCTAATGATGGAGTTCAGATACCAGAGACATCTCCCGAGGCGGCTTCTGCTTAAATACTGGAGTGATAAGGTGAAGCATAGTGTCAAGATGGAGGTACACTCAAGCCTACATGAGCTCTATGTCTTATTTGAACCAATCTTACTCAAGCCTGTGTAAGCACTATGTCTTATTTGAACCAATCTTACTCAAGCCTGCATGGGCACTATGTCCTATTTGAACCAATCTTACTCAAGCCTGCATGGGCACTATGTCCTATTTGAACTACCAGTAATCTTAACTCAAGCCTGCATGGGCACTATGTCCTTTTTGAACCAATCTAACTCAAGCCTGGCACACTGTCCTATGTGAACCAATCTTGTACACTGATTAAGAAATAAAAACATAAATGGGCGATCTGTATAATTTCTTTTCTATGCCCCTACTTTTTAGCTATGCGGGCTTCTTTGAAGTCACAGAGCTTTCAGAGTGGGGAAAATGTCTGTCTGTCTGTCCATCTCTCAACATTTCTTTGAAAATCTTCTCCAAAACTACCAATAATATATGTTTCATATTTTATATAGAGGTAGATATTGAGGTGAAGATTCAGATTCCTTCTGATCTTAGTGATGTCACCATTGACCTTAGTGCAGTGACCTGTCCTCTGTGCAGTGACCTGTCCTCTGTGCAGTGACCTGTCCTGTGTAAGTCAATCTATTGAAGGTCTACTAGAGCCTGTGTCAGCACTATGTCCTATGTAAACCATTCTAATGAAGGTTTACTAGAGCCTGTATCAGCACTATGTCCTATGTAAACCATTCTAATGAAGGTTTACTAGAGCCTGTGTCAGCACTATGTCCTATGTAAACCAATCTAATGAAGGTCTACTAGAGCCTGTGTCAGCACTATGTCCTATGTAAACCATTCTAATGAAGGTTTACTAGAGCCTGTGTCAGCACTATGTCCTATGTAAACCAATCTAATGAAGGTCTACTAGAGTCTGTGTCAGCACTATGTCCTATGTAAACCATTCTAATGAAGGTTTACTAGAGCCTGTGTCAGCACTATGTCCTATGTAAACCAATCTAATGAAGGTCTACTAGAGCCTGTGTCAGCACTATGTCCTATGTAAACCATTCTAATGAAGGTTTACTAGAGCCTGTGTCAGCATTATGTCCTATGTAAACCATTCTAATGAAGGTCTACTAGAGCCTGTGTCAGCACTATGTCCTATGTAAACCAATCTAATGAAGGTTTACTAGAGCCTGTGTCAGCATTATGTCCTATGTAAACCATTCTAATGAAGGTCTACTAGAGCCTGTGTCAGCACTATGTCCTATGTAAACCAATCTAATGAAGGTTTACTGGAGCCTTGTCAGCACTATGTCCTATGTAAACCAATCTAATGAAGGTTTTCTAGAGCCTTGTCAGCACTATGTCCTATGTAAACCAATCTAATGAAGGTTTACTGGAGCCTTGTCAGCACTATGTCCTATGTAAACCAATCTAATGAAGGTTTTCTAGAGCCTTGTCAGCACTATGTCCTATGTAAACCAATCTAATGAAGGTTTACTAGAGCCTGTGTCGGCACTATGTCCTATGTAAACCAATCTAATGAAGGTTTTCTAGAGCCTGTACGAGCACCACTCTAATATAAGACTAACCAGTGATGATTCTGGTAAAGTGAGTCAATTGGGGAATCCCCCCACCAGGTAGAAAACAATGGGGGATTTTGAGAATCCAATGGGGGCAGTGGCGAGCGTGCCTCGTCATACTTTCTTAGTCATGTGACCTTTGACCTTGACACATTGACCTTGAATTAAAAAATTGTGAACATGCAACATCTCAAGCATTAAAAGTGAATGAAATCTAGTTCATATTTGCTATATATCAACACTCTTTATCACTATATATCAACACCATATACATTTTATCCAGATTTGACCCTTGACCTTGATTCTGTGACTTTGACCTTTGTATTATTGTGCAGGCCATAGCTCATGAACAATGAACTGGAAATACTAAATATCTGTTATGTATCAACACTATGTTTAAAAAAATCTTCTCCAAAACTACCAGTAATATATGTTTCAAGTTTAAAACAGAGGTAGATATTGAGGTGAAGGTTCAGATTCCTTCAAATCTTAGTGATGTCACCAATGACCTTAGTGCAGTGACCTCGAGGTCACAAATTTTGTACGGAGCATATCTTAGCAACCACTTATTAGAGGAAATTAAAACTTGGTATACAGAAATGTCTTAGGTCATAGCTGTGCCTCGTTATAATTTCTTAGTCATGTGACCTTTGACCTTGACACATTGACCTTCAATTCAAAATTTGTATACTTGCAAAATCTCACAACCATCAAAAGTGAATAAACATATATCAATGGCCTTTGAGCTATGCAGATAGTGATTTGAGCAGATAGTGATTTTGACCAATCAAAATGCATGTTACATATCAAATTTGGCCCCAACTTGTTATCTTGATTCTCATTGGCTATGTTATTCAAAATGGCAGCCCCCTTGACAACTTAGTGATAGCTATTAGATTTTTGAAAAAAATCACAAACTTTGTGCATGAAATATCGCATTGGTAACATGATAGTGATTTGCAAAATATTAATGAATATCTCATCAAAACTGAATTGGGATCTTGTATGGAAAATCATAACCTGGTTGCTTATTGCACTTTATCTCAGTTCATGTGTTTTCATTCAAGTCAGCAGAGCTATCAACCCATGGGGTTATGTTTACACAATACCATGTTTTATAGTTTTGCAGCTATGGTAGCGATATTTTTGTTGTCAATGTTTTGACTGTCTATAATGATGACGCTAGTGTTAATTCCTGCAAATTAGTCCAGGACTAAACCGGTTTAGAGGTTGAGCTGGGTCAATTATTGTGATAATTATATCATGCTTCACGTCAATATCCTGTTATTATGTTTCTGACTGTCATTACGAGAAATTTGGCAGCTCATCATCATCATAACTAGTCATGTCATTCTCTGTCATGTCTGCTTTAGTTTCCAATCAATGAGAACACTGTCACTGCTGTTTCCATTAAATTATTATTAGATAGTTTTCTTTCATATTCGCTCGTTTTTACAAAGTGCTATCTTTATATGTTTGCAGGTGATATTTCTGCATGGCCTTGGCGATACAGGGTGAGTGTTCAATTATGAAATCCAAATGATAGCCAATGTTTTGTGACAAAAAAGACATCTAGGCCAAGACTCATGTTTCTCATCACAACCCTCATCTAATTTTCAGTAAATATATAAAAATGCAGGAAGTGCAGTTCAAACACCTGACAATATTGTAGTCATTACCGCATGAATAAATTAATAGTGTATGTCATAAAACTAGAAATGCCCACCTCCCAAATAAAACCTCCCTCCATACAAAAATATGATGGCAAACAAAACAAAAACATGATGGGAAACAAGATTCTCTTTTTCATTAGCTTCATTTTCCTAATTTTGAGATTGCAATATTTAAATGCACCTAATTACTGTAAATGCACCCAATTACCGTAATTCTTTGAAAATATGATATTTATATTTCATAATTTCAATAAGAGGTAACAGATATTTTTTGATATATTTAATTGGAAGATACCAAGTTGTATAGGGCTGGTTGAATATTTGTTTTTCAGTCAAGGTTGGTCCCAGGCATTTAGTATGATAAAGGCCAACCATATTAAATATATCTGTCCCACCGCGTAAGTATTGAAGATTTATTACATATTTCATTATGATGACCAAAAAGACATTTCCATTTTGAGTTTCATGTGAAGAATTTATTTTGGATAAGAATGGCTATTTTAGAGAAACATAAATGTAAATTAACTGCAGAGAATAAACACTGACATCATAACAGTGAGAATGCTACCACAGTGTATTCTCTTGGAAAGGGGTGTTCAGAAAATAAGAAACCAGATCCATTTTTTTGGTCAGTTTAAAGACCTGCAGAAATAATTTGCTACAGTTATAAGCTGTTGAAACATTTAAGCAATTCTCGTACCTTGCAGCCAGACGGCGCCAGTCAGTCTGAATGCAGGATTCCGCATGCCTTCCTGGTAGGTACCACGTTCTACATCTCCACACAATAGCAAGTCCATGATGGTTTTGATTTTGAAAAATTGTTTTGTCACTATATTAATAAAAAAAAACCTGAGTTAAGTTTTATTTAGATGTTGAATGATTGTTTGTTTTTTTAAATTTCAGGTTTGATATAAAATCGCTTGATCCAGAGGGAGAACAGGATGTACCAGGCATTGAAGCAGCCTCCAATCAATGTGAGTTGAACCATACTGCAATTTCTAATCAGCTAAACAGGTGCAGTGAAACAAAAAATAGATGGCTAACGCGACAAATTTAGATCTTTGATAATCAACCATTCTGCTTACGCATATAAATTTTAAAAGAATAAACAGTGTTGATTGTATTTAATGACAGTGTATTATTTGTTGTTTATACGGTCAGTTTGAAAGATAATTGCAGTATAATTTGATTATTGATCTTTTTTTAAAGAAATATTTTTCCGAACAAACTTGACTAAGATCTATAATGATTTGAATATCTTTTATCCTTCAGTACAAAACTTAATAGAAGAAGAAGTGAAAGGTGGCATTCCACATAATCGTATCATTGTGGGCGGGTTCTCACAAGGTGGCGCTGTGGCATTATATTCAGCATTAACCAATTCAAAGACCTTGGCTGGTATTATTGGTCTTTCAACATGGCTGCCCATTCATAAAAGTTTCCCAGCAGTAAGTCTTCAATCAGTCATTGATTTTATTGGTTTTTAAAAAGTCATTAAAATATAAAAAAAGTCATTAAAAAATTGTTTATCCTCTGTCATCCCCTACGGTGCAGGGATAAACATGGTTATATGATTGTTTTGTTTTGATTTTCAGGCAGTGAAAGCCAATCATAATACACCAATCCTACAGTGCCACGGAGGTAGTGATACTCTTGTTGAGCCTCGCTATGGAGAGATGACTTCAAAGGCTTTAGGAGATTTCAACCAGAAGCATACCTATAAAGTGTACGCCTCTATGGGACACAGTTCTTGTGAGGAGGCAAGTCCCACCATGCATTTTATCTCCATTTTCATCAAGTCATGTTTTATCTGTGATTGATTGTATTAGTTTATCATCAGCCATTGACTGACTTTGATCAGTTTGAAAGAAAAAAACAACAAAAAATCCAAATCTGACTAGATCTTTGTAATTTTTATTTTACAGGAGATGCTCGATGTGAAGAAGTTTATAGAGGCCAATTTGCCACCAATCTAAATCCAAAGTAGGACCATATCAACTGCCATTAACACCAAATCATGCCACGACCAAAACAGTTACCTCTCCTCCTCCATCAAGACCTGCACGTTCCCTGAGAGGAGCTTGCAAATCCCCGCTAGCAACCTGCACTCTATAACCAGTCTCCAGCGCCACCCATGACCTTGTTGTTAACCATCACCAGCAATAATGCATCGTTAAATATGGACTCTATTGTAAGCTGTAGAAGCGCAGATATTGCCTCATCCCCCCTCCCAGCAGTCTCCTGTAGCTGGATGCCTTGCTGTCCAAGCATCAACAGCACCTGGTTTCTCTATTATCACTGGTCTAAATTGATATTCACTGTCCTGGGTGTCTGATGCAAGAATCCTTTCTTAATGACAAAGTACCTCCTTTGCCGTGGAATCTTGACACCTCAGGCCGCCAATTTAGACAAATTAATTATTTTAGGATTTCACTCCTCACGGGTAATAAGAAAAACTATATATGCAAACATTTTATCAATTAGCAGCAGATTTCTTATGAGTAATAGTTTGTATTACATGATATAATTTTCCTTTAAATGAGAGGTAAACCACAAAAAAAAATCACTTTTGAAAACCAAGAAGTACATTCATCATAACAATATTAAAACTTATATAGAATCCAAATTTAAAGAGATCAGGTGTCTATGTTGTTTTTGAACCTTTCCCGCACATTATAATATTGTTAATCTATAACCTTAAACTTATAGGATTTATATTGCACAGTACTTTTGAAATGGGAAAGAATTATAATTTGATTTCATGAGAAAAGTGATGCCTCATAATGAATTTGGGTCCTACAATTTTTGTGTTTATATTCACTGATTTTTAACAAGTCAAAATAATTGCCCCATTACGAAAAAAAAATCAAATTTGAATTATTCCTACAAACATATTCTACTGCTTTGGTACATGATGCATTTTCAAGGAATGCAAATACCATATTCATCAAAAAAACTAATTTAAATGTTCCCATGACAGATTTAAGTATTAATTTCTCTTACATTCTTTACAGAAATTGAAATAATGGCACTAAATATAATATAATAGGGTGATAATCTTCATTATCCATTCACATAAATTATCTGCAGTCTCAAAATATACTTATTGTTTTATATAAAGTATATAAACTCTTTAAACCTTTACTTGCTGTAATTAATTAATGGAATGTATTCTGAGCGTAATCATGAAGGCCGTGCAACATTCTTATATCTAATAACAGCCATTACTTAAAAGTTTATTTGTAAGCAAGCTGTTATATAATTCACAGTTTTTACACAAGATGAAACAACTTTTTTCATCTTCCATACCATTATTGTTAATTTGTTAATACAGCCTCTGAAGTGATACAGCCTTTTGTCCAAAGAGGAAGAAAAGTTTGCAGTTTTGAAAAGTAAAGGATTTATGCTCAGCAATTAGTTTGCCAGAAGTGTGTACCACATGTAGTGGAGGCATATGGTATGATAAAAAGCTGTATTATTTTAATGATGAATACCATCCATGTATAGATGATGTTTATAGTTGTACAATGCATATTTAATAATGTTTAGTGCATATTAACAGAAGAGTAGGTATTGAACAGTCTTATGTGTCAAGTCTGTACTAAAATCTGTAGTGACTTTAATCTGTGGTGGAGTCTATATAAAATTGGTAATGGGCATCATTATAGAAATATTTATTCCATCTTTTGTTGTCGCTTCCTTTGGAACTCATCTGTGTCTTGATAATAATTTGATTTATTTTCTTGTATAATAATGATTGTCAGATTTACTGAGTAATTGTAACATCATTCATGTCTCACATGTCCATAATTTGACCTTATCTGATCTCAGTTATATTGAGGGATTTTTTTTTGTTACCAAGTATAAAATCAGCATATGTTATTGCAGGTAATTTGAGGTTTATCTGACTCATTTTGGTTTGTTCAGGTATGCGAAGAAGTGTGTGTTCAGGTCTTTGGTTTCTACTAGTATTGTTTGTATGTATATATGTATTTGTGTGTGTAATATACAGACCTGTACTGCCCAAATAGATGAAGGTAATTGGAGTCATAATTTAAATTATCTACTATGTGGAATGGAGCACAGTAAAGAAAGCCACAGATGGTAACAGGGCATGGGATGTGAATTGATGTACTGTAGGTGGTCATTTTGCTGAGATTTATATTATTCACAGATAATTAATGACAGGCATGAGTTGCTCGTAATGGTAAGTCAATCTACCAATAAATAAGGCAATGATCTTTTTGCAATCTTGTTGTTTTCTTCTGTCCTTCGTATTGTACATGATCATATTGCACAACACACAATTTGTCCAAAATTTTGCACTATGTTTGACGAGGAAAAAAATAATTTTGAAAGTGATAATTATCAACACATGTTTATATGTATCCAACAACAAGGGCAGGAATTTAAAGGCCAGTAGATTATATATGAAACTGATAAACCTGATCAGTCATTTGAAAAAAAGAAATAGAATATGTATCGTTATGTAAAAAAATAAATTGATAAACAAGGTTCATGAGCAAATATTATATTTACTCAACAC
The DNA here is from genome assembly GCA_949316495.1 of Amphiduros pacificus. Taxonomy (NCBI): domain Eukaryota; kingdom Metazoa; phylum Annelida; class Polychaeta; order Phyllodocida; family Hesionidae; genus Amphiduros; species Amphiduros pacificus. The sequence continues at coordinate 58,582,122 of OX439000.1, forward strand.
ACACCCAGGTAAAAGCAGTTTGAGGATAAAATAACATGTCATTACAGATCATCCACAAGGCATTCTGGGTAGTATGATCAAGTTGATGCGGTGTGATAATTGGATGAGGCAAAGAGGGCTGACCCGACTGTGTTCTACCCCAGGAGTGTTAATTAGATAGGGTTTCTTTCAGTGTGTGCCAATGGCAGTTGTCTAGTATTACACCAGAGTAGTTATCAAATCTTGCCTCATTTGCCATTGTTGTAATATCGTATACAGAACTGTACCAGTGCCAAGACAATAATAGTAGTTGTTATATCAATATTTGCTGATTTGATTGTTTGTGAACAAACAGAATATGTCATTTATGCAGTATTGCCCTTTTGGTGAACTTGGCATTCTAGCAGGTGTTCCTATCTGTTTAGCATTTACATAACATTGTGGTAATAAAATATGTATTTGCAGTCCAGGTCTGTATTTGTAACAATTTGACTGTTTTGTCAGTTTTGTCTTGAAACAAAACAAATACCATAATTTGTTAATGTCTTTGTAATAATTTGTATGCAAGAATTTAATGACATGAAAAAGTGTGATGTCTTACCAAGAAAGCTACGTAATTTATTTGTATGTTCAGGCTGACCCGTGTCCAGTAACCCACACTGCTGGTGATAGTGTCACTGTCCTATAGTATGTTATACCTCTAAATTCAGTCACAATGTACATAGGATAAATTACAATATTAAAGGAATGTACATGTCACACATGCTGTTTCTCATCATTTGCACAATTTAATGATGTCCTCTCCTTATCTTAACTGAAGGCAGGAGACCAGTGGCCTTAAAACTATCATAGCTAGTTGACAATTTTTATATAAATCAATGGGCCATTATGTAACTGGATTATAGAGGTTCTCATGTGGGGAAATTAACATGGATAGGTTATTCTTGTCCTAGCATTATTGATTTCCAACCCATTTTATGCTTCCACAGAAGAGCTTTTCTTTCAAAATATAGGGAATCATATACCAGAAAGGAGTTAAGATTGACTTTATTCAGTGTGTCATAGATAAATCACAGCTAAAATGCATATGCATACCATATTGAAGCAGACAGGTGTAGCCTTCACAAAGGTAAACAAAAAGGAAACCGTTAAAAACTAACTTCCCTTTTGCTCATTTTGTAGATTTTGCAATAGATTTAATGTTAATTTCTCAGTATAAGAATGAGACTGAAATGATCTGAGATGAATATGTCCAGTGCAATTCAATTGGTCTAAATATTTTATCATGAAGTTTGTATATCACAGGTCTGATTATATGCATTTACCTTCACTCAACATTTTGCCGAGATCAACATTTCCATAATGTCATTATTTGACCTAAACACATACTTGCAAACAGCACTCATTATGGTGTTGAGTCCTTAAGATCAGCAAGATATCATTCAAAAACAATAATATTCATGATTTTCAAGATGTGTTGTTGTCCACATTTGACATGTCTGCTAGTTTGGAAATCAACAAGTCACATGTCACCTGAATGTGACCTATGCCGAATATTGCTTGTGTAATATTTGTTAACAATTTCTGGAAATTGCTTCATATATGATTGTTCGATGGTAAATATGGAATGTTGTAAATCCTTCCAGCACCCAAGTTGACTTTATTATTGATTGAACATCAGTCTTTACACTATATACACCTCTTAATAACATAAATGTATTTTGGGGTGCCACAGCTTGCTGTTTATAGATGATATCTCTTCAAAATTGACAAATGCAATTAAATTGTCTTGAGATATTGCATTTTTTTCTGAAATTAGCCTTGTTACCTAAAACTTGAGTCAAGGTCATTTATAGTATCAGTGTGACGGTCCCATGCAACTTTGATCCTCATGTACTTTTTTGAGATTTTCCCCCAAAGATTTCCATAAATAAACATGATCTTGAAAAGTTGTTCAAGGTCTTTCTTATGATAGTAATGTCACAAGAAAGGTGATGCAGATAATATCCATCCCTCCCAATTGACTCGGGACTTTATACAAGCTTAGGTTAAAGGAAAAATTATTTTTATTTGACAATATCACTGTATTTTCTCTCCACTTGGATATTTAATACAACAAGTGATGTAAAACCGTTATTTAAAAGTATTAATTAATATTTGTGATTTTGGACAAAGTGTTTTAACAGTTTCTAAGTATTTGAGAACAGAACCTTTTTTCTGCTCTGAAGGTCCATACAGGGACTAATAGCATTCAAAATTGTACCAGTTTTGCATTCTTGCCAATTCTAAAATTCCAGAAATTATTTATACAAGTCCCATCCATAACTTTCCCAGTCATTAAAGCAAGCAACGTAATCAAACGATCCTTCACCTGCTGGGACAATCACTCCAGTGCCTTTTGTTCTCAACAAAAAGTGTGATAATTAACAGATGGGAAGGATGTTGCCATCCACCACCGGCAAGAGATGGGAAGGACGTTGCCATCCACCACCGGCAAGAGATGGGAAGGACATTGCCATCCACCACCGGCAACAGATGGGAAGGACATTGCCATCCACCAATGGCAACAGATGGGAAGGACATTGCCATCCACCACTGGCAACAGATGGGAAGGACATTGCCATCCACCAATGGCAACAGATGGGAAGGACATTGCGATCCACTAACGTCAACAGATGGGAAGGACATTGCGATCCACCAATGGCAACAGATGGGAAGGACATTGCCATCCACCAATGGCAACAGATGGGAAGGACATTGCCATCCACCACCGGCAACAGATGGGAAGGACATTGCCATCCACAAATGGCAACAGATGGGAAGGACCTAATGCTCCTCTGGCATCATTTTGTAACAAAAAATATATTTTGTTGATTTAATACACTAATTCAGAAAAAAATGGTTTGTCCTGCCAAACAAGAAATTTAACCCCTATCAGACAGGAAGGACGTCAACATCCACCATCAGCAATTACATCCCGAATGTTCTGGCTTAATGACATCATTTTGTAACATTCTCTCAGGCTCTAACTTGTTATAATGTAATCATGATAATGCCATCAGACAGCTTTTGACCCCAGATCTCTGTTAAGAATATTGAATACCCATGGTTATAAATATAATCAATTTTGTATGCAGGTACACTAGTCAAGAAAAAGTTTAGGTAGTCCTCCCTGTCTGCTGTATCCTCACTGGACCCATTCACTCCTATCAACATGCTGATGCATGTGAACTTTAATAACAAGCTGGGATTGCTAAAATCTCTGGCCCCTTCTAATGATGGAGAGGAGTGAAGCTCACTCAAACTGTTTATGCTAGATACATTTGTAGACTGAGGTACAACTTAATGCTAATGACCACACAAAAAATCTTCCCAAAGTAATCTGACAAATTTTTTCTACTATCTCCTCTATAAAATGTAGATCGTGTGTAATCGATATCTTCAAGGTATCAAAATTCTTTTAAAATGTGAAATAAATCACACAAAAAGCACAATAAAACATACAATCAGCGATTCAATATATATATATATATTTATTGAAAATACATGATGAAGATAGTTAAGTAATAATAGAGAGGTAGGCCATTCTATACTGGAGAGAGGTTGTTTCCCTCACTAAAACAATTGTCTGAGATGTGATATCTTTCTCACTCAGCACCTTTGAGAGTCCTGCTTTCACAACAAATCCCTTTCCACAGCCCTTGCCCTCACCAAGCGAGAAACCCCCTTGCTTGATGAATCCTATAATTTCTCTAGAACAAGAGTTCTTAACAGACACTGCTTCAGGGAGAGGACTCTTTTGTAGGATGCCATCACCCTTTTCCTGTTCAGCAGTTAACTTTTTGTTGTTTTTCCTTTTCTTTTTTCCATTCTTTTTAAGTTTAGTTAGATCTGGATGAGGCGGCTCCAGTGGGCCTGAGTATTGTTTGTCTTCCTTGAGTTTGCTGAGGTCCTCCTGGGTGGGTATGCAGATCATGGAGAAGCAGCCCGGGGTGCCCCTGGTCACCATCTTCACCCTCACCCCCACCAACATGTCCTCTGTACCACCCTCGCCAGCCTCACTGACATCACTGCTCTCCATCCTATCTGTCTCTTGGGCATCCTTACAAAGCTTTCCATTACCACCCTCCCCAGCCTTGTGGACATCACTGCCTTCCACCTCAGCTGTCTCTTTAGCATCCCTTCTCAGCTTTCCAGTGCCACTACATTTCAGCTGAAGTTTTCTCAACTCTCTTTTATCTCTCTGCACCAGGATTTGATATCCAAGATTAGAATTTCTCTCATGGTTCTCATTATTGTTATCTGAGATTGTTTCATGAGGTTTCTGCCAGTCCTGTATCAGTACATCCCAAGGATAGTGATATGGGGCAACCACACCCAGTTTAATATAATTAGGCCTTTTGGCAGGTGGAATCCTGCAATATTTGGCCTCCAACTCCAATTTCTCTGTGGCTTCAAAAAGCTGTCCTGCTGGGGTATCTGGATAATCTTCTGGGAAGTTTACCTGGCCAGCCTGAGCGGCTACCAGTCTCTCCTCCTGGAGACCGGCGGCTCGTGCCCCCCGAAACACCAGGCCCAGCCAGAAGGCCATACTCCAACCTGCTGGCAAAACCACGTCCCAGCCGGCTCCGTAGCCCAGGGGGCAGGGTGGGGGTTCCGTGGCTGTCGGGCGGTGGCCTGGACTCTGAATCAACATCACTGGGATTCTATTCTCCTCTTGCCCTAACTCTAATGTGGACCCTGAAAAATATTACCAAATACTTATTTTGACATCTACATAATTATACCCAATAAAAGCTTTGCCATTTTGAAACTTGTAACATTAGTGACAAAAAATATTTTTCAACATTTGCTTAAGCTTTATCGGATACATACCCTACATTAAGAATATTCACTTCCAATTCAGATACAGATAAAAAAGGTGTTTCACAATGAGAGAAATTAACCTTGTTATAAAGTTATCAGTATACTGACTGAGGTTCATGCCCTCTGCTTGAGGTGGTTACAATCACACCAATATGATTAAACTTCTCTCACCTGGTACAAGGAGTTGTGATCTCAAGGTGTTGATTTTATGGTCAGTAATCTTGGTGACTTTTACTTCATCCCTGACTTTTTCCTCCCAGATAGGTGATAAGCTGGCATCCTGAGGCCACTGTTGTATTGCATCAAGTGTTTTTTCTGGTTCTTCTACAGAGTTCATTCAACAGATAAAATCTTATTCGTTTTTTTAAAATAATTGATCCAAACTCTCACCTGACACATTGAGGAATTTGTTTTCATAAATTATCTATAAATTTCTTGGTATATTATTACATTTATTAATGCCTTGGTAAATTTTCATTACACTTACATTAAGTCCATAATAATAGTAAATCTACAAAAGTTATATATTACAGTGGACATCTTTTTACTGACCTGCCTTGGATGTTTCTACATTTGTTTTCTTTTGTGGCAGAAAAAGGCGTGGATCTCGGACTGTGAGTGACAGGACACAGTTTGGTGGAAGTTCTCCTGGCGATTCCATTCCTTTCATTTTTTCCCACAATGCATTCTGTTTCTCATGAACCATCATGGTTGCCTTATCAACATAGTAACATTGCCACCACTTTTTAGAGCCTCCATTGTCAGTGCCCTCTAGTGGGATAAGTGCTGGTTTGAGTAAATCACAAAGAACTGTGTGTGACAGAGGCCCTGTCATCCTGAACCGACAGAGAGAATCTTTGAGGGATATAACAGATACTTTGCCATTACTCTGTCTTTCTAGAGGTTTGACTTGCATTCGAGGATCTACTGCCTTGACTGAACTGTCATATCGAGGTCTCTTGTGTGGCAATGCTGCATGACCATCAGTTGATTTCTCTTTATTTATTGCTTTGTTATCAGATGTATTTTCCTCTGTTGTTTTCACTGGTTCTTCGATGTGTTCCTGTGGCTCAATTTTAAAACACACTTGAATCTGTGTAAAAATGTCTTTATATGCAGCAGGATGAGTCCACAGCCAGATAGTTCTATGTGTGTCCACATTTTCAGACAGTTGAATATTGTTTTCTACAGGCTTCCACAAAAACTTTACTGGGCCTACAGCTTGAGTTGGTAAATGATCATACAAATGGAAGATGGTGCTGCCCTCTTTAGTACCATCGAGGTAAGCTACCGCTCCAACACTGCTTCCTGAAATAAAATAAATGACCTAAAACTAATTTGAAAATGTAAAAATCTTCAAACTCCCAAGTTCTGCACATAAGTCACCCATCCAGATACAGCCTCAATCCTTCCATTCAAGGTCACTGCAGCAAGTTCACTGAACATAATGTTGCACACCTAGCCCTTTAGCATATTCTACAACCTAAATATGAAATACCGCCTATTTACAGTGCAGAGAAATAGCTTGGACCTTTTTAACAGTCAAAGTCATAGCAGGGACATCAAAAGTCAAAGGTCAAAAAGTCACAAAAACAAAATATTGTACACTTATCCTTTAAGGTTATTCTCTAACCTTATCCAGTCCATCAATGAGGGTAGACTGTGGTCCACTGACTTCTATACAACACCAATAAGGTCAAAAAGTCACAAAAACAAAATATTGTACACTTATCCTTATTCTCTAACCTTATGGAAATACTTCAAATATGAAGTTTCTCCCATCTACAGTCACTGAGAAATATGCGGTGGAAGAATAGCCACCCACTTCCGTTGCATCTAATGGAAAACCCTATTTGGCCTAGGAGTTTTAGGAATGTCAATATTTCAAAATCGACTGGTGACCTTTTGATCAAACTGAGATTTGAAGTGTGGAGAACAGAAAGCCCTACCTGTTTGAGGGTGTGTAAGCCTATCCAGTCCATCAATGAGGGTAGACTGTGGTCCACTGACTTCTATACAACACCAATAAGATATGTCCTTCAAATGCCAAAATCATCATTTTAAAAACATAAATTTTGTCCATGTTACACATAACATTATTTTTTCCAATTAACATTTGTTGTTACGTCAATAAACATCATGGCCATTTTTACTTTAATCTTATAAGTGTTATATAGGAAGAATATTCCTTACCTGCATCAGACAGAATTTAAGACTGGACCTGTAGGCTGCCCTGATGCCTTTATCATTAGGATGTAGGGCAATCTTGTAGTTGTATAGATCAGTCATATGGAACCTCTTAGCATGCCAGATGTGAGTCTCCAGCCATGAACTGCCACGTTGTCTCCGCGTGTACTCGGTTAACAGATTACTAGCACGCCGACGATGCTTCCTGGATGGACGTTTACCACCTACTGGCTTCCCAGACTTTGCCATCTTTAACAAAAACATATTACAGTTTTCCAAAGGATGCACAGAAAATAGCAAAGAAATATCTTTCATAGATTTTAGAAAGTAATAAATTAAATCCAATGCAAAAAAAACAATTTAGGCCAAAAACGTTTTTATAAAAGAATAAATATGAGCCGCAAAACTAGAGCAATTCAAGCCCCCTGCCAATTTTCATTATCAATGATTAAATTAGGAGGCATTGTACAGTTCTGGTTCTGGTAAAATTGTACAGCTCTGGTCTGTACTTTTCAAAAGGGGAAAAAACAAAAAAACATGGAGATCGGCAATTCTCGCTATCTGCTCTCCCGGTTTATTGAACACCAGATGTCAGCTCGGTTGATTCGCAATGCATTGTGGGCCGATTTGTTGCACGCTATACTTCTGGGGCACATGTTTGGCCCACGGACCTCACGTAGTGAATGTCTGCACTCGGGACACATGCAGCACATATTTTTGAAATTGCAGTTCAGTTTATTTACATTGGAACATGATTAATCAATTAGTGAACATAAGATGACCGTTGAAGACCTGTACACACTTAGCTAGCAGATTGAAATGACGGAGGAATAACGTGTGTTTGTTTTGACTGGTGTATAATTAGACCGGAAGTACCCAGTGCAACAATCGAGGTGAAATTCGATCGTAGCGCTCTGAAAATGCAGCGGATATGGGAGAGCAGATAGGGAGAATTGGCCTATGAGAAGAAATAAAATTAAGTCATGGTTTTGCACTGGACTTTATTTGGTGTGGTTAGGGAATGCACTGCTAACCTCTCTGAGGGCCTGTTCCCTGACCCTACGAGGTAGCCTCTTCACATTGTGACTTGCTGCGCGGCGTCTCATATGTCGAGGGAGGTCCTGGCTGGCTTTCTTGTTGCTCCAAGTCTGAGATGATAGCCTTGTCATCGCCTCTAGCTCCTTGGCTCGGCATTGGGCAAACTGCACTATTTTGACCACTAAATGGATTGACAAACCATGAAAAATTAATATTTGTATTTGAGAACTTAAGATTCTGGGAATATTTTTTCTTTTATAATTTTGTTATCTAGACATAACTTTCATATACATCAATACTTATGGGGTATTGTATACATGTATATGTTTTTTGTTTCAGACAGGCAAAAAAATATGGGCATTGCAGATGCCAAATATACCATAAAATAAGAGGATTTTTTTTTTACTTTATTCTAAAATTTTCCAAATGCATTTGGAAAGTTAAATCCCAATCATTTTCTCCTAATTTTATGAAAATATATACAATAGTTAAAACAATTGCATGATAATTCTCACCCGAGGATGTTGGCTCATTTTCTGTTGAGTGTTCTGGTTTGGAAGCATTTGCTTTCCTCTTCTGCCCAGCAAAGTTGTGTTGAGATTTGTTTCCCGATTTCTTTCCCATTGTGGTCGGTTAATATGTCTTTAAACATCAACATGCAACTGCGCTGAAGATACTGTCAAATCTGGAAGAAATTTATTTTCGGTTTTGAGATTTGTCACAAAAATGTAATTGGACATTCCAAAAATATATAAAAATGGGTTCAATTATAACATCCAAATTTCTATGAATTAAAATACTGAATACAATGTGAAATACTTAAAATGAGCTTCAGTCCCCTCAAACAAGGATGGACTCTCACAGAATAAAAGTTTCATAAAGGATGCTAACAGCAAGAAATAAAGAGTATAAAACTAAAATGTGATGTTTTATCACTGCCCCAGGATTAGTGAATTCCCTTGATTCTCAACAATATGTGAGCAAAATATATCATCAAAATAAAGATTTAAATCAGTTAAACATTTCATTAGTTTTTTCTGACAATCTGGGATAGAAGAGGTGTAAAATGAACTCACGGGTTATTTCTTATTCTTTATTGTCGTATTAATAACACAAATAACTCATGCCCTCGCCTCCAAATTGTCTCATACCTGTGTTATAATCAGCTGGTAAAATGTATTAACTTTGAAGTTTGACGTTTGAAGTTTGACTTCATTCAGTGCATCTGTACATCTGTATGCATCGTGTAAACGTAACTCCCCATTTATCGACCGTACGAAATTATTATTATCGTACGTAAATATCAGACTATATCCAATATGTTTCCTTCTACATGACACAGAAATGTTAACAAATACAAATCTTACGTTAAATAAACGAACATTACAATCTAGGTTTTGATATTTACCAAATTATCAAACCACGTTGGTTTGCGCTGCACATGGACATGGCATTCACTCTACTTCTCAGCCCCTATGAAAACTACACTACAGCATCGACTAACATGGACGTCATTTTAGCAGGAGTCTGAGTGATCGAGATACAAAAATAGGTCATCAGCCTTTTGACTTTTGCTTGTGACACTGAGGCCGGTGCCAACACGTATTTGGTCTTCTTCCACAGTGCTGTGCCGGTGACAGGTGGTGTTTAAGCCGAATTTTCAAGTTTTTCAGTCATTCTCTCCAAACAAATATCGAAATGGCAGGAATAGTGAGAAGAATTATTGCCACCACCAAAGCTGCCAAACCAGCTGGGCCTTACAAGTAAGATTACAAAACTCAGCTTGCATACACCACTGATCTGATCTGAACAAAATTACACAGAATGTTCACAGCAAACTCCCACCATGCAAGGAGTCTGAAGGGGTCAGTGACAATGACAATGACTCAGGTGTCTTGGAAATGGCGACAGGGCTCTGGAGTGTCCTGAATAGCAATAGAGTGTATTAGATTTAGTTGCATGGGGACCATAATCCACGCCCATTTAGTCTTTCCATACTATGCTGCATTAAGGGAGGGTTAAAGCAAAATGTCATAGCCTGGGGGCGGGGCTGGAGTTTGCAGATGGAGATGGAGATATGCAAACTTTCTTCAGAGAAATGTGTCAATGATATTATTGTGAAAACTTATATTTGAGTACATCAAATGCAAACTTATAGCTATACAAAATTTACCTGATAGGCTAAATGTTGTGTAATTTATTTTCTCCCTGTAACCAAAAGAACAAGTAATTTTCATTTATAGTTTGATTAAGGGCAATTGTTGTCTTGGGGGACTAAATGCCAGGTTGGAATGAGATTTCTATTTTTCTCTATCATTGTGCGATTGTGAGTTTCCATCTTGTTTTTTTTTAATGATTAGATTTTAGAGAGTTTTTTGTGCAGTTCCGGTGTTGTTTTCAATGGGGGAGTATGGCAACCCGCAATCCGCCTATACAGGGTAATCAAAGACCTGGACCAAATATTTTTTTCATGAAAACTGTATTCAATTTCATTTTAATATCTGGGATGCATGTAGTGTTGACCTTTCTATAAATAACCTTTGTTTCCCCCTAAAAGCAGGTCAAGATCAACTTGGTTTGTTTGTGTAAAAAAAAACATAAGAAATTATTTAGATTTCATTAAAAATTACAGATATTATCTTCATCTATTTCAGTTGAACAATGGCCCATTCAAAACAGTCACTATCTGTCAAAATAAGCATGCCAGCTATTTAAAAATAAACAACAAATAATTCACTGGTGTTTCAAAATAATATGTCCACATTTAGTGTATTAAATTGATTAATTAATTAAGAGAAATGTTTTTCTTTGTTTCAGTCAAGCAGTTGTTGTGGACAAGACCATTTATGTATCAGGACAGCTAGGATTGGAACCTGAGACTGGGAAGTTAGTAGATGGAGGTGCAAGTGCACAAGCAGAAATGGTGATTATTCAGTGTGAAAATAAGAAGTTTTTTGTGGTTAATTCACTTCTATTAAAAAGAATTATCTCATATATTTGTATTTTTCTTTCTTTTTTTTAGGCACTCAAAAACACTCAGGCAATCTTAGAAGCAGCAGGATCCAGCATGTCCAATGGTAGGCAGCTTAAACATTTGAACATTATTTCTAATAAAATTTTCCCTTAAAGCATTATAATAATTGTTTTTCCAATTTAAAAAGATGCAACTTAAGATCTTCTTTAAATAGATAAGATCTTCTTTAAACAAATAAGAATTTCCCCAAACCAGGCATAAAACAAAATATTTGGTATTTATTGCCTAAAATTCAAAGTTTAAAAAAAATCGGATACACTTGTCAGCTTACTCATTTTCACTTGCTATCATCATGATCAAGAAATTACTTTCTCCTTACCTTAGTTCAATGTGATGCTTTAAGTTACATATAAGAGTGTTATTTTAAGCCATTTTTGTTACAGTTGTAAAAATGACTATCTTGCTAAATGACATCAAAGACTGGCCGGCTGTTAATGAAGTATACACCAAATGTGAGTAACAGATAGTAATATATTATTATTATGAAATAAAAAATTATTAAAGGACAACAAACCTTGATAATTCTTGAGATTAATTGAATTACAAAGGTAAATGTAGATAAATGTGAGTTATTGTTTAAATGAATAAATATTTTTGCAGTTTTCACAAGCAATTTCCCAGCCCGAGCAGCCTATCAGGTAGCAGCCTTGCCATTGGTGAGCTCAGTTTCTCCCTCAAAGCTATTTTATAATATATAAGATAAATTTGAATGGTCAAAATCATCATCTGCGCAAATCATCATCTGCGCAAATCATCATCTGCGCAAATCATCATCTGCTCATGTTGAATGTGTTCTTTAAAAGGATTTAAATCCTCCTTTATGAAACAATTTCCAGAAAATGTTAAACATTATAAAAAAAATCAATGATTAGCACAGCTCTTAGGCCATTGGCCCATGTTTACATGTTGTCTTCATGAAAATTTCATAGAATAAAAACTATTCAATATTTTTGATAATATCATGTGAAGCAAGTGACTTTGATACTTTGATAGCTTTTTAAATGGTGTTCTCATGTCATTAATATAAAAAATTCCTTTCTAAAGTTATTATAATATATGAACTTCTTTCCCTAATTCTCCTGTACTTTTTGTTATTTTTATAGGGAGGCTTGGTGGAGATGGAATCCATTGCTATACTTGGCAAAGTGGTTGATGTGGAATGATGGGATGGTTTTATAAAAACAATGATACTTTTGATAAGTGATCATTTGATGGTTTCCGTGTGAGATTAATCATAGGCTTTATTGCTTTAATTAAATATTGAATAATTACTTTTTGCACATTAATGATATCTTGCAATATTTTGGTTGCCATTAATATGGTTACAGGAACAAATCCCTTCATGAGTTCCATGTATTTAGGAATACTTATTTTTAACCTGATAGCTTGTTCCAAGTTATATATAGCATGTTACTGTATTGTCAGGTTGAACTGTGGAGGGCTTAACCATTTGTTATGTACCAAATGTGCTTTGAATTTCTAAAAATGAACTTTGAAATTCCACTCTCCATCATTTAAAGATATATTCTAAGACATATTTTAGAAGCCAATTGTTTTGCTAAATGAAATGTACAGCTTGCATTTTATGCTGTTAGGATTACTCTTACAACTAAAATAAATATATGTTTTGAAGCCTAAATATTTTGTTAAGTTTCAATTAGATTAATTTTCATATTTAACATATCCAGTGGAAAAAAAATTCAAATCTTAAGTTTTTAGTGGGAAAGCAACTTGTTCCAATGAAATTGGATTGAATTCAGAATTTGTCTTTTTTGAATTAGTCTTCTGTAAATATGAGTTAAATAAAACGTGGTTAAATAAATCCAAGAATATCTGTATCAGTGTAATTTTTTTTACCAAATGTACACAAATTATCACACTTGGCCTTGTAAAAGTTACGGGAATTCTATCAATGTAACAGTTAAAAAGTGTTTAACCCCTAACGGACGGGAAGGACGGCAACGTCCAACACCGGTAACAGACGTCCCCATTGTTCTGGCTTGATGACATCATTTGTAACAATCTGAAGGGCTGCAACTTGTTACAATGTAATCATGATAGTGACGTCAGACTGCCTTAATCATGTACTTTTGACCCCAGCATTTCATTAAGCATATTGAATTGGCATGGTTATAAATGTTATTAATTTAGTATGTAGATACACCAGTCCAGACAAAAATTGGTTAGTCCTGCCAACCAACAATATTTAGATAGCCTAGTCCCTTAGGGGTTAATGTTAGGGAAAATAGGGACACCTCATACAGAGGATCCCAACTGTATGAAATGTGTTGCTGACTGTTGCTAAGATACCAAAAAGCATGACGTCACTATTTCATTGATAAATAACCACAGCACCATTATGACGTCATTGATCCTTCAACAACATGAAATAATGCACCATTATAACGCACCAAAACCAACTAATAAATACCATATATCAGTTCAGAGGGGATCAATGCTTATTAATACACATGAAAACATCATGTATTGTCTTTTATGACTAATTCATTAGCCAAAAGTTGCTGCATAAGACCTCATCACTGCCCAGTGATACAAAATTAAAAGTAAACAAAATATATTTCTCAAAATTTCACGATTTAATGACAAAATTGTGAACATTTGCAAGCTTAATTATCAAAATTTAACTACAGATTTGCTCCAAATATTGTTCTAATTAGTTTAAATACATGGAATTTTGGTTAATGGTCTATATTTTGAAATATCTGACTTTCTTCAAAGTCGAGTCAAAGATTACCAAATGGTGTCAAAAATTGACAAGTATTTGAATTATTTTATTCACAAAAACACAAATTACTTTAGTTGAAGCATTTTAAAAAATGTCTATTTAATCTAAAAAGCATCAAAAAGCATTTAGTAAAAGATTATAGAACTTATAATACTTTAGTTATGCATATTGGCAGTGCAATTTTTCTCAAATATTTTCTGGGAGTTATCTCTATCCTTTCTATATATGTAAATATCGAGCTTTTTCCTAATTTACTTCAACTTCAAATCTAAAATTATCAAAATTGGTTGGGAAAATATCGTCCATAAAATTAAGAATGTTTGAAATCCACAAAGAGTAACATCTTTATGAAAAAGTCCACAAAAAATCAAGTTTATCAAGAGAATTGTCCCAAAAAGTATATTTTGGGGGAATTTGAAAACGAAAGAATTACATATCTCCTACAAATTAAATTGAAGAGATTAATATTCTACATGCAAAAATAAAAAAATAAATGGATGATTTAGCACAAAACCTGAGACCGATTTTTTCCAATGGAGGTCCTCCTTATTTGCGTTCTCTGGTGATCCTGCGTCCCTTCCGGAGGGATACCTACCTTGGATAAAAACATCTAGAATGTCCAATCAGTCATATTTATTGTGAACTTTTGGATGCCAATTGTTTAATTTATTTGTTGGTTTCTGCCACAATTCCTTCCAGTGCCTTTATCTCTGACCGAAGTTCCATATTTTATTTTTTATTTGTTGGTATTTTTTTGTGTTTGTATTAAGGTCACTTGGACGATGTACCCTTCTCTTTCCAAAGATTGGCTACATAGTCAACATCGACAACCAATTTGTGGATAACTTTCAAAATTTCTCATTCGTGCAACACAATAAATAGCTCCATTCAGGATATTAAGTATATTTCACATACATCGTCTGGTCAAGAATTTCATGGATGAATATTTTAGCATTTATCAAACTCGCCCTACTTATCGATGATATAGATTATCTTGGAAAGACAAAATTATTTCACACATAATTAAATACGAGAATTCGAATTTACACACATTTCGTGTATATTTAACATACATTGATCATATTTATCACATTAATTTTGCTGTGTTTCTTTCAATAAACACGTTCAGTGCTGATTTGTTTCAATAAAAAAATTGCACGATTTAAAGGATTACAGATTAACCAGTGTTCAAGATCTTGAGAGGACAAACAATAATTCAAAAAGATTGATATTGTGAAGGGAACTTGAAAACGGTCCTTCTTTTCTCAAAAGTAAAAAAGTAAACAACTGTGTCTTTCATGGTTTTGTTAACATGATCAAACAAGGCAGAAATGTTAATAAATGGTTTGATTGTTTTAAGTCCGTCAGAATAACAGTATTAATACTATGATGACCTTAATATTGGGTTCAAAAACTGGGTTGTTTTCTTCACCATATCATCATGGTTCATTCTCAGTAAGGCAAGTGGCAAAGTTGACATGCCCTGTCCTCACGCCACTGTATGGACCCTCACAGTTAATGGAAAAGGTCATCGTATGATGGAAACAGTCAAGTGGCAAAGCTGCCAGCTATGGATTACTGGTAAATACATTATTTTGCATTGGTGATGATGATTTGTCTTTGATTATTTTGTATTCCTATGCTTGTAAATGCAATACCACTGTTTTGTATTAATCTTCATTTGTATTAATTTTCTCCACAATGAATACAAACCTGCATGTGTGTGCCTGTAAGTAAGTACCCAGCATTACTCGGCCTCACTCTATATACTGGCCTGGCGCTTATGGTCTGTAACGGCGTACAATATCAACGCTCAGTATTATTCATTCATGTGCGATGACAACGATCAATTTCAGTGTAATTACGCCATTTTAAGCCACGCCCTGTCCTGTTACACAGACCAATCAGGCAAAAGTAATCGCATTCTTGGAGAGCGTGTTAAAGTGAGTCTAAAGAGAGTTTCCTTCAAGATAATGATATCAACTTTTATAATCTAATGTAAATACCAGACGAAATTCAATCATATCTCCCTTTACTTGATAACAAAATTCTAATAAAACACTTATGTGGATTAAACAAACATTATATTTTGTATATCTACCAATTCATCAAAATATTTATTTGCACAATAGTGTCTGTAGATGGACATTGTATCAACTCTACTGCCCAAACGTTTTGCCTGAAATGAATACTTTGACTAGATTTATGGAAATCCTTCCAGTAGGAGTCTGAAAGACTGAGACACAAATTGGTCAAAACCACAATACTTTGACCTATTCGTTCTCTCCCTACCATGCTGTGCTTCGAACAAGAAGTGTTGTATCAGAATTTTTAATTTTTCAAACCATTCTATCCAAAAGTCAAGATGGCAGAAATAGTGAAAAGAATTATTTTTACTCCCAAAGCTGCTAAACCAGCTGGGCCTTACAGGTAAGATTCTAATGAAAGCTTGCAAAAAATAACATGAATACAATTACACTAAAATTAGAGGTCTGTGATAATTAACTCAAATATCCTAAAATTATGTCAGAGCTCTATATATATGTAGTGATGTTGAGTCAAACACCTGCAACTGCAAATAGCTCCCTACTATACCAGGCCACATCCCATCTCCTGCATATATTTACTCTATTTTTTGGTTCCAAGCTTACACATTCCACGTGGGTTGTTCCTCAGAGAAATTGTTTGAATTTCTGATGTCTTTTTCAATTGATATTGGAAGAAATATGTTGGACTGTGATGAGCCCTATAGGTAACATGTTGTATAGCTTTGTGCTGGTACCACATGTACAATTACAATAATTATATGTTGTTTTTTTATTTACGCAGCCTTTGAGCACAATATCTAGAGGTATATAAGACGGGGGAAAAAGCCAAAACCATTATTAGGGTTATTCTAATGGCCTTGACATTTACAGAAACATTCCCCGTTTCTCTTTCTTAAACGATTTGACACTGTGAATCCCATGAGTTGTGAGCTGATACATGTGATAAAATATATATCATTATGTTTTATTTTGTTTCAGTCAAGCAATTGTTGTGGACAATACCATATATGTAGCAGGACAGTTAGGATTGGAACCTGGGGAGTCTGGGAAGTTTGTGGATGGAGACGCAAGTGCACAAGCCGAAATGGTGAATATCAAGGGTTAAAATATGAAATGAGGCATTTTTCATCTTTAACATGCAAATATATATATATATACTATATATTTGTGTGTTTTTCATTTCTTTGTTTCTAGGCCCTCAAAAATACTCAGGCAATCCTAGAGGCTGCAGGATCTAGTATGTCCAATGGTATGCAGTTAGAAAAATATTCCTGATAAACCTTTCCCTGAAAGTATTATGATAAAGTTTTATGATAATTGTTCCATTAAAAAATAATTCGATTTCAAATTTATTCTTGAAACCAAAACGATTGCGCCCAAAATAGTAATGTGGCAAAATATCTCATAATAAAGTGCACAGTATTAAATGCATTGAAATACATAAATAAAATCTAAAATCTAATATATTTTCCTGCTGGTCCAAAATGACATAAGCAATTATTTGGAATCAAGATATTATGGTCCCCTCAACGAAGTTAAATGATGCTTTGATAATCTTATTTACATTTTCATTCCAGTTGTAAAAGTTAATATCTTGCTAAATGACATCAAAGACTGGCCAGCTGTTAATAAAGTATACACCAAATGTGAGTAATAGATGGATTCATGTACATATGAACAATATATATAATAAACATATAAAACATATAAAATAAACATATAAAACATATAAAACAACATTGCAGGATAACAGAGTCTAAAAGTAATTGTTTTTAACTATGCATTTGAAAGTAAATTTAGATTTGGATATGTGATTTAATTAAGCTAATTACTTACTGAATGATTAAATATTTTCTGCAGATTTCCCAAACAATTTTCCAGCCAGGGCAGCATATCAGGCGGCAGCTCTGCCATTGGTTAGATCTAAGATTTACTTCATAATATTAGAAATAATGATGATGGTCAATTTTGCCAAACTGATTAATGTTTCTTTCATTTAATATTTTTTAACTGAACATCTCATAAACTAACAACTATTCAACATTTTTAACAATATCACTTTGGAGCAAACTACCTCGGTAAAGTATTCCACAGCTCTTTAAAAGTTGTATTTTTGTAGTAAATAAGGTAAATTTATTCCATCTCAACTTCATTACGTAATTGTTTTAGGGAGGCTTGGTGGAGATGGAGTCTATAGCAATACTTGGTAAAGTGGTTGACGTGGAGTGACTGGATGGCTTTACAACACAGTTATTTTTGTGACATGATTCACAAGTTTCCAAGGGATTAATTATAGTTTATGGTATTATTCTTTGATTTAATGTTTAATTGAATAGTGAACAATATCTTTTGAACATTCCTGAAACCATTGTTAAGAATACATCCTTTCATATGTTCGTTGGTGATATTTTGGAGAATGTATTTTAAATCTCAGTGATAACTTATATCCATTAATGATAATGTGCTAAAGACATTGTAATTCTTTGTTGTGCGCATGTTTTATTATGCATGAACCAAATGTGTTTTAAATTTCTTCTCTACACCATCCTCAGATTTATTTAATAACATACAGTAAATGATCATTTTGTTGCTGAATGGGATGTGCAGATAAAGCTTAAAGAAATAAATGATTTATCTTTAAATGTTTTGCTAAATTTCAGTTTGGTTTAAGTTTGCTAGTTAACTTTTTAGTCAAATACAAAACAAGTTCATATCTCTTTAACTTTTCAGTTTGGAAAGCAATTTATTCTAGTGAAAATAGATTGGATAACCTTTCAACAATGATTAGTCACAGAAAAATACTTAAGGGAAAAGAAGCCTTCACTAAATATGAAACAACATTTGTAATATTATCATTATTGTGAACAAATATAAGACACGAAAAGAACATTTTTAGATTTTTATTTAAATTTACTGGTCTTAAATGGTCTGAATTAATAATATATATTTATTGGTGTCAGCCATCGTGTCATTTGAATTATGGTATTGACAGCCAATCAATCAGGGACGAGTCAAATATATTGGAAATAACTGTTAAAAGGGTGGTTATAAAAGCTCTAGAATGTACCTATCAGTATAAATATTACCACAAACACAGTATATATCACCATGTTTAACATGCATATTTATAAAACTAATAGAGTCAGAGGCTGTTTCATAAATTGTGTCATATGGTGGTTTAAATTAAGTGTAACAAGTATTTTAGGACAGTCATATTGCACCATAAAGAAAAAATGATTTTAAATAATAATTTTAACTTTTTGATTAGATGGAACAACATTTCAGCGACCTTTGTCATCTCTTTCTAAATCATATTTGACAGATTTCCTGTGAGAGCAGGAAAACTTAAAGAAAATGACTTCATAGTTACGACTTTTATTTTGAATAATCTTAAATGTGGAAATCTTTGCGGAAATTAATGATAAAATCACAATCTAACGCTAATATACACCTTTAGTTGGTCACAGAACTTCATTTGTGACAATTTCCAAATTGTTTATGCTCGTATCTAGCTTGATATTGATAGTATCAAGTGTGATTGTAGTGTGTGAGTGAAATATAGGAGTATCAAGATTAGACAAGTGATATGTTTGCATACATAAATATTTTAAAGCGGTATGTGATCTTGCTTTTGGTACACTACACTGTCCTCTGGTGGTATTTGGTGGCGCTCAACCAGTTTCCATTTCGGATTTATTTTTTGTTAGTTTATGCAATCAGCAGCGCTATCTATATACTTGTTATGATTTGACTGCTTCATACCTTTTAGTTGGCAGAATTAGTTTAGATCTGAGATATGCCTACATTTACTTATTAATACTTGATCCATTTTTAATCAGAGTCAGCATTAAAAAGACAGCTATACAAGTGATAGACAGCTTCCTACCGGCATCTCATGCCTTGCAGCCAGCCAAACATCTGATATATATATAGTTTACCTGGATTTTTATTATCTCTTTTCTGAATACACTAAAGATTTTATTTGGACCAAAATGCACCGAATGAGACTCCCCTCAAAATGTCCCTGAAGCCCACTTGCACCAAGATGCAGCCAAAACACGTTTGCGCTTAAAAGTCCCCAAAAACGCATGTCAAAATGCACCAAAAATTTATTTGCATAAAAATGCCAAAAAGGCGTTTGTGGACATGCTGATGCCCTTGCGCAAAATGTCCAAAATGGCCTTTACACCCCAAAATGGCAAAATATGGTTCATATCCCATTATGGTTACTATTTATCAAAGAAACCTTTCTTGTGAGGATCCAATCCATTGCAGCTCGCCCTTCATCGTTTGGATCACATTCCTTGGCAACAACTTCCTTATCATATGGATATCTTTCTATGTCTGCCTCCCATCATTTCAAATGAAAACAATGTGAAGCTTTTGTACAGCCATTATGATGATATATTTTATTTACAGGTTTTGTTCAATATGACCAAAAGGATAAGCGAATTTGTAGCTAATTGATCTGTTCAATGGTTGAAGATTCTAGAAGTTTATCTTCGAGTTAATGTGAGATAATGCAGGCAGAAAATCATTAATTTAATCATTTGAAACCATGGAAAGAGACATTTCATATGATGGGTTCTTCAGACCTTCACCTTGCTGGAACATGCTGCTATCGTCATGAGAACCATTTATCTGCATCTGCCACTTTCGAGTAATATCCAATGACAGCATTTCCTCAGGGTGAAACTTAGCAAGTCGAAGATTGGTCATAATTATGTTTTGACGATATCTCAACAACACATACACTTAGAAAGAATGACCCATATCAAGATTGCCCCATCTTGTGTAAAAATACTTGATGAATATTACTGAGAAAATAAAGGTCACTTTAAATATTCCCCACCATTTTATATTTCTCTGCATTATGATTATTGGCAATTTATATGCAAAATGGCAGTTGACAAACTATTAATGCAGGGTTTGTTTTTAAAATTATCGGGAAACTGGGCAATCGTCAACACTATTCCAGCCCGTCCTTATGTCTGACCACAGATAAACGATTGATACCAAGTTTCAACACTCTTTGAACTGATCATTGAAAAGTCGATTTTGAACAAAATCAAAGATTTTATGAATTGTTTTACCATTATTAGATTATTATGATAATCAAAGTGCAAAGGACACATCTTTGATTCTTAATTTGTCATTTTTGTATATTGCCATCAATATGACAAAAAGTGATTAATGAATGCATTGTCATTTTGGAATTGTCATTTTGGAATTGTCGTTTTGGCATTGTCGTTTTGGCATTGTCATTTTGGCATTGTCATTTTGGCATTGTCATTTTGGCATTGTCATTTTGGCATTGTCATTTTGGCATTGTCATTTTGGCATTGTCATTTTGGCATTGCCATTTTGGCATTGTCATTTTGGCATTGTTATTTTGGTATTGCCATTTTGGCATTGTCATTTTGGCATTGTCATTTTGGCATTGTCATGACAGATTAATTCAAACACTTTTGGAATTGTGGGAACAACACGAAGCTCATGTTTTCATTGATGCTACTGATGTAGTGCATCAAATAACTAGAGGGAACCACCAAAGTGTAAACTAGTGAATTCAGGATAACCTTTATAACAACTCAGATTCTTCGTTGTCTATCATTAGATATGCTATTTTCTTAATATGATCTTCAGTATGATTTAGATATGATCATCATCAAGATCATTTCGAGGATAAATTTGTTGGGGCGAACATTCTTTTTTTTCTCACAAGAAATACTTTTAAATATTTGCATGAGATCATAGGTGCGAATGCCAAGAAGGGGTTTTTCAAGTCTATCATACTAAGGTAATAATACCCCATCTTATAGTGATATTTGCCGTCTATCTTGGAATGATGTATTAAAATGGGTTGTTTTAATTATTTCTATTATCAATGTCCTGAAGAGTTATTTACGTTTGGGTTAATATTTACTTCGGTTGACTAATACCAATATATATATTGATACAATTATCTAAAATGTACACCCCAGACATCAAAACTTAGGGGACCTATTGAGGCATGATCAGATACAAGAAGAATTACTATAGTCAAAGCCAATTTTATATTGCAGCCAAATTAAGAGACAACGTGAAGTGTTGTTGCAGTTAATCGTTCTTATTTAATTTTGATTAAGAATCCGGGAAGAATTTATTTCTATGAACAAGGAGCTGGGGCCATAAAATTAGACGTAACTTCGTTCACATGAGGAATATACCTCCTTCTGGAGTGAACCTTATAACATTATACAATTTTATAAAAAATACTTGTGTATTAAATTGAACGAGAACACATTCAAGATGTTATCTGTTTCTCATAAAATATTTCTCTTTATTACAATCAGCAGTCTCAATAATAAACATAGTTTTACCAATGTCATTGTATTTGAGTAGGCACATCATTTCACCTAAAAAAGTAGGGTAAATGTAACTCTTAATTCTCAACAAAGGATGTGTTTTCGTGCATTGAGCTCAATGCATTGAAATATTTAGTTGATTTAATTTTTGATTTCACCAGTATACACGTGTTCGTTTTTCATTGTTTCATATTTTAGTTTAAGTTCCATTATGATATTACCATATAGCATATTTTTATAAAAGGGGTATTTGTGCTTTGATATGTGAACAGATACCTTTTGGGAAATCATATTGTGTAACATCACAGATTCTTGAAATGACCAGTTAAAGACAAAATGTCGACATATTGTGCATATCCAGGAGGTCACGTGACACCCTTATTGCCTCCTTTTCTCACCTCCATAAACTATATAATTGAGCATTTAGCACACTCTCTATTTTTAATCAGAAATCACCTATACCCTTAAAGAAATAAATGGAATTATTGAAACATCACATATTTGTGCTGAGACCAAGGTTGGGATAACTTGAGGTACCTCCAATCCTTTTAAGGCACGAGTATCTCAATACTGAATATGTCCAATAAAATACAGTTTCATTCTGAGCGCTCTTTTGCGAATTCGTAAATATTATAGTTCTATTACTCAACATGCACAAAATAAATATTTTTGGAAGAAAAACAATGCGAATTACTTGATAGAAAAAAATTATATAGTTTACATAATCTTGATACAAAATATATTAATTTCACAGAACCTCACCCGATTGCTTTAAAAAAACTAGTCAATTTTTAGAATATTATTGCCTTTGTACAATCATCGGCTACAAAAGACCAAAGGCTCTAAACTGGTGCATTAAAAACAAATATATCTTTCATAATACTTAATATGTTATTGCAAAGCTACTACGCATAAGTTTCGATTGTTTATGATAACTATCTATTAATATAATTGCCTAGTATTTTACATTTTTCAATATCACAGCTTATCAAATCTATACACAAATCAGCAATTTGTTTTATTTTCTGGTCATAATAAAACCATTTGCTGGATGCTATATACCATATGTACAAGAACAAAGGATTTTATCCTTTTAACATTAACAAAATCTTTTTTTCATAGAAAACTAGAAATTTATGGTGTGGCAGAAAACATTACAAAATACCAAGGAAAAAGAATATGCATATCAGAAATTGTTAATTAAATAATTAAAAAAAGATATTTACAGAAATAGGGTGTAATTCGAGGTAAGTAAATGACTAATAGCATCCACTTAACTGGTCTACATTAACAGAATTATGGGAAAAAAATAACAAGTCTCTTCACATAACCATAAAATAGTTCCATGTGAATTTTAACTTATGAATGTTCCATCCCACTCATCCAGTGCGGGCCGATGATCTAGGTTCCTCGGTATTTGGCCATAGGAGGTCTGAGAACGTCCCACGTCCCCGAGACAGCCCTGAAGGGGATGAGGATGATGAGGGTGATGGCGATGATGATGATGATGATGAGAGAATGCGAGTGTAGAATCTTGACCACCTATGCCTGCTCTTGTTCAGCTGAAACAAATCATTTAAAAAAGTGATTTATGGTAAATCAAATCTTTCACTTTGAATATTCGCATAACATATGCTGTTGCTCAGGTATCATATGCGCGTTTTATGCATTCAATTGTTCAAATTTAATAGCTCATTATCAAATACTCACCTTGTTCTTCAGCTGGCTTCTGTTCTCCTTCTAAAATGATAGAGAATAATATATTAATTTTTTTGTCAGCCCAGATGCAAATATAGGAATTTCTTTTGTAGATTACGAGAGGAAAGGTTTAGGGTCTCATTCTCTTCCATCTGTATCAAGTATAATCAAACTATATTCACACATTGACTTGCTCAGTATACTGAGAGTTACATCACAATTATTGAAAACATGTAAAGATTAGTTCATTAATTTAAGAAAAAATAACATATACTGAAAAATATCTTGATATAAAAGAGAATAATCTGGCTGGCAAAGTGAAATACAGTTGAGACAAAATTTAATCTTATTCAAATACATTCATTTTATTTTACCTTCAACCTTGGTGCAAAAACTAACAAGAGGATATCATTTTAAATATTGCAGAAACCTAAAGGAAGGTTTGTGATAAGGCACGTGGGTAAACATGTTACATTCAGTGTAAAACAACAATAGGATAACAACAACAAGAAACCTGTTTGGAAAATACATTTACACATTGATGACTGCAAATGTTGTGTTTAAAATGTTGTGTCTATTAAATTCATAAAGAGTGTGTAGGAAAAGGCGTTTATCAGTGGTTTCTATGGTCAGGAAGTCATGCAAGATTGATTTTACGACATAGCTGTGCTTTGGTAACATGGTGTGAGTGCAGTCAGGTAAATCATTGATTTGTATGGACGTGCAAGTGAAATTAACTTCACATTAATCACAAAACGACGGTGATTGGTTGGCAGGAATGAGGTCATGTGACCTGACCTTCTGCTGCAGGCGGTGCAGCACTATCGTCTGCTTCCGCCTCTGGCGTCTCTTCTTGAGGAGTTTCTTCGGCTGGCTTTTCCTCACTTGCTTCTTCCTGTTCTTCCCCACCTTCACACATAAATTACTTCATTAACCCATCTGTCATTATATAAATTGATATTAACCTGGACGAGGCTTATTCTAAGTGTTATGGGAAGAAAGGCGTATCCTTCAACAGATACTCCAAAATCTTTTTCAAGATGTGTCAGCTGAATGGTAAGTTTTGAGTACAGGAATGATTCAAGTTCAAGTTTTTTGTGTGATAACAATCTTGACTTATTTGGAAAGGACCTTTACACATCGTTATTTAATGTATGGCTATTTTATGTACGCTCTGGTCAACAATGTTGTCACATATTAAGCTCAAGATCTCTGATGGCGAAACATATGATTAAACCAGAACTAAGAGTTCTATTTAATCTATTCAATGTGATCTAAAAAGCATGAACCGCCTAACCACGTGATGTTGGCATTTCCCGTCAAAAGGTTGGCCCCAAAGAGAGACGGCTCAGCTTGAGCGCAAGACATGGAAGTCAACATGAGCATAACTCCGAGGTCTAATAGGCCAATCTCTTTTTATGACGATCCCAACTATACAGCATGTGAATGATCATACAAGCGGCATTAGTATGTGTGGTTAGTTACTTGTAAATATTTTGTCACATCGTCCTGGGCAACTGTCGCAGTGGCCATGTCTGCAATGATCCATATGTATTCCAACATCGATGCTAATCCTTTGGAGAATATTAAAATCAATGTCTCTAGAATTAAAAATGACCCCCTCCTCCCTTACATTGACATAAAGTAGTGAAAATAAGAAATGAAATGAAAATAAAATTGAATATCTCATCTTATTTATAATGAGGATTTTCATCATCCAATGTACCTCCGAGTCACATTTAATATTTATATGATATTTACTACTTGGTGCGTTGTCAAGTCCAAGTAATACCCAAGGCGTTCATATTGTTCAATATTGATAAACCTAACAATTGTTTCAGACATATGTTTATTTTAATCTTCTTTAAGATGGATGAAAATTCAATGTTATTTCACCGCTCTAATCCCTTTAATCATATTTCTTAGAAAAATCTTTCCTTGTCTCATATAAACAAATAAAAAGACTTATTTACCTTTCAATATATTGGTTCAATAATAAATCACTTGGATCAATATTGAAGTTTGCTTTAACTCGCTTTATGTGACATAACAGGGAATGTTCATCTTAAGTACTGTAGGCTTTACAATGTAAGGGGATTATCCTGTATATTTATCCAGACATATCCAAGAGTAACCCCAAACACTGGTAAACCTAACAGACCTTCGCCCAGTTAAATGAATTTGACGCGAATATATCGATAAATTGAAATTCATTAGTCTATTATTATTGTTCTGTGATAACATAATGAACATAAACTTTCTGTTTAATAATCTACAAAATTAATACTACTTCTTAAAAATTAAAATTATGTTAAACTCATAATTTAGTTTACGTTTTAATCATATTAAATTCAAATTAACAAGCTATCACTTTAAGCCATGAGACAAAATTATTAATTTATACAATTTAACTGGTAAGAGGTATATCTTGAGGAAATTGTTCATTTTCTTACGATGGCAAGTGTCATTATTAAAGATATTATTAAGGTTCTTTCTACATTATTCCTCTGTGCTAGTGGGGGTTCTACATGTTGTGGTGATACTACAGTTTCGCTTTCGGTTCTAATTGACTACATCTATTAATAATACAGATCTTCATGCATGTCAAAGGCGATCTGACCTAAGATGGTAACATGATTATAGAGATCTTCATGTAAAGACTTAGGCTAAATTGATTGTGAAGGGTGAACACAAGAGGTAACTTGTACTTAACCCTAAGTCTATAAAGGAGTTTGACTACAAAGAGTAGATTAAATGGATGACACTGACAGCACACACATGGATATTTTGTAAAAAGAATAGAAAACATGAATGACATATGTGTTAATGATATGTGTTTCTTTATGAATGTAGCCATGACTATCAAGTCAAAATAAAACTGTCAGCCCAAACGGATGTTCATTAAGATAAGGCACCATGGTTTGATGAGTAGAATGGTGGGATCAACAGGCAATGTAGATGTTAGATTGGCATGTTATTGATGATAGATTAAGTGACCATGGAGGAAAGAGTAGGTGATACGTGACACAGTTGAATAAATATGATTGATAGTAATAATAGTCAAATATATCACATTTGAGTTTTTCATGAATTACAGGCCAAAGCGGGAGCTTTGGACACCATATATATAGCTATTGTTGATGGTTAGCCCCAGTCAAAGAGTGCTATCCGAACATTTTATACAAAACATCATCCACCTTTTTTCTAGAATAACTGGAAAAGGGCATATTTTGTATTATGATTACCTTGGATAGAAAATATCCACAAAAGATTACACATTATGATATGGTGTAAAGTATTTTGGATATTGGGTGACGCCATGTATTTCTTGAGCTGACAATAGGTGGATAACAGGAAAAGCTTGAAAGGTTCATAACAATTTTTAGACAATTGTTTAGAATTATTCGATATTTCAGAAAGTGATATCTCTAATGGTATCACAACCAGAGATAGATACACTATTGTTGAAATGGAATAACTGGTACATAGCCAGCGACTTCTGAAAGACTGATCAAATATTTGTTAAGATATATTGAAATGTAGAGAAGCCTTTTCAGTTTCTATGTGGTTTATTCTTTATACCAGGACATTAAGCAAACCAAATGCCACACTGATCATTATAAATATTACCACATGGCGCTCATCGCGCAATTGTTGGCTACTTTGCATATCACAATGCATGTCCTGATAATGTGAATGGCCGGATGAACAGATAATTCAGTGCTGTGGAGATACATGTACTTTGGGTGATATACATTATGTGACTATGAAGAATGATTATTGGCCGATACATTATAGAATCGATCTCATAAAACAAACTCTGAAGTATGGCAGACCTTCTGTAAATCAACTATATGACTGCACGAGTCATTAGCTGATCCAAATGGCAGGAAATGCTTCTTTTATGTTTCTGATAATAAAAAGAGATGCATGAATATATGTAAAACAGGTTTACCATTTGACCTTCTGACCAGAATGAGAAGCTTGGGTGCCCTTTATAGGTGGTATGTATTATGGAGGGTTGCCTAACCTGAGCAATGTTATTGCAACAACATAATTTATATCATTGCTGTTATATATTTACATATATACTGAGTATAGCTTTATATGCTTATTATTCAAACAATGCATATTTATAAATATTTGGATAATATTTAAATTTGTTTAAAGAAATACTTAAATTTACTTAAAAGACATAATCTTTCACATCTATAATTTATTAATGAAACTGGAAATTCTATGCGGCTTACCAAAATGATTTTGATGTAATTATAAATGTATAAACATTAAAGATATTCAAATGTGCCAATTTAAAAATATGTGTGGTGTTAATGAAAAGAAACATGTTTGCCTTACTGCAGAAGACATACGCCCTACTGCAGAACATAAAATACATGAAATGACTGGGATATAGAAATATGAAAGTATGATGGGCGGATATCTCTCAAACCTGATATCAGAAAAATGCATAAAGTGAATGTGTGAAAAAGGAGCTGGGTAAAACTGCAGCCATTAAGTATGACGGGATTATATCAAATCTACCCAGTTAGTAAACTGAAGGTCTGAGAAAGTAAACGATATATGAAATGAGAAGGCCAAAAAAATTGTAATATAACGATGGCTTGAATGATTGATAAAATGTATGCACACACGCAGTGTCTATCTTATATGGTAAGAATCACACAGTGACGATATCACGAAATAGCACACGTGGTTGCTGAGAAGTGGTTCCATGTTCATCATTGAGGGCGGGGAGTGGGAGGCTGCATACCGACACCCATGCTGTCAGGTAGCCACTTCTACGGGAAAGGTATATCTTGGTGAGTATAGTGACTGCTGTGATGTAATGCCACTTCCCTTATTGCTTTGTCTTACCTTCCTCTGTCCCATCTTTAGTCTGCTGTTCTGACTCACCACTCTGATCGGATGATTCAACGGCAGCTGTTTCCTCAGATTCAACAGCAGCTGTTTCCTCAGATTCAACAGCAGCTGTTTCCTCAGACTCAACAGCTTTTTCTTCAGATACAGCTGTATTTTCTTCAGATTCAGCTGCATTTTCTTCAGAATCAGCTGTCTTTCCTTCAGATTCAGCAGCCTTTTCTTCAGAATCAGCTGTATTTTCTTCAGATTCAGCAGCCTTTTCTTCAGATTCAGCAGCAGAATCTGCAGTCTGAGTGGCCTGCTCTTCAGACTCTTCCTCAGTCGCCTCTTTCTCGGGCTCATTTGAACCTTCTCCTGGGGCGTTAGGCTCTGAGGCAACATTTCCATCCGATTCATCAGGCTGTTGCTCTGACTCTTCATTGTTTGTTTGCTCTTTTTCATTTTGAGCTTCCCCTATTTCTGATTCCTGTGTTTGTTTATCAGACTCTTCATCGTTATTGTCTACAGTGTCATTTGCGATTTCTTCTGAATCAGCTGAGTTCTTATTTTCCTCACTAGATTGTTCTATGCTATTCTCTTTATATAACAGTTTGATAATATCCAAATTGCAACATCAAGACAGAAAGTAATTAAAAGAGTTATTGACAAAGATGGCCTGTCCTAATTGTATTGGTTATTAATTTATCTTTACTTCCGTTTCAGGAAATATTAAAGCACATTATTGCGTTATAATTAATAGCTGCCTCTTGCATTTCTGTTAGGGCGAGAACTTTTATAGGCTCAAAATGTAAACACTAAATAGTTTTGAAAACCTTTTTAAATTACCATATATTAGTTATTTGCCTTGGCAACAAGACTTTTACTACCTGTGTCCTACATATTATTGTCAGAAGAGCTGCTATCTATCACAGTTTTAAATAATTAATGCAATCAAAATGGGATTAACAAAACAAAAACTCAATTCTATTTACCTTCTGCTGGTTTTTCCTCTTCTGCTGCTTGCTGTTGTTCCTCTTCTGCTACAAAATGATAGAATAATACTCAAAACAATACATCCTGTACAGAGTAGCCCTTATATATCAGAGACATTTATATTACAATATCTAACAAGTCAAAATATTGTAAATATATGCTTTTATGTTTTCAGAGTAATGTAAGGCAAAATGTTAGATACCTGGAGCAGCTTCCTCAGCTGGTTTCTCTTCTTCTGCTGGTTTCTCTTCTTCTGCTGGTTTTTCTTCTGCTTAAATGAACATTAATACGAAAGTGAGTGACAACATATTTGATATTAACAAATCATAATCATACAGCAAGCCACATCGTCACAAATATAGGTAAATAGTACAATTTTTAAGGAGTTAGAAGAAGGTGAAGTAAAAACAAAAAGACATCTATAAATGTTATTGAAAACGTAACTTCTATTAAATGGATACAAACATATTAGATATATAAAGAGCATCGATATTAAATACAATCTGTCACTTCAAGTTAAATTACATATGTTACATATAGATTAAATAAATCTTTTATATCCTTCATATTAGTATATCTTATAAATTAAGGTATCTTGAATAGTATTAGGAATAAGGGGTTAGATATCCAATGTTAATATAGTTATTGCTATTTTAATGCCATATATCTAAATGTATTAAGATAAATGTGGGGATGTGAATATAAAAAGTGGTATTAGTTCATTTTCATGGTGAGAAATATCTGAAAACCTGGAGAGCACCATAACTCAAATAAAATAGGCACGGGAATCATTTAACCAACGTGAACCGCTGAATTCATCACCTGGGATTCAAATCAAATAATGAAAAGCAATAGGTATTTAATAGAATGTACACCTGCTCATATTGTACACATAGTCACCCATTCTCGTACATTAGCTATATATATAAATATATATATATATATATATATATATATATATATATATATATATATATATATATATATATATATATATATATATATATATATATATATATATATATATATATATATATATATATATATATATATATATATATATATATATATATATATATATATATATATATATATATATATAGCATAAGCTGATGCTAGTGTTACAAATTGGGTAACATACTCAAGCATTGGACAGATGTACATCTAAATGCTTACACAAAACATATGATAAATAATACACATCATGGGTTGGGTGACATTAAACCAAGGCTGGGTGAGAGGTACTAAAGGTCAGTGGTGTAAATAACATGCTTGGTACGGTACTAAACATAGAGGACATAAACATATTGTGACCATAACTGTGGCCTAGCTTGCAACTTCCATGCAATCGTCCTGTGCTAGGGTTACCTGCTGTTTCTGGTTCTATCTGTTTATCTTCTGGTGACTGTTGTTCTTCATTGTTTTCTGTTGTTGATTCCTGAGTAGCTGGTTCCTGGTGATCTAAATGGCATTAACGATATGGTTCTTTGATTTACTTGGATATTTATAAATACTGGTATAGATGAGAGTAATTAAAATAACAAATTTCACTTTGGGCCAGCTTTGGTGAAATAAGACAAAAAAGACACTGCTTTTTCATGGGTAAAACTTGCTTAGAATACAATTTGTCAAACTGGAATATACCAAGGAGGGGGTTAAAAAGAAGGCAAACACTTCTTCTCTTGTCAGTTGAAACCCCCTTCCACCAACCCTAGGCAAGTGTCTGATTAAAGCGCAAGATATTAGTCGTCAATGAGAAAGTTTGGCTCGTGGAGGGTAGTGATTTGCTTATTTTTTCACTTATTTATTCATTATTGTTGAGGCAAACGTGTTGCACATCATTGTACAGAAGCATCTGGGTATTGATAGTGCCACAGTCTCTGAAGGCGTAGATCAATGAGATCTCTAAACGTTCAACCCACCACGGGATGAATTGGAAAAAAAAGGATTTTCTGAATAATGTATGCTAATATGATTGGTTCGATTGCATATGACAAATGTTAGAGATTGTATCCATAATACAAGCTACCTGCATTGATCGTATATAAATATATAAACCTATATGGGCTGCGTATTTGGAAAGATATATCAAATCAATACAAAGAATTACAGATTGTTATATAGTCTGTATTCTGCTACTTTTGTAGTCTGTAGTCTGTAATGTCTAATATTTGCAGAGTGTCTTCTGCTACAGATATAGAGTCTGAAGCCTGCAATATCTAATATTTGAATTGTCTGTAATCTGTATCATTTGTACAGTCTGTAATCTATTAAATTTGAAGAGTCTGTTATCTATTGTTTTAACACTTACACAGGATCTGAATATGCTTTGTGATATACCGATATATTTCAGAACTATCCAAATAGTGAATGTATGATACTTGATATTCCTGAGGCTTTGACACTGAAGAATTAATTAAATTTATCACTCATTTCAAGCGCTGATGTATGTTGGAGTTGGATATAAAAACATGCTGTAAACACTCCTTCAGTAAATATATTTTATAAATGGGATCAAAGATCATGTGAGAGGTGGTCTGTGTTTGATGGACATCACCATAGCAGATACAAGTTACTAAGGCAGTTATCAGGGTAACTCTCTAACTGTGTGCCTTACACTTCAATCTCCAATATTCACATAAAATCATCTGATCATATAAGTGCTCTTGATTTTCGGTTTGCCCGTAGACGAGATAGTAAGTAGGTTTAAATGGCAGTGAGTTATCTGTATGTTTGCCGATAATAAAGTTGGATAGACAATGCTTATTTGTATTAAATTGAGGCAACTCCTGTGTGTCCCAGATGTTGAAGGACTATAAAGATTATTTCTCCAGTGCTAGCATACATACGCATCATCAGCCTTTATCAATTAAAAAATATTTTCTCTCGTTTCATTTTCATTTGATTGATGAAAAAAATCTAATTTGATTCCAAAAATATAATTCCCATTAACAAATATTTATGTGTCTTTGTGACATGATGACTGAGTAAAATGTCATATATAATGATTTGCAGCAATACTTGCATTTGAGAATCCAATATATATATATATATATATATATATATATATATATATATATATATATATATATATATATATATATATATACCTAATCATGCGTGACGTAACTACTAAAAGTTTGTTAATATATCGACTCTAATGATACTCCACTGGACATATTTGTAGGTGAAAATACAATGACGGTTTGTATAATCTCTATTGATCTTATTATTCTGTACATGATCTACTGCCTCAGCCAATCCATACTAATGTGCTTAGTTAGTCCTGGGTGATCATGTTATATGCTTGAGTAAATTTTAACTTTTACTTTAAAAGTACAATTACATTTAAAACTAATATTTGCTTTAATTTGAAATCGATCCTTTACAGCATGACTAGGTATAGCCATTAATCAAACATTAACATTAAAGGAAGTGCCATGAGTGACTCAGATGTTGAAAGAATGGGCTTAAGCTTCAGGTTTTGCCGTACCTCAATTTAACATATTTATGTATATACATATTTTATAAATATATATACTTTAAAGAACACTTCTACCTTATTAAAGTATTGTAATAAAGGGATCTACATGTAAACTGATAACTCCAAATAACTGCTTTTATGTTATTACATGAGAAGCATCAGTTCGCTGTTGCATTCAGCCTGTTTATTCTTGTTAAAGTACAGTTTATATTGTTTGGCGACTTATCTCAAAGAAGTTCCTGTTGACCGGCATAATATACCCATATGTATTATAGTGAAATAGCAACATTGTTAGCTAGTTATGTAATGGAATGTGATTACTGACCAGATTCAACACTGATCCATCAGCGATGGGTTTTATCTGAGCCCTGAACAAGACAGATCCGAGACCCTTTGTTGACCTTGATCGTGGATATAGGATTACCTGGGGATCCGTACTAATCCGGGTCCGGGGGGAGTAATCATGTCTGTATAGCCTCCCCGACTTGCCATAACTGGCATGGCCATAAGCCGCCTTTTTACAGGATTGTATATTGTCAATATAGACTGAGAGGTATATAAAACAACCGATTATCTCCAGGTCCTATTTGCTGATGTGATAAACTAGTTTGATGCTTAATAAGTGAGAAGAAAAGATATGCTTATTATGTTCATATTGGTATTTGATTTGAAATTAAGTTTGTGTAGATAAAACAAAGATAGTATTGAATTCGTTTTAACCTTATCTAATTACAAACTATTATTTATTCATGAAGAGCATGCCTGTTTTTTTTTTTGTTTTTTTTTCTCCTGACATAATAGTTGACATGTACCTAATGAATTGTGTATCCATTGTTTACAAAGCTAAATATCACGTACACTTTGTAAACAGCCTGGCATGAAACAAGACATCATCAATAAATCATTTATGCGTGGCAACTCTCCATGCAATAATACAATATACTATATACAGTCCCGTCATTAATATGGGCAATAATATAGTTTAGTGATTAATAATAATTAGGTTCATATTCTCCCTTGAATAATCCATTTGGTATGACATACGCGTGGACCCTTTTTGTGTGACAAATAACATAAAAGGATATCCATAATTTATTTTTCTTAGAGCAGTCCATTTGTTAAATAGATGGGAGCGATATGAATCTATATTTGTATTACTGCAAGACAATGGCTTAAATATGTTTGTGATGTATTTTTGTTCAAGGACAAATGAAAAGGTTTCAACGTATGACCAAGACCAGTTCCTTGAACTGTTCAATTTGAGAAAGATAATATCATCTTCAAATTCATCTTTATCTTATTATAGTAAGGTGCAGTAACCATTCTATATCTGACCCCTGGCTGAATTCCTGGTGACCATGGAATCACATAGAGACATATAATTAGCTTCACTCGTGCTTTAGGACTATATCTCTTCTGGCGCACACTTGGTCTTGTCAGGAAACACTCAAAGAGATCTTAAGATAAGGAAATTCTCAACCGCGTGACAAAAGCAAAAAAAAATGTTTATTTCAAAAAGGACGAAGTAACTTGTCAAGCTTTTTCCGTGGTTTTTTTTCGGTCTGATACAATTAAGTTATTCTGTGGTCAAGTACAATATATTTTGAGTCTATTGAAAGTGAAACTGCAACTGGTGGGTGCATATATGAGGCTTTGAGAGGGAATGGCCTGTTCAGAAGGGTGTATTATATTGGTGTGTTAGGATCGCTATTTCAATACGCCATGATCATGGTTTAATGACATTGCCGGGCGGATTAGGTGATCTATAGACGCTTTGTTCAGAGGACTTTGATGCTCAAGGGAAGTGCTCTGGAATGAATAGTATCACTGTTACCTCTCACTTATCTCTGCTTTTTTATGTGTGTGTTTTTTGTCGTATTGATTCTTGGTTTTAGCTCCTAATTTTCTCAGAAACTAGACTCATCTACTCGATATCGGTAAATGTATGTTGTAGTTTGTAAGGTAATTTATACATAGGCACCATATAACCATTACAGTTCTCAGCTTTATTCAGAGATTTTTGAGATTGTTGCTTTTTATCTTATGAGTTTATATATATATATATATATACATTTATATATATATATATATATATATATATATATATATATATATATATATATATATATATATATATATATATATATATATATATATATATATGTATATATATATATATATATATATATATATATATATATATTTGTGTGTGTGTGTTGTGTGGTAAAATATATTCCATAAAAACTAAATTATTATATAATAACCCAATTCTATGCTGTTCAATAATTGCTCAAGATAATGACCATTTGTTTTTAATAAATTATTTTGACAAGTGTTTGTGGAAACATTGTTGCTGATTGGAATTTCTATTTCTCCATAGTCGAGAATGCAATATATTCGGAGAATAGTTACTGAAAGATATTAATCATTGGAGCGTGGCGAAAAAAGACAGTAGTGGTGGTCATGGTGATGACATGCTTCATTGAGCAAACCTCGACCAGCAGGACACAGCAGGACACAGGTTTACGAGACAAACTTGTTGCTCTTCGTGTAGCAACTATTGACAACTTGTGAATAACGTTACGTGATTGTCACACCCTGCCATAAACCTTCAAACACAAACCCAACGTTTGGATCGCCTATAGCAACTAGTTATTGCAGAATAACAGACAGTTTAAGAAAATATATCCTCACATCTAATAATACTTGTATTGTATATAATATGCTTCAATTTATTTCCTGGTTTGAACTATACTTCAAATATCACAAATTAAAAGAATACTACTTTACATTTAATATTATTGAGCAGAGAGGCGAGATAACTATTTTCCACCTAAAACCACATATTTTCAATATATTTAAGTTAATACTCTTCCTGATTTGATTAAACCTCATAACATTATGGTAGTCCGATTAACGATGTGGTTATTAAAGTTAAGGAAAGTTTCAGAGCGATATTTACCTTCAGCAGCCCCGTTAGTTCCGTTCTGGCCCTCTGCTGGGGCGGCCTCCTCCGTCTGCTGGGGTGCCGTCTCCGAGGGCTTCTCCTGCGGTTTGTTGTCACTGCTCTGGGCAGTTGTGGCTGTCTTGCTTCCGTTGCAACCCATCTTTAATAATCTTTGGCGGTGTGTAAACCTTTTTTTGAAGTTGATGTATATTGAGGGGGAAGAGTGATGGAAGGTAGGTTCCTTGACGAAGTGAGTGAATGAAGTGGATCAGGGAGATCGTTTTAAGTAGATCTTATTATGTGGGTAGGTAGGTGTGTAGATGGGCCTGCGCACCAAGGCAACATGGATCAGCACTGCTTCAACAGGTTGTGAACTTATATGCCTCCTGTCAGTCTGGCTCGGATCTGCCTGACACACTCACTATGTTGCCCATTCCCAGCCAGCGCATGTTTGTGTTCACCACTAGTGTAGCCATGGAGACAATGAGGCAACAAGCCCATTGAAAACATCCACGGCAGGAATAATGCTTGCTCCCTCCTACACCACACATATACGGAACCGAGGGAGAAGTAGACCCTGCCAAAAATCCAGATTAAATATTTATCCAATCTTTCTTAGTTTACAATCACATTCTTAGTGATGGGTTTATAGATAGTTTTGTAATCATTGTGTACATTTTGGGCTTATACATTGAGCATACAAATAGCATTATGATCGGATTAAGCGATCGTTTAGGCTGAGACGATCCCATATATGGGGACAATATCAAGATTTTGAAATAAATTTCAGCATGAACTTATTGCCCTTAGTAGGTGCGCTTGGTTATATTTGGCGTAATCGTGTGATTAATAATTACATAAAGTTTACACCTCAAATACATCTTCCCATTCAAGAGAGCAAGAATCCAGACAAACCAAAAGCAAGTGCAAATAGGTTATCACGCAAAAATACATGATAAGTGTATAGCTATTGGCAACCAAATCCATCACCGACATATCTCTGCCATTAATATGTCCAGAATCCATTCTACCCAGAACTTAATGTGAATGGATGAACTTTAAGGCAAATATAACATTCTGAAACGTATTTGAACAGAACTTTTCGAATATCATTGTCAGATCAAAATACATTTGCGATTTACCTGATTTCAATGTAATATTTGTGACCAGGCCCGTTCCAGCTCAATAAATATACTAGTTTCACAGTCTTTAGATTATATATATATATATATATATATATATATATATATATATATATATATATATATATATATATATATATATATATATATATATATATATATATATATATATATATAATTGTATATACATTGTATATATATATATATATATATATATATATATATATATATATATATATATATATATATATATATATATATATATATATATATATATATAAACATATATATATGTATAAACATATATATATGTATAAACATATATATATATATATGTTTTATATATATATGAATATATTGCTGTTCCTTGAATTCATGACAAGCCCCTATCCTATTTCTATTGATGTTCCTTGATATCATGACAAGCCCCTGTCCTATTTCTATTGATGTTACTATATATCATGACAAGCCCCTGTCCTATTTCTATTGATGTTACTAGATATCATGACAAGCCCCCTATCAT
This sequence comes from Amphiduros pacificus, assembly GCA_949316495.1. Lineage (NCBI taxonomy): Eukaryota > Metazoa > Annelida > Polychaeta > Phyllodocida > Hesionidae > Amphiduros > Amphiduros pacificus. Next base: position 58,620,014 of record OX439000.1, read on the forward strand.
ATTTCTATTGGTGTTCCTCGATATCATGACAAGCCCCCTGTCCTATTTCTATTGCTGTTCCTTGATATCATGACAAGCCCCACTGTCCTATTTATTTGATATAATTAAAACCCCTCCCCGTCTTATTTCTGAAGATATCTTCGGATTTTCATGTCCAAACACCCTCTTAAGGACAGGACAAATTTTAAAAACAATAATTTCCACTCTATTAACCACTTTACACTATATTTCAGATATCGTGAGTTAATAATGTTAATGATCCTATGTGCTAAGGAATAAAACTTGTCAATATTATGTAACATTGAGGACGGTGTAAAGTTAAGTACACCAATGATTTGTGCTGTGTACAATTATTTAGAGAGTAAATACTAATATTCTATTTTAATACTTTTCCTCGGTACTAGAAACTAAGGACTCTTATTGATATAATTACCAATGTAAACTGGGCATAACGTTATTCCTTTCACGAAACACTGTTTTTTTCACTATGCATTCTTCTATGATTTATTGGTACACCCAGAAATAGTCGAAGAATGATCTATTGATCTGAATTGCAGCTTTTCTGAGAATTAGCTTGTGCCAGATGGGGAAACTATTCTCGGTTTAGCATATATTTATCTTCACGTGCTGGTGTCAAATTGAACGTTTTTTTTCTCTTTCTAAATATGTAACTCTTAAGAAAAATCATATTTTTACATAAATGATATTGCACATAAACGGTTTAAACTTCACAGCATGCAAAATCACCAGACTATTGAACTTTGGTAAGTTGCAAGTACCTTTATTTATTTACATTTCGCCATAGTTGCCTATGAAGGTTTAAGATTATATCTGTATATGATTTGAAGATAAATATTTTGAGTGGGTGTTTAAACAAACATATCAAATTAAAAGGAGTTTTTTTGTTTAGGTCAAATCACTAGTTATATCTCAAATTACGAAACAAATTACTTACAAAAAAGGGTAAAAAAATATATTTCTCAATTTAGTGCATAAGATAGATTATTGTGTCCTACCTGTCCTCAATTATGGTAAAATAATATGCGTTCAGACTAGGCAGCAATTCATGATTATTAAACAGAAATTAGGCTGTGCACTAATTAGTGAAGGAATAAATGACTATTAATACAAATTGGGTGTTATTCTGAGGGGGCAAAACGAGTGTTTGTGACGGGGCGACTCCAAATACGAACTGATCTCAAATACAAGGCAATGGCGGCAGAGGGTGGTGAGAATAAGGTTATAGCAGCTTGTATTATAAACTTGCAGAGTAAGGTTATAGCAGCTTGTATTATAAACTTATGTTCACCTTACCACCCCAAACTCTCCTGATGCTATTTATACCTCAGAACGCAGGGGTGGTCTTTTTCAACAATACCCTCAAACCGTGTTTTAATCCCAGAAGTTTGACCTCTCTGACTATCAAACGGTAAACCCCAAAGTCATGTCTACCATAATAAGGAACATGCGTGATACGAGTCTTCTCGATAACAGATTGTGAAGTGATTGTCTGTGTGTATGATTGTGACAAATATTGAAGAACCTCTCCGTAGTTTGGGCCCATCCTAGGTCCACATTATACATGTTAAATAGTTTCGATTTTTATTTTATATGTTTGATCAATGTAAGCTTTCGCCGACTTATTCATGATGGCGAATTTGCAAGTGTCAACTGCTTGATTCATTCTGGATGGTTCCTTAGTTTATATTATATTAGCGATTACTTTCACAATTTTCCACGGTCACTTGTAAATTTGGAGAAACGCGCTCTATGATAATATCAACATTATTATCATATCATCATCACTGTCTAGTCTTTCATCAAAATCTGTGCATCTGGATATGACGTCTTTCACTTTCTAACCCAACGTTGTTATATTTGCCTGCTGGTCCAAAATGTCATAAGCAATTATTTGGAATCAAGATATTATGGTCCCCTTTTATTATTATTATTATTATTATTATTATTATTATTATTATTATTATTATTATTATTATTATTATTATTATTATTATTATTATTATTATTATTATTATTATTATTATTATTATTATTATTATTATTATTATTATTATTATTATTATTATTATTATTATTATTATTATTATTATTATTATTATTATTATTATTATTATTATTATTATTATTATTATTATTATTATTATTATTATTATTATTATTATTATTATTATTATTATTATTATTATTATTATTATTATTATTATTATTATTATTATTATTATTATTATTATTATTATTATTATTATTATAATGTAATATATACACCATTGTTACAACGTAGGATTTACCACTAAATATGACAGGAAAAGAAAATACACTATGAAAAGCCACCGAAAGGAATTGTACCTCACTCACAAAACTTACAGCTTAGTCAGTTGAAAGCTCAAACACACAGCCCTGAAGGCATAACAAACGCCAGTGAAAAGGGGAGGAATAATATCATTGAAAACAATCTTCACAATAACGCATTACGTGTTGGGTCCTTCGTTAAAATAAAATACTACGGAATATTCGACCATTTTTCAGCCATCTTAGTTTCGATGGTTTCACAGCAATGAGAAATGATTATAAAAACATTTTTACATAAAAGGTGCGAATGTTTGTGCTGCTCTCCCCTTTTTAAGTTTTAATCCCCCACAACTGCTCCTTGCTCCTATGTTTCGACTCCAAATTCAGGTATGTTCGCCTATGAAAATAAAACACGTCATGCAATGAATATCATGTATATATGTAGGTCTGGAAACAAAATATTCTCATAAAATGCCTCACTGAGAAAAGAAAATACCACATTATATTTACCACATCACGATATTTCTGACATGGGTTTACAAAATATATTTTAGGTTGTGTTTATACATATACATATATATATATATATATATATATATATATATATATATATATATATATATATATATATATATATATATATATATATATTTAGAAGCTGGTACAGATATGAAGTACTGGAGGTATTTTTGTCAGAACTCATTATGGGGTACCATCTCATACCTTACTATGTGTAACAGAAGAGTGCCATCTGGTGTTAATAATGAAAATATTTTACATACCTCACAAATTAACCTTCATATCAATGGCGCTAATGCCATTATCCACCACCAGGGCACTTATTACTACCTGTGACACTAGATGGCAGTGACTTATATAGTTATAGCCTAGTTGTATAAATATGCTTCTCAGACATGTTTGTTCAAAAAGGCCTTGTACAGGTTACTTATGTAACAGTGACTAAGCAGCTGCACTATGAAGAGTGGGGTATTTTATATGCCTCACAGTACGTCAATGCCCCACAAGACAGGTCTGAGATTGGTAAAAACCCCATATCTGATACAATCTCTTTCTATATATATATATATATATATATATATATATATATATATATATATATATATATATATATATATATATACAATTGCTTTTAATTTCAAACAAGAATATTCATGCCATTAATAAAAGATAACATAGAGAAAAATATGATTATATCTGTGTTTTGACACAAAAATCCAACAACGGCGTAAATAGAATAAAATAACAAGCAGTTTCATCCATTGTGAGGAAAACATTATGCGTGGATGATTATGATAATTTGTTATTACAGATATTGGCAGCCAGACTTTTGGTATGGACGTTTTAAACATTCCCTCGTGAATTCTGTTTATATGTATCAATAATAGATCCTGACGTTTTTACTGTCTGTCAGACCAAATGTATGTATATATTATCACTTTTTCTACGGTGCTAATATGCTAACAGTGCATAAAAAGGGCGTAATTGACACTGAATACATATCATATCAAAGCTGAATTTGGAAATATTACTTTATAATTTGCAAATTGTGAAGAAAAAAATTATTCCAGCTGGCAACCAGTTCCATTTTGATTACAGAAAGTGGTTTCTTATACTGAAATCCTGTGTTAATATATAAGTGATAAACATAAAAGTTTTAGGTGAAGTGAGGAAACATAACCCAATATGAGTTCTCACTGCCTAAACACTGTAGTTACATGGTAAACAAAAAGTTAATAATACATGGTAAGTAAAGTGTTGATAACATATGGTAACTAACGTGTCAATAACACATGGTGTTTGGTTTGAACGAGGATTGATTTGACATATCAATTGGACACAGGTCAGCTGGCTCTTACTAATAGTGTCACACTCACACGTATGTGATCGGCAAGAGAATTAATTTTGTTTCCGTTTATCGCAGTATGCTAACTTGAAATTATTGCCTATAACGTGGGAGCTGTCTTTTCAATGAGTGCCACCTAGTGGCAGAATAGAAATAACCACAATCCCGTACTTTATGGGAATTAATACATTTGCATTGTACATTCCCTATTAAAATTAAAGCATTAATGACATTAATCAAAATTTAAACACTATAAAAGTATGAATACAATTATATTTCTATCAAAATAGTATTTTGTCCTCATATTCCTTGATGATGATTTTGATGAGAAAGCTTGTTTTTAGCTGTGTTTATCTCATTTCATTGGGAAGTAAATTCACTGTGATCCTAGAAAAGCAGATTTTCTTACTTTCATTTGTAACATTTGTAAATAAAAAGGAAGTTGAAAATATATTTGAAATGGACAAGTGTGTACGGCCACATTTCGCCATAGGGAAACATTCATATTCGTCAAGAGGCATCATTAGATGTTAACCCCCAGAGTGGTTGGTAACCTGATTAATTGGCTTATAGACAAGGACAAAAAGATGCGAAAGTAATCTAGTTTCAGAAACTGTAACACTCCATGTAAGATGATTGAAATTTGTACAAGCTGGTTGGCCACGTTTCTTTCAGTCAGCTTTGACATATATGTCAGGTTAGAAAGTAGTGGAACCAATAAAGTAATCTTCATATTGGTAAATACAGTGGCACCCATCAATAGTTTATTTACGATGGCTATGATAAAGGGCAAAAGCTCTTTCAAGAAGTCATAAAGATCTCAGGTTGGAACTGGATCAAGCGCACATGATTTATTTGCAGTCTTCTTATCCAGTTCCAGAACCTCATCAGTTGTTTATGTAGTAAATATGTCAAGTGTTGGATTCTCAGCTTTGATTGTCAAATTTGCTTGTCATTTTATTTCAAATAAAAAAAATCATTGAAATTGCTTGACAGAGTGGATGGGTCATGAGAGGTAGGCTTAGGGATGTCCCTAATTTTGTGTAATAGGGTGTTAATTACCTTAAATAATTGTTTAGGGTCATGTTTATCTACATTTACAAGCTTAGAGAAAAGATCGAGGAGTCTTTCATAAACAATTATTTCTATTTTTATAAGTATTATAAATTTTTCTGTCGATTCACGCATCATAAAGGGGACTCTTGCTTGATTATGAGTTAGGTTGCCTGACCCATTGTATTACTTCAAAGTAGGGGTTATATCAAGGTAATTTGATTACATTTGGTTCTGTGGCTTTTTCCTGGGATAGAATATTTCTTTGTGTGTAGAAGAACAGTAATGAGCAGTAATTTTAGTGAGTTCAAGAAACAAGAGTTGCAGTATTTGCTCTTATCTCAGGGTACAGGTCCGAGAGCGTCGTAATCGGTATTTTAAACACAAATTGAGCATTCATTGGGACTATTTGAAAGTCGGGTGGAGATTCGCCAGAGCCATCTGGTGAGGGAGAGGTTGACTTCAAAATGCCTCGCCAACTGGCAACAGCAGGTAAGAAATAATCTGTTTAGTTTCATATTTAGAATTACTTATTTAGCGGTATATCAATAAGGTGGGATCTTGTCTTATTTTAAATTCGGGAAAATACATTATACTAGACGTGACTGATAATATCTACAATATCAAGTGTGTGAAGTTTGTTACTTATAATAATAATAATAATAATAATAAAATTTATATCGCGCTGATACCAGAGTTCATAGCGCTGTGTTCAGAACATGAGTTCTGAAAAGGTGAGTTTTTAGTCTACTCTTAAAAGAGTCGACTGTTCTGCTAATCCTGATATTTAATGGTAGAGCATTCCAAAGCTTGGGGCTGACCGCAGAGAAAGCTCTATCACCTATTGTCCTTAGCCGCATGCTCGGCTCGCATAGGTGGGTACCATCATTAGATCTAAGGTCATGTTCTCCCGTTTTCACCTGTAAGAGATCGCGCAGGTAAGAAGGCGCTTTTCCATTTAGAGCTTTCCAAGTGAACAGTAAAATTTTAAATTTTATTCTAGCATGTACGGGGAGCCAGTGCAGTTCTTTCAGATATATGATCAAACTTCCTCAGTCTCCCCACCACCCGTGCTGCAGCGTTCTGCAGGTATTGCAGTTTCTTTATTTCCGATTTTGGCAGGCCTGCTAGAAGTCCATTTCCATAGTCCAAAGTGGATGTCACAAAGGCATGTGTCAGGGTAATAGCCGTTTTCTCATCAAGACAGCGTCTAATGGCAGATAAGTTTCTTATATGGTAATAGCCCTTTTTACACATTTTCCTAACTTGTGCTTTCATGTTCAAGTTGGAATCTAATGTTATGCCAAGGTCAACCACACTACTTGAAGGTGATATAATTGAATCCCCAACCCTGACAGAGGTTGGTATATCTGCATTCACATCACGGGTGTCCGTGCAGAGTAGCATTTCAGTCTTACCATCATTAATTTTCATTTTATTTGATATCAGAAAGGCTCTGACCTCATCCACACATTTTTCAAGTTCATTTATACTAATTGCACTATTTTTTCCAGATGAGTGTTCTACAGGGATGTAGATTTGCGTGTCATCCGCATAGATGTGATAGCCCATTTTATACTTCTTTAATATATCCGCTAAAGGGGACATATATATTGAGAAAAGAATTGGTCCCAGGACCGAGCCCTGAGGAACCCCATACTTTATAGCCTTTAGAGTCGACCTTTGGAGTCCAACCTTGACACACTGTTTTCTATTACTTAGATCAGACTCTATCCAATCTAGAGCAGGACCTTCAATACCACAACGCATTTTTAGTCTATTGAATAACATAAGTGTGGTCTATAGTGTCAAATGCAGCCGATAAATCTAGTAGCAGTAGTATAACTGATTTCTTTTTGTCAAGATTTATCAAAATATCATTTTGTACCCTGAGCAAAGCCGTCTCAGTGCTGTGATATTCTTTATATGCAGATTGGAAGGTATCGGTTAGTCCATTTTTTACTAAGTGTGGTATTAGTTGATTAGATACTGCACGTTCCGTTAGTTTTGAGATGTAGCTGAGATTTGATACGGGCCTGTAATTTTTCTCTATAAGTTCTAGACCAAGCTTTTTTAGTAAGGGTTTGATTATAGCAAGCTTCATGTTTTCAGTCACATTTGCCTCAGTTAGCGACTTATTTATGATAATTGTGATTATTGGCAGAAGGTCCTCCATGAGATCATATAATAACCATGCGGGGAAGGGATCCAGCTCACATGACTTCTTTGCAGATTTTCTAACTAATTTCCTGACTTCACTCAGGGTCAGTGGGACGAACCTGTCTAATTTATGCAAGGTTGGTTTCTCGTGTGTAGCCCCTATAGTGCTGTCATCTGGCGATGGAGTTTGGTTTGTAGGTGTCAGGTCAATGTTGTGTCTGATTAAATCGATTTTTTCCAAGAAAAAAATATTGAATTTATTTGCCTGTTCAGTATCATCACATGACTTAGGCATGGGGGTATCTTTGGGCTTGTGCATTATTCTGTCAATGACTTTGAAAAGTTTTTTCGGGTCATGCTTATTTTCAGTGACTAAGTTGGCAAAATAATTTGATTGTGCTTTTTTCAATAATGCATTATATTTATTTTTCCCTATAGTATAGCGCTCTTTGTCAATCTGTAATCCGGTCTTGTTCATTTTTCTCTCAAGTCTTCTCTTAAGGGATCTCTCATTTTTTAGATGGTCATTCATCCATGGAGCCATATTTCGATGTGAGACACAGGCAGATTTCATGGGGGCATGTTTATCCAGTACGGTAGTTAGCTTTGAATCATAGTAATCCACTAAATCCTTTAGAGAGAGTTTATCCCAGTCTGATCTAGTATGAATAATTGATTTAATATCTTGTCTGAGGGAGTTTATGTCAAGGTTTTTGTAGTTTCTGTATGTTATATACTTCCTAGCCGGTTTTGGTGGATGGATATTCAGATTTAGCAGAATAATCTTATGGTCTGATATATACTCATCTACTTTATGATCCAATAGATATTTGTTGTTTTTAAAAGTGATGATGAGATCTAGAGTATTTCCAAGTCTGTGAGTAGGTTCATCTATCCATTGTGTCATATCAAATGTAGATAGGATGTCATTGAATTTTATCACATCAGGTTTTCTTGGTTTGTTCATGTGAGAATTGTAGTCTCCTGAGAAGAGTACTTCATGGTTCAGTGACCCATAGTGGGCTACAAATTGTGTGAACTCATCATAGAATTCAGTGTAGGTGTATTTATTTCTATCAGATGGCTCTGGTCTATAGATAGTTACAATAGTTATGTGCCTCCCTTTAATATGCAATGAGGCCTCCATTAGTTCCATGGTGCTGATTTTTGGAGGGTTCACCCTATTTGTTTTAAAGGGAATTTCAATGCGATGTAGGAGGGCCAGGCCACCTCCGGTACGTCCTATCCGGGGGAAAGAATGGAACCTGTAACCTCAGTGATAAAGAGAGCTTGCAGGTTATTTTCTTCAAAGTAGTCTTTAATCAATAGAGTTTTATGTTTAATGCTTTGTACATTACACGAGCCAATTTTAATATGTTTGATAGCGGTTTTATTTGGTTTGCATTGAGGTTTCATATTAATTCCAGTATTTGCGGTCAATTCCTTTGTAGCATTAAGGCCAGGGCTTGCGGGATTCCCGGTGACTTGATTCATTGAAGTATTTATGAATGGGGGTATCCCTAACCCATAATTTCCATGCTCCGCGGAATGACGAATCAGAACTGGGTTGGGCGTGGCTTCGTTGGTATCGATTCGAAAGTTTGACTCGTTTTCTGACAAGACTGAGGTTGGATTATTTGTGTATAGCGATTTCATTTTCGTTTTGTGGTTTGTACGGATGTTTCCGCCACCATAATGTTCTACAATAGTTAACGGATCATTTTGTTGAGCTGACCCCATATCAGGTCGGATAGTGGATGTATGTTTGTGGGCGGTTCCGTAGTGATCACGTGGGCTATTTGCATTTTCTGATTTGTGGCCACCAGTTCTATTTATAACTATATCCGGGTGTTTCATTTCCGAGATTTCATTAAGAATAGGCCAACAATGAACTCTATCAGGTGTTGTTGAGTTATTTTTAGTACAGCGAGGGCTATTTATAGTCGACTTGTAGTAAAAATCGGGCGGCGTAGTAAATTTGTTTGTTGACATAGTAAAATCGTAATAATGGTTCACTTTACTTTTATGCTTTATATGTTTTGCAGTAGTTTTATTTTCTTCATCTTCAAAAATGATATTTATTTGATTAAGGTGACAGACTTTCGTAGTTAGTTTATTTTTCAATGCTTCAATCATTAACATAGTTGTAAGATTTTGACCTAAATTAACATTTATAGCACCTTTTTAAATTTTTTCCATATATTTATTTCCAAGGGCAATTTTAAATTGTTCACTAAAGTCATAGAAGGTGAGATTGTTTGTGGGGTTTATTTCGCACTTTCTTGGATGTAAGGAAACGATACAGAGATCTTCCACGATGACCGTTGGGATGATATAATAATTTTGTATGAGAGGCCTAAGTAGAAGAGAGATTAATATATTTGATATTTCATATACCTGAGTCTGCTTTTTCTTAAGCTTAATAGTGAATTACCAATTGTTATAATCTGTTTTACATATACAAGGAACATGAGTATAAAAACACCAAATTTCATTTAAACTAGATCTTATTTTATTTGATAGTTTACAATAGTTTTCTTCCATGTAGCATAGATGTTTGCTTAATTTATATAAATGTTCTCTTTCATCTTTGTCACTTTGTGAGTTACATATTTCACATCCATCCCTAAGGTCATATTGCAAGTGTCAGAATTTCCTCAGCTTCCTGCCCTTTATCAGTTTCACAGGGCTTTGCCTTTGGCTTTCTCTGGGATCTCTATACCGTGAGGAGGATGGATCCGGTGCAGCCTTGTGGTCATGCAGATATTGGCATCTGTTCCCATTTCTGCATCTGCCTTGCGCATAGTACATGCATATGTCCTTGTTTGGGCGATCCTCTAAGTCCAGATCCCTGATCACCTTCCTGATCTCCACCAGGGCATGTGCAATTCCCAGTGGTGTTCCTACTATCATCATCCTATCTATTTTGTCATCGCCCGTATCCAACTTTTCAATCTTGGTATCTGAGGCCTTTTCCATGTGACGGATCATCGACCCACCTTTGCCGATCAGTCTACCAGCTGTGCGATCGGGAATTGCAGTAGTGACTATTTCATTTTTAAAGTCCTTGTCATTAAAGTTTATTTTACCACTCTGGAATATATGCTCACTGACCTCACTGACCTCAACCTGATTATCATCTTGGGCCCATGCACCCGGATTCTCGGAGGCTTCCCAGAATTTATCGAGATCTTCATTGAACTCATGCGAGGGCTTTAGTAGCTTACGTATGTTTTTCAACCAGTCAGATGCAGCTCCTTCTCTCAAAGTGTGGTCACTAGAGGACACTACTACATCAGGAATCGTCAGGTCACTAATATCAGCTGGTGTTGGTATAATCATTAACTGGCTATCCTTATATTTCTCGGTCATTTTTGTTAGATGGTGGTTGAAAACAGTGTGAGCAGCCACTGTTTTCACATTGCCTTCAAGTGAGATCGGTGGTGATTCACACCAGTAGATAGGACAGGTTGTCAGATCGGCTAATCGGTATATGCACCTTTTAAGTCTGGTGAGTATCTCCATGCCAGGAGTACCATTCTCCATTTCAAACAATCCAAGACAAACTACTATACCAGCATAGTCAGACAGACTTTTCCACTTTGGTGATGTTTTCGATAACAGCTGTTCTAATTCACTGATGCCAGTGGTGCCCTCTACCAGGGAAATGGCACACTGCCATTGCTCATCATTCTGTGCCATTAACCCAAGATGCGTTGAGTCTGCTATATACAGGATCCTATCCTTTAGCGCCAATCTCTGGGGTTGACTTGATACAGACGGGACAGGATTGCCTTCTGCCATTACGCCAATTTTCTTCACATGCTCCATGTTCTTCCTCTCGAATTTAGCAATTTGATCAATGTTCATGGAGATCTTACTGTTTAGCTCATCAATTTTCTTTTCAGTCCTCTTCGACTTTACTTGTTCATAAGCTTAAGGATTTAGCCGTTAGCATGGACATTAGTTCGTCCATACTAACTGATAGGTCATCGCTATCGCTGCGTGATGGACCCGCGACGGGTGATGATACTACTTGAACTTTTGTCTTTTTTTCCGGTTGTACATCCCTCACTTCAATTGCATCATTTTGCTTTTTTGGTGCGCACACTATGGCGCCGGCTTGAGTCATTGGCGTTCCTTGGTCGTCATTGGTAATAATGTGAGGAGTATGAGCATCACCATCTCCTCCATCCTCAGCTTCCATGAGGTCGGCCCAGTTTAAGGGGGTTGGTGGTGTGGCGGACTTTGAGGACATTCTCCTCTTCTTTCCTGCTCGTTTGCTGTTTATTGTTGCCATCTGTAAGGAAGGAGATAATATTTCATTTTTATTTGAAGATATTTTCTGCAGTACATGGACATTTGGTTTTTTCTTATCTTTTTTTGATTTTGTTAATTCCTTATTCAACCAATACAATTGCAGTAATTCTGATTGTAAATTGTTTTCTGGCTCATAAGTACTCTTATTTCTTGGGTAGCCTTCCCACCATATTCTATAATATCTAATTTTATTTTTTCTATCCCAGAAATCATTTAATATTTTTTTCACTTTGAAAATTTCCATCATGTATATTTTTCAGATAGCCACCAGGAATTGTCCTGGTGGAGTGGTTACTTAAAATACTATTTTACCGGTTTATGCCGGTAATTCTATTTTTCAGTAATTTTACCGGTTTATGCCGGTTATATAATTTTTTTCAGGATTGTTGCCTGATTAAACAATATTTACAGGATAATAGCCTGTTTGCTTGTCCCAAGAATGAGCTTGGTGACCGTTTTCTCTGTTTTACTCCAAGTATTAGCCTGGTGATGATTTCGTCAATTTTCAAATGTCCCAAGATTTAGCCTGGTGACAGCTATTGTACCGGTTTTTGTACTGGTAAAGCCGGTTAATGTTTGCCTCAAGAATTTGCTTGATGGCAGCAGTTTTACCAAAAGATTTTTTCCTGGTTTATGCGTGTTTGGTGGTCATAGATTATTAACTTTTATTGTCCCTGGAAATAGCCAGGTGACTCTATCGCGCGTATTAAGTTTCCTACAGCTATTTAATTTTATAACTATTAGGTTGCAGATTTTGCTTACCGTTTATTTTCTTCTTATGTTCACGTTGATAATCACGGTTTGATGAGTTCGATGAGTTTATTTAATTTATCCAATTTTTTCGTTTCAGAGATTTAATGTTTTTATATCCAGATTTGCAAAAATTCTCCTCCAAGTATGTTGAGGGTCAGAGCCGCACTGAGGTAGGTTAGACAGGTAAGTTAAAGCTGAGAGCTACCTGTGCGACACGTGAGTTGTTTAATATGAGTTTGACTAATTTATAGCAAGCTGCCGAGCTGACCTCAGTAGGGTTTGTGTTATCTAATAGTTTGTTTTTGCAGTATGAATAATAAGTACTATGATATAATCGTGAAATGAACACTTCTTTGCAGCGCTACCATTAAGGATTCGGTAAATGCTAGATTCAGATTTTTTCAAAATCGATAGATCAGGTTGCCAATATGTCATATATGCAATATTGTGTTCAAAATGTCACTGGGATGTATATATGTTAGCCATAAAATATTTTCCTGGCACAATGGACGGTTACAAGATGGTGCTGCGTACACATTTAAAATATCATTATTTAAAAAACTTAATTTATAATATTCGCAGATAAAAAGAACTAGCAGGTCAATTCAAAGGTCACCAAATTTTGTATGAGGGTTGAGGGGTGTTCAAATATGCTAGCCATAAAATATTTTCCCAGCACAATGGACGGTTACAAGATGGTACTGGGTACAATTTTAAAATTATCATTATTAAAAAAACTTAATCTATAATATATGAAGTTAAATAAAACTAGCCCAGGTCAATTCAAAGGCCACCAAATTTTGTGTGCGGGTTGAGGAATGTGTAAATATGTTAGCCATAAAATATGTTCCCGGCACAATGAACGGTTACAACATGGTGCCACATGCAACTTCTAAATTATCTTAGTTTAAAAAAACGGTTACAAGACGGCAATTATTGTTGAAAAAATTATTGAAAAAAACTTAACTTATAATATTCGAAATTAAATAAAATTAGCGCTGCTCAATGTGACACAAAATGTGGTAGGAGGGATGAGATGACCCAGTCACACCCCTTCTCACATAGTAGCTATGACAGGTCACACCTTGCCAACATATAGCAGGAAGCCAACACCATTTACAACATCTAACGCATCCGACAACCTTCACCACTTCCAGTGTCCAGTGAGACTGTGGAAGCTGGAACATTTCATACTTGCTCAGCATCCAATACGGAGTCACCAGAGTCAGCCACAATATGGCCCCACTAAGGAGGTCTATGTTTACTTCTCTGTGTTACCGAGGCACTCGCGGAAGGCTGGGACAATTAGCACACAGTATACCTGGCTTAACTAGACGCCTAAAAGGCTTTTGATGTCGTATCACATGATATACTCATAGACAAGCTCAGCACAAAAGAAGCAATCACACTGACCATAGATTTATACCATGGTGATTCATTGCTGATACATCTGTAGCGAAAGGACCTAGGTCTGAAGAATAGTGCAGCTTATGTATGTGTGGTAGCATGTGCCGATGATATCACAATTCTTGCAATCACCCACAAGGACCTCCATCAAATGCAAGACTCACAGGTATGCCAACCAGGACAGATACACACTTCATCCAGGGAAATCCATTCAGGCCTCTTCAAGCCAGCATGAAGCCCAACTCTGCTACCAATCACAGACACGTTAGAACATTTGGGGATCACAAGAAACGTCCCTCAGGTACATTGCAGACAGACTGCTATCCACCAAGCACAACAAAATCCATAGTTGGTTCATGGACCTGTGTGACATAGCCCTGTCATACGATCTAGACCTAAGTGATTCCCGGTCCAAGACAGGCTGGAAGGAACATACACATGCATCCACTAAAGTCACTTTACTGATCCCAGCAAAGGAAACGTCCTCCCTTAAATATCCAGACTCCAGATATATATTCCACGGTCAAGTCTGGCTATGCACAGGTCACAGCCCTCATCAGGTCCGTATAAATCCATGCACCCTTAGGTCTAGATTATTGACTGGCACCCACACTCTCCACTGCCCGATGCTCCAACCAGTTAGGAGAAAGCATATCCCGAAGAGTCTACGATAATACTCCAGCAGCATGGTGCCAACCTTCCATCCTCCAACGTACGCTGGTGCCACACCATTTTAAATGGTACCCCTAATGCAAACCTGGTGGACCTCAAGCTCTCATGTCACTCTGAATGAACTCAGACCAGCACTAGCAGTAGTCCTAGTTTTGACAAATTCAAATCACTACAGTTAATTGAACTAAAATTTAAAATAACTTTGTCATGATCTACAACCTGCACAAGTACCCGAGTGGACTCTCGTTCCTAACAGAACAGAAATAGAATTTCTGTCTGCAAAAGGTCAGTATAATTTTGACATCAAATTTAGATTTCCTGTGACCCCGTGTAACATTATCGGTTCAAGCTTGGAATAAAGATTTATTCCAAGGCTAATGGGAAATTGAGTGGAATGCCCTCATCGTATCCCATTCTTGCCATTACAAATATTCCCTTTCTTCTGAAGTTATTATAACAAAACATACCGAGTCGGGGAAGCTGGGTGAGCGGATTCAGTGAGTTGGTGATTGCGGAAGGATACCCTGAGCCGAAGGCGAAGGGTATCCGTCCGCCATCACCAACGAACTGAATCCGCTCACACAGCTGACCCGACGAGGCATGTTTTGTTTTTATACCTCAGACAACTACTGTATTTTTTAAAAATGATACATGAAACAAGATATTTATCGTTAAAAACATTTGTAAACAAAGCGCACCTCATTTGACCCCGTCACGTGACCCGAAAATGGTGCATACAGCCATAGACTGGTTGCCGCCATCTGTGTATATACACGATGTTCTTGATACTCGATTGGGGACCAGTCTAAAGATGGCTGACGCAAAATAGTTCCAACTAATCAATACGTTACGAAATAATCGGTATGCTCGTATTCATTGGAAATCTCGTCAATACGCGCATCACTGAGGTATAAATGAATAAGCACTGTTTGCATTCAATATACCTTTGGAAAAAGATCGATCTCATTAAAAATGGTAATCAATATATCTTGATAAAGTGACTTTCACAAAACTATTGAATACATTGTTCACAATACACTAGATAAAATCTGATAAGCATAAATGTGATCAGAGTCTATAATAGAGAGAAAGTGTGACCAGATCTAAAGAAAAACAATTGCTACATGAGGTATCAGCTGAGCTGAAATTCGTCACTGTCACAGGTGCCCTTTTGTCAAAATTTGGTCTAAGGTATATTTTTGCTTAACTCTTTTGGCGTTATATATTTTTAACAATGTTTTTTGACTATTTATGAAAAATGGTACCAATAAAGGCAGTATTTACAATGTTATACTCAGTGTTTGCACTCCGGGAACTATTTAGACTTGTCCAGGGCTCCTTTTGGGGTCAAGATGGCACTGACACACTAAGGGGCTGGTCATTTGAATATGAGGAGGGTATGTTTTTCTTTTTAAAAATGTGTGGGATCTTGCTTTTGTTCATCACGTTGCCCTCTGATGGAATCAGTTGACGTTACACCAGTTTCCACTTCAGTTCTATTTTGAAAGTTTGTGTGATGGCTTCTGCTACAGACATATATTATGAATAGTATAGTTCTCACTTATTTCTTGTCAAATATGCCTATATTTCTGTATTAGGGCTTTGTTTTCAGCCATTGAGAATTTGAACTAAATTATTGACCTTATTATTTAACCAGTGGAGGTCCTGTTAGGTTTTGTACTAAGGGGCCTATATGGGTGCAGACATCACACTTAAAGCTGTACATTTATAAAAAAAAACAGCGAGAGAGCTGTACCAGTGAAAGACAGCTGCACAGTTAGAGATAGATACCACAGTACAAGAAAGCTACACAAGTGAGAGACAGCTGCATAAGTTAGAGATAGCTACCCAGGAAACATTACGTTGAAACAACATTGTGAGCACGTAAAAATAAGGTTTAATGGGTGAGAAAACTTGTTGTGGTTAAATTGGCCATTAGGTGGCTTCAGTACCACAGAAAATGGCGACCTGTATGAAATTATTTGTTAATTCAAAGTGACAATGAGTTTAATAGACAAAACGCAGTGTTCTGATTGATCAAAATAAAACAAAACAATAGATGACCATGTCTTTTGTTGTGATACAAGTTTATTGTTATCATCAACTGCAATATATATCCATATAATTTCAGACAATGTTAACAAATCAGCATAACATGCCAGTTGATATGCTGGAAGATATTTCAGATAGAACAGTTCCAACTGAGTGACTAGGTTTGGCAGAAGACAGCTGAATTTATGGTGCTGTCACACAGTAGCATAATGTATGGAATGGAGAGAGCTTTATAAAAATCCAGATGTTGTGGAAAAAAACCCCACCAAAACATTGGGATGGATGCTTTCTTGTTTGAACGAGTGGGGATCCTTGTCTTGACGTGGTTCTAACGTGATGAACGCAGTTGAGATGTTACATAGAAGTTTGTGTTAAACATGATCAGAACAATCAAGGAATGAGCTGACCAAGTCTATGAAGTTACCACAGCATTTTACAAGAAAACCCATGACAAATTTGTGACATTTCTGTCTTGTTCCTGGCACGTACTCTCCATAGCAGAGCCAGGATTTATACCTAGCTCTGCAATAATTGACCATAATCAGTGAGTACTGAGAGGTAACGCCTATAACAAGCATCTTTTATATGCCAATCGACACCAAGTAACAAAATGTGTCACATGTAATAAGACAGCCAATCAGTATCCTTGTTTTGGTAAGAAAGTGACTACAACAACAAATAAATGTGCAAGTATAACTCAGTCAACTGGTGTCTTGGATGTGTGTAAAGTTTGTTACTTATTCACTTTTCACAGTTCATTATTCAGATTTAAAAAAAAAAAATCAATAGATGAAGTTGTCAACATGTTATATTTGCAATATTGTCTTCAAATTATCAGCACATATGTGAAACTAGTGGATAAAACTAGAACAGGTCAATTCCAAGGTCACCAAATTTTGTATGAGGGTTGGAGGGTGTCCAAATAAGCTAGCCATAAAATATTTTCCTGGCAAAATGAACAGTTACAAGATGGCGCTACATACAACTTTTAAATTATCATAGTAAAAAAAACCTTAAATTCTAATATTCAAAGTTAGATAAAACTAGCGCAGGTAAATTCAAAGGTCACCAAATTTTGTATGACTGTTAAGGGGTTTCCAAATATTTGTGACCTTTGAATTGATCTGTGCTAGTATTTTTTTTTTTTTAAATATTATAAGCTAAGTTTGATTAATAATGATAATTTTAAAATTGTATGTGGCACCATCTTGTAACTATCCATTGTGCTGGGAAAATATTTTTGGACACCCCTCCACTATCATGCAAAATTTGGTGACCTTTGAATTGACTTGTGCTGGTTTTCCTGCTTGTTTCATATAATGTGTTGATAACTTTATTCTTTAGGATTTTCATTAATATAAAGTGCCACAAAATACATCCCAGTGACATTTTGAAAATAATATTGCAAATATGACATGTTTACAACCTCATCTATCGAATTTGAAAAAAATCTGAATAATGAACTGTGAAAAGTGAATAAGTAACAAACTTCACAAATGTTTGTTTGGGCAGAAAGTGAGTGCACCTGATGTGTGTGCGAGTATAAGCCAATTGGGCGGGCATTGTGAGTGCACATGTGCAAAGACCACCAATTGCCCACCTGTCTGTGGATTATGCAATCGACCTTGCGGAATAGATTGAAACAGTGTCATGCCTATTACGGCAGAGGTAGTATATGACTCTACCTCGCCATGCAGAGTACCTGGCACGTTGTCACAACGTCCATCAGAATAATAAAACATATCAAATTTTCCAGAACATCCATGGAACAACGTCATGAGGTGGCAACGTTTTGCCAAAACGTTGGAAAATTTTAAACATCCCCAAAACTTTTTTTGCAGTCGAACTTTTCCCAACCTTCCCCTAACGAAGTCAGAACTTTCATTAACGAGCTCAACGTTTGGTCAAGATTGCAAACTCGTTCCCCAAACGTTGTCAAAAAACGTCAAAGTGTGACAGCCCCATTTCAATGTCAGTTTTATTTACAACGTGCTCAAAACGTGCTCAGTATGTGCTCACAACATGCTAGAAACGTGCTGAGCATGTGCTCACAAAGTGCTCAAAAACGTGTTCACAACGTTGTGCCACAACATGCTGACAACATTATCTGTCATTCACAGTGTCATACATGGACATGGACATTTTTAGCCACATACATGAGAGATGATATCAATGAAATAGAGCTGCATAGGTGAGAGATAGTTACAACAGTAAGAGCTAGTTGCATACATGAGTGATGATTACAACAGTGAGAGATAGTTGCACAAGACAGCTGAATAAGTGAGAGATCGCTGCACAAGTGAGAGATAGCTTCACACGACATTGTTACAAACCCAGGCATCAAATGCGTTTCTCCTCACAAAGCCAATCATGCCACGCCCCCTTTCTAATGACATAATTATATAAAATATATTATGTCATTAAGTGGGCGTGAATTCAATAAAAAGTGGATGTGGCATTGAATGTGTAATACCTGTGATTACTACAACAGTGAGAGATAGCTGCACAAGTGAGAAACAGTATCCCTTCCCAGCCGAAGGCACATGTATTCATACTAAACAAGAGCATTGACTCTAAGTCCTCCGCACTTACGGACGGTCGCCATGGAAACAAACACCAACCAATCACTGCTATAACCTTATCAAATTGGGAGAAGGTCCACAGGAGTGCATGTGTGCAATATCTAAGGTAAATGTCAAATCGTTGTGGCTGTATCGTGCACACAAGTAATTTACCATAGACGCACGCACGGACGCACGGACGCATGGACGCAGCTCAATTTTATGTTCCCTACTTTTTGCGTTGCGAAGAATGTGGCGGACAAAAAAATCCATTTTCTACTGAAATATATTTATGGACTATTTTTTGGCTGATCACATCGTATGGCACTGGTTGACCTATTGATCCTCGTAAAGGACAAACACAGGTCATGGCGGTGTCACGCTTGACCGAATAGTGTAACCGAATGTCACCCAGCTCAAGTAAAAAAGAAAATCGAATTTCGGACGGTTTTTTTGTGATTTGCTGAAATAGAAGTTACTACCAAACATGAACGGGTGAGTAGAGAAAATTGAGCGACAAGGGAATGTCCAGGCAACGACCAAGGGATGAACATTGAGCGACAAAGGAATGTTCAGGCAACGACCAAGGACAGAAAATTGAGCGACAAGGGAATGTCCAGGCAACGACCAGGGACAGAACATTGAGCGGCAAGGGAATGTCCAGGCAACAACCAGGGACAGAACATTGAGCGACAAAGGAATGTCCAGGCAACGACCAAGGGCAGAACATTGAGCGACAAGGGAATGTCCAGGCAACAACGAGGGACAGAACATTGAGCGACAAAGGAATGTCCAGGCAACGACCAAGGGCAGAACATTGAGCGACAAGGGAATGTCCAGGCAACAACCAGGGACAGAACATTGAGCGACAAAGGAATGTCCAGGCAACGACCAGGGACAGAACATTGAGCGGCAAGGGAATGTCCAGGCAACGACCAGGGACAGAACATTGAGCGACAAGGGAATGTCCAGGCAACGACCAGGGACAGAACATTGAGCGACAAGGGAATGTCCAGGCAACGACCAGGGACAGAACATTGAGCGACAAGGGAATGTCCAGGCAACAACCAGGGACAGAACATTGAGCGACAAAGGAATGTCCAGGCAACGACCAAGGGCAGAACATTGAGCGACAAGGGAATGTCCAGGCAACAACGAGGGACAGAACATTGAGCGACAAAGGAATGTCCAGGCAACGACCAAGGGCAGAACATTGAGCGACAAGGGAATGTCCAGGCAACAACCAGGGACAGAACATTGAGCGACAAAGGAATGTCCAGGCAACGACCAGGGACAGAACATTGAGCGACAAGGGAATGTCCAGGCAACGACCAGGGACAGAACATTGAGCGACAAAGGAATGTCCAGGCAACGACCAAGGGCAGAACATTGAGCGACAAGGGAATGTCCAGGCAACAACCAGGGACAGAACATTGAGCGACAAAGGAATGTCCAGGCAACGACCAGGGACAGAACATTGAGCGACAAGGGAATGTCCAGGCAACGACCAGGGACAGAACATTGAGCGGCAAGGGAATGTCCAGGCAACGACCAGGGACAGAACATTGAGCGACAAGGGAATGTCCAGGCAACGACCAGGGACAGAACATTGAGCGACAAGGGAATGTCCAGGCAACGACCAGGGACAGAACATTGAGCGACAAGGGAATGTCCAGGCAACAACCAGGGACAGAACATTGAGCGACAAAGGAATGTCCAGGCAACGACCAAGGGCAGAACATTGAGCGACAAGGGAATGTCCAGGCAACAACGAGGGACAGAACATTGAGCGACAAAGGAATGTCCAGGCAACGACCAAGGGCAGAACATTGAGCGACAAGGGAATGTCCAGGCAACAACCAGGGACAGAACATTGAGCGACAAAGGAATGTCCAGGCAACGACCAGGGACAGAACATTGAGCGACAAGGGAATGTCCAGGCAACGACCAGGGACAGAACATTGAGCGACAAAGGAATGTCCAGGCAACGACCAGGGACAGAGCATTGAGTGAATACGAACGAATGCAAATAAGTATGAACGGCATCTAATGAATTGATAACGATCCCTCCCAACTACAAAAGAATCACAAATAATTAAGAAATGAATAACAAACGAAGAATAAACAAAAGACTTCATTCGTAAAAACTAAAAGTACAGCAAAATATGAAAAATTGAAAAGAAAAAAAAACAACACATAACTTAAAAAAAAAAGTATGAACATTTGATATCAACGTTTAATAATGTTTCCTTATCAATTGGCAAAAAGAGCGAATGTTTTGATGGGATGACTCCAAGGTATGAAGGCATAAGGTATGAAAAGTTCGAGCTATTCACTTTTAATGGTGGTGCCGGTACACACTGCCCATATTGCCGCCTGGGAGGCGACATCATTGGAACTGCTACGTGGGGCTTTGCATATTTATACAATTAGTTTGGCAAGGAAACTGACCCTTTTTATTCAGACCATGAATTAAGTCAAACATGGGTCATAATGTCGTCTCGGTGGAAACTACTGATGATTTTCACTCCCGCACCCTCTACTAGTAATGCGGAGAAATACATTCCAGCAGGTGTTACTTGATACAGCAGCACATGTCATATACAGCAGTTCATGATATATATATATATATATATATATATATATATATATATATATATATATATATATATATATATATATATATATATATATATATATATATATATATATATATATATATATATATATATATATATCAGCACGTGATATATGCAGCAGCACGTGCTAGACACAGCAGTACATTATATATACAGCAGTACATGATATATACACCAGCACGTACAAAATACAACAACACATGCTAGATACAACAACACATGCTAGATACAACAACACATGCTAGATACAACAACACATGCTAGATACAATTTATGCTAAATACATCAGCACATGCTGGATACATGCTAAATACACTAGCACATGCTATACACAGCAGTACATGCTAGATACAGAAGTACATGCTAAATACACTAGCACATGCTATACACAGCAGTACATGCTAGATACAGCAACACATGCTAAATACACTAGCACATGCTGGATACAGCAGTACATGCTAGATACAGCAACATATACTAGATGCTGTAAATTGGTTCATGCTAAATCGAGCAGCACATTCTGAATACAGCAGAACATCAACACACCTGGATAGCATACTATAACGTGCATTGTAAAATAAATATAAATTACCAATAATAAATTCCGAAATACATGAGATAGTTATGATATTTTCTTCAGAGACTAAGAGATGCGTGAATAAGACTAATCATGACCACAGAGGTCAATATGAGCTGTCTCCTCCAGTACACCAGCCTGACCTTGTACCCTGGAGGTCAAAGGCACCATGCATGAAACTGCTCATCCAAGACTTAGTCACTGGCTGGGGTAAGCAGCAGAGCAAACATAGTCAGCTGCCAAGACTCACATCCTTCTATTTTGTCCTTTGGAAAAGTTTGGCAGAGATAAAGGTAAACTACAGTAAAGTAATACCTGCACCACAGTTGAGTTGGTAAGCAACTCGACTATTACAGAGGTTGCCTTGTGGGGGTGTCCCCTTGAACAATATTACAGTTCCCCACACATACATGAAATAAAATAAAATTGTCTTTTTTAATTTTATCATCATGGCAAAAATGAGAAACTTTAAATTAATTTCAAACTAAACAATGCCTTAAGTGAATACCATATTAGGAATTTATCATCAGAGTGATACACACAAAACGTAAAATATCATCTTTACACATTTTAAAACTAAATAATGTTTATTTAATTCAAAGTTTATACGCTATGTAAATTTCATTTTCTCGGGATAAATATAAAATCAACAATGGAATTACAAAGGTATATTTTTGATCTCTATACTTGATTATCCTTCTCCATCAAGTGTTATCTTAAATGATTTAAGAATAATGGAATGCAATTTGCCGCTTAAAATCTCAGTTGTTCACAGAATAAAAAAAACAAACTCATGAATTTGACTGTGTGGAAATAATTGTTCAGGAGAGCTTATTTTCGGAGAAAGTAATTTTTGGTGTGTCACCCCCATATGGGATTGCTAGCTTTACTGTTTATGAATAAATAGTATAACTGGTGTGTCATATCTTTCCTCATAATTATTGTGAACCATACAAGGTGACAACTATTTCACATGTCAAGGATTACTCCTGGATCTGATATATTGAGACAATTGTATAAAAACCTGAATGAATTGGTTTACAAAGATGGACATTAAACGTTATAGAGTGATTATTTCGTTGTGGATATATGTTTATTATATCTTATTTATTCCTGTATTAACGGTAAGTGAAAAAGAAACTACCGACATGTTTAAAACAAAAGGTAAATTAAAAAAAAACATAAAAAAATATCTTAATTGAACAGCGTGGATTGTTTCAATAATGAAACTTAGTTTTGTTATCATCGCTATTCCAGAAACAACGATGTTATGACATGATAGAAAAATGTTAAAGTCAGTGTAAAATAATGGGAATGCCCGTGGACATGGACACAGCTATGTACATGATCACAATAACCTTGGTTTAGTATGCTTGGTATTTGTCATTCAACAAAAATAATGCATATATACTTTCACACATCAATATATATATATTTTGTACATACATTTGACTATGCATATTTCAGGCCACAAAATCATTAGCAGAAAAAAAAGCTAAAAGTTTAACTACACTACGGCAGCTAAGAACCTACAAGGAGATACCATTTGATGATGATGGAGAAAACAGTGATTATAATAGACGCCTTAGACAACTAAGGACAATGCTGGAAAATGAACCCGCGAGCAGGAAACAGGTGATGAGGCTCATCCGAAAGGTTGTTCTTCGTCACACGTGTAGAAGAATGCGCACAGATGAAATAGTGCGGATACTGCGAGAGGGAAGAGAGGACAATCCCCAAATCAACCAAGACATGAGGGCACTGCGAAGAACACTGGATGAAAGAGCCCTCTTGTGTAAGCTTAGAAAGGTGAAATGGGTCCCCCTGAGGGAAGGTAAAACTAGTGAGAGAAAAAATAGAAGAAAACCACAAACTCGGGAAGGTACTTTCTCTGAAAAGAAAGGGAACCGAAAAAGGCATCGGAAGCGGAGTAAAAGCAGACGACAGTTGAGGACGCTCGCTCCTGACCGAGGCGATACAAACTGTCAGATTGCCGGGAGATTTTCCGTTGTTGGGGTTATCGATAGACTAAAATCAGATATGACAGAGAGAAAATGTTGGAACGAGATTTTGGAACGTCGTTACAAAATTATCAAGTATTTTCAATATATTGGAATCATTCTGAAAGACAATTTACTGTATTCTTCAAGTGTGTGTTACGTCAGTAGGATGTATAGCCGATGTTCCATAGTTGGGCCATGGAAATAATGAGATCTATTGCAAGAGTGCCAACAATTACTTTGAGAATCAATTAATTACTTGTGGTAAGCAAACTATATTCAAAAATTTAGGGAATTTACTGAACAGATACGAGTAATGAGTCTTTCCGAAAATGGGTAATTGGGAGCTCAAATCTCTCAGCAAGAATGGAAGTGAAAGGACACATCTGCCCTGTTTCAATAACTTATATTGCAACACATTTATAAATGAATTGACACGTGAAAAACATTTGATTTGTATATACTTCACAAATAGCATAATGTAGTAATTAGAAAATAATTATTGTTGTGCTTCTAATCACAATAAATTTATATTGTTATAAGATGAATGAAAACATATTATAGCAATAAATGGGTATTAAACAAATGTACGCACTAGTATGTATATATCAATGGTACAAATAAAGTCTCAAGCGCTTGCCAAATCGAGGCAATTACTTTTTCCAATATTTTTATTAATTTTTTTTTAATTCAATATGTTATGGATCTGGAGGAAATACAAAATCCTCTTTCAAACATCTTGGGACTTGGGCGATTTGCCTGGGACTAATTAAATCCATGAAACAAAACCTTTCAAACATGTTTTGCGTAGTGTCCATGTCCGCGCCAATGATGTCAGGCCAAATGAGGGAAGATTCCTTACATAGCAACGAAACAATGGCCGTATCCTTATGTACATATATTCATGACAACACGAGAAAAATGATCAATTCGCAATTTTATCAATACCTATCAATATGGAACTTTCATTTGACGATTTGGGAGGCTTGCATTCAAAAGAACATTCCTTGAGTCTTGATGTTTGCATTATTTCTTAAATTAAATTTCTAATTGTACTAGTGGGTATGTAATGATATTACAATCTGAGGTCAACGTGACCTTCATAATATTGGGGTACCAGTGTGATTTTACGTTGTGTGTAGTATTATAAATAGTGCCCTCTTGTGGGTTTTGCTAAACTAGGCTACACTATGTTAACTTTCAGGACAGGACGCTTTTCAATTCATTCCTTAGCCCAACTCTCCTTTCGCCCTAATTTGGGCCTCAATGAATGCTTCAAACTGTTTACTACCTCCGTAATTGTTGCCCAATATTTGCAACATTTGAAATTTGGAACTCTTCGCACAGTCGTTTATGTGAATCAAGCTCACTAAAATATCATTCAGCCAGAATTGAATAACTCAGGACGCAACCAAGTTCAAAACAGAATCGTTATGAATTGTTATAGCTTGGGACCGATCCCGAACGCAACTTTTTATTATTGACGGCAAGGACTGATAATAGGTATAAACCTGAGCTACACATTTCTTTTTGAGAATATTTACAGCCAATTCAAGCTTAAATAAAGAATCAATAGAGTCTATTGTATCATCATATACCCATGTTGGTGAGATCATAGAATACGTGCTCAAATAAAATGTTAGGTTTTCTTTTAACTTTTAGGGATATAGGTGATACAATAATTGGTAACATATATTTTGTGAACGTAAAATTGTCCATTTTTTGTCGTGAAATATTTCACCGTGAGACTGGAATTCATATTCGATGAATTAAGAGCAAAGTCTGTGATTCGGTGGTGGAACGCTAGATCCAAATAAGGTTATACCCGAGAAATATAGTACAACTAGTGCCACCTGTTGCACATTTACAATTGATCCTCCAGTGCGTTAAAGATTAAAGTACTGGAATTATAGGACATTATTATATTATATTAAGATATGATTTAAGTTTTCATCATTTTGTTCTATTAGGATGACATGGGCCAAACATTTATATTACATACAATTACAAGTGTATGTTTTGTAAATGTGTATGGGGTTATGCCACACTTTCAACATTGTTTCAGTCCGGAAGGGACCCGCTTGCAGTTTGACATGACAACCCACCCAGTGACATATTATCACCCAAGGACTATGAGTGAACAGGCATTAATGTTGTATTCCTTCCCATTTCAATACATATTTTAAGCCCTTTTCCCAAATGTATCATGCCCTCCTTGCTTTTGCCATGAAAGCCGAGCTCCAGTGGTCAAGGCAGTGGTCAAGGCAATTGACAAAACCCTCTGTTGATAGATTTTTTAGGGGACTCCTTTCCTTGCAAGCCTACTTGTAGCATATACATTGGCCACGACCCACAACCTTTGGATCACCGTGCTAATGGGCCCACTCTGAATAGTCATTGCATAGTTATTTGAGGGTCTTGATACATTTTGAAGTTTGACAGAGCTCTGTATCAGTGATAGATTACAAAATAAACATCTGACATCAAATCATTTTTGGCATATATTTTATTGTATTCTTTGTAAAATAAATGACATGCTGTTCAAAACAATAATATCTGTCCATCGTTTGCACACAAACTGATGAAGTTTAAAACGTTGATCATGAAAGCCTAAAATTGATGAAACCACTGCAATACAGATTCTTTTAAACATGTGGAATTAGAAATGAGGATATATTTCGCTAAGATATGTCAACCTTAAATGTCAGTTTTGTTTAGCGTATTTTAAAAGATATTAACATAATTAGTCCCATAGATATACTTTGTGGATTAATCGTAGATTAATCGTAGATTTATCAGATCTCATTGACGACCATTGAAAACATGAAACATCGTAGTTTGAAGTTATATCCAGTTAGTAGATTTTGGCAAAATGTAACCTACCAAAGTATCTTTCAAAGTACCATTTTCTATGGGCTATACAACATTATTCATTGAAAGCTTCATAGATGATATTATAAAAGTATTCCTGTGATCTTGAAAATAAGATCATGGTCACCCTGCTCAGAAGAAGTGTTAACAAACCAAGCTTGGTGATTCTGTTAGGTCAGATAGAGGCCTGTCACCGAGACTCAATGTTCCACTCTTTTCGAAGAGTGACTGGGGATATTTCTTTTGCATTATCACACAGACAAAATAAAACATACATTGGCCTTTGATAATTGGTCATGGAGCAACGGTTGGAATGGGAAACAATTCAGTAGCTATTATCCACCTTTCTCGACTATGCATCAAAGATAATCAGAGCTTAGGATAAAATGTGTCTCAATACCTGATGTGAATCAACCAAATAGGTTTTTTAAATGCACTTTTGATTATGATTGATAATGAGGTGTTAACCCTCATGTTCGACAAAACATCCGACCTAAATATCAGTTCTGTAAACAAAACATTTAAACTTAAAGGGGAAAGAAATTAATAAGGAGTCATGTTTTCTATTCATTCTATATTTTGTTTAAACTTTGAGGTAGAAACTCTTCTCTGTAGGCATAGTATGGGATAAAATCAACAAAGTTATGCCACAAAAACCTATCCGTTTCAATCTCCGCAAATGAGAGGCTCATTACTTCACAAGGCCAAAGGATCTAAATCACAATCATCAAATAGCTATGTGTTGACAACAGGGAAAAATCATATTAAGCTTAATGATGTTGCACAAAGTCCGTGGTCTGCTAACCCAACATATTCTCCATGCATATACGTCCTATAGTGACGAGGGTCAAATGGGCAGGCACGTCCATATGAGACGTGCTGTGAGTCGTCACATTGCGCAGGTGCAGGCATACGAACCCTGGTGGTCACTTGGAGAATAAAAGAAGAGCTCCCCCTGGGCAGCAAGTGGGGAATTAACATGCCTAGGTTGTGCATACAAATGATAAGTGGTCATCGTAGGCCCCCATCGTAGTAGGCTATATATCATGTAATGTCTGGTCACGTTTTTTAATGAACTTTTTTTCTTTAGTCCTTTAATTAATAAGACTTGACCTCCCAGTACGTCAATTATTGACGTGATTAGGCAGTACATGCTCGTCACACTGTTGACGAATTGATGGGAGAATGCACTGGCTAACCTGTTTAACACATCTTGCGTTTTCCAGGCTCTTCCAATAATATAGCATGCGGTTGAATAGGATTTTGCAAGGATATATTAGCACAGTTAATTAACCTTGATAGCTGCAAAGTTGTTGTACTGCCTATGTATGACTATCTCTTTGGCGGCAACGCTAGTTAATTGTTTGTTTGTGGTCTCCCGACCGACCCTTAAAATTGCCAAATTGCCAAAAATATTTATTTATTTGTATATCGACCGACTTCTGAGAGGAAATTCTGAGAGAATTCTGAGAGAAAAAAAATCAGACACGGATATTCAATATTTCCCTGTAAACTGACATTTAATCAGAAATCATCTATCAGGATCTGGATGCAATGTTAGTTATGGATCTGGATGCAATGTTAAAAATCTCCTCTGGATCTCATTGGATTCATCACATCCTTATAGGTAAACATATTGTTTGATGTGTGCTTGATAAATAAATATTGTAAAATGAAGATATCAAATGAGTTTGATATGTAAAATATCACATGATATAAAGAGTTTTATATATTTTTATATGCAGTGATGGGGGAAATGTACTGTCATCCTGGACATCAACTTTGATCATCTCCTCTTAAACTACTGGGTGGAGCTCTTATCTATTAATTGGGAAGAAAGATGATTTAGGAATAACTTGATTTTGTCATGGGTGAAAACATAAATTTCATGGGTCTAAGCACAAGTATATAGCTAAAAGACAATTTTTAATGAAATGCTAATGGATTGTCAATACTTTTTAAAATACTATGCTTGTTCATTTTTCCAGGTTTTGGAAACATGGGTTTTTCCAGGCCACGAATTTGAAAATAAAATTCAAGGGTTTTTCATGTTTCCCAGGAAGTGCAAAGACCATTACAATTTTTTGATGGCTAATAAAAGTGCAATCAGGATTGACATTGAAATATTCAGCATTAAATTACCAGTTGTCACTATTGAGAAGAATAAAAATCCAGTGAACTATCCAGTGTTAATTTTGACTTATGACGTATGACTTTCTGTTTAACTACATTGATTGTACATGGCAAAAGTGTCTTTGTACATACTTTTTTCATTTTTTCTATTATTGACTGCCCCACTTTTTAAGGCATCAAGACCAGAAACAAACACTTAAATAGCACTGCTCTGAAACTAAAATAAGCATTCAGCAAAATACAGGTATGTTTGTTTGTTTGTTTGTTTGGGGTTTTACATCACTTTCAACATTATTTCAGTCATTTCGTGACGAGACCTACTTGTCGCAGATATAGTGCTGCCTCACTGAATTGTCATGTCACAGGTCCTTGACATGACAACCCTCCCGGTCACAGATTTACAAGGACAACGGGTTAACCCTTTGGCACAGGCCTCAGCTCAAATGGGAAATTGTATCATGAGTTCAATCCTGGCACGACCGGGGTTCAAACCCACGACCTTTGGATCACCACAGAGGAACTGGTGCTAATAAGCTGGCGCTCTAACCAGCTGCGCCATGGCCCATAGCCATACAGGTTGGTTTGATGTGTAAAGGCATAAAAGACTAACGTCATTCGGGGGATGAAAAAATAATGGAACCTTTTGTTGTGAATATTAAATAATGATTGAATTGTTTAAGGCATTTATGAAATCAGGATTTCAAGCACTTTTTCTTTGAATAATATAAATGTTTATACCCCAAACTTTGTGATCAAAAGTTATTACCCATCATATTTCACCTACATAAATCTCTGTACCATTTGAAAGTGGATGAGTCTTCTGCTAAATCCAAATCATCCATTGGACATATTTGCCAACAAACTTTGTTTAGCTGACCAGTGATCTTGTGCAAACATCTGCTTAGTAAAGTTTTGCTAACAGTGGGGCATCTTCAGCTTAGGGCAATGGGGGTGATTTGGCTTGCAGAGCCCTGTTTGTCCATGCAGGCCTAACACCCTGACAAACCACAATAGAGGTCACATGATTGTATACATGTGGCCACCTGGTGGTTAAAAGAGTACAGCCAGTACTTGGAACTTTCAGCAAAACACAATAACCATGATCAGTGTACTTTGGTTGATTTCAGTAGGGCCTCAGATTGAACCCATGACCTTTGGGTCACCACAGAGGAACTGGTTTAAGCAATTCTATCCATTTTCCCATCACTAGCATGTTAGTTTTAAAACATGAGAATGAATTATTAATTGAAATATATTGTTATGACGGTTGACCTAATAACCCATAATGGAGAGCTAATTCTTCGAAATGTGTATTGCTCCATGAACATAATTCAAAAAATAATCCTGAGGGTTGCACTCTATTTCAGCCTCATATCTCTTAAATATATTGTCCACCATTATGTTTCTTTCCTCTTGAGACCTGGACTCTGACAGACCTTGTAGTATTGTGAAATTCAACCATTTTCTTATTGATGCAGTGAACTCCAATGCATGTCTCTTTGTTGCTGCTGCCTCACCTTAAAGGAATTAAAAAAACATAATAACACATTCAAGATAAATCACATTTTTTATAATGTAAAAGTGCACTATTTTGTTTTGGAATATCCATGATAACTCCTATTTTCAGACTTTCAAACCATATTTATGTATGTGTAGATATATCACCAATTCTCATTTTTTGTCCCTCTTATGACTTACACGTGAGAAAATTTGTTTTCTATTTGATATTCTATTTGACATGTTTAAATGATATGAAAAACACTTCAACAAATGTCTCATCAGCTAATCAACAACACCAATAATATATAACACACAAATATGAACATAAGATGACATATGGACATGCATCTATATATATCATTCATTGTACCAGAATTTAGTTAATAATTTCCTTGGAAGGAGGGATTATTAAAGTATTATAATATTTTAATATTTTATAAAATTAAATAAGGCTTTCAGAGAAATACCTCAACACTATGACAAATAAAAAACCGACGAAGAAATCCAAAATAGTTGAATCAAATCTCATTAGCAATTCAAGGAAAATTAAATCTCGTAGCATCTTCCTTTTAGTGCCATTTAAGTTCTATCGGCTAAATGGTAAAGTCTCAAAACGTTTAACAAGATTAACAAGATAAACTTGAAAGGTATTTCCCCTTGTACTGCCCAGACTTAAACATTATGTGCAAGCAGCATAGAATACCATCACAATTGCTTGCAACTGGCAAGAGCATTTGCTGCACTGTTTGCTGTGTCACCTGGTCTAAACTGCCTGTAAGATCATTTAAGATATTTAAAATCCTTTTGCAAATTACATTTTAATATCAAGTCAAATTCACAACATTATTTGAGAAACAAATATAGTATTTTGAAAAGTAAAGGAAATGAGTTAAAAATGAAAAATTAGAAAGATCGAAGTGAACTTTGGAGATTTAATCAAAGAATATACAATCATGTTGGAAATGTATTTCTGTTTGATTTTTACGTCAATTTATTTTATTCTTTACCTTTGCTTTTATCAGTCTTCCATTGTGAAAGATATGGACATTCAGTAACTTTCGAGTGTACACTTTCCAAAGACAGGCCAGCCTTTATAACAGGTGAATTTGGGTCATCCCAGGGTGCTACTAACTCTTCTATTGTCCGGAAATAGGCTTTTATGTTGGTGTTATCATATTCCCCCTACAATAGAGAGACTCTATTGTGTAAATAAATGATAAATAATATGATTTGATGTATCATTACTATTAAAAATATATATTGAAAATAAGCTTACACTTGTGAGTTCCCCTTCCTGCACCATTCTTTGTAAGAGTGAATCCATACCTTGATGAAATCTTGATTCTACTTGGTTAGGCCAGCTGTTGATTGTGGTCAGAGTTGAAAGAACCATATGTCCACCTTTAAGACAATATTTTCATTACTATCATAAAAATTTACCAACATCTCAAAGGAAATTTCATGCTAATGTAAGACTGTCTATAAATGTAGTGATATTTTGCACGTCTGCTTGAAGACATGTACCATCATTTTGTTTTCTAGTGTTCTATAATAAAGGTCTTACCCGGGACAAGTTCTTTTGATCTTTGAAGAAGTATAGTTTCCCAATCTTTAGCTGCTTGGTCCATCCATTTCTGTTTCTCCTCTTCTACTGTGGCCAATCTATGAAATATGGTGTCAGTAAGTCGACACGGCCTGTTAAACATTATAATTCATTTTAAAGCATGTGAAACATTGGCCATTTGTCCAATGAGACCTTCATGTTGACATAAAGAGATACCCAAAGCAAATAAGACTTGCTGAATAGATTAATTATGGCCACACCTTCTGAACCAGATCATATTCAAATTTACAAATTTGAAATTAATACCTTGAAACTCAAAACGAAATAAAATCATTTTAGTATCACTACTAAAATGTTATTTCAGTAGTTTTGAGTTAAATTCTGATTGGTCTGTTTAATGTTCATCATCTTATGATAGACATTTGATATCAATCTTGAAATGAACCTGAAATGAATAGATATCCTTACCTTCATAACCATTGGAGATTATAAATTGATCATAAATCAATCAATCAATGATGAGAAATTCACAATAATATATTGAGTTTTCTTTTCATAATTATCTCCCCCCCCTAAATGTTTAATAATCTTTCTCTTTTAGCGTGATGCTTACATTTTGCTAAGCCAGTGCATGGCAATGGTGGACATCCCAAAGTCAACAGAGTTGGTTGGTACGCATTGGTCATAGAAACTTGTACCAACTGCTGAGATGTAAATTCCTGTATAATCCTTCAAGAAACTTGGCGGGTCTGGTATGTAACCTACAACATACAAACACATTTTGTATAATATATATATATATATATATATATAATTTACAAAGTGAAATCTACCAGAAAGATAATGAAAAATATTTGAGTGGAAACCAAAAATACACTTTGCTAGAAAAATATGTTGACCTTACCATGCATTCTGAGAAAGAGAGTTTTAAAATCATTGTTTGGTTGGTCTTCATAGATTATTTGTACCTCGGTGTCCTTGCCATGCTTATACTTAATGAGCTCTGCAAAAAATAAATCCAAGAAATGCTAATTGAATTAAAGTTATTGGATAAGTGGAACTTTTTATTTAATGTGAGGCAACATTACTTTTGAAAGAAACGACTATTTATTATATTTATGAGTAAATATACAAATATAGAATACAGTAATATTTCACTGAGGAAACATAACTGATGACAGAACAAACCTTTGGATACATATATTTTTAAAAATGGATTTATTATATAAATTTAAGCATAGGTACCTCCACTAAACATGAGTTGATTTGTGTATATCTGTTAAAATTTTGTAAATGCATAATGTTTTTTCAAAATAAAATCATTGCAGAATCTATCTCAATATGACCAATATCTTACCAATAAACTTTCTCATGATATTCATTGAGACCCCACCATCTGATGTTCCATAATCACATAATGTGTATATATTCTTTTCTCTTTTTGTAGCTGCATCTTAAATTGAAAATAATCAAATTGATAATTACTTTATTTTGGGTTAATAGCGACAAAAGTATCCTTATTTGCACGGATATGTTGGTAGGTGAAAATAAATGTGTATGGGGAGCTAATATATGATATTATTGTATTTGTATAGCAACATATTCTGAGCAACAAAACTATGTACATTACAACTGTTTCAAACTGTTACATCAGGACCTTGATAGGTAATAGGGTGAAGCTCACTGAAACATTGAAATGTCTTTTGGGATCGGAACATGAAAATGCCAAATTATAGCTGAATAATGAAAAATTGTGATTTACCTAGCGCTTTTAATATAAACGGTGTAAGATCTTCGAGCATTTTTATATTGCAGGCAGCATATTTAGTATAAAATCCTGGACTATTGCCCTCATAAGGTGCATATATCTGTAGAGACAGGATTGGAAAATCTTTTAAAAATGAGTAAATATACAAATATAGATTACAGTAATATACTATGGGAACATAATCGATAAGAGAACAAACATTTGGATATATTTTTTTAAATATATTTGATAGGAATTCTTAAAAATTCGTAATTACATAAACTAATAGATGTTATTTTTTAAAGTGCAAGACTAAGACATCTACTGACATTTCCAATTACTTTGTTAGCTGGCATTGTTAGGTCCCCGACATTGACATCTGAAAAAGAAATATTCAGGTTTTAAGATATGCGAAATTAATAATAATAAATTACAATGGAGTTCGGTCATCACACCCCAAAGAATATTTCAACAGCTGAGTCACCATGTTCTCATTCAGTTTTATCTATTTTTGTAACACGGATGGTTCCTTTTTGACAACCATTGCCGACAGGCAATGGTTGTCAAAAAAGGAATTATCTGTGTTATTCTATGATCGGTACGATCATGGGAAATGCGTATTCATTTCCTGTGGTTTGTGATTCGTTTTTTTCTGTGGAAAATACGGCTCAGGCAACTGACGCCACTGTGGAGTGTTCGTCCGTGTGCATGTGATTTGATTTGATTTGATTTGATATGCTGGCCGCTCCACTTTTGTCTCGTGGGCACTCAGAGCTTACGCAGGTGGCTACCCAGCGAGAGGGGAGATCCAATACGCACTATCTCCAATCTGTGAATAGCACTCGTGCTGACCGCCCGGTGCAGGCCCTACACTGATGAAAAACTACCCTATCTAATTACCACCTACTGCACTGACAACTTTCACCTAAACACTCACTCTTTCCCTTGGGGCCTACAATCCCCTGTGCGCATGCGTGTGCATGCATGTGCGTATGAATATGTAAACAAAGATAAAGAAGTGCGTCCACGTGATGACAAAAATATAAAGATATCAACATCGTCGTCGCCCATCACTGCTTGGATATGCCTTCTAATTGATAGAGCCTGAAAAGGCACATCTTTGCATTCTGTTGTGCTAAAATTATCGTTCATATACCAAATTAAATGTTTTTAAAAGATGAATAAAAATAATTTCAACTACCTCATCAGTTTGCAATGATTGTTTGTGTTTAAATGTATTTTGTTGTTTGTTGTAATTTTTGTTTTGTTTGTTGTAATTTTTGTTTTGTTTGTTGTAATTTTTGTTTTGTTTGTTATTTTTTTTCCCATCCATGTTACATGTGGAGCACCACTTTTTCTTGTTTATCCTTGTATATAATGTACATAGTTGACCCTAATCTCGTAGCTATATTAACAAAAGGGCCGTTTTGAAGATAAGAAGTGGGTCACTTAAAAGGGCATACCCTCAATAAAAGTGCATAACCGACAATAATATGAAATGACAGAAGTGCAATTTAGTATAACCTTCAGTTTCATCAATAACTGGAGTAAAAAGATGATTTACAAAAAATGCCACCTGCTGTTTATTCCGAAAGGTAGCCGTTTGAAATGGTACCTGCCCCAGGGGAAGTTGAAAGTACATTACTTTCATGAGGGCTTCATTCAGTTTGGATGGGTTTTTGAAGATGTGCACAGAGCTCTCTTTCTTTATACTAATCTGTCATGGAACTGACCCATTCTGTGGGTTCATACTGCCAACAAGAAACATCCATTTTAGTCATTTTATCCAAGCATTCTTTGTCTTTGGTCTTTATGGCATATGGCAGGCATCTTGGCAGATCAACAGATGGCACTGCATCTGGCTTCAAAATAGGTGCATTATGTCTGGTACACCCGAATCTCTCTCATCTATCCCTGTACTGACTTGGAATACTGTTGAGCTGTGTTAGAATGGTGGAAACTGACACGCCTTACAAGCCCAAGCTTTTCACAAGAGTCTCTATCAAAGATGGGGTCTACACTGTCCATCGCCACAAATTTAATGTTTATGCCTTTTATCTGTAGTTGGATCTCACCAATGTGATGTCCTGAGTAACACTTCAATCTCATGGTAGTGGGTGACAGATGAACATATGACAGTTTATGGAATACACTAGGTGGCAAAGTATCAGCTTCACTTCCTGAGTATAATATCTGACAATCTCTGACAAAATGCTATTATGTGACTTACGTGCTCACATTGCAAACTGCTTTAACCCGCTTAAAACATAAATTTCTACATTCTAACAGATTATTAATTTTCTTTCATAACCTTGAATGAAATAACCTCTGACATATACATTTTCAAAATCTCAAATAACATGATTATTGAATCTGCAAACTACACTCTATTTCCAGCATTGATAGAAAACTTTTCAAACAATATAATAATGATGAAGACGTACATCACTTTGATATCTCTAATGTCCACTGTCTCCAATCGAAAGATTCAACTGAATATCTGTTCCTTATTAATTGTTATTTTAACTCTGCAGTATGCACCGCTCACCCATTTAATAAACATACAGCGGACGGGTATTTGGCATGTACACACATGGAGCGAAGACAGCAAAAAATATCAACTGCCAGAATTTTGAAAAACATGAAGCATCACTAGAAATGGCAGACATAGGAATATAACTTTTTTACTACTCAGAATACATCTACAAATGATATGTGATCAAATGTCAACCTTCTTAGGCTATTTTGATCAAATATTGCCAGTGACCTTGAAGTGACCATTCAATGACCTTGAAAATAGAAAGCCTATTTCCACAAAATTATCTACATGTTTTATTATTGTATCATCTACATCTTTCAAATACGAGCTCGTAGAGTCCTTATTCATCAAAATCTGTTCGTAATTAACAATTTGAGAGCAATTTATAGTTTTGTGGTCAATCTAAGGGAAAACAGAGGAAAATACTATTATAATAATACTAAGTTTTTTTAAAATAATATAAAAATGCCAGCTTATTGGGGGTTAGTTTATGAAAATATATAGAATACTGCACGGAAAAACACATTAATACTAAACAGAAATTGAAAAAAAAGTCCGTCAATTTCAAGATTCATTTTGAAGCTAAAATGATTAAAAATAGCTTAAATCGGTAGAAAATGACAAATTGACGGACTTTAATTTGACCTCACATTTATTTTTGCGGTACTAGATAAATTGAATATTAATCTAATTTCAGAAAATAATCAGCAATAAGTTGCTCTTATCATAATAATACCTAAAAAAGAAGAAATATTCCCTGAAAAATATGAGAAAATTAGTCATGAATAAAAATGATTAATAAAAATAAAATAAAAAATATATTGAATGTAGAGTCAATTGGGATATAACATTTAGTAGCTGATGTATATCTAAAACATCTCATGTATTTGATTTTTCTGAACAATATGAGGAACAATATGAGTGAAATCCTTTTATGAATATGTCTTTGAAACACATCACTAAAAGTGGCCAATCATTAAAATGGCCTATGACCCCTTTTACTATTTGGATAATTCTATTAGTAATACATGACAAACTTGGGTCCATTTGATTGTTTCCACCTCAGCCATTAAAATGTCCCAGGGTAATGGATTTGCCTAAAAATGCTGAATCTCTGTCTATCCATCCAAAATGAAATGGAAGTCAAACACGGCCAATATTAAATGTCACTGAAAGTGCTCTGCAGGGTGCTTTCTGTACGTCCACTCCTCCCACTGCTATAAACCCGTTCCATGTGCTATGTCACTCATTCTTGCTGATGGTGTCGTTTTGGTGATAAATGTAAGATCAGACATTCTACTACAAAAAACCCCGCAAATTTGTTAGATGAGGGTGTTCGGGGGTTATGGAGTTCTATCCAAGTTCGGAAAAACAAGGTATTAACTGCAATTCAAATATTTATAAGTATAATAATTGTATAGATGAATTCTCTTTATATGAAGAATGTGCTGAGATTGTTGATACAAATTCTTATATTGGTGCTGACAAAAATATTATCCATTATGCAGAAAAAATTATTGGTGAATCCTCTAAATGCATGTGATAAAACCCAGATGATTAATATAAGGTGTGATAAACTATGTGATAACAGCTATAAAAATTATTATTCCAACATATGTGAAACACAAGGTACTGATTTTAGCTTAGCAGCAAATTTAAAAAAAAAATTTTGAGCAATATGAAAGTCAGAATGTTTTTTTTTTGAAAATGGAGAAAATACAAAAAAAAATAATAAAATGTCTTTATTTAGAAAACAAAGATGACATTCAAATATTTGGGTTAAGTTTGAGCAATGACAGCAAAGAAATGGAACACAGTGCCAATTTCAATTTTCATACAATGCTGTGACTCCCATGTTCTCTCCAAGTACTGCCATAGGGTGATACGTGGCTCAGTGGTTAAGATGTCTGTCTTCAATGCTAAAGGTCCAGGGTTAGAATCCAGCTGGGAAAAGTATAGTTTTCATGCTAAAGGTGAAATCTTCATATTGGGGTTCTGTTTTAGTGGTATGGACTTCAGAAAACATATATTGATTTGTCTGTTGCAAATGAAGAAGAAAATAAAACAATAGACTTGATGCCAAAAACAAAAGATGAAAACTTTATATTGAAGTTCTTATTGAGCAATTTGCATATCAGAAGAATATGATTATTTTTTTTTTGCAAACATAGAAAATATGAATAATAATGACTTTATACAGTAAACAAATATAAAATCTTCATATTGGGGTAATATTCCAGCAATATGCATGTAAAAACATATAGAATTGAATATGTTTTTGACAACATAGAAAATATAAAAAATAGTAGCTTTATGCAGAAAAAAAATATGAAATCTTCATATTCTGATTTTACTTAAGTTCAGACGAAAGAAATTATAACATGGATCCAATTTCAAGATTTTATCATAGACTTAAAAGTTTGAGTACGTTTATCACGAGGCCAACCTTGAGCATCTATGAATATATCTAGTGCAATGCAATAGTTATAAAATGTTTCAGCACAAGCATCTGTCTCACAGGTCTGATGATATACTTTGACATTTTCTCATGACAAGATTGCTCACTGAACATTTTGCCTCGATCCACATTTACATGTACATGTAACTGTACCTATCCAAGGTGCTATATACAATTCATCATCCCATAACACATATCTGCAAACAATGCTCATTCTTAAATACTTAAATATAAATCATGATGGAAATCAACAGGTCACATGTCACCTTTATGTGTATTTCTCTGTTTTCCAGTGAGATCAGCTAACAATGCATGTGCTCACATGTGCAAAGATCACCCCTTAGAAATGGTGTTTATTCCTCCAAAATAGTTCTCTGGTTTCATTTGATTGAACAATATAGAATGAAGCTTTCTATATTAAAAAATAATGATTAAATATTGCAATCATTATTTTAATTGTCAAATAAAATCACAATTTGAATAAATATGTGTAGTAATATTGCTGAGATGTGTGTGCAGTGATCTGCCCTGTATTATGGACATGTGAAAGTGACCATACACCCCACTAATCTGAGTACTAATCTCAGCAAGCAAGCACTCTCAGCATGATGCCTCATTTTAAATCTCTATCACTGGAACCATTACCTGAGACTTACACGTAATCAACCTTGCAACATCATCTATGTGACCCTTCTTATGCAGACAGAACACTATACAGAGCAATTGGAGATGTAAACTTACTTCTGTGGTGTAATAAGATGTCCTTGACTGTCACGCCTCAATCATACTGTCGTATCGGCCTCTTACCATGGTCTTATTCCCCGATAAAGAGTATATGATTGTGGTGTGAGAGGGAAAACATGAAGCATACAGTTCTGGTCTTGCACCAGTCTCCAACTCTCTCCAGCAACGGAGTGGCTGCACATTCAGCAACGGAGTGGCTGCACATTTATTGATACTATATTACAGGCAGTGATAGTGCTGCTGGTTTCCATAGCAACCACCCTAGCAACACGCATGCAGGGAGATCTTGCCTGCCAGGCTGATATACTACACTACTGGCAAGATCCAACGATTCCTTGGTTGTTTACATTGCGCTTCGGGACTATTCTAAGAAATCACATAAATTTCAAAGAAAGGTCATGACATACAATTCCATGAAGATAAAATATGCCGTTGAGAGGAAAGTCTTTTGTATAAAAACAGCATGGGATATTCAAATTTGAATGGGGCAAAGTCACAGCGGTAGCCAAGCAGTGAAAGCACTGATACGCCTAACTTATTACAAGCGCCTAGCGCATTACAAGCCCCATTACAAGTGTTGGGTGATATGCAGGACAGACATGACTTGTGCAATACATCTATAGATCTGAAATGTATGATAAAGATCTCTTTGGCACGATGATAAAATTAGGTAGGAAGACATTACTTTGAAACAATAAAAAATAAATAATATTTCATTTTATCAAGTTTTATCCCCTGAAAAAGGTTAAACAACATTCTAAACTTCTAAGAAATAGATAAAGTAATAAGGTTCACCAATATTCTATATGGCGTATTTGATTATATTTTTGTGTATTTCTGTCAGCCAGCCATCTGGGGCCCTCGGTACATAATGGTTATTCCTTGGTTGACCGCCTGGAACAATGATGGTGAAATAAATAATGTGAAACCAATGCCTCAGCCTCTGCGCTATCAAAAGATCCCCTGACAATATTTGTCATGGTAATGATAATATATTTTCTGTATCATGATGGAAAACTTATTGATATAAATTATGTCCTGATGAAAAGGTTCTGCAGATAATGTTTACTTTTTACTAGGGACAACTAATGCAAATACATATGACTTTCAATTAGGCCCTTACATATAGGACACACACAATAGTTGGCAACACTGGTACATATATAAAATATTAAAATCAGTCTACGTTCTGCTAGTTGATAAAGCATGAATTCTTCCTTGCTAGGGTGATATTGAAGTGATGTGAAATGAATAAGGAATATGTCCGGTGTAATGCAATATTTCTAAGTGATATATATGGAAGCAGGTTTCTCACAGATCGGATTATATTCATTTAATTTCAGTCATGGCAAGATGGCTCACTCAAAAATCCACATTTAAACACAAACATGGGCTGCGCTCATGCTACATGTTATGACAATTCAACAATCCTGACCACAAACCTGTAAGCATTGAACATTCATGCGGGCACGGTGGTCGGACGCTTTTCATTGAGGATCCCGTTTAAAATTTTGATTACTTGTTACAAACTCGGTTTACATTCTCTGAACAGCATCAATCATCTCTTATGAAACACCATCGTCTCGCATACCAAAAAATCTTCCTTGTACAAGAGTTATTGCGCCGATATATAATAGTTTTTCTATTTACTTGATGACATATACAGAACTGACGCCATTTTTCAACAAACACTTACCTGTACATTGAACTGCGGCAATATAAATATAAAAAATAGTAGCTTTATGCAGAAAACAAATATGAAATCTTCATATTCTGATTTTACTTAAGTTCAGACGAAAGAAATTATAACATGGATCCAATTTCAAGATTTTATCATAGACTTAAAATTTTGAGTAAGTTGATCATGAGGCCAACCTTTAGCATCTATGAATATATCTAGTGCAATGCAATAGTTATAAAATGTTTGAGCACAAGCATCTGTCTCACAGGTCTGATGATATGCTTTGACATTTTCTCATGGCAAGATTGCTCACCGAACATTTTGCCTCAATCCACATTTACATGTACATGTAACTGTACCTATCCAAGGTGTTATATACAATTCATCACCCCATAACACATACCTGCAAACAATGCTCATTCTTAAATACTTAAATATCAGTCATGATGGAAATCAACAGGTCACATGTCACCTTTATGTGTATTTCTCTGTTTTCCAGTGAGATCAGCTAACAATGCATGTGCTCACATGTGCAAAGATCACTATATTAAAAATAATGATTAAATATTGCAATCATTATTTTAATTGTCAAATAAAATCACAATTTGAATAAATATGTGTAGTAATATTGCTGAGATGTGTGTGCAGTGATTTGCCCTGTATTATGGACATGTGAAAGTGACCATACACACCACTAATCAAAGTACTAATCTCAGCAAGCAAGCACTCTCAGGATGATGCCTCATTTTAAATCTCTACCACTGGTACCTTTACCTGAGACTTTCCTCCTTTTGTCGGGTATGTTGGCCTGAGGGAATACACGTAATGAACCTTGCAACATCATCTATGTGATCCTTCCTATGCAGACAGAACACTATACAGAGCAGCTGGAGATGTGGTGTAATAAGATGTCCTTGACTGTCACGCCTCAATCATACTGGCAAGCTCCAACAATTCCTTGGTTGTTTACATTGCGCTTCGAGACTATTCTAAGAAATCACATAAATTTCAAAGAAAGGCCTTGACATGCAATTCCATGAAGATAAAATATGCCGTTGAGAAGAAAGTCGTTTGTATAAAAACAGCATGGGATATTCAAATTTGAATGGGGCAAAGTCACAGCGGTAGCCAAGCAGTGAAAGCACTGATACGCCTAACTTATTACAAGCGCCTAACGCATTACAAGCCCCATTACAAGTGTTGGGTGATATGCAGGACAGACATGACTTGTGCAATATCTATAGATCTGTAATGTATGATAAAGATCTCTATGGCACAATGATAAAATTAGGTAGGAAGACATTACTTTGAAACAATAAAAAATAAATAATATTTCATTTTATCAAGTTTTATCCCCTGAGAAAGGTTAAACAACATTCTAAACTTCTAAGAAATAGATAAAGTAATAAGGTTCACCAATGTTCTATATGGCGTATTTGATTATATATTTGTGTATTTCTGTCAGCCAGCCATCTGGGGCCTTCGGTACATAATAGTTATTCCTTGGTTGACCCCCTGGAACAATGATGGTGAAATAAATAATGTGAAACCAATGCCTCAGCCTCTGCGCTATCAAAAGATCCCCTGACAATATTTGTCATGGTAATGATAATATATTTTCTGTATCATGATGGAAAACTTATTGATATAAATTATGTCCTGATGAAAAGGTTCTGCAGATAATGTTTACTTTTTACTAGGGACAACTAATGCAAATACATATGACTTTCAATTAGGCCCTTACATATAGGACACACACAATAGTTGGCAACACTGGTACATATATAAAATATTAAAATCAGTCTACGTTCTGCTAGTTGATAAAGCATGAATTCTTCCTTGCTAGGGTGATATTGAAGTGATGTGAAATGAATAAGGAATATGTCCGGTGTAATGCAATATTTCTAAGTGATATATATGGAAGCAGGTTT
Source organism: Amphiduros pacificus (assembly GCA_949316495.1). Taxonomy (NCBI): domain Eukaryota; kingdom Metazoa; phylum Annelida; class Polychaeta; order Phyllodocida; family Hesionidae; genus Amphiduros; species Amphiduros pacificus. Next base: position 58,663,550 of record OX439000.1, read on the forward strand.
CTCACAGATCGGGTTATATTCATTTAATTTCAGTCATGGCAAGATGGCTCACTCAAAAATCCACATTTAAACACAAACATGGGCTGCGCTTATGCTACATGTTATGACAATTCAACAATCCTGACCACATACCTGTAAACATCACTGGGTCTCATGTAACCAAACAAATGTTAAACCTGAGCTTGTTATGGTTCATAATAGTTCATAAATATAAGTTCATAGAATTAAGCTTGATCCATAACAGTTGGTCCCTGGAGAATGGTTAAATTCTGTACACACATAGGCATTCTGATTGACAAGATTCTGAAAATTAAATGCACATGATCATCTCCGGATTATCTAGTGCAGCACCATTTCTAACCAATAGATTTTTATTATGTTGTTCTTCAATATGATGATACAACATTGGTCATTTACCTTGGATAGTAGTGGATAGTGATTGACACTCAGTGGATAGTAATTGACACTCACCCAGTATAGTATGTGCATATGCGGCAGGTGGTCTAAAATATATTTGTGATGGACACTATCTGACATTTGATAATTAAATTTCAGACCATTCATGACGACATATTAGAGCACATTACTGGGTTAAGAAGTTTCAGAATTTACTACATATGATCCACAATTGTTTTGATGGTGTGCCACCCACGGACTTCATTCTGGTCCAAACATGACACCTGACACTAATGTACAGTCCATCAGATCATTATTCCAAAACATTGTTATTTCACATCTGTGATGTGCAGCAATGGCTGCAATCTTGAACGTGAGGTCAACATTGGCAGGTCATATGTGACCTACCTGTGTTGTAGACAGTTTTCATGGCCTCTGTCGGTAAAACTTTGCTTCTCAGTTACAAGTTTATGTGATGATGGCTTTGGTTAACTAGCCACACTGGCTGTGTTATTGCACCTCTCTCTCTACACTGTACTGTATGGATTCACAGTTTATTTTGCCTATCCATTTTAACATTAGGTTTAAAATGTTCCCTCAAATTCTCTTACACCATGTTATGTTATATATTATATCCACAACCATCGTTGTCATGGTCAATGACTCTATGCTATGTCATTTGTGGCATCTGACTGTGTCTGGTGATATTTGTCTTGTTTGACAGCTCAAATCCCATAATTCCTCAAAAATGAGATGGAGAAAATCTGTGAACTTTCATAGTAAAATATGATTCTCAAGTTAATGGAGAAATAATGTTAATAAATGTACCCGATATGAGTGAAATTTATTTGAAAATGTATATTTTCAGAATTAATGTCTTGAATATGAATAAAATGAAACTGTGAGGCAAAAAGACCTGAATTTTAATCAGAGAATTTCCCAGGTCATGAACACGAGGTGGCAGGGGTGTCTATAAGTTGACTCATGATCACCTGCGACATGACAATTCAGTGAGGCAGTACTATATCTGCTACAAGTAGGTCTCATTACGAAATGACTGAAATTATGTTGAAAGTGATGTAAAATCCCAAACAAACAAACAAACAAACAAACAAACAAACAAACAAACAAACAAACAAACAAACAAACAAACAAGGTTACAACATGCTCAGCACCAAAACACAACGTGCTCGAAAAGGAGAGTAAGATGTCTGCAGTTCAGGTTGAATTATTTTTCTACTCCAATTATCGACGAAACTATATTGTCTGTTGTATACATAATATTCAGTTGAAAGAATTGTCCATGTTGTAGTCTAACGCAGCTGTGTTTTAGAGCAAGTTAATGATCTTCTATTCCATTTTGTGACGAAGCTAAGCTGTTTTGTATATAATATTCGATTGAAAGAAGTGTGTATCTCGTAGCCTCGCGCAACTTTGCTTACCTTTCTCGCAACGTTAAAACGTTTTCAGAGCTGGTTAACTCATCCTAGTTTCTACTCTAATTATCGATGAAGGTATGGTCTTTTATTCTACAGTTTATTCATGGTGCCATACATTGTAACCTTACGACGATTTGAAAGAAGTGTACAAATCGTAGCCTCGCGCAACCTTCCTCGCAACGTTAAGACGAGTCCATTGCAAGTTAAATCTTCTTTCCACTCGACGAGACTATGGTTTATATTACACCTCAGCCAATTCATCTTATGGTTGGATCACTTGTAATAATAATTATGATGATGATGATGAAACACCTGGTGGCAAATTCTTAACATTTATCATTACTGTTAAAATTTTGATGAGCATTTCATTTTCAAAGCCTTCTCTATTCTTTTTAATCGCATTTTTATCATATCGGTCTTTGTCCGTAATTAAACCTGTCTCATTGTCAAAGGGATATTTGTAATCTTGATAATTCCAAACCACTTTTAACAAACAATAATCCAACATGAGTTTGAGACACTTTTAACATTTTTCCACAGTCTTTTTTATACCATTCTCTCCATAGATTTAGAGTCAGTCTTTGTGTCTTTCCCATTCTCAACCATGTATTGTGATCTCGTTGTTTCTACAAAACGTATTCCAATATGGAACATTTTTTCATCGAACTCATATCTTTGAGGTATAGGCAGGTATTTATTATTTTAATTGTTTTTCCCACTTGAAAATGGACATTTTATCTGATGGATCCTTCAAGCTGGTGAAACCAACGTCAAACAAATCAATACGACTTCCATAGAATCCTTACCCTTGGGCATGTCCAATGTTAAAATACTTTTTTCTGTGTTAATTATCAAAATTGCTAGCCTTCATCCATAATGAAATGTCTCATGAAAAGGGTTGACTCGTCTAACTTTCTATGGGAAAATAGGCGTATTGTGACATATTTCTGACCAACATCAGCAAAGTTATGAGAGAATGTAATTCTTGCAATCGAGTAGGATCTTGTCTATTCAGTCATTTTGTCTGTTAAGTCATGGTACACATGTTCACACCAATTCTTGTGAAATTGTGAAATATGGCCATATCAGGGCCCAATTTTTCCATCGTACTTCAATTTGAAATCCGTCCTCAGATCCCAAATTCATGCTCAGATTTGAAGTTTTGCTCAGATTCTGAGCACATACTCGGATCCGATTTTTCCATCATGCTTGATGTTTTTGCTCAGATTTGAAGTTCATGCTCATGTTCTGAGTATTTACTCAGATCCAAGATTTTTGAATTTTCGGTTAATATGGCTTCAAATCTGAGTACATGCTCAGATCTAAGATTTGAAGTATGATGGAAAATCGGGCCCAGGTCCACTTTCAAGCCTTTTAACTAGTGTGAATGTAACACTGCCAGCAGTGGGAGTCGAACCCACCACCTGCCGTATTACACTTATATAACCATTAAAGGCACAGATCCTACACTCTACATTCGGGGCAAGTGGGACCGGTCTCACCAATTCTTATGAGGTCACCAGAATGTGGTACCCTCTATATTATGAAAATCATGATCATTCCAGTGCATACTTGCAAACAGCCCATTACGACATATGCCATCCCTCAATATTATAACAAAACATACCGAGTCGGGAAGCTGGGTGAGCGGATTCAGTGAGTTCGTGATTGCGGAAGGATACCCTGAGCCGAAGGCGAAGGGTATCCGTCCGCCATCACCAACGAACTGAATACGCTCACACAGCTGACCCGACGAGGCATGTTTTGTTTTTATACCTCAGACAACTACTGTATTTTAAAAAAATGATACATGAAACAAGATATTTATCGTTAAAAATATTTGTAAACAAAGCGCACCTCATTTGACCCCGTCACGTGACCCGAAAATGGCGCGTACAGCCATAGACTGGTTGCCGCCATCTGTGTATATACACGATGTTCTTGACACTCGATGGGGGACCAGTCTAAAGATGGCTGACGCAAAATAGTTCCAACTAATCAATAAATTACAAATAATCGGCATGCTCGTATTCATTCGAAATCTCATCAATACGCGCATCACTGAGGTATAAAAGACTAAACAGCTAACGTCTATATAGGCTGTATGTGCCTGGAGAAGATACAAGATGGAGATCTTGCTGTGAGCAGATGACGTGTGCTTTGTGATCTTGGACCCTACATCAGTTATCCTACTGGCAACCACACAAAAGCAAGCCACCACAGGGCATATTCTGTGAGAGCTCAAATAAGTTGCTAATTCTCTGCGAACCGTCGGTAATACAAGCAAGGTAAATGGAGTTGTACTATCAAGGAAATTATGCATGCTAGGAGACCTCAATGTGCTGTTTTTTCTTGACCTAATATCACTGCTGTACGATCACAGTCCTGGTATGCTGAGTTTAGCACTCAGGTTAGTGGGGTGTGTGACCACTTTCACATGTCTAAAATAGTGGGCAAATCACTGCACACACATCTTGTGGTTTTATTGGACAATCAAAATTATGATTGCAATATTTGTAATTTATTTTAAATATAGAAATTCTAATTCTATATTGTTAATGTTGTTTAAACAACTGTGCATCTAGAAAACTTTTTTGAAGGTATTAACACCATTTCCAAGAGGTGATCTCTGAACAGGTAGACTATGCTAGTCCAAATCTATATTAGGACTATCAAGGACCTCTCTTTGTGCAGCAGGTGAATAATGTCACTATTTAGGAGTGGATTGCTCTGATTGATTGACATAAATATAGAACAGGGTAACCCCAAACAACAACCACATATTTCCAGTTACGTGTGACCGGAGTTCCGGGCATGGCATACGGGCACCTGCGAGGTGGTTTACTGTCCATATATGTGTCTATTGAACATGTGAGCATTATTGGCTGATCTCATTGGAAAATAGAGACATATACATACAGTTGATATGTCACCTGTTGATTTCCATCATGACTGACATGGTCAAATATTAACAATTCCACATTTCTAAAACACAAGAAAAATAAGCCTTGGATTTAAATCTGTATATATTTTATTTGGGTCTGAATGTGGTTCATTTAATTTGGGTCAACGACAGATGTAGGGCCTGTTAAAAGTGTGCAAGCCCGTGTATGCGGCGTAGTTTAAAAAAAAAGTTTTACATGTCAGCTAGAGAAAGTAATGTTTTGATGATAAAAGCAGTACTTCGTTTTCTTTTTTTTATTCTTTCAATGTGGTTAAAGTGAAAGAGTTAATCGCATATAGTTCAAATATGTCAAATGGGTGCGGTAGAAGGCTAGAATGGAGTCAGCCGCCTATTTTATAACTACTTAGGTAGCATTGATAGTAGGATAGTAAGAAGACTACCGAACCAACCACGACGAATTGCTGAAACCTAAAGACAAACCAAGAGAACAGACAAACTAGTCAGAGCTGCTTGCAACACCACAACCGAAACACCTAAACCAACTGCACCACCCTGCAGGAGACCATGGAGGAGGAAAATACACCTGTAACACAAGAAACCTAGTCTACCTCATTACTTGCAAACAATGCAAGAAACAATATGTAGGAGAAACTTACAGAACTTTCAAAGAATGAATCAATGAACATTTAGGCTACATACAGAGAAAAGAATGTGACCAAGCAACAGGCCACCACTTCAACCTACCAGGTCACTGTATAGGTGACATGGAATTTCAGGTTATATACATCCTATACCAAAAACAATCCCCCACAACCAAACATGGATTGTCAGAGAACTGGAATGGATAGACAAGTTGAGGACATTCATACCAAACGGGTTGAATGAGAAGGGGAGATAAAAAGATTATTTTCCTACCTTTTGCAGACAAACTATTGATAAATAGATTCCAATCTAGACTACAATCTATCCCCTAACGGCTAATAATACACGATCAAACACTGAACCACGCCATTAATTTTAATAGGTTCTATACTACCGAAAACTCAGAGAAAATTGTCATTTTCTTTAAAATAAAAAGAAAACAACTACAATTCACTATTTCGGGCGCATAGGAGTATTCCAACTCAGCGCTAAGGCAAATCAAGCAATGAATCCCTTGAAACTGCTGACCACATTCGATTTTTCTCACGCCAAGACAATATCGGGAGCCCAAAATAGACATATCCCGAGCGACGTCGCAAAGTCAGAACACCGCCGTCGCCCCAGCAACCATAACAATACACAATGGGTCCATAGCTACCATTCAACACACAATGGCGGAACAAACCACGTACAAGCTGTGCGTTACGTGTGGCAAGGCATATTCTACACACAGATCTATGCTATGTTTCAATAAGAAAAGATGATACGATGTTTGGTCTCCAGTCCGGTCATCCGGGCACTTTATTACTACCACATACACACTGCCATGCACGCTAGATGCATATTGTAACATCTCCCCTTTTATCTTTTTTTAAAGCTTACACTCAGACGGAGAATATTAATAAGTATATTGAACAAAATTAATATAATAAAAGTTCTATGACATAATAAATTGTTTACATGTCGCTTGCATACTATAATATTACTGATGTGATACTTCTCATCTAGAGAAATTGTCCACTATAACATTTCTTTCTTGAAAATTGAACAAAATTCTTATAACACTTGTAACATTTAACCTGAACCTATATACACTTTTCCTGGAGGTCCCAGGCATTTATCCTACAACATAATCCTGTAGTTTTGTAGGCATTTTCCTTTCTCTGGCTGGTCTTGGTGACTTTCCAATGTCAGGAATTCCAGTTTTTCTTGTTTCTGTTGAGACTGAGCCTTGGCTGTCCTTACTCAGAGTCTTATTACCATTGTCTATCTGCAGTCCACTATTGCCCCCATTTTGTGAAGGCTTCTCTCCTTGTTGTGTTTCAACCTGTTTCTCTGCAGGCTGATGAGCTATAGGGTTGTCATCACCCACAGGCTTTTCTCTTGTATGAGTTCCTGAGTTTAAACTCACACTGGGGCTGCTTGTTGTCTCCTGTGACTTCTTCAGGTGCACTCTGTTTCTCCTGTAGATTCCACCACTTGATCCTTCCACCTCATAGGATCTCTGATCCAGTCTCTTTGTGACAACTGCCTTCTCCCATTCAGACTTACCTAGTCTGAAAGGTTGCATCCTCACTACATCTCCCTCATCTAGCTCAGGGAGATCTTTGGCATTCTTATTGTAGTGATCAGCAGACTTCCTTTTCAACCTTTTCATCTTATCTCGGTCATTACTCAGCATCTCAGCACTCCTTGGCAGAAGCAGAGTGCCAGCCGTCGGCAGGAGGGTCCTCGTCCTCCTGTTGAGAAACTTTTGCACTGGGCTACTTTCTACTCCCTGTGTTGGAGTATTCCTTAGCTCCAGCAAGGCCATATATTGGTCTTGCTTTGCCCTTCTACTTTTCTTCAGCATTCTCTTGGCAGCCTTAACTGCTGCTTCCACTTCTCCGTTGGCCTTACTGTTGTAAGGTGAAATCGTATAGTGTTGAAAGTCCCACTGACTTGCAAATTTTCGGAACTCCCCAGAATCATACTGTGGCCCGTTGTCACTGACAACCTTTTCCGGGATTCCGTACCTGGAGAAATGACGCTTCAGTGTGGTGACCACTTCACTGGAGGATGTCTTGTGTAATCTGTCCATCTCCCAATACCCTGAGAGGTAGTCCACAGTTACCATATAATCCTTGTTATCATAGGAGAACAGATCCGTCCCTACCTTCTCCCACTGCCTAGCAGGGATTTCATGGGGGATGAGAGTTTCCTTTTGATTTCTTGTCTCATAAGACCTGCAGGATTCACAAGTAGACACAAACTGCTTGACTTCAGCTGACATACCTGGCCAATACAAACAATCACGAGCACGCCTGAGACAGCTTTCCACTCCGAGGTGAGAGTTGTGGATATACGCCTTCATCTCAGCTCTCATACTTGCCGGTATGACAATTCTCTCACCTCTGAACACTAGCCCATCTTGTACACATAACTCATCCCTGTAGTGGAAATAGGGAACAGCTAGAATGGGCAAGTTCTCTTTTGTTTCTGGCCATCCTCTCTGTATGATGGCCTTCACAAGTTGCAGTGATTCATCCAATTCAGTCTCATTCTTGATCTTCTGCAGCCTTTCTGGTCCCACTGACAGACTTCCAAGGGCATTTACTTGAGCAAAATCATCTGTTTTGCCTGAGTGGGGCAAATATGCCCTGGATAGTAGGTCTGCAAGATACATTTCACTGCCTTTCTTCCAGACAATGTCAGCATCGTATGCCAACATCCTCATCAGCATACCCTGCAGTCTTCTGGGAGCACAATGCAAGGGCTTTTGCACAATAGATTCCAGAGGTTTGTGGTCATTCTCCACAATCACATGACGACCATATGTGTACTGATGAAACCTTTCCAACCCAAAAACCACAGAGAGGGCTTCTTTTTCTATCTGAGCATACCTTTGCTCTGTAGGCGTCAGTGCTCTACTCACAAATGCTACTGGCTTGCCTTCCTGCAGCAAGGTCGCACCAAGACCCTTCTGTGAGGCATCACTCTGCAAGGTCAACGGCTTGTTTGGATCATAGTAGGCCAGTACTGGTGCAGAGGTCACAAGCCGTTTGATCTCCTCCATGGCTCTATCCTGTTCATCTGCCCAGTGCCAAACTGTATCAGCATGAGTGAGTTTGCGGAGAGGTTCCAGCACATCAGACAATCTGGGCAGAAATTTGGCCAAATAATTCACAGCACCTTGCAGTCTCTGTACTTCTGTAGCATTTGTGGGGTTTGGCATCTTCAGTATTGCCTCAACTTTGGCAGCATCAATGGCCAGTCCTTCACTTGTCACACGATGTCCAATGAAGGTAGCACTTTCTGCTGCAATTTCAGATTTCTCAAAATGAAGTTTCACATTATTCTTTCTGCATCTTTTCAGCAGATCTCTCAGCCTGGAATCATGATTGGCCATTGCCACACTCAGCTCTTTGCCGACCCCACCTAGCATGAGGTCATCTGCAACACATACCAGACCCTCCAGACCTTCCAGAGTTTGGATCAGCCTCTTCTGGAATATTTCTGAGCTCACTTTGAGGCCGAAGGGAAGACGGAGCCAGCGGAATCTGCCATACGGAGTGATCATGGTAGTCAGCAGACTGCTTTCCTCATCAAGGACACAATGCCAATATCCAGAAGTGAGATCCATCTTTGAGAAAACTTTGGCATGAGATAACTCAGGTAGGATGTCCTCAATCACAGGAAGTTGATAGCGCTCACGCTTGAGAACCTTGTTCAGTGGGCGAGGATCTAAGCAAATCCTGAGTTTACCATTTTTCTTCTGCTGCACTGACATCTGACTACACCACTCAGTCGGCTCTTCCACTGGTAACAACACACCTAGTGCCACTAGCCGGTCCAACTCCTCTTTGACACGGCCCTTGATAGCAACAGGAACTCTACGTGGAGCACTTTGAACTGGCATGGCATCAGGCTCTGTGTGTAGATGTACAGTGCCTGGGAATGTGCCAAGTTCTTCATTGAACACATCACTGAACTCCTGTAGAATACTGGCACTAGAGGGAGACACTGCATGCAGCTGCTTGAAGTTTCCATAGTTGACAGTGAGCAATTTCATCTGCTCCGCAGCCTTTCTGCTCAAAAGTGGCTGGACCTTGTCAGACTTGACTACCACAAATTTGACAGAGTACTTTTTTCTGTTTTTTGGATTCCTCAGTATTATCTTGGCATTTCCAACACTTTTCATTGTAGATTCATTGTACATTTGTAAGATCACACTGCCAGGGATGATCTCATTTTTCCGCAAATACTTCTCTGGGATGACATTGACCGTAGCACCACAGTCTACTTGAAATTTCACTGGTTTGTCACCCATAAGCATTTCCGCAAATATGGGTCCCTTTTTGTCATCCTGAACCGCATTTATTTGCACAACATTAATGGACTCCAGACTTGAGTCACTATCACAATCTTGGTCATCAACAGCATGTACCTTCTTCTTCCTTCTTGATGTAGATTTGCAGCATATGGCAAAGTGATTTCTTTCTTTGCAAGCATTACATTGTCTTCCCCATGCTGGACATGATTCCCGACTTTTCTGGTGGCGCCTGCCACAGAACCTACATGATATGACTGTAGACTGAGAATTACCAGATGGGAAAGCACGTCTGGTTTCCCTACTCTCAGCTTTGACAGCTTTCTCCGCAACCTTGTTGACATTCTCCATCTGTTGTGAGCTGTCAAGATGCTTGAGTTGTTTATTTGCAGCTTCAAAAGACCTACAAACATCTATGGCTTTTTCAAGGTCTAGATCCTTGGTTTGGAGTAGCTCTTTCCTGGCCTTAGAATCTCTGATCCCTAGTACAATCCTGTCTCTGATCAAACTGTCTCTAAGACAGTCACAAAAGCCACAAGTCTTACTCAGTTCTCTGAGAGCAGCCACATATTGGTCCACAGATTCCTCACTGGATTGCTGCCTCTGGTTAAAGACATACCTTTCATATGTCTGATTGCACTTTCCAATGATTATATCATCAAACTTTTTTATTATGAGTTTTACATCCTCCTTGTCTTCGCCATCCTGGAACTGCAAACTATTAAACAGTCGCACTGCTTCTTCACCAGCAATGTTGAGAAATAGAGCCTGCTGGATGTCTTTTGTCTTTTTCTCCAATTCCAGTATTTTCTCATACCCTGTATACATTTGCTTGAAAATCTTCCACTCCTCGACAGCTGCATCCTTCAGCTTTAGTGGTGGAGGAGGCTTTACAGTTAACTTCACAGCAGTAGCCATCTTTTCAGGCCTGTAGATATCCAATTGAGAATTGTCACTGAAGAGGTAGCTGGAATATCTCTGATCTGTGTCTGGAGCACAGATCATCTACTTGCTGAACAACTTTTTTTTTCACACACTGTCACTGCATCAGTTTCAAACTAGTGCTGGTCGGTAGCCATCTTTTCAGGCTTGTAGAGAGAACTTTCCAATATGGAATTGTCACTGAACCACTTTTGTTCCACTTCACAGAGTCACTGCACCAGATCCTGACTAGTGCTTGCAGATAGAACAACACACTGTGATGCCTCTAGAGTGCATGGTTTGGCAAGACAGATTGACAGTATTTTCACATTTGTTAGATTCCACTGAACATGTGCACAACATCACTGTATACATGCTCTAAAGCTTTGGGCAGGGTTCTGGGTGGTATATTATGATCAGATGGGTCGGGAACTGTTCACAAATTGTCACAATGTGGCTTGGAATAACCCAACACGTGTGCAAACAAAATGGCGTCCTGAGTGGTTCCAGAGGACTCCCAGGCCGTAAGTAAGCCTCTTAATATCATAACACAGTTTCTGCATGAGTCCTAGGCATTCCCTAGATCATATACCACCTTCTTTTAGTGTGTTTGAGCACTTCACCGCCGCCTGCCACCATGTTTCAATAAGAAAAGATGATACGATGTTTGGTCTCCAGTCCGGTCATCTGGGCACTTTATTACTACCACATACACACTGCCATGCACGCTAGATGCATATTGTAACATGCTACGCCACACTAAATCTGCCCATTCCCTCAAACCAGTGAGGTACGAATGCCACAATTGTCTGACAACGTTCTCCAGACTTGACAACCTCTGGCGGCACCTCAACAGAGACCAAATCTGCTCTCTAATGTCGGAGAACGCCATCACATTGTTACGGCCAGCTGAGGCCACCACAGGCCACCTTCCCAGACAGTCTCAACAGGCCTCCACCTCAGAGACCTCAGACTACAACCAAAGAGATAGTAAGAACCCCCCTTACGTTTACAAATTCACTAGAATTAAGAAACAAGGACACAAACTTACAATGTTTCTGACACTCTTGAAAAACTATAAAACACTTTCTTCACTTTTTAGATGAATCAACTGAAGTCAAGGGGACAGGGAATCTTGACAGGGCAAAGGAACACCTTTCCTTACCCCTGAGAGAACCATCATCTCCCCAAGAGCAAACTCCCACTGCCCTCCGAGACCACATAAATTTTGTGTACTTCTTGGAGGACCCAGAGTGGGATACATCCAAACCCCCCACAGCTTACGTGGACATTCTGGAGCAACTCCTCCAGATACCAGTCAAGGAACCAGTTGTCTGATAAGCTAAACACGTCGTAATTATCTCAAAAATACAAAACTGTGAAACATATGCAAAGATAAGAAGTGAGAAACATAAATAAAATGTTTCCCACCACAAAAATGTTTCTTGTTCTCGCTCCATCCCGCCAAATAGACGGGAAAGTATTTAAATATACAACAAAGGTACAATACAGATACGCAGAAAAGAAATGGCCAGAAAACCGACTAAGAACCCAACAAAAATTGTGGTATATATCCTGTTTAATATTACTGAAAAGAATCCCGTCGCTCACAAAAGAAAGACATGGGAACAGAAATTTGTTAAAAAATGGACATTCCTACCCCGCGCCAGAGCTGTACTTTGCTCCAGAGGCCCTATGAGAGGAGATGCAGTACGTCCAGAGGTGCTAGCACCTCCTCAGTTTTCATATATAAACAAACCATAGGATAACGCAGTCAGTCCCCATCCAACTGAAGAGATCAAAGTGATCGAAACCCTTGTTGGTATTGGTAGGGGCTGCGATTGTTGTTGCAGACTATTCTTAGGATCCTTGCCTATTCTCCAGCATTGATAGTAGCTAATTATTTAGCTAAGACAAGCAGAAAGGCTTGTAGATAAGACGAGCAGAAAGGCTTGTAGGTATAATTGGTATATGTACCTAGAAAATTTTGAGAGGGCTAACTAGGTAGCCGTTTGCAATGTGTATTGGACAGCGGGGGGAGCATCACAACAAGAGAAATGGCTAGTAGTAGCCGATTGTTTGTGTTTTTGCAATTACCGTTGGAACAAGTCTGACAATCACTTCAGGATCTGAAGGTAGTTACAGACACAGAGAGCATACAAAGTAAGTAGTTAGAGATATATAAAGTATCAGACCAAGCACTCACACAGGCAGCCAAGAATGGATCCTCATGAGTATGGTGCCTCACTAAGATAACACAGTATGATCCATAGGGAATCTGAAAAGCTAAGAAAGTGTCGAAATTGTGTGATCAATGCAATGTCAATTCTCCCTTCACTCATAAGCAACTAAAGGGATGAAAGCTTAAATCACAACCTTGGATGAGATCATTTTTATTCCATGTATAAGGTTATCAATTTTGCTTTTATGACCTTGAGGTGTGGATATTTCTGATCTATGCCATCTAATCTTTAAATTCAGTGTTTCAAAACATAACCTAGCCTTACCTTAATCAATATTTCTGCCCAAATCTGAGATTACTTGTACAAAAATCAGAAAAGCCTGTGATCCAATGGAGGGAATGGTGGAAATCAATAGTGTCCCATAGAATATTATAATCATGTGCTCAGTGGGTTGTGACAATGCTTTATAGATCTTTGTAAATACTATTAGCAATTAAACAACAGGGGGCGCAAAAATTGTCAATTTCCTAGAGAATTACATTATTCAGAGGGTGTTCCACCACCCAATCACCGGTTTTTTCTTATTTCTCTTGGAACACAATTTTTAACTGCATCAAAGAAATATTTGTAGAGGTCATAAGGTAAAGTTATCAAATTTTAAAAATGCTTTGCTAATGGACAGAGCTTGCCAATGCCTCAGTCACATTTGCACTGGGAGCCAGCCGGGAAGTAAGAATCGGCCGGCTTCACAGTCTGCCGGGTGCTGGGGGGGCATGTGCAAGATTAAATGGCACAGACGTCTGCAGGATGTCTTTACGATGTCTGTTTCATGATACAGACGTCTGCAGGATGTCTTTAAGACGTCTTGGTAAGCTTAAAAAAACAATTTAATCCTATTTTCACCACACGATGCCACCGGCAGCCCTAAGATAATCTGCTGATGTGCCTGCGGGACACTGCCGGGACCCTGCCGTGCACATTACGATGATATTTGCTGATAATACATCGGGGAAACGCCGGAAACTTTTATGTTGTAGCTAAATGTTCCCGATGACCTGTCTGAAGTCTTAAAGATGCCCAATTGTGGCCGATGATCTCCCGGTGCCCGCACCGCAATCTGAACTGCCGGCCGATTTTGTTAAAAAACCACATCGGCCTGGCATCTTTACTGAAATCGGCACAAATGTGACTGAGGCATAAAGGTCTGGTATAAGATCACTGCGAGAAAGTGTGGTGATAGACGAGCAATAGACTCCTGAAAACCGGCCAAGAAAGATGATTTTTTGGGAGCTCAAATGAAAGCTGCCATTCCACTATCACACATGCACAGAAACCATGCGTGAGAGTGGAATGGAACATTGGAATCATTCACCTAGTTTTGCAGGAACCACAATGTGTTTAACATGTGGAGTTCCTTCTGTTGAACATTTTTGTATTAAAATAATCCAAAACCTTTTCATTTTTTTCATACAAATCAAACATCCTCCATTTTAAAAACAATTAATATTTTATGCTAAATTATATTGTTTTCGTTAGGAAAATTTGATGTGAGTTAGCGCAGTCATATGAAAACAAGATCAGAATCATTCAAATGAGTACGTAAATCTTATGTAATTCTGACGCAATAAAAATACTTTTTTGAGTGGGATTTTCCAGAAGTCCTAAAAACGTATCAGTACTACGTTGTAACCATGTATTACATAGTGTTCTCCAATCACCAATCGGCAAAGCCCAGATAGGTGATCTGGAGAGGTCTGAGATTTTTGCTTTTCATGTATAATCTCGTTTAGATGTGATTTTTTAAATACCCAACTGTTTTAGTGATAATTCATATTTTATGTATGACTATGTCTAAAATCTCATAAAAAAGATTGATTATTCTTTGGATAACATTAAATAAGGAAAATATAAATACTTGATAATAATCGCCAGCTGCAAAAATTGTTGAAACGGCAGTTGAAACAGGTTCAATTTTGACGTTTAAATGGGTTTACCACAGTTTTTGCAGCTGGCGACTTTTTACTTCATTAGAGCTCAATCAACTCCACCAAACTTTTCTTTGGTTGCAGTTGGTAGAGACCATGGACGTTCGACAAACCTCTCCAGATCACCTATCTGGGCTTTGCCGATTGGTGATTGGAGAACACTGTATTACAACTACGAAAATAAAGTATGTATTTACAATGTATAAATATGAACATCATGAATGTTACAAGGATGAATGCCCTCCTCTGTACCCATAGTCAGAGTTAAAATAGATGTGAAATCCAATGCTTGCACTGCCCATCCAATTTACCCCACAACTCCAATAGAACTCAACTTCCGGCAACAGGTTTTCACAAGCCATGCATTTCTCTCCTCAACAACAATTGCTACATATGCAAAAATACTTGACAAAGTTACTTATTCACACCATGAATTTGATGTAAATTTCAAGCCACAATTTTTGTGGTTAACTAATCCAAAACCTTGTCATTTTTTATACAAATCAAACATTCTGGTATTTTAAAAACACTTGATAGATATTTAGTAAAAACTATGTCGCTAACATATAGTGTATCTGCTTGGCAAAGGACCCTACTAAGTCCTTATTTCAACCACACCAGAGGTCAAAGTCACAACCATGGTCAGGCAACCTTCGGTGGCCATAGCATTTCTCTTTGTGTGCCCACTGATTCATCAACACATTCTAGGAGACCTTTTCTGAGCCTGTTCATACTTCTCATGTTATTTTGGACATATTTTCGCTGCAAATAACTACATGCTAACCTTATACACCTACCTACAGAGAAACAACTAGAAAATGGTTAGATATAAATGAGAGATGAGTTATAGATATCTGTTTCCTTTGATCCATTTGCATTAGTATTGATATCATCTTAGACAAACATATTTTTGGAAAGTTTTACTCTACAAATTTAACTTTGGCTGTTGTGTGAAATAACTGAATATCCCTTTATAAAATAACTTGACAAAGTGATAAAGATGTTGACTATTTGTGTGATGTATCAGTGAGAAGGTCAAATCATACTATTCAACATGGCTCAGTGGGTAAGACATCTGTCTCCCATGCTAAAGGTCTGGGGTTCCATTTCCTCCAGGAACAAGTATTTTTTTTTTTTTATCTTTAATTCATGCTGAAACTGAAATCTTCATTTTTAAGTTTTATTTTCGCAACATGCACATCAGAACATATAGAATTGAAACATTTTTTTGTTTTGATAGAAATTATAAAAAAATAATGACTTCATACAATAATCAAAGGTGAAATCTTCATGTTGGTATCTTTTTAGAGCAAAATGAAAGTCAGAACAATTAAAATGTGTTTTTTTTCTTTTTTCTTGTTTTTTTTTCTTCTTCTTTTGCAAATGGAGAAAATACAAAAAATAAAATAGAATGTCTTTATCAGCAAAGAAATGGAACAATTTAAATTTTCATACAATGCCAAGTTTTCTACAGTACTGACACAGGGTGATACATGGCTAAGTGGTTAAGTTGTCTGTCTTCTATGCTAAAAGTCCAGGGTTCGAATCCTGGTTGGGAAAAGTATTATTTTCATGCTGAAGGTGAAATCTTAATATTGGGATTCTGTTTGAGTGATATGTACTTCAGAAAACATAAATTGATTTGTCTATTGCAAATGCAGAATAAAATAAAATAATAAGAATGACTTGATACCAAAAGAAAGATGAAATCTTTATGTTGGAGTTCTTATTGAGTAATTTTTATTATTTTATTTTGCAAACATAGACAATATGAATAATACTGACTTTATATACATGTGGTAAACAAATATAAAATCTTCATACCGGGGGAAATATTTGAGCAATATGAATGTCAGAACATATGAAATTGAATTTTTGCCAACATAGAAATATAATAAATAGTAACTTTATGCAGAAAACAAATATGAAATCTTCATATTCCAATTTTATTTTAGTACAGACAAAAAAAGAATTATAACATAGTTCCAATTTCAAGATTTTATCAGACTTTAAACTTCCAGTAAGTTGATCATGAGGCCAACCTTGAGCATCTTTGAATATATCCAGTGCAATGCAATAGTTCCATGTGTTTCAGCACTATCATGTGTCTCACAGGTCTGATGATATGCTTTGACATTTTCTCATGGCAAGATTGCTCACTCAACATTTAGCCTGGATCCACATTTAAAAATAAACATGGACTTTATCTATCAAAGGTGTTGTTACATTTCATCAACCATTAAAATATAACTGCAAACAATGCTCATTCTTAAATACATTCAATCAGATTGGTCTATTATATATTCCAAAACAATATTCAAGATCTTCAAAATGGAGTTGTCAATATTTGACCATATCAGTCACTGACAGGATGGAAACCAACAAGTCACATGTCACCTGCATGTGCATTTCTCTGTTGTCCAGTGAGATCAGCCAACAATGCATGTACTCATATGTGCAAAGATCACCTCTTGGAAATGGTGTCAATGCCTCCAAAATAGTGCTCTAGTTTCACAGTTGTTTAAACACTATTAACAATAAAGAATTAGAACTTCTATATTTGAAATAAGTTCAAATATTGCAATCATTATTTTAATTGTCAAATAACACCACAATTTGATTAAAGAAACATGTGTAGTAATAATGCTCAGATGTGTGTTCAGTGATTTGCCAACTATTTTTGACAGGTGAAAGTGACCACACACCCCACTAATCTGAGTACTAATCTCAGCAAGCAAGTGTTCCCAGCAGGATGGCAGCTCATATTTTTAATCTCTACTGCTGGTACCCTAACCTGAGACATTCCTCTTTTTGTCAGGTATGTTGGCTTAAGGGAAAAACACGTAATGAGTTTTTGAATTGCTCTATTGAAATATTATTGCTGATTTGACACAAAATAACATGTACTGATATTTGCCTTGTAAAGACATCTCAGGTCAATCAAGGTGAATGGAAAACAGTTCCCTGAGGACGCAAATAAAATTCAATTGTTTCATGTTATGGGATAATCATTGCACACAAGGATAAAGAAAATCTTCTGTTTTGTGAATAAGGTGTTTTCATCTGCATAAAGAAACAAACTTTCATACGTCAAACAAAAATAGATACGAAATACTGTATGGTACCTAATCATTTCTTTAAAGTAATCAGAAGTGTCCACAAAATATGGTAATTCATGAGCCATTTTTTTCATTTGAGTATACAAAGTCTAAAACGATTTTCTCTCCTTTAGTAGTGCTCAACCCATGTCCAATGAATATTTCAAATTATTTAACATTTTGAAGGACACATAAATCAGAGTGACATTTCCAGGGACGTTCCGAGTCCATCAATCTGTGATATCCCTGTGCTTCAGTGGTGATAATTTTCACCATCGTAACATTTCTGTCCATTAACTGACTTTGATAAAAGACTGAAGTGTGGGAACCTGCTTGCAGCCTTTCTTTGAGACAGGGGAGATGTCTGAATGGCCGCTCCAGGGATCATTGACAATGGGGTCAAGACACGCCTGAAATGTATTAAAGAATAACAATATATTACAATGTCTGTCAATTTAATATATCATCACGCGTTATTTCCTTAATGATAATTACCAAATCCTGGAAAGTCTTTGGTATGGACCTAGCGTGGGAGATGAAAATGTTGAATGGGGCATAGTACCCATCATATCAAATTCTGTTATTTTTATGTTGAAATATATGGAAAGCCCATTGGAAAACGGATGGAATAATGTAATCTGTTTAAATATACCTGTATGTAAATCTATGTGTATATATACCTGAATTCCGAGTGTGTCATGATGAGGAGGACCCCGCTGGAGGAACTGGTCATTATGGATATTCCAGCTCCAGAGACAAACACTGTGGCATCCAGTTGCAACCAGTGGGACAACAACCATATGATTCCAAAGGGTGCATTGCCCAGAAGAGCCACGCTAGATGTCACGGCCAGACTGCGAGCCATCTCCAGCTCACGGCGAAGCTTCCACTTGGGGATAGGCACGCTTTTTAGTTCTCCCTCATGTC
Organism: Amphiduros pacificus; assembly: GCA_949316495.1. Classification (NCBI taxonomy): domain Eukaryota; kingdom Metazoa; phylum Annelida; class Polychaeta; order Phyllodocida; family Hesionidae; genus Amphiduros; species Amphiduros pacificus. The sequence goes on from OX439000.1 coordinate 58,682,355, forward strand.
TTGACTGTCCTGGAGAGAGGGGTCGAGGTGTTTGGCGGGAAGATGTCAGGATGCTGAGGTAGCAGAATGTGATCAGCACGGCGGGCATAACCATTGAAGCAACTAATATCGCCATTGTTTTAGGAAAGCTACACGTCTGGTCAATAACACAGGGAGGCAGAGTTGTTGTGAGGTGTGGATAGGTCCAGAGTGGGACAATCATGCAGAGAGGAGCGATCCAGCAGAGAACCACTGCCACCACTGTACCACAGACCGTATGCAGCGTGCTACGCCTGTGGCATATGGCCAAGTACCTCTGGAGCCCAAGGCCGATATGATGCAGTATGGAACAGCTGAACAGGTAAGGAGTTACCGCAGTCAACCAGTACCTCACAACCAAGGCTTGAGGCCAGCACGGCTTGAAGAGATTTGTTACCGTGAGCGTACCCACCAACAAGCCATGCAATACATTGTGAACGGCTAAGCTACACAGCATCAAATTCCCCACTTCTCTCAGTCGCAGTGAAGATCTGAGGACTTTGAAGACAGACAAACTTCCAAACAGAGCCAAGACGATTGTAACTGCGATGAAGGTGATCCCAACGATACGTGATACTGGAGAGAGATCTTCCTCAAAGTTAATGCGTATGTCATCCTCCTGAATATTCGCCGTTCTCCACATTTGTATGATCTTTTCGTGACAAAAATGTCCAAAAGTCGACATATTGACTCATGCCAACCTGAGGCCCACTGACCTCTCCCGACTAAGGTTTGATGGATCAGATTGTGAGTGTCTACTAGGTACATTGTATGATGCCTGATGATGAGTACGTCATCAGCATATATATATATAAACATGAATAATTACGCTAATAAATCAGCTCAGTGTTATGGGATACAAACCTTGCCATGTGGTAATTTTCCTGGAATTAGGTTACAAACATAATCTTGATTAATATTTCAATCTAACCAAACCAGGCCGTTTTTTTTTCCATTAAGAATATATCTCAACCTGATCAACATTAAAATGTATTTAATTCAAAATATAAGGTTATCATTGGCATATCGGGTTCCTAAGAACATTACTTTATCACTTTCCGTGCCATTTACAGGAGAATATCCAAAGCCAGTTCACACATTCACAACGTTTCACACAATTTGCCACGATAAGTCTGACCCTCTTCTTGGACATAATATGAAGACCTCACTTGTTGCATAGTGGGGGGGGGGGGGGTGTCTGGATCTGAACGTGCCTTGTCTCAGCATGTGGTCATGAAGCTATCGTACATGTTTTGCCAGAAACCGCTACTCGGGGATCAGTGTCCACTTACCAAGAAGATCCACGACATTCAGCCTCGTGACTGCCACTTATATAGACCCCAGCTCACTTAGCCAGCGAGTAGATCACATATTCCCTGCACATGTCCCCGTAGGCACAATTCATATGTAACAGTATATACAATTTTGTAAAAGATTGTGTAAGTGTGACTGGCGCTTTAATGGTACCTTGGAATCTTTGCTGACATGGTAATAAATGCCAATGACAAATCGACAAATTGACAATGACAATATAGCCAGGACAAAATGTTAATGACAACATGGCAATGACGCTTTGACTGTGAATTTCGTGTGTAAAAAAAGCAAAAATGGCTATGACTAAATGGTTTCAATCAAGTTCAAATTTGTACCGAGAGAGGTGATCAATTTAATACACAGTAAATGTTCATATCTGTTCTTGTAAGATCATCATTCTGAGTGTTAAAGATAAGATTGTTATAATTGGACAGGTTATTCTCGAAGTTTACTTCGAGTTAATCTTAAATAATGCAGGCAGAAAACATAATCTGAAGTTAACGCCGAGTTAGTCTAACGAAAATAATGCATGCAGAGAAACATATTTTTAACAGGACGTTTATACAATGCTGCAACGGGGTGCAATATGGAAAACATAACCCCATGGGTTGATAGCTCTGCTGACTTGAATGAAAACACATGAACTGAGATTAAGTACAACAAGCAACCAGGTTATGATTTTCCATACAAGATCCCAAAGTAGGCAAGATGTTGTATTTTCTGAGGTCTAATTCTATCTATTTTCCATTAGACTCAGTTCTTTTTCCATTTTGTCATGATTTAAAAAAAAATCTAATAGCTATCACTAAGTTGTCAAGGAGGCTGCCATTTTGAATAACATAGCCAATGAGAATCAAGATAACAAGTTGGGGCCAAATTTGAAATGTAACATGCATTTTGATTGGTCAAAATCATCATCTGCTCAAGTCTGCTCCACTTTTAATGGTTGTGAGATTTTGCATGCACACAAATTTTGAATTCAAGTTCAATGTGTCAAGGACAAAGGTCACATGACTAAGAAAGTATTACGAGGCAGGGCTATGACCTAAGACATTCCTGTATACCGAGTTTTAATTTCTTCTTATAAGTGGTTGCTGAGATATGCTCCTTACAAAATTTGTGACATCAAGGTCACTGCACTAAGGTCAATGGTGACATCAGTAAGAATTTAAGGAATCTGAATCTTCAACTCTCTATCTACCTCTGTATTAAATATGAAACAAATATTACTGGCAGTTTTGGAGGAGAAGATTTTTAAACATAGTGTTAGTATATAACAGATATGAAGTGTTTTTTATTCACTTCTGATGGTTGTGATGTGGCATGTTCACAAATTTTGAATTCAAGGTCAATGTGTCAAGGTCAAAGGTCACATGACTAAATTGTATGACAAGGCACAGCTTTAACATATGACATTTCTGCATACCAAGTTTAATATCCTGTAATAAGTGGTTGCTGGGATATGCTCAGTACAAAATTTGCGACCTCAAGGTCACTGCACTAAGGTCAATGGTGACATCACTAAGATTTGAAGGAATCTGAATCTTCAACTATATATCTACCTCTATATAAAATATGAAAGATGTAGTACTGGTAGTTTTGGAGAAGAAGATTTTTAAAGAAATGTTGACAGACGGACGGACAGAGGGACAGACAGACGGACAGACATTTTCCCCCTCCTAAAGCTCTGCGAGCTAAAGTCTCAGCAGAGCTAAAAAGGAAATATTTACACAGGGGTTCTATTTGAGCAACATGAATGTCAGGACATGCCTTTTTTACAAACTTTAATAAATATAACAAATAATGACTTTATACCCAAAAGAGAAGATTAAATCTTCTTCATATTAGAGTTCTTGTTTGTTTGTTTGGTGTTTTATATAACTTTAAACATTATTCAGTCATTTCATGATGAGACCTACTTGTAGTGTTACCCACTAATGGAGAGTATCCGTCGTTGGGGGACGTGGACGGGGGATCAATACTCTACCAAATAGATAGATACTCTAACCTGTTCTACTCTACCGTACTGTACTGTACTGTTAACCATAGCTCGCTGACTCGCTGGCTGTGAGTTTGGGCACGGATCCTAGCTATCATGTCATACCCTCATATGAATGACGGGAAATAAGGACTGCAGACACAGGATATACACAGTGTAATAGTTACCTTTATTCAGTGCTGTAATCCCTGCTTGTCTGGCTAGGCCGGCATGGCAATGAGCGAGGCATATGAACTACCAACTTTGCATGATACTTATGAAACCCTGACTATGTGCTAAACACCCAAGTCTATAGAGTCACGATACTGATAGCCGTGGATCTTCGGCGGCAAGTGGTCGTTGATCTCCTTGTTGGCTCGTCTGAAACTTGGAACTTCTATCTGCTAGCTACTGCCCCCGATCCACGGTTGCGCATCTCTTTTAAGGGGCCACTCCGCGTCATCCGTGGGGGGTTGCCTACGTGGCTTCCTCACGCGTCATCAGATGGACTCGTCCTGCCTGCGTATCTAACTTCGGCTCGTCCGTCTTACACGTGACTTCACAGAGTGGTGGTTATGGTGACTCATCAACCATCAATACCGTGCGTTATTGTCTATGAATGTTTATATATTTCTGAGAGTCTCTGGGTGTGTATTCCATATCCTACACTCGGCCCTCCTTCGACTAAACACGTCCTCGTGTTTGAAACGGGAGTACCAACTTATAATTTAAAAACAAAATCTCATATAGAGAACACCTACTTAAGATTTATTTAAATTGCCAATCGCTCATGCCAAAGTCCAACCTAATCCAGACGTACAAAACTATATAAGGTACATCATTAAACCATCGTAATGAATGTAGTGTACATCGAGATAAAAATTACTACGCCCAAGTATATCAGGTCTACGCACGAAATTAAGGATACACAGTTATATTATAGGACACGGTACAGACGTCATCAAGATTACAACGTCCATAAAAAAAACCCATTAACCAAGATATAAAGAACATCAAAGGTACAACATCTATGAAAGCAATTAAACACCATATAAAGTTTCAACATCTATGATGAAATATCTATTTAGGCGTGAAGTACATGTGATTATGTAAAAGGAAGTACGTGTGATTACGTAGAAATTATTTAATAATTAAATAAACTGCACATGAGGTTACATTCACAAAGTAGTTGAATAAAGAGGGTCTCCACACACGATTTGCACATATACAGTAGAATATAGGCAGTTTAAGTATAATGTAAGCACAGAGAATTATATAATCAAAAATATCATATCAACACGTAACTACGAAATGTTAAGAGTAGGCTGGCACATTAAGAATCCACTTACTCCGGATGCAACCGAGAAAACAAGCATTCAAGCACAGGATGGAGTGATGTACCATCCTGCAGACGTCTGTGCCATTTAATCTTGCACATGCCCCCCCAGCACCCGGCAGACTGTGAAGCCGGCCTATTCTTACTTCCCGGCTGGCTCCCAGTGCAAATGTGACTGAGGCATTGGCAAGCTCTGTCCATTAGCAAAGCATTTTTAAAATTTGATAACTTTACCTTATGACCTCTACAAATATTTCTTTGATGCAGTTAAAAATTGTGTTCCAAGAGAAATAAGAAAAAACCGGTGATTGGGTGGTGGAACACCCTCTGAATAATGTAATTCTCTAGGAAATTGAGAAATTCTGCGCCCCCTGTTGTTAAATTGCTCATAATATTTACATAGAACTACAAGGCATTGTCACACCCCATTGAGCACATGATTGTAGTATTCTATGGGCCACTATTCATTTCCATTATTCCCTCCATTGGGTCACAGGCTTTTCTGATTTTTGTACAAGTGATCTCAGATTTGGGCAGAAATATTAATTAAGGTAAGGCTAGGTTACATTTTGAAACACTGAATTTAAGGGTTGGATGGCATAGATCAGAAATATCCACACTTCAAGGTCCTAAAAGTAAAATTGATAACCATATACATGGACTAAAAATGATCTCATCCAAGGTTGTGATTTAAGCTTTCATCCCTTTAGTTGTATATGAGTGAAGGGAGAATTGACATTGCATTATTCACACAATAGTGCCAAGGCCCATGGCCTCATGGAATGAGTTTAAAATAAAAAACAAATTAGCTCCAACCAAGACATCTTTTAAAAGGCAATTGTTAAAACAGTATGAATGTATTGCATTACCAATTGTGAAGAACGTACCCGGAAACTTAAGGTTACATTTATGCAAATTAGAATGTGATTCAGTAATTTAAATTATGATTTATTTAAGAAAGGTTGTGTAAATGAAGATCTATGCTCATGTGGTATTGAAAAGGAAGGTGCAAAACATTTCTTTCTAAGATGTAATAAATATATCACTGTTAGAAATACACTCATCGGTAAGTTTAGAATTATGGTCTTACTGCTACATTGCTCAATATGTTATATAGAACCTAAGAACTTAAGTTCTGATGAAAGTCAAGATGCACTGTGCAATGGATTTCATAAAAGATTCAAAACGATTCTAGGTAGTATATTAGTACCAAATAAGTATGACATAGTGTCTTTTTGTATAATGTTTTGTTGCAATTGAAACTTTGTTCCATGAGCCTTAGCCATGACCTTGGCATGGTGATAAGCAATAATCTAAAGGCAAATAAATGTATGTTTAAACCAAAATGGAAATGTCAAAATGGAAATGTCAAAATGGAAATGTCAAAATGGCAAGAAACAAATCCTATTAGGCTTCTTGAATGTTAATACGGCAAATGATTGAATGACAGGTGCAATTTTGATGTTTGGTGCTCATTCATTTGACATACAATCCAAGATATGCTAATATCTTGACTTGCATGATTATCCTGTATATTTGATTATTTGAGATATCGTATATTTCTGAATGTTGAATATATCATATATCAAAATTATGGGAGATTGCATTTCTTACAATAAGCCAGGTTTTGATCTGTTAAATAATAAAGGTTTGTTAAATCATTCCTGAATGATATTCTTAGTGGAGGTTAGAGTTTAACCGGAGTTAGAGGAGACCTGGAGCTGCCACCTCTGACCGCGCCCTGCCATGAGGGCATGCGGGTATGAGCATGCTCTCAGGGTGTCACTTCCAGGTTCCCGCCTTCCTACCGGGAGGGTTCAGTCAGTTTGGTCTGTTTCTTCATGGTGTGAAGACGTGTGATGGAACACCTTAACTTGTGATAATCGCTAAGACTTTTTACTGTGAATTTACTGTGGATAATTTTATGGATTTTATTAATATGGATTTTAACTTTCACGCTTTTAACCTACACCACGCCTTTTAACCTACCAGGTATGAACTTTTTATGTAACTTTTATGCACCTACCTGTCTAATTACCAGTCGGGAGTCACCCCGACAGTCAGTACCGGTTGGGAGTCGCCCCGACAGTTGGTCCCCGGTCGGGGGTCGCCCTGACAGATCAAGTCATGACATCCAAAACATGCACACACTGTGGCCGTCCCATCACCGGGCACCCAGGTCCGTATGGCAAGAAAAAGTGCATCAACCAACCTCTGTGGATCGTAGAGGCCCAGCAGGCCCTGGACCTGGACCTCACCCCCGAGCATCCTTAAAAGCTCCCCTCACCTCCCGAGGCTGGTGAGAGGGAGTCAACCAGGATGGAGGGGGAGATCCACCCGATGTACCGCCAACTGGCCATGGGAGTCCAGGTGGCCAGCTCACCGCTACCTACACCAGCATCTGCATGCTTACCTGCACCATCAACCAAGAAGTCCAAGCTGCAATAATCGCCGCCACGAGGGACCAGATGGCCACCATGCAGGTTCAGCTCCAAGCAGTGATCACAACGCAGGCAGCCATGTGTAAGACCCAGGGTGCACACACCCCCCAGAGATTCCCCAGGGCTCAACCACAGACCAACTGAGGCAACTCAGGGAGCAACCAACAAGTGCCAAACCACCGGTCCACATCAGGCAATAACCACTTATTTACCGATACGTTAGTAATGGACGGGGACCACCAGCCAGGCGACATCAGCAACCATCCAGGCGACCCTCCAGGGGTATTGAACGATGCTTACTTTGCCCCAGCTGGGGATTATGTGGAGGTAGGGGGCATTATGCCTGACCTAGGATGGAATATTCTGGGCTTACGGAACACGGAGGGCCTCACGGACCTCAAGAAGCTGTGTCCAGTAGCTAATATCTCGGAGAAGACCCTCAGGCCAGCCCTGAGGGGCGAATATGTTCAATTAGACGAATTTCTTTCCAACCTTAATATCCAATCAGAAGAGCAGGGCGCTATGCATACGTACCTGGATAGTGAAGGTACCCTGTGGTACAAATCTAAGAGGCAGAAACGTCGTATAACGGACATCCAAACTTGGAACGAAGCCTGGAGGGCATATGAACGACTAATGGTCAAGGTTCATTGCTGCCAGTTGTATGAACATATGAGTGAGTACAGCCTTCGTGTCTTAGATTTTTCTCAAAGATTTACCTGGACGGCCCTCACAGCCCTGGACGTTAAGCATCGTATTGGAATGTCAGGGAGGCATGTGAGGTTTGCTGATATACACCTCGATAACCTCACTTCCACCCTGGATGCGACAGCCATAAGATTCGGGGTTCCCAGGTGCCCACGCTGCTGGTCTTATGACCATTTCTCTCCATCTGAGTGCCCTTTTCTCTACACCATGCTGATCCAGGGCCCAGCAGGCTCGGCGTTTAGGGCCCAAAAGAAGACGTATGCAACGACTTCTGGTGGAGAGATCTGCAATAACTGGAACTCCCAACTTCAAGAGAATCCACCAATGTAAGGAATGCAGGGGCCCACTGCCCTATGACCTCTGCATTAGGCAAGGGAGATGCAACCAACCCCTGCCAGGGTCCCCTCAGCAACCCACAGGCCAGCACGTTCCCGGCCAGGGCATCGGCCAGAGCACAGGAACTCCCTCAAGGTTTGGCTAGATGTAGCAAATTTTGGAGAACATCTCTCCTCAACCTCCCTGATAGGGACCTTGATAGGGACTTATATCAATCTGCAAGGGATGGCGTACGGATTGGATTCACCGGCCATCCTATCAACCCAATAATGAAGAACTGGCGTTCATCCCTCGAACACGGAGAGGAGGTAGAAAAGTTCATAATGCCTAATATAGCATCACGCAGGGTAGTAGGACCCTACAGCGGGGGGACCTCCCCACGGGCTACCGTGCCTCCCCCCTAGGGGCCTTCACCAAGAAGTCGTCTAACAAGACTCGGATCATACATGATCTTTCTTGGCCTGCTACGCTGGCTGTCAACGATGGTATCGACTCCTCTCAGTGTTCTCTTAGTTACGTGAACGTATATGATGCCGTCACTTTTATAGACACATATAAGGAACTTCGTGGTCTGCTAAATGCGACTTTTCGTCCACATTTCAGTCCGTTTACATCCACCCGGACGATCAACCACTATTAGGATTTACCTGGGACAATAAATATTACTATATGGCCGTATTACCTTTCGGGAACATATCGGCCCCAAAATTGTTCAATAATTTTGCCGATGGACTTCGATGACATCATCACATTTGGGGAATCCCCCCAAGCCTGCAAGAGAAGTTTAGACATCATTTTGGAAACTAGCGAAAATGCCGGTTTCTCGATCCAGCCATCAAAGACAGTCTTACCTACCCAGTGTATCGCGTTCCTCGGGATCCAGATTGACATTCTTAACAGATCATTAGCAATGGGGCCTGACCGTTTGAAAGAAATACAAACACTTACCCAGAATTGGTTGACAAAATCACGTTGCACCAAACGGGAGTTATTATCTTTTATCGGCAAATTAATGTTTTGTGCCAAAGTCGTCAGCCAAGGCGTAACCTTCACCAGAAGATTAATTCACCTGTCCAAGAAGTTAAGAAAACTACACCATACCTGCAGGATATCCCCTCAGACCAAGGCGGACATCCGTTGGTGGTTCCGGTCCATCTCCAGTCACAACAGAATAGCCATGTTTCCGAAGGAATTCGACGTTCTTACCGCTGATCTTCTCTTCACCAATGCGTCGGACATAGCGTGTGGCGTCATGTTACACAATTCGTGGATATTAATACAGTTTTCAGGACCTTATCGTTGGATGTTTAATATGACAATCGCCTGGAAAGAATTATACGCAGCGGTTCTAGCCCTGGCCACCTAGCCCTAGGCTCCAGGGCCACCAAGTCATCATGAATATCGATAACCAGGCTATATGCTACTGTGTGAATGCAGGCAAATCGAAGGATCCAAAAATAATGGGTCTAATAAGAGTTTTATACTATTTCATTTCATCTAATAAGATTGACTTCAAAGCAATACTCCAATTTGTTTTAATCTCTTAGTCAGAATGTGTTCGTTGCTCAACGACTCCCTCGATGACCTAGTTTTCAAGTGTGCTCTCACGCTTGGCTTCTTCACCTGCCTGCATGGTAGTGAGTACTGTTCAGTTTCTAACACTTCTAACCGACTCGTTTCACATCCTCCAATGGTTAGTGACGTGACCTTCGGTTCTCACCAAGGCCTTCTGTACTTCTCTTTAAGGATACATAAATCCAAGACGTCCAAATTCGATTTTACGAAATTCGTTGGCTGCAGCCGTTCTCCGACCTGTTCTCACTGCTATTTAAATCGCCTTCTCCTCGCACGCGCCACGCGTCACGGCACTAGCCTGCCCCCTACCGCTCATTTGCTTGCACTTCAGGACAATCGTCCGCTCACCAAACTCGCCCTTAGTCATAACCCGACTCAGGCTCGAACCTGGTGCCTACTCCTCTCACTCTCTTCGCGCGGGTAGTGCTACCTAATCGGCTTCCAATCGTTTCTCAACGGAGGAAATTCAAGCATTGGGCAATTGGCTTTTTTAATGTTATCTACAGTATATTCGACAACCTCCACTAACTCACATTCATTTTGCTACCAAACCTTAACTAACTCTTACTCCATTCACTCTTTCATACTTCATCCTCATGGGCTTCACCTATGTACCTCGTACCTAGCTGATAGGGCTTGCCATGATGATACCATACTTATGTTTAGCTCTTTGAACATTAAATAATTATATGTACTGGGTTAGTTATTGGTTATTAGTTATGGGTATGAGATTATATAATTATTAGTAATGTTAAGTGTGTTCTAGTGTGTGCTCTAGTGTGTGTTCTAGTGTGACTTGTACCGCTTTTCTTGAATAAAGCTCTACCTCTACCAGGCGAGCATTTGGTCTTCCTCTAAGTGGAGGTTAGAGTTAACTTAGTTTAACCGGAGTTAGAGGAGACCTGGACCTGCCACCTCTTACCGCGCCCTGCCATGAGGGCATGCGGGTATGAGCGTGCTCTCAGGGTGTCACCTCCAGGTTCCCCCCTTCCTACTGGGAGGGTCCGGTCAGTTTGGTCTGTTTCTTCATCCCCCCTTCCCGCCCATCGGCTCGGTCCCTAATATTAGGGCAAGATTAGGGCTTGCCATGATGATGCCATTGATAGTATGCTTAGCTCTTTGAACATTAAATAATTATATGTACTGGGTGAGTTATTGGTTATTAGTTATGGGTATAAGATTATGTAATAGTAATGTTAAGTGTGTTCTAGTGTGTGTTCTAGTGTGTGTTCTAGTGTGACTTGTACCACTTTACTTGAATAAAGCTCTACCTCCACTTAAGGCGAGCGTTTGGTCTTCCTCTAAGCCTCTTTATCCATATAATTGTAGGTATTGCCAGCAGATCTAAACAATTGCATTTAACCCTGCTGAAACCACCTGATCTCCACAGATAGACAAAATTTTAAGAACGCTAAGCCCTGTACACAAATCTCTATGTACACGATGTCCATGAAACGTTATCAAACAAAATTGATTGTGAACTTTCTTGCTTGCATTTAAGTGGCAAGCATCTGAGTGCCCTTTTCTCTACACCATGCTGATCCAGGGCCCAGCAGGCTCGGCGTTTAGGGCCCAAAAGAAGACGTATGCAACGACTTCTGGTGGAGAGATCTGCAATAACTGGAACTCCCAACTTCAAGAGAATCCACCAATGTAAGGAATGCAGGTGCCCACTGCCCTATGACCTCTGCATTAGGCAAGGGAGATGCAACCAACCCCTGCCAGGGTCCCCTCAGCAACCCACAGGCCAGCACGTTCCCGGCCAGGGCATCGGCCAGAGCACAGGAACTCCCTCAAGGTTTGGCTAGATGTAGCAAATTTTGGAGAACATCTCTCCTCAACCTCCCTGATAGGGACCTTGATAGGGACTTATATCAATCTGCAAGGGATGGCGTACGGATTGGATTCACCGGCCATCCTATCAACCCAATAATGAAGAACTGGCGTTCATCCCTCGAACACGGAGAGGAGGTAGAAAAGTTCATAATGCCTAATATAGCATCACGCAGGGTAGTAGGACCCTACAGCGGGGGGACCTCCCCACGGGCTACCGTGCCTCCCCCCTAGGGGCCTTCACCAAGAAGTCGTCTAACAAGACTCGGATCATACATGATCTTTCTTGGCCTGCTACGCTGGCTGTCAACGATGGTATCGACTCCTCTCAGTGTTCTCTTAGTTACGTGAACGTATATGATGCCGTCACTTTTATAGACACATATAAGGAACTTAGTGGTCTGCTAAATGCGACTTTTCGTCCACATTTCAGTCCGTTTACATCCACCCGGACGATCAACCACTATTAGGATTTACCTGGGACAATAAATATTACTATATGGCCGTATTACCTTTCGGGAACATATCGGCCCCAAAATTGTTCAATAATTTTGCCGATGGACTTCGATGACATCATCACATTTGGGGAATCCCCCCAAGCCTGCAAGAGAAGTTTAGACATCATTTTGGAAACTAGCGAAAATGCCGGTTTCTCGATCCAGCCATCAAAGACAGTCTTACCTACCCAGTGTATCGCGTTCCTTGGGATCCAGATTGACATTCTTAACAGAACATTAGCAATGGGGCCTGACCGTTTGAAAGAAATACAAACACTTACCCAGAATTGGTTGACAAAATCACGTTGCACCAAACGGGAGTTATTATCTTTTATCGGCAAATTAATGTTTTGTGCCAAAGTCGTCAGCCAAGGCGTAACCTTCACCAGAAGATTAATTCACCTGTCCAAGAAGTTAAGAAAACTACACCATACCTGCAGGATATCCCCTCAGACCAAGGCGGACATCCGTTGGTGGTTCCGGTCCATCTCCAGTCACAACAGAATAGCCATGTTTCCGAAGGAATTCGACGTTCTTACCGCTGATCTTCTCTTCACCAATGCGTCGGACATAGCGTGTGGCGTCATGTTACACAATTCGTGGATATTAATACAGTTTTCAGGACCTTATCGTTGGATGTTTAATATGACAATCGCCTGGAAAGAATTATACGCAGCGGTTCTAGCCCTGGCCACCTAGCCCTAGGCTCCAGGGCCACCAAGTCATCATGAATATCGATAACCAGGTTATATGCTACTGTGTGAATGCAGGCAAATCGAAGGATCCAAAAATAATGGGTCTAATAAGAGTTTTATACTATTTCATTTCATCTAATAAGATTGACTTCAAAGCAATACTCCAATTTGTTTTAATCTCTTAGTCAGAATGTGTTCGTTGCTCACTTGACAAAAGAGATGTTCCAAAAGCATGACGCACAACAAAGTTGCACTCTCCTCGTAAAAAGGCTTTCCTAAAATCAAGGAGGAGCACGTCAACATTGCCCCTCATTTCTGGCCTTGGGTACATCCTGTAAGGTTGTGATTAACTTTGTTTAGGAACTAGATCTAACCAAACAGTGTGTAAGAAACACAATAAAGTCACGCGTGGCAAAGCATGAAAATGAAATAAAAAAACCTTTTTACCAGCCTAGTTCATGTTTAGATGTTGTTTACTCCCCACCAAAGTTGGAAATGTGGCAAGTGCTAAGGGTAACTGTGCTGAAAGAAAAAGAACTAGGATGAATCTAGTTTGAATGCTGGTGTAGGTGGTCCCTGTATCCCTAAAGTTATCCATATTGATGAATATGATGAGCCCACTCAAGGTGATGAAACTGGTCAAAATTACAAGATGGAAAATGGTGAAGGATCAAAATCCATAAATGATATAAATCCATATAATTATAAAAAAGATGGGGACCTTGGTCCTGTGGGGGGCAGAGATGACCGGAGAGATAAACATGATCATGACAGTGACCATAGGAGGCAATGGTGAAACAAGTGGCAGACATGATGGAGACATTGGTGACGTTGGAAGCAGTGATCATATAAGTGATGGGCACGGTGGCAGATCTGTATCCAGTCAAAATAAAACTCCACTCATCAAGCACAGAACCCAAAACCTTGCTTATAATGAACAATGATGAAGCAAATGAATAAAATGTAAATATGATAGTAATGGTGGCTTTCAGTCACCCAGAGATGAGGGAAGAAAACATAACAGAGACAATGCCATGGTGGTCTTAAAACTGCTTCCAGTGATAATAAACCGAGAACAATTGAAATGTTTGTTCATGAACTGGATAAAGATACCAAAATATTAAGAAGCATTTTAGAGCTAATAAAATAACAATGCATGGTCTAGAATGCAAAACCGATGACTCATATGATCCTACCGGTTTGAAATAAATGCAAAAGATGCCCGTAGTAAGAAATGATGAACTGTGGTTGTGTGTTGGTTGTAGAAAGTGGAGAATTCGAATACAGAATGATAACAATGGAGAACAACAGCAATGAGTAATTACTAGCATAACATTTAACTGTGAAGGTCTCATCAGAAACAAAAACTTTATTTTTAACTTACTGAATGATGAATGTTCTGATTTCATATGTGCTCAAGAGATAGTGGAGGTTTTGTTGGAAAGTGGTATTTACAAATTAAAATTATGTGATAAATATATACTAATAACTGGCTCTGGTTGTGATAGCAGTGATGGTATTGTACAGGGGCATCTACCAGGGGGCTCTGTCATTTATTATTATAAGAGGCTGACTCAACTGGTCACACCAATTAGGACTGAGAACGGAAAACTGCATGCCATCAGTTTAAAGCTGAATGATATTGTCCTACCTGTAGTGTGTGTATACATGCCATGTGACCGTAGTAGTTGGAGTGAGGAAAACCCTGACTCTTTAGATACTTTAAATGCTGTTGTTATGATTACTGAGAAATGTAACTATGATGCCATCTTATACTGTGGAAACTGGAAGACTAGTCTTAATGATGTCCAAACAAAGTGTCTTAATAACTGAAAATGAATATGATAATTCTGATATTGATGATACACATATAAGTGTTGAACTCAATCATAAATGAATAATATATTGTATCAAAGTTATTCTTTTAACCCGAAAGCAAACATAGATATTCATTTTATGTCACACGTTGGATTAGTATAAGAATGACCCTTGATTTAATTTATGAAAATTATGTGTTTAGCTACTGGTAGGATTATAAGATAATCACCACAAGCAAAACTGAACCATACATACACACCTTGAGATTGCCGTTTCAATATTTTTCATTCTGAAATGGGTGTTGACAAATAGTGCCACCTATCGTCATTATCGTGATAGTGACCTCTGGTAAGAATTAATATTTGGCCTGACTTGTGTTTATTATTCCATCGTGTTTCATCATCTAAATGTGAAAAATATCATTTTACTCGTTCTTATTCATTAAACCTAATCTGTTTCATAGTATGACTTGTGTTAGCAAAACAGATAGATTCAGATACAGATTCTGATATTGAAGCACGATCATGGGTTTGTGCAGTGTTCAGGCTGGCAGATCTCTCAAATCGATTCTGATGGACTTTGTTGAACTGTCACCCTCATTCATCATTCATAATAAACATTCATAATGTTATTAGCATATTATCACTCATATTTATTAACACAGTAATATTAATTTATAATTCTTGTCTTAAACTAATTCTTCATACAATTAACTATTAAGTTTTATTCTTAAAGATAAAACTTATTAATGAATGAAAAATAAGTCATTAATTTAGTTATTTACCACAATCCTTACTGTTTGGAATGTGTTTGGGAGTCTTGAAATGTATTGGCTTGACAATCTCTGCTCCCCTACCAACCTGACCCAAATAAAGTCCCAGATTCCAACAGCAGCCAGTATTAGTCCCTCAAGGATGTAAACCTTGAGTTCACAGCAGATTATTTGCAAGGATTATAATTATTTATCTCAGAATTTAGTTATGTCAGGCAATCTAGTGGTCTCGGAGAGGCTTATAAAACCCCCTTGCAGCAGAGGAATCCTGGAAGCTGTTCACACTTTAATTTTGTATTGAAAAAGTTTGTATTGAAAAACTTTCTTTATATCCTTGTCTTCGTACTCTCTTCAAACATAGCAGAGCGTGGTTCTGACCAGTCATCTCAGCTAATGTTGACTGAGTGGTTAGTTGCAAGTAAAATTCTTCTTTGAAATCACTTACTAATAACTATGATTCCCGAAAATGAGCTGCAGTCTGCACTTACACATGTCACTTCTATTTTACAACGTGATAGATCTGACCTTGAATTAGATATAAAACCTATTTCCTTGTACTATAACACAGGTACTGTTGCAAGCATATACAGTTGTACTACATATATATATATATAGCTATATCTATACACATTCATTCAAAAGGTGGTCTAGATCTTTTTACAATTCATCAAGTTACTAGTTTGACTGTGCCAATAACAAATGGTGAATCAAATCATAATGGTTCAGTGACTTAAATTGATGATTTGTCGGATTACTTTGGTATCACTAGATACCATAAATATACTGTTGATTTTTCCACTCGGACATGGCTGAATTGTGAGGGTTATACTGGGCCTGTCCAATTGCATATCCTTGGCTTACTCTCTTGCATGGACTACTTGTGCCAGAACAACCATGATCATATGGTATCCTGCACTGTTCGTCTGCAACCAAAAGGTCCAACAATGGTAAAATTCCAAAATTATGCTTTTATTGGATCTCATTGTAAATATTTACTTCTGCAGTCTATCTACTGTTATATCACGTTTCAAACCTTATCCTATATGTCTAAATGAATTATCATGTGGATGCACTCTCATAATATGTATCGCTCTCATAATATTTATCAAAATCACCTGTTCTGAGTCAACGATGGCATGTTCCCGTTTTTCTGACTGGCAGGAGCTAACCAATACAGCACAATAGTGGTATACACAAACAATTCACACTCAGGAACAACTGGGTAATGAGTGGAAAGGGAGAAAAGGTCATGATTGGTGACAATCTTGGGAAAAACCTGAGGTCAAGGAACAAGTAAAATTGACAAAAGTATGGAGAGCCAACAACATTGGGGAGCCAACATTTGGGGAGGTTAGAAAAGTTAGAAACAATGGACTCTTAGTTTAGGAGCAGGCTTCATGATATATCTACCCAAATGAAAAACTCACAACAAAACAGTGGATACCAAAATAGCCGAAGTGTGAAATGACATACAATTTGACCTCGCAGCCATCCAAAATCAAATGATTAAAGTGAATGGCAAGCTTACAGCTGTTGATGGAAAGTTATATGGTAAAGACTTTGAGGTAGAAAAACTGTTCTTATGTATATCTTTCAAGATCCCAGGGAGACTGAGCCTCAGTATTTGACCACTACAGACAACATGTTGTCAGTGGGTATGGAGTTACCAGGCATTGAGGTAGTGAGGGTGAAGAGATGTACTGGAACACTGGGCCAGTCAAGGTTGAACTAAAAACAGAGACAATCAAAGTGGAAGTTCTCAAGGCCAAGCGTAAGATGGAGGACAAAAGGGAATACAGTCATATCTTTACGAAAACATCTAAATCACGTGAATGTAGGCTCTTAGGGCTTAATACGGAAACATGACAAATAGAAAACATGTATCAAATAGACATTAGGGGTCATCTCGCTTGTTTACGAGATACATAGTGGGCCATTTCAAGGGTTTTCTTAATTCTATGTAAAATACAGCTCAGTCACACAAAACAATTTAATTTAGTTCTTGTGCTGTTTATATACTTGATAAGACACGAGGGAAAAAGATCGGGTGATCCTTCCCTCCTCAGGTGCACTCACTCTTGCTGGTATCCATTTAAAGTCTAAAATATATGTTAATATCGATGAAACATATATGAAATTCATAACTTCAGTATTAAATTCGCTGAGAATGGTAAATATTTAGATATGTATGCCAAGAAGCCTGTGTGGGCTATTTAACCAATTAGGCATTTGAATATTTCAAACATATACATGTATTTATTAAATACTGGAATGGTGAACCGATTCATTAGCGATGTAATGTAAACTGTTCAGGTATTGATTAGAATAGTTTTGGACAATAACATACCCATTTATTATACTAACTAATAATTGCTGTCAATGTTCTTCAATGATAATTCAAATCATGTTGAATTCTGTTAAGTTTCCTATGGGGAATTCCTTCTGGTGTGCCAAATGACAACAATTTGAAGAAAAAAAATCAATTGGAATGGCGGTTATTATTAAGTTAACTGTCATTAAACAGCGAAATCCATTATGTGCCATTGCTCAAATAAGTTATAAATTGCTGGATCTGTTGGACAACAGATATTAGAGGTTACCATAATAGATTAAATGAAAGAAGATATTGAAATAAATGATATGATTTAAAATCCGTATTTTATCATTTTACCATTTTAATTATGACACTATCATAACAGAGATAACGATGCCCTCTTTAAAGAGGAAAATTATGATCCCTCAATAATCACATGATCAGTGATGAATTAAATGCCAATCTTCTTCTATTTTTCTTCTTCAATTAATCATATTCATCCTTTTGCAACTCCTCGTGAATCCGTGCTTGTGATGAATGTGATGATTATCACTCATCGCTTAGCATGAAACTGAGGACATAAGGTGATCTTTTATTAAAGCATTCATGAAACCTGGAAGGTTCCAGGCGATTTTACAGTGGTTTAAGGTATCTGAAAACAATATATGATCTTAAAATTGACATACATACAGGCTATCTGTCTGAAATCAACAAAAGAACATCTGCCCTGAAAATTATGATTTTTTGTGACCACCAAGTACTGCCAGTACTAAACAGGAAGTGTGTTGTGTGACCTTGACCTTTGAACTGTCAGGGGGCTCCGTAAGTCACAAGAGGTGTTGTTTACCAATTGTCAAAATTTAATGTCAATATTTAAGGCCAAACCAGTGATCAAAGGGTTTAATGTTACTTTTTCAATATCACGGCTTTTAAGTTAAGGGGGATTCCATGCAGCCTTTGAGTCATGTCTTCCCTTTCTGACAGAAAGGTTTTCACATGCATAAGATACTTTTCAAATAAATAGTATACTTTTCCCATAAATGATATATCTTTCACAACCATAAGATATTTGTCACAACTATAAAATATTTGTCACAACCGTGAGTTATTTCATTGATTCAAATAATATTAAAATAATCTTATGTTGTTCTGAAGTACACTCCTTGGCAATAAATTGATAAATTGTACAAAACATCTCCACCCTGTTTCCCAAGCTGGACAGGTGCCCAACTGGTAACTCATTAGGTGTTTACACAAGATCACAGACCAGCTAAACAAAGCTTGTTGACAAAGTGTTCAATTGCTGGTGTAGGTTTTAGCAGACAACTTATCAACTTGCAAGTGCCACAGAAAGTTGCTAACAGGGAATATTTCGGGTACTACTACATAAGAGCACTGTTTAGGGTATAAACATTCATGTTATGTAAAGAAAATGTGTCTGAAAGTCAGGTTTCATGAATGCTTTAAGCGTTGTCTATTATTAAGAGCTGTTTTCTTACTCTTAATCCTTTATTTAGCAGATACTACACTAACATGCATATCCGCGAGCACATCTCTGGCAGTGAGACACTTGTGACTACATTATAATCTCCTTCAGTTCGAGCCATTCATGAAAAACATTATATAAAGTTATTACATCATTGGGTCATCCTTGCTTCTATTCTATTCTATTATATTATATGAAACACGGGAGCATTAAGGGACTGCTATTCGCCCTCCCTACAGGCAACTATACCTTCTGCAGTCTCTTCATGTAGCAGTGCGCTATAGGCAGAGAATTATTCTGAGAGCAGATACCTATCAAGAAGTGTTGTCGGAAGCTGACAGACCCACCGCTAGGTTTGGACAAGGTCTTATCATCGCTCCTTAATGTCAGACTGTATAACCGAGGCCTCGGATTTTATGTCTTGGTCTGGCCTCCTCTTCCAATCAGTGCACACATATTTTAGCTCATACAAAGACCGATGCGTGTCCAGCATTCTAATCCACCCTCAAGCACCTTGTTTCATTCACATCTCCTCTTTTTCTTTCTTGATATTTTTCTTCCATTTGGCCTCTACTCCTACAAGTAATAGCCCTGGGATTTATGTTATGTTGGTAAAGGAGATGTTTATTCATAGAGTAAAGGCGATGTTAATCTGTCCAATATTATGTATAAAACGCTTACTATTACAAAATCAACACGCCTAAGATAAAATCTATACAAGATAATAAACGTATCATAATACAAATCGCAGTCATTTATTCATGTTAATATTTATCAAAGTTTAAAATATTCATGATTATAGTTGTGGCTTTGTTGATAATATCAGTCAAGTGATCATAGATTTATTAATGGAACGGGGTGCAATTGTCAACATGAAGAGCTTGGGTTATGGTGATTGCAGGCTTGTTTTGTTGCGCATATGAGCAAACTATGACACATATTACCGAGTATGGAGTTCACGTCCATTTGCAATATGGTAGTTCTTGACATGTGTGTGGCTGTGTCCTTGGCAAGTCCTCTCTGTGGTGACTTCCTAATTGTTTTATCAATAGAGTAAGCGCTTTTTACAAGCAATGTCATACTCGGTGAGCATGTTGCAGTCATTTGGCTCGTACTAGTCTCTCATTATGTCGCAGCAAATCTTTAATCAGGCTCACGGCAATATTCAGCCTGCTGTCTTGTGAGCTGGGGCTCTGTCGTTTACTGGGACATGAAAGCAGTTTTGGGGTGTGCTGTCTGCGCAGCTTGTTCTCCTCGGGCCTATAATCTACTCACCAACTCTATTCACCATTATGTCACGCATTTCCCCAAACGTCGGGGTGTCACAGCAATTGTACTGAATGTCTGGAAAGATGCCTTGGCCACATATATCACGGGTTCAGAATAAAAACGGTTGTGACAACCTGATATTGTGCAGGAAGCTTTCAGTGGTAGATCGCCCCCTCAAAGGCGTCCTGAAATGGATAAATGCTTAGCTTGCCTTCCAAATCATCTGCCATGTTGGCAAGGATTTTCGGTATAATAACATACGTGTGTATCAGCAACGTCTATGCGGACAGGAGAGGGAAGCATTATTCTAATAATGGTTCAGCACGTCACACACAAGTCCATCTGTAGGAGTTATGGAATAATGACAGTAAACGATTCTCTTATATATTTCAGAAATGTTTGGTCAATAATATATGCATCCAACATGTCTGGCAGACAGACATGCTCAGACCAGTAGTTATGTGGGAGTTGGAAAAAAACCAGGAGCACATAGTTCATAAGCAAAACATCTAAAGCTGACATTATAGAACTTAAATCGTTGACTCGGCCAAAGACGGTTAAATTTATAAGGACATCACTTGAACATTTCTTAATAAATTTGTATGTTGGTGTGTTTTGTGCCATTTTCAACATTATTTCGGTCATATTATGACGACACCTAAGTGTTGTCATGTAGCATGGCCTTGACATGACAACCCACCCAGTCGATAATTCACAAGGACAATTGGCATTGGCCTCCGCCTATTTGTGAAAATTCCTGGCTCTCCCATGAATCGAACTCCACCTTTGTATCACCGTATAGTGAAACACCTAATAAACTGTCAGCATTACAACTGTTAAAATCGTCGGAAATATGGTTAATGTTTCACGTGCACAAGAATAGTTGACTGAGTTTGTGGCCCCCCTCCTCGTATCAGGCTGTATGGCCCCTCACAGCATAAACGTTCATAAGGTATGATAATAGTCAAGAGAATGGAGGAAGAAACCATATTCATGATACTCAATATATGGTAAACGTGATAAAAAAGCAACCCTATATAAATAATATTTTATTAACAATCTAGCATTCTGTACATATATGTAGCTGAACTTGCCCTAACCTGGGAGTCTATTTACAAATATCGCAATGTGTATATTGCACATAGATTGAAGACAAACATTTTCAGGAACCCTTGATATTTTTTTTGTTTTTGATAGTTGTCTATTCTAGCATTTGTTGGAAATGTGGCACAACAACATCAAAGATAATACAGTGCAGTTCACCAGAATATGCAATTAACAGCACACGATACCTGTGGTGTGGCTTGTACGTAACACAAACATGTCCCTGTCATCTTGTACATGAAATATACTCTGTTGCCATTACATATAGTTTGATATACAAATACAAATATAGTGCTCAACTTATAGTCAATAAATGGCCATTATCAGTATTGTGCAACAACATATAAAGTGTCTTAGTTACATGCAGTGATTTCTGTTCCTCTTTTAAAAACGAATGTGGTAATTATTTTGAAAACAATTATAACTTAAAGGTCCTGGACTGTCTTATTTCATTTTTAGTCTATGAATATAAACTTATACTGTCATAAGTGACCTTATCACTTGCCTTCTACCATGAAACATAATTTGTCCAATAAAACTGCCCGTCCTCCCCCACATAGCAATCATATACTTTCAATACAGAGATGACCTTGATGTAAGCCTAGTAATGTCACTGCTTAAACCGCTATTGGGGCCCTGCATCCTCCAGCCTGATTACAACAGGATCTTATGATTGCATTTTTTTCATAAGCCGAACCTTACACAGTCGGAGTTATCTCGAGCCGGGTACTATAGAGTGGTGATGGGGGAGAGGCGACGCCGCTCTGACTGAGAATCACAAATATTGTATCTCCTCTGTTCCTTCATCTGCAGTTTGCGCTAACAGATGCAGCTTTACTGCTGCTTTAATTTCCATGCCATTCTGATGTTGCTAAACCAAAGAATCATATTGGTCTAGTGAAAGCTTGGCATCCATGGCTTGAACCCTGTCTTTGAAGAGTGAGCATTGGTATCGCCAGGCGTCGTCTCATTTCCGTCACTCCTCGGCATATCATTCGTCAATCCTCGTTTTTTTCCCGTGAGACTTTGGGGCAACTCGAAGCGCGTCTATCTCCCCGCCACCAAAACTGTCGGCCCCGCCAACCAGCCTTTCCAATTTCCGCTTAAGATTATCAAATTCGCCGTTCCTTTGCAATAAACATGGATTCATAATTTGTATCGGTTATTAGTGGTGTGAATAGAGGAACAGGCATTGATCATCCCTCTCCCGCAGTGGGCCTTTAGTCATTCTGAAAGAAGGAAAGAAAACAATATCAAAGGTGTTGTCAAGAAGAGGTTATCAATCAAAGATACCCTGACAATGGAAATTGGGATGGGATGGAAAGGGTAAAAAGTAAAAGAAAACAAAAGACGATATCCTGCTGACCATTTCTTTTTTGAACTACTTACTATCTAAATGTTCGAAAACAGTCAATGTAGTAAAAATAATGTACACAATTTTAAGGCTGACTCCGTTACTCCGACATTCGTTTTTCCAGAAGTCTCAAACTATATTTAGATGTATGTGCACGTGCAAAAATCACCAGTCACCACAACATTCATTTTTTTCTGGACTTGTGCATTTATGTTTGGTTGGAGTTTTATGTCACTCTCAACATTATTGGCTCTCTTAAGGTCTCAAACCTAGACTTCAATTAGATTACAAGGGTGAGGCACTCGATGTTCCATATATCCAATACTTTCAATGTCTATGAGAAGCCACGGTATTGATTTTTGATAGCTTTTGATTTTTTTTTCAAAAGTGGGAAAAACGGCAAATAGACAGAAATGGTCCGCTGAAATACAGCATCGTACCTACGATTAGCTAAGAACACCACCCAGTAATTTAAGAGGAGAAGATCAAAATTGATGGTCAGACAGAATGACAGAAATGCCCCCTCACTACAGAAGCTATACTGACATAGTCAGTATAAATAATAACTAGAAAAAGAAATGTTAAAAATGTCACTATGAATTATTAAAGCTTTCATAAAATCACAGAGGTCACACAAATTTGCAACGAGTTACTGTGTTTTGTTGAAAGTGCCAAATACTGCGCTGTACTCTGGAGACCACTGTAACACTTATGGTCAGCAAGGGTGTAAGACGAACACTATTGGACAGGCTTTTTGTAAGCCAAATCACTCAAGTGTTCCAATCTGAAGGTGTCCCACTGTTACTAGTTTTTTGCACGAGATCAATGGTCAGCAAAGTATATTGACAAAGGGTTCAGTGGATAATGTGAAATTTAGCAAAAGACTCTAAATGTACGGAAAATATGATGGGGAATAACATTCGATCACAAAGTTAATTGTATAAACATTTATATCATGAAAGGAAAAAGTGCTTGAAATTCTGATTTCATGAAAGCTTTAACTTTGTGACAGAATTTGTAATTGCTCCACCTAACGTTTATGGGAAGCCCATTTCTTATTCTATCGGCAAGTAACCCTTCCTCTCCCTCCTATAGACTTGTACTTCATCCTCAGCGCGACTTTGATCATTACTACCTGACATTGTAACAAGTTTGGTGAGCTCCGCAGAATACAGACAGGCATTAGGTGATTGGTCAGACAAACCTGACTCCGATTTGCCAGCCTTTCATACAAACCAAAGGCCGTAATTAGGAACCCCACGACTTCACAATGTCCTAATGCCAAGGGCTGCATGCGGGTCATCACTAGAAAAGATCACAGTATTGTCCAAATGCAATTTCTATGATGGAGATAAGGAATTGGAAAACGACACAGAGCGTTGTAGAGGATTGTATGGCGGTATAATTGACAGACACTTTGACTTTTATTGGAGGGGACAGACTGGGATCCGCCTGCTATGTTCGATAGAGGGCGCTGCCAAGCACCCAGATAAAGGCGTGGCTGCAGCACCTCCCCTGTTATATTTTACATCTCTTGCATGTGGACATAACGGTATTGTCATGTGTAATTCTATGTGTACATCGTTTTTAATGTTTATTGTCTTGATTTGTTTGGCCCAGTAGCTACGCAAGGCTGAACATAAGAATTCATAGCGATAACTGAAACCTCTAAATACAGTGAGCATTGCCTGGATAGAATGTGGAAGGTGAAACTATATATCATAGCTAAAAATCAGGGTCATATCGTACAAAATGGTCAACTTCATTATCACACAATAAGGGCGATTTTAAAATTCTACCGGAACGTATCCTTAAATGCCACACAAGATGATTAAGTTTAAAAAGGCTTAAATGTCGAGATAAAATAATCGCAAATACGTGTAATTAGAGCATGGTCAGAGTTTACACAATTATCATATAATCATATCTGATACAAATAAAAGAATAAGCCGAATCGGACGAACCCAAAACCTTTTCTCAACAATTACTCAACAAATTACTTTCTTAAAAGGTTAAATATTTCTTGGCAAATGATTTCTCAGGTCCCCATGTAATACAATCATAATCCAAAACAACATGTACCTGCTTTTACACCATTTATCAAATGGAATGCATGACGGATTCGCTGATCAAATCATAATAAATACACACCTGGGAGATTGTGTATCCACATTGCGAGTTCTGTATGATGTGGTTCATCTAATAGTGGTAATCCAGAAGTAAGGTTCAGTGAGGGTTCAATTTTGCACATATGCCAAATTGCTCAAATGCAGTTCCAATGGTCCGTAGACACTACGGAGATGAGGCGAGGACAGTATATTGTGACCCAGTGTATGCCTCTCTATATATCTAGATGATATAAAGTCTGCTTAGCAAAGTGTTAATGTTTCTTTCTTCTACAGCGTTATGATAGCAGTGTCACCAGATAAAGGTTTCTTTTCATTTATTGACTTGATTGACAAGAGATGCTCTTGGTCCATCAAAGGTCTTAAGAGGGGAAGGACCTTAGTCCTCCATTAGGGATATTGCACTTCTTTTTGAACACCCAAATCTGGGAAGACATCAAACATAAATAATCTTGATATGTTTTGCATAGCAGACGATAACAACCATCACGCCAGTGTCCCAGTATAACGTGGTGCAAAATTAAACATATAATTTTGATACTACAAAAACACTACTACTTTGAATGTGAGTCCTATGATGTCCGATGGGTGAGCGATAATATGAGAAACATATCACAGAGGAGGAACAGTCTATTGTTGGGTGCGCAGGTCCAGCAAGAAGAGGAATTTGCCACCTGCGATTGGGGCTTGTCTTTAGAGTCTACATGTCTATAAGGATTTTTTCCTTCATCCTTCTGGCTTTGCTCTGTATCTCTTTCACTGTTGTGACGACTCTCCACTTCTGGGCGGAATTTAGGCTTAGGTTTAGTTGTCACTATACACCTCTCTGTAACAGGATAAACACTTCTATCACATTCTAATTTCGGACCAAGAATGACGAATCTTTAAATATTTAAATCAGTACTTATGGCTGAAGAACACTGAGGGTAGTCTTTGGTATGGAACCAGCTTATGGGATAAGAACGTTGAATAGGGGAGAGTGGCGAAAGCACCTATTGTGTAAATGCCACAATCATTTGACAATAGAATTACAATAATTGTTTTATAATATTCATAAATTAGCAGTTGTATCAAGAGGTATAAAAGTCTGTGAACAACAAATAATAATTAAAGTGAGTATTGTAATTAGAAATGAACCGGATGGGAATGAAGATTTACATCTAAAATCTTGATATGTAATAGGTAAAATGAGACAATCACTCACCTGTTTCAGGACTAACAGTATATTTGATGGCTATATTGAAAATATCAGTTGTTCCAATATTGCAGTTCCTATCTGTAGAAAATTGTAATTGGTCATCTTTTTTCTTCATTATCTGGAATATGGCAATAATATATATATTGGCAAATCATATGTTGTATTGCACACAAAAACAAAATCATATTTAGACAGTAGGCCTGTAGGCATTATTGAATGAATAAAATAGATAATTAGGGATGAGTTACTTCCCAATTTAATGCAGGGGATGTAACAGTTTGAAAATCACAATTCAAATAAATTCAAATGGAGGATAATATCTGTTTTGGTTCACTACTGATATATAATACGGTATAAGGACATTCCCCACCCGGACATTCCCCACCCGGACATTCCCCACCCGGACATTCCCGGAATCTGAACTAGCCGAATCATTTTTTTTATTAGTGGGTGCTTGATGCAATCCCTTAGAACAAGGCGAGGCATCTAAAATGCATTTGTAATGTGATTAAGAGTTACCTAGGCATAGCTGTCTAATATGATAGATGATGGACTCAATAATTAACTTTTCTCCTTTAATAATAAGGAATCAATATATAGATATGGGACGAGTATTAATAGTTGGCATTCTGAAACGCATATAAAATATGACTGAAAGGTCTCACGGGAGATGCATAGTCTTTGATGAAATGTCAACTAATAAATACGGCCTTAACTAACAAGTTGGGGAATCTCAAAATGCATATATCATTTAATTGAAAGGTGTAAAATAATAACAATTACAATAACAATTCGTCTTAAGAGAAAGTCAGGGCATCCCAAAATGCAATTGTTATTAGATTTACATGTGCGCGCCTACCCATTGTCCAATATTTAGATCGGTAATGCCGTTCATTAATGGACAGACAACAATATGAGTACAATACCCAAAAGCTCCTCAATGGCTGAGGGGCAAAATTCGTAAATAATTCGACAAGTACTATGAACTTACATCAAGCAAAATTGGCATTGTACAACAGACAATTGTATCAGTAAATCTTAATCGTAATCTTAATCTACTAAAGTATATATCAATCGTGTTAAACAAATGTGTGATGAACCGTTGATGTGTATATAGAATGGGATAAGAGATTTTAGATGTTAGCCTTTGTGTGGGAAACACAAGGAACATATGCCCTGCGGACATTGTGCTTGCAAGCCTAAGTGCTTATTGGAGAAGCTGTTGGATTACATGATAGACTAATCAAAGATTGATAGCAGGTTCCATCAATACTTACAAAGCAATTGGCAATACTTGTCTTCTCTCCCAGTCGGCTGGCCACGATGTACTGACGTCGTTTGCCTCCCCATGTCTTCAGACACTCCAACTGAACTTCTGACACAAAAACAACAACTCATTATTTATGTCCTGTTTTTAGCCTGCAGAGGGGAGCAAGTGATGATCAAAAACACACATAGATATCAAGGTTATTGGCAAATAGGCTATATATATATATATATATATATATATATATATATATATATATATATATATATATATATATATATATATATATATATATATATATATAAAACCAGAACATTGATAAATATGCTGACTCATATTCGACAAATATCTAATTTACATATACGCACATTTCTGATCAATATTTCTTATTGCCATGGGATACTGAAAGCACAGTAACTTTCCATTCTATGATAAATGTCACAGTAATGTTTCTA
This sequence comes from Amphiduros pacificus, assembly GCA_949316495.1. NCBI lineage: Eukaryota > Metazoa > Annelida > Polychaeta > Phyllodocida > Hesionidae > Amphiduros > Amphiduros pacificus. The sequence goes on from OX439000.1 coordinate 58,710,249, forward strand.
TCACATCTTATATGACATTTTTTTGAACGATCACATAGTATTCTATCAATCGAGATACTTTATGCACTGACAAGAGCCATTGGTAGGATAAAGGAAGCTTAAACCATGGCCGATGTGAGATGGGACATTTACTCTTCACTACACTGTGAGTCTATAATATGCCTTATGGTTGCGTCATAAAGCAGCATTTATCTTGATCTATACTGCCATAATGATAGTTTCTTTATTTCTTGCATTACAGACTCGGACCAGTTCAACCTCTGTGGCTCTATACATGAATTATCATGCTGTCGAAAATCTTAAAGACATCTGCACTTGGTGTAACCTTATGCATGGAAATAAAATCCAACCTTCAGTGACACCACTTATCGCTTTCGGTGACTCAGTATCTTGGACATGCTATATCATCCGTTTACTTCAGTACCTAATGCTGCTGAAAGTCCAAAGTCCAGCTAAAGTCCAACTCTAACCTATTTGTATATATTTACCCTCATTACGCAATAATGGTCAAAGCAGCATCATCATTTCTGACCCTATAAGGGTTTGACAACATCTGACCGGCCTGTTTGACATTGGTATTGTGCAAACATAGGCTAGGCAATAGCTTAGCGTTAATTTATCTCTATAAATATGCAGGAACTAGTTTGAAAAGAGAGCAATCTTTATTCCGATAAAGGATGTCAAATCCATGTGTCAATCTCAAGTATGACATATCTCAAGTACATTTAAGAGGGTGAGACTATTAATCAATACCTTCATCTAGACCACATATTAAAGTATATGTATTTTGTTGTGACCATTTAGTTGGCTTCTAGGCCGTCTTGATAGCCATGCTCGACATGTTGTAATGGGAACTCCAATACACAACCCGATAGTCTGGTTTCAAGGAGGAAATCTTGAACTAGGTTTGGCTATATTGACAAATTCAGCAGGGGCTGCAAATATGCCATTACAGGCACATCTTGAGGGAAAGGCCTAGTGTGTTCCTTCCTCATAAATTTATCTAGTCTGCCTGCAAGAAATATTGGGTAGGAACCTGTGTACATACTAAATAGACGAAAATACCGCTAAATTCCTAACTGCATACTTGATATAAAACAAACCATTTCATTCCAAACAAAATCGTTTTAAACAAAGACTAAAAATTCTTTTAGGATTTCAAAAGTGTTAATGATCTAAATGCATGCTGTTAACATGTGTTTTATAGATTTGTTTATCAGAATTCTAAAACACAGAATGAATATTACTCACTTGGTTGAGATGAGCAGGGAGCTACAATATCCATCGTAGACGAGCCATTACATCCACTCTGTATGTATCCCGAACAACCCTGGGTCAAATCCGTCATCCGGTGTAGACCCGGAAACGGACATGACGTCACCAAAGTCGGTGCAGCTACAATTAGAAGAAATGAATATGGGATAATTTACAACTGCACCTACATCATCCGGAAGTTTATTAGTTTTGCTATTTTAGAGACTCTTGGTTACAGGCGTGAACAGTTTGATAAAAGAAAACGCCGCATTCACATTACTTTGTTCAATCTCTAAATGATTTTGAGTTCATTTTATTCATTTTCCTTATTCAGTTTCATAAAATCTTTATCAAAAGAATCCTTAAAAGTAGTTCCAGGACCTGATGAAATACGATCATATTGAACAATTATGAATAAATGCCATCTCTTTAATTTATAGAATTAATTGTTTATGTGGTAGTCAACGTTAAAAACCGAAAAGAGAAAGGAAACATGCATGTGGGTTAATTCCATTCTAATCATTTTAATTGGACTTACGTAATTAATTACTGGCAAACCAATTATTTTGCAGTTTGATTTCATAATTCACTATTCCTGATCAAATGTCAGGTCTTATGCTTAAAAACTGGATTTGCGCCTAATATTCTTTCTTTAGTCTTGAGAGGGAATTGTTGATAAGGACTAACTGGAAATTCTGATAGGTGGTCCTAGGGTTGGCAGGGCATAGACCCCCTAAAAGGGCCCCTTGTTGGTGTCAGTAACGTAAATAGATTCATCGACTCAATGTTATGTCAATATTATCTCATGTTGATTCGTTGAATCATTAGTGACAGCGTTCATGCTGGAGGAGATAGATCAGGCATCCCCTTGCATCAGGAGGCTGACCCATCTCTAGCAACCCCTGGCGGCTATTTTTGACTTGTAATATCCATGCTATTACTTGGCTATGCTTATTCCCCCCATAAAGATAACAGTATATCAAATATTTAATGCACTGCTGAGCACTGAGATGGAATTGGTCATTTATAAAGTACAAAATTGTCAACAACTTTCCAACATTAGGATATGAGACAGTTATGGATGGGACAATTATTTATTTTCAGATATGAAGATGGTTAATATCATACTCTGTACCATTTCTTTGATTTATGGTTTATCTTTGAAAGCAAGAATTCATCTCTCAAAATCCAGTTTCAGATGGACGTCAAGCCAATTGAAATTCTTTTAATCAATTCTATCAGAATTCTTTATTTAGTAGTATCCTGTATGAAGAAGGCAATGGCTGAATGACAATCAGACTGGCATATTTTATGGGGTGGTTGACGATATTACAGGTCTGGCTCCAGAATATCATGTAATATGGCTGTAAATAAGGAAGCAAAGACACAACAGGGCTTTTTAGAGGATGTTCAATTTCTATGTATCTCAGGGGGTGGCACAGTAGGTCTAAATGTACGACTAGTGTTTTATGTGGAGCCCATACTGGGACGGGAGGACGTGGACACCCAATTTGGCTCCCAGACTACCGACATATTGCCAAGAGCAGTTCCTAACCCACAACAGGGCTCCATGCCGACTCAAGCATTAAGCTAGGTCCCACCAGTTTTCTCTAGATACGTGATGGAAATCGAAGGACCAAAATAGATCACAAATTGATAGTTTAGAGGTAAAATATGCCGATCTTACATGGAATATGACACTTCTATTATCATGAAATAAACAAACTTTGAATCCCTATGCCAAGGGTATAACGATAAACTTTCTTTCCTTTTCAACATTATTACTCCGCACTTTGTGTGAGTGGATAAAGCCTGGGCTGCCTGTAGGACATCTTAAATGTGCCCTTGACACATCAAGCTTATGTCATAATTAATATGGATCGTGTTTGATAAAAAGGAAGGTATATAAAGGCTCAAAGGATATTTACAAATGAAAACATTGATGAATCATGAAATATTAAATAGACTTCCTTTGTCTCCAAATTATTTTCATTATACAAACGGTGTGGTATAGTTATATTTATTGTCTCCCTAAATCTAGGCAATCAGTCCTCGGGGCATTATCACACTGAGTTCATGGAGTGTAATCACCTTGCTGATTAGAGTGTCTGTCTTAGGGATAATGAAGTGATGGACATGTGAGGTTTGACCTATGCCGGCGCTGGGTGCAGCTCATCTCACACTAGGTGGCGCTATAATGATCTCGCGGTGTGATGTAAGGTTTGCGTGGCGGCACCCATTCGCTCAGTCTGACTCCTCATCTGACTAAATCCGTGCCAAGCCAATCACACCTACCCAAATAATACTGGTCTCAGGTGTAAAACACATCCCTCAAATTGAAAGTTGTCCTGGCCAAACTATTTATCATTGGTGCCATAGTTATTTACTACCAGAAATCACTATCTGGATAATTAATTAACTGTGACTAACAAACGTCTAATGGGGGTTTGTCATGAAACAATGAATGCCAATGGACTAACACAATAACTTTGATTATTGTGATAGAAATGTGTATAAAGTACACTTTCGCTATACGTCTTGGTGGCAAGGACCCGAGACGAAGACCATATGTTGAGATGAAATAGACTCTGTATACCTTTAAGTTATGGGATCACCGTTAGAAGTCTTAGATTCTAGAATCTGATGCAATAGGACAGTGTGTGATGCACGTAGCTTTCACAGGAGCAAAGCCATGTGATCCCTGACCCAGCCCAACCCCCACACACAGAGGTGACACCTTCCCCGGGCTTACCATCGACTCCTGCCATGCACCACCAGCTTAAATCATTTGGGGCAAATTTAATTCCTGGGCCTTGCAAATCACGATCAAACGAACTTAGATATAAAAGGGGTAGCGGATTGAAGTGGTAGGAAGCGTGTCATCCCACATAAAGGTCGGTCAGGACAAGATCAGGTGTGCTCACCAAATCAAATCTTCATGTGGTCTTATCAGAAAGGCAGTAATCATGCAGGCCCTTTCACACAGGGATGTCTTCCAAGCCCGTCGTGGTGTCAACACTAATGCTTGCTTGAGATGGTCAAATTAATTCCCATAACCAAGAGTGGCGATCTCTTTGGGGGCCTGATCTATTCAGTCGTGAGTCGGCTTCAGTACCGGTCATTTCAGCGTCCCGCCCCAGCAACTCGAGGGAAAAGGCAAGCGCCCTCTGGAGGGTCAAGGCATACTTACGAAAAAGGAGATGTTTTGTGGCGTTGTCAAAGTGCTTCGACGTGCAATGATCTGTGTCGTATTCCCTGTAGCTGCCTGAAAGCACAAATTGGATTTGTGAAAATGAAATTGTGATTGGTACGTTATCTGGGTATAATGGAAGGTGACAGGCGGGAGGTCCGCATTAAGGTTACCACCTCTTGGCCTTCCCGGGCCACGTGGCGTCACTTCAAGAAAGAAATCTCAATTTTGTCTGCATTGGTGGAAGATGACAAATAAAGACAGATGCTTTATTTGTGACCAAGGAATTCAAATTACAAAGATGTATGTACGGATAAACATATAAAGGTATGCAAGGGCATTTGGAATCACAATGTAATATTTCAACACATGACACCGTGTATAAATAAGATGGATGACCGAAAGTGATGCGAAATATGAATTTGTTTGTCGTTTAAGCAATTATAAAAATAAATATTGAGAAAAATCTCAATAATGCAAACACAAGTAAGACTTTCTATCAAGTCAAATTCTCAGACACAGACCGTCAAATAGTTTATCGTATAGAAACTTGAGAAAAGTAATTTTTGACCGACGCTAAGTGGAATACAGGACGTTAAAATCGTTTCTCTTATGCAATAGTCAAAATGAGTCAATAAGGAAACGATTTCAGAATATTGATATGTCAATACGACATTTAAGGCCGAATTCATCCATCACAGCCATTACATTCTCCATAAGCCTTGATTATTTTATAATTTTTTTTGTTTCAGCTTATCTATTGACATAGCAATTGGCAACTAGCTTTGCAGAAATGACGCCTTTTGACGGATAGATTTTTGAAGCTTTGAAGCCTCCACTTCCAAACCCCGATAATGAACAATCTGAAAACTCACATGACAGAAATGTCTAGATTTCTTTGAAGTTGTGACACAAGAGAAAACGAAGTTTGGGAGAAACGTCAGGTCTCGGCATGTGTAATGAGAGTTTATGTAGACAGGCTTTCGTATGCCATTAGTGAACTATATGGCAGAACAAGCGACAATCACAGATGTAAAAATGGGTCTAAGACATGTGCCAAATCCCAGTTAAGACTTGAGCGCTGCACCGGAAATGTCATCATTATCGTTCAACTTGGTGAAAACTCCAATAGATTATCTCATCAGAAGGGGGTATTATTACTCAGAAAGTATATTCACACTAAAAGCTTCACATCTTTGTGTATTGTGCATAAGTTGCAAATGTTGTTGTGTTCTTATCACTGAATGTTTTGGAACTGTCTCTGCAGTACCTAAAATTAGATCTTTAATGTGTTTCTTCTTTTGCGGAGCCCAATTACCTTAAACAACCATTGGACAAGGAATCTTGTCATCCAACGAGTAGCAACTTTAAAAGACACAGCATCAATACAGGAAATTCTTAAAGATAATGGGGCAGTTTAAGCTGTTTTCATTCCAATCACAATGGCCTATTCAAGAAGGCTAGCACGACTAAGGATCTATACTCTGGAATCTATAGAGTCTGAACTAGGTGCTCATGAAAGAGGTAATATCAGACCATGTAGAGAGACGTAAGTGTTTTTAAATCTTGTTCTTCAATCTAATATATGGCTTTATTTATAAGTTAAATGTATAATTATAATTATCAAACTGAACAATTCATTTTATCAAACGCTAAGATTAACGTCAACTATATAAATATTGATGATCATATGATACCTTGATGTATTTCTGTCACACCATCTCTCCTTTTAACAAACATTAGACACTGGAAACGTGGCGAACTGAAATAAAGTAAAAACTACAATTTATTTTTGATTAATTATGCAATTTTATACAGACAAAGAAATTCGATCAAAATTCCATTATAAAAGTATCATTTTAACGTAAAGAGTAGTCTAACTATTTTCTGTATTCTTGATTTATACTACTTGAGCAATTTAGCCATTGGTCATAGTATAAAGTATCACTTACCACTGATCCGACGTGAAACTCATAGCAATGAAATTCCTATCGCCGTCTTCGTCGTCTTGTATTACACGTTGGCACCGAAACGCTGTTCTGACGTCCCTTCTTCCGTCCAGATGTTTATACCTAACGCTGAGGACGCTACCTTCTGTGTTGGTCATGTATATATGGTTACCAGACAGGTCACGCCAAGTATAGCGCGTCAGCCAGGACGGGAACGCACAGGCTGGTTGAGGCCATCCAAAAACATCTGCAACAAGTTTATGACTTTATCACTAATGAATCGTATACATTTCTAACAACATAAAAAATTCCCTGTGATGTTCCAAGGTGTAATTCATGATCATTTCTCACGACGCTCTTTCAAGATATTTCCTGGTAAAATGCTACGAGCCTTTCATGGATATGAGCACGTATGTTTCTCTGATGGAAGCAAGCCGCTGCTTATACCACTTTATAAATAGCATCATTATTATTTTGAAACATGGAATTGTCAAACTTAGTTTTCCTTGGTGTTAATATTTCTGATGCATAATTTCTATTGCTCCTAAAATCAGTGCTTAATATACTTTTCTGTGGAGAGAAAAGTGCCACTGTTCTATTTGTTCTTTTATCTTTTAGAGAGATATGTGTACCTATTGCAATTTATTGTGATTAAGGAAAAAGTCAGAATATATGCTAAATTAAGAATCATCAAAACATGATTGAAGTAGCGGAGAAAACGGGAGCAAAATGGCAAAATTGATGTTTTTTGTATGGAAATATGGAAGCATTTGAGATCAATATTCAATTTTGATTGTTACAGCCTGGAGGTTGTTGAATATTGGGCATTGCTCGCTTCATAATTCACCGTGATATATGGCATGAAAAAGACAATGGCATACAAAGCAGGACCGGGGCTTAGCCACTGTTAGGGGTGTGGCAGGAGTGGTCATGCCTGCCACCAGTATAATATTTGACTAATCAAGAAATATAATCATGGACATCACGGTTTGTATAAATGCCCATATAGTTTACATGTTTGATTTTTTTTATAATTAAGTGTATTGAAGTTTTTTCCCCCGGCCGGCCAAGATAATTGATCATATATGGGAACAATATGCAGACTTTGCAGTATTCGACAGCTGAATATTTATCGGTACATTATATCGGTACATGTGGAAGAAGATTTTCTACAGCTTTATATATATATATATACATTATCGCTCGAGGTGACAATATACCAGGTCCTATTGACAAAATTAATATATTAAACCAATCGTAGCAGCTCTTTTATCTTATATTTTGATATTTTGTGGATGTGGCGTTTTCACTGGACAACAAAATGAAGTGTCACACACAGTCAGAGCCAGTGGGGGCTGCTGATTGATTTTGTCATAAAATAATTGTGAGTCCGATGTTTTTTATGGTGTCCCCAGTACTGGAGGCTTCGGGTGCCATTCTGTTCCCACATAAAACATCGTGTGGTCTATCGCCACCATTCCACACCAATATCCAACCAATAACTCTTATACTGTCATATAATATCAACCTTAATCCTGTGATCTGACCAATCCAGTCTACCGTCGGTATCAATATATCTATATATCAGCAAGTATATCGAGACTGGAATAATACTACATCCAATCAACCAATTGTGTCAAAAAATATATATATATCAGCCTGTCATAGAGACGGGAATGAATCTTACCCTGTGATCTATACCATTCAGTCCTTACTGGTATCAAAAGTATAAATCTAAGTCTTTCATACTGTCATGAACATTGCCCTGTGATTTATACCATTCAGTCCTTACTGGTATCAAAAGTATAAATCCAAGTCTGTCATACTTTTACGAACCTTGCACTGTGATCTATACCATTCAGTCCTTACTGGTATCAAAAGTATAAATCTAAGTCTGTCATACTTTCACGAACCTTGCACTGTGATCTATACCATTCAGTCCTTACTGGTATCAAAAGTATAAATCTAAGTCTTTCATACTGTCATGAACCTTGCCCTGTGATTTATACCATTCGGTCCTTACTGGTATCAAAAGTATAAATCTAAGTCTTTCATACTGTCATGAACATTGCCCTGTGATTTATACCATTCAGTCCTTACAAGTATAAAACGTATAAATCTAAGTCTTTCATACTGTCATGAACCTTGCCCTGTGATTTATACCATTCAGTCCTTACTGGTATCAAAAGTATAAATCTAAGTCTGTTATACTTTCACGAACCTTGCACTGTGATCTATACCATTCAGTCCTTACTGGTATCAAAAGTATAAATCTAAGTCTGTCATACTGTCATGAACCTTGCCCTGTGATTTATACCATTCAGTCCTTATTGACTTACTGTGTCTTGTCTAATAGGATAGCTTGTACTGTCCTGTGATTGATATCATCCAATCGATACTGTATCAAACTATAAATCTCGTCCTGTAATATCAAGATTGATTTGAGTCCTATCCAAAGGTTCCTCACATCTATTCCATATTCATATCAGTAAATCATAGCCCTGGATATCAATAATATTGATAATTTGAGCATGTCATATCAAGACCTATAACTTTACACCGCATCAATGATATCATGCTGTTGAGTTCATTAACAGTATGATATCACAGAAGATATAGTTTCACAGAATATATTAATCAGATCTACATATCGCGGACTATTTAGACTATGATATGAATATTACAAACAATTTGGCCTGACCTAATTAATTTCGTTCATCATATAAAATAAGCATAAAGAATAATAAAATCAGTATCATTACTACCGATGTTATTTGATAGTTATGATAATAATGCATGTGGCTTTTGTATTTTGTGTATAACAAGAAAACCAGTTAAGTATGTACTTAAGAACAAACAGATAAGATAGGATAAGATAAGATAAGATAACTTTATTTTTCATCGATTAGTCAACATAAAATCATTAGCTGAAAGCTGGTTATCGATGTCTAGTCTACAAAACATATGTACAAATATTTACAAGAAACCTGCAATCAGTGACACCCGGGAGCTAGATCCTTATTGGATGCTCCTGGATAGGTCACAGGCAGACATACAATTGCAATTGTGTACCATACAAACGATACAATGGTAACACTAGCATTAGAGGCACATACAATGGTAACACTAGCATTAGAGGCACATTGATGAGGCAAATGAGATGGTAAAGACTTAGCACACCGTCAGGGGAAATATTCTATGTTCTTGTATTGTACAGCGCACAAATTATTACACATGTCTGACAAAATGCCAATCAATATTTCTGATGTCAAAATGTATGCTTTACCACCCTTTTAGAGAGTTGTAATAGTGGATGTAAGAAAACAGAAACATACATTGCAGGCAATATATCTAAGTGAGGGGGACGCAGAACAAGGGAAATAGGAAGGGAAACTACAAGCTTTGTATTGATGTCTGACTTTGTCAAGTCAATCTAACATAAACTTCACTGACATCTAGCAGTGGCGAGATCCTTTGTGATCTGGGTTGTCCCAAGCGACCTCTCACGTGACCCCTGATTTCCAAATGGAGCAAAATACTTTGGTACAATTGTGATATCGACACTGCCTCGTGCAGTCAGGCAAGTTAAATCTGCTCTCACTACGAGCCGCATGCAGGTTTTGTGCTTCCAAAACTGGCCAGATCTGATACAGGAAGTTAATATGGGTGCTTTTGCCTGCACCAGACTTTGGCAAATCTCGCGAGAATACAGCTTTGAGTCACGTGATGTTGAGTGGAGTTTCAAATATCCACATCATGGCGTATCTGAAATCTCCACTGTGACGTGATTTGTCATATTTGGCAAGGTGGTCTATCCACTAACTCGGGCAGATTTAGTGAAGTCTGTTGTTACTGCAGTCCATGAACAGATGGAATACCATTTCTATAAGTGCGAGCTTGCCATGTCTGTCAGTGCTCTCTGGTTTCTTGCAGGTGACTTGGCAATGACATACCATGGCTGGTGGTCAATGTGCCATTAACCCTGTAAGCCTGCACCAACGCCTGGGCTGCCTTCCAAACTGCACATAGTCAGTGTAGCCTACTCTGGTGTCAAGCCACTTCCCCTGAGAAACAAACTTGCTTGCACCCATCAATGCATTACAGACCCTACAGGCACAGCTGAGTCATCCCAAGCTAAGATCACACGGCCATGTGGTCTTTTAGCAAGTCTTTGACCTCGGTGATCGAGTCTGGGGCATACCGGTAATGTCGAATGGACATGGTTGTGTTTTTTTTATTGCGGCGGAATTAGGACACTGATGACCTCGGTCTGGGACATTATCTTGGGCGTGGCTTGTGGGAGACTGATGACGTCATTTCCGGTAGACACTGTGCCTGACATACTCACAGACAACAAATGACCATTCTCAGTACTGCTTTACCAACTATTGTAAGATAAATCTCATCCTTCCTTTTTGTTTGAACTTTGTGCACCAATAACAAGTGATGAAGGCATATTTAAGATCGGCGTGGTCTCTCAATGACCGTTTTTGCCCTTTTGAAACTTTCAATCATCTATTGCCTTATATATTGCGATAATAAGATAAAAAATTAAATCCAGGCAACAATTGTGACAGAAATGTTGTCACAGCGTCGAGGAACTCACTTGCATGTACACTTAGAAATAACAAAATCACCATGTTGATAAATACAAATCTGGTTTATAATTAATAGAAAGCAAGCCAACAATGTACACAAAACACTATAAAGCATGGTTCTGTGATTCCGAGGATGATTTTACCTTTTGTGAATTCCATAACAAGAGGTCCGTCCCTCGGGGAGCGCAGTCCACGACATGTAGAGTCTCCCGACATGGCGAGATACACCACCGTGCCCAGGATCTGGTAGATCTGAAATAACAAACAATCAGACATGTAGAGTCTCCCGACATGGCGAGATACACCACTGTGCCGAGGATCTGGTAGATCTGAAATAACAAACAATCAGACATGTAGAGTCTCCCGACATGGGCAGATACACCACCGTGCCCAGGATCTGGTAGATCTGAAATAACAAACAGTCAGACATGTAGAGTCTCCCGACATGGCGAGATACATCACTGTGCCGAGGATCTGGTAGATCTGAAATAACAAACAATCAGACATGTAGAGTCTCCCGACATGGACAGATACACCACTGTGCCCAGGATCTGGTAGATCAGACATATCTATCGCACCAACTCAACAATTGATCTATGAGGCAATCATCGGCAATGTGTCATCGTCATTTACTAATCTTAACTCATATATAATATCATATTTGTATTATATTACATGTACACATACAGATTATTATAAACTACTTCATAATTTGTTAACGTATATCCAAACAGGAATTACATATATCATATCAAAGGCAAAAATACAGGTGTAGAGATACTGACACATCTTCAAATGCTTGGTTGGAAGGGTATTATAATAATGTGCAGAGCCAATTAGTCCAAATAAAGCACCTGACAAATTATAGCAAAGTTTGACATCTTCAATATAATATTGTCGGTGTGGAGTGGATCTAATTGGTTGGGGAGAGGCACGGAGGACTGGATAGCCACAGTGTAGCCCAGCCTACCATCTCACTCCAGACACCAAGGTCGGCCCTTATGAAGACCTGTCAATATTTCATAACTCATTTCCTGCCGGGCCAAGCTAATCTATTATCAGTGTCATTGGTTATGAATTGGAAGGGTTGGTGGTGTGTCTCTATTTCAGAATCAATCTCAATGCAGTTATCGGGTTTTCCGAGTATCATGTGAGATGAGCGCAGGCCATCAGTATTTCTGCATGTAAATTAATTCATTTGAGGCGTGAATTTAGTTTGTTCCAATGTTACATTACATAGATAGATTTGTGAATAATTGTCTGGATGGATTAAATAGTGATGGAAACGTTAATAAGTTGTATACTTACAAAACATCTGTAGGTGCTTTCCTTGCCCTGAATGCCGGGCCCATTGAATTTGCCATACATGTACATATCGGAGCCATCTGACCAAGTCGCCATGCATTCATAGTCCAAATCTGAAAATACAAAGTCAAGATCTGTAAACCAAATGAATGAAAAACATATAATATATTATATGTATAATACAATGTTCATCTGTTTTCACCAATTCTTGCTTTTTATTGCTTATATCGTCTTCCCATGGTTCTTTCATTCATTGTCATGGTCATACCCCATGATATTAGATTTGTCAATCATCCTATAATGCGAATATTTTCTCTACTTTATATCATGCCAGGATATTTTACTGGATCATATATCCTCATATCTTTGATATTGCCTTGTATACGTTTAGATCACAGCAAGATATGAAATTTAAAAATATGAAAATAAAAGATATCATTGTAAAGATAATAAACGTAAATCCGGTTGGGAATAAAAGTTAGAAGCCATAACTCTTTTAGGAGTTATTAATTACTTTATATTGTGTTTACCATTTGTTGAACGGCAAAAGGCATTAACAATATGGAAATGCCATAATCTGAATTAGTTTAATCTTAAATTAAGCAAAAGCTTTAAAGTCATTAGATTTTAAGCAGGCGGTTAAGATGACGCTAAATACAATAAACACTGGAATTATACTTAAAAGGAAACATTTAATTAAGTTTCGAATAAGTGTGCATGGCCAATTACAGTCTGTGCCGGATGGTTCCTGACTAAAAAAATAGATATGGCATGAATGATTCATGGCTGTAACTTATAACAATACAGTTAAATGTTAAATCAATTTGTAAGACTAATGTCTCACAAGGTGTCTTGTCCCTGTTGGCTATTATGGTGTGTTGTCTCAAACCCAGAGCTTTTATGAAAGTGAATTATCTTTGTTGTTTGGTAATCATTTTCGAAACTGTTTTCATAATTTTATAATTATGGCATAATTCATCATGTCAGATAGCGATAGAGAAGTATGTGGAAAAGATTTTCTTCTGTAAACTAGGGTTGCTCAAATACCAAAACAACACAGAGTACTGAAAGCTTTGCCCAATTGCACTCTTTATCCGGTTTCCCATTTGAAATTGCAATTCACTAGCCACTAAGATTTCTTCGAGTAGCATTTCTAATTAGAGAAAAAGTAAAATCAGACTGAGAGCCTTTGGCAAGAGTAAATTATAACCGTATAACTAAGCAGTGTCATTTTCTGGCGGGGAGGTCTTATTTTCCCCGTGATTGACCCTGGGTATTCAGACCAGTGGATTCAATCAGAGATATGCCCATGCCTCGTATTCATTAAAACCTGCCCGTGAATCTGATGAATATGCTTCTCCAAGCAGCCTACAAGACATGCTTCAACTCCAGGATGGCAGAACAGGTCCATGCGAGGCGTATCCAGAATATTAATACACGAGTATGCTAATATCAGTATAGGATTCTCAAAGGAAATCAGAAATGTTTGATATATTTTCTGAAAATTGATTTAAGAAAAATATCAGGCAAATTCGTCAATTCTTAATTTTATTCATAAATTTGCAATTGTTATATGATTGTATGATTTGATTGTTATATTGTTTCATTAAATGTATGTCTCTATATCTCATTTTGTCTAAATATATGTTCAAGGATGTCAGAATACAAATGAAAAGAATACAAATACAATGACAAATGAAAAAATACAAATATAGATATAAAAATATAATTATAAATTGATGACGCACTGTAAATGATATATGTCAACTTGTAGATTCCGTTTTTTACATGTTCTGATGATAGATGAGTTGATGATAGATGTAGTGATCCTGACATGAGCTGATGATAGATGTAGTGATCCTGACATGAGCTGATGATAGATGTAGTGATCCTGATATGAGCTGATGATAGATGTAGTGATCCTGATATGAGCTGATGATAGATGTAGTGATCCTGATATGAGCTGATGATAGATGCAGTGATCCTGATATGAGCTGATGATAGATGTAGTGATCCTGACATGAGCTGATGATAGATGTAGTGATCCTGACATGAGCTGATGATAGATGTAGTGATCCTGATATGAGCTGATGATAGATGTAGTGATCCTGATATGAGCTGATGATAGATGTAGTGATCCTGATATGAGCTGATGATAGATGCAGTGATCCTGATATGAGCTGATGATAGATGTAGTGATCCTGGTCTGAGCTGATGATAGATGCAATGACCCTCTGATGAAAAGTCCTTCACATTGACATTGCCTTGAACCGCCCCGGCATCTTGGTTTGGTAAATACATGCAAATTGGTGAGGGACTTGTCTCTGCAGTCTGCAACTCGGGTATCTTTATGACAACAGGTAGAGAATTATCGACTGTCACTGTAAATGGGAGGCTATCTCATGACAATATAAACTCGGTGGCTCTCCAGCAAATCTACACGGTAACCTATCAGTAAGAAGAAGTGTTGTCGATGAATAACCCGAATGGAAATGGAAAGTCCCACCCACAAAAGGTTCGGCTAAAGTTTCACAGAATGAATAAATGTACTATGTTTCAAAACTTCGAGACAACTAGCAAATGAAGATTTCAAGTCCTAAAAACGGTAGAGAAGTCGAGATAAAAGTGCGGAATAACAATAGCCCTGCTATTATTATTCAGAGATTATTTATCTAATTTCTATTTCAAAATTAAACATTAACAAACAATGCAGAACCTGAAGTGGGTCTATAAAACCTCGTTTGGCATTCTCTATCCAATTAAATAATCTTGTGCGGGATATATGAAATAATCTATCTCTTGGTATCTGTAATGTGTAGTACCAATGGATTACACTTCTCGTGTTGTTTGATGTCACATATACTGGTAGGAGTAGACCTTTAACGCAAAAAGAAATATGGCATTGCATATACGATAAGTCAATAGCCTATAAAGCCTTACTTGATCTTCTCATTCGCATTGATAGAGTTGATGCACTGATATGTTTTTTATGAAATCACTGGTTTCACCATCTTTTATTATCTGATAATAAAACTGTTTTTTTATCCTTGAGAATCATAACTTTAATTTGCATTAACCTCGTTACCATAATATGTAGTCTTGGAATTTAATCTCGCCTTTATACCACCACATTATCTCATAACTGTATCAGACAGTGGGAAACAGCGTCAAAGCAAATGTTGAGCTGTTAATACATACAGAGGGACGGCGCTAGACCACAGGGTATAAAGTGGAAAAGACCGGCCACTTGGGGTCGCTTCGGGCTACTCTGCCGCTTAATTTGTATTGATATGTTGACCGAGTTGATCCTGAACCGCTGGGAAATTTGTACACATAACTGTGTTTATCGAGACAATGAATTTGACCTTGACATATATGATATTTCAGGATATTACCCTGAAGAACTTTCTCTTTATCATTTCCTATCTTTTGGAATATTAAAAAACAGTGATAGACTTGTGTATAATATTACAGATTGATATATGAATTATGTCTGTCTATTTATATAATATGATCTACACTATATCACCGACGTTCATTGACAATTGTATGATATGTAAAAGTAATCTGAACATTTGAGAATAATTAAAATATCACACATTTTACAAATTCCCGAACTGTGGCTGGTCAATTGCTATTATAGTATATACATTTCATAAATATCGCATTAAAAAGTGATAATTTTGTGCTAAACACTATTCACAAGATGGAAAAGTTCTTTCTACACCATTGGACCAAATCAGCGCCGTCCAGGGATGTGAGATGAAGGTGAATAATTAGTATAAAAATATTGTGTGCTATGTTTATAGGAATATTACTGTTAACTTATATAAGATGTATTTTTACATGTCTTTCAACGTTTCATGGATATTTGTTATAACCTCATCATATAAGGTTCACTCAGTTAATAAATATTTATTTTACCCAAAATAGTCTGCCTTTGTTTTTCCTGCACTGCATTTGTAAAAATGTAAATAATGATACAATCAGAGCGTGCGAACTATGAAAAGTTACCACATATGAAAATCAGATGTGTGAACGGTATTTTGTCTTGAAATCAATGTTGTCTCATTACCGAAGAGCTTATACAGGAGAGAATATTTAATGTTCATATAAACTGAATAATATAAACTTTGTTTATCCCACACTATGTGGGCAGTAAATCTGAAACCAGTCTAAAATATCCATCCCAACTATCTCTACAATCCATAATGTATTGTGTTACAATCAGATCACATTATGCAGAGAATATCTACATTTTCGTTTTTTGTTCCACCGAAATGCACATAAGCGATAAACAAGGAGGAGAAATACACTGGGCTAAACCGGCGTGAATCCGACACAAACAGATGGGATTCCTGCACAGGTTAGTGGTACTTTGTTCCGTCTGATGACTTCGCTGATAGTCACATAATGGAATTTGTCTGCTTTGTTCACCACAGCCAGATAATTATTTTGGCTACCACCATGGTATTGACCGGATCACTATAAACGTAAAGCCTGTCAGAGTTAGGACCGAAGCCACGGCGCATCACATGAATTGTCAATGCTACACTTCGCATTGTGACTCGCAGACACCTTTGTGCCAACTTCGAGCTCCCGCATGCATGACTGCATTTGGGTAATCTTACCAGTTTAAAAAAAATCACTCTACAGAGGATCAAAGCACGAGTCTGTGAGCTATTATGACGGTTAAATATATCGAATATTATGTCAACAGAACATCGTATAAATTCTGAAGAAGGCACATCCCTCTCATAAAACATGCGAATTAATTGAAAAGCTCAACCATTTTTGGTGTGAACGAGACTCATTTGTATTCTCTGTGCGGTATATGAGTGGTTGTAGGGTGTTGGTAAGCTCTCGTCTCAGACGGGATGTAGGAACGAGAGCAGCATTGTGGTGGAGGAAGGTCAATGATAGACTTTTGCCTCTCCATCCACTTCCCGCAGACCTTCATCATTATGCTCATGTGTGCGTTTGACAGACAACTAGATTTGTTTTGCCCACTCGGAATAAGAACTTGAGTGTGCCACAAAGCCCTGTATTTAGACCCCACTCATTACCTATCATAGCCAGTTAATAGAATTTCCTGCCGCTTTGGCCAGGTCTATATTCAAGAAGGAGCTTGTTTTGGTCGCTCGACTCCATCCTCATTATGACTAAGACGAGAGATGATTTACATAACCTCTTTGTTTAAATCCCATTGTTCTTATCTTCCCTTCTTGTAAAACTTGTGGATCACCAAATGCTATTTAACCCGATAAACATGGGTATTTAGGAGGAAATATCCTCAAACATGTATGGGCTCTCAATGTCAGACTGAGGCTAAACCACACCAGCCGCCAGATGCTATCTCATTGAGAATTATCACATTATTTCCAAATATGGGTTCGTTGATTAGCTGTCATAATGAAAATTGAAAGTTTACATGCACCTAATGATTCTCTTCATTAAAGCATTGATGTAATTTAGTGCGCAGATTCTGAAGTAATTCATGAAATGATAAGAATCAGTTGTACCCCCTTGGGTATATAATGGGTTAATTTAGGATGGTAAAGCATTTCAGTTTGGAAGTAGAGAAAGGAGTGAGTTGGCTGAGTGAGATGTCCCGACACTCTCAGCACTACACATCAAACCCAGACTCTCCACACCCAAACTCGCCATACCCGAACTCCCCATGATCAGACTCCCCACACCCAGACTCCCCACACCTGGACTCCCCACACCCGATCTCCCCACACCTGGACTCCCCACACCTGGACTCCCAACACCCGAACTCACCATACCCACACTCCCCACACCTGGACTCCCCATACCCAGACTCCCCACACCCAGACTCCCCACACCCAGACTCCACACACCCGGACTCCACACACCCGGACTCCCCACACCCGGACTCCCCATACCCGGACTCCCCACACCCAGACTCCCCACACCCGGACTCCCCATATCACCCCAAAACACAGACAACGCAGGGCATTCATAAAAAAACGTCATTTATATGTTCATGTCATGCAATTGCAACTTTCCCTTTCATTTAAGGTGTACAGATGAGTAACGTATTTGAGAGACAGAATTTCATCTAGAAGTAATTTTTCTACAAATTTGGATAAATCAGTCAGTACATGTATGGACGTGCCTAAGCACTTCACGGGTGATATTGTGATAATTATAAAAATAAACATTTGGTCTACAGTTCTTGGACTGGTTTTTACAGTTTCAGGTTTT
Source organism: Amphiduros pacificus (assembly GCA_949316495.1). Lineage (NCBI taxonomy): Eukaryota > Metazoa > Annelida > Polychaeta > Phyllodocida > Hesionidae > Amphiduros > Amphiduros pacificus. Next base: position 58,728,776 of record OX439000.1, read on the forward strand.
GCCAAAATGCTCATGTTGATTTATCCAAATCTGATACCTGTGTCCCTACGTATCAGGTAAAGATTGTGAGATGATCAAGCTTTGAACAAGGGTGCTCTCTCGTCAGTGATTTGCTTATCCCTTCTAATTATAATTTTGCCTCAGGTCTTAGAATGGAAACTAAAATGGTAATACTCTTACAATGTACTGATCAATCCCCTATTGTTTTAGTTCATTATCAGTACTTCCTCAGGATGAAATCCTATACAACATAAGGGCTAGGTTCTCAATTTATTTTAAGCTCACATCGTATTTATAAGATTAATACAGTTACGATTTTATTATGATTTATTGCCTATATCAAACCTGACACGCACAAAAGAAGTTTACACACTAATCTGTCAAATAGAAAAAAAATGGCAATCAAGACAGTGCGTTCCCCGTGGAGCCTGCTTACGACATCTACAGATCTCTGGAACCTATTATCATATTATTGAATACTTTATTGTAGTGTGTAATGAGATGGCGCAATCACACTCTAGAAAATATCGTCCCTATAAAATGATTGTAAAAAAATCAAAGTAGACAAAAATGTATTTTAGCATGATCACACAAAGTATGGGTCTTTATTGGTGTTCCGATATTGACACCAAATCTTTCCAGTGAGCTTGGAATTCCATTTTCAATGTGTTTTACACGTACCCCTGTTTGCTTTGATGCCTTGTTACTTACATACTAGGCCCCACGCATTTATTGACAACAGTTAGTTTCAGGCCAATCAATATGTACTACTGGCTGTGTCTTCCTTGGACACGATAGAATAATTCTTGTACACAAGTGTTATACAGAATCTAAAATTGATTACAACAGGATTAATTTTCAACAAAATGCCGAGCACGAAGGATGGTGTATTTAATTTTGGCCTAAGGCTGAAAGTTGAGCATGTTAGAGAAATAAAATGGATGAAGTAGACCAATGCAGAGGTGATGATAAGGCAGACTGTACTCGATTCTCTGCCGCAAATTAGATATATGGAATGGTAGCAAAATATACTCATCTCCAACCTGGTGTAAAGTAGATTGACAGGAGAATATATACTCATCCCCAAACTATATAGTTGTCTAATAACAGATGGATATATTCATCCCCAAACTATATAGTTGTCTAATAACAGAAGGATAAACTCATCCCCAAACTATATAGTTACAGAAGGATATACTCATCCCCAAACTATATAGTTGACTGATAAAAGAAGGATATACTCATCCCCAAACTATATAGTTGTCTAATAACAGAAGGATATACTCATCCCCAAACTATATATTTGTCTAATAACAGAAGGATAAACTCATCCCCAAACTATATAGTTACAGAAGGATATACTCATCCCCAAACTATATAGTTGACTAATAACAGAAGGATATACTCATCCCAAAACTATATAGTTGTCTAATAACAGAAGGATACTCATACTAAAATTGCAGTGTAGGCTTTAAGAAGTGCGATGTACTCAAATCCTGAATTGTAAAGTAGACTAATAGCAGCAGGATTAAGACACCCCCACCAACCGCCAACTGTAAAGTAGACTAATAGCAGCAGGATTAAGTCACCCCCACCCACCGCCAACTGTAAAGTAGACTAATAACAGCAGGATTAAGTGACCCCCACCCCACCACCAACAGTAAAGTAGACTAATAGCAGCAGGATTAAATCACCCCCACCCCACCGCCAACTGTAGAGTAGACTAATAGCAGCAGGATTAAGTCACCCCCACCCCACCACCAACAGTAAAGTAGATTAATAGCAGCAGGATTAAGTCACCCCCACCCCACCGCCAACTGTAAAGTAGACTAATAGCAGCAGGATTAAGTCACCCCCACCCAACCGCCAACTGTAAAGTAGACTAATAGCAGCAGGATTAAGTGACCCCCACCCACCGCCAACTGTAAAGTAGACTAATAGCAGCAGGATTAAGTCACCCCCACCCCACCGCCAACTGTAAAGTAGGCTAATAGCAGCAGGATTAAGACACCCCCACCCCAACGCCAACTGTAAAGTAGACTAATAGCAGCAGGATTAAGTCACCCCCACCCCACCGCCAACTGTAAAGTAGGCTAATAGCAGCAGGATTAAGTCACCCCCACCCCACCGCCAACTGTAAAGTAGACTAATAGCAGCAGGATTAAGACACCCCCATCCCACCGCCAACTGTAAAGTAGACTAATAGCAGCAGGATTAAGTCACCCCCACCCACCGCCAACTGTAAAGTAGACTAATAGCAGCAGGATTAAGACACCCCCACCCCACCGCCAACTGTAAAGTAGACTAATAGCAGCAGGATTAAGTGACCCCCATCCACCGCCAACTGTAAAGTAGACTAATAGCAGCAGGATTAAGTCACCTCCACCCCACCTCCAACTGTAAAGTAGACTAATAGCAGCAGGATTAAGTCACCCCCACCCCACCGCCAACTGTAAAGTAGACTAATAGCAGCAGGATTAAGTCACCTCCACCCCACCTCCAACTGTAAAGTAGACTAATAGCAGCAGGATTAAGTCACCCCCACCCCACCGCCAACTGTAAAGTAGACTAATAGCAGCAGGATTAAGTCACCCCAACCCCACCGCCAACTGTAAAGTAGACTAATAGCAGCAGGATTAAGTCACCCCCACCCCACCGCCAACTGTAAAGTAGACTAATAGCAGCAGGATTAAGTCACCCCCACCCCACCGCCAACTGTAAAGTAGACTAATAGCAGCAGGATTAAGTCACCCCCACCCCACCGCCAACTACGAAGTAGACTAATAGCAGCAGTGTCCAGCCTATAGGAACAGGATATACTCATCCCACATCAAAGTAAGCTCTTAGAGTTAAAATATGCTTCTCCCTAATGGTTATTTAGTTAATAGAAGTTAATGACACATGTTTCCTCCACATTGCAAAAAATATACCTGGTCTCCAAAAAGTAGGTTAATACAGATAGTGTATATATTTGATGTCTCTCCAGAGAAAACTAGGTTAATAGAAACAGCACATTTGATTTGTTCACTGGAAAGTGGGTCTGAGGGACGAGAATGTGACTTATATACAGGAAAAATTATTCCAGACGAGCAAAATATATTTGATGTCCCTTTCACGAATACTGAAGTGTAGTTATAATATGAGTATAATGTCTCTCCCTTCTATAGACCCTCTCGTCTAAGGCATGTATTTCGGCTGCCAAGTGCATAGATAATATACAAGATTGATCATATGCCATTAAAGAAACACGACTCAGTGCCAGACAAGGTATACCTTTTAAGCAAGAAACGTGAAATAATGTAAATATGAGGAAATCACAACTTTCTCCTGCTGGAATAAATGGTGATTGCCGTGTATGTATACCCCATAAAATGTGCAGTGTGTTCCCACTTATTTATAATAGTGCCGGTTCAGATGTCTTTGTGATATACGAGGACGCCAGTCCCTCTTAATACATGACCTAATGTCATCTTTTTGTTTGTGACTCATACACAACAAGGCTAGGATAAATACTCCTTCATTTAAAGCGATTAAGATCAAAAGAAATGTTTATGGTATATAAGATACAGGTTGAAGAGTCAAAGTAGCAATAAGTTTGTTAGTTTACATAATACTCTTCAATGGGTATTTCAAGTCTATTACGCTGCGTCTAATGCATCTGTTTACCAAACAGATAGGTGAGAGAAGGCAGGGTTAGCTTTCACATAAAAATGATGATGTGTTATTTGTATGAGAGTGATGCCTGATGAGAAGGTTTATCCCCAGCCACTCTCAGTGGTATCCATAAATCATGCATGAACATGGAGAGTAGGGCATCCTTTGACAAATGAGCAAACCATTAAAGTCGACAGGTGGCTACGCCTCAACACACCATGAGCTGCTCAGCGGCTACCAAATATGTCTACAGCATTATTTGCTTTTTGCACCTTTTTTATCAATGTATGTCATTTAATTATTTCATTGAGCCTCCAGACAGACTCTTGTGTGCTTGAATAATAAAAGGTCCGAAGAAGATTTAAAGAACTGAGTGGCTTCATAACAATCTACTCACAGATGACAAAACAGTGAGAGTTCCACAAAGAACAAGCGATAAAGGATGTTCTCAAGCCTGCAGACACATTTCACACACCACTTTGTCACTGCAATTGTCTCTATCCTTTGGCCAATTGGAAACTTTAATGATCTAAAACTGGTCTAGGGGATTCCCTCCCCTTCTGGCCGCCTGTTTGTCTGTGGGATCAAAGATACCAGACCCATCACCAGCCCCCTGATTCAATCTACAACTTCACTCGTTCCCATCTCGTGCTGTGTCTGCGCTCATTCATTAATTAATCAGGTCTCTCCAATAAGCACCACATCAAAGGATTTTGTTTTAGCGTGCCGCCACGTTTAGGTTCAATATGAAGATGAGGACGATGTTTGGAGAGTTGCCTGCGTGGGGTACTGGAGAGGGCTCGTGTAATGCCTGCAGGTTTTGGAGCCTTCTCCTCAAGATATTTGAACCTTGTTCTCAAAGCCTGCAGAAAGCAAGATCAAATATACTTAGAAACTATAGACCACATGACTGCGCAGTTGCATTTAGCTTCGGGGAAATTATGATTTCAGCGTGTTAATAATCTATTGGGAATTGCAGCTGAAATGTTTTTGTGTAAATAACAACCCAAATCCATCAGAAAAAAGAGAAAATCACTGAATATTGTGTACATGATTTTCGGATTAGGCCTTGTCACCAATTTCCGGTCTTTGGATCTTATTGTTTTTCCATTCAATGTCCATCAGAGATTCCTCCTACATTTCTACCCACTTCCGGTCCCCATGTCCCCTGTCAAATCTTGGCGGTCTTCGCGAAGCCTGTCCAATTTCATGCTCACATGCACGCGTCCTCGGCGGAAGATATCCACACACAGACACAATCTGCCTTTTTCCCGCCAAATGGTTTGGTGGAACAGACGAAAAAGCGCACTTCCAGCGTCTCCTTCCGCACCCACTGCCAATGTTCATCTACTATTTATCATTAACTGTTTGATTTAATCATTCATCATCTGTAATATCGGTGATCAGGAAGCCACACACTTATTCTTCACTGCCACTCTAGCAACAGTTCCTCGCTTTGAATAACATGACAACTAGAGGTCCATTTACGCAAGAGTTCTGCGGGATGGATTCAACATGCCAATTTCATATATTCGAAAAGGCTGGGCGGTAGATACGTTAATGTCTTTGAGTGCGCCAGTAAAACGCTGGCAAAATCTAATTGCACCGGTTTCAAAAAAGATGAAATGAAACGACGGTCCGGAATCTGTTGACCAATTAGGTAACAAATGGGGATTTGACGTGAATGATAAATTTGCTCATAAAATAGGTGGCCACTGATATAAGGCTATCAGCAGACAAGAGGCGCATCAATTGTGTTGGTTATTTCTCGGGTGCGGATGGCACCGGGCCACTATCCTACCAATGACCCCCAAAGGCCAGGTCCCCGATCTGATATTTTTCTTGCCACAGAATAACGTATAATCAATGCATAGCCGTATAAAATGGCTGGAACATAAATCGTCTGCGGGACTGGCGTGGTGTGTGCACGATAGTGACAGGATCACGATTTATGGGTGGGGCGACGAGACTCACCCAAGATATTGTGCAAAAAGGCGTTGAGCGAAAAGTGGGTGATGCGCTTCAATACTGGAGCCCTGATTGAGCGAGCAGCTCCTGCGCGAGTGTCGGACCATATCTAGCCAAATATAAGCCATACTTGTAACGTTCCCTAAAATCACAACACCTATGATATCATCATCATCATCATCATCATAATCATCATCATCATCATCATCATCATCATCATGAACCGACTTTGTGAATTAAAATCCATCTTTTTAAATAGGGTGGGCAGACACTGGTGACAGTACTTTAATGTTAATAGAAAATGGGGTTATACACACGAATAGTGGCCTGGATTGAGAAAACATATTCGACCTGTAATCTCCACATGGACCTTAAGTGCACGCCCCACCTTGCCAGGCTGTATTCCTTGTTTGGCAACAACACGTAAATTATCGACCCTTAAGTTTTCAGAATTCTGTCTAAGGTGGTGATCAGTGATTTATCAAGATACACAGGGCAGTCTGCCAAAGTAGCTCTGATCAGCCCCCTACCGGCTGATGACGTGTAACAAATGACCATCTAGCATGTGAATGCATGGCAAATCTCGCCTCCTCCACTCCCCATAGAGACCATAGAACCCATTGTGTCCATCCGCGCCTTCACAATATAGTTCCATGCTTTATGGGCCACTGCATGTTGCGCAATACAGCTTTTAGCTGGTCTTGGTAAACACGGCCTGGTTTATTGACCAAATAAGCAAACACAACATGCTTTATGGACCACTACTGCCCATATAAGCCGAGAGAGTGCAACTTTCATCTGTCATGCATCTCTTTATCAAGATGTCACTTACATAATTTAATTCAGAGTAATTCAATTATTCTCCTAAAATGTTTATTACCATATCTCTAATGTGAACAATTTATCACTTGGTCTTATTAAATTTTGCAATCTTTCTAACAAAATGTGTAAAACACATCACTTCCACTGCAAAGCCCATAGATAATTTGGACATTTTTCTTATTTTGGTGCCAGAGAACTTAATCTGGAACAAGAATCAGAGATTTTATTCACGTTATAAATCTGAAAAACATGAGCGAGTCAATAAGATTATTGAATATCATTTCTAAATCTGACATGGTTGAATTTATATCAAGATTGTATTGTAAAGTATTCAAGAATATAGATTGTCGTAATATCTTCAGCTTAGACTATTTGTCAAAATTGTCCAGTATGTTATGTTAGAGCAAGTAAAATGCATCCTTGTGAAACTAATGCTAATAGATTTAGAGCATTCACAAATTGTGACACCCCAAGGGCGTGAATTTAATAGTTGGCGCCTGGTGCCTTACTTTAGAGATCCCAATTAGAATAATATGATAAACAAAGAAAATTTGAAGTATCACTGCATCTATGAAGAGTAATTTGAATTTCTTATCTTTTGATCAGTGTGCACAGGCCTGACCCTAAAATCAATCTACTAGAAAGCCACTTCCAAATCAGTCTGACAATGATTTATAAAGAACGTCAGCATGAGTGAGTCTAACCTTCACGAGGAACGCAGCAATACTCGTCATAAAGACCTCTTTGGGAATGGGTATATGCTAATAGCAAGGTTGTTTTGTATGTTATGAAGTAGATGCTAACCATGAAAGTTGTCTTGACTCAATGAATAATGCTCAAATCTGAGGTTATCTCGATAAATGTGCACTTTTGACTTGGTGAACAGTGCTAAGCATGAAGGTTTCGTTTGACTTGAAGGTTGGCTTGACTTGATGCGTGGTATTAATCATGGAGGGTCTTTTGACTTGATGCGTGGTATTAATCATGGAGGGTCTTTTGACTTGATGCGTGGTATTAATCATGGAGGGTATTTTGACTTGATGAGTGGTATTAATCACAGAGAGTCTCTAGACTTGATGAGTGAGTATTAATCATGGAGGGTCTCTTGACATGATGAGTGGTATTAATCATGGAGGGTCTCTTGACATGATGAGTGGTATTAATCACAGAGAGTCTCTTGACTTGATGAGTGGTATGAATCACAGAGAGTCTCTTGACTTGATGAGTGGTATTAATCACAGAGAGTCTCTTGACTTAATGAGTGTTATGAATCACAGAGAGTCTCTTGACTTGATGAGTGGTATTAATCACAGAGAGTCTCTTGACTTGATGAGTGGTATCAATGATGGAGAGTCTCTTGACTTGATGAGTGGTATCAATCACGGGGAGTCTCTTGACTTGATGAGTGATATCAATCATGGAGAGTCTCTTGACTTGATGAGTGGTATCAATCATGGAGAGTCTCTTGACTTGATGAGTGGTATCAATCACGGGGAGTCTCTTGACTTGATGAGTGGTGTTAATCGTCCCATTAATCAAAGTTGTCTTTACTTAACGAATTACTTGTCATGTAGTATAGCATCTAACATTATCTGTAACATGACATTGCATGATGTTCATGTTAAATATATCATGTTTTCAGCTATACACGCTGAAAGGGCATTATTAGCCATTTCTTGTGCCGTGCATAAACAGAATCCTGTACATCCTGTAATAGTGTATCCTATTAGAACACAGAGTCACGGCCAAAGAGTCATGTATATTCTCGTAAAGTAGAGTTCCTTACAGTTACAGAACCATATCTTTATTCCGGTAGAATTCTCCAGAGTTAAAGAACCATGTATATTTTACATTTTTTTTAAATATGACAGAGTAAGTTTTGTTTTTCTGTAACCTTTGTTTCATTAAACATTTTGTCAATATATAGGAGCCACTTTCCACAAGGAATATTCGTTATTCCTGTTCCTTGGCAAATAGAATTTCCCTATTAAAATGAGATATTTCTATCTAAACATTGAGGATACAAGAACTTCCCGAAATAAGACCTATTGATGACCGCTGTCTCGGGCCGAGGTTTCCTGAGTGCATCCACTGGTCTCAACGAGGTCCTATTTGCGCAATATGTCGCAATATTCTACAATATGCCTGTTTTCGACGCCATTCTATTTGCGGCATTGAAGATATGTTTGTAGCCACAACTCAGCACTGACTGGCGCGTTCCGAATCGTCCATAGAATCCATCAAATTAGATTTTCTTTCTCTCATCATATACGTTGATTTAAATAGAAATTCTAAGATGTCAAGCAGTTTAATTTAGTTAGCTGGAGAAGGGAATATGGACTGGCATGATAATTAACCTTAGCCATTAACATCCAAATAAAGCCTTTTATTTGTAATCTAATTTTGACGTGATGAAACTCCGTGACTAATGTGATTTTTTTTGTAGAATAGATAAAATATTGATTATTAAAAGTCTATTCTAGCCATTTGAGACAGTGTTTACCACTCGGCTTTTTCCTTGCCTGTTCTCAGCCAAAATTCAATAAATGCACGAAGACCCCTTTTATATCATGTACTGGCAGTTTGAAGACTGTGTGGCTATTTATATGTTAACATTATACAACATGATAGGTCTGTATAATATCGCTATGATATCTAAAGTGTTAGATAACTACGCTGTTATGTAGAAAGTGAGAGCCTTGGCAATTACCATTGTTATCGTTTAACAAATGATTTTTAGTTGTCGAAAAAATAGAGTGGATATTATTATTTTGTATTATCTGAAGACCTAAATGTTTCTTCAAGTACATAAATCGATACTAAGTAAACAATTTTTTTTCATATTGATATAAAATCATCAAATATGATATCTATATAATACATTTATATATATATATTTAAATATATTATATAGATATCATATGTAATAAACATTTACATAATAAACATTTACATAATCAAAATTTTAATTCTCGAAATAACGCAAGCGGAGAATCATTAATTTCATCGTGAAAATCGACATTCCCTATGATGAGTTCTTCAACCTAAAACGAATCATCGCCATCAGTGAATACACATTCTTACCCATGGGTATCTGTAATGTTGAAAAGGATCATTCTGTGTTAAATACATCCCATGCAAGCCATTGGTCATTAAGATATTGCTTGTATGTTTGCCTCAAAAAGATAAAACCCTGGCTTTGGTTGTACGTTTCTTGGAAGTGAGTTTGTGTCATCTGCGGAGAGTTAATAGTGGTCGACATTTGGTGTTTATATTTTGGTGAAAAAAACAGAAATGTCCCTAACATGGGGTTACATTCGCCCAAGACAAGGCTCATGTTTTTCTGAGCTGTCATTAATCACAAGAGGCATTTCACAGTAGTTCTAAATCACAAACACAGCATTTCGGAGATTAAATATAGATACCGGAGAAACGTTATGAGATTAGAAACAAACTGTTTACAGATACGGAAAGGTGAAAATGTATGACGGCGTTTGATATCTTTTATTAAGCTTTAGCACTTAGAGTTCATGAATGTTAAAACTAAAGCTAAAAAGCAAAATTGTTTAAAACATAAAACTCTAATATGGAGGCTACAAAGAGGACAATTAATCACTGATTTCAAGTAAGTTGACCATGAGTCAATATATATATATTAAACATGTCCTGTAGGAGAACCATATTTGAGATAATGTATATTTGGAGATTATTAGAAGCAGATGAGAATGTATTTTAAAACAGCTAGACTGACATATATCATGTGTATAAGTATTTTGCATGCAATACATTGACCTTTAAAAAGTGTTTTTTGAACACAAAAGAAGTGACACAAATATAAATACAGACCTCGATCATATGTGTAGGCAGCGTTGGGACAATGCTTGAAGTGGAACCGGAACTTGGCATCGCTGGCGCAGGATTTGACGTATGAAGTCGGGTCCCGGCAGAACCCCCCAGTGTTGTTGTTATAGCTAAAATGATACGCGTCCTGAAATGGACATCTCACTGGGTAGCCTTCATCTGAAATAGACATCACATAGCAAATATATCACACTGCATAAGTGAGAGATATCTGTATCGTGAAAACAAAGAGAGAGTTTTTTATTTGCAAATAGCACCAAAAGGATTAGTTTCCTTGTCTTGAGTATCAGTTTTAAATATACGTTATTGGTACATGTGAAATTGATTACATATCGTGGCTCTTACAGAGGGGTCCTTGTTTAATATTTATGAAAACAGATAAGATTTGTTATCATCATTGATATAATAAATGATGAGATGAATCTGGATATATATATATATATATATATATATATATATATATATATATAATATAATATACGTGTATATATGCGGGATGTATTGTCTAAATACGTAGCAGATCGCACTACAGTTTTATCAAATAAACTAATCCTAATGTGTCTAGATGACTAAATCCAACCAAATATCATGTCTCCTAAATAATTGAATTCGAGATCTTCTTTTCCAATTTGTATCGTAGCCCACCTGCCCACTAGAGGTCGCACCACGGCAATCCTTCAAAGTTTTCAAATCATATCTGGCAGCGTACCGAGAATGGATATTCAGATTCAAATAGATACAGAGAAAATGATCAAAGTGGAGACGACTTAAGATGTGTGGAGTGAAGTAGAAGGCGGTAGGCTTGGCAACGGTAAGATTTTCTCGGTGTGTAAGTATTGAGTATGATGCTAAGGTTTGGTGGGGAATGTAAATCAAACAAGACTCTTAAGCGAATGCCAGTCGAGCTAGCTCTTTGTGATAGTTCCTTAAGAAAATGGTTTGCACATATATTACTCACACCAATGAAGTGTAGATATGAAGTGTATTGTGGTTGAGAGATATGCTCAATGTAAAATACAATTAAATGAACATAAATATGATATTGTTTTGTGTATTTGCTGTTGAAAATAGAGAAATCGATGATGATGATGATGATGATGATAATAATAACATATGAAATAGTGTTGATGTTAACATTTATTTTCACACAAACAAATAAATGTAAACATGTTGGTGTAGAATTTGTTGATATTCTATAGAAATATCACTGTTTTCCTACTCCTGCTGAAACATAAGCATTTGACTTCACCTGGATGACAATGGTGGTCACTGCTATTGGTATGACACTGCAGGATCTATATAATGATGGCACGATTTGTTTGCCCTGCTCCTGTGGATGGTGTTGTGATTTGTCTGTCCTGCTCCCGTGGATGGTGTAGTGAGTGGTCTGTCCTGCTCCTCCTGATGATTTCATGATTTAATTGTCTGCTCCTGCTGATGATTTCATAAATTGTGTGTCTGCTCCTTCTGATAATTTCATAATGTCTGTCCTGCTCCTCCTGGTGATTTCATGATTTGTTTGTCCTGCTTCTGCTGATGATTTCATAATTTGTCTGTCCTGCTCCTCCTGATGATTTCATGATTTGTTTGTCCTGCTCCTCCTGATGATTTCATAATTTGTCTGTCCTGCTCCTCCTGATGGTTTCATGATTTGTTTGTCCTGCTCCTCCTGATGATTTCATGATTTATTTGTCCTACTCCTCCTGATGATTTCATAATATGTTTGTCCTGGTGCTGATGATTATTTCATGATTTGTCTGCCTTCCTCCTCCTGATGATTTCATGATATGTCTGTCTTCCTCCTCCTGATGATTTCATGATTTGTTTGTCCTGCTCCTCCTGATGGTTTCATGATTTGTCTGCCTTTCTCCTCCTGATGGTTTCATGATATGTCTGCCTTTCTCCTCATGATGGTTTCATGATTTGTCTGCCTTTCTCCTCATGATGGTTTCATGATTTGTCTGCCTTTCTCCTCATGATGGTTTCATGATTTGTCTGCCTTTCTCCTCATGATGGTTTCATGATTTGTCTGCCTTTCTCCTCATGATGGTTTCATGATTTGTCTGCCTTTCTCCTCCTGATGATTTCATGATATGTCTGCCTTTCTCCTCATGATGGTTTCATGATTTGTCTGCCTTTCTCCTCATGATGGTTTCATGATTTGTCTGCCTTTCTCCTCATGATGGTTTCATGATTTGTTTGTCTGCTCCTGCTGATGATGTTGACATATATATCTTATAGGGCAAGAAAGATAGATGAAAGTGGTATCAAGGCATTGGTTGCCGGGGTCTGGAGGTGCACGGATGGGGATAACGTAACTATATTAGTATTAGGCAGCCGTTTGATGGGTAAATCTACTTTGTAGCTGTACTTTGTAGGTGCGTTTCTTAGGCTTCTCACATCGTTGCCTCAATCACTGCTGTGGCCAAGGCCACTCTCATGATGCATATTGTATCAAGTCCGAACACTCAGTCTTTATTGATGGATATGACTACGGAATATGAGAAGCAGCAAATGTGTGTAATATACCAAGTGGTCTGCAAGAGGTGCTGTAATGAGCCCATGACAGGGTGACAGGGTTAGTCCTTGTATATGCTTGTCATGCCTCCAATTTGCTGACATTAATATACACGAGGTACCTGGGGGAGTTGTGCTATGTCCAAGTATTACCAAGTGATAATATTAGTTATCTAATCTAGTGGATTGAAGAAAGAATAAAGAGGGATTGTGCTTTTTGCCCATGTTTTAGTAGCAGGAAGGTTAATTATGTGTGCTGTAGACAAGCTTAGTATCTAGTATCTAGCTAGGTCTGCGTTCATTTAGCTCATCCCCATGATGGTCATCCGTGTAGGGCTTGCCAGCCACACCATTCACTCTGTTCTGCGCCGGACCAGGTAGCCTGACACCCCGACCCATCCACATATCTCACGCCGTAATGAGACCAACGAGACTCCACGCTAGGTCTATGCAATTACCAACACCATGAATCATACCCCGTGGACGCCCACCCCACTATTTGTACCCAACCCAAGTCCATCTGACAGCAGTAAGAGGTGTGCACAACAAATCGGCTCTGTTATAATTTCAAACATGGTCTCTAGCCGTGCCTTCAGAAAGCCATCTTCCTGACACCGAGTCTCGGGGCACAGATAAGTGAAAAAACATCCAGAGCGGATATCACGGCTCCCTGTGATATGGGCTACCACGGCCTGACAACATGCTACCGTCCGACCACCCTCACATACCGCCAAGAAGGACTCCTCATCACACATTGGTAAAATATCATCCAAAGTCACAGCTTGGTGTGTATTAGTTTCCATAATTTATATACTATTTATACAAATCGTGTTGTCGCCATACTATTGTTTGTAAACTTATATATCCTATACATTTGTCTTAACGTTTGCTTTTCATAAATAGTTGACCTTTAATGAGTTGGAGGCGATAATGTATATAGAATAAGATAACATTTTCAAGCATTTAGTAATGTACCCAAACGTAATATTTTATCAGCTTCCTTGCATACCAAGGTTATGGTCCGTTGGTATATGATACATCGAGATATGGGGTCTGTTTGATGTGATATATAAATGCCATCCTCATGATGTACATCAGCCACCATTGCGAACCTTTATGCTAGATATTAATATGTTATCCTTCTATCTTTGTGTGGTGTATCTATGATGTGTCGCTGGTGATGCATGATATCTTTGTGAGACAGGAAATGATGAGCTAACTCCATGTCACAACACAATTACACTTCCGGTTGCCGCAGACATCACTTCCTGTCAACCTCTCGTCCACAAAACCGCTTCACCTTTCATGGCATTTATTGCTTTTTCCTTCCCACAATGCAAGATTCTAGCATATTGTTGCAATCTAGTGACTTGATATGTAACATTTAGGGGTAACCCGCTGGTGACATTTTATAAATTACTCTTATTGCACATTTTGACCTTTGTAAGTCACATTTTGAAAGCACCCTTTCAGCTACCACCAGCGACCAATGCTTGCCTTATTTTGTATTCCAATGTCCTTGTCCAATTCCTGTCCTCTGGCGAATAAGAAGTTGTGTCATTATCTATGTTGCCTGACCTTTGACCCTTTTCATTGACCTTGAGTCAAAGTAGATGGATCATCCTAGACATAGACAATTGATTCTGTGTACAGTATATCAGACCTAAGATAACCCATCTCATATGACTTTACTTAACCATATTGCATTATTCCTGCCAGTCATAACCGTAAGGTTATAGTACATAGTACAGAGTATTCTTTCTGGTGTTCCTAATTTATATGATTAATGTGTTGCACTTTGGCACTGTGTTATCATTCCTCATACAAATGGCCAACATGTTTTGTAAGTGTACAGCATTGAATTATCAAAAAACAATTTCGCATAGATATTTACTGATCATGTTATCATTTAGGCATTTGTAATAGGATAAGAAAATTCATTTTCCTCGAGAATTGAATTATTCAATTTTTATCGAGATCTAAGCCTTTGAAGTTGGCATTGCAAGAACTCATTCTAATCTCATCAAAAATTAATGTCGAAATAAAAATCTTTGACTTGTTTTTACTTGTGTGATACAAAACAAATTTTGCTGACTTTTAATTCCAATGTATTTAGGGTTATGCACTTATAATTCTAAACCTTGAAATCAAATTTATAATGTTTCCTAAAAGGATGAACTGGCAAAGGTGGTAAGGGTAATCAGGGTTTAAGGGGTCGATTGGGATCTGGTTATTGGGTAAGGGGTCTAAACTAGCAAGCAAATGTACATTGTAAAACACACTGTTGTACTATTCAGATAATTGAAATATATATGCCATAATCGTATCTTTTGAGGTTACAAAAATGAAGTAGCATTCATAAAATATATTTTTTGGTGAAAATTACAGCGACATTATTTCATGATAATAAAGCAACTAAAGAATAAAAGATCTCTGTAAATGACCAAAAATATATATATATATTGTAGTTTATAGAAATCAAAGTTTGGGTTTATATGATAAGAATAAGTGTGTGTAATACAGTGCATGTTGGGAAGAGTTAGTATGTAACCTTGTATATATGAATACATGCCTTCACACTGATAATCAGGCCGTGGGGAGGGACTCGTGGTACAGTTCCGCGCAGTTCTTTCTATAGAAACAATACAAGAAGACATTCTCAAAATTACTGTCATAGCATGCAGCCCGCATTCACATTCCACTTATGTTAAGCATCAAAATAAATTGAGTTTATAAATAATAGATAATGTTAGATGCAAGGAAGAGGGATTAATACTTCACATTCCATTGGTATTTAACACAATAAAATTAGATTAGTTGCATAAAAGAGCAGAAAATTATTAGATACTGAGGGCCAAGAATTGTGGATGATTATTAGGAAAATAAACAATATGTCACATTCAAAGTTGTATTTGTTGTTCGTGTTACATCGTTATTTAATTTTATGTAAAATATATCATGCATATAAGCAATAATACTAGAGAAGATAAAAATCAATCATGAAAATAAAAAATATGAATTTGTCCAATATGTTCCCAGTGCTTCGTCCTGCAAGTTATCTAATTATATTAGGAGTGTCGTCCGGAAGGAAATCAAAGCGAGAAAATGTAAAAGATTAAAGTTGACCTAGTTCTGGTTTTACACAAAATATGGTTTTAACATTTAATATTAACATTTTCAAGAATGTAAATGCATAAGTGAATCAAAATAGGTTCCAAGTGTTCGTTGGTTGTTGATGGGAAATGAAAGTGTTATTCACTTTTCCATTATGAAATTATATGGATTTAAGGAAGAAAGAGACAAAGAAACAGGAGTTGCCGCAGCAAAATAAGCCCATTGTCTGCACTTCATGGACCATGTTAACAATACATATTAACAAACAGACTTCTATTCAATCTGAAAGTGAAATATGTATTCTAAAGTAATCAAATTCACACGTGGATTTCTTTTCCTATTTAGATAAAGATATAATTCCATTTTAGTTTTAAAGTCCCAATGTCGTTTCTATTTCCACTGATGGAGAACATTAGCGAAGTGTTTCAATTAGGGAAATATTTGAATAACATCAGCTTGCAACCATTTAAAGTACATGTAAATTTGATAAAATTGTAAAACATTCAAAGTTTTCTCAGTTTAAGTTTTTTATATATCATGTAAAGCAATGATGAGATGGGGACTCATACAAAATGTTCATGTAAGTATGCATTGTATTTATCGTTTTGATAGCAAATATGGCAGCAATAGGAGTATATTGGGAAAGACCATGGGAATATATTATCTCTACCAATTTCAATATCCCATGAATAATATGTATACTATGAAAGTCATGTCAAAACTTCATTTGCTCAATTTTATAGCCTCACTCCAACTATTTCTGAAAGAATCTCTGATCCAATTGCCAAATCATACACAATCTGAAAATCCTATTTAGTTGAAGAGGAATATGATAGTACCAATATTAGCACAAGCGATAGAAAGATACTGCCACATATTGATATTGCCTCATCACATTGAGAAAATGATAGCTTTGCAATCATGTTTGGCTTAAGTGTTGGCTCCGTGTGGCGTTAGTTGTCAATGAGAGTGTATATGGGATATGATTGTCTTGGAATTTCTATTCACTTGGGGCAATCAGCATGTGAACAATTCCTGATCAATTGAGGTGAAGGCAAGAAGACTTTTTAAGATTAGCGTCCCTTAACACCTGCACGGCAACTAAGCAGACGACATTTAACCACAGTGGGGGTACCTTGCAGCGTCCCGCCGTCTATCTACCAACAAAACCTTGAGTCGATATCAAATATTGATATCCGTGATCTGTTAACACTTGAATTCCCCAACTGTTTTAGTCGTATTTCTATTTCACACTTTGGATACACAGAGTGCAAGAGCAGAACACGAGGGAACCAGGGAAGACTTGTGAAGTCACCACACTGCACTTTCCTCGTCCTTCATTCTTTAGACATTTTTCATCATCCGCTTATGTACACGGAATAAGAAGAAACCAATCTATTGTGATTCTGAGATTTCCATGTCCCGAAGGAAAGACTTTGAGGCATTTTGATATTCTACCCTTGTTCGTTCCCAATTGTTCTCATCGTCTCTTATAAGAATGATAACAAATTTGCCAATTGTTGGCGATTAAGTGATTCCTCCCAATCATTCAAGTGAGTCTATTTGCAAACATTAGACCGAGAGGTCACTATATTCACCAGAACACTAACCATTATGAACGGAATACAAGATGAGTTTATAAAACATTCAATGGAGTGAATGTATATCCAAAACAAAATCTCAAATGGAGGTAAATTGCTATTATCATTGCTATTATCAAGTAACTTAGCTTTGATGTTCTATAAAATTCCCGTTTCTGTCTGTGGCGTGTCACCTATAGAACCCCACACAAATCAGTAACTGGTAAGAGTGTCTGCGAGGTGCAAGATACGTGAACTCACAGTGGGCCTACTCAGCCTGGTCATCCGGGCACTTTCTTCAAAACCACAACCCTCATTACACATTCCAGTCATATGAATGCAACACTATCCCCCAATCCTACCTACTCACTGTATTCTCTTCACTGGCCTTTGTGGCCTGCCTCAAACCTACCAGTCTCTGCCTACATAGAGAGTGGTGAACCAGTGGCGTAGATTTGTACTTGCCCTGGGCGCCTAATCCGCCACTTGGACGAGAGCTGAGGAGAGCCAGGGCGTGGCTTATCGCCACTTTAGCTCATCGTCACAACTGACAATCATTACCCTATTACCACAACAATTAGGTTTCCTCAAACTTAGAATTGCCAAAATGACTAGCTCCCCAGGGTACGGTTACGGAATTAGAAACGTCAGTTACGATGGGCTCACTTCAATACCCAAGGTAACAGTGGTGAGATCTGGCATTGATCGCAGACAAGACAACCCAAAGAAAGGTCCTTCGAACTCCCAGATACGACGACCTCCACAGAAAATGTAAGGTCAGCCATTCATGGATAAAGACCCAGCGACGGAGGCCTTTCCTGGGTACAAGAAGATCGCTTCAATATCAGACTAGAATAAAGACATAGAGAACAATGAAATACTTCTTACCAATGAGGAAGAAGATTGAAACATGAAATCAAGTGAGAGGTAGAATTAATATGGAAAAATACAAATACGTGGATAGGAAATAAGAAACAGTCCTTGGAGGGCTTACCACCATATTACTGGAGCCCCTGAGGGTTTAGAAAATGCTACATAATAACCCATAAATCTACTGCTCATGGTGTGTTGTACTGCATTATTGTAAATCTTCCACTGGTATATTTCCAGCAGATCTAATTGTCAAAGTATTCACTTGCCTTAAAGTAAAGCGTAATAAGATAATACCAAGACTATATCTACAGCGCTGATGGTGTTTTGAATTGGTTCATCTTATATATCTTTCTCGGCACATTTGGCTCAACAACAGGTATCTCCTAAGATTGGGGTGAGGCAGTCAATTCCATCTGCCATAAGCTAATGTCTATGTGGCAAAAACAGACTTTTTTTACCGCTTCTTCTCCTCGAAATCGGAAACTCATTTGGGAACACTAGAAACCAAAGCCTGCCTAAGTCAGCAACTAAATTCTAACTGCCATAAAAAACAAGCTGAAACTGGTGGCCATTTTCTCTGTGAAAGTCGGCAATGCTTTAATGTTATATCTACGGAGAGGTAAATGCATTTGTAGGATTATACCAATAGTAGACCGGGACTTCTTCCCTACAGTTGCGAGACTGCTTTTCTGCCGATCTAATTCCTCTTGATTTTCCTGGAGTCTGGCGATTTTAAGTCTGTTTCTATGAAAGAGGCTTTATCGTGGCCGGATTTTAACAATCCGAAATTGGTACGGCCTGAGCCGTTTAAATGGAATGGACACACCAAAATCCGGGTCCTTTTCAGAGAGAGAAATCGATAGAATCTATAGAATAATCAAATGAAGATCGGCCGAGGTAACCGGCAGAGTTTAAAATGATTTAAATGTGTGTTTACAGATGACAGGTTTGCTGGCGTGATGTACCCACGCTGATATGGTATTAGGATACTTCAAACAAACAGCCTTTATACATTAAGTTATATAAATCACATCTGATTTTCTTAACCCTTTGGTAACAAATCGTTGCTAATATTTTGGCTTACCTGCATGTATAAGAGTATCAAAAATAAATTATAAAAATAAAATTAGCAACAGATGCCCATTTACATGATTGAGGGCTTGACTAGATTAATCTTATTCAAGATATTTTAGTATCGTTAAAATGATTGATCATACATGACCCAATCTAGTGTTGTGATAAAGTACTATCCATTTTTCCATTCCTACCTATTGTATCAATGCATGAATGTGTCTACGTTTTCTTCATGGAGCCCTCAAAATAATTTGAAATAAAGCCCTTTTCGATTAAAATTCATAAATATGTGCATACTTGCTTGACAGATATACTTTCTTTTGAAAATATATCTATAAGTTGTGTATACTAAGAAATTTTTAATTATGTAAGTTTTTTTGTCAATATTTATTGAATAAATAAAATAAAGGACCCTTATGCTACAGAAGTTTGAGAATCTTACAATAGTGAAATTTGCTGCAGGAAATGACATCATTTTCACCCACAACTCTGCCGTGAGGTGGCGCTGTTCAATATGAGCATATGGACAGGATGTGAGTGTTTATGAATAGCTCAGGTTTCCATAAGAGGATAGTTGGCAACACACCTGCAGGGGGCGGATGAGATAGGTATCCACTCATTTTTGTCAAGGTTTTTGAGTACATATGGGGTCAGTCTGACATAGTATTTGAAATGTAGGGGTTAATTTCATTTCACCAAGAGCACAATTGAAAGTCTCTGGGGAAACAGGCGCTTCGTGTGTGGCCAGAGCGAAATAAGAGGAAGGGAAGCTCTCACCTCGGACCATTATGTATTGCAGGTTGGACTCCTTGATTTGGCCACAGATTCCATCCAGTGTATCTCTCCCAGCACAATAACCTAGAAAGAAACATACAATGTCCAGGTGAAAAAAGCATTAATCTTCAATGATTCCCATCTATTATTAATCAGCATTTCTGAAATTTCATTGAACATTTCATGCCTATATGGGTGATTTGGCACGGCCCTATGCCAGGCCTATGATCACTTTTCAATACATCTCACCATTGCACATTTACCAATGAAGTAAAATGTTTCCAAAATGGATTCTATCAGACAGTTCACAGAGTATTACAATTTGGCGTATTTGCTGGTCCAATTGAATCTATGGGAATATTCTGATCAGAACAAATGTGAGTTATTTAATTATCACTTGCTAAATTAAAACTTTCATGCGGCATTCCTGTCTGATGAACCTGCATACTGCAAAGTACGTGGTTATACCCCTGACATAATAATAGTTAGACTGCCAAAAATGTCATGAATGATTTCTCTTGCGTCAACAAAATAGAAAACACTTAAGAAGGAACTCGTATGCAAAATATTTTGAGAACGATTGGAATGGAAGCCATTAATTATCCATCTTCCTAAAACATTCTTTCGGATTGGTGAATTGCGTTTCCCACATGCCTTATCAGTTCACAGATCGCGCGTAATCACGCGGTAGCTATTCCATTTTGTGTTAATTTGCGAGTGCGCACGCAGGTCTCATCTCCCTAGGAGACGCTCAGCTGGGACAGTAGACACAACTACATGCATTCTCTCTGCAAATGTCTCAAATTGCCCAAATTCCAGCCCAGAGTCTTAATAAAGGCCAATCTATGAAAATTATCAACATTTTTGCATTTAACTTGGTAAATGTCACAACTTTTATTTTTTTCAAATATAAATTATTTGATAACATAGTTGATGTAGTTTGAAAAGTGGTGCCATATAAATATAAAGGCATTTTGTAATGTATGATTGTTTAGCATGCAATAATTGTATTATTGATTGAGCATATTCATTGCCCTTTCCAGATATTGATAATATTATTACCGACATCATATGCGAATGTATTTTTGCTCGTTTATCGTCCAAAGAGCTTCAGTATTTGCTCAAAGAAAATTCGCATACCGCCAGCTGTATATAACAGAAACAATGATATATTCATCCAAGAACAAAGTTGACATGTCTTAGTTAGATAGCTAGGGATATTATTTTCCTTATCCGCCACTGTATAAAGAGACTGCATGATGAAAGGAAGTGCTATCCTCAGAATAGCCGTGTTACCCATGGCTGCTAATGAGCATGTAAGTCCTCCTTGATCGGATCTTATGGTCTCGCTTGCCTTTGCTCTGCTCGTGAAAACAATGTTTGTGAAAGTAATGGCATTGTATAATGTGAGGGAACCCTTGTCATTATCAGCTTAAAATAGTTGTCATTCTTTCCAGCATTCTCTGTTAGACTGTCAGTCAAATTAAGGCACGTGGAAAATGTATGTTCAGCAATGTATATGTTGGGATACATACACTCAATATACTGGGATACATACACTCATTATACCAGATACTGGGATACATACACTCAATATACTAGATAATGGGATACATACACTCGATATACTAGATACTGGGATACATACACTCAATATACTGGATACTGGGATACATACACTCATTATACTAGATACTGGGATACATACACTCAATATGCTGGATACTGGGATACATACACTCATTATACTGGATACTGGGATACATACACTCAATATACTGGATACTGGGATACATACACTCAATATACTGGATACTGGGATACATACACTCATTATACTAGATACTGGGATACATACACTCAATATACTGGATACTGGGATACATACACTCAATATACTGGATACTGGGATACATACACTCAATATACTGGATACTGGGATACATACACTCAATATACTGGATACTGGGATACATACACTCAATATACTGGATACTGGGATACATACACTCAATATGCTGGATACTGGGATACATACACTCAATATACTGGATACTGGGATACATACACTCAATATACTGGATACTGGGATACATACACTCATTATACTAGATACTGGGATACATACACTCAAAATACTGGATACTGGGATACATACACTCAATATACTGGATTCTGGGATACATACACTCAATATACTGGATACTGGGATACATACACTCAATATACTAGATACTGGGATACATACATTCATTATACCAGATACTGGGATACATACACTCAATATACTGGATACTGGGATACATACACTCAATATACTGGATACTGGGATACATACACTCAATATACTGGATACTGGGATACATACACTCAATATACTGGATACTGGGATACATACACTCAATATACTGGATACTGGGATACATACACTCAATATACTGGATACTGGGATACATACACTCAATATACTGGATACTGGGATACATACACTCATTATACTAGATACTGGGATACATACACTCAATATACTGGATACTGGGATACATACACTCAATATACTGGATACTGGGATACATACACTCAATATACTGGATACTGGGATACATACACTCAATATGCAGGGTACTCGGCTAAACCTAGAGGATCACTGTCTCTGTTTAACAGAGTATATACTGGGATATATGCACTCAATATATACTGGGATACATAGACTTTTATTGTAAACTAGGTTTATATATGTTTATTATACAGCAAGAATAACAGAAGGGCAATTCACAGGTCATCACTTAGATATCATCGGACTATTTTTAAAATACATATGGCTATAGACTTCTATAATTACAAACAAGAACATGGTTTAGCTTTGAATACACTTCGTCCACGTGTGATCGTACACATAGATGTAAAACAAATCCCGAAAATCAATTTTCAAAAAAACAGCAGCCAAAGTATGGCCCACAGCTCTTCCCTCGTGCGGTGCTATCTATCTACATAATCATTTTTCTTATCTTCAAAAGACATGGCGTTTGACAGTAGTACATGCCTATCATTGTGGCTGGGATTTAAAAGACACGAAACGATATCTGAGCCGCGTTTTGATTATAGACTATACAGAACCTGATTATGGGGCCTCTGTTTCAACTCTCTTGATTTTGCCTTTAGGCTATTAGTCTTCCAAAGGAACTATTCAGAGATCAATCGTTCTAATTTTACGCAGAAACTCGACGTCTGGAGTTGATAGGTCCCTTATGAAACTTGGCCTGACCAAAGGTCACTGTGCATGGTCATTTCACATCCAGTTTCTGGTCGTACCTCTAATTGTCGAAGTTGCAATTTTAAAGCAAAAAGCATCAGCGCGTAATGTTCCATTTCCAAGGCCCAGGTCATAAATGTGTGCCTTATTGCGAGTTTCAGTCTCGCGAGATTCCAGTAAGTCACGCGTGGCTATTTCCGCAAAGGTGAACGATTCTTGAAATTTTTATGGTGTCCATCAATACAATCTTGGTATACTGACCTAGCTTCCTCACGCATAAATAAAGATTGTTTGGCAGTGTCTCAGGGATCAGCGGAGTACGAACCAAAGTAAAGCAGACGACACGCAAGGCCGCCATTTTGTCAACGTAACACACCCTCAAAGCCGTCTGGCTTTGTATGATGGGGCCGCTTAACACATGGTATAACAATGTATTGCCTGAGGTGCTTCAAGAACCTTCTGCAGTAACTAAACATTCTGGAACTCTTCCCGCAAATATCCCCATAACACTGTGTATTTTGTGTTATGTTTTGCACCAAAAACACCAACGTATTGTGCGAAGCATAGACTATATGGAGCCTTACATGCTAAAGGCTCCATCCTGCTTTGGGCCTTTGGGAACATAGGTATAAAACAGAACAAAGGTGTTTCGTCAAAAACTTACTTTCTGTGTACTGAATGATATTTCTGTGACGGACAGTGATTTTTAGACACTGGTAACAGCCCATCTCCCTGCAACGAAAAGAATAAAAATGGTTATATAACTGATAGTATACTATATTTAAATTCTATAAGTCAACTGGTTTATGTATGTCTTAGTTTTGTAATTAGACATATTCTAAATGGGGTTAACAACGTTTGTCATTAAATGGAATATAATTATGTGAGATGCGTACATTTAAAAAAGTCAAGCATACCACAAAGAATAAACGAGCTTTCTAATTATTTTGAAAACTGATAGTAACGTTACGAATTGTATGTAGTTTTCTAATTTTGTGGCTATCAATGAACAGAGCAATTAATTAGAGAAAAGCTTTCTGAAACACTTATTGAAACTTTAACTAAATTCGTATAATTCTTTTCAACAACTAAGATGGCCTGAGGTGATTTGTAAAGCTTCCAAAAGGTGACTATTGTATCATACCTGTGTTCCTATCTATATTTGATGAGTATATTTCTATTCCACCTATCATCGTTAGTGCTAATTGGTAAATGTAAATGCCACATGCATGCATGAAACAGGAAACTTACAACCAAAGCAATAATTAAAATTGCTTCATAGAACTTGATGTCTTTCTAATTAGATGTGCTTGATAAGAAAATAGATAAATTACAATATTAAGAGTCGGAAGCAAATGTTATATCCGCAACCAAGTAATTAACAAAGTCGGGTGCAGATAGTTGGGGGATGTGACCTCCAATATTTGTTAAAGAATTTCACAATGTTTGACTGTAACAAGAAATAAACTATAACTGTTGCATCTACGTATTAATAATAACATCGTTCTTCTTTTTTTGCTTTAATCCTTCCCATCCATTAAACTGTCTTTTTGGTGAAATTGTCAAAGCTATAATAGTCACATGGAGACATAATGTTAAATTAACATGTGTTCTGAGGTGTGTCATTTTTGGATTCAACGCTTTGTCATTAATAAGGTTTAAAAAGAATAATCGCCAGTAGCACAATTCAGACAGAGTAAGGATATCATTAAAATAAGCTTTCCTAATTATACACCAACAACAACATTTCCAAGCCTAAAACCACTCAAATCACCATTTGTCTTGTCTAACAATTTCTCACTGCTTTATCATTTCATGATGGTCTCAAGTATCCTTTTTATCGTGAAACTCCACATTTTGCAATTAACAAAATAAAGGCAGCGAGGAGAGCCAAGTCATTAAGAGGCAATTCGATGTTGAAAATATCTAGTATGATGTGATAACCATTTTGATGTCATCATTTAAAAGCTATTATTAATGATGATACAATTATGCATCAATCGCACTTTTTATAAAAGCTGACAACCCAATGGTGAACACACAAAACTATAAACAACAATAACCTATCAGATCGGACCGCTTGTTTCCAATTAAGTGCGAAAAGCATGCTATTGTTATGGTAATCTGGTGTAAGTAAAGGAGCTATACTTTGTCTGAGCTTTCTTGATTTATTCTCATATTCTGCTCATAACAATAGCGGCCTATGTGTCACCTGCTGCCCGATCCATCATACGAGTGTATTGTTGTCATATAGTTTGAGCAATATTGCACTGATCGTCACACCAGAGATCCCACAAACATGGATATCTGGGAAGAAAGTTTTATATCAATATATCGGCAATCTATTTACTCATAAATCAACTTTGATGCACACCACATTATTCATTTCACGATATTGGTACTCAATTTGCTATTTTTAAAATGTTCTTTTTCCTGTGATATTGCACTCTACCTTTTCCTGTGATATTCCACTCTACCTTTTCCTGTGATATAACACATGCCCTTTTTCTGTGATATTACACATGCCCCTTTTCTGTGATTTTCCATTCTACCTTTTCCTATGATATAATACATGCCCCTTTTCTGTGATATTACACATGTCCTTTTATTCTGATATTAAACTTTCCCTTTTCCCGCGACATTACACTTGCATTTTTCCTGTGATGTAAAACTGTTTATTTTCCTCTAATATTCAATTAGCCTCTAATTTTCGATACTTAGAATTATTTTAATCCTATTTTAGAATTCTCTCCTTAATCTTAATCTATCTAGTATTTCAATGCTTTTATTCTTTCTTGTCATAATTTCTCTAAAATGATACCTGTCCTAAACAGCTCAACCAAAGTTATATGACATCACTGACACAATCCCGTGTCAGAACAGTCTTTTTCTGATGAATTAAACTGACTTCATGGCATGTCTCAATGTCATTCATTGATGCTACATTCACCAATCCTCAACTGAAGGGATCCTGGCCACAAGAGACAAGTAGGAGGTTTTCTCTATATTTAATTCAGAATGTCAAAAGCCTAAGCCTGATTTTTTGTTTTGCCTATTTTACCATCCATATCTCTAATTAAAGATTGATGTATCTCCTGCCGAGATTAGTCGTTATCTAAAAGGGAAAGGTGTCTTGCGTGGAGCTAAAATGTCCCTGGGAATGTGAGTGTGTGTCACTCACTTGAGTCCTGCCATCAGCGGGAGAGTAACTTGATGGAAGCAAGATCCCTCCTTAATACCAACCCGGCATCCAGCCCCAATTAATCACCTAATGGTGTTTGGGTGTCTGTCAGATGATGTATGTGTTTCTCGAAGACTCACAATAATATTTCCATCTCTAATTATTACAAGTTGGGGGATGATCATACTTCGGCAGTATTTGCATAGAAATAGGGATTTAGGAGGCTCCAAAGCTGTAGAGTGGCAGGCGATCTTCTTGGCCCCATGTCAAGGTTGGTGAGGACGGATTATGCCATGAGGGGACAGAGGAGAGCGGTGATGTCTCAGAGTGGTGAGATGGAGCCCTCATATACCCTGTGGAGACATGCATCAGTCTCACTGGTGCTGATTAATAGAAACAAGTAAGATATGTACAGGCATTGTGTCAATAGTGAGTCCTGTCTCACGTTATCCAGCAGGGAATACACTAAGATTAGTAGTGTCCTCTCTGACAGAGAATCCATCACACCTAGTGCAGGTCCCACACACCAATCTCACTATATTGGTGTCTACTCTGCCTCAGGGCACACCCCACCTAACCCCACAAGGCTCTAATCTGATCCCGCAGACAATAATCCATTCGCAGACATATATGCGCGTGTCCAGATAAGGCTGATTTATCATTGGGAGGTAGCGCTAACTTGCACACAAGTTCAGTCAAGTCAGCTCCTCTTAACTACTTTGGTCAACTGAGATCAAAGCAGCAACCCCAACGAGCCACTTGAACTTTTTGATTCATTTATGCAGGTTGTCATCAATTCAAACCACACCATGGCTAATCCACAAACCTCCTGAAACAAAAATACCAAAAACTGACTGCGATAGAGTCCTTATCTTCAACACTATATTTCCAAAAGAGACCTGAGCAATTGTTTTATCATGCTCTGCGTTATTTGTTTCGCTTTCACTTAGTAATAAAGCTGTCACATTTGGAACACTCCTTTGTGGGGGTTTTGTGTTGCTCTGTGCCCCACCATTACCGCTTATCTGTATCGGCATCTCCATATACAATCTCCATGCGATTTTCTATGTACATAGGAGAAAAAAAAACTGGCCTCTCTATATTTCTTCAGCAGGAAGGACAGTGATATCATCAGGAGACAATATCAACTAATTAGCTTCCCACGTAAGTCTCCAAACAGGAGCTCATCCCGATATATCCCCCCGATCCTGAACCATACACAGTTATTCACCATCAGCTCAGATGGAGAGGTAATTTTATGTTTCTAGTATCATATCTTTGGTCTTGATACTCCATACAATACGTCCACTTAGGATATAAGGATGTTGTTCAAGGTCTTTGCATTTTCTTGGGTAATTCTATCCTGTCGCTTGCTCTTTGTTATCAATAATTGATATGTTGTAAAACTACCCACTTTTTGCTAATGCTGTCAAAGCAGAAAAAATGTTATCTTGGTTTTTGCAGGTCAGAATAAATTTCGTTAGGATTCTACAAAGTAATTATATCGCATAATCATGGTTTTCTTTCCTTTATTGTTACGCCCATATCTCAAAGGCTAACATTGGAGTCTTCTCCTAAGTAGTGACACTTTCATCTTGGGCCTTTTGTGAGGTTATCTTAAGCTAAGTTCTTCATCTTCAATTTACTCCCATTATGGCTAATGTAGTGATATATAGGCCTACGCCATTTTATCCTCTTAAACGTGACACCCGCCATTCCCATATACTGTGCATATATATCAGCTTTGTTCTTATATATTATGACTCCCCAGGCACACGGACTTTAGTGCTATATCCCTATATAGAAAGAAATATATATATAGTGTCAATATATATGTCAGTTACTATTGGTTAATAACCTTGACACACATAAGAGAAATGTACACATAATCATTTTCTTTATGATTATCCCATTGAAGTAATTCTATTTTCAAATAAGAAACATATAAAACTATCTTACAGATGCCTGATTGATGAATTGATGAGACTGTGCTCAGTTACATGTTCACTGACAACACCAGCAAATTATCTTACATCCACCTTGTTCTACACCCTTCTGACATTAATTCCAGCAGTTGTTTCATGAGACTGCAGTAAAAAGACGGACCTAAGGCCTTTGAGAGTCTAGCAAGCTTCAAACAGTAATTAGGGTATCTTTAGTGGGCTCAGTTACCCGGTGCACTCGCAGGAAGACCACCCTTGAGGCTCTGCCAGTCAAAAGAGATCTCCTTTGGCTTTTTTCTGCATCTACAATGTCCGCAACTCTGTGTTTTGTGCCCTTATGTTGCTATTAAAGAAGCTGGAGGTGTTTTGATATGATCTTGCAGGCTTAAGCTTAGCACCAAAGATGTTTTGTACAAAGGATTTGTCTCTAGTTGCACCTCCAGCTACTGATGTGACACGTCTTATATCCGAATGGTCTAATCACATGTCTCGTTGTAAAACACAGAATGCTGGGAGAGCAATGACGTGACTTAAAGAATGTTAAATACGCTTATATATTCACTATATATTCACCTTCAGGGTATATTATTACTTGAAACTTCACAAGAGGCCGTTTTCAATTTTATGTGATTATTCTGTCAGAAAACCACAATGCCTTTGAAATGGAAAATTCCGACTTTAACAGTCAGGAGCCTACCATGAAGCATGGTATGCAACCTGATGTTTGTAGTATGATTAAAGCCTGCATTATTATACAATATGTTGCAATTTGTCAAAGACATCTAGCTTTGAAGTTTGGTAGAGATTACATTAAAGGTTTAAAATGATAAAATTCCAAAATTGCTGTTTTTCCCAATGAATATGTAACACTCTCGGATGGAGAGTATAGGCAATTCGCAAATGAAATATATTGCTCTAATTCTTGCATGAGACCAAAAATACTGACATCGCGGGGAGAAAATATAGATGTTCTTATCGGTGGAAAAGAAAACAAGTTACAGAAACAAAATTTCGGAATATGCATTTCCGGGGGAATAAAATGAGATTGGCCTTACAAAGAAGAACTACTACTTTCCCCTAATCCATTTTTTTCCACCCCTAAATGATTAATGGTTCGTCCTCTCATATGAAGAAATGTTTAAAACATTAAAAATATTATTTGTATTTCGTAATTGGTGGAAAATAATCCTGAGTAAAGCTCATTATCTTATATAAAGTTGGCCTCAACTTGATAAAGTTGAAAAAGTTTCACACATATGAGAAATAGGTCAAGTTTAAAGTTTGTATATTTGTTCCGTGCGTTCCCTATTGGGAAAAGATCATTGCACGATGCGCAACAATCAACTTCAAAGTGAGAATGCACGAGAAAAGGCAGAAAGAGCTTCAAAGACGATAGCCATGGACAAATATGAACCTTTCCCCATCCGTCCCACTGAGACGACGAAAGCTGACAATGAGTAGTGTGCCAGAGAGCTGCACATACAAAAAGCCTTGGTGTGCTATACCGAGCCCCTACATGGGGGCTGTGTGAACGATGATGTCACCATACAAGAATGGCTGAGAGTCTTTCAGTGTGTCTCATCGCTTCTGTCCATTCACGTCTCAATACAATGTGTCCACATGAGTGTGGGGGTCTGGCCCAATCCGGCCGCTTCAATAATGTTTATCAGACAATTTACACTGCATATTGGCTGATAGCACTCCCATTGCTGTAGCAATAGATCACACTTACTCCTTTAAAGTCGCACACTATCCCGTATATCAGCCCATTTGTCATATTGATCACTGGTTTTGCAGCAAAACTAACAAGACATGAGGTGACTTGGGAGCATTTATTCTGCCCTTGATTCATATAACTCCCAGCATTTATTCCTTGTCTCACTCACCAGATCAAGGGATCACAATCCACCGATTTGATCTCATTCATAATGTACAATAATACTCACAAATAATTTCTTATTCCATGATCTTTAGCGTTATCGATTACCGTGTCTTCCGGCAAGGCCGTAAATTCATGTCTCAACATTTTCTTTACTGGTAATGTGTATATTTCTAACTAAGCCTGTTCTGTGTTCACTAATTATGGATGGCTTAAGCAAAATAATCATTTATTGACCACATAATATTGATCATCGATTGATTAATATGTTGACACTGGGTAATGCAATGTTGCTATGTGATAACGGTAATCTTATTAACTGGACACAGAAAGACTGAGATTTGTCCAGATTGTCAAATAATATTGCAGCTAAACTAGAATCTCCCAGCTCAAGGGGAAATAATCTAAGAAGTGAATCACCATATATCTGTTTTCTCATTTGTCGGCACATCTATCATCTTGGTATGCTATGCAAGGAACTGTAAATATGTATCATTATGATAGCAACATCTAATGACAATATCTAGATTGAAAGCATGATAGTGGCAAGGACGCCCTGATATGCAAACTGACAACTGGTATTCATTAAACGTGCCTATCTCAATACAGTTTATTAGAGTAAGAATCCCCCCCCCCCCCCCCAAAAAAAAAAAAACAATTGATGATACACACTTTTAAGAATTGGTAATGATAAAATAAAAAGATTTGCTGCCAGTGTTTCAGTAATATTTGAAAAACCAATAAGAAATCCAATTATAGCTGTGAATTCTGTTTCGTATGATATTTGGATTTGAGATTTCCATGCACTGCACTGAACTGAAGTTACTCTGCTAAACAGAAGTAGTCGATCCTCAACTATTTAGGAGAGTAAACTGAAGTATATTTTGCCTTCATTTTGATTTTATTTTAAAATAACTGTGCACATACAATTTTAATTCAAAGAATGAAAATATCTCTGTTTGGACACGGTCCCTTCCAAATATCTGTATACCGCTGATACAGCTATTTTTTCAAAATTGTCTATACGTAATATTGACTTGGAGAACAAAATCACTTGCATGAGTAATGATAACAGTTGCGATAAGTCCTGAATTGAATTTCAATATTTTGATTTTTCACTCTGTAGGCTGTGGTCTTCCTGCCTGAGTTCTTTCTTCCTACCGAAGCCACGCAGTCTGTACCTATGTATGATGGGAACACCGCGGTTCAAAACAGGGCACATCACAAGCAATACCGTGACTTGATTTCATTTTATTAGTAGCTACCACTTGATATTGACAAGGTGTCAGCTATTATGTTCATTTCAACGTTGATATGTCAATTTTGTCCTCTTCATTGGACAAAGTACAAAGTGCATTTATTTATCTATGATACTGCATAGGGACCCTATAAAATGTTGGTTGTGTTTTTTCTAGCATTAACAATGAAAGAAATGGTTTACCCCTGAATAAAACTACATCACAGAGGCACCATATTCATAGGGGCAATATTATCTCTCCCTTGTAGACACTGCTTCTTGTTGGTATATGAAAAACCGCTTCTCGGCACAGGGGAGAATGAGACACAAGAACGTGAATCTATTTCATACATGACAGGCTACAAAGAAATATCGTCCATAAAAACCCCTATAAATGTAAACGATGGCACATGGATCTTATTGTTTCATATGCTGTGTTCCCACGTACAGCCTACAGTAAATAACATACATTTGGGTGGACACACTCTTACTACCTTTAATACAGTACATGCTCACTGCCTTTAATGCAACTCACTGCTGTGTTGTCATGCACAAGATTCCAATTCTGTGAAGAATATACCTGGTTTTTAAAAGTTCCATTATAAAGAGAGAGGTTAGTCATATATTTTTTTTTATCGAAAACAGCAACACAAGTACCACAATGGTCTAAAATCTATTATTCGGAATTCTATTTATTCGATCTTTCTCCCACATGTTTCTACCAACATCGGCTAAGATATAAAACAAACTATATATTCAAATATATAGGTATCTATTTTACATCTGACAAACCATAAATTTCAATTTATAAAGTGTGACATTTCCAAGCGATTTCAATATCCTATATAAACGGCGCATACTAGCAATACTCTAGGATTCACCTGTGAAATCAGTGTAAACTACCTATGTTTGACAAGCCTGAAATGAGGCTCATAAATGCAAGATGAGCTCTGAAACGTGGGTCCATCACTGACGATATGGAGCCACCAGACACGGCAAATATTGGCTCATATGCATCCCAGCAAAGTGTTCAAAGTTTGCCAACTTGGACAATGAATATTTTATATCAATCAAAGCCAATCCAACACAGTACCAAGGGAACCACATTGACATTGGACCCTTTTGGTATTTGAAGGTCCGAATAAGTTTGAATCGATACTGACCTATAAAAGGTCCTTGCATCCAGGCTTAAAAGATATGCAATTGTGCTTGCCCAACTGGTGTAATTGGCAAAGTTATTAAACATTTTTTTAAAATCTTGAACAAATAATGGGTTATCGGAGAAGCAAACATTGTAATTGAGTGTATCACATTACAGGTTGACTGAAATACTAAGTATTGTAATGGCTATGCACCATTTTCCAATGCTGAGCATCTATATGTGATCATTTTGAATATATAGATCGATTGATCCAAGATAATAAAGTTCTCCTCTATCGATTAGTTATTTTCTGATCATAGATATGCAGTATGTATGTGTTTTTATTAAATTATCGGCAAACACATTGACACAGCGCTGCTCAGATTGAATGAGTAGATATATAAGGATGACTTGAGCTACTCATGGCTGCTGGAGTGTTTATGGAGAGAGCCTGGAGGGAAGGGTGTGGTATATCATGAGGCAGGCTCGCAGACGATGCCGGGGTGCCACTTGAGGGTGGCTTCTACCCACCATCACTGTGATGATAAAGTATCTTAATGTGTCAAGCCCCTGTCTCATCACAGCGCTGCAGAAAGGACGGGATTACTCAAAGTTCAAATCTGACATTAATTTGGATTAACGATGAACTGAAGGGTAAAAGTCCGACTGGTGCGATTTCAGAGTAGGGTGTCGAATTGAAGGGATAACCAAATCTCACCCCGGACTCTGGGTTTCTGGGTTTCTGGGTTTTAGTTTCAGATAGAGTGTGAAATGTTGGAGATGAACAAATCTGTAACCCACACCATTGTTTGTACTTAAATCAACTTTGTATTAATACAATCTTGATTTATTTTAACTTTCATCTGCATACTGTCAGATTAATAAACTCTAACACGGATGGGGATTGACCTGTTTTTCCTGATACAAAATTATTCCACTTCTTCTGAATTTTTCACTAAGTTGCTTAAGACATGGTACCCATATGCTATATCTGGAATAAACAGTCTATTTGTTTATAAATAGGTAATTGATATCAAAAATAGATTCAGATTAAAATGCCTCTTCTCTGGGTGATATTCTACTACATTATACCGCAGCCTGGAAGCACTTTAAGGTATGAATTAGAGTCCTATTTCTGTTTGAGGATGTAAATGGATGTTTGTCTCTACAATTGCTCTGTTCTTCCTGTCTGAGTTATTTCCTCCTATTGGAGGATACCCTGACACAGTCTATACCTATGTATGATGGGAAAAAGGGCGGTTCAGAGCAGGGCACCTGAGAAGTAAGGATGTTTCTTTGGGGCAGCCAGTCAGCCGGAAGTGTACATCAGTAATGCATTTACACGTCTATGTGACAAGTTAGGGTGGAGGCGGGGTCTACCAGGCGGCCATGTCCACCCTTTATGAACGTTGTCAGAGATTGAGTGCCATTCCTGTACCGACATTCATCTCATACACTGGTCCACTGGACTCCGCCACAATCTCATCCACACTCTCACCAATACATCTTACATTCTTTTTAAGGCCCTACATAAAAATGGTCAGATCACACAAAAAGATGAGCCATGCATGGCAGACGATCAAGATTGTCCATTGAGCTCCTCTATCATGGTGGTCAGTAAGATGCCATAGGGGCCTTCTATTATTCATTTGTCAATGGAACCAATTCATCTTGGACTTGCTCATTTCTCCTCATTAGCGCATAATTGTACACGGGTTCCTGTAATTACGTATACAGACCTTGATCTAATGAAGTAATATCTTTTGTACCCTGTTGCCATGCCCTGATTTTTATTTTTTTATGGATGTCTGCTAAAGAAGCTAATATATTAATCATTGATCTCTGGGGAACCAACATCGTATAAGTGTACTAAACAACAAAATTTGATTATGATGATGCCACACTGTTTGAGGATACTTTTTAAGATGTAACCTCCACTTCTTGTTTAGGCGAACCTAGCAGACGATATTTAGACGCGGGATTAACGTAAAAGGTGATTTGAGTGACAGGCGTAAGACTGTGGTTGGCTTTGTGGGAATTTATCAGCTGAGCAGACGACTGTCCGGCTCCCGAACCCGAACCAATGATATGTAAAACAGAAAAAAACGTAGGTTCTGCTCAATTTTGCTGTTTGTTCAACTGTGAAAATGCTCTCTGGCCACCCCGTTGAACTGCAACTCAAATTCAAATCTATGAATTGTGACTGGAGCAGAATGCCGAAGTTGAAGACGCCAAGGCGACCGCCCTTGAATGAGATAACATAGTCCCCGCAGCAGACGACGGTGTCAGACTACACCAATTCATTAGCTAGAAGATGTTCCAATGTTAGGAAATGTCCTTTGGGAACGAGCCAATGACCTCCTGAGATGGAACCTGTTGGGTCAACAAATAATTCAGAATATAAGAGTGTCACTCAGCGTCCTTTGCTCAAATATATAGGTATAATTTAGTATTACTTTTCTAGTAGGACAGAAAGCAATACTATACGTCTTGCTACTTGTGTCTTTAACTCATTTTCAATAACATGTACAAATCTATTCGATTCTTTAATGTCGTATTTGCTTAAGATTGCTATCTGTCACAAATCGATCCAGTCATGGACATTGCAATCAAATGAGGATAAAGATGAAATTAAGAACAGCATTCAGACAATTAGGTCATTGCATGCGGCATTAAAACACCAGATATATCATTGACTGACACATTAGAGCTGTTGATGTAAATGTGTAAAAGGTATACAGCCTTATCTATCTACATTAAGTAGGGATTACGATAGGCTTTAAGACGTTTGTTGAGAAATTGAAAAATGTGCATGAAATCTACAACTAGAGATAAGGAACCTAAGCATAGTCCTACTTGATTTAGTGATGCTCAAACTGTCAGAAGAATGCTATTCAAATTATCAAAGCCAAAGACGTGCAGTAAACAAATCCACCTGTAATTGAGTGAAATTCACCATGCCCGTTTCATCATTGCATATAAATGATAACCTCTTCTTCTCATATGCTTCACTGCTTCTTGTATCTAAATAATGGCATTAATTAACACTAAGCAAAAACAATTACCTACTTAAACCTACGTGTGCTGTGTCTCAATCAATTCTCACGACACGGGAATTAATTACTGCTGCTACCATGCGTCTTTCAAATGCTTCACACTGCATTCTCACTACAAACATGTCACATTCAACTACGCCCCGACCACTCTATTCAATAAACACTGACTGTCTTGGAAAACACACTTAACACAGCTTTTTAACATCCAGACTGAATTGTAAGTAAATAATTAAAACGGATTATCTCCGGGTTAAATGTTATGTATTCTCATTAGAATAAAGGTTTTTTGTGTGATGGGTTTTCATGGCTGAAGATGACTTTCATAGGGCAAAGTAAGATCGGGTACCAGCATAAGGACTGCGGCACGCAATGGCTCCAGACGCTGTAATTGGCTGATCGTTGAAGGCATAGCTTCACATTACAGATGGCAGCTTGCTACAATGCCCAAATGAAATAAAATGTGAAGGAGGCTTTAGATTATAATGGCGATTGACAGTGATGTTTGACCAGGATGGCACAGAGAATAGGAACATATTGTAACATCACCGACACCTATAGCTGTGGTGGTCGAGTAATATCTCATAGAGAGTACAGCGACGGGTTAGCCACATTGAATCATCATTATTGGCGGCCTGCTCTACAGATTGTCCACCCGTTACAGCATCAAACTAGCTCTACAACCTCTATAGACAGCCAAGTAATCGAATATCGAATATAAATTTTGAAAGTAAACATAAATGCTATAATGGTATATTCTGATGTTTATTTTAGTTATGTTAAACAAATGTTATCTTATGATGTTTACTTATATGATAAGTGACCAGATATGGTCTTCTGCGGTTTCGAATTGGTGAACTAATAAAATATCTTTTCAATTAAGAGCATTTGCAAAAGGGCGCTATAATTATGTACGTAGACAATGCTAGTTTTAATTAAACTCTGATGAATGGAGATGACCAATTAACAGAAATGGTCCTGAGGGAAGTGTGGGTGGAATGTTAAGATCAGCAGAGTTGAATTCCTGTGCTCCTTACACAGTTAATTTGACCTTACTCACTTGTCACATATTGCAATGTCTGATATTGTACAATTGAATCCATAACCACTGAAATATACATGAGATATTCAAAAATAACTGCCCCGGCCCTTAATAATGATATGATGTACTTCTGTCATTCCAGAAACGTGGCACTCATTAATCAGAAGGTTTTTTTCACACTGCACCAATAATGGCATCATGCATACACGTATCGGTTTGAGGAATCACACTTGTCAGGATAGTTTCGTATCCGTCAAAATATGCCGCTACCAGCCGTGACAGGGCGTTAAGATATTGATGCCCCACCAGTGCAAACCTTGCTCACATATTTATGATTCAGTTTCAATGTATATTTACCTCATCAAGGGTACATTGATTCCATGAAATGTTATTATCCTTTCACTTTATTTTGGTCGTTATATTTGTGGCTTGGAGAGCACACCTTTGTTTGCTAACATCACGTCTAGCAGCTCACATTTCATAGGTGAATGTCACAACACAGCGGACACATAATCATAACGTTAAACTTCAATAATGTCTGTATCAAAACCTGTGAAATCGACCTTGGCATCAAAACATGGCACTTTGTTATATATCTCCTACATGAGAACATGTAATATATCTATTTAGTCAAGTAGAATACGCCTCACTCAGCTGTATAATTGGAAGTCAATATATCTCACATCTTGGTTGCATAAAGTTATCATATATAAAAGCATCTGCATAATCTCTTGCCTTGATTATCACGCTTATTCATTGATAACAGTATTAGCTCTTTCAGCATAGAGACATTATTTATGATAAATGGCATGATTTGAGAAATGTCAAAATCGTTAGTAAACCTCAATGTGAAAATCTGTTTTTTAGGTAACATGATTACTTACGTCAATAACAGTAGCCTACACTAAGCGTGACTACCGAGTACACTAAATGAAGATATCAAAGTAATGAATAGATCCTATGCTTGCTCATTAAAACTTTTAATATTTTCGAAGTAGTTTGATACGGTGTGCATTAAATGTTGAACCCAAGTCCTTTGTTAAATATTTGCCTACTCAGTCTGAAAGTTTATTAAGAGACTGCATCTGAAACTTTATCTTGCACGGCAAGAACGTGATCCCTTCAGTCAGTATAAATCTCACATACTGTGGAAGCCATTTAATTCTGCATATTCTATTTCATTATGTAAAATAGCGCAGGTCTGTGACTATCCGTCATGTTGGATTAGATTGATCATGGCAGCCCAGATATCGCCTACTAAATAGGGGGGTATATTCCATCAGCTTGAATATGAAAAATGCAAAATAGCAATCAATCTGTATTATAAGATATTCCTGCTGATTTCCACAAAGAAAAGACCTATGACTTCAGGGTATACACGCACTTAAATACTCAGACATCTCTAGGTTCCTACCACATCCTATGAAGGAGGAGATACTCAGAAGTATATGAAATATGTGTGCCATCTGCAAACAAAAACTGTATTTTTTATATTTTGGTATTCAGGGTATTCATATAACAGTACACGTCACTCTCACAGGTGCATTCTTCCTACCTTGAAATCCTGAGCAAAATAATGTTTCTAAACCTATTTCTGAAGCAAGGTGTGGTTGCACAAAATCGGCCATCTTTGTTATATTCCCAGAGCTATGGAAATATTTTCATATAATGACATAAGATGCATAAAGTATATTAGCAAACTTTTGAAGCCACCTAATTAGTAGTTCAGTACAGCCTCCAGACTAAAATCATTTCATATTTTATGCTGTTGTCTGGCTGAAAATACATCATCTATCATACCAACTGACTAATAACTTGGATACATTTTGACTGCAAGAAACGTTGAGATTTAGAATTCATCAGATATATAGGCCAGGTATATGGATTTGGTAAAGTACAAAAAGAAACAGTGGGACTAATTCATTGCTATTGACCTTATTTGTCCGGCATTTTTGCAGATGATTGCAAGGATCTCCCATCTGAGCAAGGATAAAGGGTTGGACTCCAGATCAACTGGTATAATATTGACTTGCCATTATCACATGCATACAGGGAATGTTTGATGACTCCCAACCTCTGTGTGAATGCCCTCGTCCCCACTAGGTCATGTAGCCTTGCACCAAACAAACCACACCAATGTCGCTGCAGATCCCGAATGCTATGGCCTGTGTCAGCACTCAGATTACATTGAGACACTCTCTTCACAAAGTGACATCAGTTGCCACCTACTCACTTTTGTTATCCACCCTCTGCTTATCCTGCCACCATAACCTATCCACTTCCAGCAACTATCAATTCCTTTTTCTATTAAATTGGATTTGACTGGACTTATTCTCTGGGGACAAAACTTCCCCACTCTTTGCGGATGACAATGCCAAGACTGTGGCAAAAATAAGATGCCTTTATTTTTGGAATGGCTTGGCCATTCCTGATTGATTTTACACTGCATTGAATCGCACAGGTTACAATCCAACTAATCTAATGTGAGTCGTTAGCAGTGCACATTGCGTCAAGCTGACTTTTGCTGTGGTACGAGATATGTGATATAGGCAAGGTCAAAAAGATCGATTCTCTGACCCCATAATGTGCTCTGATACCATAAAAGGGTTTCTATGACGACCATATGACAGCGGTAAGCCAAAACAACTATGTTGTTGGTCACACTGATGGAATGTCTTATGAGGGCCATACAGCCAAATCTACCACCAAATGGGGCTGCATTAGCGATGGTGGCATTGCTCTGCAGCACAAACACACCATAAAAGCATACCCCCTAGATGGACCTTAAGACTATTGTAATGTGCTAAAGTACTTAGAAGAATTTAAAGAGGTGGCAAATGGACATTGATCTTTGGTGTCATTAACACATTAATGTATTGTGAGGTTTTCACAGCCTGTGGGAGGGGAGTCAAAGGGACCGACCTTGCTTGATGTTAGAGGTCCCTGTATCTCGTCTTCAAACTAGGCTACTTAAGAAAAATATTGCTGAATTTGTTACGGGCTTAGGAGACCGTGTTGCTGATTATTAACAACCCACGTATGAGGTGCAAGCAAAACACTGCACCTGCCCTCTTTAACAGTACAGGAATCAGAAGGCTTAATCTCAAAATGACTTAATCGGCATGTATGGTGCAACTCCCGTCGTGCACCGCAACATGATATCAATTATTGTACAGCGACCACCTGGGCCTTGCCTCACTGGGAGCCATGACAGATATCGGTATGCAAAAAATTAATTGCAGTCTCTCTTTAGTCCAAAGACCTTTCAAACTTCATATTAATTTTCCTATTACAATTTCGACATGACTTCTACACAAAGTTTGATTTAAGCCGAAGAGGGAATTTTATAATTAGCAATGTCTTCTCAGCTTATATGAACAAATATAGAAATCCGGAATTTAATCATGAGTCTCTATAAAAGAAATATAAAATTGTGATAGACCACGAGCTGGCATTAATCATACATGTATGCTTTGAGAAGATAATGCTAAAGATAGAACTATGAATGCTGTTATGATGCCTGCGATTTGAGTACAAAGCAATAAAGATAAACGATTTGTCAGTAAAGGAGGCACTAACATTCAATATGGGCCCACTACCAAATGTCAATCTTGAGATAATTGTGGAAAACTCAGCCAGAGTTAACACCAATTTGTTGGAATCCAGTGTGACACGTGCCTCCCAATACTTCTGGAATCTGTAGTGTGCATTATCCTTCCTCTAATGGGATTCTTGTTAAAAATTAATTCTTTTAATTCATTACCTTGATTTGCTTGTGCGATAATACACATAGATGAAGATTATTCTGATATCTTGAAAGAACACATGTCACTCTTCATTCCTATCCCACAATATGAGCACACAACGCCAATGCCTTTCATACTAAACTAAAGAAAACTCTGCCTGGTAAGGAGTTTCCAAAAGACCTCTTCCCAGATATGGAGAGATGTTTATCAAAGAGATTTTTTATATCCAACTGCTTATTTGGTGATATTAAAGGAAATATGTGGAGACGGGATTGATTCCATTCACAGAATAATTGCGCTGCCAGTAATATGCTAGGTTGTTATCTAATTTATTGAAGGGCGTCGAGAGGGTTTTTATTTCATAAGTCCATAAAGGACTGCTCTTGGTGTACCCAGTGGAGGAGATATTTGACTAATTTAATTACAACTATATTTTATGCTGCAGTCAGGGGAAGAGGCGCCTATCGGGCAAAAGGGGCAACTTTGCAACCTTTTCTTGTTAATTGTTAGTGCGCTGAACAAAACATCGCACGAAGATGATGCTGAAATGTCGCGTCATAGAATTTGATTATGTCTCTAGAATGAGTGGGGCTATTTTTTACCGAGAGTGATCGATAAATTTGATGTGTTATCGCAAATATGGTAATTATCCTGGACCATTCTCTCGCTTCAATACTCCCAAGAGTTGAGTTAGTTCTGACAAATTTTCACTCAGTTCTGCTCATTCATAAATCAACACCGAAGTTTGTTGTAAACCTCCGATATAAAGGGCGTCTTGAAGGTCTAGGTGACGGCGCAGACGATATTGGGGAAATGGAGGGAAACATCTTGGGTCACATGACGAGAGGTCATCAATCTTATGAATATTCTAGCTGACCAATGAGTACATTACATTATACCAGGAATCGGTAATTTCTCAATTCCTGGTTTATCGCCCACAGGAAGAATGTGCGAAGCCTTATTTGGAATGCATACATGTGTAACAGAAAGGGGAAGGAGTGGAAA
Source organism: Amphiduros pacificus (assembly GCA_949316495.1). Classification (NCBI taxonomy): domain Eukaryota; kingdom Metazoa; phylum Annelida; class Polychaeta; order Phyllodocida; family Hesionidae; genus Amphiduros; species Amphiduros pacificus. The sequence continues at coordinate 58,770,493 of OX439000.1, forward strand.
TTGATGCGAGAGGAGGCCTTGTTGGCAGGGGAGAACAGGATATTGGTGGACTTGTATGCAACAATTGGACACAGATCGTCACATGAACCGGATATGGCTCAACAATGGACGCGTAGTAATTGACGTTTGTAGGTCTTGGCTTCATTAACAAATGTTCTTTTCCATTCTTCTCGTTGGTCAGCCAAAAACCACACTTTGTAATCAGCACTTCATGTGTGCATGTGTGCAAGGCAAACTGTAACGGAAATATCTTGTTGGAATTTCAATAATTCTTGTCATGATTTCTTTTATTCATGCCACAGGTCCATGACAATGAGAAGGACGTGCCCTGAAGATAAAATAAGTAGGTCGCCCAGAAGGGCAATCTCTGATTACGACCGACTTCTCACACAATTCCAAATCAATAAAAATGTAATAACTGCTCAAATTGCATTCATTGCATTGTTCTATCAATAAACAAAGCTGAATGGAGAGGCCCTTCTCAACCAGAACCAATCCATTATTCACTCCTCTGATGGGGTGGTTTCTGAAGTTTCTGCCCAGATAGAACTCCTATTAGGTTTGCAGCCAAATTGAAAACCATGATCCAGAATGTTTTACTGCCAGCTCACACTTCGGTTCCAACCAAATACTGCCGCTGTGCTGGAGACCATGAGAGGGCCATTTGTGTCGTGGCAGAGCTGCTTGTAAAGATAAAAAAAATAACCTGAATTTTGGAGGTTAGTGGCCATAGTTTCCATGACTACTGACCAAGCTGGTCAATAACGCCGTGCATGGCTTGGAGCTGGTACTGCTTCTGCTACGCATCCAGCTCCATAAATTGTGCTTGGACCTGTCCAGGTATGAGGACGATGGGGCGCAAATCCGCCACATTATTGGCGACAGTGGCCGAGCCTATACTAACGAATCAGCACACTTTAGTCTGCCAACACTGACAGATAAACCTGATTTATGAAGTAGAACGGCCAGTTGTGAGACAAGGCTCCATTCTGCAACTGCATCGAGTCCTCCTAAATCGCGACATGAGTACAGCGCTAATGGGCCAATTCGGATTTACAGAAGATCAAAAGTGCCGCTTGGGTTAATTGATCCAGACAAGTGGGATCGACGAGGTGAGCCTAATTGTGGCATGAGTGACTCACCCACCCCACCCATGACTATCCATCAGTGACATATACCGAGACTGGGCCAACACCTACCTCCACAACTCACCACCGAATAGGCCGGAGTATATGTAGTATATCTAAAATCGGATTCCTATAGCTGGCAATACTGATTTATATGTATATAATATATATTCATATATAAATATATATTATATGAATAGGGAATGTGGTAAAAGGCGGCATGTGACCTATTCCAAGTCCCCTGGTCATGGTCAGCACATGTAGCAGATGAAACAAAGATCGCCATAAAAGCTTGTTCTATATTCACAGGAAAAGAACGATTCAGATTATTAAAGAATAAATAAATCTAACTAATCTTTATCTCGTAGCCCTATAGTAGACCTATATAAAGGTTAGATTCTACCTCTGGCCTAACCTTTAATACTTCATCAGCAATAATAAATAGCTTGTATAATGGTAACAACGCTTTCCCATTCCATGTACTATGGTCAATGGTTTATGTCCTTGAACCAGATTTTCTGGAAGAGAGCGGAGGCTGTAGCATGTGATAGGCATAATGTGTTATGGTGTGGCCCTGGCGTGCCAGAACATCCTTCCCCCACAGTTCCTACATCTCCAACTGGAACCATACTCACACATAAAGCCAACTCATTTCGGTCCACTTTTCTCCTCTGATTCACTTTATTCTGATTTGCTCTGAGTAAAGATTTTATTGGGCTTGTCCCCGGAGATTTAATGATCTGTAGCCATGTACAGGGTCCATTAGGATATCTGCAGCATGCTAAAGCCATGTACATAATATCCCGACTTCTACCTTCTGACAACCACCTAATTCAATGAAAAGTAAACACTACCTAATCAATGATTTAACGAATCAGACAGCATATTGCCAATTTATTCACAATTTCCTTGTTGTGCTGTGTTATCTCTAAAACATTTCTTTTAATGTGTTTCCAAAACAAGAGACCTTAATGATCGAATGTCATGAGAATAAAATAATACTGCAATTTAATGGCTTTTATCAGAAACCCACATAGATGGAAACTTTGATAGCTTCTTATTTCATTTATCTTAGTTATTTCCATAGATGATATCTAAAACAATAATATGTCATTGTTTCGTGTCAGGTTTCCACTCTGAACACTTTTCGGATTTGCGATGTTTAAGTTTTCTTCGGGAAACCAAACTACAGAAGATTTTCAAACTACTTTTTTGTATATCGGAATAACCTTACATCACTTTGTGGTCTCCGTTGCTGACTTTGGTTTATATCGGCCGTCTTAGGTCTACACTTAGAGTCAGCAAATGCAATATAATTCAACGTGTGTTTCACAGTAGAAACGATCGCCACCAGAACTTTATGTGACTTAATACGTCTTCCTGTGCTCCATTTGAGCCATTAAAGATAACTTTGACCTTGTACGAAATGACACCTCCACACGCTATGGCTCCATACATGGCAACATCCCCCCATTATCGCCCAGGACACCAATGTCCTGCTGGGATACTGGAAACCAGCAAGGTCAGGTCCTCAGCCCATTGTCAAGGGAACATCAAATATACCATGTTCCCTGAGAGCTACTCGGCCACAGGTCATGCACTTATTCAATTACTATTGGGCTTTTTCGAAACACCAAAGAGTCTACTGAATGTAAAACTTAAACCTTCCAGAAAAATACAGAGCTGTAAGAAATGCCTTTTTGACATTTGCCTTTTTCTTTTTACAGATGCGAATTATCAATAATAATATTAATGGTGAAAATGACGAGTGTGTATTGCCCTGATACCAGACAGTGTCTGTTGAAATCACTTTTACCAATATTTAGTTTTGGGTAACAAATGCCAAGCAATGAATTGAGAAGATTCCAATACAGCCGCGGAGACAAAGAGTTATGTCACTGGATGGTGGTATCTGTGACCTGAAATTAGGTACAATTAAAGTAGCTATTTTGTTCTGTTCAGTGATTAACAGTCCTACATAAAACACATTTTTGTTTAGGAATTATGCCCATGATTTCGCCCCACTTAATTGTTTCCATCACAGAACAGATGGCAAGGTCCTACATGGTCAACAAGATTCGTGAGCAGACTGCGATGAGTAAAATAAAATAATTGATTTGGAATTGGCATAATTAAGGACAGACATAATATGTGACCTTCTGGCATGGAATGGAATGATTTATTGTTTTTCAGATAACATCTGAAACGTATGGCAATTACATTACATGTGCTTAAATTGTAGGTAATTTACTCAATGGCATGACATTGGTTTATTACAACAGATGTTGCCTATATTGGAAACAATGCATTGCGCAAGAATTGACGTAATACAATATTTGGACGCTATTGATGTTTCGTGTTTCAAAATGAATATAAGACATAAAATTATATTATATATATAAATCATGGTAAATTGATTGTTTGCAGATAGTTAGCAGTATATGTTTCCAAATAATAAAACTAAAGATTCTTCATAAAAAATGAAGGGACAGGATAGTTCTAGAAAGCACACACCTAGAAGGATGGATGTGGGTTATTGACATCCTTTGCATCTGTGAGGTCTTCTTAGGCTCACTGGATTCTTTATAAACTGGTAGATCGATTTGAGCAAGAAGGAAATATTGGCTTTTTAGTGTGCAGCGTATAAGACCAGTTTAACATATGTCAATGGGGCAAATAGGCCGGCATTGAGTCTGTTAAAGAAGGACTTTAATAGTGTGTCTCAAAAGGAGCATGTCTTATTGCCCTCTTTGTGCATATTGACTGGTTGCCTTGGTCCTGATGGTCTGGGCAGGCACCAGGGGGCGATGAGGGACAGACATGTAGGCCAAGGGCACATTATAAGAATTGAGGACCCTTAATTACAGTCACCCGTCATCTTTGTGACTGGGCATCCACCATGAATGCCATTACAAGGACTTGCAGTTCCAAAGACGGGCACCAGTCTATGTCCTCAAAGCAAGGTCATATGATCTTTTAGAACATCATGGGAAGACGTTCGATAACGAGGTACACAAAAATGGTGACCCCCTGAACACATAAAATGGCACTCTAAGCCACTTGACTCTGACTTTATCATGTTTACACAACATGTCTGGCATCTTTAACCATGTACCTTGTGCCCCTCCTGTACTCATGGGTATAGGTGACCTTTTATATCAAACAATCCGTTTTAATCGCGAAAACAAGAATGAACTTTAGAAAAGATGAATCAGTTCTAATTAGCTCATACCTAGTTACCGAAAGTACTACGAAGAAAAGTTTGAAATTAAACTAAATGAATGAATTATCTTATATTCATTCCTATTTTAATCAGCTACAGAAGAAGGAAGTTTAAAAGTAAAAAGATCTGTTCTTGGTCTGGTTTTGTGTAATCCTACAAAGGGCATTGATTTGGTTTGGACATTTGTCAGTGTGCAGTTGTCTGGCGTGACAGAGGTGTATGGCCATAGTGTTTCCACTGAGCTGATAATCTAACACTGAGTGAGGATTGACATCAAAGCGAGGCTGGTGGTGAGGTGAGAGTTGCCACTCTTGAGGCGGTACTTCCTGGCCTTTCCTCCACACAGGGCTCTGAGACCTGTGATAACAAGGTGAACCTGTGTTCATAGGGCTCCTGCTCCCTGTGATAACACAACCCCTCCTCATAATGGATCACAGCCATTCTCATGATCCCAGGATTAGGCCATTACTCTTTGTCTTCCTCCTTTTTTTCTCACAAAGGTGGATACCTGGGCTTATTAACCAAACTACCCACAGACGCTATTGTGAGCTCAAAGAAATGGAAAAACTTTTGAAGTTATTCATCATGGTATTTCTCAGTCTATTTTTTGTGTTCGATCTTTTAGGGTTACCGGCGTTGATTCTTCTAAATAATCCTTGATATTTTTGGAAATTAATGTAAATCTGCCATATCATAAATGTGGGTGTAGGCAGCATTTTATCTTCTTGAATATTAATTGTTTGGTTTCTAACGAGTTAAATAAATACACTTAGTACAATATTATATCCTAGCGATCTTAAACAATAAACACTTGACAGTGAATGTAATATGTACATATATATATATATTGCAATATATAACGGTAAATATAAAGAATGTTTCATAAACTCTAATCACATAAAGGCATACATGATATCCAATCCTGAAATTGATACCAGATGTGAGACTACGTCCCCACCACACGTTTAACTAAAGCTAAACGTGTTTACTACTTTAAAGGCTGATATGATACTACCTGACATCAATGGAGGAACTATGGATAGAATGTGCTTATAATTTTGTTTTGTGTGACAGCACAATGAGGTAGTGCAGTCAGGCAGTCTGTTATTCAAAACTATTTGAAACCCATCGGATATGCAAACGTCAGTACTCCCTCAAAGCATCAACAAAAGGTATCATGCCAATTGTAGCAAGACTTTGTAGATAACTTTTATTTCTTATTTTGCACATGTGGTACATCTGTATGGTAGTAACACAGGCATATTATGGGCCTTTGTAATGATTTATAAAGATATATTAAAGACTTTTATGGCATCATTTCTTAAGAATGACTCATGTGCACCACATAGTTCAAATCCGCATATATGTATAAGCAAATCCAGATTTTAGCTACAATCACATATGAATGGCGGATAATATATCATAAATGATATAGCCATTAAAATAACGATGATATGACTTGTCAGCTTACAGTAATACTGGTTATTTGATGGCAATGTGAAAGCGACTCAAATTTAGTCAGATGGATATATCTAATCAGATGAAGATCGAAATGGTCAGATAAACATATAGGCTTACTCAGATGAAGATATGTCTACTCAGATTAAGATTGGGCTATTCAGATGGAGCTAGGACTGCATCAGAGTGGGCATATCGCTGTGAGTGTTTATGTGTAAATAGGTCATCAGAGCGGGACCAGAGCAATGCTGATGAGACAAGGAATATGGACATACATAAATAACACCACGACATTTCTAATAAACAGAATAACATCTTTAGTATAGTATAAGTTATAGAGTCTATTCTATGTGCATAATTGTACCAAACAAACATCATATATGCTGGTCTGTGATAATGAACACTCCATTTGATATTTAGTATTAGTATTAATCTCTGGTATATAGATATACTTATATATACATCTATAGATATACTTATATATACATCTATAAACATTTATATATACATCTATAAACATATATTTATTTTTATAAAATATATAAATATATAACATATATATATATAAATATATATATGTTTATCATATATAATATTTCATATTTCATCGGCATATCTATGATACGAGATAATTTGCTTTGGATAAGAGGTTGTCTGTCTATGTGTCTGCACAGGAAGGAAGCAGTGGAGAGTAGGCATAGCGTCTGACCCATGTGAGCAGGTGTATTGCTTACCTCAACAAAGTGTGACAAGGTGTCTATTTGCAAATCTGGACAGACACATCATGACAGCGAACAGGTGGAACGGTCCTGATCGCCATTTCCCATAGGTCTTGATGTTCAACATATATTCCCAGTTCAAGTAAGATCACACACACGACATTTGTTTGAGGCAAAAAAGAAAAAATAGTATAGCAGAGGCATTGCTTGAACAGGTGTATGGTGTCTAAAAAACATTACCATATAAAAGTACTATTTTAATACAGTTCATCCATCATAGACCACTATCAAAACAAGCCCACTGTCCAAGGACACTCGCACCTTGTGATGTCTTCCTTCTTTACCCTTGCACGTCCATCCGAGTATTATAGAGAGGCAGTGGTGTTAATTTGATCAGTTTTTTCATTAAGTGCTCTCTTGATCCATAAGAAATACGTCTATGTAATAGACCAATGTATAAAACACATAATGTATTAATTTAGCTCTTCCTGTTATCAAGTTGGATTCGTATTATATATATATATATATATGTATATATATATATATATATATATATATAAATGCAATATACAGGGTTAAAGTTTCATATGTCGTCCAGCCCATGCTTCACCATCCTTAACATCCCACCAGCCCTCACGCAGCCACTTCACGCTGCAATAACACGCATCCCCTCATATTTTACTCGGCTAGGCTTACTCTATGAAAGCTGAAGACAAATAGATGTACCGTCTCCCCAAATCCCTAGTTGCCAAAACCAATCACGCACGGAGATACTTGCCCCAAGGTTGGGTCATGGAGCGGGGCAGGAAGCAAACCTTCCCTCAGACGGATCATGGTGCCGGTCGATCACACCTTATATTGCCTGATATCTCCCGGCCCACTTTGCTGGAGTTTAGCCAACAAAGTCAATGTATTATTAACTACTACATAAGTGCAATAGCTATCACCTTGATGTGTGTGATAAATGTTCCAATAGCCTGAGGGTTGGAACAGTTCCCCCACCTGTATATACACGGATCGCTGTGAGGTTCTGGCCCAGAATGCAGCCAGTTAGTCGCCTTGTCTTATACCATTATAAACCGCGCAAATCGACTCAAACAGATTCTACTCTATATACTGCTATACACCTTAATTATGAATCACCCCGTCGCTGTGAAATATTAATTGGCCGTATTTGGTGGCGGATAAGGGCCTGGTGGATTTACTGATATATCACAAAGCAGCTGCTTTGAGGGTCTTGCGTTTGTCCGTATAAAACATTGTGGCCTGTGAAGAACAACGCCTCTCAAAGGGAAACGTTCATGATGATGATTGCATTCTGGGATACATACTAATCACTTTCACGCACTTTATCTTTCTATCTCACCCTCAACCAATGTGTCTCTTCAAATGCTTTTTTTCCCCATTTCATTGGTAGTCAACAATTATGCAAGACTGTTTTGTGATAAATATATGCCAGGTTTTTACAAGGCTTAATCAATCATCTGACCCTCAGAATTACACAATATTTTCAAAATTCACATTATTGTTGAGCGGTTGAGAAGCAAAATGTTGAAAATTAGCGCAGCGGTAGTTTATATTTAGCATATACTGTTCCACGTGATGGCCGTCCGGTTCCTGTAGATCTGTGATGGCCATGTTAAGGTTATCTTTGAGGATGAGACTAGACTGATTCAAATGGCAGATGGCATGAGAGTTTCCACAGGATATAAGACAAGGTCAGTGTAAGAGTTATCTTCTACCATAGGTTGACAGGAAGCCTTGCAGTGGGGTCACTCCACCACCAGTTTGTTGAGAAATCAAGGTCATCTTCAAGTGAGCACGTAGATAGCAGTATAGATCTTCTCCAGGAATAGAAACAACAGAGCCAGGCCTCACACTCGGTACTCCTGGCCTTATATGCCAATGCCATACGTGTCACAAATTAGCTAACATACCTCACGGAATATTGATCATCTGCATATAACTAGATTAAAAATCAAAAAAATAATTTTGAAAATATATGAAAGTGAATTGCATGTGAACAAAGAAATGCTAAATTTCATTTGTATCAATGTCGGGAATGCATTGTATGTAGAAATGGCAAGGATTTTCAGCATATGTCTATAATAGTGTAAAGCAACTCATAGACTTCATCGACCTTTATAGTAAACGTTATATAAGTTTTAGTATTGCATGATAAGTAATACATATTTATGAATATTTCATGCGAAAAAGGTAAGCATATTTCGGTTTATATTATGATAACACTAACATTACCAATAACCATAAATGTCTATAAATTATGTACTTTCTTTTCAATCCGATCTGTTTACATTTATCTAAATTTAAATGCTGTCATAAATAAAGTGCATAGCAGAAAAGGTATGCGTGTTCAATAGTTTCTTCCATATTGTGTGACACCTCCTACAAATTAGGGGCAGTATCATGGTTCAAATTGATATATATATAAATTCGGTCTGCGAGAATCAAATATCAAAATAATGTTTAAGCACGGGACAGGGTGTCTCGTTTAATCCAACTTTTTATATCTCCAGATAGAGTTATCTGTGCAAGTTGTCCTGCAGGGATCAAAGCCTGACTTCACTGCTGATAGTTCACCTCACTGCCTCATACTCTTACTGAAGGAGGCATCTAAACTAGGCCTCTGCAGCTACAGGCTTGATTACATTGATACCATCACAAGCTAAGCCGAGCTTTTCTTTGCCACAAATGAAGGACTGGGCCATAAGTTATATTTAGAAGGTGCATGTCATGTCTTGATAAGGGAGGCTCAGACCTGTAGTTTGTTGCCTCACAAAATCACAACCTGCTACTTTGTCCGCTCGCAAAATGACTTGATGGCTGGCGATAAAAGTGGCTGAAGACAATGCATGGCTCATAAATTAACATCATGCAGTCTAATGGTCGGTAGCAATGGTACAATATTGCATTAATCAGCACTGTTGTAAACATTAGCAGAGTTAACAAGCCTCTGCCTTGGGGGCACATCATACCATGTTCTCACAAAGGCAGTATTAACCTGTCTCGTTAATTCTTTATCTCCATTATTGGACCTCTCCCCACCTGTAATTCACCATTACCATAAACCAACACGGTGGTCCATAACACGACATCGGGGACGCTCGCGGATGCCCAAACCACCATCATTATATTTACATGCTATTATATCTTTATGTATCAAGCTTGTGATAAAATCGCACACATATATCATATTTATTCTGTTTTCCTTTGTGAAGAAGGGTGTATTAAATTGATGCGCCTCATACATGGGTCATAACTTGTTAATTAGGACAATGTTTGTTATGTTATTGTTACATATCGTCCTAATGGCTCCCAAACGCCGTTTAATTGTCATATAATCACACCAAATCCATTTCAACAATATTACCATCATCAATTCTGAAATTATATAATTCATGAACTGCACACATGACAAGTAATAAGACAATAGGAATACATCTCTACTGTTTTGACATGTGTATTCATTGTCAATTGATTCAGCGAACAAGCGCACAATTGATTGTGACATGTTATGAATAAAACAATAAATATTGATCAACAAGTTTATGAGGTGTAAAGTAATCAAAACTACGATCTGTATTCGGTAAATGAAAACACATGTAGAGTCAATAAAACACCAAAAACAATATATAGAAAATGCACCAATATTCTGGTGTTAGAATATGAATGAAGTGATAGAGTACAAGTAGGAATAGGAGGCGAGAGCATCTCAATAACAGCAGGCATTAAGGTCCATGGGTGGGTGCATATTAACACTTGATGGGCACCCACGAGGTGCAGCCTCTGTAATCACACCAAACCATGTTATATTCATATAATGTACACATGATTGATGTATGAATGAGTGGATAACGGGGAGGAGAGTGATCGGCAGTTTGTGTGTTGACATTGCTGATATAGACCACGGTAAATATTTACTGGCACCATTGGACAATGCTTTGCCGATGCTGAGTGTTCGGTAATCGATGTAGAATCGTTCATACCACATTTGGTACACTTGGATCGTTGTTTGATAAGAGCTCCAGCCGCGAATGATCTCTTGTCCTGGGCGTGGGAGGTCCGCAATTAAATATCTACTAGATCCCATTCAATAATGTGTCTCTCATTTATATTGATAGCAAAATACTTTATATGCTAATTTTCCCTCGCTACCTAGAGTGGATGAAGAAGAGTAACTTTTTGTCCTGACGTGAGAAACTTACATTCTTGGAGGTACTTATTGCCCTTGGAAGAGCCTTGTTTTCTGCTAGCTTGCACTATTTTTTTCAAACGAATGTATAGTATTTACCGTATTGATAAGATCCAAAATCATCTGTTTGTGCCACATCATACGTAAATAGAGGACAAAAATTATCCAGACAAACTACAGTATGAACTGCAGGCAAATCAGGATCGATACAGAGTTTGCGATATATGTCTGGTGCTGGGGACTGGTAGTGTGTTCATCCACAGGCATCTGAAACTTTATCTGTCCCATCGATCACTCGTATTGAAACACGGGCTAAGAGAGGACCCCGAGGGCCACTCATGTTATGGCCCAGACAGGGGTAGGGGATGCATTATGTCATCAAACCCTAATAAATCGCCTTTGTATGACTGGCAGAAAAAAGCATGTCTGTGGAGCATGTCGTGTTGACGTGGCCCGGAGTGGCGGTGAGAGCTAGGGGGCTGCAGAGCAGAGCAGAAAGGTCCGGCACACACTGGCATAATTCTCCATATCCCCAGCGAAATGTGACAGCTTCCCTTATGCAGAAGCGTGCGGCGGTTGTCTGGAGTAGGTTGGTGGGGGAATGAATCAGCTTGCCTATGAAATAGGGTTGGACATAAAGAAGTTGTCAGACTATGACGGGTGTGGTATGGTATGTGGGTACGCAGGCCAGAGATGGCTGCCTTCATCAATCACAGCCAATCCTCCTATGTCATCAAAAGCCTGCCACGTGCCTCTCTTTCTGACACAGCCACGCAGGCCACTCAGCACGTGTCGTTAGGAAGAGGGCGCTTCTGTGACCGGTTTCGCAGGGGGTCTGACAATTATTAGCCCACTTTCATTCAGGTTTTTCTCACATGCAAGCCCTCTATTTCCAGATGTAACAAGCCTGCGTCCCTCCACATGTCCTTGCACAGCAGCCTGCATAGCCTAATGATCAAAGTATTTCACATTCATCAATTCGTCTGCTTCATTATGTCCTAACCTGGTTTAGGTACCTAATTAAACCTTGACCTCCTTGTGCAAGACTGGGATTCGAAGCTACGTCGTTGTACAGAAACAAATAGCCAGAAAGCAGTAACAATGTAAGACTGCGATAGTGAGGAGAGAGAGGAGTAAGTGCCATGACACACCTGTGTCTATGGCCTTATTCGCACCTGCATCACAAACGATGGCCAGTTAATCTGAGCTGGGTATTGCCAGATGCAATTGTACCATAATTAGATCACACAGCGCGGCGTCGTCGGCGCTAAGTGGTGATTAATTAAGTCTATTATCTCTATTTGCGCTTGCGACCCCTGAGATGGCCATTTCTGTGAGATTCCCAGTAGATGGGGACGATCAACAGGCTGTGCGTCTATGTAATCCATCAAGGACTCCCCCTGGAGGCTTCACCATGTACACACATATAGCTTTTATCCCTTATCTCTATGTAGACCTTAATAGCCTCTATCTGCTTCTGTTATGTCAACACCACCCCTCAGCCGCAGGCGTACTCCTCGTCCTATGCCAAGAATATCTTACCTGTTGTAGCCTTGATTGTCATTTACAGCTCTCTTTTCCAATCGTTCTATTTTATTTTTTGAACTCAATAACTATAAAGAAAGGGAAGAGGGATGTGTCAGATGTTTGTATACCTGAACCATTTGAAACTCTGTATTTTGCTGGTAACATCATCTGGTGAGAAATGTACTTGCAATATGTTTCATTCCTAATGGACCTTACAACAGATCCAGACAGGACCTATTTCTCATTTCATGATGATCTTTATAACAGATCCACATAAGACCTATATTACACAATTTTATCAAAATATAAAACGTTGAAGCACAATTTTTCATGATAATAATGCTCATTAAATGGGTTTTTAAAAGCGAAAGCATCTTGCTCTACAGCTAGATTAAACTTGCTGATATTCATAATCGCGCAGAGCTAACGGCAATCCTTCCCAAACTGTTTTCCCTGATCATCAGCTTAATGAAGTACACTCCCTTTTTAGTCAGGATTTGAAAATATTTTGAAAACTGGCTGTGATATTCATGTCTTGTGTGCGCTTATGGAGCAAGATGTTGGTATAGAATTACAATAGGGTCCTTTACGTGGAGATAATGCATGCTACCACTACGAGACTAATGCCTGGTGATTAATCTACCACCAAGCTTCCGACCTGAAAAAGGTGTCTCAATGGGGAAGGCATGCTGATGACTTTATTCCTCAGTTGATTTATATTTCATGCCTACAATTTTTGATTATTTGCCTTTTATTAAACTGTCTGAGAGGCTATGTGTTAAACATTTTGTATAGACTGCATGATGTGGTTGCATGTATGTAAAAATGCAAGTGTATCCTGTCACTTAACTAAAGGTCACAGACGGACAGAATGCAATAGGGTCTACATGTACACAAGCATTTGTCTGTAATTAGGTTTCTCGCTTCAGTGCTAGGCATGCATGCGTGTATGGTGGTCCCTGAAGAGAGCTGCTCTCTTCATTATGAATGTGCACTCAGATAATGGAGAAGAACAATCAGACAAAGGACCGGGATCAGCTACCTGTTGTTGTGCAGATTAAACCTAAGCTGACAAATAATGGACTAATCTTTAATCCTCAAATTCCGGAAGACCCTTATCTTCAAACAGCACTCCATTGTCAATATGAATTTATAAACAAAATGTGAACAAACTCTACTTGAGACTGCTTTCTCTCACTCGAAATGGGCACATGCACAAAACCAAACAGAACTCAGAATGAACATGGAATTATTGTTCATGGTACACCATATCAGGGAGTAAATAATGCATTCCTTAATATTATGCATTAGATAGCTAATCGTATAAAGAACCTGTTGCATTCCCTACTTGTGTCCGGTTGAATAGACCCTGTAGTAGGCGAGAAATGATCAACATGGGAGGCTGTGAGTGCATATTGGGTGATAGTCAATGATCATTATTCTTCCGGGATCCACTGCATCCTGGGTTTACATACTGATGCGTTGAGGTTACAGGAAGTATCTGATCTGTGATATAGATGGCACCACCGGTAGATGTATGAACAATGTATAGGGTATTCTCAGGTTGAAAAAAAGTGGTGCAATGTCCTTTCAATTCAATAAAGCAACAATATATTGGTATCATCTTGTCACCACTTACACAATAAACCAACAACGTATTTACATTTATTGAAACCCAATACATATATGTAGCCCTGAATATAAATGCAGATGACAAAATATCGAAGAGGCAGTTCCGTAAAAATAGTATGGTGGTCTGAACTCTCCATCCAATCCCTCCCTCTGCGTTTTAAGGTAGAGTATTGGTAAAGTGTTTTATAGATGGATAGTGCACTTCCACCTATGAGCCGCCTCAGACAATGACACATATTTCACATTAGGGTTGATGTTCCTTTACAAAGAAAGGAGTGTATTTGTCTGGGAGAATGGAAAACATATCAGGTGGAGAAGGCTAGTTGCTCCCAGTGAGTTGCTCAGAAATAGATAGTTTGTGGTGGCACGCTTGGTGTTATCGAGGCGGCTCACTATGCCAAGGGGCAACGGGGGAACTTGAGCTACTCACAGTAAATCAGCTATACATTTGTAGTTTACATGCGCGGCCACATGTGTCATTTGACAATGGTCGGTTTGCGGTATTGGGATGTCATGATCATGTACAATTGGCTTGTAAGGCTGATGGTTCCGAGATTGGCCAGTCCATCCCACAGACGATACACAATTGGAATACTAACCATACAATTGACATTGCTGCCACTGTTTTACTGACCTCCACCAAGCAGTTTACATTGACAGATTCCCTTATGAGTTTCTGTCCTGTCTAGATGCTATAAAAGATTCTACACCGGTGTCTATGGAGCAATAAAACAAAGAAATGGATTTGTGACTTTTTTCGTTCAATTTAATTCCATAACTGATGTGATGGATTTCTTTTAGGGCAGTAAAAGCATGTATCAATTTGAGTATTTTCTATTTATTTTCTATTGCTGTACTAAGATGTAACACTGAAATATGGGACATTTTTATAGACAGTTACACACGATTAAATCATGCTAGAATCCGGGGTTCCGCCTTAGATGAAGGAAGGCAACCGGGATGCCCATCTAACCCATTATTATTCAATGGAACACAATGGGGAATTAGTGAGCGATAATATGTGGTGATGAGGGGCTCTGCTTCGCCTGCGAGGAAACCCCCACCTGACACAGTCATCTATTTTACACGTGTAATGAACTCATAACATTTTTTTTTTTTTGGTTCTCAACATCGATGATTGACTCTCGAAGCATGAAATTCAAATCTGCAATGACCCGTTTAAGATAATCTTATTTCTCGAGGTATGGTTTTCAGTAATATATGTTGTGGATATATATCATAATTTTAATAAATAACCATCCCATTTGTCAGCCTGTCAGATCTTTCGCTCCAATTATATATCTCAATGCCCTTCATGACGCATGAGAGATTACAAGGTCATTTGTCATTCGTATCACTGACCTAGTTTTCCCTGAGAGCTGCTCGTCGCATCACATATATCTGCTAAGAGACTAAGAAAATGCCTAGCCAAATCTCCCAACAAAAATTAGAATGACAATTCCTCGTCATAATCTGCTTTTTATGAGCATAGATATAATTTCCAAATGAAAGAAATAAATGATATGGATTTCTTTGTCGTTATATTTCATAAGAGGAGTTACTAGTTTTTTCTCTCAAATGTTATCTGTGAGAAGAAATTGAAGTAGGACCCTACCCATGCAATTCACAAGTCTGGAGATGTCATGTCATATCCAAGTAACACAAATAAAACTCCCATCCTACAGTTACCATAAAATATTCCATCGAGACAGAACATGGATTTTCTGTTTGTCGTAAAAATAACATTTCAATATAGAATTGGGGTGCAAACGAGGACGTAAATGAGGTCTAAGTAGCCTCAGTGCGCATGTCCGATGTCGACTGGGGATACCTCTCTGACAGAAGTGGGCAAAATGGATGTCCCGAGTTGTGACCTTTCTCGACTTTACTTACCTCACATCTACCTTTCTCGTCTGCAAATACCCACCAATAAAAATCATGGCCAGTTCTTGTGGACACGCAGAGGTAATAACGCTAACATAAAGTGGTGTTTGTTGCGAGCTGTGCTTTGGCATGGCGTCTGTTGGGAGGCATCCGTCAATTCCCAGCCATGACACCTGTATGCTTCTTGATAGATTTCTCAAGTCTCCCGAGGAGAGGACACGCGCATGCCCCTCAAAGTAATCACCAACTTGCCTTGCTTCGTCTTTATCTGGGTGAGACAAGCAAGGTCGGCCTGGCTCCATTAGAGGCCAGGACACCCCGCGTCACGCTGTCAAGAGGTAAGATCCCGCCCTTCCAAACAGCTTCCTCAAAGACAACGTTCCATTACATGGTGGAAATGCACGACATTCATTTTGGATGAAGTCTGCTCAATAGGTTAAGCTCTTGGAGGCAATCCTTACTTGCAATCTCCTTGACCTCGCCATCTTGGAATTTTTTTCACCACAGTTTTATCTAATGGCTTGTTTGTCCCTGGTTCTGAACACCAGCCGTCCTAATCACACCATCACCATTTTTGGCTTGTTTTTTCTGGGCTATATTATCGACACCGTGCACGACTGCTTTTTACGCATTATCTTTTAAATGGAGTTCCAACAGTCATACACAAACCCTACTGCATATTGGCGTGGTCATAGAATGATTTGGGGGACAAAGTTGCATTTCTTTAAACATGATGATGATGAATATGATGATGAATATGATGATGATGATGATGATGATGATGATGATGATGATGATGATGATGATGATGATGATTATTATTTTTATTATCAGTATTAGTATTAGTATAAGTATTATTATTATAATAATTATTATTATTAGTAGTAGTAGTATTAGTATTATAATAATAATAATAATAATAATAATAATAATAATAATAATAATAATAATAATAATAATAATAATAATAATAATAATAATAATAATAATAATAATAATAATAATAATACAGGATTTTGTGGTCTCATTTGCAGATAATGGGTCTAATTTAATGTAAAATTTAGTATCATCAGCATAGATACTGTTCAAGTCCATATTTAAGGTTTCTGCTGTATGTTGGTCTGACTATATATTTTCTGGAAAAAGTTTTTCTTGTGACGCACCTACACAACAGGTGTCCCCTTTCATTTGGAAATATATAAAATAGAAGTACATATGTTGATAATGACATAGTTGCTGATAGAATGTTGTTGAGTGCTTTGCAGTGGTTGGCATTGTAGTTCAGGAGCAACATAGCAAATGATGTTGTGAAATATTTTGTACCAACAATGAAGTGTCGATGCATGATAGTAAGATACCTTGAGGGTAATCATATCAGTCTTTTCATTGTACTGCACCTTTCGTTTACACATTACTTCAATATCACTAAGTACCATCCGGTTTCACTCTGTGCCATTATTGCAGACTCTCCCAATTAACATCAGAAAAAAGAATTTGTATAGTGCTGATACCAGGCTCAGTCTTTGAGAAAAGGTGTTCCTACAGTCTACTCTTAAAAGTACTGACGGAAGGACTACTCCTAATGTCAGTAGGAAGGGAATACCATAGTCTGGGGCAATAGAAGATAAATTCCATCATATTTTCAATATATTAGAACAACATTGCATATATCTCAAGGATCATCGTCAAGCATCAAGACCATTCAGCACCATTACAGTGTCATATATATACCACAATAATGCAGAATCTCTACAGGATCATCATCAAGCATCAAAACCATTCTGCACCATTACAGTGTCATATATATATATACCACAATAATGCAGCATCTCTACAGGATCATCATCAAACATCAAAACCATTCAGCACCATTACAGTGTCATATATATACCACAATAATGCAGAATCTCTACAGGATCATCATCAAGCATCAAAACCATTCAGCACCATTACAGTGTCATATATATACCACAATAATGCAGAATCTCTACAGGATCATCATCAAACATCAAAACCATTCAGCACCATTACAGTGTCATATATATATACCACAATAATGCAGAATCTCTACAGGATCATCATCAAGCATCAAAACCATTCAGCACCATTACAGTGTCATATATATATACCACAATAATGCAGAATCTCTACAGGATCATCATCAAGCATCAAAACCATTCAGCACCATTACAGTGTCATATATATACCACAATAATGCAGAATCTCTACAGGATCATCATCAAGCATCAAAACCATTCAGCACCGTTACAGTGTCATATATATACCACAATAATGCAGCATCTCTACAGGATCATCATCAAGCATCAAAACCATTCATCACCATTACAGTGTCATATATATACCACAATAATGCAGCATCTCTACAGGATCATCATCAAGCATCAAAACCATTCATCACCATTACAGTGTCATATATATACCACAATAATGCAGCATCTCTACAGGATCATCATCAAGCATCAAAACCATTCATCACCATTACAGTGTCATATATATACCACAATAATGCAGCATCTCTACAGGATCATCATCAAGCATCAAAACCATTCAGCACCATTACAGTGTCATATATATATACCACAATAATGCAGCATCTCTACAGGATCATCATCAAGCAGCAAAACCATTCAGCACCATAACAGTGAGATATACCTCTAATGTAGTATTGTTGCAGCATTAATGCTATGTTTGTTAATCATTATAGCCCCTCCCTGCCCTGAGCATTGCAGTGCTACTACACCATATAATTGCGGAGGAACCATTCCTCACCTCATCCTCTCATTGCACCTTACACAATTAGAGGACCCTAACACTATCCGTCTTTCAGAATAAATGGTTGCTTATGTACGGTCCCACACACACCTATCCCACAAGACACAAGTAAAACACAAATCTAATGAAGACATTCGTGACTGCGGTACATTTATTATCCTCGTTGTCGCCGCGGGCGCTGGGCCTGCACCGTATGCGATCCACGAATTGCTATGCCACTGGTAAAAAGCAAGGTCTGTGAGAGTTGTTTAATACCTTTTTATCAAGATACACACAATTACGCTATTGCAGGTATAAGGATTTGTCCATTTGCCAAGGCAAGTGCCAACACACAATTCACCAATATAACCTTGTTGACCTCATCATTTCTTTGCAATAATTTTAAGGTCTTTTGTACCATTTTTTTTCGAACCATTTACACATGCTTATTTTATTCATATCTCACCCAAGAAAGTCACTGGCATCCTGTAAATAGTTTTGCCGCTGATGACCCCGTTTTCGTCGCACAAGTTTAGCAGAATTCAGGACAGAATAACATATCCTACTGAAGGCTGTATGTCAGAGTGGTGCCATTCTTCTATGGGTCCGTCACGTCTTACATGGATAGTACAGGTTATAATAAGGTGAAAGCAATATCAATCTCCTTGTGTCGCTACCCTCCGGCTACATTACAATTAGCCATTTGTTGCCAATTCTAATGGAGAAAAACAAGTCATGATACAAAGACAAAAAAGACCAACACGTAAACCTCACAATCATCTCACCTCCTTTTCGGTACTTTCTTTCTATATTTTATATAAATATATATATATTATATTTTATATATATATATATATATATATATATATATATATATATATATATATATATATATATATATATATATATATATATATATATATATATATATATATATATATATATATATATATATATATATATATATATATATATATATATATATATATATATATATATATATATATATATATATATATATATATATATATATATATATATATATATATATATATATATATATATATATATATATATATATATATATATATATATATATATATATATATATATATATATATATATATATATATATATATATATATATATATAGGCCTTTAGGAGGCGTTGGTGGTGGAAGGAGATTTTCCCCTGACTCTCCATGGTGGTGCATACGTTGTGTTGTTTTAAAAGGGTGCTGGTGGTAGCAGGAGATTTTGAACTGACTAGCCATGGTGATACATAAGTTGTGTTGTTTTAAGAGGGTGTTGGTGGTAGCAGGAGATTTTGAACTGAATGGCCATGGTGGTGCATACGTTGTGTTGTTTTAAGAGGGTGTTGGTGGTAGCAGGAGATTTTGAACTGACTGGCCATGGTGGTGCATACGTTGTGTTGTTTTAAGAGGGTGCTAATGGCGGCAGGAGAGTTTGAACTAGCCATGGTGGTATATTAGTTATGTTGTTTTGAGAGGGTGCTAATGGCGGCAGGAGAGACCGGCCGTGGTGGTATATCAGATATGTTGTTTTGGGTGGGTACTGGAGGTAGCAAGAGAGACTGGCCATGGTGGTATATTAGTTATGTTGTTTTGAGAGGGTGCTAATGGCGGCAGGAGAGACCGGCCATGGTGGTATATCAGATATGTTGTTTTCGGTGGGTACTGGAGGTAGCAAGAGAGACTGGCCATGGTGGTATATTAGTTATGTTGTTTTGAGAGGGTGCTGGTGGTGCACTGAGAGCGTGGTAGATTCGCAGTAGTGATCGCTCACTTCTCAGGTCCATCACTAGACACTTGTGGCCTATGATGCTAATTACATCAGAAATGAACAAGCTCATCCATCTCATGAGGTCAAACCATCAACAGCCATCCTAACCCTGATAGTTTCTCTTTTTAACCAAGGTGCTTCGAGGCAAAACACCCCTTTAATGCAGTTTCTGTCTACATTGACTCTCTTGAGAATCTGGACAATTCCTTTGAGGTAGTTGGATGGCCTATAGGTTTCTCTGTGGAACAATGGTGTCTATGGTAACAGGAGTTTCTAGCTCCAGACGACCGATGACCTTTAGACGCTGACATTTTAATTGCAAATGGACCATGTGCACCAGTAAATTTACAGTTTTCATGAGATTATGGCTTATCTTCCTCAGAAATATAAACATAACCTTTGAATAACGAGTTTCTTTATTTTATTATATTTTATCAGGTGTTTAGACTCTATCAGTCACAATTAATCGGCTCTCTGTGCCAAGATCAGCACAGCATACACCGCATTCACCAAAAGTAAAATGGCTTCAGATGGATATAATTTTATTGTGAAGAAAGTTTTGCAAAATAAATTCTTGAACCCATGACTTATTCTAAAGTAATGATCCATTGTAAATATAACATGTTTTCATGTAATAACTACTGTAAGCTCCCATGCACCCCAATTTCGTCAATAATCTCAGTAGAAAGAGGATGGACTCAAGATAGATAAATGAAGCAAATGATCCCCACTTGTGTAATTACAAAGCAGATATTGTATATGTAGACTAGATAAAAATGCATGATCATTTCAATTCTCACTTTCATTGTATTCGGTATTCGGTATTCGGTAGGATACTTTGTGTCGGTTATTTTAATAATCGGAGAATAAGGCAAAAGGCAATGAATTTCGTACTGATAAACACATATGTCATGAGATATTTGTAGTAATAAGCCTTATTTCTGTATCGGAGTAGGAATTCACCATGAGGTAAGCTAGGTGGCGTAATTATCTGCCAGTTTTCATGTTTGCAGTCTCCAAATATTATATTCAAGACTTGTATAATTGGTTGACCCGATAAGGCAGATGTGAGGTCAATCTTAACGAGTGGGCTTCGCGTTGGGGAGATGTATGTATTGTGAATAGTTCCTCGTGATATAGACCAGACTTGTTTCAAGCCGGAAATCTCAGCTCTATGTTTGTTGCATCAGACACATACCAGAACACATACACCAGGGGAATAGTATTGATTGAGTTTGCTACCTTTCTCTAAGCAGTCCAAATCTATCTACCGAGAAGCAGGAATGTGACAAAATTGGTCCATGGAGACTTGTTATAATATGCACCGTCAGTGTTGATAATAAGTAAATTGCTCACACTGAGTGTCTCATATAAACGGTGCGGCCAACTATATGCTTTTACCAGTCTTCTTTGGAGGACCTGGCGTTTATCACACAGCTGTACAGGCCCATGATAAAACAACCATATGATAAGAAAGCATATGTACACATTAAAAAAAAATGTATGTATATATATATATATATATATATATATATATATATATATATATATATATATATATATATATATATATATTTCCTGAAATGGTGCATGAAGGGCCTCTTCATCATATAAAGCCCTCGGGATCGCTTGTCGTGTTTTACAACCCAAGAAATGGGATTTGCAATGTATTTATTTCTCCCCAAACACTGAGCAAGAAATCCAATCCTAGACCGACACCTGTGCCGCCAGATATTCATTCCATTAGTAGATTTCATATCACACCGGTCGTTTTTCACATCAGGTTTTTCATGATTCACTGTAAGGCAAGGTCAAAATTATCCAGCATGACTCTGGGTGGGGTTCAAGCCGAACTACGCACTTGACTTTGTATTACTATTACTCAGTATGTCTATTGACTGAATCATTGATCTAACGTACCGCGGATGAATCAATGGCAGCGAAATAAGCCCAAAATGCCTTGATTCTTGTGGCAATGTTGCCACTTGGGGAGGCTATTGAGCCGCATAGTCAAATAGGAAATCTGAGTCACAACGCGGTAATTAGTCCACTTTGCTTGATTATAACTTAGATGTTTTGGCCATGAATGCAAAATGTCTAGGTGTAAACTCCACAGTCATGAATTATGCGTTAGGTGTTCGCCAATAAATCCATGACTTGGTGGTTGGCTGAATCAAGTGCAGAGCCGCATGCAAGAGAAGAATAATGACATAATACACTGGGCACACAAAAACAGTCTGATGAGAGCAATGATACATTAACCATTGACAAATGATATTGTGATGTCTTCTTGGACTCATCCACTGCCTGAAAAGGTGTGGCAAGAACTATTGGTATCTTCACAACACGTTTCCTGTTTCCTGGATACGCAAATTCACTTCAAAATAATTTATGAGAAAAAATGGCTGTTTGAACCAATCTAACAAGGTCATTAAAGAATTTATGGCTGTATATGTACTATTTATGATGTGTCTTTGTTGAACTAGGATGGGCGAGACAGTAAAGTACACACTGATCACTTAAGCGCCCTTGGTAATAAGGTACATGCTGTCAGAGATGTTCGCAATTATGATACTATGTGTCCCTGTGACAAGAGACCGAACCTTTCTCTGCAGGACATCCGCATCTCATATAGGAAATTAAAGCTGACGCAATGAAATATTCAATGCCAGGGCATTATATATATCCTGCAGCCTGTTGGAGAGACGAGGTCACCAGGGCCCTTTTATGCTGGGGAAGGGCTTATCCAATAACTGACTCGGTGGACAGGACGTGACAAACCAGTGACAGGAGAACCAAGCCTGGGATAAGGCTGCAGGTCCTAATATAGAAAATTGGTAGATTTAGTAGACAGTGGAGGAATCTTGTAAAGACCCCGGCTTGTCACTGGAGATGGACAGAAAGACAAAAAGTGCGGGCTTTGATACGATGCAGGCGCTGTTCATATGCTTGTCAATAGTACCAGATCGAATTAAGCCTGTGCCCTGTGTTGTGTTGGAGAAACAGTTTTACAGACTCATGTGTTTGTCTATTGTCAAATTGTGAGCATATTGTGTGGTTTTTGAGCACAAAGACAAAATAGATAGCTATCCTATAACATCCTGTGTAAGTTGCAATGCTAAATTTTGGATGATTTGTCTTTGTGAGAGCTTTTCATGAAAAAGAAGCCAGTCCTCCTATATGATAACGATGCTGTTTTTACATTCATTTATATTACATGGGTTGGTATTGAATTGCTCGATATCATGGTAGCCCTTCACCTCACAGATCGGTTGGTTAATATGAGACTTGTGACAGACACATATAATCCGTGGCTAGACTATTTGGCACATTCCTATTCGTCGGTCTGTTTGGCCTGGCTGTGTGTGATAATCTGTGGCTGTGTTCTGGAGATGGGTAATTCACATTGTGCTCTCCAGAATTGTCTGTGACTCTGCGCTGCCCTTAAGAAAGGCAGCAGGACAGTTGGAAAAGACTGACATTTGTTGCTACAGACGCTGGCTCACCTCTATGGTCTCCCATTAAGTTTGCATGCGAGATAAAGGGCCTGTGAGACGCTCTCATCTCAGATATCAGTGAATAGAGGATGGGGCAGCCCTCCAGGCAATGTATGCAAGACACCGCGTGTCACAACACCACCGTGTCTCCCCGTCTATCAAAGACATTCACTTTAATCAGGTCAAGAAGCCAAAACAACATGGCTGACTCTGCTGCCTACAGAAAGGTCTTCTGGTGTTGTCTTCGTGAGAGAAGCCCAATCCGATCTGGGTGTTTGTAATCTTGGTGTATGCCATAAGGTTCTAGTGCAGGTGATGGATAACACTATTTGTTGAATGCCCACAAGGGTATAACCCATCTCATACTTTATTATATTTTAACCTAGCCTGCATACTCTTCTATAGAGACGCGGCACGTCACGTGGAACACATGCCCTGCACTCACCATCCATATAATTGCTTACAATAAGTAACTCGATAAACGTGTTGGTCATCTTCAAGATAAATCTGTAATCAATTTTACCGTAAAATCCTTGCTTCATCAATAAAGTCTTCTTGCCAAGCTGAACATACAAAAGAATCCTATTCAATATTGTATGCATTTCTAGTTCGATTAATTCCCCTGTCCATTTGATTTCTGTCCCTATCCAAAACCCAAGATTTTGAGCTGTAATAAAATCAAAAGTAAACTCTAAATGCCCAACTATCCCAATTCTAGAATGGTGCTTTCATGAGAATTCCCCGCCATGACACTAAATGGGTAGTTCTATATTTACATACACCGCCAATTCTGTACACATTTTCACCGATTAATTCTGACTCCACTAACATCCTAAACATCAAACAAGATGAATATTTGATATTTCTTATTCAAAGTCAATTCAGTAAATAAACGACTATGATTGACATAATAATCCTTGTTTTAAAAAACAAATCTGCTTCAAGGAAAAGTGAGTGATAAATGAGTGATTTTACCTGTTGTGCATGAGATAGAAGTCGGCCTCGTTTTGGACACAGTGGCCCTTGTGTGTGATGTTACTCTGGCCTATTCTGACGTCACCCACGTCTTTTTGGTACCAGGGACCTCTCAGATGCTCCGGGAACAGGCATATACAATCTAAAAATACAAAAAAAGGAAATTCGATTTAATATTATCACATCCACAGTTTTTTGAGAACATATAATGTTGCATTTGGTTAAAGTAAAGTGATATCAATCCTTATATTATTGAAGTAAACTGATAATGCTAGGGAAAAATATATTGTGTCAAATTCTTCAGACATTTTTTGATAACTCCTATTGCAGAAAAGTAATGGGCAAAAGCTGAAAGTACATCATAGTTTGGAAATTGCCTCAATATCCCTAAAGTATCGAACACGTAACATGATAGCGGGATAGGGCGTCTACATGGTGCATATGTGTGTTGTTGACCTGTTTGTTGTCTCTCCCTTGAGATCAATTATCACATAAGCCACGTTCTGCAAACCTTCCAATTCTGCTCGCAAAGGCTAACATGTCTACGAACACGATCACGTGATCCAGGAATACCTGGTGATGGCGATGACACAACAGTCGCATATGATTTATGTTTTATTTCATTTTTTTACATTATGAGACATCAAATACATCAGCAATGTCAAAAGTCTAAAAAATGATTTAGGATTTGTGACAACAATAGAAACACAATGTAGAGAAACGATCACATGTCACGATGTGTGATAAAACTGTACAAATTAATATAACACAAATATT
The DNA here is from genome assembly GCA_949316495.1 of Amphiduros pacificus. Lineage (NCBI taxonomy): Eukaryota > Metazoa > Annelida > Polychaeta > Phyllodocida > Hesionidae > Amphiduros > Amphiduros pacificus. The sequence goes on from OX439000.1 coordinate 58,796,099, forward strand.
GATTGAGAAATTATAAGAATACATAGAAAATTGACAGAATTAAGCTCAGATGACAATACAGTTCAGAAAGCTGATGAAATGGTAAACAGGCGTATGCCTCTCAGCATCAGTTAGATAAATGATATGTCTGATTCATTCAAGCAAACGTTGGAAACCTAAATAGAACGCGACAGCTCCACAATTACCTGTATGTACCAATTATATTTTTCTATATGACATTCCTTGTTAAATTAAACTTGATGAAAATAAAAACTTTAATATTATGCACCAGTTGCAAACCTTTATGAACGGAAACAATGGCCTATGCACGGAAATAAAGATAAACAATATAAAATAACCAATTTAAAAACAAACCAATTTATTTGATGTTTTTCTGTCTAATGGCTGTGATTCAGAAGATAAAACATAAACCTTGAAGTTATCCATTTAATAACATTGTGTTTATTGTATTAATATTATTTTAGTGAGAACTGTTTTCCTCAGAATGGGAGGGAAACTTGAGTCATCAGAAAAGGTTAACATTAATTTAAAGGAAGACCACGCCCAGGCAATGTGATCTTAGAGTGTTTATATTATATAGTTCCTACAATATTTCACACAATGATATCCAATAACATTGTAACCATAGCCAATGACGTTTTGGTAAAGGAAGGTTTTTCCATTTTATTACATTTGTGATCATGATATGTGTAGGAATTAGTTTTTGCTATCATGTTTCCTTCTCGTGATAAAGCTGTCGATTGGTTCAGCTTTCAATTATTTGAAACTTTGAAATGGTGGTGAGGTTTTGGCGCCTCCATGCCCTGCCGGTGACTGAAAGGATGACTCGCCCTGAGTCTGTATTAGGCAATAAACAGTGTCTTATAATTCATGAGATGGGCATGTCCTCTCTTTCTGCGGGGACCCCATATCCCCTACCATAAGTCTTATACATCTAGCCAATAAAAGCCCGCACCCTGAAGACCTCAGACTTTTCATGAGACTGATTTGAGATTCATGAAACATAAAATACAGACTTCAATATCAATGGCCATTCGGGGTCTCAGCAGAATTATTAGATTATCCTGAAATGGAGTCTGTTATAGTAGGGGTCCCAATGCTAAAATGGACCTGGCGTTTATCTACTTCATGGTCAAAGAAGAGCCAATAAAGATTTCATCCAGGTATAGATAGAAGTAGGGTGGGCTCCTCTCTCGTGTGCGGGCAGGTGAACAGACGTGCCTCGTGTCATATCAATCATCTTTATGATCAGGAATTCTATCAGAGTTATGTTTTGAGGAAGCCCCTATATTACACTGGTGTCATTCTGACACACTCTTCAATCCGATGTTAATCAAAAGACAAGAAGACACAAAGTTTTGACTGACAATCTTAATCTCTTAACACCCATTGCATGTGCTGAAATGAATAATATGAGCGGACAGACAACTTTGATTGAAACAAAGAGATTTGAGCGAATGTTCCCATCTTCCTGTTCCTTTCATGAATAGTTAAGTGTCGTAATCGTATTTTAAAAGATTGACTTTCAAAAAAGATTTGGCTGTAAAAATGGCTTAATCGTTTTCACTCAAAATACTTTGGAATCAACTAATGACTTGATAGCATTATTTTGACATTCATCTGTTTAATATTTAATATCTTGTCATTAAGTTATCAAAATACGGCATCAGAAGGCAATACATTCTTACACAGGTTTAAATTTTAATTCCTTTATATGATAAAAAAACACGTGTTCCATGTCCTGTGTTGTCAGTTCAGATTTGACCCTAATGATGATGATGTTACTTTGCAGCCATCTTGATTACATTTAAATTTGCAAGCCAAAGACACTAAAGTGGTGACTGTAGAAAATGAGATCTTTTGTGGTCCATCCATTTTTTTATCCATTTCAATTCATCAAGTTAAGTTTTTTTTAAATGCTTGCGATAGTGAAATGAGTTGAAATAAGTTGAGGATCAGTTCTGAATTCTACACACACACACAAACACACACATACACACACATCATATATATATATATATATATATATATATATATATATATATATATATATATATACATTTAAAATGTGGCTATTATGTTGATGTACATCCTAAAAAAGTTGGTGCTTGTATATGAATGGACACTGAAAGTCTTGGCATCTTAACCTTGGAGCTGCTGACAACGTGATTTTAAGAATAAAAATCTAAATACTCAGCACAAATATACATTCTTGCTTTTGGCTTTGTCGCATATGTGGCTCAACATGAAATGGCCATTCAGACAGGTCCATGAAGAAGTGTTGGCTTACACATATTCCCCTCAAAAAGTCTGCACTAAAAGTTGCTTAATGCCTCGGTGTGAACCATAATGGAGGAAGGCCCAGTAACGGACTGCTATGGGATGCTGAAACCTTAATAGGATAGGCATCAAAGGCTGGCTTGTGTCACCCCTGACAGAGAACATACTCTATCATTCTCTGAGGTCTGTCTTTTATTAACATAACATGATATTGGTACTCTTAACACTCCACCTTTGTGCTAGTTTTGGTTCTGGTAATGTGCATGTACATATTGGTGACTTGGCATCAACTGAGCAAGACACATATTTCCTTGTTTTGATTTAAAACAGAGTATATAAAAAAGGAATAAACCCATGGAAATACTACAGCAAAATGATATAATCCCAAAATAAAAAGAGGAATTTCATTAAACTATTTTCATTTGACAGATTTTCTCATTTATATCTGTATTAGATAGATTCAAATAATTTTATATTATTGGTTTACTCAATATGTATGGTTTGTAGTGTATATCAGATACAAAAGACGGACAGAGAACAAGCTCTGGAGATTTGACAGCTATTTTGTGAGATGTCTGACAAGTTATAACACAAGCCAAGCTGTCATATGTACACAGATATTGTGGCCCCAAGAGGCTAGAACAGACCCCGGTTAGTCATGTCTTATTCTCTGGGAGGCCCTATGATACGAACCAGCACCAGCTCTTAGATTCCCCATAAGGCTTGCTGTGACTTATTGTGGTGTGATAAATGTCAATGATACTCTACATATAGGCATCTCACAACTTGTCATTTTAATAAGGCGGAAACGACATATTCAATGCTACAGTTCCGGTGTATTATGCACGTTCTACTCTCTTCATTGGCAGTCTAAAACAGCATTATTAAAGAACGGCAAATCGAGATATGGATTTGAGTTACAATACTCAACATGTACGTCCTATTTCACAATGATTCATACTTTGCATCTACAGGCATACAGTTATTTATAACACAGTATTCCATTCATCTCTTGATGAGGAAATAATAGGCTTTGCGGTATTATGTGTCTTCTTTGTCAAAATTGTTGATTAGAAATGAAACAGTGAAAGCCGTTCAATACAATGATGCTATTGGCACATTGGGTGATAGAGTCCCTTTCTATGCTGCCATTGACATATGACACGGTGCTTTATGTGCAGTTGTGTCAGAGCCTATCTGATTACACACTGACACTTGAGCTAAACACCTCCAACCGGTTTGCTTCCACCAGACCCACCCACGTGTGCACTCACGCCACCGATACTGTCTCCTGCGCAAATAGCACTGCAAACTGGTCCAGTGTGTCATCGGTGATTTATGCCACATCTAACATGGGTGGTCAATAGTGTTCAGATTCATGGCTAATCCTGTTGAATGCTGTGCATCGATATCGCAGGTTATCGGGATCAGGGAAAAAGGGGTATTTTTCATTTGTTAAAAAGGAAACAAAACGTGATAGAATATTTTGATTTCTATACATTGGACTCTTTTGTGTGTGGAAGGAAAGCATGTGACTTTGTATCTTATAAGATCTCATTAACATCAGAGAGGATGGGGATCAAACATATTCAACAAACCAAAAGCTTATCTTGGAAAGCTGGTTCATCAACACATAGGAAAACCTCTACTATAGTTTGACTGATTACTTTCATAATCCGCACCAGTTTTGTGAAGTGTGTCGTAGTAGTATTTAATCAATACACCTGTGAGAGAGCTTTTCACTCTGTGTGATTCGGATACAATTTCCTGTATTTTTATATACTGGGTGATGAAAGTAATAACAGCTTAATCCCAGTTTGAGGTTGTTTTTCTCTCAGATGTGAAGTTTCCACCCAGTCTGGTCCGGATATTAACCAAATTCACTGCATCTCTATCATTTATTGAGGGTAAAGTATCAAGCCTTTTCAGGGAGGATTGCTCTCTTTGGTGAGACATACTTGAATATTTGATACTTTACCACGTATTGATATATAACAGTGCACTATCCCTTCTCAGTACATCTATACATGCAAGACAACCATTAATAATCATCAAATAACCAGAAGTTGCATCTACAAAGGTGTTTTCAATCCTTGGTAAAGTGTCTGTTATCTGTCCACCTGTACATACTAAGATCTGTTATCACACAAACACTGCACTTGTATTTTTCCCAGTATACCTGTGTGCCACAAAGGATTCATGTTTTCCTCAGTATGCTACATACTGTTTACCGTTATAACTTTGATTTATTGATCAGTTACATATACTTTTATGTATCAGTGTACATATATGATATGTTTGTTACCAAACAACGCCCAACACACCTTGGCGCACGCACGATAGTCTACGACACAACATTTCAGTTAATCGGGATAGATATAAAACGTGGTTTTGTAACACGTTTTGAAGAAATTGGCAGAAAAGAACTATGAACAAATAGATAATAAAGTATCAAAAGTAAAATAATAGATCAATGACATATACGCCACCCTTTATATAATTATTATATAACCATTTATAAACCTCGGAATACATCCTCAAGGTTAAACTTAGCAGTATTACTTATCTTCTGGGTTTATATCAGACCAAGAGTCCATATGTCAATACTATAATTCAGTGTTTCCAGGTCCAATTCATACGCAACCAGACCTATAACAGGCTAGTACTTATAACATGCCAATGCATTTAAAATGCCAATAATTATAACATGCCAGTATTTATAACATGCCAGTACTTATAACAGTATTTATAGCTTATAACAGGTTATGACAGGCCAATGCTTATAACAAACCAATACTTATAATAGACCAGTACGTATAACAGACCAGTATTTATAATATGCCAGTAACTACCGGTTCATAGGATCAGCATATAGTGGTAATTTAATAGAAAGGTAGAGATAGAGATTAACAACGTCAGTGTCAACTACAATAAACACACCAAAACAAAGGGAGAGATGTCTTGCATATAGTAATCCACATTTGTGCTGAATAGAATTCTCCTGTTACGACACAGAAGTCAATCCAAAGAAACATGCAGGTAGTTTCCTATCTTTTGTGGAAAATCTTTTTGATTTTTATCACGATGGGATATATCCTTATTATGTGTTCTTCCTGTTGTCTCCGCCACCTGAGACCTGTATTTGATTTGGAGCCATGTCTGTAAAGCATATAAGGGGGTTGTGTCTATAATAGAATGGTCCTCTTTTTTGTTGAAATCAAACATTTCCTCTATAACTATTCACTCTACCTTAGACTCTATTCCGCCTAATAATGAAAAAAAGAAACATCTGCTATTTGACTTCTCAAGTAATTGTCAAGATGCAAACTGATTTTTTACTGATAAACCACTATTTAAAATCACGTGAACAACAACTTAGGGGCATTGCTATGATATCTACATCTATAGGTTTGGCAAAACTATTAGGCATCTCGCTAAGAAATGGGGCTCCATTTTGGATTATTCCTGCCCCACAGACACTTTGTTAGTTAACAGAGCGAGGGTTGGGCATCAACATTTTGTCTTAATTTTGTAGACATGGCAATGCTCAGATATACATCAAGGTTTGGTGAAGATGCTTTGTCTCATATATGTCCCCTAGCCGAGGCAGGTGAATGATGTATAACTCTCCACATAACAGGACTCATCCTTCCTTTGAAGTCTGACCTTGACCTTACAGGTCATCATGTAGCAAAGATTGCGGATGAAGATCTCAGTCACGTGGTTGATCTCCAATTATGGTATTTCTTGGAGCCATGTGGTCACCTGACGGGTCACCTGATGTCATAACACGTCCCGGATGTCACAGACATGATAATTCATGGTTTGTCTATCACTTCATTCTTTAGTTCGTTTTTAGCAAGGAACAGAACAAAATAAGATAAAATTATAAATTAGATTGTATGGTTTTATTTCCTTTTTCAGGTGGGTTGGTGGAAATTCCTATTAAAAATCAAGTGACATTATCATGGTAACGATTGAACAATTCTATATCTGTACATTATGAAACAAATTTTTCAAACTCATCCAAATGTATTTATTCCTATCAAAACACAGTAATATACAATGCATGCGCATACAGTTCTAACAAACTGTTATTTAAATACTTAATCATTTTCAGGAGTTCATTTTACCTTTTTACCTTTTTTCTTTAGCTAACTATAAGAATACTTGCACACACAAGCTTAATACAACACGGCTATTATTTTATTGAGAACATAATCTCGTGTATAGCATCAAATGCACTGGCTTCTGAAAAAGTACACATTCTTTATGATAATCCTTTGAGACAGATTATTGTACCGAGCATATGTGCATAGAGAGGAGGATATAAGAGGATTCGGTGCAGCACAGGTGATAACTTATCACGAACGCTGATTAATTTGTTCAAACACCAGAAGGGTAAAAAAATGACATTTGATTTCTACATTTGAATCGGCATTGATTATTGGTGACACTCCAGACTGAGGTTAAACAGTAGTGATATCTATCAAATAATATTCAATGTAAGCATGTAGTTGTAATCAAGTATTAGTGTTTTTTATGAGATAAATAAAGGAAGCCATTGTTATTTATTTAGTCCCTTGCCATCTCGATTGTTTAAATACCGTATTTATCAAAGATCGGGATGAAATGACGTCCTAATCTTAAAACACTCGACGTGTTCAACGTCATCAGTTTGTGTGCAGATGATAATCAATTTGTGTGTCAAATTGGAAATATAATTTCAATAATTTGTCAGTGTTAAAAATCCAATTTACCCACTCCAAAGATTGTATTTCTCAAACGGAGTGAGCTGATCGACTGATGTCGTTTATTTTATTGAATAAAAGTCATGTTTAAAAAACAGAATTAACATGCATGTGTGCATCCAAAGAAGTCAAATGCGTTTGTCAAGCTTCCATTCTGGCAGGCGAACTTTATTGTGAAACTCCATATGTGGCTTGTGCATGGAAGACTTGTATTTTTGCAGGCGATATATATGCATTATATCCATATTAAATTAGACGAGATATGTAGTAACTAACGAACGTAATTTCCAATCGGCTGATAAATATTGATAACCAAAGTTTCATGCATCTCATTTAATGTTATAAGAATAATAATGATAACATTACACTATACCAGACCAGATCTGCTTACAACTGCTCAAAAGATTTTGAAAATTCAAATTACATTGTTGATATCCTGGCCTCACTATCTTCAGTACTGTGTAGAAGTGGCCCTTCCTTGTGAATATAATGTTTGTTTTCTGAAAATCCCTATTCCCCTGATAATAATTGATTTGGCACATTATGCTTATTACTAAAGCCTGTATGACATATAGTAGGAACAAATGAGGATGCCCTTAAGGTGTCAGGTGTTAGATGGTACCATAATGCTACAGTATATGACACAAGGTAGTTCTTTGACTGCCTCATTTCAGCCTACTTCCATTAATTTCATGCATCATTGGACAATTTCTCTTTGGGCATTCATAGAGTAGTTACTCCTTTGTGTCGCTGTATTGTGTGTGGTATATATGAGTTTTTAATGACACCACTTGTCCTTCTGGTATGTGCAGTGGTCATTTAGCACCATAAAGCTGTGCTGTGTACATGTGAGAATTCCAAGAGATATATAAGGTCACCGCATACAGGCAGCTTCTGTCTATCTTTCAATGTGCTGAATCAAATGGATACAAAGGGTCCGGTCCCCATGGTGCAAATCTACACTGAGCAAACTGCATTCATCTCCGATCACACGTTAAGTAGCATCAGGGGCAGTGCATTATATAATCCACCACCAACATGAACATATGCCTTGCTCAGCAAACATGTATCCTCACGGGTTTTCTATATTTGGCTTATTAATTCAGAGAGGAGATTTGTTTTTGAATATTGTATGCTCTTCGTCCTTTTTATGTTTTGGAAATACTCTCAGCTTAAATGTGATTACCTCGTACATTTCTATCTCTGTTTGCAAACAAGAGAGCAGGTTACTATCGTGTCTTTTTGCCTATATACGATTGAATTCTGGGTGTTCCCAAACTGAATAATCCAAACCGCCTTTAACCTTTTTACACGGCACAGCCAGTGTGAGATGTATCTGATAAGTCCATTGTGGTATTTCACCAACATTTGAGCAGACAACAAACCAGTTTCTATTATAGAAGACAATGTAAGCCCAGTGCTAAGTAGAGCTATGGGAGGCCGTGTTGGCATATTTCGTTACATGCCAATTGTGTGGTGCCCTGTCCATTTGGACAGCTATCACCGCAGGGCACGGGCACAAGTCCCGGAGTTGCACGAGGATTTGCTGCCCAAACCTTGCCTCAAGATACACTCTGAGGTCAACACACAGGCGTCCATATCTGCTTCCACGATTGCTTTGTGCACCAATTTCATAGGTCCACTCAACAATGTTTAGAAAGCCAATTCAGCACCCTCAAGGCAGGGTAGATCTTGCATTTGGTGCTGGTTTGGAGTCCTGTTTGTACAGAAGGAATAATGCGATTTGAACCCCTCAGTCTGTTTATTCACTTCATCCCATCGATCTCACCCCCTGCATATAAAGTCTGGATGCTGTTTCTATTACGTGTCGCTAGTGTTATATACATTGTATGAATTCACCTGTTTATTTACTGAGCTCTGCCGGTGCGCGACAAGGTCATCTCCTTCCACCTTCTCATGCCCTCGTCTAATCACTCCTAATTAATGCTCATTTCCTGCTCTGATTACACACCACCTCATTCTTACTTAGGCATCAATGCATGCTAAATTTCATTTGGTCACGCAAATGCCTTCTTCACTTTTTCTCGGAGATTTGTGTTTCTGCGAGAGGTCAAAATGCCCTCGAGGCTTAGGTGGCCGTAGCCGGACCTTAGTGGCCCCTGGCCGGATCCGAGGTCCCCACTCGCGGCCCTGCCCATGCCCTATGCTTGCCCCATATCAAATGAAGAAGTGTCCCTCCTCCGTGAGGTCTATAGTTCACTGTGGAAGACTGACTAGAATGCCAAAGCGTGCCCACCTAGAATGTCACTGATATCCTAGAATATACGCGCAGGATGGCTTGAATTCTAGACAGTGTGTGTTATAGGACCAAAGGGCAAAACAAAGCATGACAAATGTCACTATATATCTGTGCACCTGTCACGTATATCCATAACTAGATATACAAACTCCAAACTTTTCAACATGTGAGATTAAATGAAAAGCTCTGCCCAGATGTCAAAGGAATTTACGTACAAACAGACAAAGGTTATTCATACAATGGAGTTGAATGTTACTTTATTGATTTCCATCAACCACAGAGGAAGTCTATTGTCTATTCGATACATTTCTGATGACATGATAGATGCCGCTAATTATTCAGTGGTTAAGACAACCTCAATCACAAACAGAGACTTATATAATTACTCTTCCTGTGCCATGCTACAGATTTCATATCATCTTTTATTAGGCCAGTCGCTGCCTATTTGTGTCGTAAATCATGGCTGCCGGAGGCTTGCCACAACCGATTTGTCCCTCGCTTCCCCACCTTGTTCCACATTATGTTGCCTCCATGAGATATTTTTGTTTTTGGCCCAATATGGCAGCTTAGTTATCTCATATCGGTAAGCAAAAGTCACCATTGTTCACCTTACAATATCTAGTTGCGCCCCCTAGTAGCTCTCATGCACATCTCAGGTTATTAGACTTTTCGATGGGAAATCATTATTTTGGTTAATAGATCGTGGTGGGTGATTGATATGACTTTTATATGCGGGACAAGAAGGTGAGCAATAGAAAGCTTGGAAGTACAAACTAGACTGGTTGATGGATGTGGTGCTGGGTGCCAATATGTGACCACAACAATCACGGTCACCATGAGCGATAATATGACCACAATAATGACTCAGGTCAATCTTGTTCTCCCCAGATGAGAACATTATGATCACGTGAGAAATTAGCACTAAGGTTAACATGATCAAAATGATATAATTCCATCTATAACTAATGGAGAGAGAGGGTTAAGGTGACCTTCTTCACCAATTTACTGCAACCAATTCAGGAATATGATCAACACAGAAATGTAGGCCTCTGGTGGGCTCACCTTAAGCCTGTTTATACTCGGCAACATAATTATAGAAATGAATTTTATGAAGCAGAAAATGTAAATAATGTTTGCATGCGCCCTTTCAAACCTAATTCTGTAAAACAAGTGATTCTCACAGGAGGCAATCTTAGTGGCTTATTGGACCCACAAGAATAATATCCAAGGGTTAATTGTCACGGCATAATGGCCCATATCACGAAGGAAGGGTTAATTGTGGCCGAAGGAATATGACCAACATCTCCTATCATAACCCACTAAATCAGCCGCTGAAACAATTCTCTTCATATCTAATCACACCACTAAATTTTCCACCAAGAGTTTATGGGTTTTCATCGAGACTTCCACACTTTTAGTGTTCATATTCTCGTTCGCACATCACCAATACCTATTATCTTACACTACAATTCACACATAGCTTTTTATGATGACAATAAAACACTAATATAGCCAAAATCAACCCAAAGGGTATTGATTATCTTATTATTATGCACGATAAAACATTTCAGCATTAATTATATATTTAGGAGGAAATGGTGTCACGATGACAAAAAACAGTTCCAGACAAAGCCATATTTGTAAGCGGCAAGCTTCGTACATTTACATATGTGCACGCTTCAACAGTGAACTTTTGTCTGCTTTGCTTAAGATTTCCCTCTTGTGAAAAAACGAGACACGTTTCCTCTTCTTTTATTTTTATCATGCAGGGTTCTGGCTCAGGTGAGCAAGTAATGGTATTTTTGCACATGGTTATTTGTTTGATATACAATATTTTGACTATGCTAATTCAAAATGATTGAAATATTCTGTGGGAATAAACACTTATCTAAAAGAACTACTATATCAAATATAAATAACATTATTATGGTGAAACGTTTAAATTTTACATGAGACATCAGGTTGTAACATATATAATGAAACATGTCAAACATTAACAAATTATACCTTAAGGGAAAATCTATACTTGAACTCCCAAGAGGGTCGCCCTCTGTAGGTAAAGACCTATCATGGAAATCCAGTTCCAGAATATTGACAAACATATTGTATACTATACAAAGCCAATAAGACTCACAAAATATGAGTTGATGATGTATAATTGCATTTTCATTAACAGTATTTGACTAATCAGCTGCTAGACAATACAACTCATTAGTTCTATGATCTAACACATTGATTACACCGTATGGGTAGCAAAACAGAAATGGTTCTATCGATGGCATTATCCCTGCTTGAAGCTTTGCCTGTGTGAGTCACATTGCTGCCAGTCCCCCAGCTGTTTGAGTCCCTTTTCTCAGGACCCAAACACCCACTCCCCTGGCCTTAATCTCTAATCCTATTTGTATAGTCATGCCATGCTATAACTTCCAAATGAACCAATTAAGATCCAGAATTAGTTTTAACCTGCCACTGGAGTAATCGGTCCAGCCAAAACACTTTAACAATCCTTCAAGGGTTTCCCATTTGTATAATTCGTTGGTATTGATATAAGTTATTTATTTACTCTTTCATAACGTCATGTTATTGAATGTGTGGTGCAGAATATAGACTGGCCACTGTGCAACCTGAAGGTCAGTGATTACCCTTTCCTTCCGACGTCAGTATTAGGATTCAATAATATAATTCCACTTGCGATCAATTCAAACACAAAAAGAACGATCATTAAAGTGATTTATTAAGTTCTTTAAGTCTTTTGGCACTATAGTTCTAAATGGTCTACCTTTCATGAATCTTTAAAGCTACCCTCATTTCATGTAATGTAATATGTTCAGTCGTATTTCACAATACGGCTCAGATACGCATGATATGATATTAAGTTATTGTTGAGACCTGTTTTCAAAATGTAATTTCTCTGATCTGTTCGAATAATCACGCCCTAGGAAAATAAGTTCTTCGCTTGATAATTCAGGAACATAACTCGATATTATGAACATCAAGCAATACATTGGTATTATTTGTTTGAAAATATCACTTGCCTGCTAGCAATTTGTTTGTATGCATTTAATTTGGTTATTTGTTTCATTGCGCAGATGTGTTGGTTGTAAATAAAAGCATTTTCTTCATTAACTTACTATAGTCATTATACATCTTTACTGTAACAATCAAATCACCGACAATACACACAACTGATATGTCTTTTTGTATATGTTGTATTTGGATGAATGTTTAGTTTGCCTCTATATTCTGTTATATCATATTTCTCAAGGCATGTTCACGCTATTTCCTCTTATTTCATAAAAAATGTGATTTGAAGATTCTTTTCTCAGTAATTAATCATGCCACATTGGAAGAGATATTTTGTTTCTCACTTTCCGAGATATTGAATATGTGATATGAATAATCACCATCTACATTGACATTAAACAATTATAGAAAATAAAACGAGAACATTCTCACAGAATGCCGACGATAAAGCAAACAAGTGGTCTTTCTGAATGTGATGGATTCATTCGTTGTATGTCGGGCAAATGCCTCGACAATCAAAGGCCTTTTCTTTCAATTAGAGTGTTTTACAAGGTTTGGGACTTTTGATGAGAATATGTATATATTATGTTTTCAACATAGTCACAACTTTGGCTCCTTATGGGTTTAGCAATAATTTAATAGTGTATATAAAATAGATCATGTCCCTCCCTGAAGAGGGAAAGTAGTTTCATTAAAAGTATATTCTTGTGTTCCCCTGTAGGGAATAACGATGTTGTCAATAGATATATATCCCGGACTGTCAATTTGACTACCATACAACTACAAATATTCCCAAATTCAGAGAGGCTCAAAATATTGTAAATGAATATATCCCAGGCTGGCAACAGGATTAACACTACTAAAACTAAATATATTAGAGGCTGCCAATATGATATACCTCAGGCTGGCACTATGTCTTAAGATACTGTAGATAATTATATATCTGGCCCCCTTGCTCCCTCTAGAGGTAACTAATCTCTGGCTCTATCTTAGGGCTGTTATTCTTCTTGTATTCAAATTTTATATTGTTCACAAAATGCATTAATTTAAACAGGGTTTTTAGCGTCAATGAACCTTTATGTGCTTTTCAAGGAACTTTATGTCTTTATATTGCTTCTGCATGAGACTCTCGGGGCTGTATGAACAGTTATAATCATCAAGCATATACCCTATCCTATCTATGTGTATAAGTGTTTTTAAGGTTTACACGCAGTAATTTAGATATATTTGTCAGCCAGTAAAAAGCACCAAATCTGAGGTCAATATTCAAGTCACTCAAAAGAAACTGGAATCATTAAGGTCGTTAATCAGCAGAGATGGGAATAACCAATGGCATGCTGCAAGTTTCGTCTCGGACAAGATGAGTCTAGTCCGATCTTTCAAATATTTTTTTTATATTTGTCTTTCACGATAACATTTCATGAGGACAAGTCATGATTATATATATATATATATATATATATATATATATATATATATATATATATATATTGGGAGGATGTAAATTGTGTATTTATTATTTATTATTCCGGACTTGCAGTGTGTTTCGCTGTGAGCAGAATCCTGAGATACCCAAAACTTTTCTATCTTCTCTGTAACCGAAGATGCCTCGACAAGTCAATTGGCTCAGTGCGACTGATTTCTCCACAGTAAACACAGGAAGCGATATAAGAAGCTGTCACACAGGTCATTATACACTGCTAGGATTACCTGGCTCGGCAATATTGTGAAAGTGGTACATGACTCTTCGGGACCCCGGATAACCTAATTATGCCATGAACGTGAGAGTTGATATGTCATGGTGTCGGTTGTACTGTGGGCAAGCTTTCTCTGCTCACATGTTCCTGCGACTGGTGAAGGGAAAGAGGATCAGTAGGCGAGTGCGTTTCTTTATAACCAAGCTGACTTCTTTTCGTTCTTCCTCCCATCATGAGGTAGATACCTGACTCTATCTGCTTGACATCTGATTATTTCAGGCAGATACTTGACTCTTTCTGGTTGATATCTGACTATTTTATGCAGATACCTGACTGTTTCTGGTTGACATCTGACTATTTCAGGCAGATATTTTACTCTATTTGGTTGACATCTGACTATTTCAGGCAGATACCTGACTTTATCTGGTCGACATCTGACTCTTTAAGTTAGATTCTCGATTTAATTTGGATAATATCTGATTTTTTTAGGGATATCTTTCTCCCAGATGGAAATCTGAGGCTTTTTCAGTCAGGCATATAGGGTTTGTGAGATGGGCATCTGCTTTTTCCATGTCAATATATAGTTATGATATGTGGTAGTAGAGTGGATTACTGTAGCGTGTTGTGTTTGGTGGACATGTGGGTCTAAGTAGATAGGTGGTTCTGTCAGATGAAGCTACGATGTACTCAGAGGGATATATCTGATGTTTTTACGTCTCAGATGGGTTATTTGGTACTCTCGACTCAAATATTAATACATATCTGTCAGGCAAAAGTGTGATTCCGTCCCCCATATGGAGGTATGATTATGTTAGGTAAATGGCTTGATGGACAAGTTCTTCCGACAGGCCCGTAGAAGTCAATTTTAGAATGGGGAGGAGGGCAACCAAAATATGTGTTCCCCTATTCTTCGTATTTCTTTAAAGTAAAATTTAGCAGGTATCTGGCATTAAAGTGGTGGGGCATTTCCCCTGATCCACTACTTCTTCAGTAATGATTATATTTTGAAATATATATTCAAAATAAATCTTCTACGAGCCTGTTTGTGGTTTGTGGACTGTCAGAGCCTGTCATGATCTGGACATCACGCTGACAGTGTGTGATCGGAGGGTTGGGGGGGGGGGAGTGAGTGGTTGCCAGGCGACTGACAAAGACCACAGGGAGGACTCAGTGACTGCGGTGTGCTGACTGTTTCTACATAGCGTTGAGTGGGAATTAGTAGCCAAGGTGCCTGATGGTGTCAGTCCACTAATCTTTTATTGACACTTATCTTGACCCAGGCATGAAAATGGGCAACATCTCTGGCAGAAGCCAGACTGGACGCTCATTCCTAATCCCTTTCACTTCTCCTACCGTGCGTTACCTCAGCCCACTCATTGTCAATAAACAACACTATTCCTCTCAGATCTTTAATAAAGATGCCACTACATCTTCAAATTCTATGACCGCCTAATGGAAAGGTGTGAACAACACATAAGGCGGTCATAAAATAAGGATCCTAATGTACTTTTCCTCGTATTAAGCCTAAAAAGTATAAGAAAATATCAAGATGGCACTGACGGCCTTTCTGGAGTAGCAGTTTCTCGGGTGCAGTTATGTGGCACCATTTGCTGGCATGTGTTCACCCGCTGAAGTAATGGCTGGCTTTGATTCTGCATGTGTTAGCCCGTATCAGATTTATGTGTTTCACCCCGTTACAACACATCTATATCGTCCGCCACCATCTAATAAAACCTCATAGCAAGACAGGCCAATTAAAACATGGCCATGGCTAACTGCACCGAAGGCCACATATTGACAAACCAGCGACCTTCTCCTGGGCGCATGATGGGCATTCTCAACCAAGCCTGCTCACCGCCGATTAGGAACATGTGGCTATTTTATTGACTGGTTGCCAAAATACATGTATGGGAGTGAGAAGACAAGGGCAGAGGCGGTCCGATTTTGTTTCCTACTGTGTTGGCTGGAAAGAGTGCAGATAAATCAGAGGCACTGATGAGCAGGGATTGTGCAGTTTGGGGCAAGGAGGTAGGGGAAGGCAGTGGTTTATGTCGTATCCATACTGATCCCCCTCCTGGGTGCTTACAGCTACTTGCATACATGTACAACAGCAGGGATGGGTCCCCAGTGGCCACTAGGGGCTACACGCTGAGGAGAAACAGCATTCATCTTGCTATGTGATGGATAGTCACTCTAGTATACTTTCAGGCTGTCTCAGCACTGTCAAGAAGAAGCCATATACATATATCCTGTCTCACTATTTCCCTGCAATTTTTAGACCCGCTGTCCCACCATTCCCTTTACCAGCTCTGATACTTTGGTACCTCTTGTTTTTTCTGCTCGTCCATTCTGACACCTCTAGCTTTGTCTACCGGTTCATTCTGACACCTTTAGTTTTGTCTACCGGTTCACTATCACACCTCTAGCTTTGTCTACCGGTCCACTCTGACACTTCTAGCTTTGTCTATCGACCAAGTTGACTTATACCTTTTTCTACCAGTCCACTTCGACACCTCTCGCTTCAAACCATTGCAATGCAGTTCCCCCTGTGCTTATACTGATGTCTACTGATTTATCACACTACTTTTGACTCCTGCCATGTCTACTGATCTATCACTCTACTGTAGACACCTGCCATATCTACTGATCTATCACTTCACAGTAGACACCTGCCATGTCTACTGATCTATCAATCTACTGTAGACACCTGTCATGTCTACTGATCTATCACTTCACAGTAGACACCTGCCATGTTTACTGATCTATCACTCTCCTGTAGACACCTGCCATGTCTACTGATCTATCACTCTACTGTAGACACCTGCCATGTCTACTGTTCTATCAATCTACTGTTGACTCCTGCCATGTCTACTGATCTATCACTCTACTGCTGACTCCTGCCATGTCTACTGATCTATCACTCTACTGCTGACTCCTGCCATGTCTACTGATCTATCACTCTACTGCTGACTCCTGTCATGTCTACTGATCTATCACTCTACTGCTGACTCCTGCCATGTCTATTGATCTATCACTCTACTGCTGACTCCTGTCATGTCTACTGATCTATCACTCTACTGCTGACTCCTGCCATGTCTATTGATCTATCACTCTACTGCTGAATCCTGCCATGTCTACTGTTCTATCACACTACTGTTGACTCCTGCCATGCCTACTGATCTATCACTCTACTGCTGACTCCTGCCATGTCTACTGTTCTATCACTCTACTGCTGACTCCTGCCATGTCTACTGTTCTATCACACTACTGTTGACTCCTGTCATGCCTACTGATCTATCACTCTACTGCTGACTCCTGCTATGTCTACTGATCTATCACTCTACTGCTGACTCCTGTCATGTCTACTGATCTATCACTCTACTGCTGACTCCTGCCATGTCTATTGATCTATCACTCTACTTCTGACTCCTGCCATGTCTACTGATCTATCATTCTACTGTAGACACCTGCCATGTCTACTGTTCTATCACACTACTGTTGACTCCTGCCATGTCTACTGTTCTATCACACTACTGTTGACTCCTGTCATGCCTACTGATCTATCACTCTTCTGCTGACTCCTGCCATGTCTACTGTTCTATCACTCTACTGCTGACTCCTGCCATCCCTACTGTTCTATCACCCTATTGCAGCCTCCAGCCATCCCTACTGTTCTATCACCCTATTGCAGCCTCCAGCCATCCCTACTGTTCTATGACCCTATTGCAGCCTCCAGCCTTGACCATCACCATTCTCCTTTGTACCTCCTACAATGTCTACTGCTCTATCAATCTACTGCAGCTATGACCATTTCCTCGTCCCTGCTTTTGATGCCATGACTAATGCATCAGTATCCTTCTCTATTACATACAGACACGCTTGTCTTAAACAAATGGATCGTGATCATTATAAACAATATGAGCAACATGGACACAGCGATTCAACTGGGAATAAACGTAGGAAATGACCTATACAAGTCTAGACAAATGCTGATAGGTGATCACATAAACAACAAACAGAAGGAAATATAAATGATTAAAAGATATATAAATAAGCACTTTCCAATGCATACCAGATATGTTTGTCCAACTGAATCAACAGCACAAGACAATTGCATATGTTGATTGTTCAATACATTTTAAACAGATACCCAAGATGATGTTTCCTGGGAAATATGCCAAGACTCTTTACATAAGGCGTGCCAGCTAACTTGCTCTTTACTTGTTTGCCTGTTTCTATCGATGGCTAGAATCAGACATTTTTACATAACCCATCTGTCTAATATTCCATTTGTCTGTCCTGAGCATCTAAGCAGGGATGGCCTCGTACATGTTGCTCAAAGCCCAGTGCCTTTCACAGCATCCAAGCCCTCATCTGACCACAAGGGGAGCCTCAGAGGCCGCGCGCTGTTTGTTGGGGAGGGATCGGAAGGCAGAGCCCATGGACGTCGGTCTGTGAGTGGTGGGCTGTGGTGGTTAGCCTGTCAGGCATAGAAGCGAGGTATGGTCGTAATTCTGGCCGTCATAATGCCATCAAGCAAGCACATTCTGGTCAATGTGTGCCACACAGGCCTACCCAAGCCACTTTTTATTCCTTCACTTCCGTCAAGCCAAGAAAAATGAATAGCAGCACCTAATATAGGCATGGCACTGTGTTACGCTGTGTTCTCGGCGGGACTGGGTGGGCGAGCGGTCTGGGTGTATTGGAAAGGGCCACCATCTGAGCACCACTCTGACATGACAATATTCTTGGTCTGATGCTCACAACAACTAGGCCACGTGCCCTTTAGCACACCACTTCACACACTCTACCACCCCTCAGGCTCCCCACCCCCAAATAAAGCAACCAGCCTTCTAATCCGTGCTCCCTTTTCTGTGGCTTACTTTGGTGCGTGAGTGGGAGTCTTATAATCTTGGAAGTTGGACTGTGAAATCTGGAGGAATGTGCGCCAGTCGGCCGACCCCGCTTGGCCTGATGAGGGGTTGGCGTGACAGGCCAGCGTTAAGATTTCCTTCTGCTGAAGGTGTACGCTCTTCCCGGCCTGCATTCTACCCTGCTATTTAATTAGGTGACGTTTTATTCAATTCTTGCACTCATTTTGGGTCGCGAGTCCATTGTGTGCCTTTCTCTTTCTCTGAGATAGAGATTAAAAGCTTCAATGACGCATTTGTATCTTGAAGTGGCCTGCAGACCAGGCTTACTCAATCTCACACACAGCCCATCCACATAAAACTGTTTGACTGCAACACTCCAAGGACACAGACCTGGTTCATTGAAAGCCTTAAAGGACAGAGCTTTGTCTTGTTCACTCTCCAAAAAAGACAAATGTGCATTGCCTACTGAGATTTGGAGCAGTTTCATCACATTGCCTTGCTCTTGTTTCAAATTCATCAACATGTTCGCACTTTCTTAGAGAATTAACACAGAACGTGATTAAATATAAAACCGGGAGAATTCATTAAGTCAATTGAATGGCCTTTGTCAAATAAATCAAGCTCCGTGCAGCGCTTCCTCTGACAAGTTTTATCCATTGCCACCCTATAGTTATCTGGAGAAGAGGATACCTCTCTGTTTCGTCTACCACCTTGTTAATAAAACCAATATTTCCCTAGTTACTTGACACTCTTCCCCATCCTAGTTTGTCAAATGGTTAGAAAAGAGGGCCAGATTGTATTTTAGTGTAAAAAATGGCTGTCAGAAGTGTAAGTGACCAAATTTCTATACCTTGCTGTAGTGAGTTATTGTTCACTCAAAAAGTGCCTATTGTTACTTTATACAAGATCGTGAAAAGGACTTTCTCGTCTTTGTTCAAATACTGCAGGGTATTAACATAACCTACATTTTGTGAAATAGATTCTCAACATGCATGTCAATTGATAATGAACATTTCGTAAATTCTTAGAAGTTTTCTTTCAACAGAAACTAGACATGAAATCTCAATTGCCAACTTGCCATAAGCAGTAGTTTGAGCAGAGACAGCCGTTCTGAGCATGTAGGAGGGTAAGGACAAGGGCATACACAGTTGATGAGGTAGGATGGCGATGTTAGCAGAGATTACCAGTATTGAGTGCTTTATTTAGTCTATGCTTGCCGTCTTCCTTAATATAAACAGGACTCCTGTCCCCAAGCCACAGACTGTACACAACATTGCTCTGTTCTTTTTGTTTGGGGGGACTCAGCTCACATCGCCTCCATATTGCTCACGCTGGGATGTTTTTTTTGCTATACCACTATGATTAAACATAAGAGTCAAGTTGAAAGTTTTATGTAGCATGCCGCTATGATCAACCATTAGAGTAAACTTGGAGGCTGCTTTATATAGCATATCACTATGATCAACCATAAGAGTCAACTTGGGAGAACTGTTTTAAGTGGCATGCTACTATGATCAACCATAAGAGTCAACTTGGGAGAACTGCTTTATGTGGCATGCTACTATGATCAACCATAAGAGTCAACTTGGGAGAACTGCTTTATGTGGCATGCCACTATGATCAACCATACGAGTCAACTTGGGAGAACTGCTTTATGTGGCATGCTACTATGATCAACCATAAGAGTCAACTTGGGAGAACTGCTTTATGTGGCATGCTACTATGATCAACAATAAGAGTCAACTTGGGAGAACTGCTTTATGTGGCATGCTACTATGATCAACCATAAGAGTCAACTTGGGAGAACTGCTTTATGTGGCATGCTACTATGATCAACCATAAGAGTCAACTTGGGAGAACTGCTTTATGTGGCATGCTACTATGATCAACCATAAGAGTCAACTTGGGAGAACTGTTTTAAGTGGCATGCCACTGTGATCAACCCTTAGAGTCAACTTGGAGGCCGCTTTATGTGGCATGCCACTATGATCAACCATAAGAATTAACTTGAGCCAACATCCGATGGCCTACCATAAATATCAACCATTAGGGTAAACTTGAGGGACTGCTGTCTATGGTCTACCACTTATATAAAGATAAAAATCAGGTCGGAAGAAATGCAGTCTGTTTTTGTCACCATTTTCTAATATAATAGTCAAGTGGTGGGAGTATTGCCTTCGGTATACCTGTAATCTATTCCCATGATATTATTTATGTAGTTTCTGCTTTCATGGTAGGATTTAATGTTTCTTGTTGTACAAACCTATTTCTTACACATGTTATTTGATCCTCTTTTGACTAAAGCCAACATTATCTAGACTTACTAGATTCTTAGCTTGTACTTCTTACAATGACATCCTGTCACCGACATTTCAGAAGATTCAAATCATTTTGATAGTTTCCTTAAAAGATTGATCTGAAATTGTATTTGTTTCTATTTTAGTATGAGAATTGGAAGGCCAGCTATTTGTCCACCATGATGAGATCTGTAGACCATTTCTCAGCACCACTAACATTTCTCCAGTCACTTGACTCTCTGCTCATATTGCCATCAATGACATCCTCTCTAATGCCGCCTCTACTGCCAGGCTGAGCAACTCATAAGTAGATGGCCTGTCTGCTGTCTAATTCTCCCATCACTTGTCTGAATAGCCCCAGTATACAAGATAGTGCAAATCTCCATAAGTAAGTCCCCCTCTGCCTTGGATACTTGCTGGACGCTGTATACAAATGTTAGGCTGTAATCAGGCAATGTTGCCGGGAAGTGTTGGTTGCACCACCAGCCTAGGGATGGCTTCTGCCCACTCTATTACGCCACAATGCCAGTAGATTTATCTTTCCTAATTTGCTCCATTTCCCCCAAGGTAGGTGGTTTGGAGTAGCAGGGTTAACTCAATAAGGGTGTTCTTATTCGATGAAGTACCTGAGTATGTGAGCAGAATAGTGTGGTCTGCAAACTTTGCTCTCCTTTTTTCAGTAACAACCTAATAACATATGTAGATTTCTAACACTTTTTAACAGATCAATGATAGCGAACCAGACTCAAACAAATAAACAAACATGGAGACTGTCCACATGATCTTGAACTGTGACCATATGACCGGCTTTATGACAATAGATGTGAGCATTCACTACTCTCACACCAGGGCGTGAGGAATGGAGATTTGACAAGGCCTGGGTATTGGACGCCTGACAATGGTTGGGGAATAGCCGCGCTTGCCTGGTCATCATTACAAGCAACAACTGATAATATAAGCCTCCCCTGGAGCCTGACTTTTCTGGGCCATTTATTAAAGAAGCGTTATTTCTATTTGGTAGTGACCACTAGGTCTCACCTAGCCACTGTGGTGCATTACTATGGCTTGCTCAATTTGCTCCAAATCAAGATTGGTAGGAAATTCTACAGGCTTTTTCAGGAGACAAGCCATCCCAGTGTCACAAAATGTTATCCCACCCCTCCTCACCTCCCTGCTAGCCAATAAAATACCATTATCACTCCACAATATTAAATTATCTAAAACCTGTGTATAAAATTTCTCAGATAAAAAGCCTTGTTACCATGGTGGTTAGGTTGGACGTGGTACCTATCAAGTTATATGAGAGATGGAAGCAGGTTATGTAGCCATAAGAGTGTACAAGAGATCTGCTTCCTGGTTGTGTCGCTCTGTCTGACACCAAAGCGGTCAATGCCTTACAAGACTCATGCCATCACCACTAATGCAAGCCTTCCCACTTTAAATAACATCTCCCCTCTCCACTAAAGTACACTAATTCCATCTGACCGCGGTGCTATTCTGGCTACACTTTCTTATTGCCTGGCTTCTCGAGAAACAGTCATTTGGTCTGATAACATATCGACATTCCTGCAATGGCCGTCTTAAAGACAGGACAAACTTATATACAAAACACAATGACTTACCCACGTGTACCAAGAAAACCGCGGTGACAGCCAGCAGTATCCTTTCCATGTTAACTCCCAATAGTTTGGTCTCAATCAGACCAGAAAAGGATAACAGAAATCCGTGTTTGTAGGGCATTAAATGTATATAATATGCCCGTATATGGGCTGTGGGGAAGCTTCAAATGTTTACATGCTGTCCAGAACAACTGCTCCAAGGCAGATCGATCCACATTAAGGTGAAATTATTAGTAGAGCCAGCAATGGTGCAAGGGGCGCCCTGTACAGCTACATACGTCCTCTTTCAAAGAATATAATCAAACAGTGTCCACCAGCACGAGACCAGCGTGAGGCAGTGGCAGATGTGTGCAGCACTTAGTGTGATCTGTAGATCAAGACACACCTTTGTCTGTCATTATAGCCAGGTAGGTGACTAGGTATCCTCCCTGAGAGACTGGCTAGCGTACTCCTCCATCCTCGTCCTGATACCATGTGAGAGGCTGCTTCACCGCCGGCGCAAGGCTTGCTGAGCAAACGCCATCGAGTCGAGCAGCGATCGCAGTCTTCACACAAGTCCAAACTCTGTTGCGTCTTTGATCTTGACAATAATGCAAGATATGTGTATGGTAGCGTGTTTCATATACGAGCTTCTTGTTGACAGTGTTTTTTTTTACTTTGTATATATGCCACTGTTATTCCGAGTCTCGTAGTTTATTTCTGTCACGGTCTAACCAATCATCTTGATCACCGAACAGGAACCGTCACGCTTTGCTGCTTCATGGCCTGCGTAGTCAGCAACCAATAAGGAACTGATATGCAGGCTACTATGACTTGTGAAATATGTCTCCACGTGATCACGTATCCTTTCTTGGTGTAAAAGACTTAGTGGGCCTAGACAAACAAGCGATGATAAGCTTTAAGTGAACTTATCGACTGTTTCTGTGCAGATTGTGGCAGGCAAGTTGTTGAGTGCTTGGCGTATGCATGGGGCGGCAGCTGTTGACTGGTAGGCCGCTCTGTGGTGTAGAGCCGGCACTGTGGGGTTGGCCACCATGTGGCAGAGCGGCGCAAGCATGTGTCATTTCCCCCATCAAGCCCCCACAAGACACACCACTGGTCTCTTCCTTGACAAACGCTACAACACCGCTCCACAGGTTTGTCTATAAGACATCCCCAGCTGAGGTCCCCCTCTTCTTTCATGCAAAATTGGCCTCATTACAAACTGCAACCACTCTTAATAGAATAACCCTTCCGAAGTGAAATAATCACGTGGTCCAAGATACTGTGCAGATCGCCCCAGCCTCAGCAGTCAGCAACCACTGCAATGGTAAATTAAAAAGAAACTGCTCAACCCAAATCGATGCTTGAGCAATTACGGATGCATGTCTGTTGTGCTACTAACCAGACTGGACTTCCCGCTGCTGAGACTAAAATGTTTTCTATGTTACGGAAACAGTTCATCCTCTGCGGGATGACTGATACCTGCCCTGCTGACGGACATGGCCCATTGGCCTGGATGAGGTGTGTGTCAGACAAGACTCATGCAGACTGCATGTGTCGGCGCTACTCACAGGTCTGCATGTCACTCTACCTGAGTAAACATTTACACTTGCCCATAAAGCACACCCTATTATGCCTGACTTGGAAAAGGCATGTTTGTCTTGAAGTCTTGGTTTGGTGGTTAATACCTTGTGTCATGCCACCACCGCTACAACTGACCATACTCTGAGTAGCTATTGCTGCTCTTTGCTGCCTCCTTCAGTGACATTTGTAGGAGGCTCTCCTGACACAGTGGCATGGAAGACAGGGGCTCTATCTGCCCTGACGCCATGATTATATCGGACTTTACAAAGGCTCATGACTCATGCTATCAGCTACCCAAATATCAGACCCCACTGATTCAAATGACCAACTAAAGCCTATTGAATTCCATCATTATCCCTTCCCATTGCAATCAGGATGACATCTGGCTGTCATCTGAATTTTTGAATATCATTTATGGCCTTTTCAAAATGCCCTTCATATTAGAGTATCTAGCAATTAATGTCATTCTCAAAGTAGCAACTATCATTCCCGCTAGCAGACGTTTATGTCGCAAATGCTTGATGTCACCGAACCTGTTTACCAACGGTCTTTGTTGGCGAGAATAATGAGTGATAGCATATAAGCAAGCATAAAGTTTGTAGAAAGACGCTCCTGATCTTGTCATAAATATCAAGCAGTATATGTGAGCTTCTTGAGTTATATCTGGGTTTTGAATTATAGCCCCACTAAACGACGTGGATAACCAGCTTAAAGTATCAGTAGCTTCATTTACAATAGCAACAGCTTGAATGCTTGCTGGGGATTTCTGAAGAGATTCCCAACAAAAGTATGAAATATGGGCCATCTTAAACTTGACGTGTGTGAAAACCGATATTCAATCAAAGTTATTTGCAGTGGAAATTGAAACGTCAGCCACAAGGCCCAGACTGAAGTTAGGAGAAAGATTGGGAGACATGGTGAGACGCTGAGTATAAGCTAACAAATGAGAACTTGCATTCTTACAGTATGTTAGCCCAGAAAAGGGTTTATCCCTACTTTCTGTAAATGCTACTGTCAACGTGTCACACCAAAGCTTTTCTCATCTCCTGATTGGCTGATTTAGACACGACTAAGACAAACTATTCAGGACGCATACTTAATTCAACAAACCTGCGGTGTCAAATTAATACTTCCTTTTATCCAACAATGTAAAAATATTCTGTTGTAACCAAATATTATAATGTTGGCCTTCTGTACTTAATAAATGAAAATCAGTTTGAGTCTCAATTACACATACAAGTGTTGCATTTCCTGTGTCAAAGTAACAAGCAAGAATAACAAACAATGCCACTCTTTTTGCAATTCTGAACAATTTAAAGAATTGAGACCCTAGTGGTATTCTTTAGAACTACACATATAATAGCGAATAAATCTAAAATGTCATTTTCAGAAATAAGATACTGTAAAATGAGATCAGGTCTTAAACAGCATTAGCTACAAATTATTTTCATCTCGTATTCTTTGTGTTTATAAGATATGAGGAGAGTAAACCAATACGTTTAATCATATTTAAATGCCTTTTTATGTTTTTCTTATTGAAATATTTGCGCATAATCTGTTTATTTATGCAATTAGCCCCACTTTAATTGTCATTTTCATAGAGATAAATGCATGATTGGTTAAAAAAACTACCTCCTTTTCTCAATGTCATTGTATTTAGCTTAAGGCATTCTTTATTAAAAAGGTTATTGAAGTAAAATAAATAACAGATTAAAATCAAAGATTAAAAGTTAACCTCCAAATATCTCAGGTTTCTCAGGATTATCATAGAAATGCAAAATTGGACCAGTAATTGGTCAATGCATTCTCCCATCAATTCGTCAACAGTGTGACGAGCATGTACTGCCTAATCACGTCAATAATTGCCGTACTGGGAGGCAACATTCGTCGCATGTGGACGAGTACACCAGAACAAATTAAACCGTCATCAATTAGCCTATATCAGGGAGTTCAGAATTGTTGTACACTACTATCAATGCATTCTCCCATCAATTCGTCAACAGTGTGACGAGCATTTACTGCCTAAAACGTGACCAGACATTACATGATATATAGCCTACTACGATGGGGGCCTACGTCAGCACGTCTCATATGGACGTGCCTGCCCATTGTTCTGAGTATACCCTAATTTTATATAATATATAAAACTGTGGTTGAGTTTATCACAATCCTTGTGGTAAAATATGAGATATCATACTATAGGTATTATTATAACACTGGGTAATAATCAAATCGCTGATTTGTGGCAAAGGCCATATAACAGCCCTGTTTCCAATTTGATGGATATATTTTTCTTGGCATGAATCCTATATTTACATAAGACATGTACGTTTAATTTTTATAAAGGTATACAGTACATGGAATATAAAGATATAATATAAACTGTAGATTAGATTGTATGCACCAGTAGGATACTGGAGGAAATATAGGTATTCAGCTCCCTGTTGGTACACATTGGCTCTTTCCTCAGATATCCACATAAAATACTGATATATCACAGAGTCTTTTAATCTTATTTACTATTTAACAAATGTAATCTTCTGACTCATCAAATATCATGTGCCAGTGTTGAATATAATTTCATGAATATGAAATATTCAGATGGAAGGTTAAGCCTTTGTCTCAGCTCCCACAATTCATCATCTAACAGAAATAAAAAGTGTTTCACTTATTTACATAAGAAATATTATCTACTTTGTATCAAAGTTTGCATTAGATGTATAAATTAGAAAAAAACACATGAATAGTATTATATGGCAGTAAGTAGATATGTTTAAGTTTTTAAATTATCATGTTCTGTCAGAATGACTCATTAATAAAAGGTCGATGTGCACATGGCACACTAATATGTGACCAGATGCTTTAATCATGCGCATCTTAACAGCATATTATAGTTTCTTCCTAAAAGAAACTTTCTTGTTAGTTTTCGATTACATTCTCTGTTTACTGATATGCATTCATGTACTTGTAGTTACAACATAACCCGGTTGCTCTGATGTTCAAGCCATGCTATAGAGAAACTGTTCTTTTATTGAAACTAAAACCGTTGAAAGTGAACCGATTTACACATTTGGTATGTTGTTTCGACCTATATTTCAAGTTTAGATGAATAACACATTTGCTTAAACATGTTTTCAATGTTTAAAGACAATTATTAGGACATTACTTTACCCTTAACTGACCCTTCATGACTACCTGTTTTGACTGTTTCAGTCATTCTGTCTGTTCGTCTTCTCCGCTGAAACTACTGGTCGGGGTTCTTAGCTATTATTAGGTAGGATGGTATAATTTTAAACAGACCAATTCTATCTGTTCTCCATTAGGATCATACCTTTTTTTCACATTTCTGTTACGACCTTTTGACAAAAGTCTAATACCGTTCACTTAGTTGTCAATGGGGATGTCATTTTGAATAACATGACATATGCCAGCAAATGGGAATCAAGACAACAATAGTAATATATGATGTGCATATTTTTTGTCCCAAATTATCATCTGCTCAAGTCTGCTCTGGGAAAAGATTTAAATCATTATTTAGGGCGGCAATTTGCTGATATATTATTCAGAAGCATTAAATGACTTTGCAGTGAGAAGATGATCAAAAATATATCAATGATATAGACACATACTGACCTGTCCAAAATGTGGATATAAAAGACACTACCAGTAATCATTAACTATCCACATATGAGGTTTTATCTAAGAACACATGATGCCATATCCAGCAACGCTAGGCCTTTTAACTATGTTTAGTGATGCAAAGAAAGGCACATTGTGTCATTCATTATCCAACGTTTTTGTATATTGCCTTTAAACTTAAATTAAAGTTGTAGATGTCATGTTCAAGTGATATCGTGTATTTTTGTTAATTTTATGTTTTTAATCAATTAGAGACGTCATGCACGCTTTTTTTTTCACTTCTTTCCTTTTGAAAACTTCTTGACAGCAAGTTTGTGCAAAAGAGCGAAAGTAATCTCTGGGAACGATGAAGCATGGGACATTACATCACCTTAGATGTGAAGATGAAAAGATCTGATACGCATCGCATGGCAAGAAGTCACTGACTTTTTATTGTCTATATCTAAACGAATCACATCACGTGTGCATTGTTGTGAGAAAAATGTCAGACTAGGGCAGCCCATGCTCATTCGCATGCTCTTATGATTGTATTGTGTCAATGTTTAATTCATGCAAGCATCGGGTTAGGACAATATGGCGGCTGCGAGATATCGTGTGATGACTTGGAGGTATTGAGTGGCAGCGGCGGCGGTTGGAAAGGGATCAGTTACCAATACAGGTGACTTCTCTCGGTGGTCGATAGGTCCGCCTTTGTGCACCTGTTGAGACTCTGGCCATGTGATCAGGACATGAAAGGGGCCGCCCTTTACCTACAAGTTAGTCTGTAATCGAGCGTGCCACCTCCACCCAGGCGGAAGGACCTGCGTCACCACCGACACATCACTCCTCTAACTCTCCAAAAAATTAAAATCCTTCCACAGTTTGATATCGAGTCAGTGCCATAATAGCATAGGTAGGTGATGCCAGTGGGTTGGTTTGACGTGAGATAAACTACACCAAATAGGTCCTTTGTATAAAACTGTTATTCAACACACTGAAAAATGTGCCAACAGGGGCCCATTTATTTGGAAGTTATGGATGCATGTTATGCCCTTTATATGCATTATTGTACAATGTTTCTGTATTTTTAAAGTTATATCGATTCAGCTTTACTCTCTTCTCCTACAGAACGGCTACATAGATCTAGAGCGCATGAAAATGGCTCGTTTGGAATCAGAGGGATAGAAAGCATGACAAGAAAGATTTCTTTAGAAAAAGAAACTTTATTGTGCTGTGATCAATACTGAAAAATGGTGCATTTATCTAAAACAAACAATGGAGGATTGTTCTACCATGGAGTGCATATGCGTAAATGTGCGTGCATTTATATGAGTGTGCGTATATATGTGTTTGCAATAACAATATCGTTGAACAATATCACAATTTTGGAAGGTAAAAATGTCCCACCTGATTCTCATCAAGTGGGACATTTTTAATGACGGCCAATGCCATTACACAATGTGCTGTATGCTTCGATCCTCTATAAAGATTCATTTATAGTCGATCGAGATAACATATTGTAAAAGAATATTCTGTACATTTAACAATATATTCCGGGGAGACAAACAAAACTCATCGGATAGATGGCAAAATTGAAAAAGCGTACTTCTTTAAAGGTCAGTCTGTTTGGAATCCGCGTTTGTAATATCGTGCCCTGCATGTAAGCTTTCATTGGATTATAGCTAGAGTGATCCCATCCAGGATTCGATGATTCTCTGTGGTTTAAGATAACACACACGGGGATTATCATGTATTGCCTGCGTGTTGGCGGGTGCTGTGATAAGTGACATGTCAGGGTGCCAACACAGGAAGCCTGTCCCACGTAGGCAGCTGGGATAGTGACCCTGCCACGCACGCAGGCTTTGACAACTTGTATTGTGGCTGAAGTGATGGCAGCCAACCCAACACAGGCTGACATCGCAGTACAACATAGTTTCACCTGCTCCCAGCTTTATGGTTATCACATGTGTTACAGCCATAGATAGGATTGGGGCAGACCTACTTTCGGACGCTGCTGTCATCGCGCAGCCAGGCGTGCCCATCCTTATCGACAACTGCACCATATGATTAGAGACCAATTTAATTTTGATAAAGCACCTCCGATGGTTTTCTGTTATTGTAGTGATGATAATTTTTAGTTTGGTTTTCTGTTAAGCTGTGTCCAGTTGCAATTATTGCAGTAATCATGGAGGGGGCGGTTCACCTGCTCCCGCGCCTCTCATTAAGGCCAGGCAATGATTAGGCCGGCACACTCAATATTTAATGAATTTCTCTTTTTTTCTTCAATGGCCCTTACAGTAGAGAGATTTGTTTGTTAAAGTGGGCAGTGAAGAGTGTTTTAAGGTGCGCAACGTCTACAAATGAGCACAACGATAGGATGATAACAAAAGAAAAGCACGCCCTTGGTGCAGTGCATGGTTTTCTATCACTATCATAGAAATAAGACCGCATATCCAGACTGTGGACGAGGTGTGCCTTGCCAGAGGGCTAACGCCACCCGTGCCTTTTGGCCCCAGTCCTGGCTGAGACTATTTCACACGCATACCCTGACCTCGGTGGCACGCAAAGTCTTTCATCGGGAATCAATTTTAATGTGTCATGACCCATGCTAAATAAGATAAAATCTACCCAGCTGAGTTCAAACAAGTGATTACTTTTTATTTATATCCAATTTGTTTGGCCATATACAGACATGTGGTAGAATGATGGATATCTGCAAACTACCAACTGGGGAGTCTGTGAATGCAACTTACATGAATATTAAGTTACAAATCAAGATTTCAAAGACGTATTCAATTCGAGTCGCACCTAAAAAGTAACGTGATTCGTTAATGGCAACTTGGCATATCTAGTCATTGAGTCTTTACGTATTTAGTTCAAAAGGTTTGTTAGAAAACAGATTATCTTCGCTTCGTGTGGTGAGGTATTTTTCTTTGTAACTGGAAATGAACATGAGAAGTTCAAACATTTTTTTTAGGAAATATGGTCAGGATTATTAATCTTCCTGTAGATATCACTTGATGTTGAGGTTTGAAGAGATGGAACAATTATCTTTCAGGGGGCGTAAAAAGAAATATCACAATTTTTGTTTCTGTGAGAGCAAATCAGTATATTATAATGAAGCAAATCTAAAACTAACATTCCTCAGTCATGCATGAGCATGTTTGTGCCCTATAAACCTTAAAGGAACGACACAATCACTTATTATAGCCTCTTAAAGCTTTCATGAAATCACAGAGGTCACAGGCAATTTAACAGAGATTTGGAGTATGTATGTACGTGAACCCAAGGAACCCAACATCGAGCCAATGGGTGGCTGATGTCCTTGAATTAATTAATGATTTTATTATTCATATTCATATTGTTATTGTCATTATTGTGAAATAGTAACAATATATATGCAGAATATTTAGAAAAAAACCCAATATTAAATTCCATACTTTTGTGAATAATTGGAGTAGAAAGATGATTTAACTTACGTGAGCCTGAGGCTACAAGATGCACAGTTCTTTCAAATCTTCGTAAAACGACAATAAATGGAACATTGAAAAATAAGTGATGTAGCAGATACTGCGAATTAAGCTTTATGACTCCGATCCATATTCTTGATTATTACTAAAAATGAGCTGAAACTGTGGTGATAATCTACCTCAGCATGGGCTTTGAAAATGTCTTTTAGACTAGAATTTGTTTTAATATTATTCATAAGGGATTGTTTTATTGCCATTTGCCTTGAACTTGAAAGAAGACCTATTGATTTAAGCTGCCCCCCTGTCTAACTCTGCAGTTACTGTTACATTATTTCCCCTGGCAAATATGACAGCTGCATCTCTCGCTGGAGTTAATACAGAGTGAGATTGATGGGTATTTTCAAGTTCAGAAAATATGCACCACCGATTTGCCGAAAAAAATGGCATTTTACTAATCAAATAGTATTTTTTTTACTTTGGACAAAAATAAACAAATGGAATTTTGAAGAATGAAGGCAATGAGTGCAACGCTTCACGGGACTCCTGGTGATAGATCTAGCCCCAAACATGTATTGCCTAATTTAGTCTCATCTCTGGTAGACCCAATTATTATATGCCTTCATTGCGTTAGGTGTATTTTTTAAAGTTGTTCATCTGGATAGGTGGGCAATGGGTGGACTATCTGCTCCATGAGATGAGACTTTGATGCAATTTTAGGAGATTTTGACACAATATTCGACCAACTTTCAGCCATCATGGTTTCTGTGCTTTCACAGCTTGGCTACAACAATCACAAATAATTTTCCCGTAACCCAAAGGTAT
This sequence comes from Amphiduros pacificus, assembly GCA_949316495.1. Classification (NCBI taxonomy): domain Eukaryota; kingdom Metazoa; phylum Annelida; class Polychaeta; order Phyllodocida; family Hesionidae; genus Amphiduros; species Amphiduros pacificus. The sequence continues at coordinate 58,828,377 of OX439000.1, forward strand.
GAACGCCTTAACTTCAATCTCCTATTCAACTTTTTAATCTCCCAAGAATGTTTACCTTCTTGAGTGTTTCCCCTCCAAAGTCAGGTATATTCGGTGATGAAAAGACACATCATGTATATATTTTCAACATGAGACTGTTGTCATTTTGGGCTCTTAGGATACAGTTATCTCTTTCATGAATTAGTATATTTCTTGTATTTTATGGAGATGGTCATTTGTATCTAAATAAATATGAATAAAACCAGTTCACTGGCATTTTTTTTATAAAATGACAGAAATATGTTTTGTTATTTCTATGTAGTGGATTTGTGAAAATATATTTGATCTACTTGCACACTTACACATAGACATGTTATATGGCATTTTCGCGAATTTTATGATATTTATACAAAAACAGTGAATATCTTTATCTCTGCTACAAATTGCAATACATATCTACAGATTTAACATATCTGTGAAGATTATTCTGCTGGCAAATTCCCAATCTTTTCTAATATTTCAGGTGTATCAGGAATTTACTCACTCTGTTAGAGAGACGCAAAAGAAGATATTTGGACTAGTGAAAAGATTTAATGGGCTCATTGACAAAACAGAAAAAACATGACTGTTTCGAGGTACCAAAGTGTGAATATGACATTATAGATTCATGAAAGAAGAAGATCTGAATATGGTGATTGTCCTATTTTAATTGGTAGAGAGCCTCCATATTCTTAAATGGTGCAAATGTTTGTACCTTTTATGTAGTTAGGACTTTGTCCATTATTTAAAGGTGTTATCTTAAAGAGCTTTCTCATAATCAAGTAATAAGCTTATATATAATTATTCCCTCTTATCAATAAAAATATATTTTAGTTCGGCAGAAATTGTCATTTTTATCCAAATAGACATGAATAAAACCCGTTCACCGGTATTTTTTTAATAATATTACGAATATGGATCCGGTTATTTTTAGTAAGTCGGAAGAGTATCTACACTACTTAAGTACATTTGAAAATGAGGTGTTCAAAGAAAGGAAAGATGATTTAAGCAGCTTGGTCATTGTTATGAATAAGCAGCTGGCCATTGAAGATACAGAGGATACAAGAAAACCATCCTCATGAAATGTCCCCGGTTTCCTTCTTTTTTATGGACGGAGACAAGTTGGAGACCATCATCATTCCTCGTGATGAAACCAAGCTTTACTGAGATTCCAGGAAATGTCATCGAGGATTTCCTCCTCTCATCTCATTTATTGTGTCACATAATGTTCTTGATTTTTGATATGTAAGACCACATCGTATGTTCCTTTGACTGCAGCTGGTCAACTATTTTGTGACCAGATTTTAAAGGGATTCCACCAGAGAATAGCTGGATTTTCTATGACTAAATATTGTTATTCAGATATCAATGGTATACCTTATAATCATGGTTCTTCATATATTTCTTTCATATACTTTTTGACTTGAAATAGCTATTGAAATATATGTGACCCTATCAATGATTGTTTCAGATTATAAATAGCCTTGATTGTGATAAAGACTAAATTCCAAAATAAAAGAATTATCTGCTTCAAATACAATTGATAAATATTAATCAAAAATACTTGAGCAATAAATCATAAGAATTGTCTGTTATATTAATATTACAGTCTTTTCTCAGACTGTGACTTTTAAACTTGCAAGTTGTTCCCAGGTATTGTCTAATTGTGTTTGACTTCTGTCTTTATGCTGTGCAAAATATAACAAGCAGCTCGCTGAGCACAACTTGGGTCCTTAATGACAACATCAACACCCTTCATGTTTATCTTCCATTTCCTAAAAACTATACAAAGTGAGCACCTAGTTTTGTTAGGTCAAAAGAACCTCGTTTTCGGAAAGACATCCATCACGAGGTGTCTCTTAGTCTGGGACCGAGGCTGCTGTGCGCTGATTGGTTGATTGATGGAGCCGTCCTCAACAATAACGACAACACATCAAGTGTCTCGACAAATCTACAAACTCCTTGGCCACGGTCTTGAACTGATACCCAAGCTTGGAAGGTGCTGTTAAAAATCGAATTTGTCCTAACAGCAACACGTGTTTCTGCAAACAGGGTCGTCACAAATATTCAGACACAAGATACCAAGTTAGAGTAAACATTCTTTCCAATTTATTCGCTGGTATCAAAGACCAGACTCTTTGGTATCGGCCATCCATACAATGCATGACATGCCAGAATGTGTACATACATGCATGTCTCAATGTCTCAACGACAAAACAACATACACGTTTGTCTGGTGGTGGCAATGCAAAATTGGATTTCTAAAGGATACCAACAGAAACACGAACATTGTAATCGTAAATCTTATGATATTATGAGTTACCAAAGGGAAAACTTTATGACATAACCAAGGTCTGTTACCGGGCATCAGTCGGAAATGAAAAACACATCAATGGTACTTTTCCCCTCTCATTCATATCATTTCTTTTTACTAATGGACAGTGTTCTGTCCCCTTATTTTTGTTTTTATTATGACAGTAGCATCAGCAATGGTACAATATGTAACATAAATAGATCCTCATGTCCATGTGTCCATGAACTCAACTGTAACCTGTATTAAGCACAGCGTACCAGATGCCATAAGAACCACACATGACCAACTGGGAGTTAACATTACCTTAGCTCAAAATCAGACTTGGCCCTGCATCTGGTCACTCTGTTTTACAATAACTGTGGAGGATACATGTGTAAGTGACATACAAGATAGGTATGCCGCCATGTTGTTGTTTTGAAACTCTTAATGTCCAAATTTATCACCTGAAAAAGTAAAAGGTAAAAATCAAAATGGGATATGATGTTATTGTTGACACAACCTATAAATAGGTAAATATGCTGGGAAAGATTATTATTGCAAAAAATATAATAGGATTTGGTGGCAGTCCTAAACATCTGCAAATGAACGATCATCTTCGAGACCCATTTGGTTTATCATCTTTGATAACCCTTTGATGGATCATCGTTGATGCCACTTTGATGGATCATCTTTGATACCCCTTTGGTGGATCATTGTTGATACCCCTTTGGCAGATCATTGTTGATACCCCTTTGATGGATCATTGCTGATATCCATTTGATAGAGCATCTTTGATACCCCTTTGGTGGATCATTGTTGATACCCCTTTGATGGATCATCTTTGATACCCCTTTGGTGGATCATTGTTGATACCTCTTTGATGGATCATCTTTGATACCTCTTTGATGGATCATCTTTGATACCCCTTTGATCGAGCATCTTTGATACCCCTTTGATCGAACATCTTTGATGCCCTTTGATTGATCATCTTAATACCCCTATAATTGAGCATCTTTGATGCTCCTTTGCTGCATACATCTCAGTACACTTTGCTATTAATATATGAAGGACCTCAATGTCATTGAGTACTCCATATACCTGTACATCAATACTTGATGCCTCCGGCATGATGATAAACGTAAGCTGATACATTTGCAAGACGAATATGTTCTGCAACGGATCCTGTTTAAAGGGGGAAAAACAGCTATTAGTGTTTGCCGAAATAGCTCATTTGCAAGAGAATTCGACTTTGGGGTAAAAACAAGACATTTCATCATTATCTAAATATTGCCGAGTGACAGTGATCTTACTGTTTTGTATTATTTGTAAACAAATAAACAGGAGATATAATCATAGACCATACATATATACAATATATATATATATATGTGTATATATATATATATATATATATATATATATATATATATATATATATATATATATTGTATAGAATCTCAAAAGTCTGAAGGACGAGTATATATCAGTCTGATTATGGGGTGATATTGCTTCTCGACGTTAAACGTTTGAAGTATATTTCTGTACAAATCTGAGATTGGGTTATACTTGGACATCTATACCCGACTGCCCCTTTTATATTGAAACCTAACTCTGCATTCTCTCTAAGATTGTGCCTATTTGAAGTACGTTTTGGCATGCCGTTATCTGTGGGCGAAGGAGTAGGAAAAAATGGCTTAAACTATTTCTGAAAGTTTGTTTAGTGGAAACAGTCTTTCCAAAATAATATATTGATTTAATTCTCCGTTTCACATATTTTGTATTTCAAAATATCCGGTTGCATGACGAGTTTATTACTCATCTAGATGCAGAGCGTATTGATTACTCATCTGGTTGCAGAGCGTGTTGATTACTAATCTGGATGCACAGCATGTTGATTACTAATCTGGATGCACAGCATGTTGTTTACTCATCGGTATGCATAGCATGTTGATTATTCATCGGGATGCATAGCGTGTTGATTACTTATCTGGATGCAAAGTGTGTTGTTTACTAATCTGGATGCACAGCATGTTGATTACTCATCGGGATGCAAAGTGTGTTGATTACTCATCTGGATGCATAGCGTGTTGATTACTCATCGGGATGCATAGCATGTTGATTACTCATCGGGATGCATAGTGTGTTGATTACTCATCGGGATGCATAGCATGTTGATTACTCATCTGGATGCATAGCGTGTTGATTACTCATCTGGATGCATAGCATGTTGATTACTCATCTGGATGCATAGCGTGTTGATTACTCATCGGGATGCATAGTGTGTTGATTACTCATCTGGATGCACAGCGTGTTGATTACTCATCGGGATGCATAGTGTGTTGATTACTCATCTGGATGCAGAGCGTGTTGTTTACTCATCTGGATGCACAGCGTGTTGATTACTCATCAGGATGCATAGCGTGTTGATTACTCATCTGGATGCAGAGCGTGTTGTTTACTCATCTGGATGCATAGCGTGTTGATTACTCATCTGGATGCATAGTGTGTTGATTTCTCATCTGGTTGCATAGTGTGTTGATTACTCATCTGGTTGCACAGCGTGTTGATTACTCATCGGGATGCATAGTGTGTTGATTTCTCATCTGGTTGCATAGTGTGTTGATTACTCATCTGGTTGCACAGCGTGTTGATTACTCATCGGGATGCACAGCGTGTTGATTACTCATCTGGATGCATAGCATGTTGTTTACTCATCGGTATGCATAGCATGTTGATTATTCATCGGGATGCATAGCGTGTTGATTAATCATCTGGATGCAAAGTGTGTTGTTTACTAATCTGGATGCACAGCATGTTGATTACTCATCTGGATGCATAGTGTGTTGTTTACTCATCTGGTTGCATAGTGTGTTGATTACTCATCTGGTTGCACAGCGTATTGATTACTCATCTGGTTGCACAGCGTGTTGATTACTCATCAGGATGCATAGCGTGTTGATTGCTCATCCATTGTTGGGTAATGCAAGCTAGTGTGTATGTTGGCATAATCAGAGACTCCTCGTTTCCAACACACACTCTGTGATGAACTACGCGCTTACTCTAGTACATTTGGGTATCCAGTTCAGAGCCATCCATTGTGAGGACACTCACTTAGACACATCAAAGGTGGGGAAAGTTTCCCACGTTAACACAGAGGCATACACACGTTCACAGCGAGTGTCTCCTGGATGAGCCGATACCACACCCCTTTCATCTCTCGTCACATAACCATACATCTTTCTCTTTTTATGTCGATGTGTCTGCTTTGTCCTTGATTAAAGAAAGCCAAGGTGATAGAGCAGACGACATTTGTGATATCACTGCAGATCTCTCCTGTGGTAGATGGAAAGCACGCACGCGACTGCCACGCCAAGTTGCGTCGATAGATAATAATGGCGCATGACCAATGCGTGCATCCTTTATCTGTCTGTCTCACTCAATACATACACCTCAATTACGACATGAGAATTGCATGACGCCAATTTTATCATCAATGTCAACACGAGGGTTCATCCTTATCGTTCAATTTGCTTTTTCAATGGAAACTCCTTTTCGATTAAACCTCATGAAACTGAGCACTTGATATGTGTTAAATTTTCTATTTAACTGATTGCACTCTTTGAAAGCCATGACCCCAATACATAGCAGTACGGAGGATATTACTTGTTTCAGGAGACAAGACTTGCAATTTCTATTAAGAAACACTGCGAAGTAATTAATTTAAGTGGCAGATGATTCATTTTCAATGAGTTAAAACGTCGTCTGCATTTTTTTGCGAACGCATCATGCCAACACATTTTAAAAGCCCGCCAAACCATTTCATGTCACTTACGGATGATTCATGCTTTTGTATCTTTTCTCACCAAACCTCCGAATCTCAGATTTTATCTCCCATTGGTTGTTTAGATCTTGCATTACTGCGTGCATTATCTTCAAGTATAGAGGCATGATAGGCTATCAAGCTATATAATTCATGGACACACCTGACACGTCCCCTCATAAATATCAGATTCTTTGCAGTTAATACATCGAGCTAACTTATGAATTTCTATTCTGTATTTATGGATGTAATCTATATGATATGGTAAAATAAATTAAACAATTCATAGATTTATACAAAAAGTGCTGGGTTTGTATTGCACCGGCTATATTAAGGTTTATGAGGCGTTTTGTATGAAAAACATCTCTTATATGTTCCCACAATATTGTTATTATTTCTACTTATTGCAAAATCTAATCGGCACGATATCATAGTGCATATTACAATTTGAATATCGTATTCTGCCCGATTCAAAGGTTTCGTATATAGATATCATAAATCACCTTTCATAACAGTTACCATGTTAGCGTTACTTAAAGATAGTGGTTGTGCGAATCATGACTCGAGTACATTTGTCTATGGCACAATATATCGCAATTCAGTGAAATGCTCAAGAATATAAGATAACTTACAGTTCAAAGACAGTTCATCATAATAGAAAAAAATAGATGATGTTGTGGTAAGATACAACAGCATCGACTTTGATGAACTTTAATATACGTATGTTGTTTAAGACATACGTATATGCCATTCCGGCTTGGATTGTATCATCGCCTTTCCGAAAGTTGAACATATTACTCACTTTACCAATGCAGTTCTGCCAACAATAATCTGATACAGTTAAAATATCTTCTAACTGAAAATGGACAGATACGGATGAAAATATTTCATCAATATGAATGCCACGAATGGTTTAACAGGTAAATAAGGTAATATTTTGTTTTAAACAGGAATATAAGGAATGCTGATTCAATAGGGTTTACCAGGTCATTGAAAAGATTGCCATACTAGTTAAGTTCAAGTTTGAGATAGTGGTGCATGGTTCATGGCAACTGATATGATAAATGTGTTGGCGACTTAACACCTATGCATTAATGGATCAGAGAAATAAATTTGCTTGCCAATGACAAGTGAGGCACTTTTGAAGTGCATTTCAATGTCACCTGAATCATAAGAACACTGGGACCTTAATCATGGCGGTAAGTTCTATCGTTCTCAGAGACTGGTGAAGCAAAGCCAAGCAACACTCATGGACAATAAGAGTATTGAATATTTACCCTCTCATTTACAGATATGCAGATTGTGTTAAGATTATCAAGGAACTACATTTGTTTCGCAAACAATCAACCTTTATAACTCGTTGAATGTTTACTTATCTAACCCAGGATCGAATTTATGACCCCAACATTGAACGTAAAACCCCTAACTAGTTTATGCCAGGGAAAAACAACAAAGATACTTAATCTTGCGAAATGACCTTTTCATGATTGTAGTACTGTAAACGTGGACAAATGTTCAAGGATGCACTGACCTTCGACAGAGAAAATAACTGAATAAGTATTTCATCAATAATGACCCGACCTCCAATTTTACGTAGTTACCTAAATCCAAACTAAATCCACATAATCCCAGACTTAGATCTGGGGGTCTCTGTAATAATTTGTAATGACCCCAATCAGGATAATGGATGTCTTATTACCATAAGAGCTGCCATTTGGCGATGCTAATTCCGGCCAATTGGAATCCCATTCAATCTCCCCTTGATTCGTATGGTTTGAACAACTCTATTAAGCTCCATTATGTTTAAATGTTGACAGCATAAATGCACATGCTGGATAAAAATATTGTGCTTTTGGTAAGCACTTTTTGCTAAGTCTATACAGATTATCTCAAAATATAAATCTATGGAATTGTTGTTTGTTTTTTCTCATGTAATGATATTTTAAGATCAGTAATCTGTTTTAATCATATGCGTCATCAATTGTTATATGTCATTGTGTTATATTGTATAATGTGTCAGAATGCATTTTTCTCAATCCAAAATAGCTCTTAATGCGTGTAGGTTATGCTATTTTGATTACTTCATTGAATGTGTGCCTTATTTGGTTTTATATATCGGGAATGGGGATTGTGGGTTTGAACCCTACTATCGCCAATGGTTCCACTCACACTGACTAAATTGGTTTGGAAATACACAGCATTGTGTCTCGGCGGCAAGCGTTTTTACCCACCTAATATATCTAATTCTGCAAGGTGGTTAATGCAAACAGCAATGTGTCTTTATCGGTACATATTAGGTGTGGCACATGCGTGCCAATTCCTTTGCAAAATTATCAAAGTTATAAAATTATCAAATAAGTTGAGATAATATGACTTAAAGGAAAGGAGACAAAAGCCAAAATGCAGCAGCTAATTTATGTGATGACGTTAGTATCTTGGTTAGTATGTTAAAGTGTTATAAGTTTAACATCTGTACACGAATGTTTCAAATACAAAAATATATTAGACACACCAGAGACAAACTAAAGAGATAAGATCAAGACTTTGCTTATTTGGAACCATAAATCAACAACCACATTACCACAGATCAGATAAATTTCTAAATACATGGTTTTACCTCGGTTGAGAAGATTAATCCTGTTTTGTACCATTTTATCAGTCGCAGCTCTGCTACATTTGCCGAATATTAACCAAACATGTAATTCACGTGTACTTTTCTAGAGTTTGATTAATGGAGAGTTAGGTCATGTTGTTTACTGTGCATGTTTCAGGCAATCAGTAGAGTAAATAAGCCAATAGAACGAGTGAAGCATTTGAGAACTATGCAACATTCCAGGCTCACAGACTTTACCCTCCCCTTTATCCATTCATCCACAAACACAATAAAACATGTAAACAAGATCACGCATGCCCAAGATAGATTGAATTAATAAAAGATTTTCATCTTGAAGATAATGGAATATTTGCAAATTAGGACGGTGTTGATGCTAACAGAGTGGCTGTTTTCATGTGTGCAGAGCATTTCACAGACTTAGAGATACTGTAAAACTACCAACATGTCATTTTATTTTTGAATGCAGTTCTCTTCTTTACACAGCCAAACGCCTGCCTTGTCAAAAGCCGTCACGAAAATTTCCAATTTGGCGGATTTCGGTAAACTGTGTACAAGAAAGTTGCCAATTTCATTTCTTATGAATTTCAAGATGGCGTATCAAAGAAATACTGAATGCCTCTCTTTCATGCGCATTATGTGGGTTGCCTTCATGGCGTAGAAAACTGTTTTGACCACATTTTCATGTATGCGTATTAAGTCGAAGGACAAAAGCCATGGCATTTCTATGACTACAGCATTGGCAAAGGCGAGATCGGTGATGGGGAAAACTGCCTTGTTTTTCTTCACCGATTCCATGTGAAGCTGGGCTGTCACATTTCAATGTAATTACCTGTCCCTTTGTGCTCATTTCATAGCTGAAATTGGCCTAATTCCTCACTCCGAACGCACTTGCAAGCCGAGATCTATTCCAATAAGACGCAAATTAAGGTCCCTCTTTCCATTTCAACCTGAAAATTATGAACGCAAATTAACATGGCAAGCGACAAGATGTCTTTGTTTAAGTGTACAAGCCCTCCACATTACTGCTGTTAGAATGGCATCTGGCCTGGACTTGATGTTTGGCAAATGTTGATGTAATTTGGAGTGATAGCCAATCTGTCAGACCATAGTTAGCCCCACTGCCTCACATCTTATTTGAGATGTTCATATTTGTCTTGATGATCTCAAATTATGGGATGTCATGTTGTGGTGAGTGCAGCAGACAGACTTAAGCCTAGACAATTAGCTCCTCGATGGAATTAGCATATAACTACGTTGACCTAGCACATGGAGCAGACTGTTTGTGCAAAGGTCAGCTGTGTTAATACTTACAGTTTATGCTAGAAAATTAGTTTTCTTTATTAATGAACAAAATAAAATTATACAAAAACATTCATTTCATATTTTTAAATGGTGTACCGGGATGAGGTAGAGATGCTATTGTTTTACCTATCAATATTAACAATAAAACCTTTAGACCCTCCATATAAAAAACGTGGTGTATATTTTATGACATCTCGCAAGCTAATTGTAAATGTCAGGACGAGTCACATATCATTCCGATGGGTGTAGTACATTGTGAGCAATTGTCGATTGTTTTACCTCAGCACTACATCAAACAAATGTCTTATCTGGAAAATCTCAACTTTTGGCTCCTTGCGTGTTTCCCTGACATTAAATTGACAATATGTAGCTCATAACGTGACAAGATTCCCATGAAATGCATATTTTTATATGTCACAAATATCTACCTGGTTCACATAAAACAATTTGCAAGATGTTATCTGTCATATTATTTTCATAATGACAGGCAAAATGACGTTTTGAGTCACCCTGTCACTTACAACTTTTTGAGTGTAGATCGCATGGAAGCGCATTGATTTTCATATCACATCAAGAAATAGATCCACACGGAACGTAATCATCATCTAGGATTCCTATTGGCTGATTATGCCTTGAACAATGTGAATATAGCATGAACAAGTTCAACAGCGGAAATACCGCAGATTTAGTTTTCTTCGATTATTCTGAAATGTTATTTGCCATTTTCTTTTCACCGCAAGATGTCGCCTCAGAGATTGTCACGTTTGAGTCACGTGACAAGATGGATGTCAACGAAAGCGAGACAAAAATCACTTTTTGTTGATTTTGCCGGCCTCGATCGGGTGAAAACAATTAGGTTAACATGCCTAAAAATGCGGCATACTCAAAATGATGGGACGCTTTTGTGATGCGGTATGATTGAACTTCAAGCCTCCATCAATAAGGCACGTCTGGTGTTATTACACCCGATATGCACACTAAAATATAGGGGGATTAGGCTGAGTGAATGTCACATAGTTTTATTTCCCATTACACGACATTACATGGAAAATTCTTTACTTCATGTTTTGCTAGTAATCATTGAACATTGTACGTGTCATATTCACGATTGTTACTTTAATGTCACTATTGGTAGTTCGGTCACATTCACTACTAACTTCATCGTACAGATACAACTTACTCTCGAGAAGCGGATTTCTGTTTCACTTGCCACGACTCAGATTATGGTATCGGGTTCAGCACAACTAGTCTAGAATATCTACAGCTTGTACCTTGTTATGATTATAGATGAATATAAAGCCATGAATCAACAATACTAATATATTCCCAAAAGGCGTTTCGAAAAAGTTAGCAATTAGTATCACAACTGCCATCATTATCATCGCAATACTTGTATTACGAATCAGAATATAACTGTCACTGGCAACTAGTATATAACTGACCGTGCACCTACTGTTTTAAAGTTTATATTATTACCATCTATAACTCTAAACGTCATTCTTGCCTTACTCATACCTGACATACCTAAGTACCCGCCTCAATCAGAAATCTAACCCGACCAACCAACACAAAACGTCATAATACCAGACATTAAAAAACCTTTTCTCGTATATTTCATTTATTACGTGTCAGTCCCTTAAAATACATTATGACAATTTTTGTTTGGCTATAAAGGCATTTTTGTTTGGCGTTTTGTTCAATATTTCATTTATCAGCTGTTTACGTTCAATCGCAATGGGTTTTGCCCTCCCATAAAATGTGTGAATGCTCTCGCAACATAGCAACATTTATCTTTTTAATCTCAAACGTTGGTGGTCTGAATCGTATGATGAGCGAACCAAATGCACACATATATGGTGGTCTGAATCGTATGATGAGCGAACCAAATGCACACATATATGGTGGTCTGAATCGTATGATGAGCGAACCAAATACACACATATATGGTGGTCTGAATCGTATGATGAGCGAACCAAATGCACACATATATGGTGGTCTGAATCGTATGATGAGCGAACCAAATGCACACATATATGGTGGTCTGAATCGTATGATGAGCGAACCAAATGCACACATATATGGTGGTCTGAATCGTATGATGAGCGAGCAAAATGCACACATATATGGTGGTCTGAATCGTATGGTGAACAAACCAAATGCACACATATATGGTGTCTGAATCGTATGATGAACAAACCAAATGCACACATATATGGTGTCTGAATCGTATGATGAGCAAACCAAATACACACATATATGGTGGTCTGAATCGTATGATGAGCGAACCAAATACACACATATATGGTGGTCTGAATCGTGTGATGAGCTAACCAAATGCACATATATATGGTGGTCTGAATCGTATGATGAGCGAACCAAATGCACATATATATGGTGTCTGAATCGTATGATGAGCAAACCAAATGCACACATATATGGTGGTCTGAATCGTATGATGAGCTAACCAAATGCACATATATATGGTGTCTGAATCGTATGATGAGCGAACCAAATGCACACATATATGGTGGTCTGAATCGTATGATGAGCGAACAAAATGTACACATATATGGTGTCTGAATCATGTGATGAGCTAACAAAATGCACACATATATGGTGTCTGAATCGTATGATGAGCGAACCAAATGCACACATATATGGTGGTCTGAATCTTATAATGAGCGAACCAAATACACACATATATGGTGTCTGAATCGTATGATGAGCGAACAAAATGTACACATATATGGTGGTCTGAATCGTATGATGAGTGAACCAATTACACACATATATGGTGTCTGAATCGTATGATGAGTGAACCAAATGCACACATATATGGTGGTCTGAATCGTATGATGAGCGAACCAAATAAACACATATATGGTGGTCTGAATCGTATGATGAGTGAACCAAATACACACATATATGGTGTCTGAATCGTATGATGAGCGAACCAAATGCATACATTGATGGTAGTCTGAATCGTATGATGAGCGTACCAAATGCACACATATATGGTGGTCTGAATCGTATAATGAGCGAATCAAATGTACACATATATGGTGTCTGAATCGTGTGATGAGCTAACAAAATGCACACATATATGGTGTCTGAATCGTATGATGAACGAACCAAATGCACACATATATGGTGTCTGAATCGTATGATGAGCGAACCAAATGCACACATATATGGTGGTCTGAATCGTATGATGAGCGAACCAAATGCACACATATATGGTGTCTGAATCGTATGATGAGCAAACCAAATGCACATATATATGGTGTCTGAATCGTATGATGAGCGAACCAAATGCACACATATATGGTGGTCTGAATCGTGTGATTAGCTAACAAAATGCACACATATATGGTGTCTGAATCGTATGATGAGCTAACCAAATGCACATATATATGGTGTCTGAATCGTATGATGAGCTAACCAAATGCACATATATATGGTGTCTGAATCGTATGATGAGCTAACAAAAAGCACACATATATGGTGGCCTGAATCGTATGATGAGCGAACCAAATACACACATATATGGTGGTCTGAATCATATGATGAGCGAACCAAATGCACATATATATGGTGGTCTGAATTGTATGATGAGCAAACCAAATACACTTATATTGTGTCTGAATCGTATGATGAGCGAACCAAATGTATACATATATGGTGTCTGAATCGTATGATGAGTGAACCAAATGCACACATATATGGTGTCTGAATCGTGTGATGAGCTAACAAAATGCACACATATATGACGTCTGAATCGTATGATGAACAAACCAAATGCACATATATATGGTGTCTGAATCGTATGATGAGCAAACCAAATACACGTATATTGTGTCTGAATCGTATGATGAGCGAACCAAATGTACACATATATGGTGTCTGAATCATATGATGAGCGAACCAAATGCACACATATATGGTGTGTGAATCGTATGATGAGCTAACCAAATACACACATATATGGTGTCTGAATCGTATGATGAGCGAACCAAATGCACACATATATTGTGTCTGAATCGTATGATGAGTGAACCAAATGCACACATATATGGTAGTCTGAATCGTGTGATGAGCTTACAAAATGCACACATATATGGTGTCTGAATCGTATGATGAGCGAACCAAATACACACATATATGGTGTCTGAATCGTATGATGAGCGAACCAAATGCACACATATATGGTGTCTGAATCGTATGATGAGCGAACCAAATACACACATATATGGTGTCTGAATCGTATGATGAGCGAACCAAATGCACACATATATGGTGGTCTGAATCGTATGATGAGCCAACCAAATACACACATATATGGTGGTCTGAATCGTATGATGAGCGAACCAAATGCACACATATATGGTGTCTGAATCGTATGATGAGCGAACCAAATGCACACATATATGGTGGTCTGAATCGTATGATGAGCTAACCAAATGCACATATATATGGTGTCTGAATCGTATGATGAGCGAACCAAATACACACATATATGGTGGTCTGAATCGTATGATGAGCAAACCAAATACACACATATATGGTGAATCGTATGATGAGCGAACCAAATGCACACATATATGATGTCTGAATCGTATGATGAGCGAACCAAATGCACACATATATGGCGTCTGAATCGTATGATGAGCGAACCAAATGCACACATATATGGCGTCTGAATCGTATGATGAAGGAACCAAATACACACATATATGATGTCTGAATCGTATGATGAGCAAACCAAATGCACACATATATGGCGTCTGAATCGTATGATGAGCGAACCAAATGCACACATATATGGCGTCTGAATCGTATGATGAAGGAACCAAATACACACATCGTATGATGAGTGAACCAAATACACACATATATGGTGTCTGAATCGTATGATGAGCGAACCAAATACACACATATATGGTGTCTGAATTGGATAGGATGAGAGACATAATGGTAGCACAAAAACAACGGAACCAATCACTTCAATAGCAAGTACTTGTGGTCTTGAAGTGGGTAAAATAATTTATAAAACTCCAGGATTATGAAATAGCAGATACTTCAATCCATCAACTGTCAAATAACTAAAGTACATTTACTACAATTACCAAACTGTTTTCTTTGAATAAGGTTACTTTTTAAATATATTGAATATTACTGGCCATTTCCGAATCAGACTGGTAATCAATTCCCATTGGTTTGTACCCTGAATTTGTTAGACATTGAATTTCTGGAAGAATCAGTGTACTCATCGTGGACACGATCTCATCAACTACCCATCAAGCAGAATGTGTTATCTCAGTTAAACTAATCTCTCTTTATCCTTGCTTGTTGTCAAAGTTAAATCAGTGCACGTGGCTTTGAAGCAGTATTGTGCCGTGGGATAACGGCATCCACAATTACCGTTTTATGGCTAGAAAGCACCAAAATGGCATAAGCATTTTTAAAGTTGCCTTTTGGCAATAGCATAAACAGTAAATGATGATTTGCTCCGGTCCCTCTGATGGTTTTATGTCATAAATATCGAGTAGGCGATAATTGATGCTTCCCATTCTGGTTGTACGTGTAAATATAACGTAAACCATGCTACATGTCTAGTGAACACGTATGTTTCTATGTTTGAAATCTTAGACAGTCATGTATCTTCAATTACTGGGGGAGGCATTTGTGTATTTGTACAACAAAAGCCTTTTGTGTGTTCATTAGTTCGTTATAGCCTTCTTCCATACTTGTCTACAACATCTACAAATAGCAGAAAGACGTCTAACTTAGTATTAGTATATAAGATATTCACAAACAAGCAAGTAAAATTTTAAATAGTCACACCAAACGCCAACTACCAATAGTAGAGAGAGAGAAGGAAAGAAAGAGAGAAAAAAAGAGAAAGAGGGTCAATTTGCATCAATCTTCTTGATTCAAAGGGATCAATGCTATTGCACAAACTTATTGCTATATTTCTATAAACATACAAATACACACACACACACACACACACACACACACACACATATATATATATATATATATATATATATATATATATATATATATATATATATATATATATATATATATATATATATATATATATATATATATATATATATATATATATATATATATATATATATATATATATATATATATATATATATATATATATATATATATATATATATATATATATATATATATATGATTGCTTTGAAGGTTTTTGTTGCTCTAGCTCTTATGAGCAGTACGTGGAATTGTTGTTGGCAGTTTCTGCTGTTCTCATGATGCCAATTGGGCCATACAAGCTCCTCCAAAAGATGATTCTATTTCTTTGTCACTCTCATATTTATTTCCGCTAAATAGCAAAATAACGGCACTCTGCTGAATACACACAGGTTGTACATACTATATATTGCATACTATCTGGTGAAAGTTTACGTGTCAGTAATTTCCAAGCATCATATATACACTGCCATGCTTAAGGTCTGCTTTGTTTATAGCCCAACACTGAGTTGGGGCCAAGCCAAGCTGGGGTCGATTCTTTGGTTTCCATTTTATTTGCTTCATTGCAATTATAGAATCTTGCTTTTTCCTGAAGAAGGATATCTCTCGTTTAATATCGATATGACTTCTCGTACACCTTTGTTCCGTTTATTTTCCGTTTCAAACACACCATACAATATAAAAAGCGAAATGCTAAATGTTATGTTTTTATAATTGATTTCTGTTCAGATGCTTACATTATATGCCATGAAGTAGTAATGAGTTATATACACACGTCCGGAGATGTTAACTAATGTTTGCGGTATAAAATAAGAGGTTTTATTCCACATAAAATTTGAGAATAAACGTCCACACCTCCTTTCCATTTTCAGCCTAATTGTTTGTTCCTTAAATATTCCCTGTGTTTAAAATCAAATAATTGTGAGATTTATGATTAAATAAATTGAAAAAAAAACATAATTCAAAGTGCCATTTCTACTCATATTTGCCTCAAAGTGTGGGCCCTGCTAAAGAAACCTAAGTAAACATATGTGCTGCTATATGGTATGATATCAGTGTGATATTATTCTAACTTAATGGCAAGCCACATTCAGTAACAAACAAGACATACGTCTAATATTCTGCATTAATGTATATTTTTGGATAACTGATTTGAATCCATGTTATTTTAATGTACGTTTCCTCATTATTAGAATTGGATACCTACATCATTACTATCTATCACATAAAACCACGAAATAAATGCCTCATTTCACAAAGCTATTAGCCAATAAAATCATCAGACTTGCAGATGATTTGAATACTAATGCATTCATTTTTTATGTTGCTTATGAAATGTGGCCCTGTTGTCTTCAGATGGCAAGTCAATTAATTATATTTTGCAATATTGCCTTTTTTCTTAATGCTAACACATGGGAACTAATTAGAAAACACCTCTGGCGAGGAGCATGTGTTTTGTTCTTGAAGTAGAAGCACATTATGATATATGTGGATACATTTAGGTGAAAATTATTGATTTCACTGCGATAGTGCGTCTTGAATTTGTATTATTAAGTTTCCTAGAATAAAAACAAGCTTGCATTTACACTGAAATGATATAGGCATATTAAATACTATTGGAAAGCGCAATATACTTATTCATATGTCGATACTAAAAACTAATTCCTATACATTCCCATGTTTATCATAGCATTATGTTGAGACCCTTAAGAGATTTTGATACCATATTCGACAGCGCCACCATATTTAAGTACTTTCACAGCTTGGCTCCTGTTACCACAAATGATTTTCCCGATAACACAACATGTGCGAATGCATTCGCCGCTCTCTTCCATTTAACTTTTTAATCCACTAAGTCAGGCATATTCACTTATGGAAAAAAACGTTATGAAAAAATAGGACAGAAATATGTGGTGGCATGATTTTTTTTTCATTTTATAAATCAAAAATTTACATGCTGTCAGATTATATCGTTTTTACTATTATTGAGTACCCGTTAATGAAACGTCGATAGTTCTGGGAATTTTAGTAGTATATTCCCGTGAAGAGCTCCCAGGCAAGAGCAGGTCTGAGAATAAAGAAAGAGGTATGTTGGTAAATCCATTCAGAAGGCTATAATGTACACCACAATGTAAAGTTTCAAACCAATATGGCCCCTCCATTGTGAGATATTATTAGTGTGACACCTTTTGATGCGGTGACATGCTGATGGCTATCTTCTGCACTGGACGCCGCGATTCCCACCATTAGCCGCTACTGCCAAAACACAGCTGTTACTTACACATCGACGCTATAACGCGTAAACCCATGAAGTGAAATGTGACAGAATCAATGAAATCATGAAGTCATAATTCATGGCATTTTATACAGAAAAATATACTACTCTAGTGAAATTTTAGTTAATTAGATTAACTACAAATATATAATCCACGCTTTTCTGGTGTGTTTGCGTATATTTGTATGGAATATAACACTAACCTAATGCGCTATTGAGCTGAGTTATTCATGCTGAAGAATGAGGAATATTGGAATAGGTCATGCATTAAGTGCTCCCGACAAGCAAATATGTGCATTGTATAATGCCAAGGATTGATCACATGAATAACCCTACTCCATCCTAAATCTTAGTAATCTATAATTGATTATAGATAACCCCTTTGCCTTGTCATATATATTTATACCCATGTTGTGATTTAAAAGGCACTGACCAAACCTAGCACATCACAATCCAGATATAAGTTCAGGGAATTAAGAGTGAGACATATAGCTGTCTGCACCCGGCAGGGAATATCTGCATTGTCTTAATTAAATTAACATATACGTGTGGAATGAGCATATTATCTTCGGTTGTCTATCAATTAGGAGGCATAGCTTGGTTTTATCACTAAAGCCACCATCGTGTATTGGAATTATTCTTATATTACATCATTGTCTGCTACGTATATACTTTCCAGAAAATGACATCTTGTCTGGCCAAAATGTCACCACTCTAAGAATCGATACTTAAACATCTGATGGTAATGGCAAAGTAAGCTGCCAGAATAATCATGCAATAATATAATTCACTTCACAAAATATAACCAAATCTCTGTATTTATGAAGACAATTCCTACAGGCAAGGTCAATCTTGAGGTTTCCTTTACTAAGAGCATTCAATTGAGCATTGACAGTGGAGGGTCTTTTTATATTCGATTGCATACATAGCGTATAAGTATGTGGATGCAACTGTGGTGGGAAATTATTATTCCTTGTAAAACCCAAAGAGAAACATTTGCCTGAGACAGAACAAACACTTTCAGAGATATCAATATATGTGTACAATGTACCAGGACAGAGAGCAGGTAAAACAAACATGTGAAATGAACCCATTTGGGAAGTAATGAAGTCCAGAGAATAGAAGTAAATGGTCCCATCTTGGTCACAGATTGAAGCTGCACATGATACTTTGCAATAAAATATCGGGTTGGTTTCCTGAGAGGCAGGAAATTACCTTATATTTAGCAATTCTTATTTCATTCCATTGCAATTCTTCTTCCTCCAAGACTAAAATCTCTTCAGCCAATCACAACCCCCTGAGAGGTCCATTGGCTAAGCCACTGTACAGCGCATTCCGCACACTGTTTGCCTTGGCAATCTTCTCTGTTTCGTTTCTTTGCTGTCCACACATGCTCAATGCTCACTGGCAAAGTAAGCAATCATCTGCGCAGAATCCACCATAAATCTCTCTATGTCATACGTTACATCACTCACCTAGTATTTGCTTCTATTTAGCTGAGCATCTGAATCACATATGTTGAAAGTTGGTTTAATATTTTTACATATTTGTTTTCCGACTATCGTGATAAGTGTCAACAATTATGATAGAAATATATAATTGCCAGGGAATGATCCATGTGGACTTACAAAATGTCGATATTTTAGGGAAGAAATTCATCCAATTATAAAACTTTTGCTTGAAATCTTAAGCATTAAATCAACAATTCTTGTATTTTGGGGAAATAATAGAATTTTGGTTCTTGTGCCTGCCGCATCAAGAGAATAACAAACAAAAGCGAAATGATTGCTCTTTCCTTTGTAATGACATGAAATACTTTTCAGATTTCTTTTGTGAAAAACCTCTTTGCAAATTGGCGAATAAAATTACAGGAAGGAACCCGCTGCAGCACTGAGGTCCGTGAAAAGATGTGACAAGCATTCTGATTGGGTATTTACGTCTTTAAAAGTGGCTCCATAAAACGTGGTCAACATGGGTCTGCTATAGAAAGATCACCCCCAAAACGACCATAAAAGAATAAAAAATTTTCAATCTGATTATCTTATTTTTACTTTGAACTGATTAACTTTACGTCTTGTTATGTCCATAATCATATGATTTATACATGAGTTGTTGCTCCATTCGTTTTCAGAGTAAACAACTACTTTGAGACTGATTGGTTACATTTAGCAATGTATTTTTGGTAATTTGAATTAATATGTTACTAGCCTGGATGAGGTTACCTCCTTTCCTTTGTCCAGACCTGCAAGACAGGGTAATAATAATAATAAAATACCATGTCTCTATGTCATTTATATATCTTGGTAGGGTGATAACCACAAGAAGTGTCATACAAGGGGCTGGGTGTGGAAGATGCCCTCAACCGATCCCACCATTACAGATGAATGTCGTATATACCTATCGTGAGTGCCAGTTTGAAACAGAAACTGTATTTTTTTTTCTCCAAAATTAGACAGCCAATATTCAAAGAATGGAATTGTTGCTACTATGGATTTACTTGTGTCATGGTATCAAGTGATGATTAAAAAGAAATGACAGTTATGTAGAATGATAGTATGTTGTCCACAGAAAGTAGTCCATTTAATGTTACGAAAGTTTTAATATTACGGAAAACATGGATATAACAACTACAGACCAAGATGTGTACTGCTTTTACTTCTTGAACGATCACAAATGATTTTGACACGATAAGTTCGATTGCTTTTGCCGGCCTCCCCTGTTCAATCCCACATGACCGTTCCTTGATCCAAAGTTTAACCACTAAAGTCAGGTGTGTTCGCCTTTGGGAAAACACATCATGTTGTGACGATGTTTTATTGATAGCTTTTAAGAAAACATTCTTTAGCAGAAATAATAAATGTTGATTTCAAGTATAGATTTGACATAACATTTTGCCATAAATCAAATGTTTTAATTATCCCAGTTCAACCTATTGCTGGCATCCTACATTGAATATCTGATAGATGGAGGTACACAGGTCCTGAACGTAATGTAGTCTATTGCCACCTTTTGGAGAAAAATGTTTTTAGACCACAAATGACACGCTATTTTGAACTTATAACTAATATACAGACACATGTTGGGTCTCATTACGTGTTTTTCCCTTAAGCCAACATACCTGACAAAAAGAGGAAAGTCATGTCAAATAGTGGGCAAATCACTGTACACATATCTGAGCATTATTACTACACATGTTTCTTATTCAAATTGTGGTTTTATTTGACAATTAAAATAATGATTGCAATATTTGAATTTATTTCAAATATAGAAATTCTAATTCTATATTGTTAGTAGTGTTTAAACAACTGTGAAACTAGAGAACTATTTTAGAGGAATTGACACCATTTCCAAGAGGTGATCTTTGCACATATGAGTACATGCATTGTTGGCTGATCTCACTGGACAACAGAGAAATGCACACACAGGTGACATGTGACCTGTTGATTTCCATCCTGTCAGTGACTGATATGGTCAAATATTGACAACTACACATTTTGAAGATCTTGAAAATTGTTTTGGAATATATAATATACCAATCTGATTGAATGTATTTAAGAATGAGCATTGTTTGCCGGTATATTTTAAGTGTTGATGAATTGTAACAATACCTTAGATAGGTACAGTCCATGTTTATTTTTAAATGTGGATCCAGGCGAAATGTTGAGTGAGCAATCCTGCCATGAGAAAAGGTCAAAGCATATCATAAGACCTGTGAGACACATAATAATGCTGAAACATTGGGAACTATTGCATCGCACTGGATTTATTCAGAGATGCTCAGGGTTGGCCTCTTGATCAACTTACTCGAAGTTTAAAGTCTATGATAAATTCTTGAATTTGGATCCATGTTATAATTTGTTTTTTTCTTAACTGAAATAAAATTGGAATATGAAGATTTCATATTTGTTTTCTGCATATAATTACTATTTTTTATATTTTCTATGTTGGCAAAAAACATATTCAATTCTATATGTTCTGACATGCATATTGCTCAAATATTACCCCAGTATGAAGATTTTATATTTGTTGACTATATAAAGTCAGTATTATTCATATTGTCTATGTTTGCAAAATAAAATGATAAAAATTATATTCTTCTGATATGCAAATTGCTCAATAAGAACTCCAATATAAAGATTTCATTTTTGGGGGGTATCAAATCATTTCTATTATTTTATATTCTTCTGCATTTCCAATAGACTAATCAATTTATGTTTCCTGAAGTACATATCACTCAAACAGAACCCCAATATTAAGATTTCACCTTCAGCATGAAAATAAACTTTTCCCTACCAGGATTCGAACCCTGGACCTTTAGCATAGAAGACAGACATCTTAACCACTGAGCCATGTATCACCCTGTGTCAGTACTGTAGAAAACTTGGAGTCACAGCATTGTATGAAAATTGAAATTGTTCCATTTATTTGCTAATAAAGATATTTTATTTTATTTTTTTTGTATTTTCTCCATTTGCGAAAAAAAACAAAAGAAAAAACAAAAGAAAAAACAAAAGAAAAAACAAAAGAAAAAACAAAAGAAAAAACAAAAGAAAAAACAAAAGAAAAAACAAAAGAAAAAACAAAAGAAAAAACAAAAGAAAAAACTAAAGAAAAAACTAAAGAAAAAACTAAAGAAAAAACTAAAGAAAAAACTAAAGAAAAAACAAAAGAAAAAACAAAAGAAAAAACAAAAGAAAAAACAAAAGAAAAAACAAAAGAAAAAACAAAAGAAAAAACAAAAGAAAAAACAAAAGAAAAAACAAAAGAAAAAACAAAAGAAAAAACAAAAGAAAAAACAAAAGAAAAAACAAAAGAAAAGAAAAAAGAAAAGAAAAAACACATTTTATGTGTTCTGACTTTCATTCTGCTCTAAAAAGACCCCAACATGAAGATTTCACTTTTGAAGATTTCACCTTTGTTTATTGTATCGTCATTATTTTTTATAATTGCTATCAAAATAAAAAATGTTTCAATTCTATATGTTCTGATGTGCATGTTGCGAAAATAAAACTTCAAAATTAAGATTTCAGTTTCAGCATGAATAAAAAAAAATATATTGTTCCGGTGGGAATCGAACCCCAGACCTTTAGCATGGGAGACAGATGTCTTACCCACTGAGCCATGTTGATTAGTATGATTTGACCTTCTCACTGGTAAATCACACAAATAGTCAACATATTTATCACTTCATCAAGTTATTTTTATAAATGGATATTACGTTATTTCACACAACAGCCTAAATTAAATTTATAGAGTAAAATTTTCCAAAAATATGTATGTCTAACATGATATCAATAGTAATGCAAATCGATAAAAAGAAACAGATATCTATAACTCATCTCTCATTTAAATCTAACCATTTTCTAGTTGATTCTCTGTAGGTAGGTATATAAGGTTAGCATGTAATAATTTATATTGAATATGTGGTGTGTCATATAATGTCCGAACACATTATATATATTTAACTCGAACACATAAAACAGAGAATTGAAATTAGCCAAAGAAAATCAGTTACTGGAGTGGTGCACATTTTTCTGGAGAAGTCATATGGAAAGTAGTCCGGTAGGATGTTAATTTCATAGGGAGTTAATGTGTTAATATGTACTCAATGAGTTCACTCATAACAGAAATCAAGATGGCCGAATGTTGGTTGAGAAAGTGCTTGATTTCTCTTAAGGGGAGTACACGTCATGAGTAGAAATCAGAGATTTAGCTTCATCCGCTTTATATATTCGGTTCAGTCCCAAAATAGGATTCTCGTGATAAAACTTAAAGTTTTAATCAATTTTCAGAAATTTTATTCAAACATATACAAAAAATAACAACTTAATAAAGTCGGTGTTTTTAATTTTGGCACTTTATATCCTAATTCATTATAGTGCTTTGAGATTCTGCATAACTTTTCCATGATTAATCCCAAAGCATCTGCATAGCAGATCTCTTATAGTTGCCTGTTTACACTTGATAATTAATTTCAAGATTGATTAGGTATCATTTTCATAAATAAACATCATGTTTTACAATTCCACCTGATCTCATCTATCTTAGACCTAATGACATTATCAGGGATGAAAAGTGCCCGAAGATACACATATTTATACAGGCTGGTGCGATATGACATGCTACATGAATGAACTCCACCTTCGACGTTCCTGCGACAGAATGATAGATCAGGCTTCAATGTTAACACACATGTGGCAGTGGCGTCACAATATGGCTGCCACAATGTCAAAGGATGGCTGACATTCCTTCCCCTATACACAGAAGATGTCCTCTTATTTTGATATCTGATTATTTTCAGAAAAGGGACCTCTGGCATGTCTCAGATAGCAGCAAACATGTTTGACTTTGGCATGTTATTCACCATTTAACATGAAAAGACTAATAAATGATTCACGAATACAAGACGTTATTCTCTTATCGTGCTTATTTATTTTATTTTGTGAACACAAGATTACAATAAGAATCTGTTTGGCTCCTTTGTGAAAACTCATTGTTACCTATTTGGCTCACTCCATTTTACTACAATTGAACACACTGATCCTCAGACACACCCAAAGAGGTGTCATACAAGAGGCTGGATGTGGAAGATGCCCTCAACTGATCCCACCAGTTGATTACTTACTTGCCTAAATAAATATGAATTAAACACAAGGAAACAGCATGAGAGTGCAGCGCTGTGGTTATTGTGAATAGGAAAATTATGGCTGATTTTATAACGCCCGAACAATGTGAGAATCGGCTTGAAGCTGTAGGTCAAAGGTCAAATTTCCCCATGGGTCTGCCCCGATTGGATCAGCGTCGCAATGCTGTGAACCTACTATCTGACCTCCAGTTTTAGCCACTCATTTCCGAAACTCCAGATACCTAAATGTACAAGGGAAATGGGACAGAATGTCCCTAACCAAGGGACGCGTGGTCTGCACATGTTGAAGCTAAATGCGTTTTCCAGAAGAGACGACTTGGCAACTGAAGGACGCCAAAGTGATTGACCTAAATATTGATGAATCGTGATTGGTCAGTTCCTGTCACGAATTGTCCACACAATTCAAGCTAGATCTGGCAAAATAGAACCTAATGTCTAGACGAGGTCAATATCCATCGATCAACGCAAAAAGCTGAAATATCTTTATTTTTGTCGGTTCCGAGAGAGCCTAAGGCATATTTTTATTATTTTAGATGGAATGCTTAAACTTGAGATAGTTTTCCGCCAGTCCACTCAAGTACACAGAGAACTTTTTCCTGATATGCTAAACATGTTGCCATTTGCTGCCAAGGCTAAGTTCTGAGAATGATTGCTACGCAGCTAGAATTAAATATAGGGAAAAAACAGACGGTTGCAAAGTTGAGCTAAGTTGGTGGCAGAGGAAACTGACTTCAATAAGCTGTGAGCAAGCATGTCTGTTCCATTATGAATAAGATGGCTGCTGGCAGTGTTCACCCTGACATGAAACAAAGCAAAAGAAATTAATTTGAAGTTGGTAAGTTGGCAGTGGAATGCGGGGTTTGATATTTGTGTGTGAGATTGTGGTGCCCCCTTGTGACAGGCTACAGGGCGATGAGGTGACATTGGATTGCAGTGCGCCAGCAAGGCCAAAGCTAAGGCTAAGGCTAAGGCTGGGGCTAAGGCTGAAAAGTTGCACTCTGTGTGTGATGTGATGAAGTAAAGGTGACAAATACCTGGCACATGCAATCAGCGCATTACCGAGTCTCCCTAAACGTCTAAACTTGCAAGTGACACCAGAACAGCAGAGAGCTGATGACCAGTTACATCAGTTTGCAATGGCCAGATAGTAAAATGTCATCCACGTGGGAGACATTGTGATTTACCCCTTAGGCCACCTAAATGTGTTGCTTTGGCTGTTATCGCAGTCAATAACCTGGCCATAATGCTAACTGTGGGGCATTTAAACTAGCTTATGCCGATTCCTAGCCATAATTTGAGCTGTAGGGGCATTAAGACTCGCGTGTTAAAGACCTCTGCTCGTATTTGGATTGTCAGATGTCATGTGCGGTTATGTCAGTTGGGATTATCTAGCCTTGGGATATATCCTGTATTAACCTCGTCCTGTCAAGCTAGGATTAAGACAAGGTGCAACTCTTGCCCTCCAATGTATTTATATTGAGGAGATTACCAGCTTAGTTGTTTGGGACCTACCACAGTTCTCTTAGAACCCATCGCTTTATTCTCTCAAAGTTGCTAAACATTTATGATTACTTCTGCAGAGCTCCATCTCTGTGGAGAATACAATACATTCAGTAATCCCACATTGCCTACGGTATGATTAAGAAGGCTCCAATTCTGAGCAAAAACTATTACCTTGCATAATCTATAAACATGATCTGTCTGTGGAACACACATTGAAATAGCACATGATCGACGAAATTCTTGATCCTCTTAGTTGAGAGTGCACGTTTGGTGGGGCCCCCGTATAGCATTACAAAGTGGACAGACCGGGGCCTGCAGCACGTAATGCCCACGTATTTGACATCCAGAACGCAGGCCCCAACAAACAACGGAGGCCGCAATGGTGAAAACACATTTCAAAGCGTTTTCATCCGTGGAAACTATGGCGTGGGATGTGTGAAAGGAAATGGTGCTAGGCCTATAATTGGGTCTGACAACCGTTAATTCTTATGGGCACAGATTTTCAAATCGTAATTACATTACTTATCAAATGAAAAGATATGATGAAAATATCACTCTGAATTTTTTTCTTCTTTTCGGTCGCCATTGAGCATAAATGAAATGTCAATAAGCGAAATACTGTTTTGATTGAATCTTAAAAAGAATGTATCTCACGAAAGTGACAGATGACTTAATGAATCCATACATTTTAATCCATGTGAACTCATCATCATATTGGTGTTGTTTGTAATGTATTATACTATTATGTTCGCATCTTAATAGCATTTATGTTTGTATTAAGCTTATTTGGAGAAAATAATGTGCCTAACATTTGAATGTTCAGTTTATACCTTGTGTTGTGTTCAGAGATTAATCAGTTAATTAAAACAATACGGCAGCAGGAAAGATTTGAACATCTCGCTATCAAGATGTAGTTTTTTCATCGAATATAGCAATATATCATAACCATACGTAAATAGTCTGAAATGGTCAGACACATATTCTAAAAAAATACACATATTTAGCAGAGCTACTGATGAGAATTGAAGACCGCCATTAGTGGCCGCTCTGTATTTCAAAATGTCATTCTCTGCATTTGTATTGAATAGCTTTATTAGTACACAACATAAAAATGATATACTCACCATAATATGAAGTTGATGCTGGTCATGAAATATAGAACTCTGGAACTGTAAAATAAATCCCTAATAGATTTTATTTTACTTGATGTTAGACATATCTAGGCTGTCTTTTTCGTCAAATCCAAGGTATAATTCTTGACAATATAGAAACAAATATATATCAAGAAGTATATATATATAAACATAAAACAAAAAAGGTTTTAAATTTTTACTTTGGAATACATACACATGTGTTTTAAAACATCTCATCGTTAGTTCAAGTATCTCAAAAGTGTTACACATCTATGAGATATATTTTGCATTTCGCCCCTGTGATGAACTACTTTCACAGATCACCCCTGTACCAAATTATATTCCCTTTTTTCATTTCTAAGATTCTTTTTCTGTTAATATTATTGTCAAATAAATAAAATGTTTTATTGAATATGATGTTGGTGTACACGTATCGCAATATCTGTCAATTACATAATAAATGTGATTATAAATCGAAAGAAATTTCTTCAATAAATGATTTGTTTATTTTTCTGAAATGATCACGAAGAATGTCTGCCTGAACATGGCCCTCACATCTTACTACCTTAATATCATTTGATATTAAATAATTCATCACACCTAACCCTCTGATGTTACAAGACTGGTTACTTTATAATACATAAGATATGCCACCCATTTATAAATGAAAAATACCACTTATTGCAAACATTTACCTTTTTGAACAACATAAATCCTAACCACTAAAACACAATAATGGCAAAAAATATTTTTTATTTATGACATGCCATAACAAAAAATAAGTATTATGATGGACTTGTCAAAGGGCGAACGGTGACATATCACTTTACGTCAATTTACACGGACATGCTAATTCAAAATATTCAGGAATGCAAATGGGGTTTTGACTTTTCAGCTGAGTTAGTTAAGAATATATCTATTATCAATCCTTTAGAAAGGGCGGTTTGTCACAGTAGTAATTTAATATAAAATATTGGATATAGTTTCATATTTGAACTAAAATATAATAAGATTTAGGTAAAATAATATTAAAACAACCATACAACACACATTGTAATATACCTTTTTATTGATTTTTTTTCTTTAATGTTACAGACATTAAGGAAAAGTGTGTGAATGGGATATGGCATCTTCAAATAATTGTGATTAGTAAATGTCATATGTTTGATACAAACAGCCATAATGATAAAAACAGGAGAATATCTTGAATCTTAATAGCGGTAGACATCATAAGAGACACTATTAATATCATTCTTGGAATAAATGGTGTATTTTACATACTCAGATATCCAGGAGGAGCTCAATGGGACGTTACAGAGGCTTCTGGCTTTGTAAGTAGTCAGAAATAACGATTATTTTGCTTTAAAATGTCATTTTCACCGTTTTGTGAACAAAAATAATAACTGAATTATTATTTTTTCATTCAAATGTATTTCGGTTCAATTTATTGCAGGAAAAACAGGCAGAATGGGTCAGAAATAAGTTGTCTTCTAGTCTATGGCTGGTCACAATCAAGATGTAGGTCAGACAGGTGTCCTCTACTCTATGTCTGGTCGCAATCAAGATGTAGATCAGACAGGTGTCCTCTACTCTATTGCTGGTCGCAATCAAGATGTAAGTCAGACAGGTGTCCTCTACTCTATTGCTGGTCACAATCAAGATGTAAGTCAGACAGGTGTCCTCTACTCTATGTCTGGTCGCAATCAAGATGTAGGTCAGACAGGTGTCCTCTACTCTATTGCTGGTCGCAATCAAGATGTAAGTCAGACAGGTGTCCTCTACTCTATTGCTGGTCACAATCAAGATGTAGGTCAGACAGGTGTCCTCTTCTCTATGTCTGGTCACTATCAAGATGTAGGTCAGACAGTTGTCTTCTACTCTATGTCTGGTCACTATCAAGATGTAGGTCAGACAGGTGTCTTCTACTCTATGGCTGGTCACAATCAAGATGTAGGTCAGACATGTGTCCTCTTCTTTATGTCTGGTCACTATCACGATTTAGGTCAGACAAGTGTCCTCTACTCTATGTCTCGTCGTAATCAAAATGTTGGTATGAAAACCAATTATAGTCACTTTTCAAAATAAGATATCATGATTGATATTTATAAATACTTCCGTAGTCAAAGAGAATTATACTCATGTGCAATATTTGTGCCTCTTTCACAAAGAATTACGGAAGGATCGTTGAATTAACATGATGAGGTGAATCAACCAGATCAATTTTCTCATAAGCAATTTTAAATGTTTCCTCTCTTTATATACTGATATATTATTGAAGCAACAGCAATCGAACCTTGGAGAATGGCCATCTGTTGACCACACCAATCAAAGAGGTCAAGTGTAATTCATGTGCACATTGTTGTAAAAAGGAATGGGTTGCATTAATGGATTCATTACAGGCTGTAACCAAAGCTGTGTCAGGAAGAAGATGTTTGGTCATACTTCTGCCAAGAGGTAACATGGGTCTCATAGTTACTAACACAGTGAATCAGAGGAAATGTGAAGCAGGGTTATATTGGCTATCATTTCTCAAATGTCATTAAAATGTTTTGCACAAATGTGCAATTATGTTGATCTGATTGATGATTAAAACATAATTCCTATATATCAGTTATGTGTAACGGTTATGATATGATTTGCTTTAAGCTTGTGAAAATTTAAGGAAATGATTGAATGATAATAAGGAAGATCTTTAAAAGGTGGTATGATATACAATTATCACAAAAATCAACCTGATTTTGAAATATTTCAAACCAATATATTAGACACAATATTTGGTGATAGAGAAATGAGATAATAAATTGAATGGTTAAAATGTATGCAACGTTGTGTGGACGATATATGGCGCAGTTTACTATAATACAATAACAACATTCACAATTGTCTTTGTATGTATTTTGAAATAGCATTTCCTCTTTTTCAGAGCACATCATCATTGAGAACTTTATTCAATATTGGTTTTTACATGTATAAATATGAGA
This sequence comes from Amphiduros pacificus, assembly GCA_949316495.1. Classification (NCBI taxonomy): domain Eukaryota; kingdom Metazoa; phylum Annelida; class Polychaeta; order Phyllodocida; family Hesionidae; genus Amphiduros; species Amphiduros pacificus. Next base: position 58,858,977 of record OX439000.1, read on the forward strand.
TTTAAATCACACAATCTGCCATTCCTAATGGCGTTTCGACGATTTACAACATATTTAATGCCTTATTTCCTGTTGAAATCCTTTCAGTAATACATTTTAAAAGCAGGAAATTATATAAGATGAATGTTTTATATGAAATGTCCAGGTTGATGGAGATACTGCTTACATTTACTGTGCACTACATTAACAACATAACGACAGAGATTCATAACCACAGATGGGACATTCTCGTGAGACTGTCGAGGCGAGATTGCAAATTATTTGATTTTAATGCTCATGATAAATAGCTAAATCTGTTATGTTGACTTTGAGAGGAGGGAGCCTATTGACTTTTGATCGAGACCCGAATTAGCCCAGAATGTCTCATTGTGGATGAGCTAATGCATATTTCTGGTAACAAAGAGTAGTTGATTCAAACTGTGTCACATATAATCTGACCAAATAAGAGTTAAATAAATTAGCTGCGACTGAGAGCATCGCCAGGAGGGTTGCCCAGCAATTCGTATTTCTTGTATATTTGACTGAGGGAGTGACACACCCCGTCCACTAATCAATACAGTGGCATCGGATCTGGAAATTGCATTAACTCGCTACGCTGGCGACAGGCCTTTCTGGACACATGTCTCTTCCAACAAATAAACCCTGAAAAGTGCTCAGAGAAAAAAGAATATACACAATTATCCAAAACCAACGTTTGGATATTTCCATAAATTAGCAGCGAGTTCAGCACGGAGCGAGAGAATGGATTATCCTGCTTGGGACAACCTGACGCCTTGAAGTAATCCTTCTTGATCCTTTGTTCATCCACCAGGGGGCGCGTGAGACATACTATATCCCAGTTGTACGATCACAAAAGTGAAAAAGATCTCGTGGCTTTGATTAAAAGTTGCAAAACAATCCACTTAGTGTTCTGGTCTAGGAGAGTGACAAGAATTGTTGTGCACAAAATGTTGAGATTTTTGTGCCTGATTGTATTGGAGAGAACACCAGAAACGCTGCATGGGCAGATAGAAGGTGGACAGAAAAGATGGACATGTGCTCAGTCCCACTGTTGTGTGAGCGATATTAGGCCTTAGAGGCGTATTCCTGTCGCTGGGGATGGGCAGGCTTTCTTCCCGCTACAGCCATGAGGCCTGTCAATACTTCACCCTACGGCACACCAGTACATCAATTATATCAATATTTTTAACTTTCCTTGTAAATGGTTCACGCCCAAACCAAACTTATTTTTCAAACTAATCTTTTAAACTCCTATGGTTATGTTAATAATATTTGTGTTTCCCTTCAAGTTAAGTGTCTACCTATTGAGGATGCAAACAATTCGTGACAAAGGCCATTATTCTTAGCCATTACTCCTGATAGTTTTATCAATAATTGAATAGATTTGAATATTATATTAGTCAATATCTTCATTAGTGAGTTTTTCATCTTAAATCATGCAATAGAAAGTACACTATCTGGAATGTATACGTATCAAAAATAGCCTCATTATGAGAACGTCAAACAGCCCATGACTTAGAGGACTCTTTTCATTAGAGTGTGTTCCCACACCTTATAACCCAGGGACAAGCAGCATTGCTTCAAGCAAACGCAGTAATAGACCAATTGGTCATTCTATCCATTATTTGGTTGGTGTCCATATGAAGATTCCTCTGCTAATAGGGTTAGTGTGTGACTTACGAGACTGCTGTTCAAGTCTAACGTGACGCGGGCCGCCAAGGTACACAACAATGATAGAAAATGGCGCAATATCACTCACGAATTGCGCCCCATTAGCAATCTCCCAGAGTCTGGCTCGTAAAAATTCACTGCAGGTTACGGTCATTTCATTAAGTCGACAAAATGTAATATTTAAGTCGATTAGGGTGGTGGGTTTATGGAGGGTTGATTGCGGTTAGCCAAACAGGCCTAAGTGAGGATGGCCCTTCACTCCACCCTATCAATAGCCTGCTGAATCTAATTGATTTCTATGAAGATTCAATTTGCCTTTGATTGGCTACAATGCTTTATTTCATTTGCTGACCTATTTGGTGTCAGCGAATTCCATTCTGCTTATTCCTTAATCCCGTTCTTTGGTACTGATAGAACACCCCCTTTGGAATACACAATGCCCAACAGTGAATGGCGACTGGGTCAGCAACGCTGCTGCTTGGAACCTCTTTTCATTCTCATGCCTAGCCCTCACACCTCAGCGCCTTCTATTTCCTTCACCCAAATTTCAAATGATGCCTTAGCTGAGCTGCAAAGAATAAGGTCCCATTTTGAGTAACTAAGTGTACTTTTATAACCCCTTAACTAATATGACTGTATAAATTCCAACTGGCCAGATACCTCAATACTGATTATGCAATAGTGAAAATTATCATCAGGACTATTGATAACACAAAGATTTTTTGGAGAGTTAGAAACTCACTCTGTGTTTATATGAAAAAAGGTGGATGCACTATCAAAACTTTATGTTACTCGACTGCCTTACTGAATCCATTGAAGGCACTTAATAACTTTCTTTAACAGAGATGCCTCACTGTACCCAGCGAATACAATGTATAAACACTGTGACTGACCTGCCTTTCCAGATCCATTATATGCACTGCATAAACCCTCTATAACCAATTTATTGAAGGATAACCCCTCTGTGACCAAAGTGCCTTGCTGAAACCATTTAATACAATATGTAACTCGCTGTAACTGAGCTGCATTACTGAACTTGGTGAATGCACGCAGTCATTAAAACTGTGTGACCAAGTTGGCATACTGTGGACAAGTTAACTACCAAGTGAATGCACTGAATAAACCTTGGTAGCCAAGCTGCCTTCTTGAACCTAGTGAATTCATTGTAAAATGGCTGCTCTGAGACCAAACTGTCCTACTGAATTAATGTGTTGTAATAACGACCTTTCCAGCACTGTCTTGACTATATAGGGAGTTCATGTACAATATAGATTGGACCCTCTTATTTCTTTGGGTGATCTGAAAACTAAATCTGAAATGTAGCTTTTATAAACGTTGAGCAAATAACATTGGTATCATTTTAAAGTCTTTGACAAGTGTATAATTCTGACGTCAACAATACATATCTGATTATGTCCATTTTGTATGTCGGTTAACCCCATGTATTATTTATTTGTATATGAAGTATCTTTTCAAATCTACTTTTAATATTATTGCTTTTAAGAAGATGAAGATGTGGTGGTGAGATATATAAATAATGGGTATAATGATTGAATATAGTAGGTTTGTCTGTCTATTGTCCTAATTAGATCACCATTCCTTATGGGTGGCTACCTCTATGGGTGGCTACCTCTATACTGCGCTTTGAACAGATTTATCTGGTAACTAGCGCTATATAAGTTTTATTATTATTATTATTATTATTATACTGTCATACACCAACAATTGTGACAGTAGAATGATACATTTTTCTTAAATCAGCGGACCTTTTCAGGGATTATTATCATTTACTTGACCATTACCACGTATATCAGTAAAATGAAAAGCTGTGATTTGAAATTCGCCTCTCTCTCTCTCTCTCTCTCTCTCTCTCTCTCTCTCTCTCTCTCTCTCTCTCTCTCTCTCTCTCTCTCTCTCTCTCTCTCTCTCTCTCTCTTATCGATTGGCGCGACTTCAAAACAAAAGTTATTTTGTCATTATTCTGCGTGAGAACAAGTAAACGATTCTCAGCTTGTGGACATATCATCAAGTTGTGGAATAGAGTTTTCTTTGGCTTATAATACGGGGTGTGTCGGGTGTCGTTAGCCTTGATAGGTTGTGGAATCTTCAGAAAGGACCTCGATGTCCTGACCTGTGGACTTGCACAAAGTGCTACTAATTGTTATTCACCGCTGTTCCATCAATTCTCGCTTGATGCTAATAAGGCTCAATGTTAACAGAGCGATATGGAACAAATTGCCATTAAAATCACGATTTCATGGTGGCTGAGCATGAGTGTTTTTATTATAGCCATGTTTCTCAGGAGAAAAGCAAGTTTGAAAGGCGATGACAGATGAGATATGAAACCTTTTGACGTTAAGTTCTGTATTTATCGCAGTCCAAAGTGGGTTGTCTAATGAGCTTGCAGAGATTGGATTCTCAAAGTTAAAACTGTGCCCGGCTGAAGTGTTCAGGAGCTAGATGGTTTAGAAAAGGTGAGGGGACTAAATTGCCCCGCGGCGGTATCCAAGAGATCGACATCGATTGACATTGTTGGGTGTTTAGTGAGCCTCATCACACCTTTCTTGTCTTCTTGCGCTCCTACCTGCGCAGTTTCATTACCGCATGAATCAAGATTAGTAAATAATGAAAGAATACTGGGTATCTTACATGATCCTATTTCCCCGGGGCCCTGACTTGGCCGGCCTTCTCTCCATGTCTCTGCCAAGCTTTCTAGCATCTTTTAATTGCATTTGGTGTGCGGGTATCAGGTTTAATCGGCAATCTTGTCACGTGTAGAGGCGGGTTGAAGTGAAGTCATGGCAGGTTGTCCAACAAGGCACCAACTCCAAGGCAGGTAACTCATTCAAGTGTTGAGTTGGGTTGGACACAAGCCACCTTTCTTGCAAAATGGAGAACTCTGTGGTGTTATGAATCACTTAACTTCCCTTTTATAATCAAATGTGCTCTCACCAACACGATGATCACCTGGTTTATTGAAAATCCTATTGGATATGATCCAAAGTGATTGTTCACATATGGCTTTATGAGATAGGAACTCATTCATTGAACAAAACTGCGTTGATGGTCATTTCATTCATATTATGCAGGATAAAGAAGAGTCATCCACAAGGAATTAACATCTTAGATTTTAAACAAAACGCTTAATAATGAAATGTATTTTTTATGTGTGTGCAGAGCAGTGAATGCAGTTTTTGTTTATGAAGACAATTACTGAAGACAATTACTGAAAGCAATTACTGAATTACTGAATACAACTTCTGAATACTCAATGCAAGTACTCAATATAATTACTCAATAAGATTACTCAATACAATTACTCAAACCTTTGAGTTCATTATACTCCAAGCTCAAACAAAGTTGCGTTTTACACTCGGTATCATAATCTGGGAGAAACATCAACGTCAAAATTAGCTATATTAATATCACGAGAAATATAAAAATCCGTCTTTTTTAATGTCAGGGGAAAAGGTCAGCATGATTATCACGGGAAATGGTCAGTTATAGCGTGCTCATGTAATATTTATTTCACGTATATGATTAGATGTGTGTATTTAGCAAGTGAGTTCTAGGAGACTCATAACCACATCATATAGAAATAATTACAATAATTGGTATTACTCGTTCGACCTCTGTACACAATTATGCTCGATAAATCTAATCATTGTCATGATTGTATATACTGTTTATCTCTGACACAGGCACAGAAAGTGTCAGTTTCTAACTTGACCAAAGATATTCATACAAGTATCCACCAGCTCAGCTTGCTGTGTTGCTTACATATCATGACACACATACAACTATTTATGAAATACATACCATACCACACAACTTTCACATCACGTACGTGTAAGGGCCAATGGGATAATTTTCAATTGGCCAAAATTACTCGATATTACTTTCCTATTTGTAATATCCCGGACCGACTAGTGACCCAAGTTAGGCCTCTGTGAGTCGGGTAGTGAAACGTTTTCAGTTGGTTTTGCTCTGTATCATTCTCAATATATACCTAATGATGTACACACATTCCTTCATATTCTTCCTATCATTCTCAATATATACCTAATGATGTACACACATTCCTTCATATTCTTCAATACTTTACCAACTTAAATCACTATACACATTTAAATTCTCTAATTACTTACTAATACACTCTTAGCGTGTTTCACAGCAATCGCTCCAACCTGATTCAAAATACAGATTACTGTCTTACATCTTCCCTTTTCACAGGCGAATTTCTTTCACAATAACCCGATAGCTTATTACATTTACACACTCTAAATGGCTTTAGTCTATGTGAAGTCACAGACAAAACAGAAGCTCCAAGTAGCTTCACAGAGTGCATTGGGTTTTGCCTTCTACTTTTTTGGAGGGAATCAAGGGACTGATTTAAGTCAAAGTCTCACAAGGTGAGTTGTGTGGCTAGGAGGCCATAGCCTACTAGTTGGCACCAGGCGGCCATCTCCGCAGACACAATCGATGGACCTGGAACAGTCAGATGGGGTCCTGGTATGAGTTGCCGAGTCAGTGCCTGCCCAACCCAAGCCCTTACGATCCGGCCAATCAACTAACCCTTCACCTGACCACTGCAGATAACTCAAAAGAGATCACAGCTGTGCTGAAAATGTGAGATAGTGGTTTGTTTCAAGATATTATTCACACCTTTCACGCAGATGCAGACAAAATTATATTGATGTCGCGAGTAAACACTATACATTACTGGGGTCAGGAAAATAGTGCATGTCCTAGAGCCTTAAGTGGTGTTCTATAGAATGCCTGTGGCGTGTTCAGTCTCTCTTGAATCTCAAAATCCCAATTTGTTCTGGCTTATTTATGCTTGGAGAGAGGGAAAGACAACATTAGATCTTGACAGCTATTCAGAGTCTGGACATTTTGGCCATTTTCCTGACAGACTGGATGGATCAATAGGCAGAAAACCCATAAAAGCTTAGAATATTGAGGTCCCTTTGTCTTAGTTTTCATCATCAGGCATTCTTGGACTTGCCTGACAGCCTTCTGACCAAATATATCAGTTTTCCCCATGTGACGCTACCCTTTTTACCATTTTAAAAAGTTTTGATCCATAAAATGATGTATATAGAATAAATCATTGTAGATCATGTTATATCTGTAATATCATACAGTTTAGAAGTTGTGCTTTTTTTTTAAAGTGAAATATTGTATCTTAGGTATCTTGTTTAGTCTAGCGCTTGTCACCTTTTGCACCACCAAATGGATATATTCTGTAATTACAATGCTGGTCTAAGATGGGTGTCTGTAATTCTATGGTTTTGTATTGTTCTGTGAAATGAATCTAGCCTTACAGTATTGTCTCATATGGAGGAGGATCCATTGCCTTACAGTCTACACCTGATCTCACAGTCAAGCCTCCAGTAAAACATCTCAACATGAAATCGGTAAGAACGCAGAGAAATTAAAAACCTACTTCAGAATTTATATATGAGAATCTTAATATATGAGAATCAAAATAAGAATAAGAGTCATGAATGTGCTTAGTTGCAATCAACGTTGACAATATCCAGAATAATTAAGACACTGGATACATCATGTGCATATATCAAAGCATCAGTCCCTTTCTTCGGGCAGGGATGTGTCAAGCTATCCATATTTTTCAAAGTATGTTTTACACAGGTATATTCTTTAAGAACTTATATACTTTACAGCTTGCATGACCCCAATGTCTCTCAATAGATTAAACCTGGAGGTCCTACCCTCAAGACCTTCTCTTCTTGTTTCAACTCTTTTTTCTCTCCAAGGATACCACATATGGCATATTCCTAATTTTACCTTATCTCACTGATATACAGAATGACAGAGAGGGATATGACATATTGTTTTCTATTTTTCTAATTATTACCAGGTAACTGCTACATTCATAGAAACTTTTGAATTCGAATTAGTCATAATCTGTGGCAAGTCATAATCTGTGACAATTGTTGAATTACTCACGTCCTGCACATTAGTCAGAAAGCTCGAGACCATTAACAAAGAAACCAATTCTTTTTAATCTGAAGTACTCCACCCACTAACTTGATATGTCAATTATGAACTAATGCTGCAGCTTTATGAAGAGTGCAATAATCAGAAAGAAAGTCAGGGACTCCGAGGTCAGTCGGTGTGCTCATCTTTTGGTTGATGTTATCTTATTATAAAATGCTTTCCAGAAATCTGTGTTATGACTTACATAACATACGCCTCTAGGTCATCAAATGGATTTTAATTTTGCACATGAGATTAGGAATGCATCAGCACCAAATGCAATGTATTAAAATCTCCGGCTAAGAGACTGATGTATACGAATGTATCTACCGTATATGATAAAGATACTTGCTGGTGTGTCGTCTGAGATTAACAAACGCTTAATATCAAATGCAGCTAGTTGGCGATGATACTCACTATTCAAACTAAATAATTAGATACTTTTCAACAACTCATCAACGCGATGGAATTGTCTGAAACATAAATGTCTTTTTGAAGTTCAGTTGACAACAAATTATTCGATTACAAGTGTGTGGATATGTTTTTTAATGACTTTTTATATATCCATGTCTTGTATTGGTGAGCTGATGATTAAAATGACATGAATAACCACACCGTACACATTTACACACTCATATGATTCTCGTGTGGTATAATTCTTATATTATTTGTTTCCTTTTGGTTGTCTGTCAATGTGTTTGTTTGTTAATAACACAAACATTTATCTTTGACAGAATATCATGTGACATTAAATGTTTCGTCCCCAATCACAACAAGAATAGATATACCATGAAGCGTGGGCGCGTAATCGAGAGGCCAATCCCATAGGATCGTGTACGAACTGACTGCTTCCTAATGTAGATAATGTTGCATTGTGTTTAAAAATGAGATCAAATTGTGATGTTGATGGTAGATCTATTTAAACGTATTTCATAATGTATTAACCACTGAACACGTAGGAGTAACAGTATGATATTGTGTGTGAAGCGAAACATGTATAGCTCATACTTAATATCTCATTCAAGCAGAAGTAAATATGTTGTGGAAGGCAGCTATTCCATATCATTATGCCTGTGATTGTGGATCTTCCCATTCTAAAAAAAGAATAACAACTCAAAAAGCCAGATGTCGCTCTGTTGGCATGACGCAACTGATGTGTCTTGTGAAAGTTTTGACTCCTGTTGAAACAATATAATGAGTGAATTTCCTGTAATGACACCAACAAATAGCAAACTATTGCATTGTGTATATTATCAAGACGGGGAGCAATGCTTCAAAAGTATAAAGGTTGGCATGACTATTAGCTTATTTCATGCCAGGATATTTGCAATCTTAATGGTTACACGGTACCGTTACCCCTGTTTGCCTCGCATGGGAATATGAAATATTTTGCTTAGCCTTTTGTGCATCATTTTCATTCATTTAGCTACATTGATAAGAAGACAAACGCAAACTGTTTTTATGCACGTATGACACGAAGATTACCTAAATTACGCTGTTCATATGAGCATTTCTGCCGTGCATCTATGAGTGTGGCAAAGCTCAATACAAAGATATCACATACGCATCAGTAGAAATGACAGACAAAGGCCTATAACGCATTTACTGTGTGAGATACATGACTGAATATGGACCTTTGTTGGCTATTTTTATAAACATTGCCAGTGACTTTGAATTGGCTTTTAATGACTTTTTAAATGAAACTCCTATTTCCGTGGATTGTACTATATATATATTTCAATGTTCTATCATCTGCGTCTTTCAATAACAAGCTCTTTATTCATCAAAATCCATTGAACAATGTTAGAGCAGTTTTTAATTTTGGACCAATCTGCAAGAGAAAGTAGAGAAAACTTTGATATGCTGAGCTATTTTGGAACCATATCTATAATATCAACAGATATAAATGTAATTTCTGAAAATAACACCCAATTAGAAGCTCTAATCTTAAAAGTACATAAAAATGACAATCAATTTTCATAGTATTAGAAAATGTGCTAAATTTGTAATAGAAAAAAAAGGTGACAAGAAATGTTTTACTGTAGACGCAATTAGATTACTTCATTGAGTAGCTGATACCTTTCTGCAAATTTTCATAAATTTAACTTTATTCTACAAGAGAAAGATGCTAAAAGTATCTCTTGAATATGTATGAGAATGTGTTCTATATTGGCGCCATTTATGCTGAGTAAAAATGACGCCATGTACCCACTGCAGCATTAGGTTTTGTACTACCCATTTCACGTTCAATGTCTCCAATTTCTCGTGATGGTGATACAGATACAGGTATATACAGAAGGAATGATACGATCCACTACCTATTTGGGTATTTGGTGATGTATATACAGATGTGAACTGTTATTTGAACAATTCTGATTGAAGATAATCTGTTGCTAAAGTTATCTTAGTTGTGGCATTTATTTTTTGGCAATTCAGCCAGTTTGAATTTAGGCACAGATACCTGATTAATGTGTCTGACAATAGGATGGGGAAGATATTTACTATGCGACATCAAGGAGAACAAAGCCACATTGAAGCTTATGGTCATACTTGGTGTCACAGACCTCCAGGTTGTAGTCGCTAGATATAATTCATACCGCCACTGCCTTTTCAGCTTAAGCTGGTCAATCAGTGAGCAGATAAAAGCGCCATTCTTGGTCACTATCATTTCATTTAGGCCACAGAACAGGATTTGTGTTATTTATCTAAGCCTGGCTTTGGGCTTTCATGTCGGCCATTTCTCATTAATTTTCTGGCAAAATCATGTTTGGGTCCATATTAATGTAACTAAATATGCGAGGACCGACATATTTACACAAAGTAACGACATCCTTCGCGGTCCGCAGTGTCAAAGTATTTATGCTATCGATCATCCCGAACGTCTAAATCTCACAAGCTTATACAACACTACCGCCAATTTACACGTTGGGCTTCAAAATCCCAAAACCTGGTCCGAAGTGAGACAGCTGAAAACTCAGCAGGCAGATTGTCTTGACAATAAGCACATGCCCGTGTGTGCAGCTTAGTTGTCATTCTTAACTGCATTACACAGTGTGTGATGCCCATGATGTTTCGCTTTGATACCCTATCTGCCCGCTAATTCCGCCTATGATGCCCACAGCCTGTGATGACCATGTTCTGCAGGTCGAGGGCATCTCCTTGGCAAACCCCCGCAAGTTACTTGCAGGAAGATGACTCCGGTTCCCTCAAATCCTGTTTGGGGGACACGACTTGGGGTGCGCGGCGACTGCTTTGATACAAGAGCAAGCATATAGTACTGCGTGTATGCCCAGATTATACTAAAACGGTAGAACGGGCTGAGACAATCGCAACAGACATCTCTCAAAGGTCAGGCACGGAAAGGGACAAGGTAATCAATCAAATAGTTGTGTGCTGATTTCAGACAGCTGAGTGTAAGAATCCACAGCCTCAAGTCCTTTGTGGCAGCCTTCACGATCTTGCTCCATTAAGTTTTGCAACCGAATCCATTTTAATTCCACGAAATCAGGTTTCAGAATGCACGTGTCGCAGCGCCGAAGACCGATCAGAAAGTTCTACATGTACAACACACGCCCTCGTGAATTTTCCTTTACTTTTTCACTCACCCACCTCACGTTGCTTGTCACATGCTGTCAGGAACCTCTCCCCCTATGTTATCACATTTCTTCTACCTCTGTCAGTCTCTGGGGAACACATAATGACAACTTTTTGTTCTTTGTCTGTGAGCGAAGGTCATTCAGGCCGATATTTCTGGCAACTCATGTTCTTGTGGGAAACTCAGATCCGGGCGTCAAGGACCTTCTCCTCAGTAGCGATAGCCAGAAATTAGATATAATTGGTAGGGCGATAAAACAGCGCCAAAATTGCCACCGTCCTCATAAGGACCCGGCTGTATTTGTGAATGGCATATTGGCATATGGAGGACATCCTCTTCCTGTTAGCGCCGTGGTCGACATCATCAGCCTCCACTTGTGCGTGACGCTCCACACTCGGCTGTCGAGAGGCCCTCTTTTCTCCGCTGCACAAAGGGCCACTATTTAGTTCTTGACAGATGCACAAAAATATGGAAGGGCGGAAATGAAGCGCATGTGGGATTATCGATTGAGCGATCAGAAAGGTGCAGACATGCAGTGGCTTTCCGCTTCCACGACCCATTTGGTGTGGCGTTAAAGGAGGCGGCAGAGAGTCAACTATCTCCGCATTTCCGTCGACCAAATTGATCCATAGGACGGCACCCTTCTCTTATAAATCGCTCCATCACCGACAAATTAAAATTGACGATTTCTGAAGCAAATTTTTGTAGAATACGGTCGTCAAAGGAGGTAAATGATCCTGCCAAGGCTGGCTAGCGGGCTGAGGATAGGTGGTCAGGACATCTTGCTGGGTGTCTGAGAGGATGGGAATGTATCACCTGATCAGGTTCACAATACAGGTCTTCAGACAGCGACAATCGAATGTAGCCAGACCATCCATTCTGTGATACACCAGCCTGTCGAGTTGACTATTGCAGAATAAAAGTTTACAATAACGTGCATGCTTCACTAGTTAAAAGATCTAATGCAATCCAAGAAGATAATCTCAACCTGAGTTGGCCGCATTTACATATTACAGCTCTTTACAACTCAGAGAAAACACAAAATATGTCTATTTTTAAACGTTAATTATATATGCTTTTTATCTGTAAAGCCTTAAATGTGATATTTTTCTGTTCATATTACCATGAATAGAGTAGGACCGACAAAGCATTGTACCATAATACAAACCCTCAAAACGACACAGCCAGTGCTTGTGACCTATGTCTGTTGTGAACATCGATCCTGGAAATGATAAATCATGACTGTCTAGATGCAGGAACATTTTGAAAACATTGAAACAAGCACACATTACTGTGTTTGGATTCAATCCGCCAAACTGGGTTTGGTCATGATGGGCCTAGTGATTGGGTCTTTTGAGGTCAGTGGATTTCTCCAGTTTTGATATTATATGTGTGACAGCTATAACTGACTTATCAAGTCTCAAATGTAAGGTTTCCCTTTGCTCGGTTTCAGTGAGAGCATTACAGTAACTTGTGTATTTCTAGACCTTAATTTAGTGACCTTGAATCGGCAGGATAGGCGCATTTCATATGATACCTTGGAGTCCATTGTGTATTATGACATTATATGGGCTGAAAATGAAAACAAAATATGACCTTATAAAATTTGTGGCAACTTGGTAGATCGTATTAAGCTCTAAACATATTGCTAGATAAATGCTCCCTCTCATCATGATGATAATAGATGTTACTGCTCTATTCCTAGTGTAGGCGATTTCATGACGTGTACTCCCCTTAAGAGGAATCAAGCACTTTCCCAACCAACATTCGGCCATCTTGATTTCTGTTATGAGTGAACTCATTGAGTACATATCAACACAATAACTCCCAATGAAACTAACTTCCTACCGGACTACTTTCCAAATGACTCTTCCAGAAAAATGTGCACCACTCCAGTAACTGATTTTCTTTGGCTCATTACAATTCTGTTTTATGAGTTTGAGTTAAATATTTAAAATGTGTATGGACATTATATGACACACCTCATATTCAATATAAAATAACTACATGCTAACCTTATATACCTACCTACAGAGAATCAACTAGAAAATGGTTAGATTGAAATGAGAGATGAGTTATAGATATCTGTTTCTTTTGATCTATTTGCATTACTATTGATATCATCTTAGACAAACCTATTTTTGGAAAATTTTACTCTACTAATTTAACTTTGGCTGTTGTGTGAAAAAACTGAATATCCCTTTATAAAATAACTCGACAAAGTGATAAAGATTTTGACTATGTGTGTGATGTATCAGTGAGAAGTTCAAACCATATTATTTAGCATGGCTCAGTGGGTAAGACATCTGTCTCCCATGCTAAAGGTCTGAGGTTCGATTCCCACCAGGAATGAGAATTTCTTTTAAATTTTTTATTCATGCTGAAACTGAAATTTTCATTTTGAAGTTTTATTTTCGCAACATGCATATCAGAACATATAGAATTGAAATATTTTTTGTTTTGATAAAAATGATAAAAACATAATGACTTTATACAATGATCAAAGGCGAAATCTTCATGTTGGGATCTTTTAAAATTTTAGAGCAAAATGAAAGCCAAAACACTTATAAGAATTTGTCGAGCGACAAAGTCTTTTATGGGAAACGAGCGACCAAATTGTTGCAGATTTCAGATGTTTATGTCAGTTTCTTTCTTGGTGCAAATCTTGTTCTCACTTTCAAAACTGCTCAATATATGACAGCGGGGCAGACCTGAGCACGTGTATGGATCAGATTTCAAACAAAGTATATAAAGGAATGAAATTGAGACGTGGTCAGTCGCTCGGGAACCCAGAGAGAACAGGCAAAACTACGTCTTTTGAAAAATTTCATTTAGGACCGTGTGCGGAGCTGGATACAACAGTGGGTGCTTTCTTACTATTTACCATGATATAATGTCTCGAAGGCTAGGGCGGGATGGGGGTCCGCCACGCTCACATCTTATAGAAATAGTGAGGAATTTGTAAGGGTTTGGTGTTCTATGATACACAATTTCAATTTCATATAAAACTTGAATGGAATGGTAGCGGGAAGGAATTTAGATGTGCGCAGTTAGTTTCTAACATATATATTTGATGTTCGGAAGATTTTGGTGTTTATATTATGCACATTTGCAATTTCATATAAAACTTGAATGGTACGATAGCGGGAAGGAATTTTGATGTGCGCAGTTAGTTTCTAACATGTATATTTGAATTTCGGAATAATTTGGTGTTAATATTATCACATTTTCAATTTCTTATAATATTTGAACAAAACAATGGCGGGAAGGAAATAAGATGTGCGCAGTTAGTTTCTAGTATATATATATTTGAATTTCTGAAGATTTTGGTGTTTATATTATTCACATTTGAAATTTCATATAAAACTTGAATGGAATGGTAGCGGGAAGGAATTTGGATGTGCGCAGTCAGTTTCTAACATGTATATTTGAATTTCGGAATATTTTGGTGTTAATATTATCACAATGTCAATTTCTTATAATATTTGAACAGAATGATAACGGGAAGGAATTTAGATGTGCGCAGTTAGTTTCTAGTATATATATATTTGAATTTCTGAAGATTTTTGGTGTTTAATATTATCACAATTTCAATTTCATTATAATATTTGAACAGAACGAGAACGGGAAGGAATTTAGATGTGCGCAGTTAGTTTATAGTACATATTATATTTGAATGTCGGAAGATTTTTGTGTTTAATATTATTATTTTTCAAATATATAATAATTGAACAAAACGATAGCGTGAAGGAATTTAGATGTGCGCAGTTAGTTTCTAACATGTATATTTGAATTTCGTAAGATTTTGGTGTTTAATATTATCACATTTTCAATTTCTTATAATATTTGAACAGAATGATAACGGGAAGGAATTTAGATGTGCGCAGTTAGTTTCTAACATATATATTTGATTTTCGGAAGATTTGGGTGTTTAATATTATACACAATTTCAAATTCATATAAAACTAGTTAGTTTCTAGCATATATATTTGAATTTCGGAAGATTTTGGTGTTTATATTATGCACATTGGAAATTTCATATAAAACTTGAATGGTACGATAGCGGGAAGGAATTTAGATGTGCGCAGTTAGTTTCTAGCAGATATATTTGATTGTCGGAAGATTTTGGTGTTTATATTATTCACATTTGAAATTTCATATAAAACTTGAATGGAATGGTAGCGGGAAGGAATTTATATGTGCGCAGTTAGTTTCTAACATGTATATTTGAATTTCGGAAGATTTTGGTGTTTAATATATCACATTTTCAATTTCTTATAATATTTAAACAGAATGATAACGGGAAGGAATTTAGATGTGCGCAGTTAGTTTATAGTACATATATTTGAATGTCAGAAGATTTTGGTGTTTAATATTATCATTTTTCAAATTTCATATAATAATTGAACAGAACGATAGCGGGAAGGAAATTATATGTGCGCAGTTAGTTTATAGTATATATATATTTGAATTTCTGATGATATTTTGGTGTTTAATATTATCACATTTCAAATTTCATATAATATTTGAACAGAATAATACCGGGAAGGAAATTAGATATGAGCGGTTATATTCTAGCAGATACATTTGGAATTTGGAAGTTTTGGGGGTTTATATTGAATAATATGCTCGGTTATTTTCTGGCATATACATTGGAATGTGGGAAGATTTTGGTGTTTATATTGAATAATAAGCTTGGTTATTTTCTAGCATATACATTTGAAATGGGGAAAATTTTTGGTGTTTATACTATGCACATTCGCAATTCCATATAAAACTTGGAATGGAACAATAGTGGAAAGGAACTTAGATATGCTCAGTTATTTTCTAGCACATACATTTATAATTGGGATCAATTTTTTTTTTGGTGTTTATATTAGGCACATTTGCAATTCCATATAGAACAATAGGGGAAAGGAAATTAGACATGCTCGGTTATTTTCTAGCATATACATTTGACATTGGGAAGATTTTGATGTTTATATTGAATAATTTGCTCGGTTATTTTCTAGCATATACATTTGAATTTGGGAAGATTCTGGTGTTTATATTGAATAATGGCCTTGGTTATTTTCTAGCATATACATTTGAATGTGGGAAGATTTTGGTGTTTATATTGAATAATATGCTCGGTTATATTCTAGCATATACATTTGAAATTGGGAAGATTTTGGTGGTTATATTATACACTTTCAATTTCATATAAAATTAGTTACTTTCTAGCATATATATTTGAATTTCGGAAGATTTGGGTGTTTATATTATGCACATTAGAAATTTCATATAAAACTTGGAATGGAACAATAGTGGAAAGGAAATTAGACATGCTCGGTTATTTTCTAGCATATACATTGGAAATTGTGAAGATTTTGGGGTTTACATTGAATAATATGCTCGGTCATTTTCTAGCATATACATTTGAAATTAGGATTATTTTTGTGTTTATATTTTACACATTTGAAATTTCATATAAAACTAGTTATTTTCTAGCAGATATATTTGAAGTTCGGAAGAATTTGTGTTTATATTATGCACATTTGAAATTTCATATAAAACTTGGATTGGAACAATAGCTGGAAGGAAATTAAATATGAGCAATTATTTTCTAGCATACATATTTGAATTTTGAAGATTTTGGTGTTTATATTATGCACATTTGAAATTTCATATAAAACTTGGAATGGAACAATACCGGGAAGGACATTAAATATGAGCAATTATTTTCTAGCATACATATTTGAATTTTGAAGATTTTGGTGTTTATATTATGCACATTTGCAATTCCATATAAAATTTTGAATGGAACAATAGTGGAAAGGAAATTAGACATGATCGGCTATTTTCTAGCCGATACATTTGAAATTGGGAATATTTTTGTGTTTATTTTATACACATTTGAAATTTCATATAAAACTAGTTAGGAATTAGCATATATATTTGAAGTTCGGAAGATTTTGGTGTTTATATTATGCACATTTGAAATTTCATGTAAAACTTGGAAGGAAACAATAGCTGGAAGGAAATTAGACATGCTCGGTTATTTTCTAGCATATACATTTGAAATTGGGAAGATGTTGGTCTTTATATTGAATAATATGCTCGGTTATTTTCTAGCATATACATTTGAAATTGGGAAGATTTTGGTGTTATATTATACGCATTGTCAATTTCATATAAAACTAGTTAGTTTCTAGTATATATATTTGAATTTCGGAAGATTTTGGTGTTTATATTATGCACATTTGAAATTTCATATAAAACTTGGAATGGAACAATAGTGGAAAGGAAATTAGATATGCTCTGTTATTTTCTAGTATATACAATTGAAATTTGGAAGAATTTGGTGTTTATATTGAATAATATGTTCGGTTATTTTCTAGCATATACATTTGAAATTGGGAAGAATTTGGTGTTTATATTATACGCATTGTCAATTTCATATAAAACTAGTTATTTTCTAGTATGTATATTTGAATTTCTGAAGATTTGGTGTTTATATTATGCACATTTGAAATTTCATATAAAACTTGGAATGGAACAATAGTTGAAAGGAAATTAGATATGCTAGGTTATTTTCTAGCATATACATTTGAAATTGGGAACATTTTGGTGTTGATATATGCTTGGTTATTTTCTGGCAGATACATTTGAATGTGGGAAGATTTGAGTGTTTAGATTGAATAATATGCTCGGTTATTTTCTAGCAAATACATTTGAAATTGGGAACGTTTTTGGTGGTTATATTATGCACATTTGCAATTATATAAAACTTGGAATGGAAGAATAGTGGAAAGGAAATTTGACATGCTCGGATATTTTCTAGCATATACATTTGAATGTGGGAAGATTTGGTGTTTATATTAAATAATATGCTTGGTTATTTTCTAGCATATACATTCGTTTGGGAACATTTTTGGTTTTATATTATGCACATTTGCAATTATATAAAACTTGCAATGGAACAATAGTGGAAAGGAAATTCGACATGCTCGGTTATTTTTTAGCATATACATTGGAAATTGGGAAGAATTTGGTGTTTATATTATACACATTTTCAATTTCATATAAAACTAGTTAGTTTCTAGTATATATTTGAATTTCGGAAGATTTAGGTGTTTATATTATGCACATTTGCAATCTCATATAAAAATTGGAATGGAACAATGGCATGAAGTAATTTAGATTATTAAGAACATTTAAAACTTGGTGAATGAGCGTGGTGGGCGCCCCCCAGGACCCTGGATTATTTGGGATTGGTATCGGGTATGCGTGGAAGGTAGCACTGTGTATCGGGTCTGAAAAATAATTTGTTTTGATTTGAGCGATTATTCAAAAATTTTGAAGATTTGCCCGAAACTCTGGATTCAGAGGGTGGGAACATGAGCGACCACGAGGGAGGGTAGAAAATAAGAAAAATTAAGTATCAATAAAAAAAAAAAAAAAAAAAAAAAAAAAAAAAAAAAAAAACAGAGGAAAATAAGGAATTTTTGAAAAAGAGTTAGAGAAAAAAGTCTGTAAATTTCAGAAATATATATTAACAAGGTAAGAACAGAAAATAGTGAGTTGTTTGCTACTAAATATGGGTATCTTGTCTAACCAGGGTTATACAAAGTTAACTAATGCTTAGGACTGGAAATTAGTTCAGTCTGTTAGATTAGGTATTCCCAAGTTGACATGGTTAAGAGGGAACATCCATCAGGGGGAAAACAGTTGGCAGGTAAAAGAGTTTATAATATTGATTGACCATAAAGTAGATCAAAACAGGAATTGAACTAAAGTAAATGTTATGGTAAGCAGAAAAAATTTAAATGTTATGGTAAGCAGAAAAAATTTGATTGGACAAGGGTGAGTCTGTGACCATTCTTGTTAAATTGGGTATAATTCTTATCTGAATTTAAGATAACGATAAAAGTTAAAAGATTATTTGAATTTAAATACTATTGGGTTTGCAGGAATGAATCTATGACCATTCCACTTAATTGATATATTTATCTGAAGTTCATGATAATGAAAGATAAGTAAAATATTAATTGATTTTGCAGGAGTGAGTTTATGACCATTCTTGTTAAAAATGTCTGAAAAGACAAGTTCTGCTAGTAGATCACTCATATATGGCAAGACTGAGATGACATTTGAATATGGAGAAAGGAATAGATCAGAATTTCAACATAGAAAACGTGCAGGTAAAATGGTGGAACGAAAAAAGAATTAATTTTAATAAATTATAAAGTATATAAAATTCATATTTTAAAAAGAAACTTACTGATATCCTAAAAGGGACTTTGGATTTTATAATTTCTGGGTTTATAATTATCTAGAAATAGGAATAATTACACAGAATGCTACTATAGGATTAGCTTGGTATCAAAATTCACAAGATTATGGTTAAAATTGTATATAATTTGCTGAGTCTGTCTACTTATTACAATATTACCTCTCTACCCTGATACCAAATAATCATGGGATATATATCTTTATGTACATATGAATATTTTACCCTGGTACATAGTTATCATGGGACTAACTTATAATGCCCTGGTACATAGTTATCATGGGACCAACTTATAATACCCTGGTACATAGTTATCATGGGACTAAATTACAATACCCTGGTACATAGTTATCATGGGACTAAATTACAATACCTTGGTACAGAGTTATCATGGGACTAACCGATACATACCCTGGTACTTTGTTATCATGGGAATAACATATATTGGATACAATAGTTCTCTACCCACACACGGTGTGATCAGGGGAACAACTTTACGTTAGGTTATGGTATGATGTATATATAGTTTACTATTACAAAAATATAAAGTGAAATGGTTATTATATTATGATATCTGAGAATAGTGATGAGAAAATTAAGATTATACTATGCAAGGAAAATATTTACAATTGGAACAATTTCATTAGTTATTAAAATGGATATATGAATGATCATTAAATTGATTTAACTATAATATGATGGTCATCAAGGCTCAAAAGGTCCGGAGGCCAAATACCAGACCAGGTTGAAATAAAGGTATCCGGAACGTAAAAAGAGTCAATTCTGAAGATTTTATAAAGTATATATAAAATTCATATTTAAAAAATGAAAATTACTTGTATCCCAAAAGGGTCTCCGGTTTTAAATTTCTGGTTTTATAATTTTTAGAAATAGGAATAATTGCAGAGTTCTACTATAGGATTTCCTTAAATTCATACGATTATGGATTATATTACATACAATTTGCATAGTCTGTTTACTTATTACAATATTATCGTTCTACTTTGATAGCAGATTGTCAGGGGATATATATGTGGATATATATATATTTGTATATAGGAATATTATGTCCTGGTACATAGTTATCATGGGACTAACATTATATTATACCCAGATACATTGTTATCATGGGATTAACATATCTACGCTATACGGTATAGAGGCCTACAGTAAAGAAGAAAGTTAAGACCACGAAGATTGGTACACAGCAGCCCAAAAAGGAGCTCCAGATGTCCAACTAAGACCGCCAGGTAGATGGAGAAGTAATGCATTCCTAAGATATATAAGGCCAAATCAAGAATCCTTCCAATACTAAGGGGGTTGGGGGTTGCTGGTGGGGCTCTCCAGATTTGTGCCAATTCTGGAGGGCAGAACTTGCAGTCCTGCCTTGGCGGATAGCTCCCACCAGCGGAGGAAAGTGTTTTGACCTAAGTTTCTTACTGGGCCAAACTGGGGGAACAATTTAAAGGAAAATCTAGGTGTGAATAACAAATTAAGTTCAATTGGATATAATAATATAATCATAATTTGTCAATATGTCGTCAGATAAGGTAAAATATTATAAATGTTTTTCTGAGAGTGCTTTGTCTAAATTTTGGTTCAATGATTTATTGGATAATAGGTCGGGAAATTGTGTAATTGGCAAATTTATTGGTATATTGAAAGTGAATGTTGTGACTTTAAGCCATTTGTGATAAAGTTAATTTGAATATGATTGGAAAATTTATTTGGATATTGAGATTGAATATGTTGTGACTGGAAGCAAAATTTGGGAAATTTAATTTGAATATGATTGGCAAATATATTTGGATATTGAGATTGATGATGTTGTGATTTGAAGCCATTTATGTGATAAAGTTAATTTGAATATGATTAGAAAATTTATTTGTATATTGAGATTGAATATGTTGTGATTTGAAGCCATTTATGTGAAAAATTTAATTGGAATATGATTAGAAAATGTATTTGGATACTGAGATTGATGATGTTGTGATTTGAAGCCTTTTTATGTGATAAATTTAATTTGAATATGATTAGAAAAATTGAAGAAAATTATGTGATAAATTTAATCTGAAATTGATTGGAAAAATTATTTGGATATTGAGATTGAATATGTTGTGATTTGAAGAAATTTATGTGATAAATTTAATTTGAATATGATTAGAAAGTTTATTTGGATAGTGATATTTCATATGTTATGGCTTGAAGCCATTTATTTTATATATTATTTTGAATATGATTAAAATCCTGGTCTGCAACATAATATGGTCTTTTGGTTTTTGTTAGTTTTCCTATGGTTCAATCACGGAGCGAGAGGACCATAAATAAGAATTTGTCGAGCGACAAAGTCTTTTATGGGAAACGAGCGACCAAATTGTTGCAGATTTCAGATGTTTATGTCAGTTTCTTTCTTGGTGCAAATCTTGTTCTCACTTTCAAAACTGCTCAATATATGACAGCGGGGCAGACCTGAGCACGTGTATGGATCAGATTTCAAACAAAGTATATAAAGGAATGAAATTGAGACGTGGTCAGTCGCTCGGGAACCCAGAGAGAACAGGCAAAACTACGTCTTTTGAAAAACCCCCTCCTTCCCCACCACCTCCAGTATAGGAGGGCGGATAGCTCCCACCAGCGGAGGAAAGTGTTTTGACCTAAGTTTCTTACTGGGCCAAACTGGGGGAACAATTTAAAGGAAAATCTAGGTGTGAATAACAAATTAAGTTCAATTGGATATAATAATATAATCATAATTTGTCAATATGTCGTCAGATAAGGTAAAATATTATAAATGTTTTTCTGAGAGTGCTTTGTCTAAATTTTGGTTCAATGATTTATTGGATAATAGGTCGGGAAATTGTGTAATTGGCAAATTTATTGGTATATTGAAAGTGAATGTTGTGACTTTAAGCCATTTGTGATAAAGTTAATTTGAATATGATTGGAAAATTTATTTGGATATTGAGATTGAATATGTTGTGACTGGAAGCAAAATTTGGGAAATTTAATTTGAATATGATTGGCAAATATATTTGGATATTGAGATTGATGATGTTGTGATTTGAAGCCATTTATGTGATAAAGTTAATTTGAATATGATTAGAAAATTTATTTGTATATTGAGATTGAATATGTTGTGATTTGAAGCCATTTATGTGAAAAATTTAATTGGAATATGATTAGAAAATGTATTTGGATACTGAGATTGATGATGTTGTGATTTGAAGCCTTTTTATGTGATAAATTTAATTTGAATATGATTAGAAAAATTGAAGAAAATTATGTGATAAATTTAATCTGAAATTGATTGGAAAAATTATTTGGATATTGAGATTGAATATGTTGTGATTTGAAGAAATTTATGTGATAAATTTAATTTGAATATGATTAGAAAGTTTATTTGGATAGTGATATTTCATATGTTATGGCTTGAAGCCATTTATTTTATATATTATTTTGAATATGATTAAAATCCTGGTCTGCAACATAATATGGTCTTTTGGTTTTTGTTAGTTTTCCTATGGTTCAATCACGGAGCGAGAGGACCATAAAAAATGTGTTTTTCTTTTTCTTTTCCTTTTTGTTTTTGGCAAATGGAGAAAATACAAAAAAATTAAAATAAAATGTCTTTATTAGCAAAGAAATGGAACAATTTCAATTTTCATACAATGCTGTGACTCCAGGTTTTCTACATTACTGACACAAGGTGATACATGGCTCAGTGGGTGAGATGTCTGTCTTCTATGCTAAAGGTCCAGGGTTCGAATCCTGGTGGGGAAAATTATTTTCATTCTGATGGTGAAATCTTGATATTGGGGTTCTGTTTGAGAGATATGTTAATTGATTAGTCTATTGCAAATTCAGAAGAATATAAAGTAATAAAAATGACTTGATACCAAAAAAAAAAGATGAAATCTTTATATTGGAGTTCTTATTGAGTAATTTGCATAATATTTATTATTTTATTTTGCAAACATAGCCAATATGAATAATACTGACTTTGTATAGTAAACAAATATAAAACAAAGTAGTAAACAAATAGTAAACAAATATAAAATATTCATACTGGGATAAAATATGCATGTCAAAACATATGGAATTGATTATGTTTTTTGCCAACATAGAAATATATTAAATAGTAACTTTATGCAGAAAACAAATATGAAATCTTCATATTGCAATTTTATTTTAGTTCAGACAAATAAGAATTATAACATGGATCCAATTTCAAGATTTTATCATAGACTTAAAACTTCGAGTAAATTGATCAGGAGGCCAACCTTGAGCATCTATGAATATATCCAGAGCAATGCAATAGTTCCAGCACTATCATGAGTCTCACAGGTCTCACAGGTCTGATGATATGCTTTGACCTTTTCTCATAGAAAGATTGCTCAATCAACATTTAGCCTGGATCCATATTTAAAAATAAACATGGACTATACCTATCCAAGGTGTTGTTACAATTCATCAACCCTTAAAACATACCTGCAAACAATGCTCATTCTTAAATACATTCAATCAGATTGGTATATTATACATTCCAAAACAATATTCAAGATTTCAAAAATTGTGAAGTTGTCAATATTTGACCATATCAGTCACTGACAGGATGGAAATCAACAGGTCACATGTCACCTGTATGTGCATTTCTCTGTTCTCCAGTGAGATCAGCCAACAATGCATGTACTCATATGTGCAAAGATCACCTCTTGGAAATGGTGACAATTCTTCTAAAATAGTTCTCAAGTTTCACAGTTGTTTAAAGACTATTAATAATAAAGAATTAGAATTTCTATATTTGAAATAAGTTCAAATATTGCAATCATTTTTTTAATTGTCAAGTAAAACCACAATTTGATTAAAGAAACATGTGTAGTTATAATGCTCAAATGTGTGTTCAGTGATTTGCCCACTATTTTTGAAATGTGAAAGTGACCACACACCCCACTAATCTGAGTACTAATCTCAGTAAGCAAGTGTTCCCAGCAGGATGCCAGCTCATATTTTTAATCTCTACCGCTGGTACCCTTACCTGAGACTTTCCTCTTTTTGTCAGGTATGTTGGCTTAAGGAAAAAACATGTAATGATAACGTTTAGAAACATCAAGATCAGTACTTTGCCTTTTATTTCATGTTTAGGAGCCAATTAAACTCTCATAATGTAGGAAATACTATTCACTAACGTAACTTTAACGGTCATGCATTCAGTGGCAGGCTTTTACAATGTATCATTTTTTCTTTTGTTAACAAATTCTTCCTTTTGATGTTATTAACAAACATATTTGCATCACCTCCATTTCTATAGAAAATGCCAGGCAACATGGATGCAACATGATATGAAGACATTTCTTTTTCTCAAAATAACACATAGCATCTATATTGAATGTCACCATCTTAGATAATCCTGTGAAGTTAGACATTTTGTTAGGACACATTACCCACTTTAAAGTTGTGTTTTGATAAGGTGCAATATAAAAGCATAATTCTTAAAAATAAAAATACAAGCAAGATATCCGCATTCTATCATTTCCGATTTGTCATTATTTTATACCAAAAATCCAAGTGAAAATATAGTGAAATCCATTTTATGAATGTTAAATCAATTTGTATTAATATTTCGAAATTGATTTGAATGTGGTAAGGGAAGCCATCCAACTTCCTGGGATTATCACCATGACAACATGATAGAAAAAGTTAGAAATACGTAATTCTTATTTCACCATGCCCTGTCTTATAACACAGGAGGTGAAACAGGAGGTAACCTTGTCCTGGCTACTGTATTATAATATATCTAACTTACCAGAACACACAGTTAGACTTAATCCATCAGTAGGCTATATACTAGGAAAACATATGGAACGAAACAATTATTTAAATATCTTATGACACATGTAAATTAGAATGGTATGTAGCATTTGTATTATGTTATTGTCAGGAATATTTCATAATCTTGACAGAAACTGATGTGGGGCAATGTATGTAATCCTATGGAGCTTAATGACGCTATAAATGCTGTGCTCAAAATGTCAATAAATTGTATTATCATGATGGGATGATGGAATCTCTATGTGGTAACATGCAGCCTATATAGATAGGGCATGATGGAATCTAGGGAAGCATGCAGCCTATATAGATAGGGCATGATGGAATCTAGGGAAGCATGCAGCCTATATAGATAGGGCATGATGGAATCTAGGGTAGCATGCAGCCTATATAGATAGGGCATGATGGAATCTAGGGTAGCATGCAGCCTATATAGATAGGGCATGATGGAATATATAGTAGCATGCAGCCTATATAGATAGGGCATGATGGAATCTAGGGTAGTATGCAGCCTATATAGATAGGGCATGATGGAATCTAGGGTAGCATGCAGCCTATATAGATATGGCATGATGGAATCTAGGGTAGCATGCAGCCTATATAGATAGGGCATGATGGAATCTAGGGTAGCATGCAGCCTATATAGATAGGGCATGATGGAATATATAGTAGCATGCAGCCTATATAGATAGGGCATGATGGAATCTAGGGTAGTATGCAGCCTATATAGATAGGGCATGATGGAATCTAGGGTAGCATGCAGCCTATATAGATAGGGCATGATGGAATATATAGTAGCATGCAGCCTATATAGATAGGGCATGATGGAATCTAGGGTAGTATGCAGCCTATATAGATAGGGCATGATGGAATCTAGGGTAGCATGCAGCATATATAGATAGGGCATGATGGAATCTAGGGTAGTATGCAGCCTATATAGATAGGGCATGATGGAATCTAGGGTAGCATGCAGCATATATAGATAGGGCATGATGGAATCTAGGGTAGTATGCAGCCTATATAGATAGGGCATGATGGAATCTAGGGTAGTATGCAGCATATATAGATAGGGCATGATGGAATCTAGGGTAGTATGCAGCATATATAGATAGGGCATGATGGAATCTAGGGTAGTATGCAGCATATATAGATAGGGCATGATGGAATCTAAGGTAGTATGCAGCATATATAGATAGGGCATGATGGAATATATGGTGGTATGCAGCATATATAGATAGGGCATGATGGAATATATAGTAGCATGCAGCCTATATAGATAGGGCATGATGGAATCTAGGGTAGTATGCAGCATATATAGATAGGGCATGATGGAATCTAGGGTAGCATGCAGCCTATATAGATAGGGAATGATGGAATCTAGGGTAGTATGCAGCATATATAGATAGGGCATGATGGAATCTAGGGTAGCATGCAGCCTACATAGATAGGGCATGATGGAATCTACGGTAGCATGCAGCCTATATAGATAGGGCATGATGGAATCTAGGGTAGCATTCAGCCTATATAGATAGGGCATGATGGAATATATGGTGGTATGCAGCATATATAGATAGGGCATGATGGAATATATAGTAGCATGCAGCCTATATAGATAGGGCATGATGGAATCTAGGGTAGTATGCAGCATATATAGATAGGGCATGATGGAATCTAGGGTAGCATGCAGCCTACATAGATAGGGCATGATGGAATCTACGGTAGCATGCAGCCTATATAGATAGGGCATGATGGAATCTAGGGTAGCATTCAGCCTATATAGATAGGGCATGATGGAATATATAGTAGCATGCAGCCTATATAGATAGGGCATGATGGAATCTAGGGTAGCATGCAGCCTATATAGATAGGGCATGATGGAATATATGGTGGTATGCAGCCTATATAGATAGGGCATGATGGAATATATGGTAGTATGCAGCATATATAGATAGGGCATGATGGAATCTAGGGTAGCATGCAGCCTATATAGATAGGGCATGATGGAATATATAGTAGCATGCAGCCTATATAGATAGGGCATGATGGAATCTAGGGTAGTATGCAGCATATATAGATAGGGCATGATGGAATATATAGTAGCATGCAGCCTATATAGATAGGGCATGATGGAATCTACGGTAGCATGCAGCCTATATAGATAGGGCATGATGGAATATATAGTAGCATGCAGCCTATATAGATAGGGCATGATGGAATATATGGTAGCATGCAGCCTATATAGATAGGGCATGATGGAATCTAGGGTAGTGTGCAGCATATATAGATAGGGCATGATGGAATCTAGGGTAGCATGCAGCCTATATAGATAGGGCATGATGGAATCTAGGGTAGCATGCAGCCTACATAGATAGGGCATGATGGAATCTACGGTAGCATGCAGCCTATATAGATAGGGCATGATGGAATATATGGTAGTATGCAGCATATATAGATAGGGCATGATGGAATATATAGTAGCATGCAGCCTATATAGATAGGGCATGATGGAATCTACGGTAGCATGCAGCCTATATAGATAGGGCATGATGGAATATATAGTAGCATGCAGCCTATATAGATAGGGCATGATGGAATATATGGTAGCATGCAGCCTATATAGATAGGGCATGATGGAATCTAGGGTAGTGTGCAGCATATATAGATAGGGCATGATGGAATCTAGGGTAGCATGCAGCCTACATAGATAGGGCATGATGGAATCTACGGTAGCATGCAGCCTATATAGATAGGGCATGATGGAATCTACGGTAGCATGCAGCCTATATAGATAGGGCATGATGGAATATATGGTAGCATGCAACCTATACAGATAGGGCATGATGGAATCTAGGGTACTATGCAGCATATATATAGATAGATCGGGCATGATGGAATCTATGGTAATATGCAACATAAAAAGATCGGGCATTACTGCAAAGATATGAATCTTTACAGGATGACTTCGGAAACACAATATCGCAACATGATCATATTGGGATTTCTGTGGCAAAGATATTTAGTATGGAACCATTAAACACAGGAACGAAAAAATGTAAATTACGAATATGTAAATCTGTAACTCATAGCAGATAATGAAAAATCAGATAAAATAACACAAAGTAATCGAGTATCAATCTTCAAGTTGGAATGGAATACTATTTGTGAGATTAATTAGGGGAAAACTTCATTTTTTTGTTTTCAAAGTAAAGTTTGTTGCATAGTTCTGACTGTGAGTTTCGTTCTGGCGCATATAGATAGTAAATGGAATAGTGATACGGATGAACAATTGATGATACTCACAGATCTGAGCACATATTTGTCCCAATTTCTATTCTGCTCAGACAAGCCACAGTAAACATCCAAGGCTGGATTCCATCGCATGTTTCAATAGTCTTATATTACATGTTTAATGCACACCTCTGTGAATAGTGGATGTCAAACATGTTCATGCAAACATCACCACTCCATTCCATCTATACACCAGGCCATGAAACCTAACTACTCTATTGGTAACGCATGTCTGCAATAATAATACTTTGATCAAATATCTTCAGGGTTCTGTCATCATATTTCCCAAAGTGATCTGCTTTCTCGCTTTTTTGATGCATAGAAATAAAGAGCATCAACTAAAATAATTCCACCAGGATTGGTTATCTCGTGTCACGTGGTATGCTGATGTCAAAAGACGATCCGTCCCTTAAAATTAAAACGTTGTATCTTGGTAATAGGAATAGGAAAGGAATGATAATTTTCCAGCGATTGATTTTTTTACTGAAACAATAACAATTAGCCAAATAAAGAGAGAGAATTTCAAATAACCAATTCACAAATAAAAAGTTTATACTTGAAATACACAGTTATTCAATTAGATGAAATTTTAATTTGTTGATAAGATATCGAATTCTTTCCATATGGCGAGAAACTATTTGACAGACTGAGAAGGGAAACATATGGTATTTTTTTATTTAAAGGCAACCATGTTATAGCATTGCCTATTATTTTTACATATTATATATGAACATATGCCCATTTCTTTATTTTAAAGCTTAAACATGATGATCGTGACAAATTTAAGTTGAATATCTCAAAAGGGCTACCAAATCATACCTATCCCAAATCTGAAAAATATTTAATTACTTTCTCATAGTATGTACGTCCAATACACATGTTG
Organism: Amphiduros pacificus; assembly: GCA_949316495.1. Lineage (NCBI taxonomy): Eukaryota > Metazoa > Annelida > Polychaeta > Phyllodocida > Hesionidae > Amphiduros > Amphiduros pacificus. The sequence goes on from OX439000.1 coordinate 58,888,515, forward strand.
GGGTCACCATCTTAGATTTTGGGGAAATGAGTTTTGTATTTTCTATAGTTCATTCAAATAGATTTTTAGGGAAAAAAGAAATCCAAAACATTCTATAAAGTTCAAATGTTATGCCTCAAACTGTCCAGAAATAATATCAACCAAAACAAGCATGGAATCGCTACTATGATGCATGCCTATTACGTTCCCAACATTTTTGACAATGATTATGAGCCGATAACGTGGTGTCATTACTGTTATGAATTATATCGTCTTACCACAATATAACCAATAACTAAATCCATAACATTCTAAGATTTTTCAAATATTATTTTCTTAACGTGTCTGACAATGATACAATGATATGAACACCCAAATATATATATATATATATATATATATATATATATATATATATATATATATATATATATATATATATATATATATATATATATATATATTTATATATATATATATATATATATATATATATATATATATATATATATTCTGTAATTCTGTAACACCTTTTTACGTGGGATTATAGGATAAGAATATATATTTCAATATATAGTACAGGTGATGACAAGTATTGCTCAAATATAAATTGCATTCATAAAATATATGAAACATTTTTTGTATAAGGGAAACAATCAAGGAGGAAGACAAAGGTAGGTTTCATGTAAAAGGTATTTCACATTAGCAGAAATCCACAGCAGGGGACCAGTGCATTAATTGTATATCCATCCTGTAGTGGGTCCAAGGGGTTGTATTATGAAGATGCATATTTTTATATTTTTAGGTGTAGTGGGAGGTTGGTGAATTGCACATTACAACTGGAAGTGCTGAATAGATGCATTAAATTTCTGCTCCTATCTTAAACTTATATTTGAAACCCGTAAGATAATTTTAGATTATTAAAACGTATTGACTACACTCAATGAACAGGTATGTTATAGATGTTTAAAACAGGATTCAAACAATTAATGAACAGACTTATAGTAATTGACACTCAGGTCTACAATACCTGTTTGGAAACCAATTCATACAGTAATGAAAGTTACTTTTATTATTGAAGCAATTCCCAAGTTTTCAAAAACAATGATAAAATGTCAAATAGATTGTACTGTGCCAAGGTCACAAGCATTTTCACCAATGTATTAAATTGTGAACAAGACTGTCTTGAGGTCACAAGCATAAGGAATCTGAAAAGCTATGATAGTGTTGAAATTGTGTGATCAATGGCAATTCCCCCTTTACTCATATACAACTAAAGGTATGAAAGCTGAAATCACAACCTTGGATGAGATCATTTTTATTCCATGTATAAAGTTATTAATTTTACATTTATGACCTTGAGGTGTGGATATTTCTAATTTGTACCATTCATTCCTTAAATTCAGTGTTTCAAAACTTAACCTAGCCTTTATACCTTAAGTAATATTTCTGCCCAAATCTGAGATCACTTGTACAAAAATCCAAAAAGCCTGTGATCCAATAGAGGGAATGGTGGAAATCAATAGTGTCCCATACAATATTATAATCCTGTGCTCAGTTGGGTGTGACAATGCCTTGTAGTTCTTTGCAAATATTATCTGCAATTAAACAATAGGGGGCGCAAAATATGTAAGTTTCCTAGAGAATGATATTATTTACGGGGTGTTCCACCACCCAACCACCGATTTTTCTTATTTTTCTTGGAACACAATTTTCAACTCCATCAAACAAATTGAAAGCCATAAGGTAAAGTTTTCACCTTTTAAAAATGCTTTGCTTTCTTATCATTGAATGGACAATATCCATTAAATTTTAGGATGTACATAAGTATTTTTAATCTGGTTTTAAACATCAGATTATGATGTGGTGCAAGAGCTTAAATGTGGTGCAAGAGCTTTCTTGCACCACATTTAAACATCAGATTATGATGTGGTGCAAGAGCTTAAATGTGGTGCAAGAGCTTTCATGCCCTTAGTTTATATATATAGTAATGCTATATATATATATAGACACATGGCTGAGATCAAACCTATTTTTATCATTTGGTTTGCAGACAGCACAAGCATTTTTACCAATGTATTACATTGTGAATAAGATTGTCTTGAAAGTTGTCTAACCCGGTTGTGGGTGTGTGGGACTGTGCGTGCGTGGGTAGCATTGAAAAGAGTATGAGAATGAAAATATCAATGCAGTATTATCACCCTGAGAAACGTCACCCTGATTATCTATGACCCAGGCAAATTCTGTGGGTAAATAAGGCTCACTGCCCTTGTAATAAATTCATATTCGGAGATACCAAAGCCTTATCATGCAATGGTCCCGTTCATTGTGAAGACGTATTCCATTGCCAGTGCAATCAATCACGAAATATGGACAAAACACAAGGTTATTAGTACAAATTATAGATCCCCGCCGATGTGTTTTGAGAAAATATTGTAGCAGGCTTCAGTGCGGTCTCCTCTTGCCTCACTTCATCACCGGGGCCACATTGCAATCTGCTGGAATCGGCCGGGTGCCGTGTGCAAAACCCAATGACAAAATGGCATTTTGGCAGCTATAAAAGACGTTTTCTGCTGACAAAAAGAAGAACTTTGTGTTGAATGATCATTCATACTTGTTAGAATCGTTGTAATCTATACAGTTTTATCATTATTGCTGTCTGGTTTGGACTATAATTTATTGTACTATTACATGCAATGGAATATGACTGTAGAATGATGAATGAACCTGAGAATGTCTTAAGAATGTCCTCCCATGAGAGAAATTCATGACGAATCATCAATATATAATAATGCTTAATTAAGATTCTTCAGGGGATTATCAATCAAATATATGGAAGATAAAATTGTTAAGAGATATTCAAAGATCAAAGAAAATAAATGCAATAATTGTCGCATATTAGTCAACATGTGTGTTTACTCATTCGGTATTATGTCATCTTAGTTACTCAATTATCATCAAAGAGGCGAAAATTGTTGCATTTTTTTATTTCAAAACCTTGAAGCAAATAGTCATGACTCAAATGCAAACAAAGAGAACCGAGTGATGAATAATTCATCGCTTAATAAGCTAACTTTCAAAGTTAATTTTCGCTTTGCACGAAATGGAGCAGATATGGTGAGATTTTAAGCAGAGTAGTTTGTTTGTGCTGGGGGATGATGCCGTGGGGAAAAGTGGTGCCATTTTGCGAAATTGAAGGGTAGGGTGCCCGCAGAGGAAAGTCATTAGGAAATGAACAGGTTAATCTTCAAATGTTTGCCCATTTTATGAAAACATCTTCTTTTTTGCATTATCATTGTGACGTGTGTTTTTCCTATGGATGTTTTCATATTACTTCGATGATCGCAAGTTAAGCTACTCAAATTCTTCTCGCCAGGACAAGGATTTCTACCCTCAGATATCATTCCCCGTGAATACCAGTGTGGGAGCTTGCGGTGGTGTGAGTTAGGGTCATTGCCTGCACCAATCGTGTTTCTTAAGCACCGTCATGCCATTGTGGGGTTCTTACATCTTACTTCACATTGGTGACCACTAATTAGGGGCTAGATAATGATATTGTTTGGTGTCATTAAAGGAAACTTTATGTGGAGATTACATCAAGACGCCTAGCCCGTGACGTGAGGTGACTACCAATTACTTTATTACAAGGCTTCGGGATGAGAGGTAGGGCTACTCACGCCACAGCCGTGCTCCCCTCAGTCACACCGGACACGCCACTGGCACCAGAAGGTCATATAGGGGACGCCACTGGCACCAGAAGGTCATATAGGGGACGCCACTGGTATCAGAAGGTCATATAGGGGACGCCACTGTCCTCCCTGCCCTTACATATCATACGCCACTGGCACCAGAAGGTCATATAGGGGACGCCACTGGCACCAGAAGGTCATATAGGGGACGCCACTGGTATCAGAAGCCCGGGGGGGGTACTCTCATGATTTTTACCCGTGGAGGCTGGGATGGAACTGAAAACCCCAGAGCCTGAATTAGGGAAATATTCTAGCATTATTGGTACCCTGATTTAGGACTAGCTGAAATTTGGTACCCTGATTTAGGACTAGCTGAATTTTTGATACCCTCATTTAGGGATGATGCAGAAGGAGGAGATTTGGAAAAGGGGATTGTGATCCCTGTTTTAAGGAGAAATTTGAAAAACAGTACCCTGTTTTAGGGAAAATGATAAAATATCTTAACCCGGATGGAACTGTAAACCGCAGAGCCTGATTTAGGGAAATATTCTATCATTATTGGTACCCTGATTTAGGACTAGCTGAAATTTTGATACCCTCATTTAGGGATGATGCAGAAGGGGGAGATTTGGAAAGGGGGATTGTGATCCCTGTTTCAGGGAGAAATTTGAAAAACAGTACCCTGTTTTAGGGGAAATGATGAAATATCTTAACCTGTTTTAGGGAAAATATCAGCGAAAAGGACCCTATTTAGCCCAGCTTCCCCGGTAATGCTGACTATGAGAGTACCCCCCCCCCCCCCGGGATCAGAAGGTCATTTAATAGACGCAACTGGCACCAGAAAGTCATATAGGGGACGCCACTGGTATCAGAAGGTCATTTAATAGACGCAACTGGCACCAGAAAGTCATATAGGGGACGCCACTGGTATCAGAAGGTCATTTAATAGACGCAACTGGCACCAGAAAGTCATATAGGGGACGCCACTGTCCTCCCTGCCCTTACATATCATATGCCACTGGCACCAGAAGGTCATATAGGGGACGCCACTGGTATCAGAAGGTCATATAGGGGACGCCACTGGCACCAGAAGGTCATATAGGGGACGCCACTGGTATCAGAAGGTCATTTAATAGACAGAACTGGCACCAGAAAGTCATATAGGGGACGCCACTGTCCTCCCTGCCCTTACATATCATATGCCACTGGCACCAGAAGGTCATATAGGGGACGCTACTGTCCTCTCGGAACTCACAGATCACATGACACTGATATCAGGTCATAAAGGGGATGCCACTGTCCTCCCTACCACTGACATCAGGTCATATAGGGGACGCCACTGACATCAGGAGGTCAAATAGGGGACGCCACTGTCCTCCCTGAACTCACGGATCACATGACACTGACATCAGGAGGTCATATAGGGGATGCCACTGTCCTCCCTACCACTGACATCAAGAGGTCATATAGGGGACGCCACTGTCCTCCATACCTTCACAGAACGAAGCAAACAGCATTAGCTTCCAGCCTTTCTCTGCACGTGCACAATGACGTTTTGTATGACCTTGAAGTAATAATGAAAATATCAAATGTATTTCATGTTTTTGTAAACTTTCTTGGCTGCAGAAAATTCTTTTTTTGCCCGGAAGTAAATATATTCTCGTGAACGCTAAATGTTGATGGGTAATTTGAATGTTGTCAATATTGTTATGAATGACCTTTCGTGAAAATGTGACATTGCTTAACTCCTTGACCTACTAATGTACTTCTGGGCACAAAAGTGATCGTAATTTTCTTTGTAGGTCTGTGGGCAGTATGGCTTAGTTTGAACCAAATTAAAATTTAACTTTTCTAAAATATTTTTGGAACATTACAGTAAAAAAAATGCAAGAAAATTCTATTTAGACGATGGCTATATACACATTTGAGGGGAAAGTAGTCGTTTGCAAAGTTTTCAACATCATCTGTCTCCAAAGGTCGGGAATTACTGAGATTTTTGTTTCATCTCTAGGTGCATAACACAATTGCATACGCATCACTTCCCTACACCTGCACGTGCCGTGAGAGACTGGAAGCTAATGCGGTCCTCTTTATCACATAATAATATGCCACTGATATATTTATATCACAAATATGTCTTCACTTTCCTAGTTTTAAAATAGCACACTCAAAACAATTTAAACTCTCTCTCTGCAAATTGGAGAATTATTATTTCAACTTATAAATACAATTTTGATGCTCATGTTATGTTGGTTGTGCATATATGTCAGCACCAATTGGTAGATATTTCTGTGAAGAACACATCGGACCATACAATTAGGATAGTGAATTATGCCAAATTATATTGCAGTCCAAACAATAAAATGTGAAGGATTAAATATTAATATTGAATAGCATGTCTGCATACTTAGTTTGTTTATCAACCTTTTATGTGTGTCCTTAATTAAAGGAGACTGATTGGTGATTATCATTCAATGCGGTTAGGAAATGGTTGAGGTCATGCTTTTATGCCAGAATATCAATACAATAGTAATTTTTATAGCATCAATCTGATAAAAGATTAATGTCCTTGCACCTGATAAGAAGGCGCAGAAAATTCCCAAGATTGCAACTTTGGCATGAACAGAAGTCATTATGGCAGGGATTGTCCCATAAATGCTTTTATAAAGATTTATTTTCTAGATGAGAGGGATGGTCCAGAACAAAGGCACCTTTCTGATTCAAGATTTCCATGGCATGCTTAAGTGTTCTTGTTTGATAATGATAAAAATGATAACGATTAATGAATAGAAATAATAAAGTCATTAATTAATTCATAAGGCCTCCGCTGTACCAAAAAGATTGATCTTGGGCTCATTTGAAAAAAAAGAAATATAAAGAGAGGTGAAAGGGACATTGAATACATTGCTGTTGTTAATTAGTCAAAATTGTCCAAAACTGGTTTTTCAAGCAGAACAGAGGATGGAGTGTGAAAATGGTAAATTGTATTCAAAACTGAAAGGTATCTGTGAAAGGTATCTGTTTTTGGTTCTTTAGAGAGTTTGCATTGCATTGGAAACTAACATGTAGATTACTAAAGGGAACTTTGGACCACATATTTTATGGACTATGCAGTACTAGTAACATTGAAGATTAATTTCATTGAATGTCGTGTCCAATGTTTAATATCAAGAAAGGAGGTTGTCAGAGACGACCATGCTATAATGTTTGAAAGATATTATGTTCAACTGGCAGTTTATGGTAAATATTTTCCATTGACATTTTAACGTTGGTGAAATATTCGATACATTTCACATTAAAGACATTGTTTAGAATGGAATCGCGTGGGTCCAAACGAGCCCTTATTTGCTCAAGGTTTTTATCAAGTATGAATGTATCAAAAGAAATGACGTTTTAAGCGACTTTGATAGTGCAGTTTGTAAATCATCAAAGCAAAATATATATCATTTCAACAGATTTTGGTCCAGTGGTAAGTATATTCCTTAAGATGCTAAGATTTTTAAGTTCAAATCATGAATTTGATAATTTCTGAATATCCTCATCTATAAATTATCGGAATATCAGAATAAAATCTTGTCTATGTGGACCTGTGAATAAAGAGTCAATTATTAGATACGAACCTAAATGAGAACCATATCGTAATAATCCACTGATTACATATACTGGTCCAAACTCGTGATACAATATATAGTTTTAAAAAGACTTGAATTTATTTACCAATAGGCTTATATAGTCCAGGGTTTGTAATGGACGGATGATATGTGAAGGTCAGTGCAGGTGCTCCATATCAGTAATATGAGTAGAGGGCAGATTGTAAATGCAAAGTCCTTCGTAGACGTAAAATGACATTATGAGATACTGGGTTTGGTGAGTTTTTTCTTTCTTTGTTTTTCAAAAGAAGCTCACAAAACAGGACTTGTCACTTCATATTCAATTTGTTTGTGCCTGCCTATAACTCATTACAGATTAGAGAGCTTGTCTGAGTGTGGCATGGCCTTTATCAGATGATGTGAGCTCACTGTGGCCGGGCATCCAAGCAGCTTGGCAGGTGAGTGACGGGGCCCAGCCTACCACTCATCCAGGCAGGGACATCCAGGCTGCCAGGTATCCAGGCCCTGAGATCACACATGGATTGGCCACTGCCTGGAGTCTACCATTAAGGGTTTACTCTAGATGTCACTGGGGGATTATGCTTGTCTTCTTAGCCACGTCTCTTTCTCTTTTTCTATTCTGATTTATCTCAGAAACTGTCAAACTATCAATCCAATCCCCACTCCACTATTTAAACCATACAGTCTACTCTCTCTTCATATTTGTTCCTTGGGCCATTTGGTAATAAGTTGCAGACTTATTCATAAAAAAACAGTCAAGATGAGCTTCATATTTTTTTATTAATATTATTCTATCCCATGGCCTAGAATGTAGATCAAGTCTATTTGAATAGTAACATAGCATATATGTCCAAAATGCCCTGCCCTTTTGGAAAGTTGCTTTCATTGATACAGGGTACTGAGTCTTCAAAAACCTTGTTAATCCGTGGTTCAGAGTAGAAAAAATCCCTAAGCAAAGGTTTTTATACTTATCTCGGAATCAAAATGAAGGAAGCGAATGAGAGAAATCAGATTTATAGCAATTCATAACTAAATATCTAAAGATATCAATTCCTGGAGTTTACCACATTTGACAATAAATCACCAAAGTATGGTACTTTTAATTTGTTATTTCCCTGTCCTTAACATCTTCTCATAAGCACTGTGAAACAGGAGAAATGTTGTGAAACCAAATGTATCCACTCAGTTCATATGTTCAAAATCCAAGTCAAGTGCTATTCAATATGTGGCCAATCTGTGGCCGTATCCATATCCGGGGCCAACTGGGGCACGTCAGAGAAGACTTATCGCATCTATGGCATGATTAGTGTCAACTATCCATCAGGCTTTGCTACATCACTGACAAATCGTATGCTAATCCTAATCCAATAATCCCATTCTAGCCATGGTAATCAGCATGCAGGTAAATTAATATCATTATGCAACATAATTCTGGTTCTACACTCGAAGTTTGCACACTGATCTTTGTTCTGAAGGATCTGTGCACTTGATTTGAGAGTAACGCGTCTCATGAGAAATATTGATCGCAGTAAATTGTCTGTTTCAACCACTTTGGAATCTCCTTGTCGTATTTTATTTTTGAAAGAGACAAAAGATTCATATTGTGCCAATATATATAGAATCCACGTTTCTCAAAGGTGTATGAAAATATTCCTGGAAGAATACACATCAATATGCAACTATTAGTTATATGTCTTAAAACTCGATCCAAATAAGGAGGAGTGGTTTCTTATGAAAATAAAAAGATTCCAAGGCCACTAAGCGTTCAAGACTAAGACCATGTTATGAACCTTCGACGTTTACCGTCGTTACAGAATGATAAAAATAACTGTTGTAATCTTTCATTCATTTGTACTGGACACGGCTACGATACAGTTCATCCTGATGGTTCTTGAACATGGTTGTTTATTAGGGTCCCACTCACAATACCATATCAATATAACTTCCTGAAAATATTTTTCAAAAATGTGTTCTGAAAGGTATGGCTTCATGCTTTGAAAGTTATGTAAGCTGAGACGAACCTTGCGTGAAGGAAATCAGGGCACTTGTCTCGCCCAATAAGATAAAATAACACGATTCAAGCAGAAAACATTTCAGTATTATTATTATTATAACTGCAAACTCTGTATCAATATTATATGAGCGTAGTTCTATAAATAGATGCATTATTATGGCATTGCCATTATATCATAGCACAAAGAAATGCAATGTAACCACAATCCAAATATTCTTTAATAAGCATTGATCAGATAATTTGTGATTACATAATATGGAAATTTTTCAAGATAGCTGAGAAGCGTCCCAGGGCTGTGGAAGACTCTTAATTGAAATGTTAGATCAAAGACATCAGAGACAATTTGTTTCCTGAGGCACGGATGAGAGTGATGCAAACCAGTTTAAATTGGCTACATTTTCTTATGAGATTTAAAAGATTTTAATGCGGTACTCTTCCCAGAGAAATGTGTTGGTTTAGACCCCACCTTATTATGTACAATTAGGCATAGGAATTGCGGCCAATCAGGGACATTGTAATCTGCAACTGCTGATTGTATAATTCTCCTAATTTCCCCCGAGATATACGTGTCTCAGACTGGAAGCTAAAAGTAAGTAATACACAAAAATGTATTATACAAACGTCCCGCGTTTGTCCCTTATCAAATCGCCATTGTTATTGGGGACTCAGAAAGTACTTCACTCTCTGAACATTTGTGATTCACAGTCATCTTCCGATACAAAGGATCTTATTTTAATGAACACATGATTTCTTGGGAATATGTCTACATATGTTTAGAGAAAATCTCAATACGCATTGTAATTCAGGTATCTTTCAAACATATATCTTATGATATGTTTGAAATCCATTGATAATATTGTAACATTCAATATATTTCCAGATCAAGTTTTTAAACTACTCTCTACTTGTTTTAACACTGACATTAAACTAAAAACTTAATTTTATAATTTTATAATAATAAATCTATTTTCTATATAAATAATAAATAAGCTTTGAAGGCTCTGAGCCAACATTTCTGCTGCTACGTTGTTTCTTGTTCCAGCCAGTTCTCTATGACTGGTTATTGAAGGCCGTGGTTTGTGTCATCATGTCTCTATGATAATGCAAAAGAAAAATCCCCAGTCACTCTTCGAAAAGACTACGATATTCAATCCCGGTGACAGGCTTACATTGGACCTGATATATACAAATAGTTCTGAAAAGGTCGTTAATGCAAACAATAAATCCAAGCCAACATTTCAAATACTAAACAAAGCACATTGACCAAGAACTATTTTGAACATCTCAGGTATTCCAGGTAGAAGTTGACTTAATTGATTCGTTGCCTATTCTATAAGCAATGACTAGACATAATTAGGCTTACTTTAAACAGGTCTCAAAGCTTTATTTGTCTGTAATCTTGAGACATAAGTAATTATGAGACAAGCCGCAATAAGTGACTAATTTAATTAAAGCATCATAATGTATTTGTTGGTATTAAAAAAACATGCGTGAAGCTTCCCACATTTAAATCAATACAAACTTTTTCGATATCGTGCAATGTGTTTTTATGACATTGATGAATGGCAGCTGTTTCTGGATATTTTGTGCACTTGTGTCACAAGGGTTGTGAGGCCGGGCTCATAACATGCAAGGAAATGTGAGCGTATCGCGTGGCTGTGTCGTATTTAACACCTCAGCATCATACAGTAATAACCTTGTGTGTTCAACATTTAACCTACTTCGTTCTTCTGCAAAGATACTAACCAAATATGTCAGTTCATGATAATCATCAAGCATGTTTTTGCTAACTTTCGAATTCAGTAGCAAGTTCCTAACTTTTCTCACACCATAGTGAAGAGACAAAAGTTCATGTTGAAATCAAAGTGACTCGCTTTTATATCACATCCAGGAGAATTCTGTTGGTTTTGTTTCAATATTTTTATCTAAAATATGGTTAGAGAAGGAGTTGTTGTTGTTGTTGCTCAGTCATATGGTAGGAAGCGATAAAAAACAAGAACGCTTAATTTTTTTGCCTCAATTCAGTGCTTTACCTGTCTTAAAATATAAGTGATCATCAAGTGACTTTTGAGTTTATTGTCACCATGTAAGGCCGAAAGCTCAGCGATGATGACTGATTTAAACCTTTACTTTTGACCAGATATAGTTCCGTCCTTTACAAACTTTGACTTCGGTCTTAAAATGACATAACACTGGGATTATATTCCAATATCAATTTTATATGTAATTCAATAATTTGTTATAGCATCCTTTAGTTTTTAGAGCAAACGTTTTTATTAGTATATGCTTGTTTTATTAAATTCTTAGGTTGTGTGCATCTTTTGAAAACGTCCTATATATAGATTTTATACTTAGGTTTTGTCTGGTAATTCTTTTTACCATTGTTACATTTTGAATATTTTTCTCGAAGTTAATCTTGAAGTTGATGTAAAATAATGAAGGCAGGAAATCATTAATTCAATCATTTCTCCCACGCGAAATGGGGACGTTTAATATGATGGGGTTTTCAACCTGTCAACAACCTTCGCCTACGAATGGAAAAGATTAGGATAGATTAGAATAGAATAGATTTGAATGGAATCGCTTAGAATGGATTGAAATAGTTTAGATTAGAATAGATTAGGTTGGAATAGATTAGAATAGAATAGATTATGTCAGATTATATTAGAAAATATCATGTTCGAATAGATTACATTGGATTATAATGAATTAGAATGGATGAATAGTTTAGGTAAGAATGGATTAGATTAGATTAGATTAAATTAGATTAGATTAAATTAGATTAGATTAGATTAGGTTGGGATAGAACCAACTGAATTTGATCAGAATGATAAGAATAAAAAAAGATTAGAATAAAACAAAATAGAATAGATACGAATAGAATAGGTGTAGATTGAAATAGATAACATTTTGATTTGTTTAGATTAGAACAAATTAGAGGAAATTAGATTTAAACAGATTAGATAATAGACTAGAATAAAATAAATTAGAATAGATTGAAATAGTATAGACCAGACAAAAGTAGACAAGAATAGATTAGATCAAATTAGACTATTGTTTTATTAGTGTCTTGTCAAAGAATACACATATGACAATGATTTAAAATGTTCTAAAATCGTGGGAAGAAGACAAAGGTCCTTCAAAAAGATAGGAGAAATCTTAAGGTGATATATGTGTCTATACTAACTGGTGTTTATCAAAACAGAGCTGACGACTAAAAGATTTGACCATGGATTTTGAATTTTGTTAAGCTGGCCATGAGGCCAACCTTGAGCAAGCAGAGAACTTGACTGTATCAGCCACATGCCTTTCCCGTGTCATGAGGGTCCATCAGGTCGGGGAGTGAGGCTCTGTCAATGAATAAATACAATGAATCAAACTGTAGATGGCGTGTGACATCAGGTGGTACCAGTCAGTCCCCATGAGAAACAAAAGGACACCAGATGGCACTGATGTCAAGGAGTACCTCAATAAATGACACAGGAGAATCGTTATTAAGACAAATATCTCTGGTTTAAAAAATTTATGTTGGAAGCTACTGAGTGTCAAATGAATTTTAAAAATATTTAAGTCAAAATATATTTAAGTCAAGTTTAATTGGATGAGTGATAGACACAAATAACACTCCTTGATAGGACAGTAAAGGGACTCGCAGGTGCCAGGGTGTGTGGCTGGGATTACCACTGTACATCTGGGCACCGATTGGAAATACGTCATAATTTTAGCATGATTAATTGGTTATTGTTTAGGGTTTCCCTGTTCTATATTAAGTTGAAAAATGATCCAATACTGAGTGATGTCAGTCGGCCACTGCACAGAGTTCAGCCCATTTAGGCAACTAAGTCAAACCTGTTTAAACAAGAACTTTTTGACTGTCCTACTTTGGTTGAGCTAAAAAGAGCCAAAGTTCTGGGTATATTAAGTCATAGAAATCATTAATGAGGGTTAAAAGCCGATGAAGTTATCATTTCTCATTCCAAAAACAAGTCCTTCCGTTCCCTTATTGCATGATGTGAGGGTTATACTTTCATATACATTCTCTCAAATTGCATTTTATTTGATGGGACCTGAAAACATTTTCATGTTGATGTCCAAGTAAATATTAATGGCTTGGTGATTTAAGAAATAATCAATTTTGAATATTCTATGTTAAGGTATGATTAAATCTGACTGTGTCTCCGGCCCACTTCTCAAGTCTGTATGGACTCCAGAGAATGAAAATGTTCACGGTTGAAACAGTCAATGATTAAATATGAAAAACATAGACAAATGTCAAGGTCATCAATTTTATTATGTCTGCCAGTACAGATACATTGAATAACTTCCTCTTTTCATTTAGATTATGTCTTTCTGTCATTGTTATCAAGCAAATATAATCCGTAATGTATCTTACAATATGTATACTGATCTAAGATATTCAGTTAAATTGAGTTGAGAATATACACAATAAAATATATATTTATTGTGTAATTATCTGATGGCAAAAAAATATTCAGTTATTCCTTATATTCTGTATGCACCATATTGAATGTTGTTTTTGTGCATTTTCAGCACAGTACCTGACAGACTGGGAAAGGATTAATTCTCCAATATGTTACACTTGGAAAAAATACCCATCCTGTTAAAAACGAATGTTTACAATAGAAGAATGTAACATCGAAACTCAGACATCATAGTCACATGAGAAATAAAAGGTGACCAACAAATATATCTTGATAATCCACACAAAATATGGCCATGATAATTAAATCAGCACCTCTCACTTATCATGGGTCTCCAATCTCTGCCTATTGTTTGAATTTACAAGATGGGTTATAGCACACGTCACATCAAACTGTACATTAATTGTTACAGCAAATATTTTTCTCTTACTCAGTAACTGAAATGCATTTGTGCTTGCCTGTTTTTATCATTGTTTCTAGGTGTGATTCATCGAAAGATTGAACATTTCTTGAAATCATTTCACATTACATGAGTTATCTTTAGGTGTGTGCAGTGTGTTTAAACCATAAGTAGGACTGTTGCTTTTGTCAATGTTGCACACAAATGTTGCAAAAAGGCCTCTCAGATGACTAGACGATGAGTCATTATGTGTTTTGCCATGGGATATGAATTTCACTTTGTAATTATTGAAAAAAAAACCTACAATATCCTCTTACACAAATTAGCTGTTTTACAACACAGACATCATTCATACTTTTGCATTATGAAATCACACATTTTAAGATACACATACAGAACGTTTTACTGAATTTAATGAGGATGGAATCATCTATTTGTTAAAGCAGGTTACAATATTACCAACATTGCATGGGATAACACCTTGAAATTAAAATGTTTTATATCTAAGATCATTCTGCTCATAAGGATAACATATTATTTGCTCTACACTAAATGTTTGGCATCTATAAAATATAAACAATCATAAACAAGCATACATATAATTAACACACATTCTACATTTTAGCACCAATTGATCGTGCTCTAAATGATGGAGTGCTATGTGCATTGTTTACACAACATGATCTGTCTCTTGCATACCTTTCATTTGGTTTTGGATCACCTAAAATTTCAGTTATTACTATTTTTAATCAGGTGAAATTAACTGGTTTACGGTACCTCTTATACTGCTGATCATACATTATATTTTAATACCAAACAATCATCAACAGTTTTTACTCCAAAAATTGTTTCTCACAATTCTTGAATGATCTTATTTTTGGCAATAACTCATGGCAGTTTGTAGCCAGACAGAGGCTGAAATATAAAACTCTACATAATCATCTAACTTCAACATATGCTAATTGTTACATATGTACAAAAACTATATACAAAGTGTAATAAACATGATAACAAAGATTCTCCTGGTTTTACAAAGTGGTTTACATTTTCAGCATTAACTAGCAAAATATATTTAAAATCTTTGACTTGTAGCTATATTATGAAATCAGTTGAAGCACTTTACCATTGAAATGTTAAGTGGTGAAGCACTGTAGCTTTTAGTTATCATTATTAGATAGTTATATATATTTTCAAAGTTTTTTCATATTATATAAAATCCATGGGTTAAAGACAGTACAGTGAGTGTGATTATATTCTTTTCTTTATTATAAATCTGCTGTATCTTAATATTTCTGTCAGATTGAATTTCTGAGAGGTTTAGCAGATCTGTGAGTACTGCCATATCTATATATACTGAAATGTCACATGAAAACTTTAACCATCCACAAGGGCAACAACACATCCTTTAAATGGAAAAATACATAATTTGTTCCATCTGTATATTTATTTCAATTCCCGAAAAAAACTAATATAAAACCTTTTACTTTACAAGAGTATTGCTAAATAACGGCATGGAAGCATAGACTAGAAATAAGAATAGCTGGAAGTAAAAGAAGCCTGCCTCCGCCGAAGAAGAGCAGGCCATGATGAAAGGTTCACAATAATACAGCAATAAGTCCCACCTAGGTCTTAAGAATGGGTAGAGATCCTGCCCAGGTTAAACCTCCAATGTTTACAATAGGGTTATGAAACCTGCCTATGTTTACATGAAGGAGGTATTCATAAAGGCTTAGTAATAATAAGATATGAATTTTGTTTTTGCTTTCCAACACGTTTTATAATGGCTAATTCTAATGCCATCAGAATTCGCTAATATTTAATTTTCATGATCGAAAGATGAAACCCATACCAGTCTTACCATTATTACTGCAAGGATTTGTTTATTCAAGATGTTGGATCTATTATCTTCAAAGATTGGACTTTTGCACATTCAATCATAAGCACTCAAAAAAGCTTTGTCCCAAACTTGCAATGTTGAAGATTTACAGTAGAGGAATTGATTTCCTTCAGTGTGCACACAATTTCTGCATCCATACCTTCCATCAACCATGCATACCATGCAGTGAAAATGATCTGAGTGTTTCACACATATTTTCTTATATTTATAACACTCAGCATGGATTTAAAAGTGGTCTATATATTGTAAGGTCCCACACGTGAGTCTCTATCATCTAGTCTTCTGATTTCTTGCTGTCACCTCTTCCTCCTACTCGCTTCTGTCTCACTGTAATCAAAATAAAAAACTCTCACCATCTTGATTACAATATATGAAAATCTCAAAGTGATTATCAAATATTTCCACAATATATTTGACAAACTACTGCTTTCTACCATTGTCTAATACCAATTAACAATTGATCCCAGAGAGCTATTTATTCAGTTCATGTTATAGGATTAGGGTTTAATCTTACATGCGTCATTGTTCCTCTTGATATACTCCTGTACTTTGATCCTGGCATCACGTACATCTAGGAAGAGTCCCAGTTTCAGCAGCTCCTTGTTCTCCTTCACTATCTCAGCCACCTTCATCTCCGTCCTCACTCCCAGGGTCGCGGGTCTCTGATATTCAAACACATTAATATGTTATATCTACCTGTACCATAAGCATATACCTCCCATATAAACTATCTTGACAAACACATTATGGATTTTTTTTTCTCTATTCCAAATTCCATATGTTTTTGCAATACATTCTAATATTCTATAAAGGTTAACCATTTTAAAAGTACTACATTGACAACTTCATGATGAAATCCGAAAGGCAGATATAAGGGGATGTCTTATTTATTGCTATATATGACATTAATTATTCTATTAAAGGACACCAGATTCATGATATTCTGTGTGCAAATAGAACATGCCAATACAAATTAAGTAAACAAAAAGGGCTGAAACAATTTTGTTGGCATTTCAAGATTTTCAAGAATGGTGAATACTTTTGTAACTGAACTTTTGTAACTGAACTAAGAATGCATATGGTGATTTGCCAAGTGTTTTTTTTATCCTGTCAAGCAGTGATCCCTTTAGAAACACTGGTTCAATTACAAAAATTATTGATATCGGCAAGCATTATCTTTGATCTTCCTTACCTGATTTGCAAGCCTGAGTTCTGTCACTGTCTGGTTCTTGCCAATAGATTCTAATAGAAGTAAGATAGCTTCTCCGCTGATGTAATTTGATTCTAAATTTAGGGTCTTCAATGTTTTGTTGTCTTTCAAAGATTCTGCTATTACCTAAAAAGCAACACAAAATGTTACTCATTGCCAGTATTTAGTTTTAATACATTTCAATAAATGGTGTCAATAAAAATATTACCCATCTTATTTCAAAATGGTATATGATAATAATTTTATCACATCATTAAAGTACATTGCTTACCTTACAAACCCTATCTGTTGCCTTAACATTTGCCATATGAAGGTGTTCTAGATGTGTGTTGTCTTTAAGGGCACTGCCAAAACCTTTAAGTCTTTCCAATGAAATGTTCTAATAAAAATAAAATGCATAGAACAATATTTTAGTCATTAGTCTTAAAAATAAGCGAATGTAATTTATTAAAACTTGTTGCCTACACAAGAAAAAATCTATCCTTCAAACACACCAACTGAACAGTGCTGCCACCTGTGCACAGTTTAAACTGTTGGCACTTTTTTGCCAGCACGACACTTATCATGGCTCATAGGTCAAGGTCAAGGCCAAGCCTAATGGTCTCTCCAACAATCTGCAATTTGTGCACATTTAGCTTTTCCACCCATTTCTTAACTGAAACATTGAAGGATAGTTGCATCTTACCTTGAGGTTATTGAGATTTAGTTCCTTGAGGCCAGCATCATTATCCTTCAATTTCTGTAGTGACGCTTCTACATCTGTGTTATTTGGAGGCTCATCTTTTACAAACTTGAGGGGCTCGTGCTTGGCAACACCTGATACAAATTACAAAGTTGACATATTTTTGGCAACAATTCTTTACACTCACACTTGTTTCTTTGCTAAGATAAAACAAAAGATAAAATTTAAATCAGTCTTCAAATATAAATCTTAATTTCAGTTCAGTTAGTTTTGCTTGGTTGTCTGAAATGTTGTCAAAATATTATTTTTAATGAGATAAAACTGGTAATCACCCTGGAATCCTACAGATCCACCTGTTTTGGGGGAGTCATCATCTTCATCATCGTCATCCTTTTCCCCAGATATAAAGGCATGGTGATACTGGACCTGGTTCAACATTCCATGAAACCCCAGGATAGCTACAACAACAACAAACAATTCTCATAAAACTATAAAGATAAGGAACCTGCCGTAATATCACAAGAGATTCTTTGTTAATATTGTAAACTTATAAGGAAAAATGTAAAAAATACTGAAAAGATGATGATTTTAAAGACTGTTGAGCAGACTTGTGAAAATTATTGGGGTCAAGTGTACCTTGTGACAAATATTTGAAAAACCAAGAGTACTGGAAAAATGGCCACTGGGGGGCAGTGGGGTGTGGGGATAGTCATCCTGGTAATCATCATTTTGTATGGTTATTTGTCTGGGTGTCTGTTTGGGATCAACAGTAGGGAACGTGTTTATTGCTTTGTTTACTGATATATGAGAAAAAAAAATTAACAAGTTAACAAGCCAATACATGTATATTGGTGGAATACAATGACTGGGAAGCTTGAGAAAACAGGGACCCTTTGAGATCAAATCTAATTGGAGCTGTCCTTGACATTGATTCCTAGAAGAGTTTTGTGAATATACATTCAATAATGTTCTCTTTCTTCCCATTGACAAACCATCTAAAACTTACCAGCTAGATCAACAAGCCTCATCAATTATAACTTACCAGCTAGATCAATAAGCCTCATCAATCAGAACTTACCAGCTAGATCAACAAGCCTCATCAATTATAACTTACCAGCTAGATCAATAAGCCTCATCAATCAGAACTTACCAGCTAGATCTACAAGCCTCATCAATCAGAACTTACCAGCTAGATCTACAAGCCTCATCAACTATAACTTACCAGCTAGATCAATAAGCCTCATCAATCAGAACTTACCAGCTAGATCTACAAGCCTCATCAATCAGAACTTACCAGCTAGATCTACAAGCCTCATCAACTATAACTTACCAGCTAGATCAATAAGCCTCATCAATCAGAACTTACCAGCTAGATCTACAAGCCTCATCAATCAGAACTTACCAGCTAGATCTACAAGCCTCATCAATTATAACTTACCAGCTAGATCAACAAGCCTCATCAATCAGAACTTACCAGCTAGATCTATAAGCCTCATCAATTATAACTTACCAGCTAGATCTAAAAGCCTCATCATTTATAACTTACCAGCTAGATCAACAAGCCTCATCAATTATAACTTACCAGCTAGATCAACAAGCCTCATCAACTATAACTTACCAGCTAGATCTACAAGCCTCATCAATTATAACTTACCAGCTAGATCAACAAGCCTCATCAATTATAACTTACCAGCTAGATCAACAAGCCTCATCAATTATAACTTACCAGCTAGATCAATAAGCCTCATCAATTATAACTTACCAGCTAGATCAACAAGCCTCATCAATCAGAACTTACCAGCTAGATCTACAAGCCTCATCAATTATAACTTACCAGCTAGATCTACAAGCCTCATCAATTATAACTTACCAGATAGATCTACAAGCCTCATCAATTATAACTTACCAGCTAGATCTACAAGCCTCATCAATTATAACTTACCAGCTAGATCAATAAGCCTCATCAATCAGAACTTACCAGCTAGATCTACAAGCCACATAGATTATAACTTACCAGCTAGATCTACAAGCCTCATCAATTATAACTTACCAGCTAGATCAATAAGCCTCATCAATCAGAACTTACCAGCTAGATCTACAAGCCTCATCAACTATAACTTACCAGCTAGATCAACAAGCCTCATCAATTATAACTTACCAGATAGATCTACAAGCCTCATCAATTATAACTTACCAGCTAGATCAATAAGCCTCATCAATCAGAACTTACCAGCTAGATCTACAAGCCACATAGATTATAACTTACCAGCTAGATCTACAGACTACAAGCCTCATCAATCAGAACTTACAAGCTAGATCTACAAGCCTCATCAACTATAACTTACCAGCTAGATCAATAAGCCTCATCAATCAAAACTTACCAGCTAGATCTACAAGCCTCATCAATTATAACTTACCAGCTAGATCTACAAGCCTCATCAATCAAAACTTACCAGCTAGATCTACAAGCTCTTCTTCTGTAGCATTTGCCAGCACATCATCCCATTCTGTGGCAACATCATCATCGTCATGAATCTTGATTTTCTCCTGTTCCTTTGGCTTCCATATTTTTCCTAAAAACATGATAATACCTTTCTCATACAGGTGTTAACCATTGTAATTTTATTTTACCGACTTGCTCAGTTTTTTTTGCAAGCTACTAATTTCTGCTGATGAAGTAAACTGTGACTGGCCCAAAACAAAATACATCTCTATTAAAGGGATTAAGCATCGATTTTGAATAAAATGTTTAAAATTCACATATTGGTGATAAATGTATTTGTCTTTCATGTCTATAAACGTTTTGAAAAATGCATCCCCATCATTGTCTGTAAAATCTATTTGAACAAGACCCTAATATACAGTCCCCTAATGAAAGCAATATGCTTATCATGTAATGAAATGTATTGTCCTTTGAATAGTGCCAGAATGACGTCAAACAGTGCTACCCTGCTTTGAGCCTCAATTGAGGTTCACACTACCCGTGTTTACCCGTCACGTGCAGCTTGTGGCTCAGATAGACCTCGGCTAGGAGTGCCACTTTTATGTCTTCTAGCAATATATCTCATTACTCCATTATAATTTCAATTTGTCATGATGTTCATATGTGGCTAAGCTTTCACTACACCAAATTTTAGAATTGATGCATAATACCTTTAAAGCATAGGCTATTGACCTTAGAGCTGTGCTGATCATTGTTTTTTTTTAATGCTTCTGAACATTTTCTGGAAATTGCTTCATAAATGATCATTTAAATCCTTTTCCAGAGCAAATTGAGCAAAATTATGACCAATCAAAATGCAGGCTACATATTGAATTTGAGCCCAAAATATTATCTAGACTCTCACTGGCTAATATTCAGTGATGAAAGTCAGCATTCAGGAAAAAACCTGAAACCCTTAAAAATTAACCTGAATACACCCCTACCCCTTTCAGAAATGTCATTTTTGGATGTTTCAGGCTGAATTCAGACCATTTTAAATTTCAAATTTGAAAAAAAACCTGAATTCAGGTTATTTCCTGAAGACTTTCATCACTGAATATTTGTCATGCTATTCAAAATGGCAGCCTACTAGAGAACTCAATGACAGCTATTAGCATGGGTGCTGAGAAATTTTTCTCAGAAGACTGAGAATTGTGCGAGTCACAAATTTGGAGACTGAGGATAGGCACCAACGGTGCGTACCATTGCGCCGAAGGCGCAATTAAACTAGGGGGGTACGGGGGCATGCCCCCCCCGAAAATTTTTGCCATTTTCTTGTATTTTGGTGCATTTTGGTGCATTCTGAGCAAAAAAATGCATAGCTCATGAAAGTTGCAGGAGGTGGTGCCATGGCCATCATATAATCCTGTAACAGCAATTAATTTATATAACCCTGAAAAACAAACAATTTTTTTCATGTGTGATTTGAACTGTTCAATGATATGAGTGCAAAAACAGATTTGGCGAAGCTAATTCCCTAGTTCCTGAAATTAATTTTCTATGGCTATTATTTTTGGTAAACAAATCAAACCAAGCAGGAGTAGATGCACATTACAAAACAATGGTTGAACAATGGTGCACATTCATTTTTATTGTTTCTGGACTTGTCAAGGGTGCACAGTCTCAGAAACTAAGAAGCATATCTGATTTTCTTCTCCAAAAATGCCATGCTTCGTTAACACCGCTGGGTATCAACATGACAGATCAGAGAAGATATTGATTTTTTTAAATCAAAGATGCTCCTAGTGGCCTCCTTGGAACATGACACAGCATGAACATAAACAAGTCAAGTTTTTACCAATGCTCATCCAGTGGTGTGAAACATGATCAATAAATAATAACATTGTTTTTTAAAACTTTGGAGTTTGTGATTATTTTGTGTTTATTTTGCATTCAAATAAATTAATGCAGGGGCCCACCACTACCAACTTTGTTAAAAATTGAGATAGAGATGTGAAACTTGGGCAGAGTATGTTATAGAATGTTGTGAACAACATATCACTCAGATAAAAAAAAAATTCCAATATGCATTTTTAGTATTTTCTAGAAGGAAATATTTTTTTTAAATACCAGCCAGCTACACTTTGAGATTTTGGCTGTCAGCTGTTATTTTTTACCAGCTGTTAAACTTACCAGCTCAGAATTTGTATGGAATTAACAGCTGTTAAATTTGTTCGTGGATGTTTGTCAATGCCAAATTTCTTTTAACAGCTGGTAATGAACCAATTTCTTTAATAAATAATTAAATGTTAAAAACTTATAATTACAGTAGAAATACCATTAGGCTTGAACAATCTTTGTCAAATAGTGTTCATATAATATAATTTATTTTTTATTTTGCGGTTTTCAATGGTGAAATTGCCAGTTGGTGTTAAAATCCCAATACTTTACCAGCCACCCAATTAAATTCATCAGTCTGTCAGCTAGGCCATTTTGAAATGTCAAATGTATTTTGAGCCAGCTGATTCATACAAAAAAAAGTTCCCAGCTGGTATGTTTTGGTAAACATACCAGCTGGAAATGAAATGCATTAGTTACAAGCTGCCAGCCAGAAAAGTGTGCATATTGGCTCTTTTTGCATATCATGTAGTGGTGGGCCCCTGTTAATGGCATGCATGGCTGTGCCATATATTTAATTCTAACAAAATAATTTATCTTTAAGTCCTTCTTTTGTAAAATATAGCGATCAATTTAAGTGAATGACAGATTATGGGCAGCAGAGCAAGCATTGCTACCCATGCACATGATTTGTATCCATGGATCATGTAACAAAAGAATGTATGATCAATGCCTAAATCAAGTACATTAAAAACAATTTTTCATTTTTTTCTTGGAGAATATCATTTAAGGACAAATAAAGGGTTCAATTCAATTGAAATAAATTTATTATGGGTAGCTGATGAAGCATGGCCATGTGCTATGCGGTTATCTAACATGGCCATGTGCTTTGAGATAATCCATGGATTATCTACACAAAAGAATGTTTGATCAGAGATTAACCTTAAACCAATTCAAAACAAATAAGTTTTTCAGTAGTTCGAGTCTTCAGTACAAACCTGTATTTAACTTACCAAATGTGTAATCTATTCAATTTGGCTTGAAAATTCTTGATTCCAATCTGATAACTGCAGAAAATTTACAATTTTCACAGAGATGTTGATCTTGAAGAAGGATGCTGAGATGTCTCGAACATCCAGTGTTTAAAATTCGCGCTAAATGTTATTTCATTATTTGTGGTATCCATTAAAAAGCGAAAGATAGAAATGTAGAGTCGCAATATTTTTCGACCAATTAGAATTCTCGTATTATGCCGTGTTCGGCTTCATTTGTCTCGGCCAATCAGATTCCGTCTTATACGCTTTGGAATTTCAAGATGGCGTTCCTCTTGTTATCAATCGCTACGATGTTTTAGCGATGGCCTGCAAAGGTAAAATGTGTACTGTGCATTAGATTTTGGCTTTAAATAAATGTTTTCGTTACGTCGTGATGGACGCTTTGGAAATTCAAGATGGCGTGCATTGTTGGCTACGATGTTTTGTTGATAATTTGCGTAGTAGATTTTGGCTTTAAAAATACGTCAAAAGACGGAAGAATTTTGCCACAAGTCAAAAGACGGAAGATTTTTGCCCAAAGACGGAATTCCGTCTCAAGACGGAGCCTCAGCACCCATGTATTAGATTTTTGACAAAGATCATAATAAAATCCTGCTCTCTTTGATATACTGAGACATACTGGAGGTTAGGCTTACAACTAATTATAATTATATGCATTCTGTATTTGTTATATATTTCTTTCACTCAATGATTGAACTCATTTTCTTGCAAAGATGAATAAATCAAAATTTAAATAGTCAGAAAGGGGGTTGTATTTTACTGGACATTTTACTTGGAAAAATGAATAGCAATTTTTTTTCCTGAACACATTGTCTCATAAATAAAAATAATTGCATACATCACTGTACTTGTTCATAACCTGTTAATTTTCAATGGGTTTGATTGAGTTTCATCATAAATGATTTTGCAACTAAACAATCTATGCCAATAACAAGGTGATACAACAACACAGCTCAGGGTACATGGCAGATTTTATGTCTAATATTTAACGGCTGTCATACTGAGTGGTCATTATATGCAATCACATCTGTACCTCGTAAAATGTAAGCATGTGTCATGTTGAGCACACTTTAATTAACAGATTTGTCATATTTATGCATGCTTTAGGCAACAAGTATATAATGTTTGGATATACACATATATAAATTATAAATAAACTACAGATAGGCTAATCACATATCAATTATTAATCTCATAATTGTACACTGAAAATGCACTGGGGCCTGTTGGGATAGCATTAAATGACATTTCCTCGAAATATGTCTATCAATAGGTAAAATGCATGTTTTGGGATAGTTAATAACACTAAACAAGCAGAGTATGTTGTGAATATATGAAGACTGGATTACAAGGGAAGATCTGTACTGCGAAATTCATGTTTATTTTATATTTAAAAAAACTAGATGTTTAGTGAAAAAGTGATCTACAATAGCTTGAAAATGTCTGCACAATCAAATTTGACTTACACATCCTAAGGAATAGATATTGTGTTTATAAATAACTAAAAGAGGGAATCCAGTATTACCTCTGATTTCCTTGGAGTAAGGTTTAGCCTCATCCCAATCTTTCTCTTCCTTGGCCTTCTTCTCCAGGAACTCTACGAGGGCCTTCCTGTTGTAGGGTCCAGTGGCTTCTTTGTCACACTTGTAGCGACAACGCTGGGAGGGTGGGATGTGAGAGTCCTACAAACATATGCACAAATCTTAAATAACTTTCTTCTTTTCATTTTTGGTTTGGCAAATATCTTTAAATGTCAGCTTATGTTTTCCTTGTATTTCACTCTCAACAGGATGGTATGAAAAAATCTTTAAAATATAAACAATAACCATATATATTTGTGACTGGGTATGGACACCCTTAATGACACTATAATTTCAAGGCAAACAAATGTATTGATTAACATGCATGATGTTCTAGATGCTTGGAGCGGAATTATTAAAGCAGGAGACTCACATCAGGGTCGATCAGTTCCTGTCCAATTTCTTCAAGTTCCTCGGGGGTGAGTTTTTCTAGCAGCTCATCAATGTCAATATCGTCATACTCGGACAAGTCATGGCCGTAGAGCTTCATCTTGCCTGCCATGTTGAAGGAGCACGTTACCGGACCGGCACAGCAAAATAGCAATTATAACTCTATCCTGTGTGCAGGTGCAGGGGTCAGTAGCGGTCAGTAGTAGTATAGGGGGCTCACTCACTCTCTGTCTGCAAAACCCAAGGCAAAAAAAACACACCTCAAGCCATGCTGCATCCCCATGCCAGTGTTGTCATGGTTACAAGGTTAGCAAGCTCAATATACATGAAATTGTACATAAGAAAATATATACATCATATCGGAACGGGCACAGAATGGAAAAACAGGCCTTTGCACATTTGATTAAAAATGAGTGAAGAGGTGAGACAGAATAGCCCATATCTTGATTCAAAGATGTGGTTAAATTCATATTCAATTACATAAATTTGTGTGAGGATATTTATAAAATGTGTGGATATATTTTAAGATATGTCAAAAAGTCATTGTATTAAGGAGGTATTTTATAAACTTAAACATTCCATAATATTATTCTTTCAGAAATACATAAACAAAGGGGGAATCAATTTACATATATTGAGCTTGGTAAAATCAAATAAAAATAACATTGCTTGCATTTAACTTAACAGTTTGGTGGATAATACATAATGTTATTAACAATAAGTGACTTAGTCCCTTTGACATGAGTACTTGGTAACTATTAGGTGTTAGATATATGAAATATTTAAGCATTTAAACAAACATAAATTATTGATGGTTAAATGCATTAGTTCCAATATTTTAGTGATAAAGCTGCAAATGTATTAGAAAATCTCCTGTATAGCACAATGAGAATGTAACACACAGAACTGGCACTCAACACATGTCCATTCTCAACTCTCTGCAATCACAACCATAAACTGTATCAAGACACAAGATATCCAACTATAAATACAAACTATAACATCTACCCTTTTCAAGGAAGGACAAAAACAGATGATTCTAACTATATCTCCATCAAACAGAGAACCCATTACATTAGAATCATATAACTAAGCAATACAACTGTGAAAACTTGGGTGCTATATATAATTTCAGTTATTTTTCACATGGATTAATCAGAACTCTTCAAGGACATGATAACAAGGAAAACTTAATAAATGGATGATGCACATATCATCATGATAGATATTTCGATATCAAATTCATTAAAAAAATAAGGTTTACAACTTCAAACCCTTTAAATGCCTTTTATATTTATATATAAAAAAAGTTGAATTTAACCCATTATAAAGTAAGCTTCAGTTTATTTCCTACTTTATAACTGTTAACAGATCTAATATGGACTAGTGTGTATATTTTGTGAGGAGTGAAGCAAGAACTCACCATGTTCACTTTCCACTCCCATCACCATGATTGCTGACTAACAGTGACAGTTTATACCAAATAGACACCAAAATCGTCAAGAAGAAACCCTATCTCAGGCAAAAACAACATTGATTTAATATGTATTTTAGTATGTTGATTAGGCACAATGCATTTTAAGCAATGGCAATCTCCTGTGCAGAATAGGAGCATGCAAAACTGTGAAGACATTCAACTTAGATCCTGATGCGAAAATGATGTTCATTCATATATTTATTTCACTCAATTTCTATAATGGATTAAAGCTTACTATATATTAGTCTATGTGTAATCATGACCAAAATAAAGCCATACACCAGATTAGCTGGTCATGTTCCTTCCAGACCAAAGAGATGATTGGCTCTTCTGATGATGACCAAACCCACATTCCTACACATTCTGAACTGTGACTATATAAACATAATGCATACACTAATCAAGACCTAACCAGTCTGTACAAGACTCACATAGGGTCACACTCAAAGATGGACAAACCCATATGTTCACTTAAGTAATTCAACTACTACCTGATTTAGGTGGAGTGGCATAGAGAACATATATAGGTCGCTCATGGGAAGAGTGTGAGCTTATTGATTCACATCACAGAAGGCTTGCTACATCATGCTAATACTGCATACTATGAAAGATGCTAATAACTTGAAATATCTAGGCTAATAGGCTCTCATAACCTTGAATAGATCAGGTGACATCCATATCAGAAAAGAATTTATATATCCTAAACTAGTTGTTTACAGAATTCACAATATGAGTTTTTAGATTTTTATGCACACATCACTCTGTATTAGTTGGATTAGTTCAGAAATGGACTCACAATTCAAGTGGTCAATTGGAAATAAACATCAATTTGGTTACACACTCATACAAATATGACCAATAAAGTCATGTGTGGCTAAATTGTGACCTTGTGGAGCCGTGCATGAGGTCATGTGTGGCTAAATTGTGACCTTGTGGTGCTGTGCATGAGGTCATGTGTGGCTAAATTGTGACCTTGTGGTGCCGTGCATGAGGTCTGTGTGACCAAATTTTTGTTTAGCGCAAACTGCTGGTTAGTATCAAACTTTTCATTCAACTGAAATTAAATGTCATGTCAAATTATTACAATTTTAATTATATTTCTACCCATAACTTGATTGTAAAACACAGATTATGTGCTAATAATTTTCAAGTTTATTTTGGTATATATTCAAGGTTTACAGGTGACCTGTACAGATCTAATTGAGGATATGTTTCTTATATCAACATAATAAAATATTGCTAAACATTTGTCCCAACCTTCACCTGGTCACGACTGGATGATGTCAACAAAAAGTCAACCACTACTCATGCTTTTTTACCCTCTTTATCAAAGAGTTCGCATGTTTTGTGGTTGTTAAGGAACAAAAAGAACCTTAAGTGTTCCATTTCACAAATGAAACAAACAATGTGCCCCATAGTAGAATATATGGATGTGTAATTCTATTCGTGTGTTATGTAATCCAAATAAATATAACCAAATAATACTAAGTACACCTTCACATCTAATTTTAGTTTTAGCTTATTAAGTTTCTAACTTTTAAATTTTATTTACCTGATACCAATAAAAATAAGATACAAGATATCCAAAATACTTTTTTTCTTCAAAATTCCACATTAATTAAGAAATAAATAAGATGATTATATTATGAGACATATAGTCAATGCATATATATGAAAGTTAGAAAATCAGTCACATGGAAACAGCCATGGGAGAAATCTCTATTTTGCATTGTTTTTCTTGATGTTTAGCCCAGTAGTATGAGTACATACACAAGCAGGTACAACGTTTGTAAAACTTAAGGACCACATATTCCAAGAGAAGAAAACATGATTAAATATATAATCCTATAATTCTATACCATTTTCATATCTGTAAGAAATTTGAACAACTTTTATGGCTCCAAAAACATGTTATAGGTCATGACTGTTGCAAAAATGATCAAGTTTTAATCAAAAATAGAGAAAATTGGTTACAAGTGTTAGAAGTTATCAGTGTGGGTTCATCACATTTGTTGACACTTAGCAAATGGGTGAACCTATTCTACTGCCAAAAGGTAAATACCATGTCCATATTGAGAACCATGAAATTTGGAGCTGTTTCAAGGTGACAATCTGCACCAGTTTATACAATGTACACTGTGCACAGAAGTTGTATCAAGCATTCAAACATTCCTACCAACTATCTATACTTTTGCAAAAGTTTTATGGTAAAATCTGTTTTTGGACATTTGAAGTACCTTGTAAGACCTTCAATTCAGTGTATTACTGTGGGAAACAAATCTGAGTTTCTTCAGTAGTGGTTGTGTCCATGTATTATTGCCTGACCTGGCCCATATACATATATGTATAAATAGACATACGTATGTATACATAAACCTTAAACAGAATGAAAGCTTAAACAAGTTTTGCCTAGAAAATTGTGATGACTGATGTTTATATGTGTAGCTAATGGACTTTTCCCAAAGCACTAAGCAATACAGAACACTCATATATTTCCACCTGGATCCAATCCATATTTATATACATATACACAAAACTTGCTATCACAAACCAGACACCTACCATAAGTTACAGACATTCTGATGAAAATCCCTGGTACTTCTCTATGTCAGATATATCCAAAATGATACTTAGTATCCAACACGACTTTAAGTTGCTTCGTAGAATATTATGCGTTATATAAAGTTATTATGTGATGCATCCAGTTTGTGCCTATATGAGAATCTTTACACAAGTCAGCGATCCACCAAATGGTTTTAGTTCTGGAGGTGAGTTGTGTGTTGGAGGTGGGTAAATGTCTCGCATGGGTTCAGCTATTATCTAGAGTGTGGCAGCGGTGCCACTTTGTGATAGTGATGCCACTTCCTGGCCAGGTGACAACTTGCCCCAGTCATAACATGCTCTCACTCATCCACTGTCTCCACCATACCTGCAATCTTCTAACACTGCTGGGGAGTGGGCAGTTGAGCTGCAATCATCAATGTGTGTCCATCTCTGATCATTGGATCCAAAGAATGGCCCTGTGGCCATCATGTTTTGGATCTCGCCACATATAAACCCCCAGGTCTACTTTCACATAGAAACTCCTGACCAGACATTCATCTGTGTACAAAAGTGAGGAATATGTTACTCTTGAATTCTTTCCAAGTATATAATGACAATTCTTTTTTTTACTCAATTATCCATAATAAAACATATTTTGAGCATGATTACGACATATATTTTGCCAATATTTTTCAGAGCATATCTATGCATTGTGTTGCACAGGTATGCCAAAATTTGCATACAAGTCAGTTTTGTGATTGTTCACACATGTATGTACATTTCTTTTGTTTTCTGTAGTAGTGACTCAGTAGTACCATGTATCTGTGTTGCCAAACTCTATGATAATGCTAAGTATTCTGTTGAGTTCATCTAGGATTCTGCATTCTTCAAAGTAATTTTTCCTAAAGTGTTTTGGGGTTCTCGATGGTGACCATCAATATTTCAGCTAGGAAACTTTTGCCTTGTTGTGCAACAACTCACAAATTTTCCTCTATTGTTTGGGAGGTAATACTCCCAGTCTAATGTATATTTTGATTCTTATGACTTGTTAATCTATTAATGTTATTTGGCAGATGAAGGCAAAAACTGAGTCGAATTAAAGGCTGTCATGAGCACCACCTGCCTCAGGACCATAATGGTCCCCAGTCAATACAATCACCTGTACCTGCCTGTATTACCTATGTCCGGGTATGATAATTGTCCCATCTACATGATCAGTGACCTCTTGGCCCTGGAATGTGACTAACATACACTGCATCAGACATCATATGTCAAATGTGTATCAAGTGATATGTCATAAATGTAGTTCTAATGTTCGTGTAATGTTGATCACATCTTGGGGTCACAACATTGACTCCTAATATTATGCATGGAGTACATTCCACAATAATAGATTAAAGTTTGTGCATGACATTGTAGGCTAAAGGTGTAACCCGTGAATTAACAGGTTGACACACCTGTAATTAATGAAACAGGTTTTTTTTTGTTTCACAGATTGAATTACATTTAAAAACATGTTCAATTATTTAAACACAGGTTTGGTAAGAATTATTGGTATACATGTATGAAAATACACATCTTTTCTGGTATATCTTTTTTTTCATAAAACATATACAGGTGTGTGTTCACATGTCCATGCTTATGATATAAAACTGCAGGTATCTAGAGTAACTGTTGGTTGAGCTTTGGAAAACTCCCATACCCAGGCCATCCAAGCCATCCTGGCTGTTTCTCTTGTGTCCATCAATGATCAATCATACAACTGACCTTGAAAAATTCAGAGTGTATGTGTCCTATCAGGTGTACATAGGCAAGATGTATTGGACCAAATGTCTACCTGGTTCTATGTTATAAGGTGAACAAGAGCCTGGGTAAGGGATGGGACAGTGAAGAGATATTATGAGAAAGTAGCCTGTCAACCCAAACCAACCAGTGCTATGTTTTTCCAGTTATTTTGCTTGTCTTCAAGCTATGATCTGTTTTTGATGGGATGACTCCTGCGGCTACAGATTTACATGTTTGTAACATGACAGTGCCTGAGGCAATGGCTCTGCTCAATACAAACAGATTTGCACCTATTTGACTGTCATACCTGTTTGAACCATAAATCCTTGTTTGTTCAACTCTCATCAATGTTCAAAAACTTGGAAAAACTGTCAACTGATTTTTGATTTCTGTGACCAGAGGTAAGACTATTTTTCCCAGGAGAAACAAAACTGCCATAACTAATATCTCCTTATCATGTGAATGTTGTCAACTTGTTATTCATTTTAACACAACAATTCATTTAGGTTGATACATTTTTGCTTTGCAGGTGCCATCCTTTATGAATACAGAGGCAACCCACTGGTTTAGATGTATGGGAAAGTTTTGGTTGTTGTTCCAAGATTGTCACCCCATTGTGACCAGCAACATAAAAATGGTAACACCTGCACAATACCAATGTTGCTGGTTGTTTATACACGGTGACATCAAATATTTTGACATCAAATAAATAAATGATACATCATCATTATTGTCAATGGCTGAGCGACCTTTTAGGTCTGATAAAACTGCAACACTATGTTCTTGATAAAAGAAAAATATATTCTCTAATAAATCATATTATTCAATACAAACCTTCTACAATTAAAGGTACTCAATAGAGAGACTACTGGAGGTAACAACACCCAGATAATGAAGTTAATCCTGCTTATATGCCTCACAACATATTTGGATCTGGATCACTGTGAATAGTTTGGATATTCATAATCTAAGTTCAAGGACAACATGAGGATTCCATTAAAAGTGATTCCTAAAAAGCTGCCCTGAGCATAAAGCAACATTAAATAAAGCCTTGTGATATTAAACACAATTCATTTTTTTCTTCTAATAAAAGTAAAATAACAAGTAAACATTTCCCTCTACTATGAAAAGCCTACATATATATGTCATCAGCTACACCTCTATGACCCTTTTACTCGGTCACTGATCCACATCCACAGACAACACCACCATGACCTTCTCCGAGGGCCACAATGACCTCCCGGGATACTTTGTGATCAACACTATCTACTGAGGTCAAAGGGCACACAGCATCCATTTGAATCTCATTTAACCATGTTAACCATAACAAAAACCAATCTAAATCATATCTTCCCATCAACAGAGCAATCGGATGCCAAGAAACTATATGTCAAACATTGGCTCTCTCCAAATTGAACCGGACCTGCTCAATGTTTTTCCTCTCGAAGATGGTTCCGCTGGACAAATAAGCCTATAGCCATTTACTTTCAAATCTTGTTGACATGCAGTACTCACTCAAGCATGAACAATATATTGCTAACTTGTGACCCTCAGGTGACTTTTCCAACACAAATAACTCCCCCTTCCTTTTCCTCTCATTTGTAAACTAATTTTCTCCCAAAAAAATATCATAATTGATACAAAAAACTGATAAGGATTCTGAGAATGAAGATAAAATCCACCTTTATTTTCCCAACATAAGACAACTTTTACTAATAAGACAGTAAGAAACAGCACTAAAACAGATGTTACAATAATTATTATAATACTTACATGGAAATAAAGTTTCACAATTTGTTAACTGTTGAAATCAGGACTAACAGCACTTTGAGTTTCAACATCTGTGTACCATCAAGTTGGTAAATCAACAAAGATTAATAGGTGCCAAATACCCTACCTCTAACCCGTCTTGGATCATCTGAGAATCTGACTTCATCCACACTTCCAGGATGGCACATCTGTGGAATCTCTTGTAAAATTATTGTGGGCGTTATTCAATCACATCTTAATGCTAAATCATGCAACTCAGACTGTGAAATAAAAGGGTTGGATATGTGATAATCAACAGGCCTTGACATTAAAGATATTGGTCACTGCCACAGAAGGACTCAGGCTTTCAAAGATCTGCTGGACCTTAGTTATGCCAATAACAAACGTTAAATCTAACCTGTACACTCTTAATACCAACTTGAAAGACTTGACCATATTGACCAACATGATTTTTGTCAAGAGTGGCAGCTTCTCCAGATATCATTACCATGAACACTGCAAATCAATCAAACTGAGAGAGAAAAGGTGTTAAACTGTCAACATATTTTTCCTCTAGTTGTACAAAGTTTGGCCAATATATAACAGCAGTGTAGCTCTGTAGAGAACAGAATGGTTGTGTTTGATATGAAATTGGAAATATCACAAACACAAAGCCCACTAATATCATTACTGTGTTGTCAGCCATGATTGGCATTTATCACCGTAGACTTATGCAATCATGACATAGTTATCATAGATCTCTTATGTAGGACAGTTTTTATGAGTAATGCAAATACCATCTCACAATCAACATTGCACTGAGTCTGACTTACCAGTAAAATATCATGGTATAACTAAAATATTATCATCTAATGTATCATCTATGTATTGCATTTCCAAAAAGAATGTTATAATTGTTTTCATCTGTGGGTATAAAAGGCATTTTTTATCCAATTGACATAATACCTGGAACATAACATAGCACTTCATGATTGCAAAAATGATTGTCTTTACAACAGGTCCTTTTTTGAGTGGTAAAGCTTGGACAGACTATTACAGAGTATAACCATGGTAACTTGGCAGAGGCGGTCACCAGGGATGTGAATATAGTATTGGTTGTGTATGTGCAGTATATCACCACCCTGTATCCACCATTACACGGAGCCCCTCACAATCATCTGCCCTACTAGCAGTCTGCAAAGTGGCAGAACACTCAGCACCCACAGGGCAACTCCCCTCATTAATCTACATAGAACTTCATGAGCTGGCACCAGATATAACTTATAAGTGTCTTGATCAATTTTAATTTTTCCAGATTATGTTATTTTAGGTCAAGGCAGGATTTCCTGGTATCCATTTTTATCACTTGGATATATACAACTGGCTTGCATGGGATGATCCATGCAGTCGCATAAGTTGCACATGCCTGCTACATGATGCAGACTGCCTGGCTGGGTATATAACTTACCCACCACCCTGCACTCTCCACCCTGCTGTCAGGGTTCTCCTACTTCAAACAGCAACAAATCTGACATGTCTTCATTTCCATCATAAATTAATCTTCACCCCTCTGATTATTCCATACATTTACACAATGAAATCAGAATAAAATGTTGTATCAAGATCATATGAAGTAAAATCAATGATCTTTATATATTAATATAAACTTTTATATAGAAAAGCACAGGTAAGTAAATAACAGAGACTCATTGCTGTGATATACTGTAGTAAACACTAACACAACTTTCCCTCCCTCTCCTAGTAACCCTATCAATTCTGTACACACTCAAAGTGACCTTTATTTACTTTGTTCTATCTCCCTTCATAGAAAATCTGCTGGTTTGTCTTTTCACCTCTCAAGAAATATTTGTGTTTGCTCATTTATGTCTTTAAATTCAACTAAAGCGAATTAAATTTTTAATCACTTTTGGTGTTATAACCAATAACCATTGCAAGACATGTATTTCACAATTAAAGAATCATGATTTGGTGAAAATAATTAAAATTCTCATTTAAATTGCAATTAATTAGGATCCCTATATCTGATGTCCGATATTTTGAAAATTGGAAAGTCTAATGTACCATGTGCCATGGTTGTTTAATATGCTCAACATAGCACTGGGGTCAAAACATTGTAACAAATTGCAGAGAATGTTACAAAATGACGTATTTAAGCCAGAACAATGGGGATGTTAACGTCCCGCTCGTCTGTTGTTGGTGATGTTGCTGTCCTTTCCGTCCGTTTGGGGTTAATGACAAGAATTGGGGGTAAATATGTTCATTTATTAATTAAAATGCATGTACTGAAGATCCCTATGCCCTTTGTCTGACATTTTTTAATGTTAAAGTCTTCAACAAAAAGAAATCGAGGCATCTTGCAACCATCCTTGATGTGGTACCTTACATAACAAAGCAAATATATGTATCCACATTTTGAAATGTAATGTCTAAATCTCATTCCAAAGACATCAGTTCCGTCCCTCATTAAAATCTGTTGAATTTGTGACATCAGTACTTTACATACCACTTCAGATGCCACAAAAGATATCTATGTGTCAAAAAGGTTTGAATGATTATATTTTGATGTATATCAACTGTGATCACAAGCCAAAATACTAAAATAAGCAAAATAATCAATACATATATATTTCTCATCACACAAGAAATTGGATCATAATTAAGTTGCCTCAGTCTCAAGCACAGAGAGTTGGACATGACACCCAACATTTGATTCTTTGTTACAGCTTCCTACGGGAACTAATGTAGTTAGTGTAAGTGGCATTTCACCCATTGAAGATTGCAATGACAAGAAACTATTGTATCATACAATTTACATTATGTCAAAGTTGATGATGCTTTGCAAAACTGAGTGCTTTTGATAAACACTGCAGAATGTAATCATATCACAAATGCATTTCCCAAATATATTTATAAATTTGAGAGAGCAGATCATCTGAATTTCATGTGATGCAATCAAATGCTGCAAAAGATACGTATGTCAAAACGGTTTGGCAGGCAAAAATGGACTTGCACTACATGTAAATTATACAATATACTGTGTTGTGGAACACATAACCTTGATATATACGAAGGCAATGCCTCCAGATCTGAATTTGCAGTTTGTGCTGTGAGTGAGGGATGGAGTGGAGAAGTGGCTATAAGCTCCTATTATTATAAGTTCAAATTTACATAGACAGTGCAAATCCCATATCAGAATGATGAATTGGGAAGAAGGATCACCAGGTCAAAAATAGCACGAGGATGTTATTAAAACATCACTGTGTTTCAGAAATGTATGCACAGTGAAAATGTCAAGAATACAGAATATTGGGCATGTTTCCCCAAATGTTGTTCGTTATTGGCATAAGGAATATACAATACCGGGGATACAGCAAAAGTGATGAAGGGAAAGCAACAGATTTGGAGGAGAGTCTAGACTGGTAACTTTGACAAGAATAGCAACACTCATGACACATTTAGCATGCAGTCTGCATTTCCTCCAACTGACCATCACAAATCAAGAAACTATCCTTTTTGATTGCATTTAATCAACGAGAATATTTGCATTTCTGAGAACTGACAATGGAATGCGATATGCAGGTTTTATCTTGCAAAATATTTTGGAAGCCACTCTTCTGAATCAGACGAGATGGCCAGCAAAGCTTCGACCCCAGACACTTATCAAAATACACTTGGAAACAACACACTGGCATCTACAATATTAAGCCGGTTATCTTGTTCTTGTGTTACTGAACGACAATGTGTTTCATTTGCACCTTTCCTTACCTGATTATATCGACCTCAATCCACATAAACAATGAAATGTTGGTGTAAACACACAAATTTTTATCACAACTCAGTCCTACTTCCTGGCAAGCACAATTTTCGGAACAGCCAAGTGGAAAATTATCGCGAGATTAAGGCTGTTAGATTTTCCTCCCTCCAAAAGAAACGCATATTCTTCATATTTTTTGTAAATGGAATTTTTAGTTAATGAACACATTCAAGTCGTCCACATATTTTTAAGCAGTAAAATAAAACTATATATTTTATTCAATCAAGACAGCAGAAACATTCATCTCTTTTCGGCAATGTCCGTCTTGTTGCCAGGAGAACCAAACCAACATGGCGGATGACTTGTAGCAAAACATTGAAAGTTTGAAATCTCTTACAAATAATTTGATGTTCTACGCGTTAAACAAACAGGTATGTAACTTATATCATGCAAGAACATTAATAGTTTACTGTGCATCAATAAAAGCTTGAGATATTATCGGAAGGCAAACGTTCACTGGTATGTAAAGTTCTGACATTGACAAACACTTTGATTAAGTTTGAACAGTGAAACTGTTTGAAACAGTATTCTCAACTCGACCACATTGTCCCCATACTATAGACTGGCATAATATACTGCCAATAGTCAATAATGAAGTGACATTGAATGAATAACATCATACGACGGTTAAACCTTCGGAACTCCGTAATTGAATTATGATCATAGTGAAACTTGATGCTATTATCAATGACAATGAATGATAATTTGTTTTGATTTTCCGATAATAATAATATGAAATTATGTAATTTTTACCATGGTTATCATACATAACATTGGACTGTACTGTTGTGCAGTCTGTAGGTGTAGATAGTAGAGCTACATAATAAATTATCAAACTCTAGTAAAGGACAAGCCTGTTTAAATTGTGGAAATAGTAAACCTGCAAACTAAATTTCCTTGATTATAACTAAAATAATTATAATTAAATATGTCTTATATTATCTATTCAATATGCTGTTCCCATTCATTATCAATGCTAGGGGATGTTGACAACCTTCCTGTTTGTCAGGGTTAACTTACCTCTACACTAAACATAGTCAATCAACCAGTTATTTTGGTGGGTGTAGAGTGGAAATGAATAGGAACATGTAAGGAAAGACAATTTATCAAGGTTAAACTTTCAGGATATGATGTTTTTTCCTTATGGTCATTTATTAGTGGCTTGCACACATATTTATCAAATATCGCATTTATTAGTGTCTGGCATTATTAAAACTTGCAGAATATAATGTGCATTAGAATTCTGACCGCTATGTTTTGGAAATTGATGTTATTAACAACTAAATGTGGCAATGAACAGAAACAGGTGTAAAGGTGATAGTAACATTGAGTCCAGAATTAATCCCTTAAAAAATATATATATATATATACTATGATATTAAAACATACAAATAACATTTCTATATATTTTTATGTTATTTATGTAGATGACAGCATTTGTTTTAAAAAAAACAGGAAATGTTTTACCCTTTAACTCTCAGGTCATTATTTGACTTTGATTATTTTCATTGTATTTAGACATAGTTATGGCATCCGGAGTCAGTCCTACCCGACACTCGGTCAATGGACCAATGAATGGGAGTGTCAATGGTCACAGTGCACCAGTAAACAGTACAGGAATGTCACTTCCAGTGGTCGACCCAGATAAGCTCAAGGCTAGATTATATTCTTATGCTCCTCAACAAGCTCCAGTGAATCCAAAAGCGCTGAGGTTCAACAGACCAACAAATGCTCAGCTGCGCAAAGCCGGAATTCCAAGTGCTCCACGATTAGAACCTCTAGTAAGTTTCAAGATTTAAATGTTGGAGTTGTTCTAAGGGGGATAAAATTTATGGTGAATTTTAAATGTCGTCTCTTCATCATTTTATTGTGCTGATGATTTATATGATCTGCTTTCGAATGACTCATGAAGTTGGCTTGGTAAGAAATCAGAAATTTTGGCATGGCCGCTTGACTTTATATAATGATTAATTCACTTGTGCATGTGATCACAGTGTTTAAGGAGGAGGATTTTTATTCACTTATGAGTCACATAATTTTCATTAGTAAAAATATTTAATTAATAAATGAATAATACGTTAAATATACGTTCACCATGCCAAAAGACAGAAGTTCACCAATAGATTATTTGGCACAATTCAAAGGATTATTTTGATAAAAAAATTAGTGCACTGAAACCAAATTGACTTGATTTTCAAATATATTCTAGTTTTCTATGAAAATATGTTTATTTCTGAATTGATTTGTAATATCAAAAGGTTAAAACCATGCTTTATGGAATATTGTAGCCAGGACTCCAGAAATACCAAGAACATAACCATCCTTCATTTATACAAAGAAAAGCTAAAGAAAAGCTTGAGTCAGATGGAACATTTTTCAAAGATCAGGAACCAGCAGCAAAGAAGAAGAGGGCTGGATCTGTGGAGCCTCTGGATAGACCCACCTCCGCGTCACCTCTGCCAAATTTGCCAGATGAATTTAGGCACAAACAGGTAATTTATCTCAATGCTGAATGCTTCACTTCAATCTTATTTATATATCTTAATCCTATTTATAATTGTGTTTATTTCAAAGGCTGGATCCAAAAATCAGTTTTGGTCACACATAAATTTGACTCAGTATTGTCAGTCATTTGAGCTATGACCAGATAAATGTTAAGCTCCATTTGTTCAGTATGGGCACTTGTTTGCCTTTTATGAAATGATTCTAAATGCCTGATGTTTGTAATTTGATCTATTAAAGGAGAGTTTGGGTGGCCCCATTCTGAGCCCCACACCTCCTAAGGAAGTCAAACCTCAGACTCCTAGGGGTAAAGTTCATACAAAGTCTGCAAGTATCCCACCAACATTACAAATCAAATGTAAGTACATTATTTCCTACAACTATTTCAGTATTAATACTTGTATTTCTGCATTTGCAATGAAAACTTACATGAAACAATTTAACAAAATATTTTTTTTTTCTCAGCCCAACCAAACTTTTTGGGATTAAGTGATATGCACCAAATTATACAAGTTGTGAGAGATAATCCCAGAAAAGGTTTCCTTTACCTCAGTCCAGCTGTCCCCAAGTCTTCTGTACATTATCATTATTACAATCTCAAGTAAGCTGACTTCTACTTATTTATTATACTAGTTTGAATTTCACATGAGTGTGCTCGAAGATGCAGAAATCATCTTATATGTAATTTTTTGTAGGGTTGTGGACCATGAGCATGCCAATAAGCTTGACCACTGTACTCTCGGATTGAAGGGTGTTACGCGTATGAGAAGTGATGATGAGACTGAATTTGTTCCTCTAGACAGATGGGAACAAGAATATAAATATTTTCAGAAACTAGTTACGGTAAATGCATACATCAAATATAACTTATTTATGGAATAATGAATCATATTATCAAATCATTTTGATAACATTTTTTTTTTCACATACACTGCTATTATTTTTGTTTCAAATTGTTATATTTGCAGATACCCACATTTGCCCTCTTCCGCAAATGGAAAGCATTTAGTGTGTGGAGAAGAAATGTTCGAAGTAAAAAAGTATCAAACTGCAAGAAAGCTCTCACTGACAATCTGTTCATTGTCAATCCAGTAAGTTAACTAATAACCCTTTAAAGGAAACATTTTATTCTCCATTTTGTCCTCCTTCATTTGAATAACTTTTTGAATTTGTCTTTTAGTCACTGCGTCCAGCCTTGCTGAATGTGCGAGAGATGTGTTACCGCATCAGTGATATGGGTCTATGCAAGGTGGAGAAGGGCCACACCTACAGTCTGGATGAGTTCAGGGATGCCCAGTTTGCTCAGCTGAGTGAGGTGGCACAAAGACTCGGGGACTTCAGGAACTTAGTGAAGGAGGTGGTGAGGAGTGCTTGCCGGACTGCTCTCCTCGAGGCTGGGTTCACTCCAGATGATTACTTCTATGATGGGACAGAAAGTCCCGGACTCTATCCCGGAGAGGATGCTCCCGGCACTGCATCCAGCTACATGATGCAGAGCAACTTTGATATGGATATCTATGGGGAAGCTCCAGACAAGATGACATACACAGAGCAAGCAAACAAACGCTCACATTGCAAGAGACTCACTTGGTGTGTAAAACATTGGTTATAAACAGAAAATGCAAAAATAATAATATTGAACTTCTGCTAACAAATAAGAAATTTCTTCTTAAATCTAAAGAAACCTCTATGGGAAGATATGAAACATTAAACATTGAAGAGTGATAGAATGGTTGAAAACAAAATTGACTTCATGCTTCCGGTTTTTATTATCTGAGGCAAGTGTGGTTGGAACAAATTTAAAGAAATATATTCTCAAATATCAACTCCCATGTGTGATGAATACTGTTCTTGTTACTTATATCATACTCAATTAAAAGGTCTATCAGTCTATATTCTAAAGCAATGTTAAATTAGACCACTGTTGCATTATGCTGTTGTGTCTTTATTCAAAATGCTATATATAAAATATGATTATTTTTCCAGCTTTATACGCCTGGCAGATTACTTGATTGTGAACACGATGCATGTTCTGGCTGTCAACTCTGTGTCAACACTGCTCAATTACCTTTCCGAGCAGCTGCAGAACACGCCTTCTTTGGAAGAAATCCAGGGCTGGTATACAGACCTCATGGAAGCCATACAGAAGAGCATTGACATGAGAGGCCAGGAGGAGGAAGAGACTAAAGATGACAAGGAAGAAACTAAGGTCAGTCCTGTTTGACCTTTAAGAAGTATTCTTTTTATAATAACTCTTCTTATTCATTGTTTCAACAGATTCATGGGCAAGACATACAAAAATAAAATAAAATTGCACAGAAAAGCTTTACATTGATTACATACAGTAATCTAATAGTAAAATACAATTTTTTAAAATTTTTATTTATTTGTTTTTTTTATCTGTCTAAGTAAGTGTTTACAATCACACATATATAACCAAAAGTGTATTTTTTTTATAAATTAAATATTTGTATTTAGACTGCAACAGACAAAGATGACGAGGCACCCATGTTGCCGCCACTATACCTCTCAGAGTTTGTGGTGGAGCCCAACCAGCTGCTGTTCTCTCCAGATGAGGATGAGTTCCAGGAAGGTCTGGCTGAGGTCATCAAGAAGTTCCAGGACTGCGTGCTCAGTGTACAGAACTTGGTGCCAGACACATACTTTGATGCATTCACCAGGTATATTGTTTTGACCACAGGATATTTTCAATTGACTTGAATTGCCTAATAGTATTTTTTTTTCAAGAAAACTTTCATTTTTTTGGAGATACAATAAATGTATTAAATTTTGTGCTTCAGACCAATTATTAATAACAAGTTTGAGGATAAATCATGTGGAGAAGGACCAAGTTTGGCGACCATGTTTGATGATGACAAACACCTGCAAGGATTGGTGCATAGCATTAGGGTATGAAGGGAAAACCACTTAATCTTATTCATTCTAAAATTTAAAAAATCTAATGTGAAGTAAATAATAGAAATGATTTTTCTAAAATAGAAATAGAAATTTGGATAAATAATACAAAACCAAATGAAAAGATTTGTTTGTTTACAGGAATCTATGAAGGCTGCCTTCAATGCTGCCAATCAATATGCAGACACATTTGAGGAGTACAGAGAATTCTACAAAGAGAATGAGGATCTGGACCTGGAAAAAGTGCGTGCCCAGGAGCATGATGTGGCCTTCTTTGCCGAGGCCCTGGCTCGATATCACAAGCAACACAAGATGGCGGAGGCAATCAAGGAGAAGAGACCTATTGGTATGCTACTGGTGGATGCCATCAAGATGAGGAACCTCCTCATACCCTCACCACTGAGATGCCTGGATGTAAGTACACTCGGATCCCAAATAATCCACTCCACCACAAATAAATTACACTCAGATCCAAAATAATCCACTCCACCACAAATAAATTACACTCAAATCCCAAATAATCCACCCCACAAAGAAATTACATTAAAATCCCAAATAATCCACACCACAAATAGATTACACCCAACTAATCCACTCCACAAATAAATTACACTCAAATCCCAAATAATCCACACCACAAATAAATTACACTCAAATCCCAAATAATCCACTCCACAAAGAAATTACACTCAGATCCCAAATAATCCACAACACAAAGAAATTACACTCAGATCCCAAATAATCCACACCGCAAATAAATTGCACTCAAATCCCAAATAATCCACACCGCAAATAAATTGCACTCAAATCCCAAATAATCCACTCTACCACAAAGAAATTACTTGGACTCTCTGAAATAAAGTCTCATTATTTGATTGAAAATGATGTATTTGAATGTTTCAGGTGATAAATGACATCCTGCCAGTGAAGGCCCGCAAAGAGGTAGACCGGCTCATCGCAGAGCTACAAGATGCACAATTCAAACTAGAACAGGGACCCACCACCACCATAGAGTTTGTGGACAGTCTTACCTTCCTGGACGAAATTCAGGAGCGGGTCAGTTGATAAGCAACAAATTGCCTACAGTTCTGATAACAGTGAAATATAAAAGCCTCCTATTCATCAGCTTGTTTCTGTTAACTATTAAGTTATATAACTATATGATATATGATATATTTTAGATTGAGCCCCTGCAGAAGGAGGCCCAGATTGTTAATGACATGTATGAGCTGGTGGAATTGTTTGCTGTGCCCACTCCACCAGAGGACTTTGCTGTCTATCAGACCTTATCTCCATCCATTAACAATGTGCTGAATGCCATTGACAAATCTCTGGCTGAGAGAGATGCTAATGTGGACAAGTTCTGCACCCACCTTGACAAGGACATAGCTGAGCTGGCTAAGGAGGTGAAAGAGGTGAAACAGGAATCACAGGTAAGTTGTCACAATACACGTCTGTATCATCATTGCTAAAAAGAAATATCTTGAGGATGATTTGTTAATTGGAATGTATGAATTTTGTTGTCAGAATCCCATGATCCTAGATGAGAGTGCAGAGAAAGCAATGGTTCTTCGTAACCTCAAGAAGATGCTTTCAAGAATGGATGAGCTCACCAAGCGAGCATTTACATACAAGGCTTATCAGAAGAACTTCAAGGTATGTGGCATTATCTCAGTAGTTAACATGATCAAAATCATTTTGAGATCCAATGCAGAGTCCATAATAAACCTAGTTTGATATTACATGTTAACTGATATTATGTATATAAATAAGCCTTGAATAACATATTTTACTTGATATTTGTATTTGCTTCATTTAAAAGGCTCAATTGATGAGGTTGAATGGGGGAAATATTCAGGTAAAAGATTAAGTTTTGGAGACACCAAACAATTAAGGTGCCAACATGCAGATGGTTAGGAGGACATATAGAGATATAATGTAGACTGACACATTGCATGGAAGCAATCCCTGATGGGATGGGA
Organism: Amphiduros pacificus; assembly: GCA_949316495.1. Classification (NCBI taxonomy): domain Eukaryota; kingdom Metazoa; phylum Annelida; class Polychaeta; order Phyllodocida; family Hesionidae; genus Amphiduros; species Amphiduros pacificus. Next base: position 58,932,794 of record OX439000.1, read on the forward strand.
AAAATAGAGTGCACCATATGATATAGTCATGACATAAACATAGCAATCACTCATTGACATTTTTTTCTTTGAAATTGCTTATATGATGCACCTCTCGTATATATTTCTAAGCACATATTTTTTGCCCCTTTTATTGATTGAAAAAAGAAACAATATATCACTAACAATGGTTTTGAGACCCAAATTGTTGATGAATATATTGTCTTGATCAGTAGAGTAAGCTGGTTAAAATTTTGATTTGATCTTTATGATGATGAATTCATCATCAGCTATAAGTTGCATAGTAACAGATCATATATACAGGCACTGAATTCTCTGCACAGATCTTGTATCAAAATCAACTAGAAAATTAGTTCTTTCAAAATACTTTTTTTTTTCAATATAAATAATTTTTTTATAACGATTTGAGATACAATGAAATTTTATTTTAAAAAATATAAAAATGACCATGAAGAAGAGGACAGAGTAGTAAGAGGAATGATTGGTATTTATGTGTTTGCTATTCAGGTTGAGGTAACCAAGTATGAGGAGTTAGAAGAGGTTCATGCAGAACTCAAACTCAAGCAGCTGCTCTGGGACTCCATTGATGAGTGGGATAATATGATAGAGGAATGGAGAGATGTAAGTATTTTGTAAATATATATAAGGATCTTGTGTATTACATTATTAATATGCACAATGTAGGATAATATCAATGCTTTATGGATGTACAGTAATTTTGTTTGTTTGTTTTTTTGTGTGCAGGCTATGTTTGACACATTGGACCCAGAGTTGCTTAACACTCAAACCACCAAATATGGCAAGTCAGTGTACCAGCTGGAGAAAGGTCTGCCACCCAACAATGTGGTACCAAAACTCAAGGAGAAGGTGGAGGAGATGAAGGACAAAATGCCCATGATCACCGACCTGAGGAATCCCACTCTGAAGCAGCGGCATATGGAAGAAATTGAGACCATCCTGGAGTACAACTTCACGGCAGATGACCCCATGACCCTGGGTAAGCTGGAGGATATAGATGCGTTCCGCCACACTGAGGCCATCCAGGAGGTATCAGCACAGGCCAGCTCCGAGGCCAGTCTCGAAGGTATCCTCAAAAAGGTGAGCATAAGGAAAATCTCAAGAAAGCTCTATATAGAAAAATATTGCAATAACTACAGGGCTGAAGGTTTTGTTATGTTTAGGTGTGACAATTTTGACAACAGGGAAATAACTTATATTTTAGGTGGATGATGCATGGAAGACCATGGAGTTTGTGGTACTTCCATTCAAGGATGCAAAGGATGTGTTTATATTGGGAGGCACGGATGAGATCCAGGTGTTGCTGGATGATAGTAACATTAACGTAGCCACCATTGCCAGCTCCAGACACGTGGGCCCCATCAAGCCCAGAGTGGAAGACTGGCAGAAACAACTTGAACTGTTTGGCAAGAATTTGGATGAATGGTTGGAATGTCAGCGTAGCTGGCTCTACCTGGAGAGCATCTTTTCCGCTCCAGATATCCAGCGTCAGCTTCCTGCTGAGGCTAAAATGTTCATGACGGTTGATAAATCTTATAAGGACATCATGAGAAAAGTGAATAAGGTTCCATTGGCTATCCGCGCTGGCACTCAGACTGGCCTGCTGGAGACCTTGCAGCAGAACAATGCACTTCTGGAGCAGATCATGAAGTGTCTGGAGGCCTACCTTGAGTCCAAGAGAGTCATCTTCCCAAGGTACCTGCACATTTCACCATCAAAGCTGATTTGATAAATAAATCTTCAAATATTTAGCATATAACAAAGATATAAAATTTTTCATGCAAAAATTCCTTGTAGTCAAATATGTTCCTTGTAGTCAAATATGTGGTCATTAATTTTGGTCTTGCCCACAGGTTCTACTTCTTGTCTAATGATGAGTTGCTGGAGATCTTGGCTCAGACCCGTAATCCTCTGGCAGTCCAGCCTCATCTGAGGAAGTGCTTTGATGCCATTGCCAAGCTGGAGTTTGGCATCCAGGCACCGACATCCAGTGATGGCAAGGCAACACCAGATGAAGGAGAAGATAAGCAAGAAATCCAATACACCAACGATATCCTGGCCATGATCTCACCAGAAGGAGAGAAAGTCAGTCTTGGAAAGGTAGGAAATTCTTTATTGTGAATAAAAGGAATTACATATAGTAACCCATGAATTCAATCTATTAGCCACAAAATGTTCTAAGCTCCAAACTATATTCTGTGATTGATCAACATGTGGGTCAACTAAAATGTAATTTTCGCCATATTTTGGATCACCAGTCACGTTTAAATTAATTTTAATTGAGTTGCAATCAGGAATCAACCCATGATTTGAAGATATTATAACTATTTCTGCAGTTTTGCATGATTTAAATGCAAACATATGTTGTTCGGCATCTCCTGTCATTGTTACTTTGGACACTTTGTAATTGTTAATTTGTCTTTGATTGTTTAAAAAAAATCACTATTTAACCATTGGTTGAGCTGCTGTGATTGGTCAGCAAATTGGATGTGTGTATGACAGTCATAGCATCATTATCAGGATGAATAAATATGTGAATGACTATTTCTTAGAGGGAAATAGCACATTGCCAGTAGCATTCTCTGGTTTTGCAAGATTATTTTTTATTTATATTTTTCGTTTCTTATATTATTTTTTCATTCCACAACATTTATCATTTGATACTTTTGGTTGCAGGGTCTGAAGGCAAGAGGCAATGTTGAAGACTGGCTGGGTAAAGTCGAGGACGGCATGTTTAGCAACCTACGTAAACTGGTCAAGGGAGCCATAGGAGACTACGAGAAAAAGACCAGAGAAGAATGGCTACTTGACCACTGCTCACAGGTGACAATGCATAAACATTCAATAGATGGATTTATTTTCAATGAATCTTTTTAACAACCCACTAATTTTTTTATGATAATTTTGTCAAGTTCTATACTAAAGGGAAAAAAGGATATATATATATATTATGAAATAGGAATCTGGAAGGTAGTGATAATTTATGTTGTTTTGTTTATGAATCAGGTGGTGTTGACGGTGTCACAGATGATGTGGTGTCGAGATATCTCAGCAATCCTTGAGGGAGATGGAGACAGACTCGCTGGTATGAAAGCATTTGAGCAGCAGTCATTCCTGGACCTGAACAAATCAGCTGCCATCGTGCGTGGAGATCTTACCAAGCTAGATCGAGCGGTGATGGGAGCTGTGATCACCCTGGACGTGCACGGCAGAGATATGGTGACAGAAATGGTGCGGGTCGGAGTGGACAATGTCAATAACTTTGAATGGCAGAAGCAGCTGAGGTATTACTGGGATCTGGACGTGGACAACTGCACAGTGAGGATGTCAAACTCTCTGTATATCTATGGATACGAGTATCTTGGGGCATCAGCCAGGCTGGTAATCACACCTCTGACCGATCGTTGCTACCTCTGCCTTATGGGAGCCTTGCAGCTGGATCTTGGAGGAGCCCCAGCTGGACCTGCTGGAACAGGCAAAACTGAAACCACCAAAGATCTGGCCAAATCTCTTGCTAATCAGTGTGTGGTGTTCAATTGTTCTGATGGTCTTGATTTTAAGATAATGGGTCGTTTCTTCTCAGGTTTAGCTCAGTCTGGTGCCTGGTGCTGTTTTGATGAGTTCAACAGAATTGACATTGAAGTGTTGTCTGTGATCGCTCAGCAGCTTATCACCATTAGGAATGCCAAGTCTGCCAAGCTGGGCAGGTTCATGTTTGAGGGCCGGGAGATTAAGCTCATTGCAACCTGTGCAGCTTTCATCACAATGAACCCCGGCTACGCTGGACGTACAGAGCTCCCAGATAACCTGAAAGCTCTCTTCAGACCCATCTCTATGATGGTGCCAGATTATCGTGAGTAGCTGTTTTATACCACTTTATTAATGTTCAAAATTTTAAGCAACTTAAACATTAAATGTAAATATTTGATAATTTTCAATATTGGAGTAATATATGATTTAATATATCATTACAGGTTTGATTGCGGAGGTGATCCTGTACTCTGAGGGATTTGAGGATTCCAAGAATCTAGCCCAGAAGATGACACAGATGTACAAGCTTTGTTCTGAGCAGCTGTCGCAGCAGGATCATTATGATTTCGGTATGAGAGCTGTTAAGTCTGTGCTCGTCATGGCTGGGTCTCTCAAGAGACAAAATCCAGACAAATCTGAGGATGTGGTGCTCATTAGAGCCCTCAGAGACAGCAATCTTCCCAAATTCTTGAAAGATGATGCCGTTCTTTTCCAGGTAAAACATATCATTTTAATTGACAAGTACAATTAACAATTAGTGCTGTTTTTTCTGTGTGAATGCTGAATGATATATTTGACTGGATACATATGTTCTGTTTATAATTTTGTTTTCAGGCTATCTTGCAAGATTTGTTCCCAGGAGTGGATATTCCCGAGCATGACTATGGAGCCCTGCAGGAGGAGATTGAGAAGGTGACCTCAGACCACGGCCTGCAGGTCGTACCTGCTCAGATCAAGAAGGTCATCCAGCTGTACGAGACCATGCTGGTACGGCACGGCGTGATGCTGGTGGGCCCCACAGGCAGCGGTAAGACGTGCGTGTACAAGGTACTGGCTGACGTGTGCAGGAACATGCACGCAGCCGGAGACACCAGCAACGCCTTCTTCCAGCCAGTACACACATTCGTACTCAACCCTAAGTCTATCACCATGGGAGAGTTATATGGAGAAGTCAACAAACTGACACTGGAGTGGAGAGATGGACTCATGGCTATCACTGTCAGGCTTGCTTGTCAGGTAAACTGCAACAGTTTGAAAATGAATAACCCAATATTCTCAATATGAATTTTTAAAGAAAGACAAAAGACAAAAATCTGAGATGTTTGTTATATTGTATGACTTTCAGGACACATCAGAGGACCACCAGTGGGTGATCTGTGATGGACCAGTAGATGCCCTGTGGATTGAGAACATGAACACAGTACTGGATGACAACAAAATGTTGTGCCTTGCTAACAGCGAGAGGATCAAGCTCACTAACTTTATCCACATGTTATTTGAAGTTCAGGATCTGGCTGTTGCTTCTCCTGCCACAGTCAGCAGGTAATTCATTTATTTATATTTACTTAGACCTATAAAGTTTTTCTTTTCTATTGCTATATAAATATCTTCAGAATTTTACACATGAGACATGGTTAGCAAGTCGAGGTGAGACAGGTTAAGATAATAAAAGATATTTTTTGAATTGATTGATATACTGATAAAGATAGATAAATATAGAAACACAATTTGCAGAACTAAGCTCGACCATAAGCAGTTGGGACTATATGCCTACTTTGGAGCGTGGTATTTGTTAATGTGGGAGGTGTGTTGTGTTTTAGGTGTGGTATGGTGTACATAGACCCTGAGGAGCTCAAGTGGATGCCGTATGTGCAGACCTGGATGCAGACCAAGGGAACCAAGTTCAAGGAAGAGACCCGTGAATACCTGATAGACCTCTTTACCAGATATGTAGAAGATGGTCTACGATTTGTTAACAAGAAATGCCTCACTGCAATGCCACAGGTCAGCATTTTTGGAAATATGATATCTGTTGTTCTTTTGTATTGTTTCAATAATCTACCAAAAACAACCATTATAGAAACTGAGGATAACTTTGCACTTGTTCTTGACAATGTTAGGTGTAGAATATCTTTGATTTTTTTGTGTTGAGGTAGAATTGTTTGTATGTTTGTAGGTGGACATCAGTAAGGTGGACACACTGTGCAGCCTGCTGGAGGCCCTGCTGCTGACGGGAGGAGGACCAGACCTGAGGCAGGACCCCTCCAAGCTTCACCCTCTCCTCACCCTCACCTTCGTCTTCTGTTACCTCTGGTCTGTGGGAGGCAACATTGTTGAGCAAAACTGGGACGCCTTTGATACATTCGTCAGGCAGCAGTTTGAGGATAACGGGGATGCCAAGGTTTGCACGATTGCAGGATCAAAAATATTTGCTTGCACTTTGTCAAATATTTGTTATCTCATTACTAGTTAGATTATATGTCAAAAGCTTTCGATAATGCAAATTTTGAAATAATCGAAAGTCAACTCAAAATGAATTAAATTTGTTGGTGTTTGAAAGTATATTGTGCCATTTTGTCTTGATAGCTGCCCAATGTTGGTGACCTGTGGAGCTGCTACGTGGACTTTGACACAAAGCGTATGGACCTGTGGGAGCGCATTGTACCCCAGTTCAAGTACAACAGGGAGCTACCATTTTTTGAGATGCTGGTGCCCACTGTGGATACCACTCGGTTTGGATATCTACTGGAGAAATTACTCCTTGTCAAGCATTCTGTGCTGTACACTGGAAACACTGGTGTAGGAAAGGTAGGGAATGACTCAAGAACAAATTAAGCCTTTTTGCATGTCGGCTTAGTGGAGCCTTTGCAACTCAATTAATTTTTGTAATATGTAAATTGCACTTCTAAAAGATTATGGTCTGTGATTGAAATACCTACGATGTATAGAAACTGTTTGTGATTGCAGTCTGTGATTGCACGTGCCCTCCTACAAGGTATATCAGAGAAGGCCAGCTATGTGCCAGTGTTCATTAACTTCTCAGCCCAGACAAGCAGTATGAGAACACAAGAAATGATTGAGGGCAAACTCGAGAAAAAAAGGAAAACTATTCTTGGTGAGCATCTTTCAAGAAAGAAATCTATTTTTACCCTCAGCCCCTGATGTAATCAGGCTGAGGGTATTGCAGTACTCCTGGCGTGGGTATGTATGTATGTATGTATGTCTGTATGTCTGTATGTCTGTATGTATGTCTGTAGCGAACATCCTTGTCATCGCGATAACTCAAGAACAAATGATGGCAGCTTCATGAAACTTGACACACATATGCATCTGGTGAAAACCTCGGACGAGTTCGATGGACGGCGACCTTGACCTATTTTTCAAGGTCACAGGAACAATTATGTGAAATCACAAGAATCACAATAACTCAAGAACGAATAATGGTAGCTTTATGAGATTTGACACACATAAGTATCTGGTGAAGACCTCAGAATTTTTTCTATGAAACATGACCTTCACCTACTTTTCAAGGTCACAGGGACAATTATGTGAAATCATCTTGTCATCGCGATAACTCGAGAACAAATGATGGCAGCTTCATGAAACTTGACACACATATGTATCTGGTGAAAACCTCGGACGAGTTCGATGGACGGCGACCTTGACCTATTTTTCAAGGTCACAGGAACAATTATGTGAAATCACAAGAATCACAATAACTCAAGAACGAATAATGGTAGCTTTATGAGATTTGACACACATAAGTATCTGGTGAAGACCTCAGAATTTTTTCTATGAAACATGACCTTCACCTACTTTTCAAGGTCACAGGGACAATTATGTGAAATCATCTTGTCATCACGATAACTCGAGAACAAATGATGGCAGCTCCTTGAAACTTGACACACAAAAGCATCTGGTGAAAACCTCGAATGAGTTCGATGGATGGCGACCTTGACCTATTTTTCAAGGTCACGGACAATTATGTGAAATCCCAAGAATCGCAATAACTCAAGAACGAATGATGGCAGCTTTATGAGATTTGACACACAAGCATCTGGTGAAGACCTCAGACTTCTCTTGATGGAACATGACCTTCACCTGATTTCAAGGTCACAGGGACAATTATGTGAAATCATCCTTGTCATCGTGATAACTTAAGAACAAATGATGGCAGCTTCATGAAACTTTACACGCATAAGCATCTTGTGAAAACCTCAGACTAGTTCAGTGGACAGCGACCTTGACCTATTTTTCAAGGTCACAGGGACAATTACGTGAAATCCCAAGAATCGCAATAACTCAAGAACGAATGATGGCAGCTTTATGAGATTTGACACACACAAGCATCTGGTGAAGACCTCAGAATTTTTTCTTTGAAATATGACCTTCACCTACTTTTCAAGGTCACAGGGATAATTATGTGAAATCATCCTTGTCATCGTGATAACTCAAGAACAAATGATGGCAGCTTCATGAAACTTTACACGCATAAGCATCTGGTGAAAACCTCAGACTAGTATAGTGGACGGCGACCTTGACCTATTTTTCAAGGTCACAGGGACAATTATGTGAAATCCCAAGAATCGCAATAACTCAAGAACGAATGATGGCAGCTTTATGAGATTTGACACACACAAGCATCTGGTGAAGACCTCAGACTTCTCTTGATGGAACATGACCTTCACCTGATTTCAAGGTCACAGGGACAATTATGTGAAATCATCCTTGTCATCGTGATAACTTAAGAACAAATGATGGCAGCTTCATGAAAATTGACACACATAAGAATCTGGGAAGACTCCAGATGAGTTTGATGGACGGTGACCTTAACCTGCTTTTCAAGGTCACAGGCCCATATCAATAATTCTAGAGTAAATGATGACAGTTTCATGATACTTGACACACCTAAGCTATCAAAGGAAGTAGATTTTATGGGTTTTTTACCCCTGCATCAATTTGCCTTGGTGCAGTGACGTTTTGTTCACAAATATTGTGTGGAGCGAATGTTGTGCAATGAGTTACCAGGGCTGAGGGTTGATGCATCTCTGATGCCTATGTTTAAATCATTCAGATGACATTTCACAACAAGAGAAACCTGTTAACCAAAATCAGGTGGGATTTTAATGTTATTTTTCCTTTTGTCTTTTTTATTAGGTGCTCCGGCTGGCAAAAGGATAGTGATTTTTGTGGATGATCTCAACATGCCCAAGTTGGACACCTATGGATCTCAGCCTCCCATTGAGCTGCTCAGACAATACCAGGACTTTGGCGGCCTCTATGACAGAGAGAAGCTCTTCTGGAAAGAAATACAGGTGCATATCTAACTCCTTTTTATGCTTTTTCGCAATGATCACATTATTTTGAACAAAGAGAAAATTGCAAATTTATTATTGAAATTTTCAATGTACATTGGCTGTTTTTTCATTGAGTCCTTACTGTTTTGCAGGACATGACTATCTGTGCTGCGTGTGGGCCACCTGGTGGTGGTCGTAACCCAGTCACTCCCAGATTTATACGCCATTTCAGCATGTTCAGTATCCCTGCACCTTCTGAGCACAGTCTGAAACACATGTTTACAGTGGGTTTATCTTTAATTTATATAATTTGATATATCATAATAGAAATAGGCCTTTAAATATTTTGAAAATTAAAAGAAAAATATGATAAATTCATAAAATGGAATAGGAAGTGAAATATGTGGAGATGAATACTTCATATGTAAATGATTTTTCTGTAATTATAAGATTTGAATATTTGTAGGCCATCTTAAACGGATTCCTGTATGAGTTCCCGCATGATGTTCGCAAGTGCACTGATGCCATTGTGGGCGCAGCTGTAGAGATATATGAACGCATCAGCTCAGAACTGCTGCCCACACCAGCCAAGTCTCACTATATCTTCAATCTCAGAGATCTCTCCAAGTGTGTCCAGGGTAGGAAGATTGCTGTATATTTGATCAATTTACCGCTTGAATGAAAAGCATACAAATTATTTTGAAATAAGGCATTAGGTAACTGTCCAGGACCAGTTGTGGAATGCCTAAATTATATATGCACTGCTTAACTGAAAGGGATTTTTAACATAAAATCTTAATAGACTATCATATCTTTAAACTGTCGCTATATGTTTTGAATACAGATTTAGTGTATAGATATATTTGGTTTGCAGGAATATTGCAGGCAGATCCTGGTGTCATTCGTGATAATAAGCAGATTTTCCGGCTCTTCTGCCATGAAGCTCTGCGGGTTTTCCACGACCGTCTCATCAACTCAGAAGACAAGACCTACTTCTATGGCATGCTGGCGGAGATGGCTAGCAAACATTTTGGCGAGGTATATCAGTTAAATAAATAATTCTCTGTCATTTTGTTTGACCTATATCAAAAATATGTAACTTCTTATACGGGTCATTTTACTGAACTGTTTTCTTTGTACATTTAAATTTATCCTAGATATAAAAACTATTGGAAAACACTACCTGAAACTACCATAATAATATGAAGGGGGATTATATTTTCAGAATGTAGAGCCAGACAGTTTCCACAAAACTCCCATTCTGTTTGGTGATTTCATCAAGATGGGAGCTGCTAAGGAAGACAAAATGTATGAGGAACTCTCACAGATTCCCAAAATTAAAACAGTCCTTACTGATGTAAGTAAATCATGTAAATATATATATCACATTATATGTGGTTCTTTTCTTTGCATCTCATTTATGTGACAATTAAAAACACAGTCCTTTTTTTAACACTTGTTTTGTTTCAAATTTATGAAGAAGAATGTTTTGAAATAGAAATAGATGTTTACTTGAAAGACAGATAGTGTCAGATTTTTGTCAGCATAGCTTCTACAGTGAGGGGGGGGTTCATTGTGGTGGAAGTTACTGATGTGATATTGTATTGATATCTGAGTGATATATTAACAACTTATTATGTGTTCTATGTTACAGCTAATGGGCTTTGTAAGTCTAATATCCACAGTAAAATGTGGGCATAGTTAAGATAGATATCAATATTGTTATTATTATAGAGTAAAAAGAAAATTTGGAGCCCTTTAAATCCCTATAATAATAGAATTTAACAATAGATCAGTTTGAAGGTTCGCAAATTTTCATTGCTGCTTTAGACAGCAGAAAAGTAGGTAATTTTTCATATTTTTCCAGGGTTATTGGACAATTTACATTGTAGATCTCAGGATCTTTAGAAAATATTTAGAAACAATTTGAATATAAATATATATATTTTGGTACATTTTTATGATTAATTTCAAAATCCCTTCAAATCTTAGCTACCCATTATGTCAAAGTACCGGTACCCACCCAATTTCCACTAACCTTCCAGCAGAACTAATGGCATGCTTATAGAACATCATACAAGGTATTACTTTAAGTTGGAATAAGTCATGTGGAGCTTATCTAAATACCTTAAGGTGGTAGACTCTTCATATCTACACACATAAGAATTTCCAGAAAAGTAAATAATTGATCATGCAAATGTTGCATTTCTTTATTCATTGGCATACATCTTGTCATCATGAATGATAAAAGAAATATTTGTGTATCATAGTTATTTATGCACTACCGAGGAAGAGGGAGACGCATTTCAGGTTACTTAAGGCTGCAGCTTGAGCTTGCTTGTACATGTGCAGGGTTTGCCTGATCTGATCTAAACAAGCATAGATATGAGCAGTTAAAAAAAACAAAGATATTAAAATATGAATAAACGATCTGGATTTAATGTTGTGCACTTCTATGCATGTTTTGAAGCAAACTTTTTAAATGTGACCAATTTTCATGACATTATGTTTTACTGGATATTTTCAGTACCTGGATGACTTCAACATGAGCTCCTCCAAGGAGATGAAGCTTGTGTTCTTCATGGATGCCATAGAACATATAACTCGCATTGCCCGTATCCTCCGACAGGAGAGAGGCAACGCCCTCCTCGTCGGTGTCGGCGGAACCGGAAAACAGTCCCTCACAAGGTAACTCACATCATTGGTTCACTTTAGATATGGATAACAATCTTAAACAATGTATAATGTACATGTACAATAGGGTAATTTGGATTTTTGTTTGCTAGCAATGTCAAGTTAATATGCTAAATGAATTTTGAATCTTATATTTGTGAAACTTTTGCATTTTAGGTTATCTTCACATATCTGTGGATATCAGTGTTTCCAGATAGAACTGAGCAGAGGTTATGATTATCAAGCATTCCATGATGATCTTAAGAAACTGTATGACCTGGCAGGAATACAGAACAAAAACACAGTATTTCTCTTCACAGACACACAGGTATGAAAACAGGCATTTTTTTGGATTCAAACAAAATTCTTCATAATTTTATGAAGCTTGATTTATGAATGGAATTAATTTTTTTATGGAAAAATAATTATTTTCCATGAACAGATGTTAAAACAGTGATTTTTACAATTTTAGCAAATTTCTGTTTTAGTTATTAAACTACATTTACTCGAAATGACTGTTAATATTGAAAAAAAAGTATTTTAATTGAATATATTTAATTTAATTTTCTGATTTGTGTTCAGATTGTAGTTGAGGAGTTTTTGGAGGATATCAACAACATGCTTAATTCAGGAGAGGTGCCCAATCTTTTTGAACCTGATGAATATGAGAGGCTTATTATTGGCTGTCGCTCTGGTGCCAAGGAAGCCGGCATCGCCGAGGGGAACAGGGACGCCATCTATGAGTTTGCCATCAATAGGGTCAGGTAGGTCGGCACAGATTCTGCTAATGGAAGGTCACTGTGAGCTTGTCACTCAAATATTGTATAAAATTGCATGAAGCATACCAGATTATCTTTTACATTTGTTTAGTAGAAGATTTCAGTAAAAAATTCATGCAAAACACAAATAATAAATCACTTTTATAATGGGTTACAACATTGATAGTTTCTGTGCATGTCATGAAAAGGTTATGTTGTAGAGAAAATTTTGAATTATCAAATATGGGAATGTATCTTTAATGGCACAGGTCGAGTATGAAAAAAAAAACGATAGCAAGGGCAAGTTGAATATCACGGCATGTTTTATTTTGTCACCAGGAATAATCTTCACATAGTGTTATGCATGAGTCCGGTGGGTAGTGCCTTCCGGTCACGTTGCCGCATGTTCCCGTCACTTGTTAACTGCTGTTCTATTGACTGGTTCGTTGAGTGGCCCAGGGAGGCGCTGCTCAGTGTCTCACAGTCCGCATTCGAAAGTGTCGACCTCGGATCAGATGAAATCAAAGTAAGTAACAAAATATAAACAGCGTCATCAACATACTACTGCTGATTTGAAAAGGACCATACTCAAAGACAATAATTTAATTCTCATAGATCACAGTTTGATTTAAAGTTATTGACCTCACATTACCTCTCATGTCGTATTGCTGATAATATTTGGTGTATTTTACTTCTTCCTTCAGAGCAATGTGGCTGAGATGTGCATGGAGATCCACACGAGTGTGAGTGGGATGGCTGAGAGGTTCTACTCGGAGCTGAAGCGGCGCTACTACACCACGCCCACCAGCTACCTGGAGCTGCTCACCCTCTACCTGTCCATGCTGGGAGAGAAGAGAAAGTCAGTACTATAATACCAGCAATCAAGCCCACGTACTACTCCTAGCAGTTAATATAATGATTCTTAAACTCCTTTCACTTCCCAGGCAGTTATTTAATTCAATATAAATAGATTCTTGCTCTCTTATGGTGGATTGAGTACTAGCATATAGTCAAACTCTAATCGTGTTTGTTTGATTAAGTACCTGCCATTCACTGCCATACAGGTATATTTAATCTCTGCTGTTGTATTAAGATTCAGTGAGTATAGTGAGCATATTTGACTGATAGGCTAGCATTGTGGAGCATATTATAACTGGATCATGGTGAATTTCAGGCAAGTGGTGAATGCTCGGGATCGTGTCAAGAATGGTCTGATGAAGATCTTGGAGACCAATGTGTTGGTAGACAATATGCAAGTGGAGCTCACTGCTCTTGAACCTGAGCTCAAACAGAAATCAGCAGACACCGAACTCCTCATGGAAAGACTCGCGGTGGACCAGGAGAAAGCTGACACTGTGAGTATTAAGGCTTCTCAAAATTTTAGACTAAGTACCATTTGATTTTTGTAGATGATAATAATACCATATATAACCTATTATATTTCTAGGTGCGAAAAGTAGTGATGGAGGATGAGGCGGTGGCCAAGGTGAAGGCGGAGGAGACTCAGGCTATTGCAGATGATGCCCAGAAGGACCTGGATGAGGCCCTGCCTGCCCTGAGTGCCGCTGTCAAGGCCCTCGACTCGCTCGATAAGAATGACATCTCTGAGCTGAGAGTGTTCACCAAACCACCAGAACTCGTGCAGACTGTCATGGAGGCTGTGTGCTTATTGCTTGGAGCAAAGTGAGTGTTCTCTGTTTTACTGTAGGCTAGAAAGATGCAAAAATACTTATAATATAGAAGGGACACACATTTATAGTTATTTTTGAGAGAACCTGATAAAATGTTAATGTGTTTCAGAACTGATTGGGTATCAGCCAAAAATGTATTGGGAGATGGGCAGTTCCTGAAAAAGCTCTATGATTATGATAAGGATAACATTGCTGAATCCATGCTGAGGAAACTCAAGAAATACATTGAGAATCCAAAATTCACACCAGAGGCTGTGGAGAAAGTGTCCAAGGCTGCAAAGTCTATGTGCATGTGGGTCCGTGCCATGGACCTGTATGCCAGAGTTTACCGGACCGTTGAGCCTAAAAGACAAAAGTAAGTTAACCAATTAGTGTGATTTATGATTGGTTTCACTACAAATGTCTTTTTTGATATAATATAGTGAATTTGAATTGTTGCTATATTTAGCATTATTGCATAGTGATACATCTTCATAATGACGTATGATGTTTTCAGGTTGGCAGCAGCCCAGTCTGAGTTGGATGCTGTCATGGCTACCCTGAAGGAGAAGCAGGACAAACTAGCCGCAGTGGAGGCTAAGATTGCCGAGCTGCAGAAGTCCTACGATGACAGCGTCTCTGAGAAACAGAGTCTGGAGAAGAACATGGCTCTCACTGGAGCCAGGCTGAAACGAGCTGGAAAACTCACCACCGCATTGGCCGACGAGAAGATCAGATGGGAGGAGAGTGTCAAGGTCAGTCCAGAAAGATGTGCTATGCAAATGTAAAGGAGTCGGAGATACATTTTACATGTTTTATTAACATTAAATAATGAATGCCCTTTTCTTTCCTGATTTTGTCTATTTATGTTGCTCTTAACCATTTTGATAAAACTATAAAAAAAATTGTTTGTCCAATCCATGTTTTCATTTGATTAATACATCTTATTAAGGCAAACAATTAGAGAGTGGAAGGATTTTAATCTCTAAGTGTAATGTTCGTATTTCAGAACTTTGAGATAGAGATTGGTAATTTGGTGGGAGATGTGTTTGTGGCTGCAGCCTGCGTGGCCTACTATGGAGCCTTCACCAGCACATACAGAGTAGAGCTTGTCAACCAGTGGACAACCAGGTGTGCAGAGCTCAAGATTCCCGTCAGTAATGACATGACTCTTATCAGCGTCCTGGCTGATCCGTTTGAGATCCGCCAGTGGAACACCGATGGCCTGCCCCGAGACAGTCTCTCCACCGAAAATGCCATTCTTGTCACCCGTGGAAGAAGATGGCCGCTTATGATTGACCCTCAAGATCAGGTAGGAATGAAATATCTTTATTTCAGTCTACACAGTCCTTTCAAAAAGCAAAATCATACAAATTTAATTCTAGACTGGTACTTTATGTGATGAATTCGCTTAAAACTTTAACAGATTACTGTTAAAGTTTAAAATGTTTAAAAAAAGTTTAAAATGTGAAAAATTTGGAATGTCATATTTGAATGTCTTGTCATATTTGAATGTCTTGTCATATTTGAATGTCTTGTCATATTTGAATGTCTTGTCATATTTATATAAAAATGAGGCCAGATTGAATTTGGATTGTTGACTCCACCTCCATCTGTGATTATTTCAGGCAAATAGGTGGATTAGAACCAGGGAAGCAGTTAATGGTTTGAAAATCATCAAGTTAACTGATGGAAATTTCCTGCGAACATTGGAGAACTGCATCCGTATTGGAATGCCAGTCCTGCTCGAGGAACTTGGAGAGAGCTTGGATCCAGCTTTGGAACCCATCCTATTAAAACAGACATTTGTGCAGGTATGTTTAACAAACCCATTGGAAAGTTAAATAAATTGAGCAAATATATCTTGGAGAAACGAAAATTGAAATGATTTATTTTCTTTGACAGGGTGGTCGTACATTGATAAGACTTGGTGACAGTGATATTGACTATGATCGCAACTTTAAATTCTACATGACAACCAAGCTGGCCAACCCACATTATCTGCCAGAAGTGTGCATTAAGGTGACAATCATCAACTTCACCGTCACCAAGGCCGGGCTGGAGGACCAACAGCTCAGGTACAATCAAATATTATCCAAGACAAGTTCTGTTTCCTCATAACAAATACATGATATCAATAAGTGAATGCAGTAATTTTACATTACTGGCATGATGTTGTGTAGTATAGAATGTTTATTTGTGATTCAGCGATGTGACGAGCCTGGAGCGTCCAGACCTTGAGGCACAGCGTAACCAGTTGATTGTCAAGATCAATGCTGACAAGAACCAGCTGAAGGCGATAGAGGACAGGATCCTTAAGCTGCTCTTTGAATCTGAGGGCAATATCTTGGACAACGAGGTTCTCATCTCCACTCTCAATGACTCCAAGGTGAGTGCTCCATCAGCCAACTCACACATCCACATTTTCTTCTTTTGCATCTTATCATTGAACAAGATTGTTTACCTTATCATTGAAAAGGATTCTTCCTCTTTCATGTTTGTAATAATTTTAATGTAAGTGAGTAAGAATTTTTAATAGAATCCTTGAAATGTATAGTAATAATTTTAATGTAAGTGAGTAAGAATTTTTAATAGAATCCTTGAAATGTATAGGCGACCATATCTGATACAAGTAGGTCTCGTCATAACATGACTGAAATAATGTTGAAAGTGACGTAAAAAGCACAAAATGATATAGGTATGACATCATAACAAAATGGGATGCAAGCAGAGAATGGTTTCTTGCTGTACATTGTTAACTATTTGGAGGATGAGTATATGTGCCTGACAGTGTGATGTAATTGTTCCAGGTGACATCTGGTGTCATCAGCCAGCGACTGGAGGAAGCCGAGTTGACAGAGCAGAAGATCACGACAGCTAGAGAAAAATACCGCCCAGTAGCTACGCGGGGTTCAGTCATGTACTTTGTGGTTGCATCCTTGGCTGAAATGGACCCCATGTACCAATTTTCTCTGAAATACTTCAAGAATCTATTTAATAACACCATTCAAAACAGCGAAAAAGCGGAGGATCTGGAGAAGCGTTTACAGATTCTCCTGGATCAGACAACCAAGGACGTGTACAGTAACATAGCCAGAGGACTGTTTGAGAAAGACAAGATCGTCTTCTCCTTCATGCTGTGCGCAGAGATTCTCAAGACCTTTGATAAAGTGCTTGATGTAGAGTGGAACTTCTTCCTGCGAGGGTCGGCCGCTTTAGAGAAAGAGCGTCCACCGAAGCCTGACCAAGCCTGGATCACTCAGCAGCAGTGGAATAATGCGTGTGACCTCAGCGACCTCTTTCCGGTATTCAAGGGAATCCACAATGACCTGACACAAACACCATGCTGGATTCACCTGGGAGATATCAAGGTAAATTTTTAGTAATGCAGAGTGCTATAATAAAAAAGATAGAGGGTTACATGTATTTTTAATTACCTATTTTTTTATTAATACATACTTACCAAATGGTGCCAAATAATGCCAAATATTCAAATTTATAGTGGTTATAAATCATGTGATTGCAGGTGAATGCCAATCCAGAGAAATCTGATATATATGGCCCTGAACCACCTGAGCCAAAACCACCCGGCGAGGAAGAGGCAGAGGATGGAAAACCGAAAGGTCATTGGGACAAGAGACTCTCGGACTTCCAGAAGCTTATCTTCATCAAGGCATTCCAGGAAGAGAAGGTAATGTTATGCTCAAACATTGCAGATTTTATATGTCAGATAATATTATTTACCAGCAAAATATGCCATAAACCATTAGAAAATAAAACATCTGTGTTGGATGTGTATTTGCAGTTGATCTTTGCTGTGACAGACTTTGTGCGTGAGAACCTGGGTAAGACATTTGTGGAGAATCCCGCCACAGATCTGCCCTCCTTGTATGCAGATATGAATAACATCACACCTCTGGTGTTTGTGCTGTCTACCGGGTCTGATCCGATGGGCGCCTTCCTCAGGTTTGCCAAGGAGAGAGCCTACACTGACCGCATCCAGGCCATCTCTCTGGGTCAAGGTCAAGGTCCAGTGGCTGAGAAGCTTATAGAGGGCGCTGTCAAGACAGGAGACTGGGTCTTCTTACAGGTAAAGCTAATTATCAAGTATAGCAATAATGATTTTATTTATTTCCTATATTAACCTGAAAAAGATGGTTGTGATTTGTGATAAAAGAGATTAAATTCTTTTTTTTAAAGGATAACTGTTAGAATGAAATAGAGTGTCATACAAGTGTCAGGCAAAATAGTCCACTTAAAAATCACCCAAAATGGTGGAATTCAACCAAATGTTATGTGATCCTTATGGATACTTAATGATCCTTAATACATCATTGAGTGGCTGATGTCAGAGATTGAGTTTAAATGGATTGTTTTGTGTTTCTCTTGCAGAATTGTCACTTGGCAGCCTCTTGGATGTTGGCTATGGAGGAAACAATAAAGAATTTAGCAGAGAAGCCTGCAGATGTGCATGAGGACTTCCGCCTCTTCCTCAGTTCCATGCCAGCCAAGTCCTTCCCAGTTAATGTCCTACAGAACAGTGTCAAGGTCACCAATGAACCCCCAAAAGGACTGCGAGCAAACACCAAGCGAGCCTTCTCAGAAATCACAACCACCTTCTTTGAAGAAAATAGTGAGTTTTTTCTCTTATGGCGAATCGTACATGAAAGTAATTTTTTTTAATTTAACTTGATATTATTGTTCATTGCAAATTGTATAATTTAGCTACATTTGATATAAAATATTCTAGATGTTTCCTTATCAAAACCTGACGAGTTATTTTCTGTTTCAGTTCTTGGGGTGAAATGGAGAAGAATGGTTTTTGGCCTGTGTTTCTTCCATGCTATTATACAGGAAAGGAAGAAATTTGGTCCTCTTGGATGGAATATCAAGGTGCTTCTCAAACCAAACTTCACAAAAAAATTTAATTTGCTGAAAACTTTGGATAGATTTAAAGTTCAGAAGAATTACAGATCAAATCAAACCAAATCTTTGAAAATAGAAAATGTCCTTTAATGAATGCCTAATTAAAGAGGAATAACATGGAATTTACTAAATGCTAACAAATTAGGCATTTCATTTTTTCAGTATGAGTTCAATGATAGTGACCGGGAGTGTGCTCTTCTCAACCTGGAGATGTTCTGTTCTGACGGGGAGATCCCGTGGGATTCTCTGATCTACATCACTGGGGAGATCACGTACGGTGGACGTGTGACAGACAGCATAGATCAGAGGTGTCTGCGCACCATCCTGCGACGATTCTTCAAACCCGAAACCATCAACGAGGACTACAAATATTCAGAATCAGGTATTTGGTTAATAACAATATATATATAAAAATATATATGCTTAAAATCTAATGAATAAGATTCTTAGTTTTTTCATAAATATTTAGATTACTTCTTAATGTAAGGTTTAATTCCTTGTATCAGTTGCAAACTGAGGTTCATTGCACAAGATAAAAAGATACAAATGTTTTCCATCTTTCAGGAATATACTATGCTCCCCAGATTGACACCTTGGTGCAGTACAGGGAATACATAGAGAATCTGCCGATTATTGACCAACCAGAGATCTTTGGTTTGCATGAGAATGCCAATATTGCATTCCAGGTGAGCTCACATTTGGTTCCACTAACATCCAAAAACTGTTGCGAAATTATAGATAACATCAAATATAGGGCTAATCAAATCAAAATCAAAACATATTTCATCAAAATTATTAAAAAAATAACACAATTTATAAAATTGCCATTCCCCTGGTCCTTCTGACTATTTTGTTTCATGATTGTGTTTTCCTCCACTCATTTCTTTGTAAATTATGTTGATCAACAAGAGTTGTTATGATAAACATATTAATATATTTCATATTTCAGATTCAAGAGACACAAGCTCTGATTAACTGCATCCTGGAAGTTCAGCCTCGTGTAAGCAGTGGTGGCAGCGGACGCTCCAATGATGACATCGCATACGAGCTTGCTGATAACATTCTGGGTAAACTGATGGACAAACTGGACCTGGAGAATGCTAAAGCAGAAATGTTTGAACCTGACGACAAGGGAAGACTCAACTCCCTGACCACTGTGCTGCAGCAGGAAGTGGACAGGTTTAACAAGCTGCTCAAAGTGATCAAGGTGAGGCACCCCCATCCAGTATAACCTCCCCTAAATGCAGGTCAGGCACCCGCAGCCAATATGTCCCCCTCTAAATGCAGGTCAGGCACCCACAGCCAATATGTTCCCCTCTAAATGCAGGTCAGGCACCCACAGCCAATATGTCCTCCCCTAAATGCAGGTCAGGCACCCACAGCCAATATGTCCTCTCCTAATACAGGTCAGGCACCCACAGCCAATATGTCCTCCCCTAAATGCAGGTCAGGCACCCACAGCCAATATGTCCTCCCCTAAATACAGGTCAGGCATCCACAGCCAATATGTCCTCCCCTAATACAGGTCAGGCACCCACAGCCAATATGTCCTCCCCTAAATGCAGGTCAGGCATCCACAGCCAATATGTCCTTCCCTAATGCAGGTCAGGCATCCACAGCCAATATGGCCTCCCCTAAATACAGGTCAGGCACCCACAGCCAATATGGCCTCCCCTAAATGCAGGTCGGACAGCCACAGCCAATATGTCCTCCCCTAAATGCAGGTCAGGCACCCACAGCCAATATGTCCTGCCCTAAATGCAGGTCAGGCATCCACAGCCAATATGTCCTCCCCTAAATTCCACCTCATTATACCTTAGAGCGCCAGCTTATTAGCACCAGTTCCTCTGTGGTGATCCAAAGGTCGTGGGTTCGATCCCTGGCCATGCCGAGATTGAATTTATGATACAATTTCACATACAAACTGAGGCCCGTGCCAAAGGGTTCACCCATTGTCCTTGTAAATCTGTGACAGGGTGGGTTGTCATGTCAAGGACCTGCGACATGACAATTCAGTGAGGCAGCACTATATCTGCTACAAGTAGGTCTCATCACAACATGACTGAAATAATGTTGAAAGTGATGTAAAGCCCCAAACAAACAAACAAACAAACAAACAAACAAACAAACAAACAAACAAACAAACTCATTATATCTCATAGAACCACCTTTTGGATGTTGTTGCCTAATTGGCAAATGTGATGACGGGAGCTGATGATGATATGTATTGTTTTGCAGACCTCACTGAAGCAGCTACAGAAGGCCATTAAGGGCTTTGTGGTGATGAGTGAGGAGCTGGAGCGGGTATACAATGCCTTCCTTAACAACCAGCTGCCAGATATGTGGGCCAATGCCGCGTACCCCTCCCTCAAGCCACTCGGCTCCTGGATGAGGGACCTCATCCTCAGATGTGCCTTCATTGATAACTGGATCAGGCACGGCCAGCCCAAGTCATACTGGTTCTCAGGCTTCTTCTACACACAAGGTGCCTTTATTATCTGCTTCTTCAAACTTACAGAATGTCAGCTGTTTGATTTTTAATGAATTGAAATTTTGATAGTGCATCATGAAGAATGTGATGGGTCAATATGTTTCAAATTCTGTGGTTGAACGTGTCTCACTTGGTGTCTGTTTGCATATTTCAGGTTTCATGACTGGCACGCTACAGAACCATGCCAGGAAATATAACCTGCCTATCGATCACCTCACCTTCAAATTCAAAGTTCTGCCCTATTATCGCGACCAGGAAGCCGTCACAGAGGCGATGGCTAAGCTGACCTTTGGGGAGGAACTGGAAATGGACAAGGAGTTTGAATCACCAGAAGACGGGGTTCTGGTCCATGGTTTATTCACGGATGGCTTCCGGTGGGATGATGATGAGATGGTGGTGATGGACTCGCGGCAAGGAGAGATGAACTCAATATTACCCATGATCCACATGGAACCACTGATGGACTTTGAACCAGATGAGAATGATTATATTGCACCTGTATACAAAACCTCAGCCAGAGCTGGAGTACTCTCAACCACAGGTATCAAGCGCTTCACCTTTAGCTCATACTTTACAAATAGGAACCCTTCCATTCTACAAAATTTTAATTATTCAAACTTTAATAAAATTTATTTATCTTCACTTCTAATAATATTTCTCAAGAATATAAGTTAATTTTGTTTTTGTTGAAATCTATTACGAGATATCGTGTCAAGATATCACGTGTCAAGATATCACATGTTAAGATATCACATGTTAAGATATCACATGGCAAGATATCACATGGCAAGATATCACATGGCAAGATATCACATGGCAAGATATCACATGGCAAGATATCACATGGCAAGATATCACATGGCAAGATATCACATGGCAAGATATCAAATGTTAAGATATCACATGTTAAGATATCACATGGCAAGATATCACATGGCAAGATATCACATGGCAGGATATCACATGTCAAGATATCACATGGCAGGATATCACCAATAATCCTTATTTCATTTAATATCATATTGTGTGTATTATTTTCAGGTCACTCCACCAACTTTGTGGTGTTTTCACATCTGCCATCCAAGCAGCCTCAAGACTACTGGATATCGAAGGGATCCGCTTTACTTCTGGGTCTGAGCGAGTAGGGCTGCCTTCATGTACCCTACAGGTTGGCATAGAAAGCTGAGAATAGCAAGACATTACACACAACATATGGTCATCTGACTGAATTAACATGCAACTTCAATAGGAATCTACAAACATATACTGTGATATAAATACTATATTATATTTAATATGTGAAAAGTGAACTGTGATTTAAAACTATATCTGGTCATTTGCAAAATTCTTATGATAAATAACCAAATATTATTCAAATAGCATTTTGTTAAATTACATTTCTAGGTATTGGGATTTATGACTGTATTATGACATACATTAAAACATTAACTATCATTATCCAGTAATATTTTGCTGTGCAATCTATCCGAATCTTCATATTTTATAATCTCCCCAATATAATTCTAATTGCTTACATATATTTATATATATATATATATATATATATATATATATACATTGTTAATGGTGTATGCCCATATAACATACAATAAATGAATAAAGGTAATGTGGGAATACTGTTGTTTTCTGAACAATAAACTGGGCATATTATTAAGCCCACTGTAAATAATGTTAGGAGAAAGAGTTTGTACATGTAGATAGAATTGTACAGAATAGAATCAAGAATATGGAAAATGCAGGTAGCAGTTACCCAACTACCATTACATCATTATAATAAAAAGCATTATTTGCAACTGGGTGTGCATTATAATTAAATCTGTGATATTTTATTTAAATGCAAAGTGAGTTGGTTTCAGTTGTGATTCATATAAGTTAAGCCAAGATATTTTGAAAAGGCATTAATTTTGTCAGTATTGTAAACTCTCAGAATATTTACAACAATCCATGAACTGCTGTTATAGTTTATTTATCAATAAAAAAGTGAATCTTTAAAAATCAGCATGTATGATATTCAGTGATAAACTACTTGTTGAATCAAATAAAGTGATCATTCAATGCATCTGTCAGGGTGCATGTATTTTTAAAATGGAATTTTGTTATTAATTCAAATAGAAATTGTTCCAGACTTTGGAGTATAACAGATGTCCACTAATTGACACAGTTATGTAGTTATGTCATTCTGACAGAGTTGTCTCCCCATTTAATGTCCCTCCTTGGACTATATTCCATCTTCAGTTAATCTTGACCTCTTGACCTCTGACCATTTTATTATTTTTTTTATTCAAGGATATTTTTCAACAAATATCTTAAAGGAATTCATCAATTCTACAATTTGGTATATTGGAAGCTTAGCCACATATGAACATCATAACAAATTAAAATTATAATAGAGCAGTAATATAAGTTACTATAAGACATAAGAGTTGCACTCCTAGCAGAGGTCGGTCTGAGCCATAAGCTGCATGTGGTAGATAATGATGGGTTACGTGAACTTTGACCTCAATTGAGGCTCAAAGTAGGGTAGCACTGTTTGACGTCATTCTGGCTCTATCCAAAGGGCAAATACATTTCATGACGTCATATGCATATTGCCATACTCTAATGACATCATTTTACCTTTCAGTGCCTCTGATAACATTCCACATGAAAATAACGAAGTGTGCTTTCATAAAAGGGCAATAAATTATGGTATTGTTTAAACAGATTTCACTGACACTGAAGGAGATGCACCGATCAAAAAAGTTATTCACAAAAAAGACAAATACATTTATCACATACCGTATATGTGGATTTTAAATGTTTTTTTGCCAAATTGGTGCTTAATCCCTTTAAATGTAAAGGTATTTAGTTCAATTTATGAAATATCCTGAGCTAGATATTTTATGTGAAGCCTGGCAGGAGACCCTATATGGGGAATGTGAAGCCTGGCAGGAGGCCCTATATGGGGAATGTGAAGCCTGGCAGGAGACCCTATATGGGGAATGTGAAGCATTAAAATCTCCTGAGCTGGACATTCTATAGATTCTATAGAATGTGAAGCCTGGCAGGAGGCCCTACATGGGGAACATGAAGCCAGGCAGGAGACCCTATATGTGGAATGTGAAGCCTGGCAGGAGACCCTATATGGGGAATGTGAAGCCTGGTAGGAGACCCTACATGTGAAATGTGAAGCCTGGCAGGAGGCCCTATATGGGGAAAGTGAAGCCTGGCAGGAGGCCCTATATGGGGAATGTGAAGCCTGGCAGGAGGCCCTATATGGGGAAAGTGAAGCCTGGCAGGAGGCCCTATATGGGGAAAGTGAAGCCTGGCAGGAGACCCTACATGTAAAATGTGAAGCCTGGCAGGAGGCCCTATATGGGGAATGTGAACCCTGGCAGGAGGCCCTATATGGGGAATGTGAAGCCTGGCAGGAGGCCCTATATGGGGAAAGTGAAGCCTGGCAGGAGGCCCTATATGGGGAAAGTGAAGCCTGGCAGGAGGCCCTATATGGGGAATGTGAAGCCTTAGAGGAGACCATATATGGGGAATGTGAAGCCTGACAGGAGGCCCTATATGGGGAATGTGAAGCCTGTTGTTGTCTGAAATTGGCCATCTATAAGTGCATGACAAGCACTAGCAGAAAGTGATTAATCAGTTTAAATATATAGTTCTGTAAAAACAATTATAATGTGCAATTGTGGTGGCGACATCTTTTCATTTGTTAGAAAAGATGTGCATCTTTTTAATGATTTTTTTACAGCTCTATGTTAACTATGAACTAAATACTTAAGGTCTATAATCCACAATCAGTTTGAAGCATCTGGAGAGAACTTCGGGTGGTCTCGTATATTTACGTAACTGCCTTCGGCTCTGGGGCACACGTGGCGGACAAACTCGTTTGCATGAGATTTTTAAATACCCAACTCTTTTAGTGATAATTCATATTTTATGCCATGATTATATCTAAAATGTCCCATAAAAGCTTGATTATTCTTTGGATGGCATTAAATAAAGAAAATATAAATACTTGATATAAGTCGCCAGGTGCAAAAACTGAGTTGAACCCGTTTTAAATAATAAAAAATTAAGACTAGCTGGTTAAGTTTACCTTTTCTGTGCTAAATTAACAAATAACATTACTTTGAACACATTTAAGCCAAAAAAAAACATAAATCTGTCCCAGTTTTTCATTGTGGATTATAGACCTTAAGCTATTTAAAAACAGGATAATTCTGGCAAGAGGATGCATCTGAACATATTTGCAAATCACAAATAACACATCTAAGTCACATTTACATAACAAGAAAGTCTTTCTTAAAAAAGAATTTGTTTGCAATCTCCCTTTTGAAAATATTAATATTTTTCCATCCCCCAAATATTAAAAATCAATATAACGAACATCAAACTCACATAATTAAGGTAAATTTTGAGTTGTCAATAATGTAAATCAAACAAGAACTGACAGAGCAGTGCCAAAGTAAATCCCGTCAGAGCCCCATTGAGTGCAGAAGGGTCAAATATCGAAGTAATATAAACAAACAGGTAATTCAGTGATTTGAGCCGAATATGAAGGTATTTTTGACAAGAAATAGTAGTTTTCATGAAACAGATGGTATAAGAATATAAAATGGACGTAATTAAAATACAAATGTGAAACAATTGAACAAAACTGATACTGGGTACGATGAGAAGTGCCATAGAGTGACACGTACACAGAAATATGTGACGCATACACACCAGCCCTCATCGTCTCTGATTGCCATATATGTAATATGTTATAATATAGTCTATATTATTACAAATATTTATTATTTCTCTAAGAGTTGCATACAATAAAAAGCAATGTCATTATTTCATCTTTCCAACACAAGCAAAATAGATTAAAATTAGATATTTTTATTTTTCTGTTTCATGGGGTCAATATGCTTTACATCTATGCACACTGTAATACATTTAATAGCTTATCAATAAGGAAATTAAACAATATGCAGCTGCCAGAAATGTATAAGATTTGTAATATGGATCTTCTTCTGCAATTAAAATATTAATAATCTCCTTGCTCCCATGCTGTTTACTGAGATTCCTCCTGATAATTTCTTCCAATTCTTTGGTGTGGAATGAATAAAACAAATTTACTGCAAACTATAACAATGTTTTTTGTTTCCCTTTGATTAAAGCCTTATCATTTCAGCTGATTCACACAAAACATCTGTGCTACCATGATCCTACTATGCTTATGTACAATATGATCTACCAGCCTTGCAGGCAGACTTTCATTTCATAGCAAAAATTTGTAATTATCTGGATTACACACTTACTCCATAATTTAATTAATATTTACAAAAAAAACAAACAAATATTTGAAATCACTGAAAAGTTGGACGTCCTTTCTTTCATAATTTGGGTTTCTATGACTACATTACACAAGGCAAGGAAGTGTTCTCAACTGAGAGAAGTGAATATTCATCAAATAATGTAATTTTTAGTTATAATGGTGAATTTTAATTCTGATATGAGAAAAAACATTTTTCTTTCCAAAAATGTTACCGGTATATATTTGTGAATGTTTCTTGTTTGGATGAAAGGCATTTTCTCATCCATAACCTACATTCTTCTCCTTGTATCCAGCAGCCTACAATACAATGTGCCCACAACAACCACTTCCACTGCATTTTTTTTCTTAATGAGAGTATATCACAATATTTCGCAGTTTGGAGTTTAGAGTGCTCACATCCTGAACACGCCAAACTTGGTTTTTTGTATCGGTGCATTCATAGAAGCACTGAGACTGAGTCCTAGGACATTCCTGGTATCTGCTGGGTCTATCACGCCATCATCCCATAACCTGCCAGAAAGTTAACACACATTGAAGCATTATAATCCCTTAGGATCCCAACTCATAAAGGGTAGAAAATGTCAGGTGTTGCTCGTGGAATATAACCAATCATCATAATTAAAATGTCTGAATCTCAAATGGAAGGACATTTAAATTTGTTTATAAGCATAAAGATTAATCCACATTAAGATGTAAAAGTGTTTAGAGAATGTTTGACAATCTGGAAAGTCCTTTAAAATTGGAATAATTGACTTTTGTTGGCAAACTCTTTACTTTCATGGAATCTTTAAGCACATACCTTGCACTTGCATAATAAGGGCTGCCTTCTCTTTCATATTTCTCCAAGATAGGTTTCTTCAGGGCCTTTTCCTCCTCTTCTGTCCACTACACAGAAAACATCACAACATCAGACTTCAGTTTAATACATATATTTTTAGAAACCTAGATTTGCCAATCACCTCCTATGATATTTGGACCACAATATAAGCATTAGTCTGAATTGATGCCATTTATACAGATATATGCAATGTGCTACCTCTTTGCCTTCTCTTCTCCTTTGTTCCTTCTGCACTGTGGCCAGCACTCCAGCAGCCTGCTCACCGCCCATCACCGAGATACGAGCATTAGGCCACATGTACATAAAGCGGGGACTACAAAATAGCATACAACAGCATAAATATAACAGTAAGCTTTAACAGTCCCTCTGTTTATATAATATTTTACTGAACATAATGTTGTCAAAATGGTGATATTACTTATGACAAAATCTTACTTCAAAAATTTATTGTAAACCATTTCAGTGGTTTCATTGTGGCATTCATGCAATACTAGCGTGTATTGGAAATAGATGACAGGATTATGCAATTAAAAGGCTAGTCTGGGCAAAAAAATAGTCTTTATTGTTCAATTAGACCACGATAAAGACTTTGTTTAATTTATTTATAAAATGACAAGAAATCTGGACCTGACCTATAAGCTCTGCCACACATGCCATAGTTGCCAGCTCCGTAAGAGCCGCCCACAATGACCGTGAACTTTGGCACCTTGGCAGAGGCTACTGCTGTCACCATCTTGGCACCGTTCTTGGCAATCCCTCCTGCCTCTGCCTCACGACCCACCATGAAACCTAGGCAAATAGTTCTCCATTGATAAATTCTCTTCTTTGCATTACTTTTACATACACACTTTCATTTGCTTAATTTTTTGTATCTTGGACCTTAAAAATCTGTAACGTTTACTTCATCTATAATCCAAAATTTACATTTGCAAACAATTAAAATGATTTTACCTGTGATGTTTTGAAGGAAAAGTAGAGGAATATTTCTTTGGCAGCACAGTTCAATAAAATGAGTTCCCTGGAAAGCAAACAGATAGTGTATGAATTATTCAGGCAGATAATTCAGGATAGTTTATATTAATTTCCATTGATATACTTCACTAACACTTACCTTTAGTGCAGATTCTGAGAATAATACTCCATTGTTTGCTAATATTCCCACTGGATATCCCCATATTCTCGCAAAACCTAAAGCAAATATAAAATTGTCAAATAAACATATGTTAACAATTTTCGTTATAAAATTTTCAGAGAATCAAAATAAAATTCTTTATCATTAAATCCTCAACAAAGTACAAAACAGTATAATATTATTAATCAGATGGTTCAAGCCTTTTGAAGCTGACTGTAAAAGTAAAACACTTTTATACAAGCAAAGCCACATTTGACAATTTGTCAATCTTTCCAACCAAGGTAAAATAACTGTAAATGGAAAATATATCATATTGACCTGTGACAAGAGTTTCCCCATAAAATGCCTTAAATTCATCAAATCTACTGCCATCCACTACTCTAGCAATAACCTGCAATCATAGAATACAATATACAATACCTTAATATTTATATTATGCTTGGAATAAATTATGTAAATAATGTTTAAATGTGGCTTTATGTGAAAACTGAATCTGATATTTACTTTCTTTCTATGAAACATTTTATCTAACAAGCATATATCACTTAATTGTTAAAACATGTTTTTCCATTGCTTACCTCTCTGACATCATATGGTCTCATCAAATTATCTCCTACTATTCCATAGATCTCCTCAATATCGAATTTGGGGTCTTCAGGCATTTCTATTGTGACCTGTTATAAAGAAAGCACATCAGAATGAAAATTTAAAATCCAAGTTGACAGTGCAGTAGTCATTAAAATAAAAATAAATAATTCTTCATCCATAATTTCAATTGTGTGGTTTTTTTTAACATGTTTAGAATATTTACAAATACACATTTGGAAGGAAAAAGTGAGACTTTATCATTAAAACTACGGTACTTACTGGTGGTGTTTTCTTGTAGTTAAGGTTTTTTATTACTCTTCTTGCAAGATGTAGTGCATGATCATCATCCAATGCATAATGATCAGTTACGCCTGATTTTCTACAAAATATACAGATGAATAAGCTTTATCTGGACCTCTTGAAAACATAAAATCATTTTCTTGAATCTGACAGAGCATGGCTCGATTTGTTTAAGGAGCCTTATTCAAGTTTTGAGTTTCCATTTATCTTACCTGCAATGCAAATCTGCTCCTCCCAAATCTTCAGCTGATACCTCTTCCCCAGTAGCTGCTTTCACCTAACAAGACAAGACATTCTTCACATGAAGACCTTATTTTATCTCAATTCAAATTTCAAGATAAAAATTACCATAAGAATTCAAGTGTAAAGGTGCCATAGGCTTTAAAAATATCACATAAAAGAAAGATCTCCTATCTGAATGCTTTATCGTTTAAATAGAGACATAGGTTTTGAACAATTTTGGATAATACATACGAGGGGAGGACCAGCGAGGAAGATGGTTCCCTGTTTCTTGACGATGATGCTCTCATCAGCCATGGCAGGTACATATGCCCCACCTGCTGTGCAACTTCCCATCACCACTGCCACCTACAACATTAAAAATAATCATCAACAAGTGACCATACCCATCACCACTGCAACCTACAACATCAAAAATAATCATCAACCAGTGGCCATACCCATTACCACTGCCACCTACAATATCAAAAATAATCATCATCAGCAAATGGCCATACCCATCACCACTGCCACCTATGACCTCAAAAATAATCATCATCAACAAATGGCCATACTCATCACCACTGCCACCTATGACATCAAAAATAATCATCATCAACAAATGGCCATACCCATCACCACTGCCACCTACAACATCAATAATAATTATCAACAACAAATGGCCATACCCATCACCACTGCCACCTATGACATCAAAAATAATCATCAACAAATGGCCATACCCATCACCACTGCCACCTATGACATCAAAAATAATCATCATCAACAAATGGCCATACCCATCACCACTGCCACCTATGACATCAAAAATAATTATCAACAACAAATGGCCATACCCATAACCACTGCCACCTACAACACCCTTGGTACATAAATGATTACATCATAGCTAAAGATCAAAGATATAACTTATAAAATATATAATGTAATATCCAAATTGAATGACACATAAAGTATAGTCATAAATATCTGATTTCAATGATTACATTTTTGCTTTAAATTTATATTTCTTAAGCCACACACTTTTATTTAATTTTCACAGCAGAAGTAATTAGCTTGTCTGCTATTCATTACCTGTGGGATTCCTTGAGCTGACAAGTTGGCTTGGTTATAAAAGATTCTCCCGAAGTGATCCCTGTCAGGAAACACATCATCCTGTCTGGGTAAATTGGCTCCACCAGAGTCCACTGAAAGGTTAATAAATGGGAGAATTATGATTCTCACTATTTTATAAACAAAAAAAGTTACTATCTAATTTGACCACATTATCTGTGTTTCAACAACAAACATTAAAATCTTTTTCATTAATGTTCTTAAGGTTTAACTAATCCAAGCTGTAATCAATTCTTTTTATATAACATTTTATTTTTCCTCAAAGGCCATATAGCTTCTATTCATGGTTCTTACCCAGGTAAATACAAGGCAGTCTATTTTCTTGAGCAACATCCTGGGCTCTGAGATGTTTTTTCACAGTGACCGGATAGTAGGTGCCACCCTTAACGGTAGGGTCATTTGCCACAATCATGCACTCCACTCTGCAAGGAAAAATGTTGACAAATACATTGATATCAGATAAACAACATTTCCAATAATAAATATTCACTTTAAAAAAATAAAAAAAGAGGTGAGAACATATTTCTTGACTTCAATGATTTGTCTACCAAGTATGCGTTTTATAACATATGAACATTTCTATTTACCCAGAGACTCTCCCTATTCCTGTGATAATGCCCCCAGCTGGAACCTCTTCTTTTCCATACAATTCATATCCTGCTAACTGTGACAACTCCAAGAATGGTGATCTGAATAAATAAGTTTTTGACATAATTAGATTTAACTGACAATTGTATAGTGAAATTGTGAAGAAAAGCAAAATATCATTTGATAAATTCATGCAGATAATAGGAAGTTTCTTTTGTAATATAAGTATATATCCTAAATTTTGACTGGATGACGATTGCAACATGAACCACACCATTAAACCAAAGTATGGCCCTAAAAGTTATTCATTTTTTGAAAAAGTCAAGTGTATAAACACACACACACAATCACACACGCACATATGTACGTATATTTGTATTGTAATCTATAATGTGTAAAAACACAGGTGAGTCTAAAATTTATATTTAAAATATAGTTACCCTGGATCTAGAAGGTTTGATATGCGATCTCTTGGTAGAAGTTTACCCCTGGATAAATGACGGTTACGAGCTTGCTCTCCTCCACCTGAAGTCAAAAATAAAACTTTTCAAACACTGTATACATTTCTATATGTAGATCAATGAAATGGATGATGACTACAATGGTGCAATTAAACTTTACAGAAATAGGGAGATTAAAAAGTATGTTAAATATCAAAACATATTTTAGCTTATTTTACCCAAACTCACCCTGAATTATTGTTGATACTTTGGACTTGAGCTCTTGGACAATATTCTTCATCCGAGAATGATTTTCCTGCAAACATTTGAAAATTTTTGGTTTGATATGATACCTAACATGAGGAACAACACATGTTGCTGATATCTTTACCAGTTCGTGTTTTACATTGGAGCACTCACATTACTCACATAAATGATCACAGCCGTATTTAACACGTCATATTTGAGGTTTGCTTTCTCCAAGTAGCTTGAAGTAGAAATGGCAAATATGATTGAAATCTTTAAGAAACAGAAAGCTAGTTTTATTCTAATTATTTAATTTATCAAAAATTCTAATTTAATTCTTCACCCAGGTGTGATAAGACTGTCAGAAACTACTTGGAAACTACTCTTTTACCAGTAAATGAACTGTTATAAAAAAAATGCACACAGTGACCTCACCTACGTAACATCTGAAAATGTCAAATGTCAAAAAAGGAAAAAAAAGAAGAAAAAATACAGCAGCTATCATAGTTCCATTGTTTATGGCATTAACCAGCATAAAGGGATCACTGTGTGATGAATTGATAACTTTAAGTTAGTTTAACAAGGGACACTTATTGAATTTTAATTTTACAAACCTGAAACATTGGGTCATTCTTCTCTGGTGCTGTTCCAATGGTGACCGCATCGTCCGTGTGGTACGTTTGATAAATAACCCTCCTCGTCCTCCTCAATAAATGCCCATTGAGTTTGCGTAAAGTGATCATCTTATCTGTCAAATGTGCTCGAATGTCACTGTCAAGTTTGAAACCAAAATTATGGGGGCATGAACGGAAGTGACTGTCACAACGTTCACCCTATCATTGTTTTGGAAAGAGGAATGAAAGACTATACTGGGTACAAGTCAAATATAAGTAGTGCCACCTATAGGAAGAGTGTTGAGTGCCATCTAGCGCCTTGAAAATTCTTGTACAAGTCAAATGAAACTTTATACATTTGGGCTTAGGCCAATAATTAAATTCAGGCATCCGCATGATCCAGACTATACTCAGTTTGCAAATTGTACTCATCAAAGTCTCCCAAAATAATTGACCAACGTTCAAGAGATATTCATTATATGTGGACCTACATGTATATTAATTTATTATATACATGTACATATTATTAAAACCATTAAAAATATTATTTATGTATTTTATATTAATTGAGAATTTAATTTTGCTCATGATTTCATATTCTTCTCGAAGTCATTCTCTCTTTACGACTAAATTTATAATGGTATGATTTGAGGAGCAGAAAGCCAAGATAGACTATATTATACATGCCATATATGATATCAGGGCTAATTTTCTGGTCACCACTCATTTATTTATGAATAGGTAATTCGTGAATTTAGAGGTCACAGATTATCTACATGTTTTATTATCCTATCATCTACATCTTTCCAATACGAGCTCGTAGAGTCCTTATTCATCAAAATCTGTTCATAATTAACAATTTGAGAGCAATTTATAGTTTTGTGGTCAATCTATAAGGGAAAACAGAGGAAAATACTATAATACTAAGTTTTTTTAAATAATGTAAAAATGCCAGCTTATTGGGGGTTACTTTATGAAAATATATAGAATACTGCACAGAAAAACACATTGATACTAAAAAGAAATTGAAAAAAAAGTCCGTCAATTTCAAGATTTATTATGAAGCTAAGATGGTTAAAAATAGCTTAAATCGGTAGGGTTACAAAGGTGACAAATTGACGGACTTTAATTTGACCTCATATTTATTTTTGAGATATTAGATAAATTAAATATTAATCTAATTTCAGAAAATAATCAGCAATAAGTTGCTCTTATCATAATAATGCCTAAAAAAGAAGAAATATTCCCTGAAAAATAGGAGAAAATTAGTCATGAATAGAAATGATTAAAAAAAAATATATAATAAAAAATATATTGAATGTAGAGTCAATTGGGTTATAACATTTTGATAATTTTTGAAAAAATGGCATTCTATGTGGTTGAAATGGCATTCTATGTGGGTGAACACTGCTAATATTAAATGTCACTGAAAGTGCTCTGCAGGGTGCTTTCTGGACGTCCGCTCCTCCCACTGCTATAAACCCGTTACATGAGCTATGTCACATATTCTCGCTGATGTGTTCTCTTGTGCTCACAATGTGGTCACATGTGTACAAGCATGTGGCCTCTATTGTGGTCTGTCAGGCGTTAGGCCTGTACCTATGGACAAACATTAATTGACAAACAGGCCTATGTATGCCACATTACTCCAATGCCCCAATCTGAAGGTGCCCCATTGCTAGCAAACCTTTACTAAGCAGATCACTAAAACTATCTAAACTAAGTTTGTTGACAAAATGTCCAATGGATGATTTAGATTTTGGCAGAAGACTCATCTGTTTTCAAATGGCACAAAAAATGATGTAGGGAAAACATCATGGAACAGATGGATAATAATATTTGACAATATTTGCAAAGTTTGGGGAATAATCATTTATATTTTGCATGAAAAAAGTGCTCATAAGTCTCATGTCATGAATGTTTTCATGATAGTAAACAAAAAGAAAAAAACTGCAACCATTATTTTAGAAACTTTTTAAATATTTTTATTTTGTAGCAATTCAATGGTTTTGAATAAAATATACAAGTACCAGTATATTTGTCTACAAATATCCATTTCTAGTTAGAAATCCACACTTTCAATTGTTTGCATTATTTTGTCTATGAATTTAATCTAATTTCACTACTAGAAAATTATTTATTTATGTGTGTGGGGCTTTTATGTGTTAACTTTGATTCACATATTCACATAAATTTATATTGCAAAAAGTGCTTATCAAGATAATGTATATAAATATAATGGCTAGATGGAGAGATATGTATTCAAATAATTTGTCTCTCATAATGTATAGCATATAAAATACATGTATTTATAAGAGTAGCAACAAAACATTATATCATGATACCTTTGGAAATGGGGGCACAGATAATAACAATTTGAAGATAATATCATTGAAATCCATGAAAACTGCCTTTTTACTTTTCACTTTGTATTTGATAATTGTAACAATTCTGTAGTCTAAAATTGATTTTGCACTGAGCAAGATGAAAGATTTGAATTTTTCTTATCCATGATTAAACCCAAATACAAGAAATACCTGATTCAGCTCAAAATAATAAATTATAATGGATTTGCCTGTCAAATATAGTCAATAGTAAAGAGAGAATAATTGAATGTTATTTAAATTAATCTAAATAAAAGACTTCATTAAAATGCACTTATTCCCGACACTGTCAAATATGGCAATAACTTATGATGTCATTGAAAGCATTTTCCAATGAAAAGTACTGAAAAGATATTAAATACTATGAAGAAAGTACAGACTGCATTCTACCTGGCCTCAATAGCGACACAAGTTTTACTCGTACCCTGGATTTTGGCATACAGATCGATAATCTATTAAAAAAATTTGTGGTATTTCAAAATTATTAAAATCTAACCAGGGTGATAGGTTTATTCATCTCAGACTTAGCTGGTATTTTTTTATAATCAAGTTTTAGGTATTGGAACTTGATATTTTGAGAGATTGAATCAGTGTTTCTCAGTGTTGCATATAAGGCACACATATATAACGTCCATAATCTTTAAATGATAAATATACACAAAGTCAAAATTGTCATTGATAAATAATTAAGTTTGTACTTAATTTATCCTATCTTTATCATTTTTTTTCATTACCTGTTATTCATTCATTCTTATTTATCATTTTTTAATATGATCCAAAATATTTCTTAAAAAATGGATCTATGAATTGGAAGACAATATTGAACAGTGAATCATTGAGATATTTTACAATAGGTAAACACCACAAATACATAAAAATATTTATAAATCAAAATGTTGTAATGCAACATAGAATTACAGATTATCAAATAAGCAGACTTAGAGATCACTATCACTATATTCCTATCTCATTCCTCAGGTGAAATACCAATACAATAAATATCAGAACAATTTTATACACCTCCCTGTATGACTAGGCCTCTAAGGCTCTATAAGACACCTATTATATTATCTAGCTTTGTGAGCCTTCTTACCACAATGAGTATATATTCAGGTTCGAGCCAATACCAAGCATAGAGTCACCACCATAAAGTCTTAATTGGCCTGAAATCTGTAGCAGTGTAGTACCGTACATACTCGTGTATTAGATGAGATTTTTGTACCCAAACTCTCAGTTAATGTTTGGGGGCCGTCTAATACATGAGGGCAATATGTGGACGGTGATTTTCGGCAAGAATAATTAACTTTATCAGCATGAAAAGTAAATAAAATTCGCACATAAAAACTCCCCACAAACTTTCATATTTTCAAAATAACAGATATCGGACGTAGCAGAAATTCTCGACCTGCAAAGCGTAAAATGTGATAATATTGGGTAAATACCTTTACTTATCATTTAAAAAGCAATTAAAATCGATCCGCTATGTCTGATATTCGTTATTTCGAAGATACGAAAGTCCGTGATGAAAACGTTTTGTTTTGATGCTAAGGTCAAGGATGTGGAGAAATTCTCGTACTGCGGAGCGTAAAATGTGATAACATTGGGTAAATACCTTTACTTATCATTTAAAATGCAATTAAAATCGATCTGCTAAGTCTGATATCCGTTATTTCGAAGTATTTACGTTTTACCGTAAACACTCGTGTATAAGACTGTTAAGATCTTGTTGAGTAACCATATTTACGTTTCGCTTTTGAAATGGCCGATGTCTCGAGAAAAAACGACTTGTCTAATATTCAAAAATTGGTCTTTTCAAGCAAAATAATTTTGGGGGGTTGTCCTATACACGAGTTGTCTTATAATAAAGTAAATACGGTAATTACAAATTTATTCCTTTGTACTTATTACAAATAATATTAATTTATTTATATATATATATATATATATATATATATATATATATATATATATATATATATATATATATATATATATATATATATATATTGTATATATATTCTAAAACATTGTTTGTCTTGTTCATTGACAAAATAAGACAAACAATCTCAATGCTTTTTTTTCAGTCACACTGATCAGTTCAATTTAAAACTTGAAAGTAAAAGATCCTTGTAAATCGTATATTTCTGATTAATTCATTTTGAAAATAAACTTAATATGGACAAACTGAATTCAGATCTGGCCTTCATAATACCATTCAATTTATGTATTTCATAAAAAAAATTCTAATAAAGATCACATGCTTCTATGTTGTATATAATTTTGTGGTCCAGTGTGGTGTGGATTTTACCTAAAGGAAAAATCTCTGTATTTTAAATTGGTGTTTGCTTTGTTGTTTCTATGCAAGTCATGTGGTGTTTCTATGCAAGTCACTTTGTTTCTGTGCAAGCAACATAATCAGCATTTATTGAATTTCTGGAAAATAGAGATGGAAGTGGGAAACAGGCCCTAGTATGCATGGCCTTCAGCAAGGCCAGGACATAAAAAGCGTTAAGAGAACCTGCTGGTATATTCACATATTCCATCCAAGCCACAATATGAATATTCATGTTGTGAAACATTGAGATAGCAATAAAAAGATCTGGTGAATGGCAAAATTGGGGTCTTCTGAATAAGATTTTTCATCAATAGCATATCTCAATAAACTATCAATGTCTGGTCATTTTAAGGAGGATTTTCCGGGTGCTGCTTTAAATTAAATGGTCATTTCCATACTCTCTTCATTGAGGTAAAGACCCCTCTCTCAGTAAAGTATGGACCCTCACAGCATAAAAAGCTGCATAAGGGATGGCAACAGTTAACATAATCCCCTAAAGATGCTTCATTCAGCATCATCTCTTTCCCAAGACACTTGAGAATTCAACTAATTTTCTATAATGAACAAATATAATGATGATAAATATATGAGACCTTATTTTCAATCTATCTCAGATGCAAGCTCTTCTTCTATATTGACACTACATGTATGGTTGTGCGTGTTGTCATCTGCTTCACACCCGCTATCATGACGGACACCGTTCCTCACATCTTTAGTCAGTCCACTGTTTGGTGTTTTGACTAACAGGTCTGCCAGGGTCATGCCCCCTGGTGGGTTCTGTAGGTCACAACCACTGTCCTCTTCACTGTTCTGTTGGATTGCTGGATCAGAACTGTTCCCCATAGTTGATAGGCTGCATCCAGAGTCTGCTTTGTCCTCCTCCTGTCCAGCAAACCCACTGTCTCTTTGTTCATAGTCTTTCAAATTCATATCTATATTTTCATTGATATGAGGCACTGAACCATTATGGTCTTCTGGCATGTTGGCATTTTTGGGGCAATTATTTGGCATGGGAAGACATGAAATGTTTTCCTCCTCATCAAAGGACTGATCATTGTGGTGGTCATCGGTGCCTCCCCCTGGTGCTAAGAGATGTGAGTGCACATTGTCATATCCATCATTATTGAGACCATCACAACTCGTGGCTTTATATCCAAATACACCATACCCACCACTGGAACCCTGATCATCCGTTTCTGACATTTCCTCATTTGGCATAAATTCATCATCTATCACAAGATTTGGCACATTGTCTTCACTGATTTCATCCAAGTCATATGTGAGTGTGGTGTCCACAGTCGTCTCATCGGCAGTGGGTTCAAAGATCACCTGCGGTACATTGTTGCTTCTACTGTCAGCCTCTGAGTTTCCAAGTTTTACCTCATCCAAGCTGCCCCCGGACTTCCCTGACGACTTCTCTAGGTCATCACTGTCTTTTAACCATGACGCTGTCATGGCGAGCTTTCTCTGTATATTTCCAGTGGCATGCTGGCAAGTCTGATGCGGAACGTGTGGGGCTGTTCCTTTCTGGAATGTACCGGTACTGCTGTTGGGCACCCCAGGAAACTGCCTGCATGCTTCTGGGTGGTTGCCCAGCAACTTTTTGCTTTCCCAAAGCTCACTGCTTCCAGAATCTTGACCGTCATCAGCCAATTCCAGTGCTGCAGCATCCACTGAGCCTACAGAAGTGTAGTCAGATATAAACTGACCCCCAGACACATCTCTGAATACAGTCATTTCACACGGGGGTAACTGAAAAAAAAATTATCGGTATATATTTAAAGTTAGCCAAAAGTTGTTTAAACCTTTGAATATTTTTTATCTGGGTTTCCCTAGTTTAATGAAATAAATATAGCAAGAAATCCTTGTGTCAATGTTAAGAATAACCAAATGTTTATCTTAAATTAATGTATGAAACATGAGTTTTAATGTTCTTTGCCATTATCCTGTTTTAGATAGTTGTTGAAAATTAGTAGAAAATGACCGAAAAATTGCTGGCAGGGCAACATGGCAAGCTTGAATTTCAATGGCTGCTTTAAATTGCTCATGCTTAAATACTTAAATAACATAATTAAAGTTTAAGTTGTCAGTTTAACGGTTTGATAATTAAATATGTGTTGTGGTCTGGATACCTTCTGGTGCTCCAAATCATCTATTTTGATAGCACTCTTCTCTTTGGCCTTTTTGTAACACTGACAACAGTACCTGTCAAATATATAATTTCCAAATCAAAATTGCAAATTAAAAGTCATATGACAAGAATTTTTTTAAGTGGTAAATCTTTAGATTTCATACCTCTGAGAAACATCTGACAATTTTTTCTGCAGTCTGATGTTTAGTTTAGCTATAATCTAAGATCTTTGAACCCCCAGGGTAATTAACCTACTCCCTTGACCTAGAACTGGGTCAGCAGGCTGCCTACGTCATTGCGCCCCGCATGCATCTCCTGCACACATATTCCTCCTATGTCTGTACATGTATAACACCTGGTGTCCTTACTTCTACACAAATAACATCCATTGAAAATATGATTAATGGCAAAACTTAAGGCTGTAAAATAGAGACTTGCATTTACATCAGCTTCCCATCCCACAATCCCTACTTTAATTGAAGAAAATAAGCAAACATGACTTAATTGGGTATAGTGTCTGAAATATGGCCTGCTCTACTTTTATCAGTTTCAAGACACTTATTAGCTAGCCCAAAACATCATGGAATGAAGTTTAAGGGTTTTCAAACTGTAAATGGAACATTGAGATGACACTTTTAAAATATCTATGAATTATTTTTAGTTGATATTTCCATATTTTTTTACACTGAAAATTTATTTATTAATTTGTTAACCAATGACCAGTAACAATATCAATTGGTTGAATATTATTCATACTCAGTAATGTTGAGCTAAACTTCGCATGACATAATTGAAAAAAAAGTTTTGAAAGCATTCGACACATATTTTTAGATCTGTTTCATTGCTGGAAATTATTTTGACTTCTAAATTTTGAGGTCTGGTTATATATTATTTATGCATTGCAGTTGTATTTCAATGGCCATTTGAAATGTTTAGTTTGGTATTTTTTTAATGTCTGTCATTGCGTGTCAGTGGGTACCCAACTAAATCATATATCAGTATTTATATTCAAACTGA
The DNA here is from genome assembly GCA_949316495.1 of Amphiduros pacificus. Lineage (NCBI taxonomy): Eukaryota > Metazoa > Annelida > Polychaeta > Phyllodocida > Hesionidae > Amphiduros > Amphiduros pacificus. The sequence continues at coordinate 58,973,459 of OX439000.1, forward strand.
CAAAGGAATTTTGAATGAAAATAGAAATTCTGTAAAAATGATACTAAACTTTGAGATTTCAACATTTCTTTCACAACAAGGAAATGACTTTGACCATAATGTTATGATAAAGAATAGTTCAGTCCCTTGAGGGATCTGAATAATCTCAATAGGCAGATGTAAGTTTGCCAAACCCAACTGGGAGGCTGGCTGTATTCCTGTCTTCCCCATCACTACAGGCAGAATCCAAGTGACTATGATGTGAAACATGATCTGACCTACTATCCACATGTGCTAATTAGGCCACCAGTGGTTCAAAGATGTCATCAACACTCTTGTTATTACTAATAAATTACAATCCCTCCAGACTTTCACTGGCTTGGAGTGGTTTGTTTTGAACATGAAGGGCGAACATGCGTCACTTCCGGCAAAATCTCAGCAGCCCTGATTTGACCCACATAAAAAGGGGCGTGTCCAGCAAATCACTTTGATCCACTATAATTCTGTACTCCATTTATAAAAATGTGTAAAACATGTTGAAATGCAATGTCCATGTATTGTAATATATTATGGCTCAATATAAACATTTTCACAATTTTCTTGTCATGTGACTTTTAAACCCTTTTGACAACTTAAATATTCCCCATATTGTGAATGCAATATGGTTCCTACTGTTATCCCTCAAATATGGTTCCAAAAAATCATTAATAAATTATGATCTGCACTGAAGAAAAAAAATTACCTTGATTTTGAATAAATTGAGTATTAATCTACTGATTATTTATTGAATATTTTAAATTTTCTATCATGCATGTGGTGGATGTCCTTACCTGATTAAAGTGGCTATGCCGGTAATGAAGAGTATGGCAGCCACTACCCCAATAGGAATGTAATACTTGAGATCATCAGGTGTCACAACTACAACAAAGGATTCAATAACCCCTTATATATCATATACCTTTTCTGTGTATTAAGTATTGATATAATTGATGCGGGCGAACAAAGGCAAAAGTTTGATATCTTGGACATTGTTACATACATGTACACTATGGCACATGTTTCTCTTCTCTGTTTTATAAAGAGTTCTATTGCAAATGAAGGCTCCAACACATGCAATGGCAAAACTCCATTCATATAAATGAATTATAAAAAAAGGTTTTAAACAGGGCCTACCCGGTTTTTTGGTTTTAACGACTGATATTGATGGGGTAAGAGATGGGCCAGCTTGTGTAAGACTCCAGACTTTGACCTGGTATATCTGAAGGTATTCCATGCCTGTCAACGTGTACTCCTCCAATGGTTCAATCACTGCACTCTTCTCAGAATCTGTACACATTACACACAATACAAAAATCAATCACAACCAAATAATCTCATCATGTTGTTCCATTTTCAGAGTTTCACTGTCTGATAATGGTAAAAGGAAATAAATTGTCAATTCCCAAATCTAAAGAATGTATTATAATTCAATAATTTCTTTTATTCATCAAAAAAATTGTTTAATATTGTCAAAGATTCCATGTAAACCATGACAGAAATTGTTTGCAAACACTGACCAGAGCAAGGTTGATTTTTGTCCTCCAGAGGGCACCAGAGTATCTTGTATGCATACACATAGCCTTGAAGCCTGGAGGAGGAGGGTCTGTGAAGCTGCAGATAAATCAGGTCGGGAGTGGTTGTCACTCGCCCAAACTCCGGCGAATCTGCCTCTGTTATCATAAAAAATAACATTAATAAATGGGAATTATCATTTGTTTTAATGACCAGTCATATCTATAAAAAAAAATATAGAATAACAGGTCTCCACAATGACCCTGCTTCAATTAATATCTGATAAAATTCACAACATCATTTATACACCTTGAGTATTTTATAAGATGAAAATAGTGAGAAACACTTACTTTTTCTACTGTCATGTGTGTATATCCATTCTATACCAGATGAACCCTGAAGCATCTCCACGGACAGACCAAATATACAGTGCTCTATGCTGCAGTCAGTCAGATTCAGCTCCACTGAAGTCTCATACATAGACACAGACCTCCACCGCAAGCTGGTAGTATCCTGACAGGACATAAACAGGCATTCATCAACACATAGTGCTAAAATATTATTTCAAGTGTTCTGCATGGGAAACTAGATACCTTGTAACAAATGTTATAAAAGGTACTGTACTAATTTGTGGTGTCAACAATAATAGTATACATATGTACATGGCTTGAGCCAAATTCCTTGATACTATATACCGGTACATATCAAGTTTTAGTTAAAGAATCCTGCTGGTTCCCTTACATCTTGTTATGAACCCAAATACAAGAATAGGGTATCATACATATAATATTTTTTCTAAATTATTTTTTTCTGAATTAATTTATGATACAACCTGCTAATGCAGTATTCCCCTTCACGTAATTTGAGAAAATCAATGTTATCTTGCACTGGATTTGTGTTATCTAAATAATTCATTTGCAATAATGACAAGTGCTTTCACTCTCTTTGTATGTGATATCAATGGAATATTGTCAATTTATTGTCAGTGATCCTTGTTACTGTAGAACTCTTGTTGTGACATACATGTACCTCAAGTATTACATAATCACATCAGGGAGATTACTGGTCCATATGTTTACCAGATTGGATTCAAAACCTACCCATGGGACTACTTTACATCAGCAAGGATTTGAACCCCATTTCATTACCACCAAGCCTTGATATCTACCCATTATAATATGAAGATGCATATCATTTTATGATATATGCATATCATTTTATCATCGCCACTGACAATGTCTTCCAACCATGTGTGTAAATTAGGATGCTAATCAGTTTTGGGCATGTCAGAGATTACACAGGGTGTTAAGATGGATGTTGGTCCATTTTAATGTTATTTTTTTTAGATCTGACTAGTGCTGGGACTAGGTCTGTAAAAATGACATCAATAATCGCTCAGTGCTACTGACAGATGACGGAGTTTTTTTTGCTAGAACACAATTATTCCATTTTCCCACTATATTCATGAAGATGAAGCTTTGAAGCCCATAATCAAGCCCAACTTGGCTGTGATGTCTAATTGTTTGAGCATGAGATCTGACAGAAAGAGCCATTTTTCACAGTTTTACTTAGCGTAGATAGACAAGCTGTCTGCTCATTAGTGTTGGGGACCAGGCAGCACTTCTATAAATACATACAGATTATAGCACAGGCAATGAGTGCCCACAAGACACAAGTGACACAACCAACTGCACAAATCTAATCAAATCATATTAGATTATTTGAATATATTTAAACAAAGCAATCATCTAATATAAAATTGTGTTTACCAGACATTGACGGGTCATCGCATGGACCTTGCACCAATAAGCTGTGTATCCAGTTGCTAAGTCCTTTGGTTGCCATGACAATGTTACCTCCTTCTCACTTGTTGCTATGGCTGTTATATTCTTTGGTGGTTTGGGCACTAATCAATAATAAATAAAACATAAAATAAATGCTCACATTTAAAATATTTTCATAGAAATTGACTTGTTTTTCTTTATCAATATGTCTATGGAGATTCTTCTGAAAATTTATGAGTATCTGCACATATATCAAACTCAATTTGGTACGTGATATATTACATATATCCTGCACTTATCAACCATAGCCTAACCATTAACACAAATATCCAAATGGGTAAAATTGATACGTAACTCACATTTGCTTTCCTCTGTTATCTTGATGACATTTGATGGTGAACTGTGTCCAACATTATTAACAGCTATAATTGAGACTTCATATGTAAACAGAGAAGATAGACCCCTCAGTTGTGGTGGCGCCACCTGCTGGCCTGGCACCACTCTCCCGGACTCCACTTCCTTTGCCATTATAGTATACCTTAGGTTTTTGCCATTCTTGTGTCTCTCTTCTAGGGGCTGTTGATGATAAATATATCCATATTGAGCTGAGTTAGATGGCATGGATATTAAGAATATTGAAAAATATTGTCAAGGGGACAAAGAACCAGAACTGAGTAAATTTCTAATATTGTGAGTTCTGCCCAATGTAATCAATATTTATTGGTTTATATGCATATACAAATATACATACATGTACACTTACACATACATATACATATACACACACACATACACACATATACATGTATATATATAATGATTTATTAGGGATATAAAATAGGATAACTCGCCTGCCAGTATATGCTGATATCCCTTCTGCCTGTCATTGGATCTTCAGACATTGTAAATGCCCCATCTGTTACCTTTGGTGCACTGCTTGGTGCTGTAAAAAAACAAGATAAGTTTATATATTCATTGCCCAATTATTAGGAAATAATTATTTCATATCAAGAGAAACAAAGATTGCATGAAATGTATGTGAGGTGTCAATAACTATTAAGTTTACCTGATATCACATTATTCCACAAATATTAATCAAAAATAATTTCAAACCCAAGATTACTGGATGAATGAACTAAAGTGCTTCAAAATGAGGGAGCTACGTACAACATTTTTATCATGAAAAGAGGTTCAAAATGACCCTAAACTATTCCAGTCATTTTCTGCCATTCACTTGAACTGAATTTAAATGTAGAGTAATGCTTAATAATGCAGAATTTTGTACTCAATGTTTACAGATGTACAAACCTGTTTGTGGCATAGTAAATTGCTTGGTTGTATTTTGGGACCATTTGCCTTCAGCCTTCGGGCGTGTCCGGACAGTGAGAGTGCAGTTCTGGTTTGGAGCATGATTCACTACTCTAACCACCAGGTGCTCAGCAGGGGAGCTCAAGTTTTGAACCTAAAATCGAACAAAAACTTATTTCTTCCTAAATTGAAACAAAAATGTAGTTCCATTCAATTCAAATCATATTATTATCATATAATTACAAAAAATGATGAACTGTCTGAATAATTTGCAGATAAATGATGACTACACTTAAAGCTGAGAATATCTGTAGGCATTTTAAATCAAATAAAACTAGACATAAACTATATTTACTTTTGGAGCTTCATCGTATTCACATTGGTAAAACATCTGATGGTGTAATGGTTTGCCTGGGGCAGGTGACTTCCAAGTGACATCTATATGTGACGGGCTTGACACGTCTGGAGGCTCAAGATTCTGAATTGCTCGTGTTGTAACTACAGCCAATCAAAGAATATACATATTTAGCAAAAGATGTTTTAACTGTAACCAAAACCAAAGTTGTTAAATGTTTAGTTATCTTTATCAATATGGTGATTGGTACAAGAAGCGATAGTTACAACCAGATTCATGATATGGCATATTATTTACTTTGACTCTAATGTGCACTATTCATGGAAAATGTGTTGTAAAATATAGAAACTATTGAGTGGCAGACATGTTTTGACATTTACGAATCAAACATTGTTGGGTTTAATCATTTATTATCAAACAAAAAAATCACGCCCAGGGTCAAAATAACATGAAAATCATGGTGTGGTATTGCTTGTCTATTTGAGTTATAACCCAAATGTGAAAGTGTAACAACCTTTTGGCATGAAAAGAGTTTGCTTGAATATCAGATCATATGAAGTATTCATCAATCTCACGGTTCTGTCATGATATGAAAATGTTTTTGTCCACAATTGCAGCTTATTCAATGCAGACAACAATGTGTGCTGTTATATGCAAGAGGGTGCTTGCAAACACTTTGGGGTGAGATAGGGTGATGCTCAGTCACTTGTTATCAATCTTTGCCCCCTCAAAGGGATATTTTACACAACATTTTATATGTAATATACTTGACCACATTCAAATAGGATTGGTGTGTACCAAATATTACAATGTTTGAAGGGCTGAAAACTCTCAGGACACATCCATCTGAATATTATGGTGAGGGAGAGAATCATTGTTGGTGTGTGCATACAGTAGTTGATAACAAAAAAAAGAGGCACAAAGATGTCGCCTGATTTAACATGATTATGAAACAGATATATCATAAATCTGCTGACCATGAGCCGCAGGCATCCAGCCAGGATATCATCACAAACATGGCATGATGGTGTGGTATCATCTGCACTAACTATCAAAAAGTTACATAACAGAAAGTAATGGAAGTAATCTATCTGTCTGTCTGTCTTCTGATTAGTCTTTGTTCTATCACGTTCATAAATATTAATATAGCACTCAGGTCTGCACACAGATCTGGCCATTCCCTATACAGTGGGGTCCAGGGTCATAACCATTCTGTTTTCTGAGTCAAAATCAACAAAATATAATAATATAACAGCAACGAGTAATCAAGTCCTACAATAACTGCACACTCTACTCTTCCAAAATTACATCTTTAATAACCATATATGTGTACACTTGGACTCCTCATTCCCCATCCATAAACAGCATAATTATTTAGGAACTGTATAGACAATTCGGGGTAGAGTTTTATGCTAATGATATAGTGAGATCCTATGCAAATTAGAATCTTGGATGCAGGGCATGATATAAAAGGTGCCTTCTCTGTGCAATGCACATTAAATCCTCAAAGTTCATACCATGTACAATGAGAAAACAAAAGGCAAAAATAATAATTTATCAAAGGCTGATTAGCACAAAATATAATAAGAAATTCTATATTTCCACAAATTATTTAGGTCAAACCTACCATATAAATATTTTTAATTATTTATTTATTAATTGGATTATTAATAGCTGACTAAACCTACCGGTAATCCAAATCCAAACAGAAAGTAATATATATTTTGGGTAATCAAACCATCATTAAACATTCAAAATTATCAATCTAAATACTGTAAATGTCAGAATACATTTATATGCATGATATTCTAATTGTGATAATTACACAGCACGCAAATATTAAATATCTATCATAAAGTGATATACATGATGTATAAATGTTTAATTATGGTAATCTATCCTGTTTCAGCATGCAAATTATGCATGTTTTGAAAAGACAAACACCAGAGTGAAAACAAATAATTAAAATAGAATTATTATTATCGTTCTAATACACCTTAAATTAAATTTCCTGTTTAAAATTAGTTGATATACCAAGGCTGGGATATAATAATGCCAAAAAGCTTATAAGGTTTATGCTTGGTTGCATGTCACTACAGTTACAATACACAGCTGTGGGTTTAAGTCCACGTGTACCTAGCAATACCTGGCTAAGTGCATGGAGCAGTTGGTTAGGTGCACGACACATCTGACATACTATCTGTCCAAATGACAATCCATTGTAACACCTTCATACTATCATTCTCTTAAATGGGTGCTTTGCAAGTTTTATAACAAAATAAATACCCAAAACAGTTTACACCAATCATCAAAAACATTGTTTGAAGGGGAAGTTGTAGAATAATGGTTTTCCAGGGTAATACCATCAGTGGATGATATACTTAAAATGTAATTGACAATAACAGATATTTAATAACAATTTCAAGGGAGATATAATGACATCTAATGGCCTATCATTAATAAACCTATGATCACATTTAAGTCTCCCTTAGAATATAATTATCATGTCCTATCATAAACAGAACGATCAAATTACTCTAATGACAGGTTTTTGGAAGCTTTTTTTAGCAGGAACTTATCACAACATCCAACCTGCTCTGTCACTGTTAGCATGTCTATATGTCATGTGATTATGTCTGGGAGGACCTGGGATTATAAACAGCTAACCAAAACCTATAGGGTCTAGTTTCTCTCTCTCCCACTCAATACATAATCAAGACTGGTTTATAATGTTGTATTGTGTCTCAGCATATGATAAAATATTTATATATAATAAAATATTTGTATTACTGTGTGTTGTATCGATCAGCTGGATGATTTAAGTCACATTAGGTGTAATGACAGTGGTGCTGTCCATTAAATCTGTATCAATATCCAGAAGTAAGATGCACTGACGGAGCCTTAGCAATTCTCTTCTTGTCTCCCCAAATCTTTCCCTTTTTTCAAGTTTTATCAACAATAACATTTGACAGGGAACTAATTTACACAAATTTAGTATAGAAATGGACAAGACGGATGGGTAGGAATCAGATAAAAATAATTTTACATGTTAGACTTTTGTATATATGACAAAGTTTGAGGCAACATTCCCTGAAATAACATTGACAATGCGCCTAGCATAATGAAACTAGAACTAGATGACATACAAAGCTGAGAAAGATATCTCTAATATTTATATAATAATTAGACAGTGGGAATAAATTGTAAGTAAATAACACAGACAATAATATTAGTCATGATATCTTATTTTGGTCCGATATTATTCAACATTATGAATGACGATAACAGTAAATATGAAACTTAAATCATTTATTGATGATATGACTAATTACTGATCAAAGGTGATATGTATATAACATATCTAGTATCAAAATGGGCTAAAAGAATGAACAGAATAGCACAGTACTTTAAGGACAACTCCAGTCATGTAATTACATGTATGTTTTATAGGTTAGCAGAGTAACGTTGACCTTTAAATATATTCCTACTGGGAGTAAGATTTGATTTTTATCAATAGAATCATACTTTTCTCACCTATATCTTTGACTTGCTTTGTTAGGACCTCCGACATAGTTTTCCCCAGCGTATTAGTGGCCTCTACTCTCATCATGACCTCTTTGCTCTCATCCAGGAAGTGACCTTTGCCCTGACAGCACTGCTTCTCATGAGGGCATCTCTCACACTTCTGCCACACGTCATCCTCACTGAATGGCACAACATAATAACCATTGTTACCTACCTCTCACATTAATATCTTTTATATTTGCAGTCCCATATCTCAATTCATAACATATATTTCATTAACATGGTTTAAAGAACTTCATGCATTCTTATGTTTCTTATCTGAATTCCCCTTTTTCTATCTTTTATAAATTTTTGCAGACCAAGATTGACATTCCACTCTCTGTCTGGCTCCACAGTACAGGAAAAGTTTGTATGAGATGGTGATAGTGATAAAATAAAGATACTGTGGAACTATATATAGAAGTGCTACAAAAAAGGATATTAAGTAATGAATACCTTGTTTTCCATTGAGCCACATGGTCTGTTCTGTAATGTTTATTCTCCTTGTTGATCCAGGAAAACTGCAATGTGTTCCAGTTTAAGACTACAACAGAATCTTCAACAATCTCTGGCTTGAATGGGCGGACTGCAAATATATTAATGCAAATTATAAACAAAATTCCTTTGAGAAAATATATTGAATATCATTGCTACATATTTAACACATTACTGATGCTACTTTATGAAATATATAAACTGTTATTGTGAAAAACATAAAAAAAATATTGATGTGGGTATTTCCAAGTAAATATTTCTGAGGAACCATGTGAGTCTATGGTAATTCAAACTTTATACATACAAGATATGACTGTGGAAGGGAAAACATCCATGTTATAAATATATCTATTAAAATACTTAAACTACTATCATTCTGAACTTTTTTATCTTTCATTTTTCCTAAAATATCTGGCAACGATATATCAAAATAGATAAATGAGGTCAAGAACGTCATTTGGAAGTCATTAAAGCTCTCTATGGTCAGGTGAGGAAGAGAATGCTATGGCAACCATTTATCTTAAAAGAGATACTCTCTAATAAAATTAATTCTATAAATTACATAATTAAATGATCATAGATGCATAAATACATTGGAATTCATAGACAAAAAAATATATGAGTGACCATGGAAATACAAACCAATATTTAATACGTATCTTGCAACCCCCATAAAATATGATCATTTATTGCAGTCACTGTCAATGACATCATTGTAGTGGATTTAATTCACTTACAACTAAAGCTGTTATGATCTTCAATTTTCATAAAATGTGTCATAACTTTCCTAATACTGGTCCAATTGTCATGCTATTTACACCAAAATGCAACATTTTTCATGTACTTCCCAACCCACATAGCCATTCTATAGTACATTTATCATAAGACCATGGCATCGCTATTTCAGCTGCATTTTTGTTTGTTTACTAATTAGTAATGTACCGGTAAGTAGGTAATTGCCCCACGATGAGGTCATTCTTTTTTTCCACCACATGCATTTGAAATACCGGGGTAGCTACTTTTCTATAAAAAAACATGTTTCCCTTATGCAGTCATACTAACAGAGCCCACAGATCAATGTGCATTATAATTATCCGTCATACGACAAAAGTATATCAGAGAAGGGAAAGTTGCCCTTTAATAATCTTATACCATCTTTCAGTATTAAAATAAAGCAGAAAGATATTATATTTCTTCTAAATATAGAATCATATTGCTGGTGAATTACCCTAATTCTTTGAATGATTTACCCTCATCCTGGCATATAATAGTCATCTGAGGAGCCCTCATCCTTTTCCATTTGTATTTCAATTAATGACTTCCCTTTAAATCCATGAAAGGTCATGTCATTTTCTATGATTAATGTAATAATTGTGATAGATTCATATTTATTTATTTTTTTTTTTTTTGAAGACTGGGATTGCTTCTTGATGAATTCACTTATATTATGGGATGAGGGTAATTTAAATTACCCTCAGCATAATGCCACCTGTGCTGTGCATACATGATTGTGCATGAATGGTGGAAATGTCAAAAATTGATGACAAATACAATCATCCTGAGTTTCCCTGTTCAAAAACTTAAACTTTACTTCAGCAATTCACAGCCTTTTTAAATTTTGTAATGAATATATTGAGTCATATTTTGTACACAAGATGTAATTAGCTATATTTATCATAGATGTTCATATAACAATGACATATGAGACAAAATGTCATTTGTAGAAAACTGGTTCATTATATTTACTTACACCATTATATATGTATCTTGATCATATCTGTCAAATGTATTAGCATGAAAGTGCAGGGATGTTTATCAACAGAATGAGGATGAAATTCCTTAATAATATACATGTTTTCTATATCATTGGAATTAAAGGTTACACTAGTGGTTATATCAGAAATCACTGTATTCATCAGAGCTGCATTGGTAATACAATGTACTTAAAGTAGTTATATCATCCACTTGTTTTGTGGACCTTTGCACTCTCATCAAATTGTTGTTTCCATGATGTGGTTCACCAATGACATTCATTTTCAAAATGGTTTATACAATTTACTATTTTCTTTCAGGATTGCCCACCCTTGACATGATAAATATGATCTCAATAGTACCTCTATGACACATGCATCTGATCCTGTATGACATTTTAGGACAAAGGGTGTCATTAAGGACAAACAATTAGTTTTTATCCAATACAAAGGGTATTATATTTCATGCCAAAGATCGACTTTTGGTCACAAGTAAGAAACAATACCAGCTATGAATGGATACACTGGCAAACCCCAGCCTATATGTATGTCCTGAATATCATAACTAACTATGTGCCATTTCCTTTGTAGAGAACATTATCAATTGTTGGCAATTCTGTGGTGGTCAAATGTAAAAATATTTTCAGAAGTTGCCCCATAAATGACTAATGCTGAATCAAACATCATAGTAAAAGCATAGTGTGAACAGTTGAACTCTCTTGCCTGAGCCGAACTCAGTGTAATAAAACAGAACACCAGAAAATTATGCCTTAGTGCATGTGCACTAAAAAGTGGAGGTGACAGAGATGGTAATATGTAATTATATATTGCAAACATTTTCCTGCACATGTCAGCTTAGCCGAAAAAATTAAACAGGAGGATATACTTATTCTAATGTTTTAATAGGTCTCATTATTATTTCAGGTTCTGAATATTTTACAATATATCTTCACTGTTACATTATGTCCACAGATCTGTGTCACCCTACTGTGTATGGCAAGCTGTTTCTCCTGACTGACCATGCTGTCACAGCAAACTGACATCCATCCAATTTGCAAGTCATGGCTCACAAGCCAAAATTTGCATTCAAAAACAGTTTGAAAATGTGGCCCAACCCTTGCATAGGTATGAAAATATATGAATAAAATCCATTTAAAAATAATTTCCTTGAAATATAGAGTGTCAAAAAATTGACTTGTTAGCAAACACAGCTGGCTGACACTTAGAATCTTGATTGCCACAAAGTGGTCACACCTGGTCCTGTATAAATATCAAGTGTTTCCAACAACTTCCTCCATGAAAGGCCAGGATAATGAAATAACTAATGCCATTTGCTTTAGGCTCACTACCATATGATTTTAGAGGCAGGGCTAGCTATCTCGGCCATGAAATCAATTGATCATAAAGAAATCAACAGGTTTTTTTTTATATCATTGAAATATATGTTAAGCATTATACAATTTACTGAAAAAATCCCTTAAAGCTGGTGCTTCCTTAAAATAAGTTTGTAAAAGCTCTAACAATACCAGTGGGTGAGAATTTCAGGTAATATGAGGGTGTAATAAACACTTCTCAAGTTATTATTGTGCTTTTTGTGTGTGCCATTTGTATACTCATTATAGTTTACTATAACAATTAAAATGAACAAACAGGATCAGACTCAGTTCAAAATCATCAATCAGTTTTTAAAAAAAAGATTAAGAGGTCACTTGATGCGGGCGAGAGATAGATGCTGGTACTTAGTATCCTACAAGCTGCAGGCACATTAATACACTACTTAACAACTGTGCATTTCTATAATTCCATGAACCTCCCACCCTCAAACAGCATACTAATCAATACATGATGATAATTCCTTTTTTTTCATTATTTCTTTAGATATCATTTTTATCTCTTTTTTAATAGTAATTTTGACTACTTACATCCAACTTCTACAATCCAGCAGCCTATATCACGACTGACATCTTCTAGCCAGCAACAGATCCACTTGCTGTCATATTTAAACTTGAGGCCTGGGTGTCGTAATTGAGCTATACTGTTATTGGCAACATAGATATAAGATTGGTTGACTCTATCATCATCCAAGGTAAAATAAACATCATTTGCTGTTTTGCCTGTAGTGGTATTAATAGTGCATGTCAGAGTAAAAGGGACCTTGGCCTCCAATATTGGGTTATCCTCAGGAACACCTGCAAGAACACATTTCACATTAATATTTCATAAACAATAAATAAATATAAATAAACCAATGATAGCAAATTAACTATGGACACTTACTTCCATACGGATTTGGACCGATGAAAAATGCTGATGATATCCCCAAACTAAGCAACAGCAGAAGAAGAAAAAATGGTAAATATTGAAGATGCGGAGAACTGACAGATGTAAACAACCCCATCATGACTGCGTAGCCTCTGAGACTAAGTACACGTGAACTTAGATGCTCTGAGCGCTACCATTCATTTCATTTTCTCCAGTGTAACGCTATATTCTGGCCGTCCAGCGCGCAGCGATGTTCATACAACTCCTGGCAAATGATTAATCACACATATAATCGGCCTATCTCTTTGTCTACACTTCTGCGTCACATGTATATTGTGAATTTCTGCCAAACTGTTCCCAGCCAGCCACGTGCTGTATATTTATTGTAAGGTCAATACAGCGTTTGAATGATACAGTTTAAACAATATACAGAATGTCTATAATCAGCATTCTCTGCGCAATAATTTATTTGAGTTTCCACAAATATTTCACGGGTGCATCACGTTTAAAAGCCATAAAATGCTCAGCGTGTTGTATACATTTGTTCGTGCCGCACTGTGTTGGCCACGCCAGCTCACTTGGCAGAACTTGGCAGCTGACTGAATCGTGCTGATTTCGATAGGCTTTGCCACCAAGCAAGGCTACAAACAGTGACGACATCAACCACGTGGTGCAATAAAAAGCCCCAATCTTTCTCCTTTGTTGTTCGCATATTTCTAAGAATTCCATCGAATAATTTCCACTTTTCCTGAGACAATTCCGGAAAAATAACACACGTTTTTTATTTATTTGATAGGACAGCAATAAGGCTATTCTCGAAATTTATCCTCGAATTCAATCTAGAGAGGAACATTTCATTTGATGGGCTTCATCTTCGTTTTATATAAGAGCAATTATAATATTGCTTATTGCTCTCAGGTTTTACAAAAGGTTGAGCATGTCGAGGGCAGGAGGTGAAAAAAAACCCACAAGAAGACTGAGAAGATTAACAATTAGCATTAAATTAGAATAATAGAATGCATGAGAATATCATCTAATAGAATATAATAGAATGGGTTTGAGGATATTGCAATATAAAGAAAGGATTTTATCAAATAAGAATAGATTAGATTAGAATACAATCGATTCAATGGATTGGAATACATTAAAAAAGTTCAGATTAGATTAGAATAAATTGAATTGAATTGGAATAAATTAGATTGGAATAGATGAGAACAGAATATGTTTGATGCGAATGCATTACAGTTGGCATTGGAATATATCAGATTGGATTAGAATAGATAAGAATAGGATAGATTAAAATAAACTGATTAGAATAGATTTGATCAGAATAGATTTGATCAGAATTAGATTTGATCAGAATAGCTGAGGAAAAGATTAGAAAAGACATTGAATTAGAATAGAATAAACTGGAGTCCAATAGATTAAAACAGATTTAAATATTTATCGGAAATACTGTGGCAAATCTATGACATCGATAAAATTGAAAAATATAATGGCATTTTCAGTAATACTGAAATAGCAGATTTAAATGGATTTAAATTATGGATTTAATTTATATTCTTTTGCTTTAGAAATGGCATATATCAGGATTATGTGCATGACAACTGAGAACTGAACTTTGTTGGCTGTGTCGCCGGTTGATCTTTAGGAAATGGCATGCCCACGTTAAAACAGTATTCACAAAATGCCAGCCACATTTCCAGAAGATTTTATTTGGAAGGTTTCCAGAATTAATCATTGACTGTGGTATGTCCGACGCTAGTCCCTAAAATTACATAATAACACACACTTTCAAAATAATGTTTAAACACTGATACTTTAAGAGCGTTCTTGTAAAATTAAATAAGCTACCACTCACAAGTCCTCTGGCATATTGCCAAAACATAACAAGAAATGGTTTGCACAACATCGTTTCTATCGTGTATATAGTTGTCACTAACTGCTATTTTTTCCAGACTTCTCTCACTGAACCAGCGACCGCTCCTTGGTTTCCGAAAACCTTCCCTCCAAAATAGAGATGACTTGTTTATTTACCAGACTCCTTAACTGTTTGCATTCCTAATGAACCTATTCATGCTGTGAGGATTCACACCCTGACATGAGAGATGGGAATCAAGCTCAGGCGATGTCACTCTTACCCTCACTCCATGCCATCATCTAATTAAAATACGCTTTATACTCAAACACTGCACCTTTCTGTTGATAAATTAAAATACGATGAATTTGAAGCACATTAAAGCACACAAAGTCAAACTATATCAACATAATGGTGCAGTGTTTGAGTATAAAGCGTATTTTAATTAGATGATGGCATGGAGTGAGGGTAAGATAAATTAAAATACGATGAATTTGATTCAAATAATTATAGGGTCCAATATAAAGCACACGAAGTCAAACTCGTCAAAACAATAACCACATTAGACATCCTATTCATTTGCATAGGATACCTTGTGGTGGCAGAATTATTCAATTATCATATGTATAGATTATCTAATGGTGGCAGCATTGTCCAATTATCATATGAATAGGATACCTAATGGTGGCAGCATTGTCCAATCATCTTATGTATGGGACAATACCTAAGTGTGGCAGGAATAATGACCAATTATCATGTGTATAGGATAGCCAATGGTGGCAGCATTGTCCAATTATCACATGAATAGGATAGCAAATGGTGGCAGCATTGTCCAATTATCAAATATATATTGGAGAGCAAATGGTGGCAGCATTGTCCAATTATCAAATATATATTGGAGAGCAAATGGTGGCAGCATTGTCCAATTATCATATGAATAGGATAGCAAATGGTGGCAGCATTGTCCAATTATCAAATATATATTGGAGAGCAAATGGTGGCAGCATTGTCCAATTATCAAATATATATTGGAGAGCAAATGGTGGCAGCATTGTCCAATTATCAAATATATATTGGAGAGCAAATGGTGGCAGCATTGTCCAATTATCATATGAATAGGATACCTAATGGTGGCAGCATTGTCCAATTATCTTATGAATAGGATACCAAATGGTGGCAGCATTGTCCAATTATCATATATATTGGATACCTAATGGTGGCAGCATTGTCCAATTATCTTATGAATAGGATACCTAATGGTGGCAGCATTGTCCAATTATCATATATATTGGATACCTAATGGTGGCAGCATTGTCCAATCATCTTATGTATGGGACAATACCTAAGTGTGGCAGGAATAATGACCAATTATCATGTGTATAGGATAGCCAATGGTGGCAGCATTGTCCAATTATCATATGAATAGGATAGCAAATGGTGGCAGCATTGTCCAATTATCATATATATTGGATACCTAATGGTGGCAGCATTGTCCAATCATCTTATGTATGGGACAATACCTAAGTGTGGCAGGAATAATGACCAATTATCATGTGTATAGGATAGCCAATGGTGGCAGCATTGTCCAATTATCATATGAATAGGATAGCAAATGGTGGCAGCATTGTCCAATTATCAAATATATATTGGAGAGCCAATGGTGGCAGCATTGTCCAATTATCTTATGAATAGGATAGCAAATGGTGGCAGCATTGTCCAATTATCATATATATTGGATACCTAATGGTGGCAGCATTGTCCAATCATCTTATGTATGGGACAATACCTAAGTGTGGCAGGAATAATGACCAATTATCATGTGTATAGGATAGCCAATGGTGGCAGCATTGTCCAATTATCACATGAATAGGATAGCAAATGGTGGCAGCATTGTCCAATTATCAAATATATATTGGAGAGCAAATGGGCGCAGCATTGTCCAATTATCAAATATATATTGGAGAGCAAATGGTGGCAGCATTGTCCAATTATCAAATATATATTGGAGAGCAAATGGTGGCAGCATTGTCCAATTATCATATGAATATGATACCAAATGGTGGCAGCATTGTCCAATTATCATATATATATTGGAGAGCCAATGGTGGCAGCATTGTCCAATTATCATATGAATAGGATAGCCAATGGTGGCAGCATTGTCCAATTATCATATGAATAGGATAGCAAATGGTGGCAGCATTGTCCAATTATCAAATATATATTGGAGAGCCAATGGTGGCAGCATTGTCCAATTATCTTATGAATAGGATACCAAATGGTGGCAGCATTGTCCAATTATCATATATATTGGATACCTAATGGTGGCAGCATTGTCCAATCATCTTATGTATGGGACAATACCTAAGTGTGGCAGGAATAATGACCAATTATCATGTGTATAGGATAGCCAATGGTGGCAGCATTGTCCAATTATCACATGAATAGGATAGCAAATGGTGGCAGCATTGTCCAATTATCAAATATATATTGGAGAGCAAATGGTGGCAGCATTGTCCAATTATCATATGAATAGGATACCAAATGGTGGCAGCATTGTCCAATTATCATATATATTGGATACCTAATGGTGGCAGTATTGTCCAATTATCATATGAATAGGATACCAAATGGTGGCAGCATTGTCCAATTATCATATATATTGGATACCTAATGGTGGCAGCATTGTCCAATTATCATATGAATAGGATACCAAATGGTGGCAGCATTGTCCAATTATCATATATATTGGATACCTAATGGTGGCAGCATTGTCCAATTATCATATGAATAGGATACCTAATGGTGGCAGCATTGTCCAATTATCACATGAATAGGATAGCAAATGGTGGCAGCATTGTCCAATTATCATATGAATAGGATAGCCAATGGTGGCAGCATTGTCCAATTATCACATGAATAGGATAGCAAATGGTGGCAGCATTGTCCAATTATCAAATATATATTGGAGAGCAAATGGTGGCAGCATTGTCCAATTATCATATGAATAGGATACCAAATGGTGGCAGCATTGTCCAATTATCATATATATTGGATACCTAATGGTGGCAGCATTGTCCAATTATCATATGAATAGGATACCTAATGGTGGCAGCATTGTCCAATCATCTTATGTATGGGACAATACCTAAGTGTGGCAGGAATAATGTCCAATTATCATGTGTATAGATTACCTAATAGTGGTAGCTTTGTCCAATTATCATATTTATAGGATGCCTGTATATGTAGGACAATGCCTAATTATGGCAGCGATGTCCAATTATCTTATGAATAGGATAGCTAATGGTGGCAGCATTGTCCAATTATTATGTGTAGGATAGCCAATGGTGGCAGCATTGTCCAATTATCATATGTATAATATGATTACAAGTGGCATAACTAACTGAATTTTCTTAAAGATGATCCATAGGAAATGGTGGGCTTATGTGCTTAATCGAGATATAACTTCCTCAAAGAAATACTCTTGACATAAATCTGAATAACTACATGCAACATTAGTTCAGCCTGTATGAACACAGACGGGATTGGTTTGGGACCGGATGCAGTTGGAAATTAATTTCATTCATAATTATTATCAAATTATCCTCTTTAGCATTCAACCAATCAAATCGCTTAGTTTGAAGTTAGAGCTCCATATCCTACTTCAGAATACTCACTACCATATTTATCCGATATCAGTGTCTGAAATTTACTCACAAAATTATTTAATGTAAATTTGTCAAAAAAGGAACCATATCAACAATTGAAAACCAGTTTTGAAATTCAGGTTCTGTCTTTGGTTTTCCAAGTTAATTTTGCATTATCAAACAAAATTAAGTTTTGCTACTCGAAAAGCTATTTTCACATATTGACTGAAACAAATACCCTAAATGATTTGGGTATTCTTTGGAAAAAAGTGACAATATGAAAAATTGTGTTGCCACCCTGGATTAGTCAAATAAGGAACGTCAATGTGAAAATCGAGGCAAATTTAAGCTTAATTTTCTTAATCAAAGGGACATGATATTAATGGATCCTAATTGAACAATCAAAACATTTTCTGTCATTAAAACAATCTATTATTCAAATGAAGTTTTATTTTCACTGTAAATGTTTATATTAGAATAAACATTTAGGATAAAAACGAAAGAGAAATTAATGAAAATCAATACACTTATCTCCACTCCCCCTTTTTGAAAGGAAATTAAGAACCATGGTAGATAGACATTGATTGTGTTAGGGGTTTGGGAATGTTCGTGTAGGATAGTCATGTATAAAGAGCTGGTCAATTTTAATCCTAAATTCTGATGGCTTTCCCCCGAACTAATCAATATCGATTCAAATTGAGTACCTCCTTGGGAAAACAAAATATTGGTTGGGAGTAAGTCATCATTGAGACTCCCATCTGTTGGATAAAATCTGCATAAAAATATTCACAGAGTAGATTGCGACAAAAAAAGTCGAGGAAAAAATACAATATTCAATATCAAAAGAACTGAACGCTCGTAAAGGAATCCCTGACAAAAATGATGCATGTCTGACCAACTTGCAACTGGGTGCATGTTGGCAAGTTCCTCTGAGCAACAAACATACATCCTATTCCAAGAGTATTTTTGGCGATGGATATATGGAAACAGATAACAGACCTTAACATATCACAGAATATCATGCCGCTGGATTAACGGGAAACAAAATTTTTACCTATCTTTAACATGACATCATATCTGAACATAATAAAGGCAAATTAATCAGTTTTTTTTAATGTTTATTATTGGAGAATCTTATTATCTAACAATAATAATTTCATTATGAAAAATATTCAACACTTTTAATCATCAATCATTTTTTGTTAACAAAGGTTTTAAATAATTTATACAAAATATTTTTCAGAATCTAAAACCTATTTGAATTAGGGCAGTTTTAACAGTGTTCAAAACGCCAAACCTTTATTACAAGCTGGCAGAGAAAATACCTTGTATATTTTCTTATTTTCTCCTGATGTTCAGCAGTCTTTTTTGTACAGTAAGCTGAGAATCATCTTACAGTGTACAAAAAAATGTAATTTAAGAGATTCATTTGCATAGCTCATTTGCATAGCATAAAATCGCCTATCAGAAATTATTGCACACAGTCTCAAGGACTTGCTGTTAAATAATTTGTAATGTTTAAACTTATGAGTTATCGGCTATAATGAATGAATATTTTCAATAGTTCTATGGTTGGATTTATGGGTTGGATTCTCAGAAACCAGTGGGCAACCAGATAACCATATCTTGCTGACGTGATTTTCAAGAATTGATTTTCTGGTCCAGTTTGTGACGTGGTAAAGACGTGAAGTTCCAGAAATGAATTTCTGGTACATTTTATGATGTGGATAAGACATGCTTTCGAAGAAGGGAATTCCTAGTCTAGTGTGTCACTGGTTAATTATTTTGAAATGTGTTAACAACTTCTATGAAATAGTAAAGCATAATAATATTTCTCTTTAAAAAAAAAAAAAATATGCCACTTTATATTTCCTTAAATCTCAAAAAATTGCATTATTGGTTAATTATATATAGCGTTCCTAACTTTATGTGCAAGCTCCTGAACATAAATGTCTCAGTGTGAATTCTTTTCATAAGACTTTTCAGCACTATATAAGCTACATTGGGCATCTTTTGCATTATCACATAGGTATGATAACACAAACCACAGCATTTGATAACCAGTCGTGGAACACTGGCTGGAGATAGAAACTTAGAAGCAGATATCCACCTTTTTCTTTCAAGCAGTGGGGCCAAAGTACTTGTCCCAATCGGGATTCCATCACTGGATCTTCAGTATTGGAGACAAACGTCTTACAAACTGAGCCACGTCCGAGCCCCTGCACTCTCATTGAATGACAAATAAAGGCATATCAACTCTCCGGCAATGAGCTATACTTCAGTCAATTAAATGGATGAGCAGCTCACATTAAATTTATATAGCCATTTATTTAAATATTTATAGAACTAATTATCTAAATAACATATCATGTATTATCTAAATATTATATCATATATATATTATATCATATATCATATATATATATATATATATATATATATATATATATATATATATATATATATATATATATATATATATATATATATATATATATATAGATAGATAGATAGATAGATAGATATATATATATATATATATATATATATATATATATATATATATATATATATATATATATATATATATATAGATAGATAGATAGATATATATTTATAAATAGATATAATCTAATCAAGGCAAGAATGCTTACACTATTCTTGCAACCACCCAGTTTGACTGCCGGTGGTTGCAGGGGGTCTGACTATTTGGACACAAGTATTGATAAATAAATATGTGAAAAATTAAGGAAGAATATTGAAATGACAATTGGCTCCCATTTTATCATCAATAAAAGTGTAATGACTTTTTTGTGTGCGTTTTGAGATATATATGTTAAAAAAGTGATCAGATATTTGTACTGTGAAAGTGCTAATCCTTATTTTTGTTGACAATCCAAAAGATGATTGTCATCTAAATTGGTTCTAAGGCTAATATGAGCTCTCTACTTTACTGTATTTTGATGAAAGACAGAAAGGAGTGTTTGGCAATCATAATAATTGCTTTTTTAACTGGTTTATTTGCCTTGTAATTATCACTGTTAGGTCTACCTATTTTAACATGGCTATTGTCTGCTAATATTTTTCACTTCTTGAGTGGACCCTGCTGCTACCTGGTGTTAAAATCTGGCATGCATGGGGAAACTTTTGTAGAAGTGCAAGCTTGATTCGAAGAAACAAAAGTGCTGTTTGACATGAAATTTAATATCAATCAGTTTATTGTATCTGCAAGTTTTTCTATTCTTTTCAAGATTCCCAAACTGATTATTTTTTGTATGTGCATTTATTGCCAAAATATTAATGTATTCCCTTCACAGCATATAGAATGCTGGAGATCATACAAGCTGTCACGTCTTCAAATCTGTCCATGCATGAAATGTGCATGACACAAGTGACACCTGATGGATAAAACTAGTATGTACATGTGAGATATTCTGTTTTGTTTACCATTCTTGGATGACAAGTCATAGTTTCTCTCTACCAAGTCCTCTATCTCAATCCACCCAATATGATTAGAAAGTAAGACCTGTCAGAATGTAATATTAGCCCTAAAAATATTGATAGAACTTATCACAATTTTTTAACAGCCATATTTATATTTCACTGCAAATGTGAATATACAGCAGCTGATACAGCTTTCATTTTTGTATCTATTAATCATCATTAAATAAGCAGTGTACAATCAATTGTCATGGCAAGGAAAGCAGGGGCAAGTATTATTTTTTGTGTGCAAAATTTTGATATATATTTTTGCAGGTGATGACCATGATTTTGAAGCATGAAGGATAATTATAATGCACATTGATCTGTGGGCTCTGTTAGTAAGGCAAACCTAGTAAGGCAAACGAGGTGATCAATATGCATCACTCAACATCAACAGCTAGTCTAGGCATGTGGTCATCATGCATCACTCAATGTCAACAGCTATTCTGGGCATCAATCACCATGCATCACTCATCAACTAGTCTGGGCAGGTCACTTAGCGGTTAAATAGGTCACTGTGGCCTAGTTACATTGATATAGTTCAACCACATGTGGCAAGTTGCATAGATATTGCTATATTCATAGTCAAGAGAGCATAATCAATAAAAGTAACAATATTGCTGGTCTTGACCTTGACCTTTACCCAAAGTCGAGTAAATATCCATCTGAACAAATAATCTTTATATGTACTTTAACTATCCATAATATCAAGTTCTATAACAGCTTCTACATGTTTTGGAAGTTGTGACCTATTTGGCATGCAAATAGGTCAATGTGACCTAGTTACATAATTTATTCACAAAAATGTATATTGTAAAATAAATGTGGTGGCAATAAATTTTATGTGTCATGTTTTGTGAAATATTACATTCAGATGATTTTAAAAATTATCTTCTGTGACCTTGAAAATAGCTCAAGGTCAACCAAAATATCAAACTTGTCCAGACCCCTCATATATAGATCACATCTGCCAAATCACATTGATATTGCTGTAATATAGGATTCACAAGTGAAGTTCCTCTTGTGTTAGTCATGACCTTGACCCAGGGTCAAAAAAGTTCATCTAAATATATTACCCTTGGATATTTACAAATTTCCACATCAAGATCTAATCTACTCTGATTTGTAAAGGATCAGATTCTCAACATTTTGGAGGTTGTCAGCTATATGGCCTATAAATAGGTCAATGTGGCCTAGTCACATAAATTATTCTAAAAGTTATGAACAAATCTGTTGTAAAAGATAAATGCAGTGGAAATAAATGTTATTTGTAATGTTTTGCAAAATATCCCATATAACTGATCCGCTCCTGTGACCTTGAAAAAAGCCCAGGGTCACCCAATATCGTACTTATCCAAGCCCCTCAGAGGTAGATCACTTCTGCTAAATCATATTGATGTTGCTGCAATCTTGAAGATAATAGAACATTCACAAGCAAAGTTGTTCTTGTGCTGCTGGTCATGACCTTGACCTTGACCCTAGGCCACAAAATGTTCAGCCTAAAAAAATCCCAGGCCTACATTGTTACCAGCTAATATGACCAGGTGGTCACCACAGTAGGGACAGGTGGGAACCATGCATCACTCGTCATTACCAGCTAGCATGGGTCACCAATATGATTTGTCACCAGTGAGTATGGACATCTGTGAATATCAGATAAGCATGTTGTTGTGCAACATTTTTTCTTTGTTGTAGCTCAGCATGTTGTGAGGATGTTGTGGGTACATTGTAAGCAGGTTGTAAACGGACATTGTAAGGAAGTTGATCTGTGTACCCCAGATGTTTTGAGTATGTTGTGACAAAACGATGTAAGCATATATATGCTCGGCATGTTGCGAATACATGTATATGTACCATATATGTATGGAACATATCAGCTGATATAAACATTCAGCTGTGAACAAACTTGGCTATGTTTGGCCAAGTCCAGTTATTCAGTTGGGATTATCCCATCAGCAACCTCTTCTGACATATCAAATGGCTGATTTTTTTATGTTCTCTGAAATTACCATATTTACTTATAAATTAGACAAGGTTTTCGCACCAAAACCCTTAGTTAATGTTTGGGGGGCTGCCTTATACATTTGTACACGAGGGCAACCTGTGGACAGTGATTTACGGCAAGAATAATTAACTTTATCTGCATGAAAAGTAAATAAACTTTGTTCATACTGTCCAGAGGCTCTTGTTTTTGGCGCAAATATGAACGTAGCCCGCCACAGTGTGTTAACTCACATTGAAATATTAATATTTTGCACAATGATGGATCCCTGATGGATGGTTTTGTTCTGTTCTCGACCTAAATACTTTTATTTATCATTTAAAACACAACTAAAATTGATCTGCTATGTTTGATGTCTATTATTTTGAAACGCTTTGTTTTGATGCTAAGGTCAAGGACGTCACGTCCTTCGTATTTACGTTTTACTTCATGGAGAAATTCTCGATCTGTGAAGCATAATTTTTGATAATATTGGGTAAATACCTTTATCATTTAAAACGCAATTAAAATCGGTCCGCTATGTCCGATGTATATTATTTCGAAACGCTTTGTTTTGACGCTAAGGTCAAGGATATCATGTCCATTGGATTTACATTTTACTTTGTGGAGATATTCTCGACCTGCGAAGCATAATTTGTGACAATATTTGGTAAATACCTTTATTTATCATTTAAAACACAATTAAAATCGATCCGCTACGTCCAATACCCATTATTTCGAAATACGAACTTCGTATTTATGTTTTACTGTAAATACTCGTGTATAAGACCATTAAGATCTTGTTGCATAAGCATATTTACGTTTCACTTTTAAAATGGCTGCCAAGCTTGAATATTAGCAGTGCCGATGTCTCGAGAAAAAGCGACTCATCTAATATTCAGAAATTGGTCTTTTGAAGTAAAATAACATCAATTTTTTTTTGGGGGGGGGGGGGCGTCTTATACATGATTTGTCTTATATTCGAGTAAATACGGTATATGGATAGATATTTCAGTTGATGATAACAATAAGCTTGTAACACAACCAATGACATGATCATTTATTTATTTTTTTATTTTATTCATTCAGAACACAATGTCTTATCCATCACAATGTCTCATCCATCACTGTAACTTTGAATTACCTAACAGCTAAGCTGTTACAGGTCAGCATTTTCTGTAGTACTGCAGCCACCTATTGGCCAATTTAATCACCACAAATTTTCTTCTACATGCATACTACATTGTTAGCACGTTGTAAAAAAATGTTGTAGGACGTGCTGATAACGTTGTCAGCATGTAGAAGGACAACATTGTTATCAGGTTGGTCCACAAGGTTGTCCTTCTACGTAAAAGTATATAATTTGGGTTACAGACTTAAGCTCTAACATTTACCAAATACTGTATTTTGTTATCCTATTTAAAAACATAGACCAATGGCCTTGATCATGCTGATCATTGATTTTTATAATGTTTGGAAACATTTTCTGGAAACTGCTTAATAAATGATCATTTAGATCCTTTCGCAGAGCAAACTTGATCAGATGATAATTTTGACAAATCAAAATGCAGGTTACATATTAAATTTGGCTCCAACTTGTAATCTTGATTCCATTAGCCAATATTTGTAATGTCATTCAAAATGGCGGCTTCCTTGACAACTCAGTGAAAGCGCTTAGATTTTTGAGAAAATCATAACAAAATGGAAAAAGATCTGAGCCTTGTGGAAAATAGATACAAACAAATGATAGTTTAGAACTCCACCCAGTAGTTTCAGAGGAGAAGATAAAGTTGACAATCAGAATGACAGAAAATTCCTCCCCATCATTCAAAATTGTTTGCTAGTCCATATTTTCTTCTTGTGAACCCACAATACATTGCCTTTCTCTTATGGCACATCCAGAATGAATCATGAATTACAATAATTGGAATCTATTCTTTTCAAAAAGACACTTTAACCAGTTATTCAATTGACTTTAATATAATTTAACGATCTGGGATTTGGCATTCACTATGACATACATATTTTTATGATCTTTGTAGCATCTATGTCAGACATAAGACTTTCTGATTGAAATATTAATATTTCCCACTTTCTGTCCTGTTGAAGTAATTTTTTTTTCTCACATATTTCATCAACTAAAATGTTGTTTCATCCAATAATATTTCCATCAAATTTATACCAAAATACATAATTATGTCTTTCAACACGTCTCACAATATAATCAAGGAATATTAAACATATTTTTTACATCCATTGCAAAGACATTGCCAATAACAATATCATATATGGCCACAAAGTAAATTGAATTTTGATTTAAGGATATATTTTTTTCATTCCACAGACACTTCATTAACATTTTTACTTCAAAGGTAAATATTTCTTTTGCAAAGATTTATTGGCAGTGTTTCGTCCTGATCATGGTTAGTGGTCCATTGAGTCGGCTTACATGCCACCACGCAGAACACTGGCACAAAATACATAATTGTCAATTCAGGGTCACAGAAACATCTTCAACGGAATTATGCAGTAATTTTAAGTCTGAAAATTACAAAATTATGATAAAGGTATTTGTGTACCATATGTTTTCATTATTTAGGTTGATTTGTTTGTTTGTTTGGGGTTTTATATCACTTTCAACATTATTCCAGTTATTTCGTGATGAGACCTACTTGTAGCAGATATAGTGCTGCCTCACTGAATTGTCATGTCGCAGGTCCTTGACATGACAACCCGCCCAGTCATAGATTAACAAGGACAACGGGTTAACCCTTTAGGCATGGGCCTCAGCTCATATGGGAAATTGTATCATGAGTTCAATCTCGGCATGGCCAGGGATTGAACCCATGACCTTTGGATCACCACAGAGAAACTCGTGCTAATAAGCTGGCGCTCTCACCAACTGCAACACGGCCCGGGGCCCCATTATTTAGGTGGAAGCACTCCAGTGAGAGTCTGTAAATCCTATTTGAACAAGAACCTAATTAATGGCCCCTTTTTAAAAGTACACATCTTTTTGGCGTCCTTTTTATGTGGAGTGAAAGGTAAAATGATTTGTTTATTTTTTTTATTTGGGGTTTTACATCACTTTCAACATTATTTCAGTCATTTTGTGATGGGACCTACTTGTAGCAGATAGAGTGCTGCCTCACTGAATTGTCATGCCGCAGGTCCTTGACATGACAACCCACCTGGTCACAGATTTACAAGGACAACGGGTTAGCCCTTTAGGCACGGGCCTCAGCTCATATGGGAAATTATATCATGAGTTCAATCTCGGCATAGCCAGGGATCGAACCCACAACCTTTGGATCACCACAGAAGAACTGGAGCTAATAAGCTGGCGCTCTAACCAACTGCGGCAAGGCCTGTGGCCCCGAAAGGTAAAATGACATCATAAGAGTATGGTAATATGAGTATGGTAATATGCTTATGACATCATGAAAGGTATTGTCCTTTCAATAGTGCCATAATAACGACAAACAGTGCTACCATACTTTGAACCTCATCTAATGGGAAAAAAATTCATGCTACCTGGTGGCAATGTGGCGCCACACCATGTGGCATAAATTAGGAGTAAGCCCATAGAGTCTACCCAGGACTCTTCAATTCGAGGTAGACCATCGACTTGAGTCTACTCCAAAAAACTTGGGCAGTTTTTGAAAGAGCAATACCAATGAATATTGCCTGAGTGGCTTTACTCCATGCATCTTATTGTATGCAACATAAAAGCTCAAATTTATACAAGCAGTGTAAACTAAACTTTAAATCTGAAATTTGTTTAAATCAAAATCTTATTTTATAGAGTTTCAACTAATTTATCATTTATAATGATCATATTTAAATGTAAATGGGAGATAACAAATTAAATGAGGGGAAAAAGAAACCACTCATTTGATTTATTTAAGACATTTTTCATCAACTAGAAACCTTTGGTGTGACACATCTTAATGTTCAGTGATGAAATGAAAGTGAGCAAATCTTGGCATTGTAGGGAGTTGCAATGGCTTGCGCCTCACCAATAGACCTACATAATATATACATAATTCTGAGACAGTGTCAGCAAGATCATTGCAACATCAAAAAGCAGGTTGCAAACACATGTCTGCCATACATATATTCTTTAAATATACAATCACAGTACAATAATACTATATAGTTCATTGTTGACAACGCATATGAGATCATTTTTGCATTATATTGGGCATGTCATGCGACAAATAATATTTTGTAAATTCAATACAGCACCAATTATTCCTTTACCCTGACAATAAAAATATTCCTTATCTATAATCAGATATATTTCAAAGATACATATATTTTCCATTGGTTTAACCTGAAAGGCAGCCATTGATGTTGCAAATTTGCCAAAGAATAATTCTGGCAGGTACCGTATTTATTCGTGTATTAGATGACTCGTGTATAAGATGAGCCCCCCAAAATTGATTATTTTGCTTGAAAAGACCAATTTTCGAATATAAGACGAATCTGATTTTCTCGAGACAGCAGCACTGCTACCATTCAAGTTTGGCGAAATGTAAATATGCTTACGCAACAAGATCTTATACACAAGAATTTATGGTAAAATGTAAATAAGATGTCCATGACGTACTTGACCATAGCGTCAAAACAAAGCTTTTTCATTACGCACTTTCATATTTTAGAAATAACGGATATCGGACGTAGCAGATCGATTTTAATTGCGTTTTAAATGATAAATAAATCACTGTCCACAGGTTGCTCTTGTGTATAAGACGAACCCCCAAACATTAACTAATGGTTTGGGTACGAAAACCTCTTCTAATACACGAGTAGATACAGTATATTCTTGCTGATTTCAGTGTGAAAGCTTCAACGTACCACAGTTTCATGACCACACGTCAATTGACCATACCCTAAATCTTTGTGACATTACATTTGACCTCTGTGATTTCATGGAAGCTTTAAATAATAAATTCATGAGGCATATTCACACTTTTTCATAATTTTACAACAATGAACACAAATAAACACCAAAGAACACTATCTATAGATTTGTAATGCGGCTATAGCCATTTAGTCTCTTTTTGTTATGTTTTTGCTGAAGTGGCATAGCATCATCACTTTCATGAGCACATTTTAAATAATCATGGCAATTTCCACTGTCCACATATAACTGCTTTTTATAACTTTCCGCTGTATTTGGTGATTTTTGGAGAACAGTATTGATGTCAGCAAATAAATCAGGTTTATCATCATATAATCCAGTCCTGTTTCGCACAGGTGTACCTGCTGATCTTTCAATTGATTCCTCTCCACAACCAATGTCACCACTGAACCTACCCAAACTTGCAGACTCCTGATCTCTTGTGGTCATTAAGGCAACTGATGACCCACTATAACTACCTGAAATGGACTCTTCCTGAAGACTATCGGGACAAAGCAGCTGTGGTATCAGCCCCGAACCACTGTCATATGTTTGCTCTGATGTGCTTAAAATGTAATTATTGTCATCATAGGTAGATTCACTGTCTATTTCATTGTCTTCAAACTCATAGGAATAACTTGGGGCTTGTAAGACAGGAATATCAGAGAGGTCTGAAATTTCTCTGTCTTTCTGTATTTTTGTGTTTTCAATGACATTCCCATCTTCTTGCACTTTAGGCATCAGATGATTCTGTTTTGCTGAAATACCCAGTGAACTTGGGTCATTGTAGCCATCTTCAGACAGACTTGTATCAACTGGATTATCATCAAATTCAGAGAATATATCACTTTCACTATTCACACTCTGGCATTCTTCTGCATCCAAAGCTTCTGATTCCAAGCTGTTTTGACATCTGTTTGTCTTTTCAAAACAAAGACTGGGGATCTCATCATATCCATCCTCATTATTAGTTTTTTCTTCACCTTCATTATCTTCATAATAATCATCGTCTTCGTATGATGCTGGATTTGAAGCTGACACTCCTTTACCATAAGAATATATATGTTCATTAAAAACGGCTCTCCTCATCTTAGAATCTTCTTCTGGATATATTTTATTTTGTTTCTTTTCACCTTGGTGATCAAATTGAATGTGACGTGGGAGCTCATTACGCATGCCTATGTCAAGATGTATTTTATGATGAACCCTGCCCTCTACATTTCCTGCCCTGGCCCTTGTAGTTTCAACTTCTTTCAATTTAGGTATTTGATTTATCTGCTGACAATATCTGTTGACACTAATGTTTTTGTTTTGATATCTATTTGTTTTTTCTAAATTTGGACAACTGATCTCATCATATCCATCTTCATTATTAGTTATTTCATCGCCTTCATAACCATCATCTTCGTTTGAGTCGTAATTGTCTTGTTCAGGAATATAACTTTGAGCAATCATGGGCTGATCTTTGGACAGTGAAGGCACTGAATTGACCTCATCACATTCACTGCTTAATGATGATTTATGTTCTGCATATCCACTGTCAGAGTAATCATATTCTTTCTCCAGACTGTCACTATAGCCCAGCATGGGCTGCACATCAGAGAGCCTGGGTACCGCACTTTCCAGGGGCTTTCTTGCCAAAGCGCTTCTTGTGTCAGCAAAATCTGTCCAATTAATGAGTTTATCTATTTGCTGTCCTTCGTTAACAGAACCATCAGATTTCATCACTTGCTGACTTAAGAAATTTGCCTTCATAAAAGACTCCTCCATATTGTCACCCTGTGCATGATTAAAAGCCTTATTTTCTGCAGACTTCTTTTTAGCAGTAGGTGTGTGAGGAAGTGAACCATTTTGGATGAGATGTTGATTTTCATCTTCAATGTGCTCTGAAAGAGGAACACCTACATCTAAATGAGATAATCTGGTAAACTTCTCTGGCCCACTTCTTGTTTCCTCTTCATGTACCAAAACACCACTAAACAAGATCTGGAAATTTTAACAAAAATACTATTTTATTTACACTTTTATCTTCCTACAAACTATCTGTAACTAATGCTAAATGATTTACATAATATAAATAGAATGTAAGAAACAGTATGTGTATGAGATAGATAGACTTCTTCATACTGAGAAGTCAGTTGTATCTCATAACAGCACAATGCAAGTTCAGCCTGGTAGGAAGTTTCATGAAACTTTCATCAAGCCAGATATTTTGCCATTTTAGAACAAGCACCACAGAGATAGAATTATATCTGTTACTGGATCATTATCACACTTCTTGATTGGAAGAATTTCTTATGCCATCTTACAAAATTAGATAAGAGCCATTCAGAAATTGTGTGACTATGCATAAATTACCAACTCACCCTTTCTCGAGTAATATTAGCTATATCAACATGGACGGTTTGTTTTGCTTTGTTATAAACAATTTTGATATTCCTACAAAATTTATATAAAAAAAATCACAATATATTTATTTGTTCCTCACTTCAAAAATACATTACATCTTAATATATAATTCTCTTAAAAATTGTGAACAAGAAAAATGGGTTTTAAACAATGATTTATGAAAAATTTTGCAATATTATTTTAGATTTAAAGTAATATTTCTATAAAATGGAAACAAAGTACTAACCTGTAGCAAGCATAAATACCAACAAATATAAGGACAACTACAACAAGACCCGCAAAGATAACTCCCCCTTGTTCAAGTTTTGATAAGACTACAAGAATAACAAATATCACAAGTTTGTCATGATAAAACAGCACAAGTACAACACATGTCCAATACAATACATTCATACAGTGGCACATTTTTATCCTCATTACTATAATATAATAATAAAGATATTAATTTGGATCTGAGTATGGTATGGACAAAAGGACATGGATAACAAGTTAGTGCAACAATACCTGGGGTCAGTGTTTTGAAATATACGGGTGGGGATGGCTTTGTTTCTCCTGAGATACCCAGGCTGGTAACCTTCACTTGATGACGTCGGCCACTTTCCAGATCCCTCAGGGTCACTACGTTGGTCATGTTTATAACCCTATTTTTTATTGGACCTACAAATGATTAAACTGTACACTATTAAATGTTCAACATTATGGTAGAATTCATAGGAACAAAATGGTATTGCAAATAACATATTTGTATTTTATCTTGTTGTGTTTACCTGAACATTGGTCGTTTTCACTGACTAGACACCAGGATATGTTATAGGCATATGCATAACCTTGAGGAGATTGGGCACTATATGAAGCACACTGAGGAAGCAAAAGTGTAAGATCAACACTGTCTGTCTGTATGGGACCGACCTCTATGGCCAGGACAGGAACTAAAAACATAACACAGGAGAAAATCATAAACAATAAGCATTTCAACATTTACTTTTAATAAAGGCAATTTCTCTTGGTACTTGCTTTAATTGAAAAGTTACAAAAATCAAGCTGCTAATAGGCTGCTAATAAATGTATTGATAACCAATACAGGGAAAATACTGAACAATAAAATTGTTCTAATATTGAAGTGCAACTTACGGTTGCCAAGTTTAAATATGCAGCTTGACCAGTGAATCCCTGATGATCCAGTAATGGTGTCTAGTGAAATTCCAAATATATGGGAATTGTATGTTTCATTTGATACTGGTAGCCTCACTATTGTCTTCCAGCGTGGGATAACTGCACTTTTTATCTGAGCATCTTTCTGCAATATACATGTACAATTCAAATCAGATACCTTGTGACAAATTTGTCACAAAAGGTAATGTAACATTCTGTGGTGTCAACTATGAGACGTGGCTACAGCCAGATTTCTTAATTCTATATACATTGCACTGCAATTGTTATATTAAAACATCAGTATCTGACCTAATGATATAGCTTTTATATTATGTGCTGCAGTCTGTTAAATGTTGCACTCTGCTGGAAGTCACCTTCCAGTAACTCAAATGCAAACCTGAAAAAATGATCAGATGACTTAATTGGTTTAGCCAAATTTCTACTTTTGAAAGTTGCAAGAAAAATTTTTTTCAGTCAGAGTTAATGTCATTGCAGCAATCTCTTCTGTCATTTATGCCTCAGTCACATTTACGCCGATTTCAGTAAAGATGCCCGGCCATTGTGTATTTTTTACAAAATCGGCCGGCAGTTCAGATTACCGTGCGGGCACCGGGAGATCATCGGCCACAATTGGGCATCTTTAAGACGTCGGAAGAATCATCAGGAACTTATAGCTGCAACATAAAAGTTGGCAGCGTTTCCCCAATGTCTTATCATCTTAAAGCGCACGGCAGGGTCCCGGCAGTGTCCCGCAGGCATATCGACAGATTATCTAAGGGCTGTCGGTGGCATCGTGTGGTGAAACTAGGATTAAATATTTTTTAAGCCTACCCAAATGTCTTAAAGACATCCTGCAGACGTCTGTATCGTGAAACAGACCTCCTAAAGACATCCTGCAGACGTCTGTGTCATTTCATCTTGCAAGTGCTGTGCGGTGCCCTTTAATAATGTGACCACAGCTACGGCATCTCTATGATTGTTGCTGATAAACTCCCCGGTGCAAATTCGACTGAGGCATAAGTCATTGCATTACCACGGTAGTGCCCATCTACCTCTGGAGATCATTTATTATACCAAATATGGACTATCTACTATTTACAGATGCAGAGAAATAACTCTGACACTTTTTATGAGTCAATGTATAAAATAAAATATATTTTTGGAAATGGTCAGCATCAACTGGTTTTTGGACAAACACCATTTTATTCACACCCCATATCATATAGGCTATGCTTACTATGCTACAAAGATCATATCAATCAAAAATATATTCACCCAAGAATATATTTATCAATTCATTGCAGGATTTAATTATAATGGGAATGGATTTCTGTTAATGCTAACTATAATTGACTTATCTAGAAGGAACTACTAAAAAATATTTATAATTTGGCCCATGTTCAGTTTGTCACACCTATCCTTTGATGTGCAGTGGATACCTCCCAGTGCCTGAATGATGAATCAGAGCTTCTCTTTGAACTGCATCTGACTCTTAGTATAAAATGTGGCTTTATTATATTTATTCATTATGAGCTCAATAACTTACCACATTGGCAAGATCTTCTCATATCAGTAACATGATTGACTTAACCATAACAATTGATGTCTTCTTATAGTATAATTCTATTTTTTGAACACTAATTTGTTTCTCTTCTAGCAATATTGAATTTAATTCGAAACTTTATGTCAATATAAAAAATATTCTTGTGATTTATTTTAAAACCTTTCACATCTGTCCTTTGAAGGAAGTTTTACTTACTTTTTATATGAGTTCATGATTAAGATATGCCCTTTTGTCAATAAAATAATACCAATAGGAAACTTCAACTACATTGAGAAAAAATACTCCATTTTCGGCCCAATTTACATAAAGAAAATTCGTGTCAGCGCCAGTTCCATTAACTAAACAAGAAAAAGTGGTGTTCCACATGTAACACGGATGAGAAAAAAAATTAACAAACAAAACAAAAATTAAAACAAACAAAACAAAAATTAAAATAAACAAAACAAAAATTAAAATAAACCAAAAAACGCCACAAAATTATCTTTTAAAAACATTTAATTTGGTTTATGAACAAATTTTCCAGTACAATTTTATGCAAAGATGTGCCTTTCTAGGCTCGATTGCGTAAGTTGCTCTAATATCACTCAGGCACTAACGCAAATCATCGACAAGACTTTTGCTGGCGTCAGTAGCTTCAACAATAATGACCACAGAAAAAAACGAATTACAACCCACAGGATATGACTAGGCATTTCCCATGATCGTACCGATCACAGAATTGTCTGTCGGCAATCATTGTCAAAAAAGGAACCATCCGTGTTACAAAAAAATCTGATGACTATTAATATTTAATTGTTGTATCTGTTCTTGGTAGGAACTTTTTATGTTTCTTTGGAAGATATTTTGATAGCATTAAACCTGCACATTAATAAAAAGTTAAAATTCATACACAAATAGATTATAGAATTATATTTATAACAATTTCAAATCTATAAAATCTATCAAGGGATGGGCAAGGCCTGTAAAGATCTACAATTGTAGATCAACTGAGATCGTTGACATGGCTTTAACTTTATAAGTATTTGTCATATCTTTTAATATTCTGACACCCATATATTGCCTTCCCAATCTCCCATGTCACACGCTGTTGGCCGCTAGGTGGCGCCATGCATTCCGGTGAGTCAAATATTAACAGTACTGAGAAGCACTCACTGATTTCCCATTTATTTCGACTAGAATCCATAAAATTGAACAAACTTTTTTTTATCTGCATTAAAATTCCATGAGGAATCTAAATATGTTGGTTATGTATTGCTCTGTACAATATTAGTTATCGTAAATGATCGTTAATCGGGACGGAGCTGTCAGGAAGACATGACACCTGAGAGCCTCGGAGCAACAATTTTAGATGACACAAAGGCTACAAACAATTCCCCTTCAAAGCTTGAGCTGGGAAACAATGAGAAAAAAGGTCTTTGATCATAAAATTCAAATGATTTTGGATGACAATGGTGTGAAAGTGTATGATTGTCTGACTGAAGTGACATGACCAACTCGTCCCCTTGGCTTGGTGTGACTGCTTCACCACGCATCAAAGACACTTAAGTTTTGTTTATCTCGACGTCATTTCTTCCAAAAGTTGTCTATTATCTTCATATTATCTCACTGATTTCAAAACTGTTTTCTGTTTTATGATAAATGGTGTAGTTTTCAAGATATCTTCAAAATAGTGATTTCTTGTTATCAGCTGTCAGTTACAGACCCACACGAAATTTGTAGCGCCACCTATTTGCGAGCGATAATTGGGGATTTTCGGGAAGGGGAATAATTATTATGCAAAGTATGAAGGACATTTTAATCTCCATACACACTAATTACTCATATTTAGCAAAAAATATCCACACCATTATCCCTAAAATACACATAATTATGCCTGATTACTTTTTAAATACATCTATTACATTTTGGGGGCCAAATGCTACTGGGTTTGAAACAAAGTGACACTAATATCATCACTTTTTAATTGTCATTCTGTATGAAATTTATTGTTTACCATTTAGTGGCGACCAGTCAAAATGAACAGGAAGTTCTTCCACATGTATTGGCGGGTCCCTTTGAATGAGCCAAATGGTGAATTTGTTTCCCTCATCAGCTGATGGTATTTTTCAATGTCCTCTTACCTCACACTGATGGTAAAATTCAGTCCTGTAGATGTCTTCATCTCTCTTGCACATGAACCATTTGTAGCTGATGGCACGATCAGACCTCTCCCACGACAGCTGCATTGTGGTTCCCATCAAGATAGATGTCAGGTTCACCACACCTGCTGGAACTGGCAGACAAAACACAATTATATATGCTTTGCAAAAATACCATCAATTTAATTACCTAGTTTAAAGTAGGTAGAATTTTAAAAAGAATGCTTTTGAACATTTTCTTGAAATTGCTTCATAAATGATCATTTAAATCTTTTTGCAGACCAGACTTGGGCAGATGATAATTTTGACCAATCAAAATACATGTTACATTGAGTTTGGCCTCGATATGTTTTCTTGATTCTTATTGGCTAATATATGTTATTCAAAAAGGCAGCCTCCCTTACAACTTAGTAATGGCTATTAGATTTTACAAACCAGATACCCAGCAGAGGCTTGCCTATTGCCTCATTTTGCTCCACATATTCAACAGAATAATGATCAAAATTCTGAGATGTATTTTTCCAATTTGTGTTTGTCAGTCAGAGAAATGTGAGTAGTCATTTAACCCAAAAGTCACAGTCCAACCAACAATGTCTTTTCTATCAATGAATAATGCAATGACAATGTCTTTTTTAATTGTTTATTGAGGTGTGACTGGTTGCTGAGGCACAAAGTTCATCACTATTACCAGTACTATTCATTAAGATGCATCATTCAACCAAAAAATGACAGCTCCATCCATCACTGTCACTAAGTTATGTCCTTGTCAATATTTTTTTTGAAGTGATCGCTAATTCAAGCATAAATAAATTAACAAGCCTTTTAGAACCCACAGTCGAACATATTTTCACCAAGTATCAAACTTAGATGTGAATATTAGACACACCAAAGTTTTCTCTTAATGGTAAATATTCACTGAGATGTTACCGCTCACTGAAGCATGTCTTCACTCTAAACTAACAATGATACCCATCATGATGTATTAACCCACAAAATATGAAAGCTGTTTCATAGCCACCTTATTAAGTCCATGTTAATATTTGATCTAAATTGTTCACTGAGGCATAACTGTTCACCCAAGCATGACGTTCATCACTCAGACACATACCATTAATCAAGTTGAATCATCCAGGCAAAGATGACAGCTCGATCACTTAATATCAAATTCAAAGTTTTTTTAAATTGTTCACTGAGCCGTGACTGCTTATTCAAGTATGAATTTTCATCAAGTTTCAAGGCTTTTTCTGCTAAATGTTGAATTGCTCACTGAAGAATGAATGTTCTTTGAAGCATGACATTCATCTCGGTAACTAATACTACTACTCTCTAAGATATATTACCCCATAAATAATGACAGCTCTGTTTATAATGGCCACTGAATATATAGCTCATGGGCCGAAAGGTTGACAGATGGTCATACGAATGGAGGGAAAGTGACATCCTAGTTTCGCCCACAGCTGTCACAGCCAAAATAAAAATCATAACAATAAGGAAAAGACTCTGAGCCTAATGGTAAATAGATGGAATTTGTCCTCTAAAATACAACATGTTCCCTGCTTATAGTTAGCAGAAAGGAAATTTAACAAGGACAAAATTTCACCACTTTCACTGCAGAAGTGCAAGCTTATAAAATTACAGTTGGCCACAGTAAATTCCTCTGAATTATCAGGTATGTGTTCCAACCATAGAAATTATAAAATCGATTTAATATAAACTATGAACAAACATGTATGTATATCACTCTGAAGCTATAATTATCATTTTGTCAATGTCAAATGGGACGCAATTTCAGCTGATAAGAGTTGTTATTCATGTAAGACAGATGTAATGCCAGGCCCAGCATGCATTATTCTCATTACACTGAGTCATAATTTACAACATGTCCTGACACGTGAAGCAAAGGTCAGGTAATTTTTGTTCTTATCACTGAGATGTTTTTCTTTCTTTGCTTGCTGTTCATGATTCATGTGAAGTATTATTAACTTCATTCGTATATTCAGTGGTGTGGCAGTTCGGCTTACCTCAAGCATACATAAACACAGAAATGCACAGGCAGATACATGTTGATGCTCATGAACGCTTGTGCAAAATCCTCATATGTATGTTTGATAAAACATCTGTCATGAAAATGATTGAAATCTAACTAACTTTTTTCTTGTTAATATCAATATCAGAAATGTCTTTTTTGTAGGTAGTGTCGCTTAGGTCTTTGTATCTTCAAGATAGATTAGCCAATAAAAGGCTGCCTTATCAAAACTATAAATCTCACAACATTATCTGGCTTGGAGGTCAAAATGAAGTTGATAGGTGTCAGTTTTTTTACTGCCTGGGAGAATTTTACAGTCATAAAACTGTGACATCTTGTAAATGATTGATGTTAACATATGTTTCTTATGCAATTGAACTATG
Source organism: Amphiduros pacificus (assembly GCA_949316495.1). Classification (NCBI taxonomy): domain Eukaryota; kingdom Metazoa; phylum Annelida; class Polychaeta; order Phyllodocida; family Hesionidae; genus Amphiduros; species Amphiduros pacificus. The sequence continues at coordinate 59,012,052 of OX439000.1, forward strand.
AGATTTATAAGTGCTTATACTGAATGCATAACAAAAAACAAGACTTTTTGGCTCCCACACGTTTAAGAGTTGGTCTTAAAAAAATAAAACTAGCATTTGATCTGGGCTAGGATAATGATTTATTGTTCCAATTTAACATTGAAAAACACCTTTTTTCTTCAAATGTTCAGTAATTCTATATCAAGAAAATACTAAGTTGTGCCCAAATGGGCAATAAGATACTTGTGCCAAATAGATTTTAAGATACAGCTTCAGGAAATTCCTTTATTTTTGATGAATTTGCAATTTTTAAGGATAAAAAAGCCACGTGACACTTCAGGCAGCTAATTCTCCTTGTATGAACAATTTCTTGGGACAAAATCAGTGCAGTTATATGTCTCATTTTTTCAATGATTTAATAAAAATTCATTAAAGCTACATTTGTCATAGAAAAACTTGATAAGCATGTATAAGATAAGCATCACTATACATTAACTTCATAAGAGCAGTTATAATGCCCACAGTTGAGTACTCTTACAAATGCCTGTCAACATGTTTTTACATTTATCAAAGTATTGTGCAGACAATTCATATTACTAAGAGGGCAAATGTCACCTGGACCCCAATGAAGCATAGCCAATAGCTCACAATAATAAAATCTGTTATTAAACTTGTAACTGTTTGTTTGTGGAACAAACATTTTGTTTGTACATGCTTGGATGGAATTTTTCATCATCAGCATTGTTTTAGTAAAGTAAGTTTTAAAAATGAATTTGGTCAAACATGCTCAACTAATAAGTGGAGTACATGAAATGGTGGACCACATGAGCAATCTTCTGAAAAAAAACTTGTCATGCGGAATTCTTTCAAAAAATGTCTGGAGCCTTTTATGTTTATTCTATGACTAATTTGTATATCACAATTGCAGTAAATCTTGATACATTGTATTGTCCCTTTACACAGGGATGGTTTGATTACATAAAAATCCAATTTTATTTTTAGATTTCAATAAAATCTGATATTGTAAAGTTGATATTTCCTTTAAAGTTATTGAATAATTAAAAATTATAACTGGAAATGATCATGAAACATTATATGCAACTCACAAAAAAATCCAGATTGTTACAAAACAAATAAATACTCATTTTATCTGCTGCAACACAGGAAAGAAGCTGACAAAAATAGGCAAAGTCAGTATTCTGTGAAGTTTTTCTTGTTTTTGAAAATCTATTTGTAAACACAAATATATGCACATATCAATGAAATCATTATTTGTTCATGAATTTCAAAATTGATATTTCAAAAGGTATCAATATTTGTAAAAAAAAATTAAAATATGCCCTATTATATGGCTAAACCTGGGAAATATTTATGGATGACACCTCAGTCAGAACAGTTTTATCTTTCAAAATAAATGTAGTAGAGCCTGAAACTTTGCAAATGACCTATCTATAGATAGGTCAGGTTCAATCTTATTGGGACATTCCATGTGGAATGAGTCATATGTATTGCTGAAGCCTTATATCAAAGAAGTTGAGAATCATTTATGAGTCTTAGGATTTTGACAATGTTATTCATGGGTATTATTATCCTTTTAGAATATGAAAGTTGTTATGTAGGCTCTGTGAAGGTTTTCAATGATCTTTATCTTCAAAGATTCATTAATTGTGTAATATGATGCTTTTAATATAAAATATATCAAATATCACTTATGATTAAAATACAATTGAGTAAAAACCATTTAACCATTTCATTTCAGTACTCAAGGATCAATCATTTGAAATTTTTGCTTTGTCAGAGGCTATTTTAGTTGTGATGACATAAAAGTCGGTCAAAGTTGTCAAGTTATGGATTGGCAGCTTTCAATATATTAACAGGCTACTAATTTTGTCTGGCAATAGAAAGATCACAGGATTTCTTCCAAGATGTTCCTGATATTACATAACCCTATAACAAGCAAACAAAAAAATCGAAGCATCATCCCAAAACGTCCTTGCTTTTATATAACATTATATTATAACTAACAAAACTTAATGGAGCAAAAAGCTAATTGTAAAACTTTTGACCTGTTAAAAAGTTTTAAAGCAATCAAAATAATTTGATAATCTTTGGGCAAAAAATGAATATTGTCAGGCAGTCTAATAGAAGTTTAGGTTGGTAAGGCAAAACTGACTTTACAAAAGTACATAAATTAAAAGAACACTCACTCAAATCTTGCTTAAGGATCATGGTTCTGTGGGGTATAATGGAATTGTTGTATCCTATTGAAGTGGCTGCTTCCACACTCACACTATAACTGATGGCAGCATCGAGGATGCCAAGATGTAAAGGATTTCCTATGTTCCCTTCAGACAAATTGACATTCTTCATTGGAAGCGTGTTACTAAGGATGCTTATACGATACTCTATTATGTCCCCATGTCGGTCCAGCATTGGGATTGGCTGAAAAATATTAACTTCAGTTACCATAAAAACCTATAATTCATTTAAGTCTTTATTTTTCTTATGTCTCTATAATGATAACTCTCAAAACTAATAAGTCTAAAATATCTTCCTCTTTTAAAAAACAAAATTAATAAGGGTTTATTTTTTAAACAGAAACTTGAGCATGAAAGAGTGAACTTGTGCATATATCCACAAGTGTACCTTAATGTATAATAGAGGCTCCATTGTATTATGATTACTGTTGCCCAACTTCTTAAGCTGGAACCCTTCGACTGATGGGTTGCGTCTTGGCACTGACAATTTAAATTGTAAATTGCAAATCATTATATATATATATATATTAATATATGCATACAATATACCGGTAGTTGAACTTGAAAACCTGTAACATGTTAATGTATTAGTATGCAATACAACAAATCCATATTTGATCCAGTATAGAGCATCTTTGGGGTTCATTTGACTTGCACCTCTGACCAGAATTGTCATAGTGCATCAGGTATATATAACTCATTGACAAGTGTTGTGGTAAAAAAAATCAATATCTGCCTGTTTAAATCATACCATTTTCCTTGCTTGAAAAGAAATTTTGGATGCAACTGGCATTGATCTTACTTAAACATGGCCTTTCTGGTTAAAACGCCAAAGTAGCCATGTTTGACTATTTAACCAAGGTTTACAGCACATTACTTATTATCTTGACTTGTGTGTATAAGAATGATATACTTGATAATATATTTTCAAAATCATGTTTGCTCTTTACAAAATTATATGCTGTGAATATTTTCATATTTTTATGAAACATTTCACTTGATATATAATGCAAAGATATCTATTTGTGTGGATTATTCACATTTTTAGAAATAGTCATTTAATCATGACTATTTTCTATTTATTTTCACCCTATCTGCATCTTAAGTCCCAATATACATGTAGTGTGATTGCATGTAGTGTGTTACCATTATTCTTACTATTTTCAATCAAAGTGTGCACTTTCAACAGTACTGCATACTTGAATTAAACATATAGTACAAAGATGTCATTGTGTACACTGCTAATGTGGCTAAGTAATACCTCAGTTACATGTGCTCCAATTTCAGTAAAGATGCCCGGCCGATGGGTATTTTTGACAAAATCGGCCGGCAGTTCAGATTGCCATGAGGCCACCGGGAGATCATTGGTCACATCTGGGCATTTTTAAGATGTTGTATGGGTCAACGGGAACTTTTAGCTGCAACATCAAAGTTGTCGGTGTTTCACCGATGTCTTATCACCAAATATATGGCAAGGTCCCGGCAGTGTCCTGCAGGCACATCAGCAGATCATCTTAGGGGTGCTGGTGGCATCGTGCGGTGAAAATAGAATTTTTTTATTTCATGTGTTCACAGGCCATCATCAGATGATCCAACAGGCTCCCTACGATATCACACAGACATCTTTAGGATGCCCTTCAGACGTCTATCAAATGACCTACCGGTAGATGTCTTTAGACATCTGTTACATGATACAGACGTCTTTAAGATATCCTGCAGACGTCTGTGTCATTTCATCTTGCATGTGCCATGCGGCACCCATGTATAATGTGACCACAGCTACGGCATGTCTCTGATTACCATTGATGAACTCCCTGGTGCTCTGTGAAGTCGGCCAATTTTCACTTCCCGGCCGGGGCCCGGTGCAAATGTGACTGAGGCTTAATTGATTATCATCTGCCAGAATTAATTTATTATTAAATGAAGAATGTTTGAATATACTCTCATATATCACCTATCCATTCATCATGATAATGCAGTATGATTTTTTGGAACAAGGCTGCCACTTTACAGAGGCTAATTATGGGACCTGTTGAAGCTTGAGTGATATAGAGAGGATATTTGACTCCAGGCTAACAAATATAAATATATTGCCTTAGTGTGATATTTTACAAAATAGTTTTCATAGCTGTCCAATAGGCAAAATTCCCTTCCATGATGTCAGCGGTGGTCACTTGACCTGTATAAGTTAATCACATGACCTGGGACAATGATAAGATAGATCATCCACCAAGATGTAGATCACAGAAGCCAGATTTACAGATTAAAGAAAACAACTCAGTTAATATCCTGCTCTGTCATTTTAGATTCTAGAGTCAAGCCCGTCCAACACAAACATTGACCTTAGTGTTGTATATTGTCATTTTATGAATTTTAGAGTTTCATATGAGAAATCTGTTGATTCAAACAAGCAGAAAGGTTAAGGTTCGCCCTGTGGCTTGCTTCGTTTAAATCCATGATTACAGGTATATCTTGATATCATCAGCTTTGTATTAATAGAACTTGTTGATTAAAGACACATAACTTAAAGATTTCACTGATCATTCCCTGGGGAGCTTTGTATTATTTTAGAGTGTTTAAATTAATTTGTGTATTGTTTGGCCAGGTATTAATCAATGACAATGCCAAAATACCCTGCTGAACAGCGGTGGTCAATTCTTGACATCCTCTCCTTTCTACTGTGAAACTGTGCTTAGGTGTAAAGCATACGAGGCAAGACCAGAGGACAAGGCTGCAGTAGAAGAATTATTTTAGAGTGTTTAAATTAATTTGTGTATTGTTTGGCCAGGTATTAATGCCAATGCCAAAATACCCTGCTGAACAGCGGTGGTCAATTCTTGACATCCTCTCCTTTCTACTGTGAAACTGTGCTTAGGTGTAAAGCATACCAGGCAAGACCAGAGGACAAGGCTGCAGTAGAAGAATCTATGTTGTCGAGTGTCTTCTCCCCAAGTGTCTCGCATTGAGCTGGGCTCCAAAGCATATTCATTTTCCTTCTTCATCAGCCCACTGCTATTCATAGCTATGCATTTTCATTTTCTACCTATTTCTTATATATAACTTTACTGAACATTATGATTTCATGATATTTATTTTGAATATGTGCTTTCAATTTAACTATTACTCTAACATCTCTGCCTCCCCTTTGATTGTTTTCATAAGAAATAAGAAAAAACCCAGGTTATTAATAAATATGCAGATAGGCTTCCTCAGTGCACATCATCAGACAAACAGGCATACAAATTGTTTTATCAATGTGTTGACATTGTTTGCTTTTAATCTGATCAAATGCAAACACTGGGCAAAAAGTAAATAGTGGACACTGTTCAAACAAGATAATTTAACGAAAATGATTTTCCTATTTCTTAATAATATGGAATTCATGATCTGTGGCCAGTTCTCACTGCATGTCAGGGCGGCCATGTTTTTGACACATTATTTCCGCTTACAACGTCAGAAGTGTGAAAGAAGTGATTTCTGAATGCTTAGTAGAGTAAGATTTTGTAGGATTTTGCATTGGGATTTTGTAAACTTATGCGAGCTTGATTTTTTAAAATCAACACTTGTTATGAGTTGGTTGTTGAGATATTGTCATGGACATATTTATGACCTATCTTCTTGTGAGGTTTAACCTTGAGAAAATGCTGTTGCTGTTAGACAACACTTCTAAATAGTGTGTCAGAAGTGTTTGCATGAGATTAGCAACATGTCCCAGCAAGGTAGGAGGTCTTGGAGAGCCCATCCCAAAAAACCTCCATTTTCCACTCAGAGAAATGACTGAATTAATGTTTTTGGCCTGCATCATTTTACGCTGCCTCACTTCACATGAAATTAAACTTTAAGAATAACCAAAATTATTGTATGCATGCAGGAAAACACTATATATAAATGTTGCTGGGTTTTTTAAACATTATTTAACATAATTTAGGATGCTTAGATGTGGGAAAGGACATACCGCCAGAATGTGACCAAAACGAAAAGATTCAAAACTCAATTTTGATTTTAGATATGGTTCACTTTTGGATTTCATATTTCAGACAGGCCTATCAACATGAAATTTCCAAATGTGCAGAGACCACATGATTGGAAAAAAAATCTTTCTGTTATGCACATCTTGGTCATTGATCCCTTGCCTTTTATGGTCTCAGATCACAACTAATCCAGGACAGTGGCAGCCAGGCCTCCCAGTTGAAAATAAAGATAGCAGGAAAAGTGCCTGTCACACTTGTCATAATTTGATACACTGTGTCCTTATTCATATGATATTGGATCTACCGGTAATCTATCTCTGCTTTTCAAGAATAAATGATAAACCTGAAGTTAAACAAAAATCAATAATCATCCAATACCATAACAAAATATTTCACCCTTCATGTTTGGTAGTGGAGGTCATGGGAGAAATCTGTAATTTGAAATGGAGTTTAAAACGGAGGAGGGATTGGTTGCTCTATATGTACATATCTTTGCACATATATACATATACATATCTGAAATGATCAAAATGTTTGGTGCAATACTGTAATGTCTTTCCATGGCCATCCTACTTTTACTACATTACTACTATCTAGCTGAATATTGAAAAAGATACAGATAACAATAATAATAATTACCATCTTGGAATGTAGTAAAGTTTTTTTGACTTTTGTCACTCCACTGGATTCCACCTTTTATTTTCACTTTAACTATCAAGTTGTATGGGCATGAAGGTACTAAATTTTGCAAATAAACATTGCCTTCTGTTGATTTCTGAAAAAGAAATAAAGATATGGAGAAAATGAGATATTTCTGTCATTCTGTCTGTATGTAAACTTTGATCTTCTCTTCTTAAACTAATGGTCAGAGTTCTTAGCTATCAGTACGTAAGATGTTGTGTTTTTAGGGAACCAATACAATCTATTTTCCAATAAGCTCAGTATATTTTTCAAATTTTGTTTCTGATTTTTTAACAAATCTAAGAGGCCGCCATTTTGAATAAGATAACAAACAGAATGGAGAAAACAGTGAAAGTTTGGGCTGGATTCAATATGTAACATGCTATTTTAATTGGTTGAAATTATCTTTTGCTTATGTCTGCACTAGGAAAGGCTTGCCATGAAGAAATGCCTCCCAAAAAAAGTTTGAAGCCATCATCAGGACAACAACAGCTACTTTGGCTACAAAGTTTTGAACAAAGGACATATGTTATCAGTTTTCTTTTCTTCAAGTATGCTCTGATGCTTCTCTGTTGAGATTGTGTAATTTGAGAAGTATCAATGATTTTGTATGATAAATTAGCCACCTCACTTGTGTCTAGTAGAAAACTACTGTTAGGCCAGTGTAGTTCCGAAAAAAAAAGCCCTGGCCATCATTTTTCCATTTTAAAAATTTCAGATTTTTGCCATCATTTCCCCCTCCCCCATCTCCCAAAAAATGGAACAATACAAATACATGATTCCAGTATTCACTAATTTTCTGCACATTGAATATTTTATAGTCAGCAGACAGTATTGCCTCCAATTTGGATAGATTGTATAATCTAAAAACTTCAAAGAAACAGAACCAAACATCTTCTGAGTACATGCAAAGCTCAATGTCCATTTTATTTACATGTAAATGTATGCTCTTCTTATGGTGTGGAGCTTAAGAAGGGGATACTGCAATGACAGATGACTTTGCTAATATTGTACAATCTTCAAAATTGTTTTGATTGTCTTTTATACTAAAAGATAAAACTTGAGAGCCTGAATCTGAAATTGTGTCTAAAATTTATGTTTTCAGTTCTTAGACTGCATACAACACAAGCATGTGTGTTGACTTGCTTTCCATATATAGAGCACAACAAAGATAACAGGATTTTACAAATATTTTAATGAAAAAAGAAACAATTTTGAGCATAATTTTGACTTCAGAGGTTCATGCCTTGCTGAGAGATCATCTTACCCATGAACACTTAAGAAATCTGCCCATGAGTTTTAGAGGAAAAGAGGCAGATAAGAAAATGGGAAAGACCCCTTCTCACCTTGCATGCCTAACTGACAAAGTCAGCACAGCTTTAAAAAATCATTAACCATTTAAATTAGTTTATAGATTTCAATAGCATAGGAGACAAACAGTTCCTTCAATATCAGAGAAAACATGACGAAACGACAGAATGGATATTAGAAAGGTAATATAAAATAGATCACATTGATAAAGCTGACCTTTTCATCTGAATTTGTAGAGAGGCAGGTGTATTTCAGTCGGTATATATGTCTTAGTTCTGCCATTGGAGATTCGAACTGAACAGACACCTTAGTACTTGAAATAATACTGACGTTAAGGTTCCGCACTGGGTTGGGCTTCACTAATAAGATAAAAATTAAGTCATTTAAAAATGGTTTTATTTCATTTTTTCAGTTTTATATATGTTCTCATAAAATAACATTAATCAATATTACGGTTACTATGACAGTTATCAATATATTGTGAGTCATTTTTGAAAATTTCCACTTATTGGGTTGGGATCAAATGATGAAACCCTTTCATTTTTTTCTTCTCACCTCAAAATTGATATCATTTTGTGAAAAAAATTGAAATCTGTTTATATAAAAAAAAATATTCATCAACCATAAGTAACAAGTATTTTAAAAAATTGATACTGGTCAATTGCCAATTGGTATTTGTATGCCTCTTGGTGTGATGCCAATTGGTTTTTCCCAATAAACTTCTGGATGTACATGTAGACGACAACTTTAACCTATCTTTTGTTTATCTGAAATGAATTTGGTCTCAGCTGACAACTTACCAATATGGGAGATCTTAGCTTGATACCAACTGTAAGTTTGGCCAAAAAGATTATTAGATGCATTCATCCGCACAACAATCAAGTCATTCAGCCTACTGAAGTTGCCAGAAGCAGTACATGACTTGTTATCTCCTCTACATAAACGCCATTCACCACTGTTGAAAAATAGAAGAAGTCATTGCTTACAAAAACAAAAATAGTGGATTTGATTTGATAGTGACTCTGTACTTCTTTGGGGCTAAACCTTTGTACATTCACATTTCATTTTCAGTATAATGATATATGTATGGCATGCATCATAAATTGCAAATTTTTACCATTGACCACAGATTTTTTGCTTCCAAAGTTTTATAAAATGAGACGTTTTTCAAGTATGATAGTATCATGTATTTCATGACATTTCTGCAGAACAGAAACACCACACAACTAATGAATCTAAAATTTGTGTTTATATTTGGGATCACTACTTAGATTTTATCATTCTAAATCACTCACCTGTTAATCTTCCACTGTACTTCCAATGTTTTTATTTTAAACGTTTCGTTGTATTCTTTCCAAGAGATATCAAGTGTGCTGCAGTTGAGAATGACGACTTTCATATTCGTTACTTTGGGTTTATCTTTCAACAAAACAATAAAGAAAAAAATCTTTAGAGCCAAATATCTTGTTTTTGTCTCCTGTTAAATGTGGCTGAATTCACAATCACAGTGAGCCATGCTTAAGGTATATGTGACCAAGTAAAGTCATTTCAATAATGCATAAATAGAGTCACGCAACGACCAATGAGGGCCTTTTCGGCCACAATCATGTGCGACAAAATGATCTTTAGCTCCATGCTCAATGACCCATAAAAACATTATGATAAAACATTTTTAACCCCTAACAGACGAGCTGTTTAAATTTTGTTGATTGGCAGGACATGTGGACAATGTATCTGAATGCTAACTGAATAAAATTTGTAACCATGGTTATTCAATATTTTCAACTCAGTACTGGAGTTAAAAGTTTATGACCCAAGCTGCCAGACGTCATTTTCATAATTACATTGTAACAAATTCCAGCCCCAGAGAATGTTACAAAATGGCATCATTAAGTCAGAACAATGGGGATGTTAATTTCCATCCTGTCTGATACTGGTGATGGATGTTGACGTCCTTCCTGTCCATTTTGTCTTTTTACTGCTTTTTTGTTTTTGCTATTTTATTGCCATGGCAACAAGTGTATGATATAATAGATACCAGTGATTTATTGCCACTGTACTGGTTTGTCCTGCCAAACAACAAAATTTAAAACGCTTGTCATTTAGGGGATAAATCTAAAGACCTTGTAACACTCGCATGAGGTAATGCTACAAAGACATTCGTTTGGTGGCTTTCTGAGTTTTATAGCCAGATTTGACACATCTGTGATCAAATATTTGCGATCTGCTATTGCAGATTTTTGCAGTCTGGTAAAACATGGTAAGGTCATTTTCCCCATTCCACAGATTCAACAGAGTTATGATCAAATTTCTGTGATGAATTTCTTCCCTGAAGTCAACAACTATGGTTTTGACATGTATTGATTTTTAACACAAAATGGGACATTACAAGATTGCCGATACTCTTATATTTATGTAATTTTAATGCAGTTCTCAAAAATGAAATGTTGATTACCTTTACCAATCATCAAAATGAATACCAACTCATCATCAAAATTCCTAGTCCAACCAGCAATGTCTGTTCCATCAAACGTGGTCACTGAATATTTTTTTTCAAAACGTTTTTTTTCAACATATTCATGACTGGCAACTGAAGCACGTAATTTGACAGTTTAAATGTTGACAGATGGACAGACAGTTGAATGGAAAGTGACATCTTAGTCTCTTCAACAGCTGTCGCAGACGAGACAAACATACACTTTTAAGTTTTACCAGACTTAGAACTTAAAATTACCAAAAATGACTACTCACAACCAATACTCAACGCCTTCCCCTTCTTGCATGTTGCTCCAAGACATTGTCCGTTGCAGCAATATAGCGACTTCTGATCATATTTCACATCAGACTTGAGGGTGAGATAAACTTCATTTGTATTTATTTGTGTAATATTGGCATCCATAACACCATCTGTGATGATATCATTATGCAACTCAAATGTTATATTGTAGTTTTCTTCTGGTGGGCCATCAATACGGCATATCACATCAAAAAACGTCTCTGCCTCAATTTTATCAGGCACATGGATAGTCATGTTTAACTTACAAGTATCTGCTGCAATAAAAATAAACAAAGTCAAAATTTTGCATTTAAAACTCATAACAACTTTCCATATCTGTCAGATCTATACATAAACAATACATTCAATGCCAAAACAAATTTAGGTCTGAAGTTGTGATTTTCAAATATTAGCCTATTACAAAAATGAATGTGCCAAAGAACTTTTTCTTTGGTCTATAAATCTGGCCAAACTTCTAAAGATAATCTTTTGTCAGAGAACATTTCCTTTTTCAGGCATGAAATGTTTTGAGTAAGACAATTTTTGGTTGGCGCCTGTATTTCGGTCCGGTGTGTGGTGTAGTTGGTTAGAGTGTAAGCTTATCAGCCCCAGTTGCTCTGTGGCACCCCTCACAACACAGTAGCCAGCATTATGAGGGTCTGCTTAGAGCCTGTGCTATGGAATGACACCAAGAGTGAACCATACAGCATCAAACAAGGATTCAGGTAAGGTATTCCGTCCACTGACCTATATAAGACTTAAATAGATGGACTCCTCAAGAAACTGTCCAGACTGTGACACTATTGGGATTGCCTGTAGCAACTTGTGCTGACTACCTCCTCCTACTGGCATTTGGTCTGACCATTCTCCAAAACATGGTCAAGGAAACCCTTAGACACAGGAACGAGCTGCATCCTGTAAAATCTGGGTGGGTGCAGCAACCCATCTCCCACGTAAACCTCTGAAAGTTCTGGCACAGGGACAACTGCAAATTCAAGGTGGCTTAAGTTGTTGCTGGTTCAGTAATATCTGTAACACAACCTCCAAGTATCAAATGGACCTGGAATGATACAAGCTTGAGCCTTGGGCCAAGGATAAGTGGAAGAGATAGACTAGAGGGAAAGTTTTCAGCTACTGGAAGCAACACATCTCATTAAAGATGCCAAAGAGAAGTCACTGCTCAGATTGTTCGGCATGCAGGGCAGACAAGCCCAACATGAGAACACTGACTCTGGCAGTGTAATGAGCAAAAATCCTGGCCAGAGGGTATATGCTTCAGTCAAGACTCTCAAAGACAAACCAGAACAATGTGGACCCTACCTGCCCATTCTGTGGGAAAAAAGCCAGAAACCATTACCCACTTTATCTGGAACTGTATAGAACTCTTCCCAGTCAGAAAGCACCTAGTGCCAGAGATCAGTAACCAGCTCACTCTGCTCCAGGCCCTCATCCCTGTATCTCCAGGTGAATGGTGCAGGACATTTCTCAATGTCATAATCCTCTGCTGTCAGCCTGGCAGGCATATGATGAGTTCACGTAACATGATTAAAAAAATCCACACCATAATTTCATTTGAAACAAAAAACCAAATTGTATGTGTAATTCACCCAAAACTGAACAGTGTAAATATAAACATAATTGTAAATGTAGTTTGTATGTCTTCACCTATGGAAAAAGGCACCAAAAGCACAGGCCTAGAAAATAGCATGTGTAAATATTGGCACAATCACTTGTGTAACAAACTTTGTTTTAATCTTCAGCAGTGTAGGACAGTGAATCTTCAGTCACTGGATAAGTCTAAGCCAGTTGCCCCTGTGAAGAGGGGGGAACTACCATATGATGATGATGGCGATGATGATGGCGATGATGATGGGAACAACGAAGGTGATGAAGGCTATAATTGACTGTGATGGCTTAACTAATGTTAAAAATGAAAGTACGGTAAAACAGGCATGGTTGAACAAGTTACAGTCGAATAAGGGCCCATATGAAATCACCAGTTACTAACATTTTTTACATGTAGGATTGATTATGAGATTAACCATTGAGAAGAGAACTTTGCACCTACCCGTTGTCAAATAGACCAGATTTACTGCAAAAACAATCCACAACAGATATTTTTTTGAAACTGACATCATCACAGAACATTAAATATTCCCGATATAAAAATGATTATGTCCAATATCTAATAGAAGCATATATCAGTTGTTCCTGGTTTCAGTTTGTTTCTCCCTCAGGTTTCTCATTTATGTTTTAAAAGTTACACGTAGTTGTACTTGTCAGCGACCATTTTCTGTTGATGAAGTAGACTGTGTTTACCAGCGACTACAAGGGTTCTCTTCAACATAGTTGCTGTAATCAGTATGCTCTAATGTCAATGACTGTTTGTCATCCATGGCATAAGTTGCTCTCCTTGAAGATTGAAGTTCATTGATGAGCCAGAACACTCCCAGGTATGTAACATTACTAACAGTTAAAAATTTGGCATGACAGTCACTTAACAAAATACTAAATTTCTCCTGTGATCATTCCTTTTAAAAAAAATCAAAATTAAAAATGCAGGACCACATAATTTTCCGGGAAACTCTTATTCGGAGAAGCGAAAGCTAAATATGTGTACATTGGTATTCCCCGCACAACACGAGTTCAAAGGTTTGGCATATACGATTGGGTCCGGCGGGTTAGACCGGGTTACACCTTCATCACAATTGAGCTGATCGGTGCCGGGGGCAGAAAGAGGCGCACTTCATAGACTTCATCCTCAGAAAACCCTCGGCGAATTCGGTGGGATAAAATGTTGAAATGATAGTGTCAATAGCACCCACGATGTACCGCGGCGAATCGGTGAATGCCAATCGTGTGCAGCCAATGTGTTGACCCAGAAACGTCAACAAATACATTAGACTGGTATACTGTTAATCCTTTATGTGAAAATAATCATGATTTAGATCGGGTACGAGACTACAAATTCATGCAGGTGACATATCCTCAAAAACTTCATTTCTTCACGTTGTATTACGGTTTGACAAACATATATTTATCAAATTTAATATCAGTTAGATTCGATATCCTTATTGATGAATATCATTACATTGTCGGAATAGATCAATAATTTGATTTTGAGTATATAATGTGATGACAACAGTCAACACAGAAATCCCACCAAAAACATTCTCGGACAGATCAACAAGCCAAACAAGTATCCCGCAGTCGTCTGACAGTGTCATGTTGGTAAGTAAATATGATTTTCCGTTGAACAAACATTGATCTTTGAACATTCACAAGTTTACACATCAGGAGTCTGCAGTTTCACTCCATTGCTGTGCTATGAAGTATGTGGAATCCAAGTACGTATGTGTACTTGTGAGGGACCAGTTTTCCGCCGATTACAGCGGCTAAGCTGGTGAGGACCCTTGTAGCCGCTGCCAGTCACTGTCTACTTCATCGGCGGTAACTGGTTCAGCGCAAGTACTTGTGCCCGACTAGTTTTCCGTCGCTACCAATTACCGCCGATTACAGCAGCCATAGAGAAAGTATAAGCTGGCGAGGACCCTTGTAGCAGCTGCCACGGTCTACTTCATCAGCGGAAACTGGTCGCTGACGAGTACTCGCTGGACCAGTTACCACCAATGAAGACATTGAAGTAGACTGTGACTGGCAGCGGCTACAAGGTTCCTCTCCGGCTTAGCCGCTGTAATCGGCGGTAATTGGTAGCGACGGAAAACTGGTCGGGCACAAGTACTGTACTTGCGCTGGACCAGTTACCACCGATGAAGACATTGAAGTAGACCGTACCGTGAGTGGCAGCAGCTACAAGGGTCCTCGCCCGCTTAGCCGCTGTAATCGGCGGTTATTGGTAGCGAAGGAAAACTGGTCCTTCACGAATACTGAAATACATTTGGCCGTTCAGATGTAAAATTACCAAATAAACTACTCGCAAGGGACCAGTTTTCCGTCTCTACCAATAACCACCGATTACAGCGGCTAAGCGGGAGATTATCCTTGTAGCTGCTGCCAGTCACGGTCTACTTCATCGGCGGTAACTGGTCCAGCACGAGTATACGGGTGCAGAATACTTTGCACTCACTAGTACTTTGTGCTCAGGGCATTGCACATCCTGTTGGTGGAGTTGTATATCTACAATTAAAAGTCTTTGATTTGTTTACAAATCCGGGCATCCATGGCATTGTGGTAAAACTATCCCAAGATCCACTACACATCCAAGAACAAGGGATCATCATTTTTCCCAAAAGTTATTGACTCTTTCATCGATTAAATCTTTACAAATAATACCAAGAATGTATGTATATTTTTACCATTACAGGTAGAATAATTTCTTCTGAAACTTGCCATGTAACATGAGAACAATTTTAAATTCTCCACAAAATTTTATTCCAGCAATATTTATGTAAAAAGACAAGCACAGAGTGCTTCACCTGCTTAAGCTTGTGGCCTCAAAAAGGCCTAATAATTAACTGATGCTCCCTCTTCATCAACGGGTCATGGCAGACACTCAATATGGCCGACTTCTGCAGGTCAAACCCAAGATGAAATGGTACAAATTTGGGCATTTTATTTGAATTTGTTGTTGATATATTGTTCATTATGTCATTATTTTGAGCACAAAGTGCTCGACAACCCGTACTCATCAGTGGCCAGTTTTCCATTGCTGCTAATTACCACCGACTACAGCAGCTAAGCTGGAGAGTAGCTGCTGGCAGTCACTGCTTGTTGACAAGTAACTTCTATAAGTTTATTCGGCAAAAGCAAATGGCATCCTGCCGAAAATAAAGTTGACCCCGAAGTGATCCTGGCACCCAAGTAAAGTCTACATTTAAAAGTTGGCCCCAATATTTAGATGGCTAGATTATCTAGTTACTGGAAGGAAATAAGGAACTACCAAGGGTCCACAAGCTTCTCCTGGAGGAATTCACCTACCCATTCTTTGTAGGTTACGATCTGGTTTTTGGATTTAACAGAGTTTTTTTTGTGTACTTTTGTTTTTTGTTGTTGTGCAGTTTTGGTAAGTTGTAAGATGGCAACCTGCATTTGGTTTATTGCAATGGCTAAGCTGAAGAGGTCCTTTGCCAGTCACAATCCACTTTATCAGCGAAAACTGGTCGCTGACAAAACTTAGTAATGCTAGTCTTTCAACCGTCACCCCCTCTGTGGTCATTATTCAAAATTTTGAACTCCATATCCAATATGCATATGAATCACTTTCACCAAAATATCCAATCAGAAATGACAAACCACTGGTCATCACCTGTGATCAATTGGCTGAACAAAACACTAACCAATGGTCATTACAAATCAAAATCTGCATGAATATCCTTTTCCAAATCAGGGACTATTCTGATATGAGAGAGAAGTTCTGTTATGGAAGGTGACTTACTACCGTGACTGAATGTCAAATCTGGACATTTTTGTGTTTCACATATACAATTCAAAAATTCTGTCAGAGTGAAAACTGCTCCCGTCATTAAAAAAACATCTATCTAAATGCCTGTTCAGTGAAATTAATACCTGCTTACTATTTACAGCTTGGGTACTTCCTGGGTTTTGTTTGGGACAATATTGAGTGTTACCTACTATTTGCTAATCTTTTTTTTTGTAAAATGGATGGTCCCTTTTTTCACTGAATTCTGGGTTGGACCACAAATTGCAACACTAAAATTTAGTGGGTTCAAATTGGGTGCGACAACTGACCATGTGTATAATATTATTAACTGGACCATCTGAAGCTACACCAAATGACCCTGTTGTCAGTTATTTTGAACATTTTTTTTGTCTCAATTATTTTAATGATTTGTCTCTATTTTTTATTCTGAGAAAGCCTATGTGATGCCGAAAAATGTAGACACATGGTGATCGCCACTTCCCGCCATTGTTACTATGGACACTTCTGTTAATCGTTTGTTTGCTGTCTGCTTAATCTAAATAATTGCCATTGTCTCCCACCATTCTCTCAACTGCTGTGATTGGTCAGTGAACCGGATGTGCGTGTGGCACTCATAGGATTATTATTAAGATATGCCTTAACTTTACTCGATCAATATAAAAATTGGCTGACAATTAGAGAATGTCTTTATCATTAAGGTGTGGGAAGAATCAATGAAATATCTCTATATTCTTAATAACCCCAATGGCCCCCAAAGTTATGTCTAAATTCAGATCCAAACATTGTGGCCTCTTGATATCATATAAATGTCCATCTGGGCCCCACAGCAAATTGGTCACAATATCATTGTGATAGTAACATAAACTCCAGAACTATATATGTAAGTATGTAAAGATGATAATTATTATAAAAATAATAGGGAATCGATGCAAATTTTTGGGGTCCAAATCGGTGTACAAAAGCCCCAACCCTGAAATCGTTCTTTTGGAGCTGGAACCTGTTCATACAATTTACTTTGGGGTCCAATACCCTATTAGAGACCTGTAGATAAAATCCAGCCCAGGAGTGCTATCTCTAAATTAAGCTCATACTTTCGATAAAACATCAAGAAATAATAACATGAATTATTTATTTCATTTCTTCATAATATTATTGCAAATAATACATTTGAAATTAAAGAAAATATAATTTCATGGTAAAAGTGGTGCAAATGTATTAATGCTTAGAACAAATGATGTGAATGTCAAGTGTATTTTATCGACAATTAATGCATTCTCCAGAAAAATAAGTTTAGACTATATTTATTGAAACTGTATCTTAACTAAGTGCTTATTTTCTCATATAAGCAAAGAAACAAAATTGTTTTATTGAATTGGATACTGGCATGTTCACAGGGGATCTCTGGCAAAGAATTCTGTCAAAAATAGCTTCCTGTACCAGCAGCAATTGGCAGTAAAAGACATCTTATCAAAGGGCAACTGTTTATTGTTTGAAACAATTGGTTGCCATAGCAATGTGCACACAAACTATGATGGCACAATGCCTTTTATTATACTCCAAATTATATGCCGTTGTTGGTTGTATGAAGATGTTTCAGTTCAGAACTTTTATGTGTTCGTATAAATTTGATAGGTTCCACTCTCTTTTATACCAAGTGTCTCTCTGAGTTATCATTTCTGTCAGTGCTGCTGTCTGGTGGATTTTGCAAAGAAAATATAACATGGAGGCTGCAAAGCTGAGGCCTCAGGCCACTATTACAATAACCCATTGAAAACCACAGTAATTGCCTCACCTTCAAAAATTCATAAAAAAATATATGTAGCGACCTGGGGTATTTTGAACAATATTTATCAGATGGCAAAAATATTCATCTTTCTAAAAGCAGACTCGGAGTATGAAGTGAGGTTGACCATTGAATTTTTTTGGTAGGATCTGTTAAAGTGCCACCTACCTTGAAAACAAAGAACAGAACATGGAAATATAGGAATGAACCCCTGACAGCAAAGATCAATATATAGTCCCTTCAATTAATCTCATTATTTTTCTAATAACTTCGACAAAACAAGCCATTATTGTACTATTAAATAGCACAATTCATTTCATGTCTCCTATGATCTACATCTCGTTATTATCATGTATAATAAGGGGGAGTAGGAAATTATCAAGCACTAATTTTGTATGCCCTGGTCCACATATCAAATAGTAGACTCAGGTCTGATGTTATAAAGATTAATCATACATTTTAAACTACACGTAGGTTGGCGACAAAGCCAATCTTGATCATGTATCAATAAACATATTTAATTTGTCCTTGATTTTAATATGATGACAATTTCAAAATGTTTTTGATATCAAGAAATCTTTGGAAATATCCTGCTTGGAAATATACCTCAGTACACAGTATATTGGGAAACAACAGCTCAATGGAGCACATATGACATGTAATGCCTACAGATGTGTAAATAATAAAATTCACAATTATTAGATCATCACTCAGTGTGTGAGAACATGGGAGAGCCCCATGTGACACAATGTCTTCATCACTTTGACTGTTCAAACTAATATTGGCTATCTCCTTTGAATTGTCTATTTTTTTTAACCTTGTATCTGATTTTTTGTTAATCTGAGCTTTTGTAGGACATTATTATGCTAACTGAATACCATTAAACTCCACTTATTCTCTGTATATTTTTCTAGTGCCACCTGGTGAAGAAATAGTTTCTCCAATATTTAGCCTTTCAAAGGCTCCACCTAACTTTGATATATTTCCGTACTATCGTATTATTATGCTGGTTGGAATCAAACAGTTATTTGATCACATATGAGCATGAGTGAAGAAGGTTGTGCATTGCCATTGTGTGGTATTATCTGGTCTGGTCTGGTCTAGTACAAAATATAAAATTTAGATTGGCTCTTATTTTGGGGGAAGTTTTAGTTTAGTTGGTTATGTGCTGTCCAATACAGATGCCACAAAGTTCAGTAGAGTATAAATTAGTGTGAACTTTTTTTTCAACAATAATCGATAAAATAATGCTTAATACATCAACTATGTGCAATGTTAAGATCAAATTATTCATCATACAGACAAAGAACAAAGGCATGTATCTTGGGTAAAATATATTTACAGTAAGCATCTAGAATGTTCTTCAAACTGTGGAGCCCAAATTTGTTTCATTGAAGTAAAAACATCACAAGCAATAAATGTTACACTGAGGAAGATGTATTACCGGTACATTTTAAAATGTTCTTACAGTAAGTAAGTAAGTAAGTTAGTAAGTAAATTTTTATTAAAGTGACATGTGTACATTTTAGTTCAATATAATATATCACCATATACATTCAACATCAAAGTATTTCTTGAACTAAGTTACACCCAGCCCGAATTGGGCTTATAAGTC
This sequence comes from Amphiduros pacificus, assembly GCA_949316495.1. Lineage (NCBI taxonomy): Eukaryota > Metazoa > Annelida > Polychaeta > Phyllodocida > Hesionidae > Amphiduros > Amphiduros pacificus. Next base: position 59,031,827 of record OX439000.1, read on the forward strand.
ACTATAAACTACATACAATAGTCATAATAAGTGTGCTGTTTGTTAGTTATACAATGTATGACATATTATAAACAATTTATAAATATATTCAGCAGAATATAACAAAAAATGGAATTCATTCTCTAATACACCTTCATCACAAAATTCACATAGTCTATATTCCAAGGGAGTATCTGTATATCTGGGTTCTAGGACATTCCCCACCCGGACATTCCCCACCCGGACATTCCCCACCCGGACATTTCGCACCCACTTAGTGTATGACTCTATTTCCCTAGATGCAATCACTAGGTATCTGTTTACCCTTACACCTCATAATTGTGAACATTTAGAACTACTGTACTTCTGCAAAAAATTTTAACTAGACAAGTTAGCATACAAGTTTATTGTAAACATAATATGTACTGTAAATCCATCATTTGTATTGTAAATAAAATATGTATAAAACATGTATAATGTCACTGAGGAAATAGATAGCCGTGTAAGGCCTGTAAGAAAACAGTTGATAAAACCTAAACTGTAAGCGACACTCACATTATTAAATTCCAAGGCAAATAACAACTATAGGGCAATTAACAGCTTTTAGCAAGAATGACTACCCACAGGAATAATTAATAGCAACAAACAACAACTAGCTGCATGGCCAGCACCATCACCAAGGAGGTGATGGTGGTGGTGCTGAGGGGTGGGAATGATGGTGGGTGGGAAATGTCCGGGTGGGGAATGTCCGGGTGGGGAATGTCCGGGTGGGGAATGTCCTAGGTGGGGAATGTCCGGGTGGGGAATGTCCGGGTGGGGAATGTCCGGGTGGGGAATGTCCTTATACCGTATATCTGCCTGTTTCAATTGCTAATGGCAGAATATCACATCTCATCTGTGCAAGTAATGACCGTTGATTTCTATCTTGTACTTTATATAGATAAGATTCAGTTTCAAATTCATCTTTAAATTGAATAAAGGTTCTTAGCTTAGGCCAGTCTTCCTGATAACCGCCGGACCGCCGGTCCTGACCGATATTTTTTGCCAAGGTCCGGCATATTATCCGCTGTTGTCGGACCTCGTGTCCGACATGTATTTCTGTGAAAATTCTAACTTTTCTCAAAATAGTGCAAAATTTATCCCTCGATAAGATCGGCAGTCATTTTAAAAGTAAAACGTAAATACGAAATGTCAGGGATCCATCATTGCGCAATGTATTAATATTTCAATGGGAATGAATACACTGTGGTGGCGCTCAAAGTCTAAATATTTTCATCTAAAATGGACAATTTTTGTTTTTTTAACATTAACTTTCATCCTCCATTTTTTACACCAGGAATATAATGTTGAAATCATAACTTGTAAATTTTGCTCTGAACCTGTGACAAGTGCCAAATGATCTGCATACACTAGTATACTTTATAGTAAATTTTGTCCAAATTTGACCCCAAGACCTGTATCTTTAATGTCAGTAGCTACCGGTAAGTCATTTATGAAAAGTCCAAATAGAGTAGGAGATAGGGGATCACCTTGTCCGACACCAAATTCTGAGCAAAAATTACCCGACACAAGCTCATTCACATTTACACATGCCATTGGACTTGCATATATTGATTTCAATGTACTATATAATTTACCACCAAACCCCATTCTTAATTTGTAAAACAATAGATTCCTGTCTTCTCTATCAAAAGCTTTCTCCAGATCCACAAATGCTACATATGTGGGTATTTTTTTGTTTTTCCTGTTTCTTATAATTGATGTGAGAGAAAACACATGATCAGCACATGACCTTTTTGGTCTGAATCCATTCTGTTCATCTACAAATAGGTTATTACTTTCAGCTGTCATTATTATTCAATTATTTATAACTGATGAATAGAGTTTATATACTGTTGAAAGCAAACTAATACCTCTCTATTGCATTGGTAATCTAGCATAAATCATACCACCTTTTGGTATAGGCTTTATCATTGCCAGATTCCAGGCACTGGGTACAATACCATAATCAAATATTTTATTGAATAACATCATCAAAATCGAATCTGACTTTCTATATTTAAATATTTCATATGGTAAATTATCAATTCCAATTGCTTTGTTTAGTTTTGCATTCAGTACAACCTTTCTGATTTCAATCTCAGTAAAAGGATAATCTAAGTTAAAATTTACAGGAACATTATTTTCAATGTTTGGCAATTCATTCATACATTCATTATAGAAGTCATCATCAAATGTACCTTCTTCTGTTGTAAAAGAATACGGTTTCTCAAACTCATTTTGCCATTTGTTCTTAACATACTCAGGATTAGTGATGATTTCATCATTCTCACCATAAACTTCCATATTTAGCTTTTTACTAGGTCCTAGGCTTTTGATTGTTTTCCAGAATTCTGTCCTCCCGTATTCTGTATCAAAATCTTTTTGTGCTGTTCTAAATGCATGATAATGAAATTTTCTCTGCCTTCCTTGTGATTTTAGAAATAATTTTTCATTCTCACATAATTTGTCCCACAACAACTTCAGGTCATCATTCCAAAATGGCTTACTACACCTATAAAGCTTTTTTCTGGCTCTTGGAAAAACATTTTTTTTTGTAGCCATGCATTCATTTCAATATGATACATTGTACAAAAATCATCATATAATATATCTACATTTAATTGCTCAGCTCTAACATTTTCAATTTTCTCTATTAATAATCATAAATTTGATCTACCTTCTTCTGTGTCAAGAAAAGTATTAGACATGGACTTCACATTATATCTTTGATAATATACATGCTCTTGTTTCAAATCACCTGTGTATCCCTTATTTACACAATTACTTGTCTCTAACAATAACATACAATGATCAGGAATCTTATTTCTAAGGGTGGCATCACTTCTCAAATGTTAATTCTCTGTTGTCCATCCATTAATGTTCCATGTAAATAATGATATGTTACATGAATCAGACTGAGTGTAATAGAGCTGACCTAGTAACGTCTTTGAGACCAAATGTTAGCAATTTAAGGTTGTATTTTAATGATGGTGTGTCACCAATATTTCTATACCCTTAAAATTTGGTTAAAATGGAAAATTGAAATGCATCTAAATGCTAAAGTTGAAATAATGTTAAAATATGATGTACATATGACAAATATGACATAATTAATCTTATCATAAAGATATTTAGAGTACCGGTAATAAATATCAGACTCAGAAGTTGCATTATCTACAGATGTCTGTCTCAGATAACTACTGCACATAATGGGTAAGCACAGGTGACTCAGTGACCCCAGTTGAGGCTGGTTAACTCTGTTTGTGGTTATTCTATTGCCATTCAAAGGACAATGCCTTTAATTACATCATTAGTATATTGCTATATACTTGCTTGATGTCATTTTATCTAGAATATCTGTTTATCACAGTCCATTATTGAGGTACTGGAAAGATGATGATGATGATGTAAGTTTGTGGGTTCACAGGATGAGTGTCTGTCTCCCACGAGGGCCTTGGTCGGCATTGGTCGGCCCTCTATTGGCTGCCGAAGGCAGTTTCGGTATGACGAGATGATGGCTGCCTCAGGTCCCACATAGGACTACTGGGGTGATGTCTGGAGGGTGTGGAAAGGATGTCAAAGGAGAAGAGCTGATCCAGGAGGAAGGTTGTGGCTGTAAAATGCTGCTAGAAAGCAGCAGGCTGGGGTGTATACTGCCTGTCTGAGTAGCTGTGGAGCCACTGCTGTAGAGGTCTTCAGTGGTGGTGGCTTGAAGGGCTACAGCTTCAGCTGTAAAGAGTAGGTCTGTGTCCTAACTCTACATCGTAGTCCTGTCTTGGGAGGTGTTCCCGGAAGTCTCTAGTGTGATGACACTTTAGGAGGTAGTGAAGTAGTGGCCTGGATGAGAGTCTACTGCAGTGTGCACACTCATGGTCTCGAGGCAGAGAATCTTGGTCTTGGTTCAAGAATACCTGAGCTGGAGGCGGAAGATAGTGACCTCAAGAGCACCAGTGGCGGTGGGCTGCAGATAGACTGGCTTGCATTTGTTGGCAGCAACGTACCAGGCCCCTGAAGGGGAGCCCTGCAGGTTCCAGATGAGTCGAGACTGGTGGCACTCGGTTGAAACCCTCCTGAAGGCGGCCCTCAGCTGGTCCAGAGAGGTGGAGATGTAAGCGGTGACACTGCTGAGAGTGGCTCCATGGTTGGCAGCATCATCAACTTGGTCATTCCCAGGGATGCCCACATGGCTGGGAATCCAGTGCAGAGTCACTTGGGATCCCTGGGAATGGAGAAGCTGCAGGAGGCTGAGGACCGAGGTCAGGAGGCTGAGGACCGAGGTCAGGAGGCTGAGGACCGAGGTCAGGAGGTTGATATTCTGTGTTGGATGTAGATTCTGGAGGGCCAGCAGTGCTGATTTGGAGTCAGTATAGATGGCCACTGGACCTGTTTCAGAGGAGTTGGCTGCATGCTGTAGGGGGTAAAACAAGCCAACGAGCTCAGCTTCTTGAGTTGAGGTGACATCTGTGAGTCAGCAGGAAAATTTGTTGTCAGCGAAGGAGTAGCCTGCACCTTCTCTGGTGGTGGTGGGGTGTACACTGCTGCAGTCTGCTTTCCTGGCCTTTAGAGGGGTGCTACAGATGAGCGCTAGGTGTGGCTCCCATGGCGGTAGGACAAAATAGCCCTGGTCAGGTAGGTCAGGGGCCAAGGACTCGAGGAGATCAGGGTGGAATTGTTCGATCATGTCCACCAAAGGCCTTGATCAGGAGGCGCTGGAGTGTGGTGCTCCGAGGCAGGAGGAGGGTCTTGGCTGCTATGGCCCCAACAGTCTACTCGAGGTGGACTTCCACAGCAGTCAGGTTGGCCCTGTAGAGCAGGCAGTGGGTATTTGTCCAGAGGGGTGCACCAAGGATTGAACTCATGATGCAATTTCACACATGAGCTGAGGCCCATGCCAAAGGGTTAACCCGTTGTCCTTGTAAATCTGTGAGTGGGTGGGTTGTCATGTCAAGGACCTGCGACATGACAATTCAGTGAGGCAGCACTATATCTGCTACAAGTAGGTCTCATCACGAAATGACTGAAATAATGTCGAAAGTGATGTAAAACCCCAAACAAACAAACAAACAAACAAACAAACCCACATGATGCGAGAGTTGCAGCACCTTTTGAGGTATTCCACCTCTGCAGTGAACCTGAGGTGGGAGGTATTGACAGAGGTAGAGGTATTGTGTGACCCACTTCAGCTCAATGCCCTGGATGGTGAGGGATTTGGCTGGCTTGGACGTCAGGATGGGCATGGCCTGTGACTCGGTGGTGGAGATCTTGAGGCCTAGGCAGTCACACTCGAAGCTGATCAGGTCAAGGGCTCGCTGGGCTCACTAGGCTCGCTTCTGGCATCAGGTTTTGCCCTGCACCACAATGACAAGGTCATCTGCATCCGTGCCATTTTCGTGGCTGTGGTAGGAGGAGGTGCTCCTCTGGAAGTGAAGTGGATGTGGGCTCGTCTCTGGAAGTCGGCACACCATGACAGGAGATGGCCTCGGATGTAACTTGCAGTACCTTCTATATTCACTCTGGGTGCACACGATTGAAGCCAACGGTTTCCGCCAAAATCCGGTTTAACTAAACTGTCAGATCTGCCGGTTACACATGATTGGATGGCAGATTTGCCTGTTGGCGGTCCCCCAAATCCACCGACCAATACCTTCCTAAGGTGGACTAGGCAGCAGATGGACTCGCCGCTGACACACGATTGGTCCAGTGGAAATTGCTAGTTTGCACACAATTGTGACCATGTTGGCAGGTCAGTGGATTCCACCGCCATCTGCTGGAGGGTTCCCTCTGTCTTGTGTGTTTGTGTGTGCGAGCGTGCGTTTGTTACCTCTTTTCTTTTGTTTGTTTGTTGGTCCCCTATGGACATAAATACATGTTAATGATTTGATTTTATTATTTATTCTGAAAAATTCATCTATGCTATGTTGAAATGTAAACACACGGTGATCACCTCTTGCAGCCCCTGTTACTATGGACACTTGTAATTATCTGTTAGCTGCTCTCTGATTGGTGGAAATAATTGCCATTGCTTCTCACTATTGTCTTTCACTATCGACTATATGGAAGACCTTGAAAGGTGTGCTGTGTACTCTGTAAAAGCATTATTTAAGCAGCAGCTTACACAATGTGTCCCACTCCATGGAAACTTGATGGACAATGAAGCCAATAACAATCCAGAAAGAAATGACAATATGCATGGTGTTACACATGGCACACAGTAGACTTTGTTTATTGTTATCTGTATTCAGGGTAGGGCAGGGGCCTTGATATTTTACAGTGTCTATAAATTAGATCAGACAACAGAGTGCAAGTTCACTTAACAAACTGCAGCACACAGTAAAAGAGCTGGGTCATTAGTCAGAGAGGCCAGTGCAATACATGAAGTATTAAGGAATCTGGCTGTAGCCATGTATACTATTAATGTTGACACTAAAGATTATTACAGTATCTTTTGTGACATTTGTCACAAGGTATCTAGTTACAACCGAACCATCATTACAGGAGCAAACAATGTCTTATTAGGATGATGTCCAACCCACTACCATACTGGCAGTATCCCCATCTCTAATTTATAAAAATGTTTGATTCCAGCCCAAATCGGCAGAAAAAAGTTTAGCAACTTTCAATACTGTGTGTATTAGTATATGTAGACTACAGTTGTTTGTCTCGATCACTGTTATGTGCATGGTTTTGTTGAACTTTGAAACATGTTTAACATCAGAGTGCCATCATCTTAAGGCAACCCTTCTCCATATACCAAGGTTTGGACAATAAAGTTCATGTATCCACTCACAGTTAATGAGCTCCTGCTAAGATCCCTCTCAAATATTTTTTCAATGTGTTTTGAGCCCTCATAAAGATATTTGATCTTATACCTAATTACCAAGTTGCACTGCTGTGCATGAAAAGGTTGTCCACATTGTAAAGTTGCTGCCTAGGAGCCCAACTGCTCACAGACTTAATTACCTCTATCCAGACACATATGAGCAGGTACATGTGAGGCTACACATCAACTCATATCTCTACATTATGTGTTGAAAGTAATGAAGTCTGCAGCCAAGGAGAGACCCACTGAGTTGATAAATTGACAACACAAATATAGCAGTTTTTGCATTAAACCAGCCACATAACATGGTGTCTTTATGTAAAAATGGAGTGCTTAAGATTTTTAATTTGCCCAGTTTCATTGCTTGTTTGCTTTTCAATAATGCTTCAACATGACCAACTTTCAAACCTGAGTGCCTCACAGTTCTGATAATGCTCAGGGACCTGTACCACCACTTTACAATAATGCCTTAATCGGACTCACCGTGTTTGCAATTAAATGCTATTAGATCTTTTATGTGACTAATCATTCTATCCCACTCATACACATCCTTCAGATTTGTGGCAATAATTTTATTATATATGCAAGGGACAAGTTCGGCATTTTGATTTTTATATTAATGTCCTACCGGAAGATGAAATGTTTTTTTTCTGACAATCTACAATTAGCATTGCATGGCTGTTCTTATTTGAGACTATCTTTCCACTCTCATGCATATTTTGTTTGCATCAGATAATATCCTCATGTACAAAATCCAACATCTTTCACCCTTTATCAGTATTCTGTGCAGCCTACATGTGTTAAGTATTATTTTCAATAACATACATTATCAAACAACAAAGTTATTGCATCTAATATAAAATATCTTTGGAAGCACGACTTACTATTTTAAAATTCCAGCACATTTATTCTCCACTACTTGCAGTTTCTTCTCTCACCCTTCATTGTGTAGGCCTCAATCAATTATTAACCTATCAGAATTCAACAAATTTTGACTGGTGTGATTGCAAGATTTAAATCGTAAAAACTTTGCATTTTAATATGTATGATTGAAAAGGCAATGTTTATAGATACATCACTTCAAGATGTTTCTGACAAGACAGAACATGGCTTATTTTTCGTATCGCCAGACATAAATGAGGTCACAGTACATGAAATGTTCTGTAAAATTGCTTCATGCTGCATGAAGGGACTCTTATCTGTGAAAAAATACAGGGTATGGCTTAAAATGATGTATAATACTGAAATTGACTCTCAGGACTGAATGAATAATAATGAGCTTTGATTTGTATGCCACTATAGACCATAAGTATTTGGCCAGTAAACAGTGAGAGAAGGCGAGCACGGCTGGGAAGATCGTTTTGTCTTGTTCCATAATTTAAAAGTCATTGCTATAAATGTGTTCTTTGCAAAGATTTAGAATTGTCTATTCAATTTTTTTTCTTGTCAATTCTAATCTATATTAATGTATTCTAATTTATTTTAATCTCATCTATTATCATCTGAGTTGTTCTAATATTATCTTTTATAATATGTTTTAATGTATTCTATTCTAATTTGATACAATGAAAATGGTCATATTGTGATGTTTCACCCTGAAAAAATGCTTTTGTTTGACACTAGGTGGTGTTGATAAATGTGTTGACTTCCTGAAGAATCCATCATATGAAACATCCCTTTTAATGTGGGAGGAAACATTTGATTAATGACTTTCTGCCTGCATTATTTTACACCAACTCAGAGACAAACACTGAGTAATGCCCATTTTTGAGGCTTGATTAATTTTTATGATCATACCTCCATACTGGACTGCCATAATTCAGATGAGACAAATGCTCTGGAAGTAGTAGGATTGAAGCATGGGTGTTTGGAGTGTGTAGTTCAGATGCATGCTAATGACACTTATCTGCTCTGTGAAGTTTAATGACCTGTCATGGCTCACTGTCACTATTTCTCAAGATAGACCTCCAATCAGAGGTCCCCATCTCAGTTGAGCTTTGTAAGGTGGTTTCTGCAAGGGACATATAAGAGGCACTGAAGGGTAGTTTGTATCAATGTATCAATTATTGCCCCTTTGTTTATGGGCATCATTGAATAACCTCAGAAAAAAGATAATTCTATGGTATATTTACACTATGCTTTTTTTTAGGTGCAAAACATCTATTTGAGGATTTGAGGACAGGAAACAAGAAAGAACATGCTTTTGATTTGTAGGTGAGTAAATTTTAAAACCTAGAAATAATAGGAAAATCCCTGAGTTGTCTTATTTAGTTCATGTGACAGTTATATAACGATGAGGAATAGATCATTGTTTGACCAGATTGACCATATACTTTGGTTGCATCCTTTTTTAGACCTCCTACTTTGTGTGGTAGTATTGTCACTGAACCATCACTGCCAACTCTTCATCATCATTTTTAACTTAACATATTTATCAGACTAGTTTTAAGATATTTGCCAAATTCTATTTTCAGAGGAGCTTTATTTACAATACAGTGTTTTACGCAATCTATTTAAGAACAATTTAGCCACTTCACTTAACTGTGGTCTGCTTTTCAAGTCATTTTATAATCTGAACAGTGAAGATATTTTCTCTCAGGAAATTAGAATTATTAAAAAGGGTTCAAAGTCACAGATGGCTTAAAAATGTCAAGTTGACTAAACCAGTTCCTGTCTCTGTAGACCTGTTCCAGTTGTCTTTCTATTCATGTGAACCTGATCTTAAAATCAAATGCATATGCTACTCTTTATTGAACTTGCAACTGACCTAATCAAGAAAAAGCCAACCAGCCAGGTTGTTTCCTATATGTCCAAATGTTAATCCCATGTGATAAATAAAAAAATACCATCCCCCCTTAATGAGTTTGTGACATTTGAAATAGACCTTCAGATTTCACACCTGTATGGTTTTGGGGACTTGTTTTGGTTGAAAGAAGGTGGGCAATCGGCATGGGAATTGACACTGGGACTGGCACTGGCACCGGCACTGGCACTGGCACCGGCACTGGCACTGGCACTGGCACTGGCACTGCCCCTTGCACTGGCACTGGCACTGGCACTGGCACTGGCATGGGCCACTAACTGCAGACCTTTATGCTTTTTGTATGTGCCATTGTGCAGACTCTGTGTCCTCTTGTACAGATTAATACTTGCAGAGGTTGTAAATGGCTACTTCACTGTGCAGAGTAGTGAGCTGTAAGTTCAGTCACGTTCTGGAAAATATTAATAAACCACTACTCTCCTTTACATTGGGCTCACGATAACATCCTCTCCAATGATGCGATTACTTGGCCTTGATTGTATCAAATTTACCATGTATCCCTTGTAGATGGGGCGTGGCTTATTGGTCATATAGTCAGAAGTCACATGACCTCATGCTATATAAGGTGACTCTCATTGGTCTGTGCAACGAGGCAGGGCCTGGCTTAAAATTACATCATTATTCTGAGTTGACTGTTACTATGGCACAGAAGAATTAACACAAAATATTCTTTCATGATCACCAATATTTGTTTGTTGATATTATTCACTTGTAGATATTATTTGTAAATGTTAGTGGAAAATATTAAAAGATGTGTGTGGAATACAGTCAGACCTCGCCGGACCGTCCCCCGATAATCCGGCATATCAATTACCGACAGTGATTTGGCTGCAACCATTCTAATCTTTCTTTATTTGTATTCATTTGATGTCCGTTTCATCACACCGTCAGACTCGTGAAACCGGCAGAATTATGTGTGACAGACCATGACGGACTGGCGGGGCTTGACTGTATTCAGTTTCAGTTAAGAATACTCCATCCTGATTTTCTCTGCTCTTCACATAATTGTGCATTAATCAGCCTGTCCTTTTCTACAAAACTGCAATAGTAATTAAAATGTTTGTCTGGAGGTATGATGTCAGTGACCCCAGAAACTGTTCTGAAAAATGACAACTTAAATGTATCATTTTCATATTAATATCGTTTAGATTATTATTTGAGATGAACCCATCAGTCACTCGTATAATGTTTTCGCTTCACTTGACAATCTTACTTAAAAAATAACATGTATTGGAAATAATATATATTAGATTAGATTAAACAGAACAATATATGTATGTAAAAAACTATATTGTCTGTTTTTCAGTGGTGGAACACTCTCCAGATAAGGTTAAGCCCAAAGAAAGTTTGCAACACTAGTGCAAACTGGTGCTTATTTGCAGAGTTAATTAAAGTATGTTGTCTTTGTCCCAGTGAGCATAGAATTTATACATTTTGTTGAACATTATTCTGCTGTTTATATTCCTCAGCAAGATCACAGAAGTTCTTGTTTTATCCCTCTGCAAGTTAACAAATTAAATTATCTTTGCATGTTATTAATGTCCTGAATTTCCTGACCTTGACCCATATTTTGAGGCAACCATTCTCATTTTTAAGAAAAGTCATGAAGTACAGCCTTTTGATCGTACATGAGAAATTAAGTTTGGCAATTACGAATTTTTTGGAACATTCAAAACACAGCAGCCATCTTGAATTTTCATGAAAAGACATGATATACTTCATTGTAAAGGGAATTGAAATTAAATTTTTGACTTTTCATATCGGTGAAAACATGATGTGCAGCAGTATAAAGGCAATGGCCAGGAATATTAAAAAATTGAATTTTTTGCCACTGGATTATTTCAATAGTAATGTTAGTGATTCTATCTTCTCACTACCTCTGTTGTCATTGTGTTATATTTGATATCATTTAAATTTGTCATAAATACTTGTCCGCCAAAATATCATCCAATCAGAATTGACCATCATCAGTTCATGAATAGTCATGACTTGCAGCCAATCCTGAAAGCACCTTTTTACCATTGATGGCAGGGATTGATATAGGAAAGAGGTCCCGCTATAGAGGGTACTTTTGCTATTTTATTTGGAGCATTCCAAAATTATAGGTGATCTTCAGTTTCAGTGAAAATCTTACTGATTGTAAAAGGACTCCTGCATGGAAGTCCTCATTTTCTACTTGTTCCTACTGTTGCTATAAGCCAAGGGATCTGCAGTCTCCAACTGGTATTTTTTAGTATTGTGGCGTCAGCAAGGTAGTGTCAAATACTACCCCTGCAAGCTTTGGTCAGAACTGATTGTGTGGGTGATTAAAAAAAATAAACGCTTACTGCTCACATCTTTCTAGCATCCAATAATCAATGAATCCAAATGTGAGGCCAGCTATGCCATGACCTTAAAACAATCCACCTGAAGACATTTCCCTATTTTTACAAAATATACAAAAAAAATTGTATATTGTCAAAACAGGTGAAAACTAGGTAAGGGGATATTCTTATTCTTATTCAATTCTTTATTTCAGACTCAACATTATACATGTAACTGTACAGTGGTCCATATTTAAATGAACAATAATGAAAACAAAAGAAGAACTAAGTAATATATAGAACTAACACTAAGAAACAGGTTGACTATTGTCCACATATTGACTAGTGTCTTAACAAGGCACTATTTCATATAGAAACTATATACAAATACATATAATCATCTATCCAGCATCAAAATGCACATACAGTAGTTTATGCCAGTGTATCCACAATTTGGATTCATACCTGACATTAGCACCTTTTAACATTGCATAAATTATGCTGTTTTCTGACATATCAAGTCTCACCATGAACCTGAACACTAAGTTGCGTATCAACGCATGTGAGTTTGGGACCTGATTTTCAGCAAACATCATGCTCGCACTACAGTGACGAGGCTGACGTAACATCATTCTCATAATATTGTTATATGAGACATGTAACTTAGCAATACTGGCCTTCTTGTAGTTTAACCACAATTGACATGTATACAATGACGAACAATAAGTTCTAAATAACAACATTTTCACATTATTAGAACACATGTGGAACTTTCGCACAAGAGCATTACCTTGTGCATATAGCATACGGCACTGCCTCATAATATCCATATCATCAGTAAAAACATTACACATTACATGACCAAGATACTTCGTGTTCTCATAAATAAACAACAAATATTCCTGATTAGATTTAACTGTATGTGGCATAATCATGGTGTTATAAGATGTCATTACAACCAAACGGGCAGTATCAATGAGCTAGGGGTAGACCATTAATTATTGAAGTGGTGGATGAAAAAAACCCTGATTTTTTTCTTTTGGCCACAGCCAATTGCAATAATTATTTCATTCTCAACAAAGGGCTATCAATATCTTATATACATGTGTGTCCAAAATCTTAAGTCAATGCCCTTATTTAGAACAAGTTTGTGAGAAATAAAATTTATCACAATGTTAAAATTTAGCACAGACTTGTTGAAGCACAAACTAAATGCTAAGTCTGAGTCGATATTTGGAACATGAGAAGTGGGTTCTCTAGTTAGCACAGTCTAAATTTTCAACCAGACTTTTCTAACCTCGCTTGCAATTTTAAATAGTTGATTCATATCACCCAGAAACTGCTGGACAGAAGATTTATGGTCCTGTGTATATTTGATCTATCTGCAACATGATTTGATCTAATCCATCTGCATCATGATTTAATCCAGCTACATCATGAGTTGATCCATCTGCATCATGAGTTGATCTATCTGCATCATGGTTTGATCTATCTGCATCATGATTTAATCCATCTGCATCATGGTTTGATCTATCTGCATCATGGTTTGATCTGTCTGCATCATGGTTTGATCTATCTGCATCATGGTTTGATCTATCTGCATCACATGTTAATTCAGTTACATCATGATTTAATCCATCTGCATCACATGTTAATCCAGTTACATCATGAGTTGATCCATCTGCATCATGATTTAATCCAGCTACATCATGATTTAATCCATCTGCATCATGATGTAATCCATCTGCATCATGATTTAATCCATCTGCATCATGGTTTGATCTATCTGCATCATGATTTAATCCATCTGCATCAAATGTTAATCCAGTTACATCATGATTTAATCCATCTGCATCATGATTTAATACATCTGCATCATGGTTTGATCTATCTGCATCATGATTTAATCCATCTGCATCATGATTTGATCTATCTGCATCATGATTTAATCCATCTAGATCATGTGTTAATCCATCTGTATCATGTGTTAATCCATCTGCATCATGTGTTAATCCATCTGCATCATGATTTAATCCATCTGCATCATGGTTTGATTTATCTGCATCATGGTTTGATCTTTGATCTATCTGCATCATGATTTAATCCATCTGCATCATGATTTGATCTATCTGCATCAAATGTTAATCCAGTTACATCATGATTTAATCCATCTGCATCATTTGTTAATCCATCTGCATCATGATTTAATCCATCTGCATCATGATTAAATCCAGCTACATCATGATTTAATCCAGCTACATCATGATTTAATCCATCTGCATCATGGTTTGATCTATCTGCATCATGATTTAATCCATCTGCATCATGATTTGATCCATCTGCATCATGATTTAATCCATCTGCATCATGATTTAATCCAGCTACATCATGATTTAATCCATCTGTATCATGTGTTAATCCATCTGCATCATGATTTAATCCAGCTACATCATGATTTAATCCATCTGCATCATGATTTAATCCAGCTACATCATGATTTAATCCATCTGCATCATGGTTTGATCTATCTGCATCATGATTTAATCCATCTGCATCATGATTTGATCTATCTGCATCATGATTTAATCCATCTGCATCATGTGTTAATCCATCTGTATCATGTGTTAATCCATCTGCATCATGTGTTAATCCAGCTACATCATGATTTAATCTATCTGCACCCTGATGTAATCTGGTGTCTTTATAATACAGATTTCTCACTTTTTATGTGTGTGTTAAAGAAAATGATGATGTGTGTAATTTAATAAAATATTAAAAAAGCCTCAGTTTGGAAAAAGTTATTGAATTCATGTGAGTTGATGTGAGTATAATGGACCTGTTATGGAGGCCCATAAGGGCATATGTAGCAGTGAGCACAAGCTGAGGCAGTTTACCTGAGAGCTTTGAGCTGCTGTAATTCTACACTAACTGCTATGGAGGAAATTACAACTGGCAAGCAAGCCAACTTTATGTGCAGGTCTACAGAAACAAAACCCAACCAGGTGAACATGACCTACCAACGTAGGTTGCATACAAGTCCAAGTTTAACCCTTTGACAGTAAGGACCTGTAGAAAACCACTCATTAAGATATACTTTGTCACTGCCTGATCACATCGGGTCACAGGCGTTCACAATGTGTTTACCTTGCTTACAGCTTGTAATTGTCTTGTTGCAAGGTGGCTACTGCTTTCCACAGCAAGTCACATTTTTGATGCTGTGAACTTTTAGAATCATGGGTTTTTTTACACCCTGATCTTGCTGGTGGGTGTATATGCCAGAGGCAGTTGTTTGGAATATGAGCTTTGGTCTATATTTTTTATTTCTGTCTTTGACTCAAAATTTCACTGCCAGCCACCAATACAATGGGGTCGGGGGGAGCAGTGAGCAAGTGAGCTGATTTAAAAATATTCCGTGGCATGTAAGATGCCAAAACTGAAGACAGTTTTGGCAAAAATGATTTTCCTTCAATGTTATGCTTTTCAGTGATATATTTGGAAAATTTACTTCCCAGTCATGTTGATGTTTTGTATTGCAACTTTGTATGGATGAGTTTCTCCCACTATGTTCCTTTGAGTTGGCCCAAAACAAATTATATTTCTTCTGCGTATTATTATTTATACTTGGTATAAGTCTATGAACATGAATTAATTAAATTCAGACCACACTAAAGCTTTCATTGATTCAGATTCTCAAGCACCTTTTTTCACATTATATAAAGGTCTATATTTAGTCATCAAATGTCCATGTCCATCATGTTACGCCAACATAGATTTATGTGCCATTTGAAAGTAGATCCAAATCATCCATTGAACATGTTTTCAGCAAATTTTGTTTAGCTGACCAGAGAACCAGTGTAAACACATACTAAGTAAAGATTTACCAACAATGGAGGACCTTCAGATTGGGACACTGGAGTGATTTAGGTTACTCAGAGGCATGTTTGCCCATTAGTTTTTTGTCAATTGGGACACTAGTGTGATTAAGGTTACTGAGATGCATGTTTTTTGTCTATTGGTACAGGCCTAACACCTTCAACTCTGGTCACATGAGTACGAGCATAGTACATATTACTAGAAACTTTCAACAAAACACAATAATCCTGGTAGGTATATCTTGGTTAATGTCAAGGAAATAACTTGGATATACCCAGTCAGGATCGAGCCGCCCTTCAATGGCTGATTGCCTTTTCAATTTGCCTCGTTTTGAACTACATAGATACCATTCATAAATTTGGTTGCTAAGTGTTTGTAAATACATGCAGATGCTTCAGAAAACAGCTTTGACTTGTCTGTACCATTGAAACCAATGGACAAATACATCAGACCTTGCCTTGCTGGAGAGTCCGATCTGTCAAGTGCTCCTGTTTGATCCCAAATTACTTTTTAATGGTGAAATGTCAAACGGGAGAAATAATCACATAATAATTGAGTTTGTCTTTATAAACTTTTTGTCTTTTTTAAATGAATTGAATGAATAGAAAAGACATGTACCAATGCTCAACAGTTATATTACAGGTGGTGTGTCGCATTTAAAAGTAAATGTTCCATCTGGTGGGAAAAGCGGGAGCTCAATCCTGACTGTACCACAGTAATATGACCAAATATCATTTGAACATGCCACTAATCTCTGTGAAACTGTGACTGGTACTGCTTTCTCTGAACCCAAAACAATGGAAAGGACATTTACATCCAATATTCTACTGAATAATGAAGTTATTGTGATGTCATTCCAAGTGTTGTAATTCAGTACATATTGAGTAGTTTTAATACATAAAACCTTCTTTTTAAGGTTCTAAACAAATCTTTTTGACACTTTTTAAGAGTGATTTATTTCAGCAAGGTGAAATATCAAAGAAACAGAACACTGTATATCTACCCCATAAGGTCATTTTGTGACATTTCATGATAATGAAGAAAATAAGAAAATGATATTTATTAGATTTTAATGATTGCTGACATTTCCTAGCAACATATTAGATCGGACTATGCTAGACGTTTATAATCTTGTTACACAGGAATGTTTTAATCATATTTTCTTGATAGAAACATACTTTTAACCTGAATTATCAATTTTATATGAACCTCTTCAGTATTTGTTATTGATACTTTAAAAAAATAGATAAAGATGTGTCATTTCATGCTATGAAAATAAAATCTTTAAAATGGCATTTTTTAAGTATGTGCTTGCTGGTGGTTTGCCTGATGTTTGTTTGACCTTGGATGTTTCGCCTGATATATGCAGTACTGTCACCTGTTCAACCATTTCATGACAATGGCAATTCGTGGCTTGATGATGCTCTTGTCACATAACAGACACATATTACCATGTTTTAAGATAATCTCAAGATAACCAAGTTAATAACTGTAAGAAATATATGAAAAAAACAAAGAAGAATTCCAAATTTAGAAGATTGCACATGTATTGTCCTGTATTTAATTAAACCTAAAATATGAATCTTTATGTGTAAACTTTGCGGCTGCCAACAGCTTGTCTTTATGTGTGCACTCTGCGGCTGCCAACAGCTTGTTCCTTATGTGTACACTTTGCGGCTGCCAACAGCTTGTCTTTATGTGTACACTCTGCGGCTGCCAACAGCTTGTTCTTGATGTGTACACTCTGCGGCTGCCAACAGCTTGTCTTTATGTGTACACTCTGCGGCTGCCAACAGCTTGTCTTTATGTGTACACTTTGCGGCTGCCAACAGCTTGTTCCTTATGTGTACACTTTGCGGCTGCCAACAGCTTGTCTTTATGTGTACACTTTGCGGCTGCCAACAGCTTGTCTTTATGTGTACACTTTGCGGCTGCCAACAGCTTGTCTTTATGTGTACACTCTGCGGCTGCCAACAGCTTGTTCTTGATGTGTACACTCTGCAGCTGCCAACAGCTTGTCTTTATGTGTACACTCTGCGGCTGCCAACAGCTTGTTCCTTATGTGTACACTTTGCGGCTGCCAACAGCTTGTCTTTATGTGTACACTCTGCGGCTGCCAACAGCTTGTCTTTATGTGTACACTTTGCGGCTGCCAACAGCTTGTTCCTTATGTGTACACTTTGCGGCTGCCAACAGCTTGTCTTTATGTGTACACTTTGCGGCTGCCAACAGCTTGTTCTTGATGTGTACACTCTGCGGCTGTCAACAGCTTGTCTTTATGTGTACACTCTGCGGCTGCCAACAGCTTGTTCCTTATGTGTACACTCTGCGGCTGCTAACAGCCAATAGAATTGGAATATTATTAAATTTGCAAGTTAAATTTCAAAGTCTGAATGGTTTATGGTCAGATAAATTACTATTGAACTGTGGATAGGTCAAACAGTTGTACAGTTGAAAAAGCTTGTCAATCTTTTAACCTCTCTTGAAAATGACCTATCTCCTGTTATTCTCATAGTTTAAAGACCAAATATTGACAGTTAAGTTGGACCAAACATCTTTATTTTATTGCATACCCCTGTCAAAATGAAATGTTGACAGATGGCCATGACATGAATATGTCACAGAGTTTTGGAGAATGACTCTTGTGTGGCTGTGGCAGCGGCGTGGTGTAGCCTAAAATGGTAGCATAATTTTTTGCCCTTTATACTGTGTTATTAAAGGTATTAACCACTAATCCTACCATTTGGTTTGTTAAAAGCATATTTACATTCAAACATTAATTGATGTTTAAAATGGAGTAAAATGATGAGACTCCACAAGTACCGGAGATATGTCTCAACCATCAGGTGCATGTGATGGATAAACACGGAAAGCGTGAACTCTCTATAACCCCAGATGAGGCACGATGTGGGTTAACACTGCTTGAAGTCATTCTATAACCATTAAAAAACAGTGCTTTTGTTGATGTTATGAGCAATAAGCATCTTCCAAAACATGCTTGATGTCATTTTACCTTGCAGTACCTTTATGATGACAGTCAACGTTTAAATGACGCCCATGCAAGGAGTGTACTTTTAAAATAGAATTATTTATAGCTTAAAGACTAACACAACCCCATTTCAAACTTCAGTCATTTTATCCTTGTCAGTAGCCCTTTTGAAACCATCCAGTTGTTGACCTAAGACATTTTACTCCGAAAATCTGATATTTCCCTATCATTGATCAAATGGCTGGTCTACAATTCAGAATCCAGTCTTCTGATTTTCGCTCGCGCAAGGTTTCAAGATGATTAAGCTGTAAGTCTGTGGAGCATACTCATATTATCGGTCCATGGCAGCCATGTTTTGACCCTGTTATTCCTGTTTTCTCCATCAGATGGCACTTGAGCATTGAAAACATGATCGATTGAAAAGTGATTTGGATTTGTTGGAGGAGCTGAAATCTCGTTTAGTTCACGTTTCCTTCAAGATTTTGCTGAGAATGGTTGTTTTTACTCGACCTAAATCATGATTTAGTCCAGACTAAACTTTATTTTCTCTTGTTGCAAGTGCACGAACTTGATTTTTTTTTTCTTAAATCAACACTTGTTTCACAGTAAATTATTACATCATGGTTGAAGGAAGTTTCAGGCCACGGGCCGTGACACAGGTGGTTAGAGCGCCAGCTTTCTAGCACCAGTTCCTCTGTGGTGATCCAAAGGTCGTGGGTTCGAACCCCGGCCGTGATTTATCAAGGACCTGTGACATGACAATTCAGTGAGGCAGCACTATATCTGCTACAAGTAGGTCTCATCACAAAATGACCGAAATAATGTTGAAAGTGATGTAAACCCCAAACAAACAAAGTTTCAAAATGACTGCAATTGAAGCATGGTCTTCACTTTGACCAAAAATATATATGAACTTATTACTTCCTATGATCGGGATAAGGGATGATGATGTCATGGCTGCCATAAAAGCATGTTTGAATTATTTGTAATTGTCAAAAGCTTGTGACTTTGGATTGAAATAACTTTTTATGGTGCGTTATATCAGAGATATTTAAACAGAGATTGGAAAGAGTAGGTCTGCCATTAGGTGTCAGCGCGGTGTACTATCCAACTCTCTCATGGTCTCCCGCAATCATTTTTGCACAAATTACAATACAGTTCTCCATCTAAATGCTATAAAACTGTACCTTTATAATCTACTACATCCACTTAATGTCAACAATCAACTAATTTAACATTTTATAAGCCTCAAACCCATACCATATAAAACTAATTTAACATTTTATAAGCCTCAAACCCATACCATATAAAAGCCCAAATGTGATGAATTTTCTACCCGTTATAATGGCCAGCTGTGTCACAGATGTGAAGGCACAACACCTTTCTTGACCACAGTTTAAAATGGCTAGATGACCAAGATAAAGAATTGTACTGTATTTGTGGTAAACAATGAAACTGATACATATATTTTGGGATTTATTTAACTACATTTTTATTGTAATTTGCAATTAATTTATAACTTGTTTCTGATTGGCTGGTACTACTATAATCCCCTTGAGAAGATGGCTGCCACCAGCAAAAGATGATTAGAAGTTCAGAAAAATTATTACAGTCCATTAACCTGAAAAGTACTAAGACGTCAGAGGCAAATGCCTCTGTAGTCCATTTATGATTTTTATACATATTTTTCAGAATCTCAGCTTATTTCCGTTATGGTAACTTCCAGTACCTTTCTATAATCAGTCTGACACTTCTGTGTCTATGGGTTGTTTCTCTGCTCCAGTGAAACTGTGTTGTATTTATTTGTGAGGCATCTGAGCATCCCTCAAATTATAAGTTATAGTTGGCAACATATAAGTTATTTTCGGCCATAAGTATTTGAGCAATTGTAGTTTCAACCAATTGGAGCCATTTAATGATTTATTTTGATCAAACATAAGATAAGATTGACCCTTGATGTCCACATCATGTGAATTTATCTCTGGTGAGATTCTTTGACTGCAGTGCTACCTTCAGGTGGCAATATCAAAAATATCCAACCATCGATAAATTCATATCATGTATGGACATCAAGACAATATTGCAAACTGCAGTCTCCAACATGTATATATTTTTACACTTGAATGTCATGGAATGTTGCAAATCTTACATTTTTTTATTGTTAAGGCAGCCTTTGACAGATACCTTGAATGTTTGAGCACAATCTGTTCCACCTGAAAATAAGAAGTCAAAGTTCCAGCAATATTGCAGTCAATATCCTACAAGTTATTACCTAGAATTTAATGATTTGTATTAAAAACAGAATTATTATATTTTCTTAATGAATGGATTACACCTTTAAATCCATACAAACAAGAAAATCCCTGTGCAATATCCTGTTATATAAATCAATAGATCATGAATATATCATTATACCTCATTAGTCCAGCATTAGATATGTGTTTGTTTGAGGTTTTACATCACTTTCAACATTATTTCAGTTATTTCAGGATTATACCTTCATGGTCTATAAATATATATGGACACAATAGAGAACATGAAAACATTTGTAAATGATCATCTGATCATCTGAATTTCATGAATATCATGACTTATGACTTGTTATTGTGAAAATACCAAGCCTTAATCCTTTGTCTGACACAAAATTCTGTCTCACTGAATCATTTGATATCACAAAACAGTAGTTTTAAATATCTATTTAAAAAAAACAACACAAGAAATAGAATTGAATTACTGTTATTAATAGTTGTAATCTTATCCTCACAAACAGAGGTTAGCAGTGACAAATGTAATCTTGGAGATTAAAAGTAGAGATGCCCTGTGATGTAGCTGTTATTATTAATCAAGATGTCAGAATTTCAATATCAATATTAAGGGGCTTAATATCTGTGAACACTAAACAGTAATGCCTGAGGGCATTGTTAATACACATGTGATTTCAGAGTGATATATCTCACAGTTGTGTACTTTTGGAGATGTACTGCACATCACCATAGTAACCACTCCTTGAAATGTCTGTCTGCTTGATTTGCAAAAAGCCCATGAGGATTTACAGCCTTTAAATCCTTGTACTCATACTTATTGTTAAGTCTGCCCAAATGTAAACAGGAAGTTACACGTAACAATCAGTGTAAATTGGTAAATGCAGTAAAAATTTGGTTTAAACAAAAGAAAATGTTCTGAGATGAGTATTTAGCACCTCACAATATATAATGTTGATTACAAACAGGATGAATATCTGTGATTTTGCTGAATATTTACAGTTAGTGATTCCAGCCATGCTCAATGCAATATCACTTCTCCCTTTGCTCATATACTCTCCACAGCAGATCCAGGATTTATACCTGGCTCTGCAAGTAAACAGTATATTCAACTCTTTGGTTGAGTGCACAGAGGACACACCCAGTGCAAGCAACCAGGACACAATGAGTAAAATATTTCATCACATGGTGTAACATAGCCAATTGGTGTCATTGTTATTATAACAAAGTTAATACACCAAGGATTGATATTTCAGTGACATGTATACCAAAATAGTCAGACACAAATAGTCAGCAGGGGATGGATCATTAATCCTCAATGGAGGAGGAGGAAAAAAATCTTAACTTTTTCTTCTTGGGCAAAGCTTATATGTCAGGCCTCACCATGAACTGACTGAATAGTATTGTAAGTGATGTAAAATCCTGAACAAAATTATATAAATGGTATAATCTTTCAACCAGATATTTCAAATACACTCCCCTCCCAAATTATGAATGATCCATTCTAAATTACTTTTGAACATATGAAATTGGCATAAGCCTGTGTACAGTTGTGTTGTTGTGCATGAGCATGTACCATGAGCCAACCAATTGGCCAACTGTATGGTAATTTCATGCAAATATGCGGACTAATTCTGTGCAAGGAACAACGTATTGCGGCAGAGGTAGTATATGATTCTACCTCGCCATGCAGAGTAATATACAACTGAAGGGATGAAAGCTTAAATCACAACCATGGATGAGATCATTTTTATTCCATGTATAAGGTTATCAATTTTACTTTTATGACCTTGAGGTGTGGATAAATCTGATCTATGCCATCCAATCCTTTTATTAAGGTAAAGTTTTCACTTTTTAAAAATGCTTTGCTATTTACCATTGAATGGATAATATCCTTTAAATTTTAGGATGTACATAAGTATTTTAATGTATTTTGAAACATCAGGTTGACAGAAATGTGATGCAAGAGCTTTCATGCCCTTAGTATATATATATAGCATAGAGAAAGGAAAGAACTTAATTACTCCATGATATATAGTAATGCTATATAGGCACATGGCTGAGATAAAACCTATTTTTATCATTTGGTTTGCAGACAGCTCATGATTCCAGCTAAGTAAATAAAAAGGCAACAATATCAAGAGAAAGATAAACAGGACTATCAACTCACCCAGTTACATCCATTTCTACAATATAAATCCCTCATTATTTCAAGCCTAGAAATGAATACTAAGTTTTCCTCTTCATCTACTTTTAACTTTAGTGTGCATGTAGGGGGAAGGAAATATAAAATATATGGATAGGCAATTTAAGTATCATAAAAATGAAAAGCTGCAGAGTGTGTATACTATAAAACATAACTTCAGTGTAATTATATTTTGATTTTATTCTAATTCCTGAGAAATAATATTCTTGAAGATTTGTCTATCGGTCAGATTGGAAAAGGCTCAAGTCATGAGTAGAACATCATTTACAACTCTGCAAGTGGTCAAAGTTTATAAACAAGATCTTCATGAGCCCAGACACAACATAAAATATAGACATCATCACTGGGGGGATACTGGATTCGGTAACTGCAGTTACCGAATCAAAATGGCAGACCCTGCACCAGGTGAGAAATCTCAGCAGCTTGTTTTGAGGGTTATATTGCATACTGTGTCACTGTTCTGTGTTCCCTGTTAGAGATAAAAGCAATATAATAATATCTCATGCAAAAGGTAGGCAGGACAATGGCTTAAATGTCTGATTTGGGCCATGTTGTTTTGTCTTGAGATTCGGTAACTATGATCAGTGTATGTCTAAAGATTCGGTAACTGGGGTGTCATGATTTGGTAACTCCGGTATAGGTCCTCACTTATCAGATGCTTATAGAACACAATCATCATTGTTTATCACTGAGAGGGACTTGATCTTAGAATATGGGCTTACTCCAAGTCTGAGCATCCATTTTCTTGGATTGTTCTTTTACTTTAAACACATATTAAGCACTTTACTATCCCAAAATAATTTCAGGTTATGAGATCGTATATAGATCTATCAATCAGCAGGTTCATGCATTCAGCATATTGGATATGCATGCCATTAAATTGTGGGGCAGAGAAGTGAACAACATATAACACATGGTTCACTAGTTTATTTTGTTTCATTTGACACATATTTCAGTAGCTGAAAACATGGATGCCAAAGAAGCAAAATTAAAGTATTTAAGATAAATCTCGATAATTTAATCTATTATTTCCTGTACCACACCATTTCAATTAAGTTGTATTTGAATGATCACTTGCTGTATGTTGTCACAAGCTTTAATGCTTTGATATTACCAGAGCACCATGGAATCTTTGCATCAAGTAGATGGTATGTATATATGTAGATACTCCTTGGATAGCCCCAGCTGGAGCTGTATGGGATTGATCAACTTGAGACTACATCTACATCTACATCTACATCTATAAGTTTACTCCGCAAAACCGATTGGCATCCCGCCAAGAGAGCACGGTTGCACTAAGGGGTGCAGCTGGTACACACCAGTTGCTTGTTGCCAACCTTTATACTCTGGTAAGGGAGTTCCTGAAGGATGCCGATCTACCTGGTTCCAATGTAGTTAATTGAGGGGGAAGATTATTCCAGTCAGTCACTGTCCTTGGAAAATAGCTGTATTTATAAGGGTCACAGCTTGTCGCAATTTCGATATAGTGATTTCCATGTAGGAGCTGATTTGATTTTGACATGTTCTGGAAGTTTCAAACCTATTTCACCATGTATAGCCTTGTACAATAAAACCAGCCTCTGTGTCTTTCTTCTCCCTACTAGTGAATCCCATTTTAGGTCTTCCAGGATTTTTGTTACAGTGCCTGTTTCTCTCTTCCATTTGCCAGACACAAATCTAGCAGCTCGTCTTTGAACTGATTCTATGTGGTCTATATCTTTTTTGAGGTAAGGGTCCCACACACTTGATGCATATTCTAAGTGAGGGCGCACAAGTGTATTGTAGGCAGCCTCTTTGATATTTCCTGGGCAGATATTAAAATTTCTTCTTACAAATCCCAGTACTTGATTTGCTTTGCAGACAATGTTGTTGATATGTTCATGCCATTTCATATTTGTTTGGAGCTCAACTCCCAGGCAGGGATGATGTTCAACATGTTGCAAGTTGTGACCATTTAATGTATATTTTCTTGTATCAAGAGCTTGGCTTTTTTCTTGCTGCTCAGGGTGTAGCATTTCTGAGCATTGAAGTCCATTTGCCACTCACTTGACTATTCCTCCAGCATATTTAGGTCTTCTTGCAGTTTTACTGCATCATCGTCATTTTCATCTATTCTATATAGGAGGCTCCTATCAGCAAAGAGCCTTATGTTTGAATATTTTAGCTTCTCTCTAATGTCATTAATGTAGAGTAGAAATAGTAATGGTCTAAGTACTGTACCCTGAGGCACTCCAGATTTAACGGGGACAGGGTCAGATTCATCACCGTCAATAACTACCATCTGTTCACGGTTTGTAAGCCAGTTTTTTATCCATGAACTGACCTGCCCTGAGATTCCGTAATGCTCGAGCTTGTGATTCAACCGTTCGTAGCAGATTGTGTCAAAGGCTTTACTAAAGTCGAGAATGAGCATGTCAATATTTTGACCATCATTTCTAACCTTGAGTATATCCTGTAAGGTTGTGATTAACTGAGTTTCACACGAGTGGCCTTGATACTTCTCCTTTGTCGAGTGAGTCTTGGAATATTTTTTGGAGGATTGGAGCTATTTCATGTGAACATTCTTTGGGTATTTGATCCGGGCCATTGGCTTTTTTGGATCACCTTTGTCAGGAATATTTTCCATGTTTTCAGTAGAAAAAACAGATTTGTACTGACGTGAAAGAACTTCTGCCTTGTCTTTACTGTCTTTCACTTCAATGCCATTTTCTGTTCGTGTTGGTGCACCAACAGTATCTTTGCACCTGGATCTAATATAGTTCCAGAACCTTTTTCCCATTGATGGTCTACTGAATTCAATGTCAGGTAAATCAAGTAGCCCAAGGACATATTCATTGTGGAATTCTCTCAACTTGTGTTTCATGTGTTTCCTAAGGTTTCTGAATTTTCTACGGTCAGAATCCTTTTTAGTTTTTTCAGCCTTGTTGTATAGTCTTTGTTTCTTGATTTCCTTTTTCATCCATGGCACATCCCATCTACCAGTTATTTTCTTAATAGGAATGTGTTTATTGATGGACTCCATAAGCTTATCTGTGAACTTATTGTTCAGAGTTTCAACTAGGAGATTAGAATCCTTAACTTCATCTTCAAAAAAGACATGCATGTCTTGTTTTATTGCATTCATGTCTCCTTTTTATAAGCAAACCTTGCATATTCAATTTCAGCATTGAAACAGACTTTTGACAAGGAATATTAATTGTGTATTCAATTTCGGCATTGAAACAAACTTTTGACAAGGAATATTTTGACAGAGGAATAATTGTGAATTATCTTGACTTGATAAAACTCCATCAGCAATGGACTGGATAACACACATGAAGTTCTCCTTTCTACCCTGCTGATCCATAAGATCAAGGACTTTCATTAATTTGTCAGTCTTAAATTTCCAAACTTCAGACTCTTTCACATAATACCCTGCTTAGGAATATACCTTTTGTCCTTTTTCTTTTTCAGGTGCATTATAATCAACAGTTTGTTCAGAACTAATAACTTCTCTTGATCTTCAGAATATTTTTTGTACCATTTGTTTCAATATATGGTTCACAGTTCTGCCCATATTTATTGATTATGGCATTGATTGCTTGGCCAAAGTGAACAGATCTATATATTTTGGTTTAGAGGTTTCATCTAATTCTTCTTTCCGAATGCTAAAAGGCAAATTCTGGTGGCTGGATTTAGCATGGTGGAATATATTTAGTTCTATTTTACCAGTTTTTGTGCAATGGTAACACATAAAGGCTGAAAAAGTGAGCATGTCATATTATAGTTACAGTTACAATGAACATTGCAACCACTGGATTGCAACACATTATACATACCTGCAGTCATTATACAGAGCATATTGTTCTGGTAACTTTACTATTATTGTTTGCTTATAAGTATACATTAACATTGATATTTTGTTGGCATACACATGTGGCAGTTACCAAATCATTCAACAGTTACCGAATCATCCACATGGAGAAGACTACAGTTACCGAATCATGCATGTACAGTTACCGAATCATGAGTGAAACTACATTCCCTCTTTTTCACATTACCTGTAAAGCTATGTGAATCATTTTGATCATACTGTATTTATATACTATACTGAAGCACTTGGTCATGGTAGCAGTTATTAATAACCCCAGGA
This sequence comes from Amphiduros pacificus, assembly GCA_949316495.1. NCBI lineage: Eukaryota > Metazoa > Annelida > Polychaeta > Phyllodocida > Hesionidae > Amphiduros > Amphiduros pacificus. The sequence continues at coordinate 59,059,253 of OX439000.1, forward strand.
AAGATGAAATACAAGCTGCTGAGATTTCTCACCTGGTGCAGAGTCTGCCATTTTGATTCGGTAACTGCAGTTACCGAATCCAGTATCCCCCCAGTGATCATGGGATAATCAAAACAAACTCGTAAAATAGATTTCTCAAGAGACCTTTTAGTGGGTTCATTTTTTAGAACAATTTAATGTACTCTGCATGGCGAAGTAGAGTCATATACTACCTCTGCCACAATTGGTATCAAATGCAGAATACTTTTTCTTCACATTTGCATATGATTACCATACAGCTCTGCAATTTGTTGGCTCTTAGACACTGTCATGCACAATGACAGAATTGTACAAGTGCACATGTCAATTTCCATTGTTCAACCACAATTTAGAATGGATCATTTACAGTTCGGGGGGGGGGGGGGGGGGGATATATTGGAAAAATCTGGCTGGAAAAGTACATAATTGATATATCAGTTTGATTTATTTGGGATTTTTACTTTACTTTCAAAATTATTTAAGTTATTAGCCATAAGAATAAAATTCAGGGTTTTTTCTTTTTGACCCCCCCTTGGAAATTGATGCTCCATCCCCTGATTGCTTTTTCTGCCTATTTTTTTGTGTGTGTCACTAACAATACATATCATAACTCTCTAAATATTTTGCTCAATTTACAGTCATAACAATTGACCATGTAACAATATGTGCAAAATATCTAACTCGGTCCTTATTGGCTGCTAAAAAGAAGCATGTACTGAGGGTGGTACTGGCAATCCTGTCCATACTTGCAGAGCCTGGTATAATCCCTGGGTCTGCTGAGGAGAGTGAATTTAAAGATGAGATCTCTGGAATATACTTTCATTTTCTGATGGAGCATGCAAATGTAGAATGACCAAATTAAAGACTGTATGCACGATTTCTTTTGGTTTATGTTATTGTGGCAATAATGAAAACGGCTTTCTCCATCTTTATGATGTCAATTGCAGTTTCAGTATTAATCAAACAGTTGCCATGATGGCTGTGATTACTGCAGGTCCAGAATTAATGTCATAACATAACTTAAGTAATGTACAGATCACATCAGGGAGCAGCTTACCCGCCCATAGGACCCAAACCTTCCCATGAGATTTACAGTCCTAATGCCTTGAGCATGTGTCAACAAACAGAAAATATATACTTTGTTTTATGTATTTCCTTTGATTATTTCTGTCCCTGATGAACATATTTCAGGTTTGTATGGGAAACAATCAAAGTCATTTTTGTCTCGCCTGCAGCAACTGTTTGGGAGACTAAAGTGTCACTTTCTGTCCATCCATCTGTCAAAAAAAAAGACTTTTCTTTATCTTAGATTACATACAGCATCTGAGTGTGAAATGGTCTTCATAGAAACTTTTCTGAAGCTTTTTGTTAGTTATAATGCTGAATCTTTAATCAAAATGCTTTTATTTTTTGAGTGTGCTTATACTCACTATCCATTTAACAATTGTGAAGACAGTTGGTATAATATCAGATTTACACAGCCCTTCAAAATGCTGATTTAAAAGATAGTGATGTAATCAAATAATTTTGTTCACATCAGATGGTTCTTAAGGAAAGAATAAGAATGCATGGGTTTCAGCATTCACTTTCAGATCCAACCTATCTGTGCTTTAATTACCTATCTATTCTTTAATTACAATTTAACAAAAAGGCATGAGGTCATTTGAAGCATTAATGTCAAATGTTGTTTTCTAGGGAACCAAAATAGCAAGCTGTGTGACACAGTTCAGGAGCCTTTATGTTTATGTTATACTATAAATTGAAGTAAACAATTTGTGGAAATGTTTACCATCAAAATCATCCTATCATATTAATCTTTAATTACAAATCTAAATTTATAGATACCTGCGTCAGATAAGGTCACATATTTCTATGAGTTGTGATTAATTAAAAAAAGATTTATTCAATATCTACAGTGTTCCTGCCCTGGATTTGTCAACAAGTTATTAAAAAAATTACATGTCAAACACAAATGAATTAGCATGTTTTTATTGTATTTCAGTCACAATGTCGAATAGTTAAAGATTTTTGGCATTGTTTATTTTTTTTATTTAATTAACTCCATTCAAGTTGATGTCATGATCTTTGATTTTCAGTTGTGTTTGATTATCACGCTTGCTATCAGCTAGTCTGTCCAGCGCTATTCTTAGGAAAAATATGGGAACTGATTATTGTTGGCAGAGTTATTAACTGCACATTAGGTATTCTAGATCAAGTACCGTAACTGTTGTAAAACAGCCATTTGTGACCAAATGGAGCCATTTAATGATTTATTTTGACATAACACATTATATTGTAAGGTTAGATTTACAACTGTTACTTCATTTCATTTCACCAGCCAGGGAAGACCTTATAACAGAGTTGCCTTTTTTTAAATTCCTCACCAGGGGTCACTCCATATGTTATATATGTATTCAGGTAAGTGATATACATGTCAATGATAGCAACCATGTGTAAATATTAGAAGCACAAGGATGTGAATTCAACTACCATGCCCAGGAGGATTAACATACATGTACATGTACATGGTTGCAGTGCGCCCAAATTGGTGTAGTCAGCAAAATGCTAGGCCACTTCACCACAGTAGACCTCACACAGGACAGCCATCAAATATAGCGCAGGAATCTTGTTTGGGGCGAGACATGAGAGAGTGGCTCATTAAAATCATGAATGTCTCATTCTGATCCATACCTAAGGGGACAATGGGCCCATATCATTTTTTTATGTAATTTGTTACATAGTTACTTCCTTCGCACTCATGATTTTGCAGGGAAAGTGCACATTAATATGACAATGTACAGTGATTGTTATACATAGTCCTATAAAAATACCCTTAATGGCCTCATAATATAGTCTCATTTAACTTTGAATTGTTTCATCACTTTACAACAAGACACAGAAGCTTTTTCTTCTGTTCTGGCAATATCTTTGGACATTTTCACCCATCATATCTACAGCCATTTTCCCCCTTTCATCAAGAAACATGCAAAACTGACAAAGATAGTCAGTGGGTGGGACATGGGGAATTTAAGGATAGAGATGTGTGTAAAAATGGTACAATTCTGAACACTATTCCAGTCCCTGTATGGACCCTCACAGCATAAAAAAGGTTCAAAAGGGAAGGTAGCAGCATATCGGCAGGATGCCAATAGGTTTTGCTGAGTAAACTTATTGATATAGAACAGTTAAACCTGGATTAGGATGACGGAAACAAAACATGCTCTAAATTTGTAGATTTGGAAAAGGGATTGTGATCCCTGTTTTAGTCAAAAATTTGAAAAGCAGTGTCCTGGTTTAGGGAAAATGATAAAATATCTTAACCAATCTTTGGGAAAATATCAGCCAAAAGGGCCCTATTTAGCCCAGCTTCCCTGGTAACACTGACTATGAAAGTAATGTACAATGAAGCCAATAAAAATCTGGGAAGAAATGACAATATGTGTGGTGTTAATAAAGGTACACAGTCTACTATGTTTTTTGTTATCTTTATTCAGGCAGGGATTTGGATAGGGCAGGGGTCTTGATATTTTTATGAATTAGATGAGAGAGCAGAGTGTAAGTGCACTTAACAGCATGTAGCACAGAGGTAAAATCCTGTGTCATTAGGTCATATATCAACGAGTAGAGTGTATATAATATTAAGGAATCTGGCATTAGCCATGTTTATTGTTGACAATACAGATTATTATAGTAGCGATTGTGACATTTGCCACAAGGTACCTAATTACATAAGGTTACCATATATTAATTCAGAGATATGTATGGGGATTGGTCCTTTGGTTACCAATAAACTATAATTTACCATGCTCAAGCTAGCCTACTGACCTACTTTTGAGTCATCAGTGTTAAAAAAGCTTCTGACTTTGCAAGATGCTGCTTGTTTTGAAAGATGTGTTGTTCATTTTGTGAGGAGTTATATTTATGTATGTAAATATATGTATATTTATCTTTTATTTAAACATCAGAGTGGTCAACATTGTTTGCCTCTTCATTTGAGATTTGTATCGGTTACATTTAAATTAATAAAAAAAGTGGAATGAGTGTTCCTATTGGTTAATGTCTCTTAACAGCAGACACTTAACAGCATGCCTCACTTGATAAAGTTGTCACAAGTTATGTAGTTTCCCGAATAATAATAATTTCGTTCACAAAAGTCATTGCTGGATTCTTTGTCACAGATAATATCTGTAATTTTACACTTGTTTGTACTTTACCAGATAGAATGATAAAAACATTGTCATAACTATCAGATCTGTGGCTAAGCCGATTCATATTGTCACTGGAGAGGAAAAACCGACACTATGACACTTCCGGAGTGTCACCATGACTATGCTTGGATATTACAACAAAAATAGAGACTCATTTGTCAACATTATCACTATATTGTAAAGCCAAAAATAAACTTTTTTGATGTAAGGGGATCATTTCAAATAATAGATTTTGTGGGTGATTTTTAATTTGTGGGTGACTTTTTTAAGAGCAATTTAGGCAAGATAAGTGAAGATGAGTGCTGGTGATTCTTGATGAGTGACTGAGGGTTTTTCTTTGCATTAAACTTTCACTTGAAATAGACCTTATAACTAAAACCACCTATTGGCTATTATTTGATTGTGATAATTACCAGTTCAATAAAGATCACCATGTGTTTATATGTGACATACTGACACAGCCTAGTGAATAGAATGTTAACAGCATCCAGTATACATATGAATACAAATATTATTTACTTTATTAAATGGCGCAGTCCATGTGTTTGCGTCTGGCAACACAAATTTCAACATATTGTTATATCTCATCAGTTATTTCAGATACAGGCTCCAAATCCTTATTGCATGTGCATCCCATGAAGACCTTCAGTGAAATAAGATGATTTCAATTATGGCCTTAACATAATTTTCAAGATCAAGCTTTGAATTGTTTTCAAAAACTTTGACATTTTACTCATATCTTAATGCAGATGCAGCCTTAATATTATGGTGTTAATTGTGATCAACCTAATGACCTACTTAAGATTCTTGAGTGCTGAAAATAGCAGCTGACCATGTAAGGTCTCATGATCACCTATCGCTTGGTTTGGAAAGATGGGCTTTTTATTTTGTGAAGGCACTGGCCATTTGACCCAGTTTTGAATCATGAGTACTAGAAATAAAAAACTGCCCAGTAAGACCACATGATGAATTGCTGCTGGTTGAGGGGGCATTAATTAAACATGCTGAAATAAAGTCTTGTTTTGAAGGAAGTAAAACTTAATTTTAGGTTTCAATTTATTTTATAAGTTCCCAATTTTGACTCTGTATATGTGGGTGTGTGTTGATTTATCTGTCAACAGAAATGTTTTGTATTATGTCATATACCTATTTTATTAACAGCAACAAGTTGGACATGTGTCTCCTATAGGTGTACTTTAATACTCTTATTAATGTCTTTGACATGTTCTTTCAAAACGTGGGCAGTGACTTTGACATTTCAATATATTATCATTTTGAGAAGCTGATGGTTGCCTCTGGGGCTGGACAGTTGTATTTTAGGTCAAGGTCAAGGCCATGACCTACATCATGTCATATTTAATTATTTGTGCCTTTCTGATTATTTAATACAGCAATATCAATGTAACTTGGGCTAAATAAACAACCCCTTTCATAGGCTTAGATGAATATGATATTTTGTGTCCTTAAATTATTTTCTAAGTACCAGAAACTGCTCCAAATAGCAGTTGAGACATGTTATTTTCTACCTACTAATGGACTCCGCACATACATTCATATATGTAACATTGTTACTTCTACATTGCACTTTCTATACTAGCATGGTTTGCCTTTGTTAAATGCTAATTTTCTCAGACTTTGTATAATTTTTATAAAATATTTGCACAATTAAGATTACTTCACAGCAGTTCCATCCCTGATTGCCATTAAATTTCAAGCTATTTCAAGGTCCCAGGAGCCAATTTACAAAATCCAAGAAATGCCATATTTTATAGAACACACCAAATATCATTGCCACCAAATTTATCCTATACACAGATTCCCAAGTGGCAGGACAAATCCTGAAAAAAGTAGGAAATGGCTTGGTTCGCGTTTTTGAGACTCATCAGGAAAATTATGTGTACTTCCAGTTTGATGCACATTGTTTCAGCTGAAAGAAATATAAGTTTACTTGAATGCTTGAATTTTGAAGTAATTTAGTCCCAACTACCTGGGATACCTGTATGCAATATGTTTATAATTTTGTAGAGAATATTTAAGTCTGCACAAGCTGACTTGATGTTCTTACCTGATTTTCCCCGTGTCTGAGGGGCTTGGACAAAATTGATATTGGGTGACCTTGAGCTATTTTCAAGGTCAAAGAGGCCAATTTTCAAAATTGGCTATTTGTGATATTTTACAAAACACTGCAAATAACATTTATTCCCATTATAAATATCTTGCACAATATGTTTGTTCATAATATTTAGAATAATTTATTTAACTGGGTCACCTTGGCCTATTTAAAGGCCAAATAGGTCACAATTTCCAGAAATATGGGATGCTGATCCCGAATTTGGTATTATGGATATGTGAATTGCACATAAAGATTATTTGTTTGAATGAGTGTTTGATGACATTGGGTCAAGGTCAAGGTCTAGACCAGCAATAATCTTACTTTTATTAATTGTGTGCTCTCTTGAGTGTAAGAAATAGCAATATCGGTGTAAATTAGCATATATGTAATTGAACTATGGTTGGCTCGGAGTATTCAATGTAACTAGCTCAAAGTGACCTATTTAAACGTCACAGGAATTCCCAAATATGATAAATACCATATTTTATATATTTTATAACACCAAATATTACATATTACCACAACATGTATATTATAATAGAATTCATTTTATTTGGCAACCCTGTGAACCCACCCCTATCGACTAGCAGCCAGTTGGCAATCAGTCATTATGTCAATCTCATATTATCCAAAATAGTGAAATCCTGTTATGGAAATAACTGTAATAAGAATTGTTGTCTTTCTATATTCAATATATCAATTGATTCCTATGAATTGAAACATAAACGTGGAAATAGCCACTCTGTATAACTAAAAAAACAAGCCTTCCTGTACCTCTTAGTATTCACCCTGTCTGTCTAATGACCATTGATCTTCAGGTTTTTTGTCCGTCCTTCAATCCTTTCCACTGCTCCAATGCAACTATTTTGTATAAAAAATTCAGAACTTTACAATTTTGGCAGCAATCTTGAATTTTGACAAAAAGTAAAAATAAATGTTTCCTATTTTGAAGGTGCTAGACAGGAGTTTTTTAGATTTCTCATTTTGGAGGCCATTAATTTATGATGGCCTCCAACCTCAAACCTCATTTTGAAAAGGTTAACCAGCTGAGTTGAAATTGTATATTATTGTTGATACCACAGATTATTACAGTACCGATTGTTACAATCATCATAAGGTATCTATTCTGCATGGCGAGGTAGTCATATACCATCTCTGCTGCAATACGTTGTTCTTTACACAGAATTAGTCCGCACATTAGCATGCAATTACCATATATTTGACCAATTGGTTGGCTCACGGTACATGCTCATGCCCAACAATACAACTGTAAACGCGCTCATGCCAATTTCATATGTTCAAAAGTAATTTAGCATGGATCGTTCGTAATTTGGGAGGTGAGTGTATTTGAAATATCTGGTTGAAAGATTATACCATTTATATTAATTTGTTCAGGGTTTCTACATCACTTACAATGCTATTTCAGTCAGTTCATGGTGAGGCCTGACTTATAAGCTTTGCCCAAGAACAAAAAGTCTTATATTTTTGTCTGACTATTTTGGTACACATGTCACTAAAATCTCAATCCTTGTTGTACTCACTTTCTTACAATAACAATGACACGAATTGGCCATGTTACCCCATGTGACGAAATATTTTACTCATTGTGTCCTGGCTGCTTGCACTGGGTGTGGCCTTTGGGCACTCAACCAAAGAGTTGAATATGCCGTTTACTTGCAGAGCCAGGTATAAATCCTGGATCTGCTATGGAGAGTAAAAGTATCTAGATTATCTCAGATCATTTCAGTATCACCCTAATACAGAGAAAATAACATATAATCAAGCGCAAAATTTGACAAAATGACTAATAGGGAAGTTGCTTTTAATGGTTTTCTTTTTGTTCACCTATTTATGGACTACATCTGTCTGCTTCAATATGACAAACATAAATATTTTAGCTGTGATTTATGCATGGCTCTTTGCACAAGGTCAATCTTAACTCATTTCTTTTATATAATTGACTGTAATTTGGAAAATAAAAGATTCTTTGGAGTTAAAACTTTGAAGTAAAAGCTTTTCTGTGGAGGCATAAAATGGGTACTCTCCATAGCAGAGCCAGGATTTATACCTAGCTCTGCAAGTATTGACCATAATCAGTGAGTACTGAGAGGTCACGCCCATAACAAGCTTCTTTTATTAGCCAATCAACACCAAGTAAAAGATTTTGTCATATGTAAAAACACAGCCAATCAGTATCCTTGTTTTGGTAAGAAAGTGACTACAACAACAAATACATGTGCAAGTATAGCTCAGTCAACTGGTGTCAGTGTTTTGGATGTGTGTGAAGTTTGTTACATATTCACTTTTCACAGTTCATTATTCAGATTTTTTTCAAAATCAATAGATGAGGTTGTCAACATGTTACATTTGCAATATTGTCTTCAAACTTATCAGCACATATGTGAAACGAGTGGATAAAACAAGAACAGGTCAATTCCAAGGTCACCAAATTTTGTATGAGGGTTGGAGGCTGTCCAAATAAGCTAGCCATAAAATATTTTCCTGGCAAAATGAACAGTTACAAGATGGCGCTACATTCAACTTTTAAATTATCGTAGTTAAAAAAACCTTAAATTCTAATATTCAAAGCTAGATAAAACTAGCGCAGGTCAATTCAAAGGTCATCAAATTTTGTATGACTGTTAAGGGGTGTCCAAATATTTGTGACCTTTGAATTGATCTGCGCTAGTATTTTGTTTTATTTTGTTTTAATATTATAAGCTAAGTTTGATTAATAATGATAATTTTAAAATTGTATGTGGCACAATCTTGTAACTATCCATTGTGCTGAGAAAATATTTTATGGCTAGCATTTTTGGACACCCCTCACCTATCATGCAAAATTTGGTGACCTTTGAATTGACCTGTGCTGGTTTTCCGCTTGTTTCATATAATGTGTTGATAATTTTATTCTTTAGGATCTTCATTAATATAAAGTGCCACAAAATACATCCCAGTGACATTTTGAAAAAAAATCTGAATAATGAACTGTGAAAAGTGAATAAGTAACAAACTTCACAAATCTTTGTTTGGGCAGAAAGTGAGTGCACCTGATGTGTGTGCGAGTATAAGCCAATTGGGCGGGCATTGTGAGTGCCCACCTATCTGTAGGTTATGCAATTGACCTTGCGGAGTAGATTGAAACAGTGTCATGCCTATAACGGCAGAGGTAGTATATGACTCTACCTCGCCATGCAGAGTAAAAATGGGTTGAAATCAACAATACTATGCCACAAACAACTTATCCACGTTGAGGCCACATTTATACACAACAGGGTCAACTGATTTAAAGAACAATTGTCAACTAGCTGTGCCAGAAATTTATGTGACATTTATATAATGTGAGGAAAAAGTGCATGAAAATCTGATATCATAAAACCTTTAATGTGGTCCAAATCTAAACAAGAAAAAGTGGTGATCCACATGTAACACGGATGGGAAAAAAAATATAATAAACCAAAATTCACAACAAACAGAACAAAAATTAAAATAAACGAAACAAAAATTACAACAAACAAAACAAAATTAAAATAAACAAAGCAAAAATTACAACAAACAAAACAAAAATTAAAATAAACAAAAAAAAACACAAAATGAAATAATTATTGCAAACTGATGGGGCAGTTGAAATTATCTTTATTTTTCTTTTGAAAACATTTAATTTGGTATATGAACGATTTTTTTAGAACTACTGTATGCAAAGATGTGCCTTTTCAGGTTTGATTGCGTAAGTTGCTATATTATCGCTCAGGCGCTAACCGCAAATCATCGATCAGACTTTTGCATGTTATTTCTGTTCTAATTGTCCGATTTACACCAAATTTGAATTAAACTTACTGACAATTCCTTGTTCTAGCGATTGGGAAGCATTTTCAAGCAATTTAAAAAGATAATTTTATGAAACAATGGGCGAACACGATGACATAGTTTTGAATGTTCTGCTTTGTTTACATCGCGCACTTCTTTTCTTTTGTATTCATACGCCGAATACTAGACTGGTCCCCTACCGAATGTAAAGAAAAGAGGGCGGCACCAGTCTCATTTACGCATGCACACGACGAACACTCCACAGTGGCGTCAGTTGCTTTAACAATAATGACCACAGAAAAAAACGAATTACAACCCACAGGATATGACTACGCATTTCCCATGATCGTACCGATCACAGAATAACACAGATAGTTCCTATTTTTGACAATGATTGCCTGTCGGCAATCATTGTCAAAAAAGGAACCATCCGTGTTACAAAAAAAAGTGTTTATTGACTTATTTCGAGCATCAATAAACATTGGCCTCAGACATCTTTAATTATGACCATAAATTAGATCAGAAAACAGAGTGCAAGTGCAGTTAACAGACCAGCTCACAATTCAAAAGCGATGTCATTATGTCCGATACCAACCTTTCAGTATATAAATTGCAGTGTTATGTATATGATATCAAGGAATCTGGCTCACGCCAAAAATTTGGTGAGTTTATTTTTATACAAGAATAGGAGGGTCAAATGACAAGTACACATATGGTGCATGCTATACATAATTGAGAGGCAGACACAAATGACAGCTACATTTATGAGGATGAAACTTGAATTTTGCCTGTTACAAATGACGCAGTAATATTAAAGAGACTACACCTTAAATATGCGCAGTAAAATTATTTGAATAAGTGCTAATCAGTTTGGTGACCAGTGGAGTTCCACTTTGTGAGCACTTTTTCCTATGCTTTTTCCAAATGTATACCCTAACATTTGGGATTAAATGTTAATATCAATCATTGTCCTTGCCATTTGAAGGTAGATGATCCATCCCTTCTTAAACTGAACTTGTACAGTCCAGACTTCTGTGAAGATAAAATGAAATGAGTGTGGCATACTGACTTTGTAAGAATTACATCTTTGTCTGTGGTGCTTTCATTGATAGCTTAGATGTAATGCACCTTGTATGATTATTATTTTAAATCTAATAATCAGAATTTGAGAAATATGCATTTATAGACTTTCAATATGGAAGATGAGGTTTATTTTTCACCATATTTCTATCTTCTCCAGCCACACATTTCATTACACTTTGCATCTCACATATCTGCATCCATCATCATCAAGTTATTTATAAATTCTGTTGTGACACAGCCATGATTTTTCAGTTCTATTCTGAATCCGTTTTATGTTTATGGATATGTAAGCTTAGATATAGCATCAAGATAACGTATATGACACAGTGCTATGGTGCTGTCAGTTTGGACATCATACTTGAGATGTCTCATTAGTGGCTGCTGAAGGGCATGTGCTGTATTTCTCCATATGTAACTAATAAGAGTGCACCTGATCATATGCTATGGAAAATCTGTCTGTGGACAGCCAAGGTGCAAACCAAAAATAATGCCCAAAAAATGTGTTTACATGTTCTGGTCAGATCTTGGTCAGATCATGGTCCAACATTTATCCTAGTCTAAATCTGTGACCACTGTCCTTGCGCTTTTCCATACAAATTATTTTTGGCTCTATTATCTATTTCTTTACAAATTTAACCTGTCGTTCTAGATTTTGACACTGGGATTGAAATAAGCCAAGGCCACAGAAGAAAGGTAGATGTTTTAATGCTCAGTTTGCACAGTGGCAAAATATTTTTTGTTTGTTTGTTCCAATTCATTTCAGTTTGTTTCAGATCAACTATGGTTCATCATTGAGCATACTGCTATTATCAAACTGAGTAGGACAATGCATGGCTTTTTATGCATTAAATACTGTGCTGACTTCACTTTTGTGCCACTCTCAAACTATCTAGTTTGTGTAAAAGAGATCAACAAATGTGGAACAAAGGATTTACCTCAACCAAGAATATATGCAAAGGAGGAACCTTCGCTTGAATCATAATACTCCTGGCAGGGAACTTAAGCCCAATAATAGTGAGGTACTTCATCAATATACCTGAGACAAATTTGAAAACAGTAAAGGGTTAAGGTTTTTGTTTTTGTGGACCAAAAACCTAGAAGGATTTCATTTCTTGATGAACTTCATATGTATTAGCAGTGGTGAAGGTTTTCAATATGTTCACCTTGAGTAAATCATATCACTCTGACCTTACTGTAATAAGTGCATTATAAAACCCTTATCATCATCCTCGACCATAAGTTCACAAAATACTTGACAGAAAGCAATGCTCAATTATTGCTCAGTTTAGATCTTTTATTCTTCCACTTTATAACAGAATATTCTTTTGGAGTTTAGACTTTCTATTTTTTGTAAAGAAGATTCTGTAGACCATGAAGTGTTTTTCTTGCACTGTGATTTTATAAACAACTTAAAGAAGAATTAGTTTTAAAAAACCTTGGTCTAATTGCAATATTTTTAGTTTAGACATTTTAATAGTGCTGATAAGGAAAGATTAAGAAAGATAAGAAGAGTATTTACTTACTGCACATTGAACAAGACAAGACTTTTCTGATTAGATAATCATGATATATGTCAGTGCTCTGCTGTCCAGATTACAAGTTTGTTCAAGTCAAAATTATATAAATCTTAACTTATATTAAACAGGCTAGCAAGGCAACAGACTATTCCCATAACAGGATGGACATTTTTAACTCTGTATACATATATTATATATGATGTTTGATGAATGATAACATTTGATAAACTGGTACTCATATGTCTGAAATACTTTTTTAAAATGTGGTGCCAAGTAGGCAAACAACATAACATTTGCCATATATAATGCATTGTACATGTATATATGCATATATATAATATATATATATATATATATATATATATATATATATATATATATATATATATATATATATATATATATATAGATATATATATATATATAGATATATATATATATAGATATATATATATATATATATATATATATACATGTACAATGCATTCCGTTGGAGATTAAAATTCACAAAAATCAGAGTAAAATAGAAGCCTCTCAGCCTCTTGTGTATGAGAACTAAAGTGCTTTCTGTTTCAATACAAGCAAAGAGTCTATCAGTGGATGGCAAACATGAAGGACCTGCGTATCTATGGTGATGGAGAATGGATCTTGTTGATGAGATGTTATGATTAAGCTTGACAGCTACTGTATGCTGCTCGATTAGTTGTTTCGTATGGCAAAGTTTTTAGATTCACAGTCAATTTGCTCATCATTTGCTTGTAAATGTGCAATAAGCATTTGTATGGATGTTTGTAAGTTGGGAAGAGCAAACAGACAAGGAGAGGAGAAGCTTCACAAATGACTTTGTAGTTGCACAATACCAAGGCTGAGCTGCAAACATAGTCTGTATTCACTTCATATAGTTCATCAATCTATATTTTCACCATTGGCTCAATGTGCCCAATCTGTTGTAAACCTGGTGGCAGAAGCATTATAATATGACAAGGATGATCTTAGGCTTGGTAAATAATGGGTGTAAGATTAACCAAAATAATGTGCCTTAACATAATAGAATGTTTTATCACACAATTCAGATTGAAAATCTTGTTAACCAGGTGGGGTATTTTTCATAATTCTCAACCAAAGGGGGGTGGTCTGCAACATTAGGTTAATGTGACCTTGACTTTACAATGACATTAACTGTGAAACATTTGTCCAGAAGAATTCTTGACAACCATAAATAAGAGGTGCTTCATATATGACATAAAAGCTGATATTTATGGCACCTTTGCATTGACCTGGATAATCTGATTCATCCACTGACATTTGCTGATGAAGCAGTGACCTCAGTGGGAAGTTTTTTACCCTGACGAGTCTAGCAGCATGTGAGGCAATGGGATAAAGGTTCTTGATCCCACTCCATTGCATTGTAACAAGTTTCAACACTCACTAATGTCACAAGTCAGATATTAATTGGGATTGAGGAAGGATATTGAAAAAAAATGTCTGATTAAGTGTTGATATTTGCTTTACCTGATCAAAGGTTAGCAAAAGGCATGAAGAGCAAGTGCAATTATTGGACACTGTTCAAATTAGATGAATTGATGCCCATATGGATAATCAGTATTGTTGATAAAATTATTATTCATGACTCTCCACATGTTAAAGCAATGGAGGCAGATGAAGGGGGAGGACCGACTACATTTTTACCTATATTTGTACCTATGTTTAGCTGAGTAACCAGTCCCATGTATGATATAATTCTATAAGCAAAAACAAAGGACAAAACGATTATTTGATGTTTTGGACAATGTAGAAATCTTGGATAAAATGAGAAGTTACAAGCTATCATTTAATTTTATTAAATTATACAAAAAATAATTAAATGCAATCTACCATATCATGAGATCTAAAAACAAGAGATGTCATACAAGTCTGTGTTTAATGTATGGATACCATGCCTTAGTTTTACATGTTCAGTCAGTGTAGTATCCTTATTTGGTGGATGCATTAGATAGTATCCCTGTCACATATCCTATGTCTTATAACTTAGCTGACAAGGTGAAATGGGTCATGGAGATTATTGTCACCTGTCCACACAGTGCCATTTTGGAGGCTTAAAGTTTGAGAAAGTATGATATATTTGTCATAGGTTACTATGATATTAAATAAGGTTGGGTTTCCTCTGGAAGACTTTGGAAAATTGACAATTAATATTGCTTGCCATCTTGAATTCTGAATTTTTTATATGCATCAAAGAAAGGAATTGGAATGGAGTATGAAAATATGAATTTTATTATCTCAATTCGTACAAATAAAACACTGGTCTTAAAATATATACTTTGAGTAAATATTGCCCCAATATGGCCAAAAAATTAAAATCCATAAGAGAAATAAGAAATAGGAATCACTTTTAGATTTTTCAGAAAGGAACCTACAAGTTTCGATTTTTAGATTAAATAAATTTTTAAAGTAAAAATGTTCATTGAAATACATTTTAGTGAAAATATAGATGTACATATAATTTTTTCAGTTTTTAAATGTGAAGTCTCTGACCAATCTGGCAATAATTTTAAGCAAAATAAATTGTATTATTATTGATCCCTGGAAAATGTCCTGGGTCCCGTGAAATTATATCGCTTTTTGATTACCACAACAAAACCAATGTTGAAAATCTACCCCGGGGGCAGGCGGGGGATACGATGCTTATTTTTGAGTTATATTAATTTTGTTAAGATATTTGGTGTAGGTTTTTATTTGGCCACTAGGGGACATCACTGTTCTGAAGGCAATGAACTTTAGAGAGGTCGACCTTGATGAGCAATATATCCACTATCAACACTTCAGATAGAGCAGAGATCACCATACACTACAATAGGACCAATATCACAGTGAAAATGCCTATGAAAAGCAGCAGGACACAGGATAATTCTGTCCCAAGATAGGAAATGTCTGCTGTTTTGTTCTTTTTTGTGTTTAACTTTATGTAACAGCAGTTGTTTCACCCCTGTTCATGAACAGTTTTGGTGAACACTGGTGTGGACAGAACTATTACATACGACAGATGTCAGGCATATAGTACGACCTGTCCTTTGCAGTAGCTAACAAGAACCTATATGGATGTCATGTAGAATGAAGTGAGTAAATGTCACTTGTGCGACAGCGTGGAAATGTTTCTGTCACATATATTAATTACTGTACATGCATCAGCTGCTGGATCAACCCCAGTTTGGATAGGGCCATTTCTCTGTAGTGGTCATCCTCAAATAAGTTATAAGCACGCTCATAACATAGCTTACACCAAGATGACATTATCTTATTTACATGTGCCTTCACCATTATCAACTTGAAACATGCCATTGAAAAGTTTAATGCATAAAGTCAGATCATAGCATTCTTTTTGCATGAAATCAGGACATGATCATTGATTATAATATGTGAAATAAATGTCAATGCAAGGATGACTATGGTAATTATTTTGTCTTGCCTGCAACAGCAGCCAAAGAGAATTGGGCTGTCACTTTCCTCCTTCTATCTTGCCTTTTCGTGATTATTTCAAGAAAAAGATTTTTTGACCAGTCTTTTTTCTTGGCTGACATATTGTGTACAAACATAACAAAATACCGGACTGCTTTGCAAGAGTGCATCATGTAACAGTTGTCACAAATAGTTGCACTCCTTGAACCAGCTTTTTCACTGTCACGTGATGAAGAGTCATTTGATATGGCACTAGATATTAGCTTGCCATGTCCATGGGCCAGATTATTATGACATTAGCAATGACTTGCACCCCCAGTTCTTCCTTCTTGATGTTGTACATTTCTGTCCCCTGCAGCAGCTCCCAGCAGACAGAAATGATGAACCTTGATGTGCAACCAAGAATATGCTGACAATCTAAGTGGCCTCACTAAGCATACATCATGGCATATGGTTTGATTACATACCATTGATGGCTTGTGTCATCCTATATCTGATAACCTGGCACACATTTTACTACATCTGGTAAACATCTCTCATGACATAAGTCTGCCTTTGTATACCATATTAATCTCTTGTTATGTGTTGATAAGTCTTATAAGGATGCTTTTCTCTCATATATAAATATATAAATGACTCTTCAAATAAACAAGATCATTTAAGCATATTAATGATCATGCTATTTACATGTTAATGTATGCAATTTGGAAAGAAAATTGAAGAGTAGACCCTATTCAAGATTTTAGACAAAAGGAGAATGTTTACTCAGGTAAATTGCAGAAAATAGTTCATTTTCAGAAGCCTGATCTCTTATTTGCATGCATAAATCCTGAGCTCAGGGCTTGGTTATTGTGGTCACTTTGTTGTGACTAATAGGTTCTACCCAGATAAATGATAATAATGAAAACAATCCTTTGTCAAGAGTCTGGTGTTATAAACATGATAAAGACATAAACTGATGATAAAGCATGGCTTCACAAAGTACCAAGTAGTGCATTTATGCAGTGAATATCTTTCATCTTCTGCTTTTCAATAGAAATAAATGCAAGCTATATGAGATTTCATATGCTGAGAGACATGACAAGTGCTGCAGTGAAACAAAACATTAATGACCTTGACAAAGTGGTTCAAGATCAATAATGAGCAAATCTTTGAACATTATTTGAAAATGCTATGAAATGAATAGTATATAGTAATGTTGGCAAGGTCTGATATGAATGAGTTGAAGCCACTTTGTACTAAACTTTGGTGTGATAGGGATTTCCGTATCTGGCTTCAAATTATTGCTATTCTGTTGATGGTCCAGGGTGAATATGAGTTCATTTAGAAAAAAAAAATCAAGAGTTGATTTTAACCCCTCACGGATGGGAAGGACATCAACATCCAACTCCAGCAATGGATGGGAAGGACATTACCATACCCATTGTTCCCAATTACTCTGGCTTAATGATGTCATTTTGTAGCATCTGTAGGGCTGCAACCTGTGACAATGTAATCATGATAATGGCGTCAGAAAGCATGGATCATGCCTTGAAATTTCCTTGGATTTATCTGAATTTTTGTCGGTAATTTGACCTGGTCACCACAAAGAAAGCTACTTGGCACAAATTGGATATACATCAAGCTAATAGTTTAATGCTAACAGATAGACAGCTTGATTCTGTTGTTTCAGACAAACAGAAGATTAAAGGAGAGAGACCTATTCAGAATTGAGTCCAAAACATTTTCATCCATCTCACAGTGACACACAATAAAGTCAAATCACCAGCGTCAGTGGTGTTACGGTTAGCATATTGAATAACCATGAACAATTTTTATTAATATAACATGAGAAGCCTCAGTGGCATAATTTTCTTAACTGGCTGTCATTGCATATGAATTATTTGAAAGCTGAACTGAAATCATTCTGATCCATTTGTTCCATGGAGGAACATGATTTAACTGTAAAAAAATATGTTTGCAATGTCATTGAAAAAGATTTCCCTGTGTGTTCTTAAGTCTGTTTCAAAAGCTTACCCCCAAATGAATTTGTGATAAATGTGACCAAGTTCACTTTTAAAAGTATCTCATAGCACATTAGACTTGCTCAGGCTTAGCCATTCTTCTGGAAATGTACCCCCCTCCTTTGATTAAGCCATATATGCTTGCACTGATTTTTAAGGACATTCACATAGACTGCACGGTTTAGTTTGCAGATAAATAGAAAATGTTAGTATTCCCTAAGCTTGCATTTATTACATACCATTCAGGCCCTCCATCTGTGTAGCTGCTTTGAATCTTGAGTCTGATCCAGTGTCACAATACTTAATAGCCTCTAGGTCCACTCTGAAACCTCACAGAGATCACCCATCACCAGCACCAATCATGTGTTACATGAGG
The DNA here is from genome assembly GCA_949316495.1 of Amphiduros pacificus. Taxonomy (NCBI): domain Eukaryota; kingdom Metazoa; phylum Annelida; class Polychaeta; order Phyllodocida; family Hesionidae; genus Amphiduros; species Amphiduros pacificus. The sequence continues at coordinate 59,077,834 of OX439000.1, forward strand.
CCTCGGATTCTCTGTGCAAGACCTATCTTAAAAAGTCATCATTTATACCAGTAGGTCACAGGAGTCAGCATTAAGCTGGTCAAGGTCAATGGTTTGTATCTTGTTACACTGGAATACAGGGTTTTTTATCTTCTGTATTTTTTTGTTGCTTTTTCGGTGAATTATTACCTATGCACTTCCTTGAAAGATGGGTTGATCACCTAATGTGAAATCAGTCACCAAATATGAAGTCATGCTCAGGGAAATGGGAATGAGGAGAAATATATAATTTGAACTGAGTAGTAAAGAGCATGTTTATAATAAAACAAAAAAGACTGCAGAATTGCTTATTGCTTATATTTGACTCACATGCAATAAAATATGAGTCTGTGAAACATGCAATTAACACTGACATCTTTCATTTGTCACAAACTTAGGCTTGTTATGGAAACTTTTAACAAGGACTAGTAACAAGAACTAGTAACAATGTTATGCTTGAGTGAACATGTCATGCATGGACAAGCATTCAAGAAAAAGTGGAAGTTTATGATTTGACATTGCACGTGAATACTACTGGTCAGTGGCTTGTTATATTTATATTTGTGAAGGATTAAAATCACAAATGTTGAGTTTGAGCCCAAACTTTTGAAAAGCAAAATTTTATTAAGCCATGAATCATTAAAGAAAAGCATTGCCATCTTTGCTTGATATGGCTCATAACGCTTTTGATATATGAGCATAGCCAAGGTTAAGAGGGCCTCTCAAGGACAAGTGACAAGTAGGCAGCCTGGAAGGCAGGTGCTGACAGAAGGCTGCAAGTCAGCAGTGATATTTAAAGTGGGACATCTTATCAACCCATCAGAGCCCGGTGGCTTACGTTTTGATGTATGATACATATATAAACAAAGTAATGTCTTGACTCTGGGTCATGCTATGATCGTTTTTTAAAAGGTCATGAAAACATATAGCCAATCTAATATTTAGTAGTTGTGGCATGCAGGAAGTGTATAATTTTTGAGAGTCACATTTCATGGCAATCTGGCAGTGGAAAGGGAGACAAATGGCAATCTCTTAATCTTAATTGTCCACATGCCAATTCTTCCTGAAACTTGAACTATGGTCAGATCTCTGCAAACCTCTGCATAGTTTTAGCATGTGTCTTAACCCACATTATTCAGATACAAATTACCGTATTTACTCGTGTATAAGTCGACTCGTGTATAAGTCGACCCCCCAAAATTGAGGTTATTTTTCTTGAAAAAAAACAATTTCCGAATATAAGTCGAGTTGGTTTTTCTTGACATATCGGCTCTGCTACCATTCAAGCTTCAGCTGAAGCTTGGCGTCATGGTCATTTTAAAAGTGAAACTTAAATATGCTTACGATATAAGATCTTAGCAGTCTTATACTTACTTATGGATACTTATGGATGTTTCTGGACGCAGGCCTAGCTGGCCTCTATATCCAGATCTGAATTCTGGGACTTGGTATCCTTCATGTTTGGGGGGATTGCTCTTGGGTTAAAATCTGCTTTGTAGTTATAAATGATGGGTTGGCATCTCCACCATTTGTCTAGTTTGACTTCAAAGGTAAATATGGTTGGACTATTGATGATATGGTCTGGCAGGCTGTTCCATGGTATGACTATTCTCTGGTTGAAAGAATGTTTCTTGGGATGTTCCTTGAAACACCTATTCAAATATAGTTTAAATTTGTGTCCTCTTGTGATATTTGTGTTCCTATTCAAGGTTGGGGCTACTTCGGGTTCATATATAGTGAATATTTTGAATGTTTCAATCATGGCACCCCTGAGTCGTCTGTATGCCAGTGTTGGTAGGCCCAGTTTTTCCAATCTCTCATGGTATTCCAGATTTTTCATCCCAGGCAGATATTTTGTGGCCCGTCTTTGCACTGACTCAATAGCTTCAATGTCTTTTTTGAGATGGGGGCACCAAACTTGGCATGCATACTCCAGATGGCTCCTGACATGGGCTTTATACAGATCCAGAAACATTTCACAGTCCAAATGGTCAAATGTTCTCCTGATGGTTCCCATAATCTGGTTGGCTTTGTTGATTTTACTGTTGATGTGAGAGTTGAATTTTAGTTCTGAATCTATGATTACTCCGAGATCTTTCATTTCTTTAACAATTCCAAGCTCACAATCGTCAAGCTTGTAGGTAAAATCCACACAATTTTTGCCAAGTGTCAGACATTTACACTTTTCATTATGGAAACAAAGTAGCCATACTTTTGACCATTCGTGTAATGTTCTTAAATCTTCCTGAAGCAGTTCACAATCATCAACAGAACAGATTTCCTGGAACAGTTTTGTATCATCCGCAAAGAGGAAGGAATCAGTTTCCAATTGATCAGGCAAATCATTTATGTATAAAACAAATAAAATTGGTCCAAGAACACTGCCCTGGGGAATGCCACTTGTGACTGGTTTCCATTCAGAGTAGCACTTGTTGACGCTGACCCGCTGCGTATTTATACACGAGTAAATACGGTAAAACGTAAATACGATGTTCATATTTTCGAAATAACGGATATCAGACGTAGCGGGTCGATTTTAATTGCGTTTTAAATGATAAATAAAGGTATTTACCCAATATTATCACAAATTGTTCGAGAACAGAACAAAACCATCAATCCATTTAAAACGCAATTAAAATCGATCCACGTGTGAAAGCATTTCTGTCAACAAGGGAAGACACGACTCAAAGCAGTGGAACAATGACGAAATGCAAAACTGTGAACGCTGATAATTGGTATCAGTGAAATTTTACTAATTTTTACACCACTGAATGGGAAGACATCAAAGGCAGAGTTGAATTGTGCGATATATTTAAATAATAATTTTAATAGACATAGAAGTAAAACGTAAATACGATGTCCGTGACGTTGCGGATCGATTGGCCACGTGACTCACAAGTCATGTGATCATTGACTGCAGATTTGCCACAGAATTTACCGGATCGATTTTAATTACGTTTTAAATGATAAATAAAGGTATTTACCCAATATTATTTCGAAACACTTGTTCTCACTGATTCCAATTATCAGCGTTCACAGTTTTGCATTTCATCTTTGTTTCCACTCCTTTGAGTTTGAGTCGTGTCTTCCCTGTTGACAAATGCTTTCACACGTGGATCGATTTTAATTGCGTTTTAAATGATAAATAAAGGTATATACATAATATTATCACAAATTACGTTTTGCAGGTCGAGAACAGAACAAAACCATCCATTATTGCGCAATATATTAACAATCTTTTTCGCGCTAAAAACAAGAGCCTCTTCCCGTCACTTCCGCCTTTCAAAATTGCAACCACGTGTTGCGTTGAGTCGTGTCTTCCCTTCTTGACAAATGCCTTCACACGTGGATCGATTTTAATTGCGTTTTAAATGATAAATAAAAGTATATACCCAACATTAACACAAAATATGCATTGCAGGTCGAGAACAGAACAAAACCATTCATCCATTTAAATGCATTACGCAATACGAGGTCGTCATTTTAAAAAGCGGGAGTGACGGGGACAAGCTCTTATTTTTGGCGCGAAAACAAATGGAGTGTATCAACTCGCATTGAAAAATTTAATATATTGCACAACGATGGATCCCTGGCTTCTCTTCGTGTTGCCGCACATCAAATTTACTGTGTTCCGCACATCGATGTACGTGACGTCCTTGATCAAAACTGTGAACGCTGATAATTGGAATCAGTGAGAACATCCATTCATTTAACATGCATTACGCAATACTAGCGTGAAAGCAAATATCGGACAGGCGGACTACTGTCTACACGTGGTTGAATATTTCTTTGTGTATTAACACGCTTTGTTTTGATGCTAAGATCGATATAAACAATAATAATTAAAAGCGATATAATGAATATCATTGGCTTTATAATACACAAAGAAATATTCTCCCACGTGTTGGTTTTGACGCTAAGATTAAGGACGTCACGTACATCGTATTACGTTCTACATCGTGGAGAAATTCTTGCGAAAAATAATTTGTGATAAATACCTTTAATATTGGGTAAATACCTTTATTTATCATTTAAAACGCAATTAAAATCGATCCACGTGTGAAAGCATTTCTGTCAAAAAGGGAAGACACGACTCAAAGCAGTGGAAACAAAGACGTATTGCAAAACTGTGAACGCTGATAATTGGAATCAGTGAGAACAAAGTCAAAACAAAGCGTTTGGAAATAATAGACCAATAATATTGGGTAAATACCTTTCTTTATCATTTAAAATGCAATTAAAATCAATCTGCTGCGTCTGATATTCGTTATTTCGAAAATATGAACATCGTATTTACGTTTTACCGTAATTACTCGAGTATAAGACTGTTAAACCGACCCGCTATGTCCGATATTCGTTATTTCGAAAATAAGAATGTTCGTTATGAAAACTCATAGTGTCGTAATTTTTTGGCGTAAATCCTCGTCCACAGGTTGCTCTCGTGTATAAGACGACCCCCTAAACATTAAATAAGATTTTTTGGAAAAAAACCTCGACTTATACACGAGTAAATACGGTAGTGATGTCATCTTGTGTGACTATTCATCTTTTGTGGGAGCAATGTTGGAACATTAAAACTTTATGCAATTTGTGTCTGGTTTCTTCCATGTGTAACATTTTTTTTCTTATTTTCTGATTTTATATTTATCTGGATGTTTATTATGTAAGGCAATGTGGGGTGTCTAGATATAAAACCAAAGTTCAAACTTAATACCTTATGAAAGTTATTTATATTACTTGAATTGTATAGAACTCTCAAATCAATAGAAGTCTGTGGGAAATAGTTGAGAATCACATTATCTAGATATATTTTAATTATAAATTTCTTATATAGCAAAGGTTTCAATTATAATGGAAATATTTATATGTATGTTTTCTTAAAATAACATATAATTATTATTATTATTATTATTATCAAGAAATCACCAATTCAGGATAAATAAACATATAAGATTACTTTTCCTTCCTCCTTCTTGACATAAATGCTTATAGGGCATCTAAAAGGTGTAACAAGAATATTTTAGATACTTGATTAAGTATTTAATTATAAGATGATTCTTCAGGTTTCTTCCACCAATCTCTCATGTTATCAGCGTGGAGTTGTTATCAATGTAACAATAAGGTTTAAATGAGCATTGAGCATGGAATGACTGTATTACGAGTGTCACAAGCTTCTGCCAGCCTCTTCCATTTCATTCTTAGAAACCGGTTCCTTCCAATGGTTTTTTGTTTTGTTTTAACATTATTTTTAGTTTAATGAAACAAAAGCTTATAATCTTGCTAGCAATTGAACAAGGTTTAATCATTGAAAACAAGGGTTGTAATATTATGTCATTATTTTGTGTATTGTCTATCTGAAGCAGTGTCCATGAAAAGTGGCAGGAGAGAGAACAATTTTGCCATCAGACAGTTAGTGTCTGCCATTGTATTCTATTTTTTTGTATAATTTATTTAATAGTAGTTATTTGGCCTGTGATCATGATTTTTTTTGGGTGAAAATTGCAGGAGTATATTTCAAAACTTGAACCTTTACCAAATCTCTGTACAAATGTGTATACCGTGCTATATACTTGTCCTCTTGATCTTACCTAAGTTCTAAAACATTGACAGATTTTATAATAAAGATTTTCTGTTCTTGTTATTTTTCAGCCACACCTATCACTGATAACCGAGAAAGAAGTGAGACTTGCATGACACATGTTTTGGTATGTACACAGTTTCTACTTCAAATTTTGGGGAGTTTATTTTACAGAGGCACATACTTTATATTTTGCGGGAGAGTCACTTATCTACATTTTAGATGCTTGAAAGATTTGATTGCGTGAGTTAGTTCTATTTCCCACAGCCGTTCCTGGGACTTCATAACAGGTCATGGTCACGTGTTAGTCAAATCATGTTAGCACACTAAAACCAGGAAATCTGTGTCTCATTTTTATAAAAAATAGTCATGCCTTACAGCTGATCCTGAAGGCAATATTTTTAACATGAGAATATCATAAAGATTGGCTTGATGCCCACACATCCTGTGAATTTGTCACCAGGTGGTGTTATATGTGTCTGTACAGTGTTGCCCCACAGAGAAGATCTCCAAGAGAGGTGTATTCTTTTCATGTATGGACATCAAATAAATATTTTTGGAAGGTTCCAAACTGCAGTCTCAAACATGTATATTCTCTGTTTTTACACTTGCATATTATGGAAGGTTGTATAATATTGGGGCATTTGGAGTGGGGGGTGATCTTTGATCCTTGGTTGCTGGTTTCATAAGCTTGTGTAACATCAATCAGGGGACAAATGGGAATGATCCTTTGATCTTCTGGGTTGCAAGGCAACTGTGACTAATTAGGGCAGTGATCAGATCCCATCATTATCACTTGCATGTATTTTATCATTATTAATGTGCACTTAACAGACTGCAGCACAGAGTAAGATATCTACATCATTAATCTGTCTGTTGGAACTCTCCAACATCACAAAATGATGACTTATGCATGCTTCATGCTGTTGGTATTGAGTGTTGTATAAAGTAAAGGCATTTAAGCAGTAGCTCACATGGTGTGTCCCCCTCCATGGAAACTTAATATACAATGAAGCCAATAACAATCTATGAAGAAATGACAATATTTGTGGTGTTATACAAGGCACACAGAAGATAATGTTGTTATCTGTATTCAGGCCACTGGCATGGGGATAGGGCAGGGGTCTTGATATTTAATAGGGTCTAAGAATTAGATGAGAGAGCAGAGTTTAAGTGCACTTAATAGCCTGTGGTATAGAGGAAAAAACCTATATCAACAGATATCAACCAGCACAGTGTATTTAGTATGAAGGAATCTGGCTTTAGCCATGTATACTCTTATTGTTAACAACACAGATTATTACTGTACAGATTGCGACATTTGTCACAAGGTATCTAATTACATGTATAAGACACTGAACTTTTCACACATGCATGCATCCACACAAAATATCAATATAAAATTTGATGTTGACCACTGTATACATGTCCTTTTTACCCTTTGCAATCAATTTATGGCCAAAAATGTCTTGTAAGGGTTCTAACTTGGCAAAATACCTTGATTTCCTCCAATTGCAGTATATCCAATTGTCTGAGAGTTTATCTAGAATTGTCAAGGTAATTCTCACATCTTTAATAAGTTTAATAATTACTTTTTGCCGTGAAGATTAAGTCATTATAATCACCTAACCAGTTTAAACTGGCAGATTCATGCTTTAAATTACACTGAGCAGGAGACCCACATGGGTTTAGTACTTGTCAGTTTATAATAGTTGATGGGGGATAACATTCAATATTGACATTCAATATTGATTACATTGTACTTTTATTGTTGTTATTTTTGGCACAACTCACCACTTATACTGAACAGTACTCTTTGTAATAGATCTGTCAAATTGTTTCAGGGAATATTAATACATGATGTGTTTACCTTATAGATGTCACTTAAGTATTATTTTTAGGACTTAACTTCTGAGATATTCATCAGGAAAAGAGAAAACATTCATTGCACATTAAAATCTAAGCCCATTATCCATAAGATCATGAACTGTGAAATTACTTTGGGAACTTCAGTGAAATTCTTTTGCCTCTGTAATGTCTGAAAAGTAAAGTACACTTCAATATGTAATTCAAATATTGGTAAAAAGTAATTCATTTCTCATAGTAAAACTCAGATCTGGTACATATGCTTTATTGATGTAAATTTATTATGAAAATATTCTGCATCAAAGAAACACATACATATTTCATGAGATAAAGAGGAAAAATCACCTAGTACATCAAATATTTGGCAATATGTTTTGTGTAAAAAGAAAGTAGTCTAAAACACATAGTTTGTTAATGTTGATAAATAATAATTGCATATAATGTGACAGATAAACTATGATGGGATCAGTACCATGATAACTAGTAAAACTAATGGAAATATATCAATAACAGGTGTGTACAGTTCCTGCAAGTTATAAGAAACAAAAGCTTCAGAGCAAAGAAAATGATGTATTGGAACTAAAATGGCTCATTTATTTTGGTTGTAATAAATCAAGCAGACCATCAGGTGATGACCTTTTATCAGAGAGTAATTACTGATCAGTTTAAAGCCACTGTGTTTTGGTATCGATCATTGTCAACAAAGGAACATTGTTTGGAGACAATGCATATGGTACAATGGATGAGTGCACAGTTGTTTTTATCATGTCAATGGTTCTGCCTTGTGACATTATACTGGCTCAGGTCATGGCGTGTTCACCGCGACTCATGAATATCTAACATCCATGTCGCAGCTTATTGATCTTTGCCGACATGTTTGGCACAGTCCAGGCAAATCTGGTTTGCATGATGTGCCACATAATGAATAAACACCACATATTTATTGGATTTATATCAAGGAAATGTTCATGAAATTAAGAGGAAATTAAATGACTAATGTCATAGACCCTGGCATGACCCAGGGAAGACCATCATGAGTGTGGTTTACATTGAATTTAGTCCCCTAGAATCAATTTGAATAGTTACAAAAAGTTTACCAATAGGTATAAAGTAAACATATAGAAAAGATTGACTTGAAGTATGGATAAACCTTTCAGAAATTATTTAAGGTTCTGAACTTTGAAGATATTGAAGACTGATAAGATTGATATATGATAAATCTAAGAACATTCCGTACCTAAAAGCTACTTCATTTTTCCTAAATGTATGTTTAATGACTTTTATCTTTATATAGATTTTGCTTATCAGTCTGCTTGAGTTTGATATTTGACTAGTTGTATTTATTGTCAACAACTCTTGTTTACAGTTTGCAATGATTACATGTTTTCATGACCAATATTTAGCATTAACATTGGAGAAGTCTGGCAAACAGACTCTTGGGTTTATGAAAGCTTACCATAACAATAATAATCAGAAAAATGAAAATTATTTCACTTAAATCACAGATGCTAGAATATATTTTATCACATGACGTTGTGACTTATGTACATTAGTATAGTCAACATGGGTATATACAAGAAGACAGGGCACTTTATCTTGCCCCATTGAATGGTCTCGCATGAGGTAGACTGGGCATATAATTGTCCAAATGGTATATATGGCGTGGAGTGCATGATATCAGCCATTCAAAATAGTACATCACATAAATGCACTTTGTTGCCGGATTTTTCTCAAAGGAAAAGATTTTTTTAAGCTTAATGTGATTCCCTATCCTATCTTAATTGCATTGATCACCACTTTGAATTAAAGACTGTTTGCATCAAAGACCGTTTAAAGCAAATTGTAGAGAGGAAATAAGTGTAATTCACTACAAAAATATAAACAGCGAGGTTTCTTTTCAAACCACACCCTTCCGGATTCACCCTGACAAAGCCAGAAACTGTCTGCCAAAATGTGGGATGGAATGGGATGAGGTTGGTGTATGGAATGGAAAAAGAAAGTATTATGGCCAAAGAGCTATATACATGCGAGAAGAGTGGAATGGTTTCTGCAATGGGGAGAAATGAAGAAATTAAAGACACACATCCCATTATTTTAGACAAGTACATATCTGCCAGATTTGAGAGAGTTTCTATTGAACCTCTGTTTGAGAGAGTTGAGATATTTTGTGTTACAGAACTTCTTGTCATAAACATGGGCATGTGCAGTAGGTTAGAGCGCCAGCTTAGTAGCACCAGTTCCTCTGTGGTTATCCAAAGGTTGTGGGTTTGATCCTCAGCTGTGCCGGGATTAGAATCATGATACAATTTCACATATGAACTGAGGCCCGTGCCAAAGGGTTAACCCGTTGTCCTGGTAAATCTGTGACTGGTTGGGTTGTCATGTTAAAGACCTGCAGCATGACAATTCAGTGAGGCAGCACTATATCCGCTACAAGTAGGTTTCCTCATGAAATTACTGAAATAATGTTGAAAGTGATATAAAACCCAAAACAAACAAACACCAAAAAAAGATAAAAACCAATGGAAAGATTCAAAAGTAGACAAAAACAAACAATTTGCTTCATAATTTATTTAGAATCTTGTTAATCAATTAATGAAGATATGACCTTTAAAATTGATGAATAGGTCGGGAAATCTTGTTATGAGAGTTATATACAATAAAGTGACAGGTGGAGTTAGTCAGGGCTATATTCTGTGTCATTGTTTTATCCAATTTTTATCTAGGTTAATTGGTGTGACTATTGATGCCGTGAATTTACACTTGGTTACCAATTGACTACAAATTAAACTTTAACAGTACCTTAAACAAACTATTGAAATGATGGGTTTTATAGCCTACCAGTAGTTCAGTTGGGCAAAAGCTTATCCCTAAACAATGACTGAATGAAATGTCAGAATATTATAACTGTTTTATTTGTCTTTAAATGATTTAGCTTTTATTCATTCCAAATGAATTATTGATCATACTGAACCGAAGTACACAGATGTTAAACTCTTTGGATAAATGAGCCAAATAACATCACTTTTCATGCAAGACCACGTGTGGCTTGGCACAAACAAGTGTCATTGAGATAACCCATGCAAATGATATCATCATTGATGTAGAAATCAAGATTAAGTGACATTATTTGATTCTAAATAGGATGTACTGGTCAAATATTCCACAACTCATATTTTGTAAAAGTGTAAGTTCTGGTTATTTCTCATCAACCGTAAATAATTACTTCCTAATTAAAGTATGTAGAATGACCATTGGGGTTAAAAGTGGAGTATCTTGGTAATTTGACCCTTTGATTTGTAATTAAAAAAATGTTCAGGCTATTTCTCATTAACAGTTAACAGACAATTCAGATTAATTTCCTTCACAGCATGATCTGTGATGATAATTATTCTGTGTAATTTTTATAGATTTATGAGAAATTTGTGCAGGAACAATATTTAACCTTTACAAAATATTAGGAGATAAATATTGAAAAAAACACTAGTGTAACAAGGAAAATGGTGGTTCCAAGACACTCCGGCCAGTAGCTTGTCAAAATGGTGGCAGTGAGAGATAAAGGGGAATGTCAAAACTTCTGGCCACATTCTGAAAGAATTTGTCAAAATCCTGATAAAGAATGAATTGAAATGTAAAGAATGAAATGAAATGTACACTCTTGGGAGACACAGTGTCATTTTTTTTCTTTAATTGAAATATTTTACAAATTGTTTTTGTTGACAGAGAAAAACATACACATGCACACAAACAGAGTCCATAGTTATTGCCCTTGGCCTGTGAAACATAATAAAATAAACCTAGATAGCATGGGCTAATACTAATGATAATAATCTCCTATAATTGCATATAACAATTTTAAATATTAAAATAATAATAATAATAATAATAATAATAATAATAATAATAATAATAATAATAATAATAATAATAATAATAATAATAATAATAATAATAATAATAATAATAATAATAATAATAACTCTGACATACACTCATTTAAGGTAACAGACAACTGCAAAACAGTTTCTATCTGATATGTATTGCGTGCACAATTAGTATTGCAACATTGTTATGATACTGTCTTTGCTATTTAATGTTATTGTCAAAATATCTTCTCCATTGCCAAATGACATGTCAATGAACTGTTGAAATATGAATCATTTCCCATGTGTACAAGTGCCCCACAGAATCAAGATAAAATCAACATTTTTCTACATGCTTTAATAATCAATTCAAGCTTTTTATATACCATTTCCCTAAATTTTATCCAAATATATTATTGTGCCAAGGTATTCAAGTTAAAAAAGACTTTTCAAAAACTGTTTTCTATAAGTGCCTATTTTATGCATTTTTTAAAAATGATATGGAACATCATAAAACAGCTATAAACCTAAATAAGTCCCAAACATGTATATTCATTCTCTGTTTTTACCCTCAGCCCCTGATGTAATCAGGCTCAGGGTATTGCAGTACTCCTGGCGTGGGTATGTATGTATGTATGTCTGTATGTATGTATGTCTGTATGTATGTATGTCTGTATGTATGTATGTATGTATGTATGTATGTATGTATGTATGTATGTATGTATTTATGTATGTATGTATGTATGTATGTATGTATGTATGTATGTATGTATGTATGTATGTATGTATGTATGTATGTATGTATGTATGTATGTATGTATGTATGTATGTATGTATGTATGTATGTATGTATGTATGTATGTATGTATGTATGTATGTATGTATGTATGTATGTATGTATGTATGTATGTATGTATGTATGTATGTATGTATGTATGTATGTATGTATGTATGTATGTATGTATGTATGTATGTATGTATGTATGTATGTATGTATGTATGTATGTATGTATGTATGTATGTATGTATGTATGTATGTATGTATGTATGTATGTATGTATGTATGTATGTATGTATGTATGTATGTATGTATGTATGTATGTATGTATGTATGTATGTATGTATGTATGTATGTATGTATGTATGTATGTATGTATGTATGTATGTATGTATGTATGTATGTATGTATGTATGTATGTATGTATGTATGTATGTATGTATGTATGTATGTATGTATGTATGTATGTATGTATGTATGTATGTATGTATGTATGTATGTATGTATGTATGTATGTATGTATGTATGTATGTATGTATGTATGTATGTATGTATGTATGTATGTATGTATGTATGTATGTATGTATGTATGTATGTATGTATGTATGTATGTATGTATGTATGTATGTATGTATGTATGTATGTATGTATGTCTGTATGTATGTCTGTATGTATGTATGTATGTCTGTATGTATGTATGTCTGTATGTATGTATGTCTGTATGTATGTATGTCTGTATGTATGTATGTATGTATGTATGTATGTATGTATGTATGTCTGTATGTATGTATGTATGTATGTATGTATGTATGTATGTATGTATGTATGTATGTGAAATCATCCTTGTCATCGCGATAACTTGAGAACAAATGATGGCAGCTTCATGAAACTTGACACACATAAGCATCTGGTGGAAACCTTGGACGAGTTTGATGGACGGTGACCTTGACCTATTTTTCAAGGTCACAGGGACAATTATGTGAAATCATCCTTGTCATCGCAATAACTCAAGAACAAATGATGGCAGCTTTATGAGACTTGACACACATAAGCATCTGGTGAAGACCTCCGACTTCCTTTGATGGAACATGACCTTCACCTACTTTTCAAGGTCACAGGGACAATTATGTGAAATCATCCTTGTTATCGTGATAACTCGAGAACAAAAGATGGCAGCTTCATGAAACTTACCACACATAAGCATCTGGTGAAAACCTTGGATGAATTTTTTCTATGAAACATGACCTTCATCTACTTTTCAAGGTCACAGGGACAATTATGTGAAATCATCCTTGTCATCGCGATAACTCGAGAACAAATGATGGTAGCTTAATAAAACTTACCACACATAAGCATCTGGTGAAAACCTCAGACGAGTTTGGTGGACGGCGACCTTGACCTACTTTTCAAGGTCACAGGGACAATTGTACCATGAAATCCCCATCATTGCGATAACTCGAGAACAAATGATGGCAGCTTTATGAGATTTGACACAAATAAGCATCTAGTAAAGACCCCAAAAGAGTTTGATGAATGGTGACCTTCACCTACTTTTCAAGGTCACAAGGACAATTATGTCAAATCCACGACATTGCAATAACTCAAGAACAAATAATGGCAGTTTCATGAGAATTGACACACATAAGCATCTGGTGAAGACCCCAGATGAGTTTGATGGACGGTGACCTTAACCTGCTTTTCAAGGTCACCGGCCCATCTCAATAATTCTAGAGTAAATGATGACAGTTTCATGATACTTGATACACCTAAGCTATCAAAGGAAGTAGATTTTATGGTTTTTTTACCCCTGCATCAATTTGCCTTGGTGCAGTGACGTTTTGTTCAAAAATATTGTGTGGAGTGAATGTTGTGCAATGAGTTACCAGGGCTGAGGGTTGATGCATCTCTGATGCCTATGTTTACACTTGCAAAAGGCAGTGAATTGTACATAGTATTAAGGAATTTAACTGTAGCCATGTAGACTGTAGACTGTAGACCGTATATAAGACGAGGTTTTCGTACCCAAACCCTTAGTTAATGTTTGGGGGGGCCGTCTTATACACGAGGGCAACCTGTGGACAGGGATTTACGGCACAAGATCGCCATTTTGAAAGGCGGAAGTGACCATTTTGAAAAAACGAATCGTAAGTAGCGGATCGATTTTAATTGCATTTTAAATGATAAATAATGAAAATGCTTTGTTTTGACGCTAAGATCAAAGACACTCTCGACCTGAGAAGCGTAATTGTGATAATATTACTTAAATACCTTTATTAATCATTTAAAACACAATTAAAATCGATCCGTGTGTGAAAGCATCAAAAAGGGAAGACACGATTCAAAGCAGTGGAAACAATGACGAAATGCAAAAATGTGAATGCTGATAATTGGAATCGGTGAAAACAAAGTCGTTTTAAATGATAAATAAAGGTATTTACCCAATATTAGAACAAAACAATCCATCCATTTAACATGCATTACACAACACATCGTAATTTGGAAAAGCATCAAAGCAAAACATAACATATCGGACTTAGTGGATCGATTTTAATTGCATTTTAAATGATAAATAAAGGTATATACCCAACCAATATTATCACAAATTACGCTTTGCAGGTCAAGAATAGAACAAAACCATCCATTATTGCGCAATATTTTAATATTTCAATAAGAGTTGACGATCGTTTCCGCGCCAAAAACAAGAGCCTCCTCCCGTCAGTTCGTCATTTTGCAGTGACGTGGAGAAACTCTTATTTTTGGCGTGAAAATGATGGGAGCGTATTCAAAGCGTATTTATTCACATTGAAATATTAATATATTGGGCGATGATGGATCCCCAAGTCTTTGTATTTAGGTTGTGTCAGGGATCCATCTTTGCGCAATATATTAATATTTCAATGCGAGTTGATACACGCCAATTGTTTTCATGTCAAGAGCTTGTCCCGTCACTCCTGCTTTTTAAAATGACGACCTCGTTTTGCGTAATGCATGGTAAATGGATGGATGGTTTTGTTCTGTTCTCTCATAATTTGTGATAATATTGGGTAAATACCTTTATTTATCATTTAAAATGCAATTAAAATCGATCCGCTACGTCCGATATCCGTTATTTAGAAATTACGAACATCGTATTTACATTTACTGTAAATACTCGTGTATAAGACTGTTAAGATCTTGTTGCATAAATATATTTACATTTCACTTTTAAAATGGCCGCCAAACGGTTGAACGGTAGAAGTGTCGATGTCTCGAGAAAAACTGACTCGTCTTAAGTTTGGAAATTGGTCTTTTCAAGCAAAATAATATCAATTTTGGGGGGTCGTCTTATACACAAGTTGTCCTATATATGAGTAAATACGGTATGTCATGGTTCAGTGTATTTTACAAAGTTTAAAAGATTTAAGACGTTTTGGTGTGACCCATGTGCACTAAAACTTGATTTGCAAAAAATTAGGAAACCTTGGAAGCTTTAACATGACCCTTGATCTTTGAGCACTTAGCTTCATGAATTGTCAGGACTTATCCAGGTCAATGCACAGCATTGTGATTAAAATATGTGTATGGTCGTCTCCAAGACCTATACAAGTAGTTACCAATATTATAGCCAGTCAACTAACACATTTCATTGAACTCTTCTTGATTGAACGACAGCACATGTATATATCTCGTTTGAAGTGACTTATATTTGCAAAGATTTAGTCCAGTATATTATTTGCACTTTTGCCAATGTTGAAAGGTAAGGTACATATTTATCAAAGTTGATATTTAGCACCTGTATTTACAGATTTCAAAACATGATTTTGAGAGAATATATTTTTACTTAATCTTGAAGTTGACAGATAGAATGATGAACTGTGAAAGTCAATGTCTTATATGGACTGATTTTGTTTTTTTAACTGAATTTTTACACTCTACAGTATAAACATATGAGACGAATATGACATTAAATATCTCATGAGAGTATTACTTCTAAGTCATACTCTAAGCTGTGATTTACTCTGTAAACACAAAACTAGGTTATGGTCACTGTCATCTGTAACATGTACCCCGTTTCACCCCAATAACTTATTTGATCACTTCATGGCAGATAGAGAAAAATGTCTGAATTAATTATGAGGCTTACATTTCTGACCCCGTAATCCACTTAAGGTTAACTACCCTTGTCTTCATAAATCATGCTTGCCTTGTGCAGCTCTAGGAGACTGTTACATCACAATTGAATTGATGCTATGAAAATTCCAAATTAATTGGTTTTGGGGAAATGATCCTGGTGGTTTTTTTTAAATATCAAAGCCAAATATTTGAAGCAATGGTATTGATATTACAATTGGTAAGTTGCTAAGGATCATATCAAGACTAAATTCTGCCACATCTGTTATAAATTTATTTCAGAAAAAGCAAATTGTAATTGATCTGAGATGGAGTGGTTTTTTTTTATGATGAAGTACACAGTTTTTCCCCCACAGCCTGATGAGAGTTGTTGGCTTTGCCAGGGGATGTGCAAACCGGCAGTTACTATATCTTAAAGCATTCATGAAATGAAGTTTTCAAGCATTTTTTCCTTGCATGATATAAATGTTTATACCATCAAACTTACTGATCAAAATTTATTTCCCATCATATTTCCCCTACATAAATTTATGTGCCATTGGAATGTGGATGAATCTTCTGCTAAAATCCAAATCATCCATTGGACACTTTGTCAACAAACTTTGTTTAGCTGACCAATGATCTTGCTAAGAGTGGGGCACCTTTAGATTGGGACAATGAAGTGATTTGGCTTACAGAGCCCTGTTTGTCTATTAATGTTTGTCCAATGGTACATGCCTAACACCCTTATAGACCCCAATTGTGCTCACATGAGTGTATGCATGTGGCCACCTAGTGGTCAAAAGAGTACAGGCAGTACTTGGTACTTTCAGCAAATCCTAATGCCTGTGGTCAGTATATTTTGGTTGATTTTGCTTGTATCACAGTTCAATGGCCACACATCAGTTAAGAATACCCCAAACCTCTGTAAAATTGCCTGTGACCTCTGTAGTTTCATGAATGCTTTAAATATGTGGTACTTAAAGGGATTAAGCACCAATTTTGCAAAAAACATTTACAATTCACATATTGGTGATAAATCTATTTGTCTTTCACATCTATTAACTTTTTGATTGATGCATCCCCATTACTATCTGTGAAATCTATTTGAACACGACCCTATTGCATAGCCTACTTTTGAAAGCACACTTCTTTCTTGGCGTCATTTGTATGTGTAGTGTTATCATAGAGGCACTGAAAGGTAAAATATCGTCATAAAAGTATGGCAATATACGTATGACGTCATGAAATGTATTGTCTTTTGAATAGTACCAAAATGACGTCAAACAGTACTACCCTACTTTGAACCTCATTTGAGATTAAACGAAGTTCACTCAACCCGTGTTTACCCATCACATGCAGCTTATGGCTCAGACAGACCTCTGCTGGGAGTGCAACTCTTATGTCTTATAGGAACTTATTTTTTTTACTATTATAATTTCAATTTGTCATAATGTTCATATGTGGCTAAGCTTTCAATACACCAAATTGTAGAATTGATGCATATTACCTTTAATATTTGGTATTTAGGATGATGTTTAGTGGATGGTCTTCATATTTTATTTACCTTTGAGCTATGATTTTTACTCATTGACCTTGACTGAGAAGAACATCGGAGCTATTTTTCACCAACTGTAAATATGAGGGACTTTATTGTTGCTATATAGCATGATACTTTAAAATTGAATACCTCATTAATAAAGGAAGGATATGTAATTATTCAGCATTTCTTGATCCTCTTGTCAGGGATGATTCTGTAGAATATGAGAGAGAAAAATATTTCCTGTGATCTTGTTTTTTCAGGGTTTTTTTGGTAAATGTGAAAAAAATAGCAATATGCTTTGACTCTAAAACCTTGTGTGATACAAGGCACACAATAAGTTTGTTATTATTGCTTTTTGTTTTTTATGTTGGCTGCTAGAATGGTGATTACTGGTGGATGTGGAATATAGAATTCACTCTGACAGTGATATTTGATCAAAATGTGATTCTACTTGACAGTGCAGTGCCAGTGGAATACATGTGTCATTGTCAGACTGGTCTCAGCATGCACACAATCAAATTTAAGTCCTTTAAATGTTATTTTTATAATGAACAAAAGCAACAATTAAAATTCATTGTAATACTATTATATATTTTTTAAGTATCTGCCATTGTCCTTTCATGTGCCAGTCCTTCCAGAACTAAGGTGGCATGACCCAATTCAAATTTCATAATGGCGTGGCCAACTCACATTTAAGGAAATTCACTTCAAAGGCACAAAGAGAAAGAAAGATTTTATTTCATATCAATCTTTACAATCATTTTCTCTAGACATCGTACCATTCAAGCTTGGCAGCCATTTAAAAAGTGAAAAGTAAATATGCTTACTCACCAAGATTTGATACACGAGGATTTACGGTAAAACGTAAATACGATGTGCATGACATCCTTGACCTTAACGTGAAAGCATTTCTGTGAAAAAGGGAAGACATAACTCAAAGCAGTGGTAAAAATGACGAAATGCCCTTGAAGAGCAATACTGTGAAAGTTGATTTTCACACCACTGAATGGGAAGACATCAAAGGCTGTATAGAATTGAATTGTGGGATATAATTAAATAATAATTTTAATTTTAATAGACATAGAAGTAAAAGTAAAACATAAATATGATGTCCATGACATCGTTGACCTTAGCGTCAAAACAAAGCGTTTTCATTACGAACTTTCAAACCATCCATCAGGGATCCATCATTGCGCAATATATTAATATTTCATTGGGAATGAATACACAATATTAATATATTGTGCAATGATGGATCCCTGACAATATGTATTTAAGTTTTACCTTTAAAATGGCCGCCAAACTTGAATAGTAGCAGTGCAGATGTCTCGAGAAAAACTGACTCATCCTATATTCGGAAATTGGCCTTTTCAAGCAAAATAACATCATCATCATCAGACACATTGAACAAAATAGTGCTCACCAATTGCACTTGCTTTTCTTCCGTTTGACCAGCCCAGAATTAACTTATTACACTATCAACACAAAATGAGGAATGTTTTTCTCGCTTTCCTAAATTGTTTGTCTCGTCTCATAGGTACCAAGATGTAAGTAAACTGTATAAGCACAAATAGCATCTGTCTGTCTGGTGATGTGCATTGGGGGAGGAGCTTACCTGCATATTTACTGATAACCTGGGTTTTCATATTCTGTGCAAAACAAGGATATTGGAGGCAGAGGTACATAGAAAATCAACTACATCTGTTTCGCAGAGTAACACAGAGCAAGCAATTTTACAATTCTAACTCTTATTAGTCTATGCCCAATCACTGTAACTAGTGCATCATTAAAACATTGATTTCTCTTATCATGTAGCATTAATTGAAAAAGAAGTGTTGGCTTTCATTGAGTTTGACTTTCATTGGGTTGTCATCTAAGCATTTGCTGCAGGTACCAACACACTACCTTGTAATAAGCTCTTTCTCGCAACACTTCATTTCCTTTAGCAACATGGGTTACAATATCAAATTTTTCATTAGATCAAAGCTTGAAATTCTACATTTTGGAAATATGTTTTTCATAAATTTACATCAAACATGACCATAATATGAATTTCAAGGTCGTAGGCAAGTGCCAACCAATTCAAGGACATTGTGTTACCGCACGATTATGTATGGGGATTATGTATTGGGTGGGCAATGACAGCTTTTATGTTGCAGCTATATGTCTATGCTGGTTAAGGGCATTGTCCTACTGACCTACTTCTTAATCATGATTGCTAAGAATAGACATTGACCAAGCAAGATCACGTGATAAATTGCTACTGGTTGAAGCAACTGTGTCCTTTGTGAAGGCATTATTTAAGGCATTATTTAAGCATGCCAAAGAAAAGTTTGTTTTAACGGAATAAAGATCCAAGATAAAGAAATACAATTTTAGGTTTCCCACAGTCTGAGGGACTCTTAAACTATGGATTTGGATTCCAGATATATCCAGATATTTTGACATATCCTTTCAAAATGTGGCAAAACACTTTGATTTCACTATTTCTCACTGCCACTATTCCCACCATTTTGCCAAACAATTGACAGAAGTTTCTATTGCCTTATCTTTCATGTTTTTATTACACATTTTGAGATTGAATCATTTCAAAATTATGTCCCACCAGAGGTGGAGACATGTTATTATCTCATACTTTGGCAGTCGATGTGTAAGCAGAAGTTTTATTATTGCATCATTTGTGTTAGGAGAAGTAGTATACCATTTTTAAACTGCCTCAACTAGACTTTTCACACCTCCCTGCCTTCTTTAAACCTCATAGATGTGTTTAGTATAGCTTTCAATAATATAAATTATTGAACAACCTAGATGTCTTTCCCCGAAATAAATGTCCCACCTGACATCCATTCAACAACACATTGCCATTTTAGAATCCAAGCACATTTAATCTGCACACTCCTGTTTGTCACCTCCAGTATACATTATAGCAGCAAAGTCAGACATACAGAGTAGTTTCGCTTTGATAATGCTAAGTTTCTTCTCCTTTGTGTGTAATATACAGTTATAAAACATTGGCAGAACATTGTTGGGTTATTCCCTGTTGTTGTGTTATTCCCTGTTGTTGTGTTATTCCCTGTTGTTGTGTTATTCCCTGTTGTTGTGTCATTCTCTGTTGTTGGGTTATTCCCTGTTGTTGTGTTAGTCCTTGTTGTTGGGTTATTCCCTGTTGTTGTGTTATTCCCTGTTGTTGTGTTATTCCCTGTTGTTAGGTTATTCCCTGTTGTTGGGTTATTCCCTGTTGTTGTGTTATTCCCTGTTGTTGGGTTATTCCTTGTTGTTGGGTTATTCCCTGTTGTTGGGTTATTCCCTGTTGTTGGGTTATTCCCTGTTGTTGTGTTATTCCCTGTTGTTGGGTTATTCCCTGTTGTTGGGTTATTCCCTGTTGTTGTGTTATTCCCTGTTGTTGTGTTATTCCCTGTTCTTGAGTTATTCCCTGTTCTTGGGTTATTCTGTTCTCAATGTGCAAAGTGTAATTTGTGATAATATTGGATAAATACTGTTATTTATCATTTAAAATGCAATTAAAATCAATTCATTTTGTCCGATATCTGATATTTCCAAATTTTACGCACTTCCGAATTTTTGGAGTTCTACTTTATATTTCAAGTTTTATACCGGTGAGACATCTTACAATCTCTCATTGCTATTTAATTTCTTATTGCCTGGTTCAAAGTCAACATACACTTCTTGGATACAGGCAATCAAGATAATTATTTTCCAATGTATCTGTTTCATTTTTCAATTTATTCAATCAAATTAACTTTCACTCTTGCTGATTATGAATATCTTTCATTTTCCAGATTACCCACATGGTTTCTAGCAAATATTTTCCAGATACAAACATAAGTTGTTACTTGCAGATTAAAACGTGAGAAATTTGAATTAGATAAAGAAATATAAGTAATCATGCACAAAAACGTATCTTTGTCATCATGAGATTGGCTTTAAAAGGTTCTTGACAGCAATAGGAATAACAGGAATACAATTACTATTTTTGTAATTGCTTCAAAATCATTTTTTAGTTGAAATGTTCCTTTTGACCAGAAAGCTAGGCTTGTTGAAATTGTCTCTTTTTTTAAAAGTCTAATGGATATTATCCTGTGCTTTTGCTTGACATGATTTCATGGTCAAGAGCACATGAATAGAAAGTAAACAGGAACTGGTTCAGCCATGCTGGCTTTTTTCTGTATTTTATAACCCACATGCCTGTAAGCTTGTTTGAAAATGTTTGCCTTTTTATTGATTGGGCCAATTGCAAGTGCAACAGAGGTCAACATGTGCTATTGCTTAACATGATTTTATGGTCAGCTGAACATGAATAAAAGGTAAACAGCCATCTGTGACATTGAATACCTTTATTATTCTTATTTGCTTAAAGAAAATAGGTCAGAACATAAAATGACTTTTAAATTAGTATAAACCTGACAAGATCTGAAAGATCTACACCCCAGTGCAAGTTTGAAATAAAGTGTTGCAAGATATTGGAATTTCAATTTGTGAAAATAAAAGTAAATTGTTTTTTATATTTGAACTGTTCTATATTTGCTGGCTATATTCAGTAGCGAGAAATAGTATATAGAATTATAGATTAAAATAGGAATGGCCTTGAAGTGCTTATAGATATAGAATAGCTTCAAACTACCACTATGTTATTATCTATGTTGTCATAACAAGTGATTTGAATATGTTTGACCCATGCATTTGTTCTGGGAGAGGATATATAATGGGAATAATCCAGGTCTAGCCAGCTGGCCCAGCCGTGATTTTTGCATTATAATCAGCTGAGCTCTTATTCTGACTGATGGCCAAAGATCGTTCAGGTGTAGTGAATATTTAGGATGGTCCATAGGACCAACACCATAGCATATAAACGTGTTCTTGCTTGTTTTATCCATGGATATTTCATAAAATCTGCATACTTTTGGCTTTTATATGGAAGAAAACATGTATATAAATACTTCCCTAATTTGTGTAGAATTTTAAAGTTATGGAAGACACCATATTCGTCTGCACAAGGATGTTTGTCGATGGAAGTTACTGTCATATACGACAACTATTTTTGTGACAGATATTAAGCAAAATATCAACCGCAGAGGCTTATAAAACTTTGTGATGAAACTGCGAGGAATTGCCACCTTGTAAGTACAATATTACAGTTGTCTTAATATTTATTTGTAGTAAACATATTAAGATTTTCAATTGGATGATATTAAGTGCAGACTATTTAAAGCTACTGTCCACGATGGGCATATTTGAGAACAAGTAAGTCATGCATGAGATAAATTCCAAGGTCATTGATGGGTAACACTATTGACATATATTTTTCAAGGGACAAATTCTGACTTCTAAGTGCATATAAGTAAATTGAAATTGTACCTATGTGAGCCCAAGTTTTAAATGCATTTATGACAGTCACTGATGCAGTACCCAAATACTTGGCATGTTATAGTTGTAGACTGATAAAAACAGATACAGAATTGCTTGGAAATTTAACCAGGTCAGTCTGTCTGGCTGTCAGTCTGTCTGTCCATTAGCCAACATTCAGAGCCATGAATTGTATTCAGTGGCTCTGATGGATAGAACTATCATTTTTGGAGGGATGATACATCTTGAAGAGTTTAATCAGTTACCGGTACATCAATAAAAGTCACACTTCAGTGAGCAGTTCACCATTTTGCAGAAATTATTTTGACATGTCTTTGATATTAGCCATTATACAACATCCATGTTTGAAGCTTGGTGGTAATGTGTATCATATAGTATTCCAAAGGAGCTTGTTGAAATATTCATGCTTGAGTAAGCAGTCATACCTAAGATATTTAAAGAAACCTTTATTATTATTATGGGTTCTATAGGGTTTATTGACTTATTTGTGCATGAATTTGCAGTCATAACTCAGTGACAGTGAAAGATGGAGCCCCAATTTTTGGTTGGATGATGCATCTTGTACGCTGCATGGCGAGGTAGGGTTACTACCTCTGCCCTAATAGGCATGAAAATGTCCCTACTTTTTCTGCAGGGTCATTTGCATAATCCACAAACAGGTGTGCAGTTGGTGGGCTGCACACACTCAATACCCACCCTCTTTCAGAGCAAAACAATATTAAATAATATTCATAAAAAAACTTTATAAAAAAAGTAGTCTTGTGGCATTCCCAAAATCTAAGCAAAAATTTAATTTTTAATTTTATGATATTTCTTTCATGCCACTTCACATGGACATATAATTCTTCATTAAATAAGGCTGAAAAACTCCTCAGAGATAATGATATGGATATTGAATAATATGGATTAAACTATTACATCTTTTAACCCATTCACAGATACTATAATGTGTCAAACTTATTGAGATGTAATATAATGAAACGCAAATGGAGCAGCCCTCCAATTAATTATGTATAAAGTTTATATACATGTGTTATCCATCAATTATTTGTAGAAAGCGATTGATTATCAGCATCTATTTCAGGACTAACTAACTCCATTTTGATACTAGACAATGCTTTGAATTTATGAAGTGGGTGACAAAAATAGCTCTTTACATTTTTAGAGTCTTTTATGATAGGGTTTTTACATTATATTTGTGTTTGCCTTGCATTAAACTGAATAGAATCAGTGGACAGTTGAACTGGATACCACATGAACATTTCTGTTCATGTGGTATCCATTAGGGCTATTGCATGTGGTATCCATTAGGGCTATTGCAAACACTTTTTATACTGGATTCATCATGAGCCTTTTGTGATGATACATACAGCAGAATATGGCTGAGTTTTGCTCTTTTAGCTGATTCAACATGAGCTCTTTTGATAGCTATTGATAACCAACAAGAGACTTGTACTTAATTGATATTTTTGATAAGGAAGCAATATTAAAAAATCTTTTCATATAATAAATTTTATTTGCCACATTTTTACTTGATTTTATAGTATTAATGGTTAATGAAGTAGAATTTTCATATCTTTGTCAACATTTAGGGGAAAAACATTGAAATTTTGTTTTTCTCAGCTGATATACAATATCCAAACTTGGAATGTGTTAGAAAAATGTATCATTGTGGTCACCAGGATAAAGTAATGCTCTAGGAAACAGTCAAACTTTTATCTGGCCAAATATACAACATAAAATATTGAAACTTGGTGGAAATGGGTTATCAAATTTTCTTCATGTTGAAAAATTCATGCTTGAATTTGTCATTAAAATGGGGATTATATTATACTAGACCATCAGTAGTTGCCCCAAATGACCCTTTTGCCAGTTAATTCAAACATCTTTTCCCAGATGTTTAATTATTTGTCTCTGACATTTATTCTTCCATCTATGTTGAAATGTAAACACATGGTGATCAACGCTACCGACCATTGTTATTATGGACACTTCTTGTAATCATCTGTTAGCTGCTCTCTGATTGGTCAAAATGATTGCCATTGTCTCCCACCATTGTCTCGACTGCCATGATTGGTCCTTAAACCAGTTGTGCGTGCGGCACTCATAGGATTATTACTAAGATACAGGCAGGCTTCAAAATGACTACTCTCCTTTGCATCAGCCTCATTATAACACCTTCTCTAATTATGTGATCATAATTGGCTTGTATGAAATTTACCATGTGTCTTTTGTGGATTGGGCATCACCCAAAAATCACATCATATGTCTATAATATGACTCTTATAGGTCTGTATAATGAGGCAGGGTATGGCTTTAAATGATATTATGATGCTGAGAGTGATTGTCACCATGATGAAGGGAAGATTCATATGACTGAATAAATAATTAGCATTCATTTTGAAAACTAATTGGTACTGTAAGTGCTAGGCCTTTTATCAGAGGGAGGAGGTAGGCTCAGTAATGTATTGGAGATACATAGCAATGCTGAGAACAAAATGACTAGCAACAAGCTGTTTTCTAAACTAGATAGTTTGTAAGTTGCACAAAACTGAAGTCCGTATTTAATGCATACAAGATCATGCATTATCCAACTCACATGTGCTCTTTTTTTACTTTATAAGGAGATTAATGTAACCCAGTTACCTAAATTACTCTCAAAATTATGAACATATTGTATACATGTAGTGGCAATAAGTGATATTTGGAGTTGTGCAAAATATGGTATTTATCTGATTTTTCAAATTTGCTCTTGTGACCTTCACCTTGACCCTAATAAGGACAGTCAACAATGTCATGCTTGAAAAACATTAACCCTCACTTTGGGCCATGGGCTGTGGTGCAGTTGGTTAGAGCACAATCTTATCAAGACTACATTGTAGTTCCTCTGTGGTGATCTGAAGGTTGCAGATTCGATCTATCTAGTGGATCATTAAAATAGATCAAGATTTGCTGAATAAATAGGGACAAAGAGCCTGTATAATTATTATGCTGATAACTTTGTATCATCATTTTCAGATATAGCCAATCAGAAATGTGTCAGCCTGAGAACATTAAATTTAAAAATATCCACAGGTGGTGGTAATTCATATTGATATTTAACAGTGTTGCTATAAAATGGGAATTCAAATTCTTTTGATGGGAAAGGTACAAAGGGATAAACTGTCATTGTATGGTACAACTTTTTATTGTTACTTTTGAATTACAGCACTGATCGTAACAGCATGTTATTGTGATAGATGACCTATAATGATTTGTGGCTGCCAGTAGATTGTTTATAATATGCTGGCTATGGGCTATGGATGAGAGACACCATTAATAACCCGCTAGTCTGCAATGTGACTAGCGGGTCATGAATAACCTAGTCTGAATAACCAGGGTCATGCTTAATCATTTAATTAGCCATCAATTAATGAGGCTGGGTGAAACTGGTGAGAGAGAGTCAGTAGCAAGCAGGCCGGCTGGCAAGTAGGCAGGGACGCAGGCAGGCTGGCACACAGATAGGCTGGCACACAGGCAAGCAAGCACACCGGTTCATAGACAGGCATTGGTCAGATGGTCAGGATATCACACCGGGGCAGTACGTCACAGGAAACACATGAGCACCTGTCACATAACAACCTCCATACTCAACCTGATACTCCTTGGTGTCAGAACCAAATACAATCACAACCAAAGACATTCTGTCCACTTCAGCACAGGGTCTACATTGCATGTCTAAGTAAGGCCTGGGTAAAAGAACACAATTGAGCATCTCTGTCACTGCTTGACAGCTGAGAGAATGTATTGTCAAGTGATACATCCGGAGACCTGGATTTGAAGGTGAGTGTCAACCTTGTATAAGTTGCCCAGGGGTACTTTGCTCTGTTAAGATGATGTTTGGCCTATTCTTATCAGGACAGACACCCAGGTTGTCACCGTGACATCTACACTTACGAAATTTGTGGCTTTCTTCAAATGTAATAGTAATGAACACACAGAGTCTGATTTGTTATGTGCCACAAGCAGGTGGGTGTTCAAGAGGCTGTCACCATGTTTGGTTATACCAAGGGAGATACTACTATAAGAATATATTTGAGACATTGACTGTCACCATGTTTGTTATACTACAGAAAATGGCATTTTGAAATTAATTGTCTTCATGTGTGGTAATACTAAGGTAGAAGATAACCAAGGTACTTTATTATAGAAACATCATGCATTACCATTTAAGGCTCAGTACTGGAGTTTTTTAATATGATATGGTAGACATAAACAGTTACTATTATGGTTATCATTCTGAGACTTGTGCTGTTGTCTTGGCACATTTAAGCATGGATAATATATTTGTGGGGCACTGATCTTTTTCCTGTTCCTAATCTGTGTCCTCTGCTCCAATCTGTGTCCTCTGCTCCAATCTGTGTCTCCTCACTAATCTCTGTCCTTTACATCCCCAATCTGTGGCCACAGAGCTCATGGTGTGAAGAAATGACTTCAAAAGGGTCAACCATATTTTGACCTATGATTTCCCCCCACGGTGCCATCAGTTCCATACACAGGATAGGTAGGACTGGCAGAGCAAGAGAAGGTAGAGCTATCATCGTTTTTACATCTCCTTTTCATCCCCAAACAACCATCCCCAATTTATGACCACCATCGCTAATCTATATCCTTTTCATCTCCAATCTGTGTCTTCTGCAGCCCCAAACCTGTGATATCTCAATTTTATTGGCCTGCCATGCCAGTAGTTGATGTAAGATATATATTAGAACTCACATACAAGTTTGGCTGCCATTTTAAATTATAGAAAAGTTAATAGAGTACAATCCATCATGATCCATCCATAATAGGAATCCATCATTGATGAACATCTTAATATTTCAATGGTAGAGAAAACACCTTGGTGATGCTCAAATCTTGTTGCACTGAAAGTTACATCTTCTGTCACCTCAGCGTTCTGTATTGTCGTGTTTAAAAGCTTTGATGATCAAACCTTAATTTTGGGTCTACACTTTGAGTTTGTGTGGCTGAAATTATATTCAGTCAGTGTATATGATTTAATCTTCCCTTGTCTATAACAACCTTTGGCCATTGTAGTTAATGCTTTAGAACTGTTTCCAACTTTTCCTTAACTTGCCTCTTAAGAATAGGCAAATGGCAAGCATTCTTAAGAACAGGCAAATGGCAAGCATTCTTACAAACAGACAAATGGCAAGCATTCTTAAGAACAGGCAAATGGCAAGCATTCTTAAGAACAGGCAAATGGCAAGCATTCTTAAGAACAGGCAAATGGCAAGCATTCTTATGAACAGGCAAATGGCAAGCATTCTTAAGAACAGGCAAATGGCAAGCATTCTTACGAACAGACAAATGGCAAGCATTCTTAAGAACAGGCAAATGGCAAGCATTCTTAAGAACAGGCAAATGGCAAGCATTCTTACGAACAGGCAAATGGCAAGCATTCTTAGGAACAGGCAAATGGCAAGCATTCTTAGGAAAAGGCAAATGGCAAGCAATAGTTTAAACCATATTTTATACACTGGTCTGTAACCATGTGTGATTCTACTGGAATATATTTTTTGTTTTGAACATACACATGCTGTCTTCACTCAAAAAAGTAAATGCTCTTGGCCATCGTTATTTAACAAAACAAACTTCACATTTACCTGCAGTGACACAACATGAGACTGCTTTTCTCAGTGCAGCTCACAGTGAAGCTTGCTACTCTTATTACATTATGATAGTATGTACCACCACCAGGCAGTAGTATGCCATGTTCCTCCCTCCTTGCCCATCATCGTTATAGTGCAGGCAAACTTGATTTAAACTCATATATATTTCGATCTGTGTTGGTTGACCACCAGAGGTGAGTAGGTGTGTGTGTTTATTAAAGAGGGTTCTGTTCATTTGAATTTGTTCCTTCTGTTGTGTGACCTAGGTTTGGCATGTTAATGTCTGAAACACATGAAAAGGAAATACAATAGAAGATATACACAGACGAGCAAAACATCATGCCTAACAAAGAGAATTTCAATTTGATGTATTGTTAAGGCACTTGAATGTGTGGAAAACATGAAATTCATCCATTTTAGCTTCTACCAAATTGTGTAAATGCTATCATGATGAACCAGAAGTCTGTTGAATATAATTGACCCTCACCAAAGTAACTTCCAGTTGAGTATCTCAAAGTACTGATAGGTAATTTTCAGTACCTCATAGTAATCACTCTGTCTGTCCTGTATGTATGTGTGTGTTTGTTGCCTCTTTTCCTTCGTTCATTCTTCTTGTACCCTCCAGTGAAACTGTTATATCTAAGGTACTGGGTTTCTTTATATATGGGGCATCTGAGCATTTGTGAGGTCATGAGTTAGATTTTGTAACATTTTAAGCCATATAGATATTAGCAACAGAACGCTTTGACCAATTGGAGTTATTCAATGGTTTATTTCAAAAAAAAATTTGTGACCATTATTATTTAATGACTTATTTTGACAAAACAAAAGAACATCATAAAGAAAGATCCATACATTTTGTGAATTTATTCCCATGTGGTTTTACTTTTGTCCTGTGCAGTGCTGCCACCACATATAAAAGTATTCTTTACAGGGAAGATCCCAACCAGTGAAAAATTCCTGCCAGGTATGGACATCAAGCTGATTCATTTGGAACATTCCAAACTCCAGTATCATCATGTATATTTACTTGCATATTTTGGGATGTTGCAGAAAATGATGTTTAGGGCAGTGATCAGGTCCCATCCTTATCACTTACACAGCACTCTATAGTTTCTTTATTGTTGTTATCTCTATTCAAAAAGCTGCTTATATGTAAGTATAACCCTATCTGGAAGACCATTTGACCTACATGTGAAACATCAGTACTAGAAATAACCTTTGATAACCTCTGACTTTGCTGCTACTGGTGTCGAGTGTTGTATATTCTGTAAATACTTTATTTAAGCAGTAGTGTACAATGAAGCCAATAACAATTTATGAAGAAATGACAATACATGTGTTGCTATACAAGGCACACAATAGATTATGATTGTCATTATCTTCAGGTCACTGGCATGGGGATGGGGCAGGGGTCTTGATATTTAATAGTGTCTATGAATTAGATAAGACAGCAGAGTACAATTGCACTCAACAGCCTACAGCACAAAATAAAAGAGGTCAGATATCAACCAGTGCAATGACTATATAGTATTAAGGAATCTGGCTCTAGCCATGTACATGTATATCATCTTATATATCTGTTGACACCACAGATTATTACAATACCTTTTGTGACATTTGTCACAGGGTATAGGTTGATACAAGTCAATGCACACCACATAAAATTAGCTTAGTCTTCAACAGGCTTCACACATGAAGATTTTGTTAACGGGTCAGGTGCAGCCTTTAGATATAGCAGTTTAAAATAGCAATTCCTTTGACAAAGCTTTTACAATTTATTTAGTGCAAATGTCAAAAAGTGACATTGAATTAAAATGAAAATCATGTTAGTAGTTAATATTTAGTGGATAAAAAGATTCATCAATAATTTAAGAAAACATTGTTGTCTTCAGATCTACCGTGTATAAGACGAGGTTTTTTTACAAAAAACAACTTAGTTAATGTTTAGGGGATCGTCTTATACACGAGAGCAACCTGTGGACAAGGATTTATGCCAAAAAATCACGGCACTACAAGTTTTAATTACGAACGTTCATATTTTCGAAATAACAAATATCGGACACAGTGGATCGATTTTAATTTCGTTTTACATGATAAATAAAGGTATTTACTTAATATTATCACAATTACGCTTCTCAGGTCGAGAATAACAAAGCGTTTTCATTATTTAACGCCACAGACATCGTATTTACGTTTTACTTTTACTTCTATGTCTATTAAAATTAAATTCAGTGGTGTGAAAATTAGTAAAATTTCACTGATACCAATTATCAGCGTTCACAGTTTTGTCGTGTCTTTCCTGTTGACAGAAATGCTTTCACACGTGGATCGATTTTAATTGCGTTTTAAATGGATTGATGTCTTTGTTCTGTTCTCGAACAATTTGTGATAATATTGGGTAAATACCTTTATTTATCATTTAAAACGCAATTAAAATCGATCCGCTACGTCACTCCCGCTTTTTAAAATGAATAGATGGTTTTGTTCTGTTCTTGACCTGCAAAGCGAATTTGTGATAATATTGGGTAAATACCTCTTTATCATTTAAAACGCAATTAAAATCGATCCGCTACATCCGATATTTGTTATTTCGAAAATATGAACATCGTATTTACGTTTTACCGTATATACTCGTGTATAAGACCTTTAAGATCTTGTTTCATAAGCATATTTACATTTCACTTTTAATATGGCCGCCAAGCGTCAGCTGAAGCTTGAATGGTAGCAGAGCCGACATCTCATGAAAAACCAACTCGTCTTATATTCGGAAATTGTTTTTTTTCAAGCAAAATAACCTCAATTTTGGGGGGTCGTCTTATACACGAGTCGTCCTATACATGAGTAAATACGGTAACAATATTTTATGACTAATCTGCAAATCCCCAGTGAAAAATCAAAAAGCTCTTGGCTTGGTGTTGCAAGAATAGCTCTATTTTATCTGTTGTTTGATTCTGTACTTACATGTTTCCATGACAATCTAACAAATACATCTGGCATTGTTTGTGACCACCTTTCTTAGAACACACTATGACAGTAGGACATACAATTTATGAATCAGACAGAATACACTTGTATAATTAATAGTTTATGTAACTAAATTAGCTTATCTGTTTTATTGGGTTTTCTTTGTGAATTCACCTTAGTCAGAAATTTAAATTTCACTCAATAACATTGTAATGTGTAATTTTGTTAAAGAGTAAAATGATTCATGTTTTATCCAAGAGATCTACATATATGTGCCAATTGCAAAACCAAAGCTTTAGTTTCACCTTTCTTTGCCTAGTGTATTTAATTATCACCTGCAGTGAATTAATAGCCGTCTCCTGTGGCAATGACATACTAATTAGTATAAGGCAAGCCCTGTTGTTATGTTTCTATAGCAGGATGACATGGCATATTATCTGGTGAGAATCTAATAGTCAAGTGCTAATTTCTACCTCCAGCAGGTGCTTATTTTTTCCTTATCGGCTTTGTTGCATACATATAACGATAGTAACAAGAAATCTTTGTTGACAATGTCGGGCTGAGGCGTGTGGCACAACAGTGTCAGTGCACAGAATGCAAGCAAGCCTTTGAGCCTGAGGTCAAAATTCAAGAGCCAAGAGATTCAATGTTAATCAAATTATATGATGAATATAATCAGTGTCCTCCATAGAGAAAATTGTTACTCAGTATTCAATGTTTTATACCATTTCCTTTTTACAAAGGAAAACAACTTTTACCACTTCAATTCAAGGATCCATTCCTTTTTTTTCAAATCTCCTCTCTGTTTCAGTGAATTTCTATATATCATTTATTTAACAAATGTATGCTCTTGGTTGTCTGTGCAAAGAAATGGTTTGAAAAATTTCATTGAGCATAAGTCATCCTGATAACACATTGAGGCACTGACAATTGGTCTTGTCAGTAGTTTTATATAATGGGTGTAAGATAATGGGTATTCTTGTCAGAACGCCACGAAAAGCCAACAGGTTCAAAAACCTTATAAAATATGAAAATAAGCTACAGATGGCTGTTGTCTGTTCCCACACTTTGGACCAGCTATCATCACACAATACCTTGTGCTTGTTTGTTTCCTTGTTTGTTATTTCGTGAAGAAACTTACTTATAGCAGATATAGTGTTGCCTCATCGAATAGTCAAGTTGCAGGATCTTGACATGACAACCCACCCTGTTACAGATTTACAAGGACAATACATTAACCTTTCAGGCACAGGCTTCAGCTCATACAAGAATTTGTAACATGAACGCGATCCCGGGCATTGCTGCAAACAATCTTGTGAGAAGTGGGACTCAATCATTTATTTTTTTCAATCAGAAATATTAAGGAGGATTCAATTGTTCAGTTCTCATTGTGCCTCTTTTTAATGGCACCTGCAGTAAATTGCTAAGAAAATGATAAAATTCTCAAGTTTTTGGTGAATATTGTGGCCGTGTCAACAGGAAATTAAATTATGTGCAACTTATAATGCCAAGGAAACAAATTGGATATCTCTGGCATTCAAGTTATCAAACATATACCAACCCTGCTTCCAGATAGAATTGATACACACCACTGCGTAATATGAAAATTAGGTCAGAAGTTAGATGATAGTATCAAATTTAGTTTAATCTCAAAACATTATTGTCAGTCTGACCTCTGCATTCACAACTATGCAAATAATCTGATATCACATTTCTATTTGTCATCATGGCTCTCAGCAGTGCCCTTATGACCTCATCTTTGCAGGTAATTGATGCACTTAGATTGTAAAAATTGTGAATGCTGGAATACCCAATGGACTTTTTTTTTATAATTTCCAAACTTAATATGAAAATAGGTTTGAAATTTACTAGAAAGCTACCAGATAGCACCACAAGAGAATTTCCTGGCAGTGTCCAATTGGTTAGTAACTTTGTCAGTTCAGTACAAGGATTGTTCTTTGGTAGGCAAAACTGTCCAGAACCTGGTTTTAGAAGGTACTAATATTGCAGAAAAGTATTGCAGAAGAATATAAAATGTCCAATGGTGCTTCAGGGCCAACTTTAGGCAAGTTATAAAACTAAATGTTAGACTTGCATTAAACATTGGCTTTAGAACAATTGAGCATATGTCCTGGCAGAAAAAGGACACAAGGTTAAACCTGTGGGCAGGGTACATGGGGCAGGTACCTGCGGCAGGGTAACCTTGATATTAATGTTTATGTTTTATGTTTGGCAGCAATTCATTTGTCATTTTGTTTGGAGATGCCTCTCAGATTCTCAGAGGCTATTTATCTGAGCATTTGTGGAAAGAGTGTGTGGCATTTGTGCAAATCAAGTTAGAAGTTGAATATTGTGTGTGAAAAGAGCATCAGTGAAAGATGAATGCTTTTTTTATGTTTGGCTTTTATGATGTACACCTGCGACTAGACACAAATTATTCATATTATCCCTGACCAAGAATGTGGCCATCATGCACAAGAAGAACCCATTTTGCTCCATTGGATCTTGAATTACGTATCAGGTGTTAATGGTAGGTCTCCACCCTGGACAGCAGCAGTATATTGGGTGAGGTTTGGTAACTCAGGTGCTTAGTGGTGGATATTACCAGACATACACACCACCTTCACTTCACTTCTCACACACACCTCTCTCATACCCAAGACATTTAAACCATAAAACTAGATGGAGTGGATAAACACTTTTATTATTGTCTTCTTTGCTGTAAATATGTTTATTGTTGATGTAGAAGATGATGATTAAATAATGATGTACTACAAACATTTCCAAATGGTATTCTAAGAAAGTATTTGCCAGAATATCATGTGATATTTAATAAAATTTTGCCCATTAATTTTCCAAAAACTGCTGAAGATGTAAACAAAAACAGGAATTAGTAGAAATTAGTAGTGAATTAAAATAAATAAAAAATTTCTGTGAAATTATTTCACTTTTTTCATCAAATTTGTAAATTAGATTGTAGAGGTCAAAATTAGAACTATATGCACTATTATATTAACTTTATGCATCACTATATGAACTATATGAAATATATACACCACTATATCAACACAATGCATAACTTTATGAACTTCTTGCATTACTATATGGACTATATGCACTACAATATAAACCATACATACCACAATATGAAATCTTGCTATTTGATCAATATGCATTATTTGAATGATCCGTGGCACTTGATGAAGTACAAGATTTGACCTGGTACGGAAGCGTTTCATTCCTATTTTAATGGTACTTGAAGATATTTCAAGATTAATGAAAGATTTGCTTCTCTAATTTGAATCCACCTTGTGCCAAGAATGCAAGCGATTTGTTGTTGTCATTTGGATGTAAACTCTCACAGGAAAAAGATGGAGGAACAATAGTAAGAGGTCAGTGTAACTTCTAGCAGAGTGGTTCTAAGAATAGCACTAATTATTGTGAGGCCTCGGTCCGGAAGGTATCATGAAACAAGTAATACAAGCATTTCAACCCAGGTGCTGATGGATCTGAAGTCAGGCATTGCAGATGTCAGCACACATTTGACTGGTTTGATGGATGAATAGTGCAGTCTCATATCACTTGTCTGGATTCCTGGGACCTACTCACTGCCACCCTACCTAGGTATCTGTCACCACTCCCAATCTCTCAGCCTTATCAACGCCTCTACCACACCTTTAAATATAGTTTATAAGCTGAAATCTTATGAACTGTCTTTGGCATAAATAAGGCTTAGATAGATAGATGGAGAGTTATACATATACATATACATATATATGTACACACACAAATACAAACGTTCAAGTGCAGTATTAATGTGTAACCGTAAGTGGGATTTATCTTCCATGGGTGAGGACAATGGGTGTTTTGCTTGTGAGAGGAGTTTCCCAGAAACCTGATGCCACACCTTTTTCAAGTGGTAAGCATTTATGATATGTATGCTTCACACAACCTATTCACATCTGTATATCCATTGATTCTTGTTTAATTGTCAAAAAGATTGAATAACTGTTGGTTTCAAAACCACGAAACAGGGTTTTGTGCATTCATACATGATCAATAAGTGGTAGTAATTTGATGGAGGAAAAGTTCAAATACATTGGAATGCTTGGTGGCAATATGATATGATCCAATACAGTCAAGACACTTTTGCACTGACATTGTCATCAAAAACATTTAATTTAATTTTAATAATAAAAATCATATTTTCAGACAAATTACTGTAGTGTGTGATTATGTAAGGTAATACTGTCTCAATAATCTTAACAAGACATTGGTAGTAATTTGCTAAATGTTGAAGCATCTATTATGATTCCTTGATGAGATAAGCATATGGAGCAGAGAGAGTATAGTTCCATACATCAAACACTGCCTGTTGATGGCCTCCTGGCTCAAGCCTTGTAGAGAGGCACACCTCTGCCATAACAGACACATATTACAATATGAACTGATTTACGGATGGCTCCCGGCTTTCAATGACAGAAAAGAACCATAATGCTCATGTGAAGCACGGTGGTATCACACTTTTCATTTATGATGGAGAGGTTAGACAGAGGTTACTGTTCATGCATAAGATAAATCTTATACAGTTTCTTCTGATATGACATTAAATGCACCATTTAGCTTGGTTTCCTTTTTAAATCCATTGGTAAGACTTAAAATTTTAAAGTCTTTTAAGTTTTGGCTATGAAATGTTATGAGTCATTTCAATAAACTGAACTCTTGAAAACGCTGAAACAGAAGTGTTTTCATAACACAATAAATATTCTACTTATTTCATAAACAACTTGGATTTAAATTTGTAAAACAATTGTTCCCAAAGGAGTTAAAAAGAAAGCATAAACCTTTTAAAATTGAAAAGTAGATTTTCATTTCACATGGGGAAAGAGGCAGACAAATAGTGAGGTAGAGAGATCAGGAAAGAGTGTCATATAAAAAAGAGAGAGAATACTGAAATGGAGTGAGAATGAATGAGATAGAGTGAGGAAGAGAGGGAGACAGAAATAGTGAGATAGATAAAGGTTTGTTGCTGCTGCTGCTGCTGCTGCTGCGGGTAGGTTGTAGTTCCATGTAGGCGTGTCAGATACCAGCCTGCAGGGCCCTATTAGCACAAGCCTATATTACAAGGCTGCCTATCTATGAAAGTCTAACCAAGTTAACTGAGCAAAAGATTCATATGCCCTCAAACTTTTTGTATAAAAAGCTTGGTTTGCCATTTTGACGTGTTGTGCTGAAATATTGGAAAATAGCAAATACCAATTGCCTATCTGTAGGTATTATTACTCTTACTTGATGAAAGATGCTTGGCTGACTGTAATACAGTCATACAAGTATCAAAGAAAAGGTCATTTTGACATTGTTTGATGATTATAATAGCACAGTTTTACGTACATTTTTTAACTTTTATTTTTGATTTGGATGAAAGAAGCAGACGCGAGTGTTTTGCTTTGATGAAGAAGATCTCTTTCTCATCAAAGGACAATATTCCAATTATGTGTACAGGGATAAAAAAATGATCTGATCTCTCTGAAAATGATCAGTTTTTCAACAGTATCAAATCAACATTTTATTGTTTGGTAGTAAAAAGACAAACAAATTTATTGAGCTATGATGTCAGGTTACTCCTTAATTATCAACAACAGGAATGTTTCTTCTGAATCTGGGGGCCTAAATGAGTAATATATTAATTATCGTGCCTTGTTTGTCCATGATTCATCCTGTGTATCAGCGTAAACAGGATGAGGACATAAACTATCATGCGGTATTTAAACTTTTACTGAACTCCCTACAAACACGGACAATGGATTTCTAACAGGTTGGCATCATGACTTTTGTTTTCTTTATCATTTTCTGTGTTTAAATGGTCCAGTTACAACCATTGTTGTGATGAAGGGACCCTAAATCACTTATCATGGCAGAAAATGTTGTACATGGATGTCTGGGAGTGCTAAAGTGTCATCGCCAGTTCTGCCAGCTGATGTTTGATTCATGTTTGATAATGCAAGAACACCCTCCCCCCCCCCCCCCCCATTGACATTGAATCTTTATGGTACGCTTAAGTTTGACCTTATAGAATCTGTATTGAGCTGAAAGGGTTATCTGTGAAATATGAACAAAAATGCCCAGATGCCAATACACAGGAAAAAAGTTAAATGTCATATACTGGAGACCTTGAGTAGAATAGTTTCTTATGGTCATATGATAAGCTGTGCTACATTGCAAATACCTATTTATTTACAGAAGTCACTGCTCTGGAAAATACTTCACAACCATTTTCATATGCAGTTCAAGAGAACATCAGAAGGTGTGGAATTTACTAACAGATATGCAATACTTCACAATTGTTGTTTGATTCATTAGCTCTTCTTATGCAGATGGACTGAATTGTGAAGGGTAATTACCGGTATATGTTTGTCAGAACAGTAAATACCAGCAGATTAATTTTAAATATTACAGGAACATACTCCACATCAATACCTTTAGCATATCGAACACTGACCTTTTCTTGACTTTGTCAACATCTCAAACAAAGTCAGCATCAAGTTTGTTTGTTTGTACCTTGTTGAGGCACTGAAAGGTAACTCTCTGAAATCTTCCTGTCAATACATCTGTCCCAGTTTCTGTCCAGTGTCTATTCATCCTGGATTCTGTCCTGTGTCTACTCTTCCTGGTTTCTGTCCCATGTCTATTCATCCTGGTTTCTGTCATATGTCTATTCAACCTGGTTTCTGTCCAGTGTCTACTCATCCTGGTTTCTGTCCACTTTTGGCCTTTCATCTGATTTTTGTGTCTGGGGATAAATGTGATTCGGAATTACACTAGCTAAATATGGAACAAATATTAGTTATTTCAGACTTTATAAAGTTGTGCAGGATTAATGTTGGAAGCGGTTGCATTGTTGGAAGCAACTGTTGCCAGGCTATTGTGTGAATAAATGAGCTTAGATTGTAGAATAGTAGTGCTTGATCCACACAAGATTATGTCATTAGGTTAGACAACAACTATTTAATATATAGCATGTGCAATGCAACAAATGGAAGTCATAATGTATCTAGTTACATATTAAGATCATGTAATATCATGAACATAATGGAGGGGGATGAATTTTTTATCTTTGGATGCTACTTGCATAAAAATTATATAATATCAGGTAATATATGCAGAGTGATCCTTACCTTGTACATTTTGGTTGCTAGGCAACCTTGAGGAAGCATCCCAACCTTAGCACTTGTGACATTTGTAACACAAGTCACACTGTATTCCTCTTATTGTTGCTATGTTTACTCTACAGCTGCCTGGCCAACTGAGGCTGCCATCCATTATATTACTAACCTACTGACCTACATTTGATCACATAATCAGTTACTGCTGGCTCTCTGGCAACCTGCAAATGTAGGCTCCCTTGCTGTAGCTGGATGACCTACTAATCTACCTTTGAATCATCAGGGCTTTAAATAGCCTCTGACTTTGCTAGTAGATGAACTGCTGCTGGTTGTGGAAGGTGTGTTGTGTTCTGTATGAGGCATTAAGATAATAGCATGCAAATGAAAAGATAAACATATTATTTATTGCATGGATAAGTAATTAACACTTATTGGCCTTTCTTCCCAGATTTTCATTAACTCTTCAAAGAAATAATCTACCATTGAAACAGCTTTGCATTTTTTGTGAGGTTGCGCACATGGCCAATACATTCAAAAGCCAAATATCATTTGAAAGTTAGAAATATGAGAGAAATCCTAGTAATTTTCAGGTAGTGATAACAAGCAACATTCCAAAGTACTTATCAAAGTACAGTTTTTACCCTCAGCCCCTGATGTAATCAGACTGAGGGTATTGCAGTACTCCTGGCATGTGTGTGTATGTGTGTGTGTGTGTGTATGTATGTATGTATGTCTGTCACAAACATCATTGCCATCGTGATAACTCAAGAACAAATGGTGGCAATTTCATGAAACTTGACACACATAAGCTATCAAAGGAAGTAGATGTGATGGCAGCTTTATGAGATTTGACATACATAAGCATCTGGTGAAGACCTCAGACTTGACCTTCACCTATTTTTCAAGGTCACAGAGACAAGTGAAATCCCCATCATTGTAATAACTGGAGAACAAATGATGGCAGCTTTATGAGATATTGACACACATAAGCATCTGGTGAAGACCCCAGATGAGTTTGATGGACAGTGACCTTCACCTCACAGGCCCATCATCTCAATAATTCTAGAGTAAATTATGACAGTTTCATGATACTTAACACACATAAGCTATCAAAGGAAGTAGATGTTCCCTATTATGTTTTTTTAAACCCCTGCATCAATATGAGTTGGTGCAGTGACATTTTGTTCACAAATATTGTGCAGAGCGAATGTTGTAAGTTACCAGGGCTGAGGGTTGATGCATCTCTGATGCCTATGTTTATTTGTATTTGTAATATTACTGTAAATGTAGCTATATTTCATGCCTAACTTCTGCTCTGATATTGGGTTTTGACAATATGCAGAACCAAAAGAGTATTTTTATGTAATTTTTATGTAATTAACCACTGATATTACAAAATCAAGTGAAAAGAATCAATGCCATGAAAGCTTTAAACATCAAGATCTCCAAAGTGATAATAGAGTCATTTCATCCAACAAACCTTCATGTATTAATATTCTCCAGAGGATTGCTGCTGTTCTGGGACAAATGTGATGCCATTAATTGGTATCTCACTATTTGCATTGATTCAAGGACTAATATAGAAACTAAATGAAAGATGTAATGTATGATTGTGCTGGTAATGGGAACTTGGAACTGAGGACATTACACTAACATAGCGCCTGTGGAAATGCTCCATAGTCTTTGCACTTTTTAAAGAGGGAAAAAAATCCACAGAAGTGTAAATAGGGTGTGGTCTTACAAGTGAGATAGACTGCCTTATTGTTAACTACTGTACAAGCTCAAAGCAGTGGGTAAAATCATGCACGCTTCACCACCACATGCCAAAGACACATTGGCACAGCTTGGTCTTGGTGGCACAAAGTGGCTAGATAAAAGACAAACATATATCTGTTGTGCACAAAGAATCATGCCATTGGTTGCAAAATACCGTACAACATGCAAGTTTCTCTCATAAGTCCATTGACTACATCTATGAGTTTTACTCTAGAGCATCTGTTAGTTTTGATGTAGAGCCTCTTTCAGTTTTACTCTAGAACGTCTGTTAATTTTACTGTAGAGCCTCTTTCAGTTTTACTCTACAGCTTCTGTTAGTTTTACTGTAGAGCCTCTTTCAGTTTTACTCTAGAACTTCCGTTAGTTTTACTGTAGAGCCTCTTTCAGTTTTACTCTACAGCTTCTGTTAGTTTTACTGCAGACTATCTATGAGTTTTACTATATACAGCTTCTGTTAGTTTTACTGCAGACTATCAATGAGTTTACTATATACAGCTTCTGTTAGTTTTACTGCAGAGTATCTATGAGTTTTACTATATACAGCTTCTGTTAGTTTTACTGCAGAGTATCTATGAGTTTTACTATACAGCTTCTGTTAGTTTTACTGCAGAGTATCTGAGTTTTACTTGACAGCTTCTGTTAGTTTTACTGTAGAGTATCTATGAGTTTTACTCTACAGCTTCTATTAGTTTTCTGTCGAGCCTCTATGAGTTTTACTATATACAGCTTCTGTTAGTTTTACTGCAGAGTATCTATGAGTTTTACTCTACAGCTTCTATTAGTTTTCTGTCGAGCCTCTATGAGTTTTACTATATACAGCTTCTGTTAGTTTTACTGTAGAGTATCTATGAGTTTTACTCTACAGCTTCTATTAGTTTTCTGTCAAGCCTCTATGAGTTTTATTGTAAAGCAGCTATGAGTCTTTGAGTTATACTTTAGAGCTTTACACTTAATTTTGAGTAATTTGCTTTTCGACACTTATTGATGGACATTACTCTTAATATATAGAAAGGGAAAAATGAGGCAAGTTGTCAGTGTAAGTGATATTTCCATTTCAATCTGATATATTGATTGGTCTGCATATCCCCAGAGAAGCATTGTGAATAAGTTGGTTTTGGTTCTGGTCATTTGATCTCCTGACAATGCATATCCCATAAAAAGTCTGCTATGCTATGATTCTCTGGAGAGATTTGAAGTTTCCTGTCAGGGTTTTCCCACCTGAATATTTGAATTAATTTATATTCTGATTTGGCAAAACATGCAAATACACCATTTTACCAGGAAATCATATTATGTTATATTGTTCTCCAAATTTAGCATGTCCTATCTTACCAAATCGTATAAAAAGCAGTATATGTTTGGCTGAGATACAATCCCCTCTCTCAAGAAAGGGACCTGTACAGACCCTCACAGCATAAAAAAGGTTCATAAATATTGGTAACAGTCAATCTACTTGCCACAAATTAGCAAAAGACAAACCCTGCTCAGCCCTACATACCTGCCATTGCAGAATATTATCATTTGCACTTAACCGGGATAAGGTGAAATATTTTACTATTTATTTGTGTATAATATAGATTAATGTGCTGCTATCTGAGATATAAATCTAATAAAGGACCACAGTGACAAGTTTTATATTTGCTCTGATGTTTGAAAAGCCAGTCACACTATACAGTTATATAGGCTAATCCGTTCAGCAGCAGTAGGTAAGCTTTCAGTATCTATCTTGATGAAGAGTACAAGGTCATGAGATATGTCCTCAATAATACCAAAAACAATATGAGCCTCTCGGGATTTCATTATTTAGGCAAATGTATAAGTGCTAAGTTGATATATAAGGGATACATTGAGGCGTATTAGATACCACAACAGTGCAACAGGATAAACTATACAGTTGGTAAAGACTGTCAAAAAGGATGTTGATAAATTTCAGATGAAATTTGATCAAATTATGTAGGAGGAATTGAGAGTTGTGAGATATTTAATTGAATCCGATCAGCTGAGGAGATATTGAAGGTAAATATGCTGTTCATATCATGCTTATTCAATGTGGATTTATATGGATGGTTAGCCAAATCAATGGGCCTAAAGAAGTGGTTCAACAGGTTTCCAGTTTAAAGACTTGGAAACATTCAACTTCCCTCTCAGGAATACCTTATGTGGTTAGATATTGGATTGACTGGCAC
This sequence comes from Amphiduros pacificus, assembly GCA_949316495.1. NCBI lineage: Eukaryota > Metazoa > Annelida > Polychaeta > Phyllodocida > Hesionidae > Amphiduros > Amphiduros pacificus. Next base: position 59,120,697 of record OX439000.1, read on the forward strand.
ACTGAACAGTCAGGAGACTGTGGGTATCAGTATATAGGACATTCTCCCTGTATATGACACTTGTCTCATTCATCAATGAATCCTACATTAAATGATATAAGGGAGAAAGAGAGAACAGGACTGAGCACCATACCCTATAGTAACGGATGGAAACATAATTTTGAGTGAGATCTGAAAAGTTTAGGTTTGAATTGTTACTTATATATTTATTTTATCAGGAAATATATTTTAAATATAGGAAATATAGGAAATATATTTTATGCATTGTTTACAAATTGAGTTTGCATTTTGTAACATGGATATGTTTTGATACACGATAAGAGCATAGACTCATTTGAAATACGGGACATCTTACATTTTGGAAACGTCACAAAATCAAGCAAACAACCTTTGATTAGTATCTGACTTCACAGATATCTGTCCTTAGGTCATTGAACTGTCGGGATGCTGAAATCTGTGTATAATCAAATATGTTTGAAAAACATCGCACATGATTCACATTGTATCCTGGATATCAAATTAATTACAGGTCCTATATGTTTCTACCTGACGCATGATTTTCAGTAGGGTTTGAATATGGACATGAAAGTGGTGCTTTTTGACTTGTTGCATATCACCTGTAATATTGAATGTTTTGGGTCATCAAAACTGAAGCATTACATAAGGTGGGCAATCATAGCAAATTTGACATTTAGACTGATTTTACAGATCGTCAGACTTGGAAGTGTTGTTGTGGAAGACAAAGCTTGCAAAGTGTCCCAGGTTAGACCTTTTGTTAATGGTAATGAGGGCCTGAATAAAATCTAGATACTGCTAAATATAGCATGCAGTCAGGTAGTCCATATTATTTATTGCACAACACATATTCATTGTGCAGGGGAGGGATTAACATTTGCATTGATAATTACGGAATTGAGATTTATGAGACTGAGTGCATTAGGCTGCACAGCATGTAAATATTGTATTTATTATCGACCAAGGGTATATTTATTCCACATCTTAGCAATGGTACATATTACACACTTTCTTATGCATGCTTGCTTTATTTAGTCTTCTCCATGAGATTAGCATTCAAGCTGGGACATTACAATATACAAAGAGTGACAGTGTTATAGATGTGAACAAATTGATTATGTCAGCTTGGGGCAGAGGACACAGAATATATATATAAAAAGAATACATATATATATATATATATATATATATATATATATATATATATATATAATCTTTTTTAAATATATAATGTTTTGAATAGTGCGTTTTGTACATGGGCTGCTCATCGCAATATTTAAAAAAGAATATATATATATATAGATATATATATATATATATATATATATATATATATATATATATATACATATATAATGTTTTGAATAGTGCGTTTTGTACATGGGCTGCTCATCGCAATATTTAAAAAAGAATATATATATATATATATATATATATATATATATATATATATATATATATGTATTCTTTTTTAAATATTTATTATACAAAGTTCCTTATGGATGTATCAATTAGTATGTTAAACTTCATTATTTATTTATTAGAATTTCGAGTAGACTGTATCAGTTCATTTTAACCATGCCCAATTATAATTGTTTGTGCCATTACTTGGCTTCTAAAATCAATTTGGTATATATTGTAAAATAGATATATAAAGAGCAATATTAACATATTAATTAGCATAATACAAGACTTTTATGTAAGACCTTGACCTTGAATACTAAACATAAAATGTACCCACTTTGGTTTTTCATCAATATCTTATTTGAGTAAAAAACAACTCAAGAGAACAACATCATATAGCCACAGCTAGCTCATTCCGGACTCATTAAAATACTTGTATAGGGCTATACACAGACCAGACTGCTGCACTAATTTACTTCCTCACCCGTATCATGACAAGGCCTTGGCTATGTACCATATATAAACATGATCTTATTTTGTCACCTATTTATAGTATTAACTGCATATGGTGGCTTCAGTCAGAAATACTGAACAGAACTATGTGGTCACATTTTCATTCATGACTAATAAAAGGTTTGGACTCCACTGAGTGCTACTGATTTTGGTCGCCGCCATATGCAACTTGGTGTAAACAATTGGTAGTATTAAAGCCATAGCAGCAGAGACCACTCAGAGGATCTGATCTTCAAGTTGGTTGATAAACTGATATTTATGGATATATCAACATGGTTCAAAAGTGTTAACTGGGTTAAACAAACTGGGTGCTCCAAACAAATTTTTTTTTTTTTTTGATCCAGCAGATAATTTCTGTCCAGAAACCACCCGGAGAGAAATGCCAGTTAAAATCAATATGGAACAAATGTATCTGTTTTCTGAGATGAAAATTTACAATACTGGGCAGGATAGTTATGGTGAGATTATAGATCATATAATGCATTTGTTAAAATATATATTTACTTGATAAATTGAAAATAATGGATACTCATTTGAATGTGAAGTGATGTCAAGTTGATTTATATAATCAAATTTTATGATGGGTATGAGTATCTTTCTTTCCTTCATGACTACCTGTTATAGGATGCACTACCATTGGTTTTTGCCTCACAGTGGTAAATATTTTATATCCTGGGATTGTTTCCATCCTGTATAACTGTCTATCATCTGCAAATCTGCATCTTGTACTTAATTGTGCTTATTGCTTGCATTATTTACGTCATGTGAGAGTCACTGAATCTGAGCTGTACAAGAACGTTATGGTAAAACTTAACATAAAGTGACCATGCATGATCTTTCAAGCCTAATAAAGAGGCTTTATCTCAAACTTTTTTCATTAATTTTGCAACTATAGCCTCATACAATAAATGAGAATTGTATTTTGTTTTCTAAGATATTTAGGATAATTTGTGGACCTGGGAAATATTCTGGAGTGAACCTTTTGTGACCATATCTTATGGCACAAGTCATGACTTGCACGTAGGCAACCTTGTGAATGGGTTCTTTTCTGTAGAAATACAGCAGTATTAATATGACTTAATACATGTAATTAACCTATGATTGGCTCAGATGAGTTCAATATTGGCTGATGGTGAGCTGTTTTCTTGGGGGGAAAATGTAGAAAAGGATATTTTACATAGCACATCACATCGCACTTATTGTCACCACACTTATGAAATATTTTTTATTATTTTATTTGAAGAATAATTTATGAGATGTCACTGTGACCCTTTTATGGAGACTCTTGTTTAAGGTCACGTGAAATAATAACTGTAGAGCTTAGACTGAGCTTGGAAGTATTTTTCTGACTGTTGAAATTTAGTAGTGAGTTCCCTGAATGATTAAAAAAATACCAAAGTCATTTGTCCAGTGATCGATTGTGACATAAAAACAGAATTGCAATGGGGCTCTCACTGGAATATGATTCAGTATTGTACATCAGGGGGTATATATTTAGGAATGTTAATTTGTAGCAAAATGCTTAAGGGATTTGGCAGCAGTCCCAGACATATTTCATTCCCTTGACTGGTACTCCACACTGTATATTGGTTTGATTAATCCAAGAACATAGATATCAGAAACTTTATGGCAAATGCTGACTGTTTTATTGCCACTTTTGGGCTAGATCTTTGATCTGACCACGTGAAATAACTCATGTTGAAAATACACTGGGAATGTGATCACCAATATCCCAATACAGTACATTGTCATCTGACCTGTTTTTGTGTTTTCTTATAATATGGGCAAACTTTTCAACTTTTCATTCCTCAATTGAAAAGTTGGAGTTTTATTAGTTCTCCGCTTTAAACATCAAACTTTACTACAAAAAGGGGTTAAGCACTTTGCTCTTCATTAATTATCCATCCCTGTTGATAGCTGTTCAATTTTGATCTGTAAATATCATGGCTAATATAATAAAATATAGACCGCATTTCGTCAATCTCAAATATTGTTTTGGAATAACAACATGCCAATCTGATTGACAACATGCCAATCTGATGGAGTGATGTTTACAGGCATATGTTCAGGATTGATAGATTGTCATTATATCTGATATTAGCACAGATTCTATGAAAATGAGCAAAAGAAATGTAGGTTACGTATGATTTTCTCTCTTTTGTTCACCTTTTCTTAGACTCTCTGACCTTGACTATGGCACAAATATGTATGTATAAAATTGAGGTTATATGGTTTTGGCACATTGAAGTAAGGTTTTTCTGTGGATGTATAAAATGCATGATGGTCAATATTTTCAGAAAGTTTGCAACCTTTTTGTTATGAATGTCAAAGGAGATTAGTGCACATTTATTTTTTAAAGGATTATTAGTCTTAATCTGCATGCCATAGTGTAATGTGCTTATTGCCAGCATTATTTACTTGATATGCTTGAGAGCCACTGAATGAGAACTGTACATGAACTTTTGGGTGAAAAGTTTAATTTGATTTGTTAGAAATACCTTTACTGATGGCTGCTGTGATATTGTGTAATTGTTGAAACATGTGGAATATTTTCCTCTGACTCAGTCCCAATGGTCTGGATGGTCAAAATTATAATTTCACTGGCCTCTCACCGTAATCTGAAAATATTTGTTTCCTTTCTATATGTTTTTCTTTACTCAGCATCTCTGCACTACATGGGAATCAATATCAATAAGACTTGTCATAAATAACATGCTACACCCATATGTTCAGTTACTATTCTTGTTTCTGTCAACACCATCCATAATCACAACAAATCTTCTTTCTTATTATTGAAAACAATTTTATATTTGTGTTCTATTTATAATATATTAACCTCTAAAGGACTAATTACACTATTTAAGTTTTGTTGATTGTAGAACAAACCAGTATTTTTTATGGATTTGCATATTAATATGCATACTAAATTAATAAAATTTAAAACCATGATTATTCAATATGCTCAACAAAGTACTGGGGTCAAAAGTTCACTATTCAAACAGTCTGACATCACTTACATGATCACATTTTAACAAGTGACAACCCTGGAGAATGTTACAAAATGACTTCATTAAGGCAGGACAATGATGGAGACTTAAACATCCTTCCTGTCCATCACCAGTGGTGGATGTACATGTCCACTTGTCAGGGGTTAAGATATATATGTTTCTTTTTTGAGAATAGTTTTGCGTCATGTGTGTGACTCAAAAGTGTGGTATAGGAGAAACAAACTAGTACAATGACATATTTATGTAAAAAGGCCAAATAGGTCACAACTTCCATAATGTCGGAAACTGATCATTTGCAAATGGTTGAAGATTGAAACTTGATATATGTAGTTATAGAGTGCATAAAAAAATTGCTTTATTGGTTTACATCATCCCGGCCAGGAAAGTTAAATCTGAACTTCACCAATTGTGTTGCTTTGACCAACTTCCCTTTTGTACTTTTTGATTCAATTTATTCAAAAAGCAGTTGTCAACTGTTACTGTTTACAATCATGATGGATCATTTATAAAGTCTTGAATTTTCAGGTGAGGACCACATCCCCCGATCCCAGTGATATATTGAAAATATACACAGATCTCTGGAGTTCTCTATGAAAAAGTCTCCAAGATATATTTGTTGTGACAAAACTTCTCAACATACGGTAGTCTGAATGCTGTGTGAAAATGTGAGAAATGTTGAATTGTGTGTTAATGACTTATTATTTGGTTTTATTGTAGAAATGTAGATGGTAGGTAATATGACAGGATGTGGCAGGAACATTCACCTTGCCTTCCTTTCTAGCCACTAACTACTCACAACTATGCCAGGATAGACAACCCACTCCTATGGTTGTCATGGTAACAACAAGCAGATGAGTTCATAAAAGCGGCCATGTTGGTAGAGGCTACCAACAAGAGGACACATGCAAGAATGGGGACATGGTTGAGGTGGGTGGAACCGGGTTCACTGCACCAATTCTCTGTGGTGGTGATGGCAGTCTTCATGCTCTCAGCCACCGCTCCAGCCCAAGCCATTTTTGACAACCACGAGAAGGAAGGAGGTAAGATCTCTTTCTCATATATCAATGTAAAGAAAAAATATGATAGTTAATTATCAAATCACTGGTGATTTGGGAGATAATTTGAAGAGCAGCATGCATGTGTATGTGTGTTTGCCTCTGTCTGGGTCCATGCTCTGCAGTCAAAACTGTGCATATATTTTGGCTCCACAAGTCAAGCCTTTGATATGAGCATGCCTCTCCGGAGGAACCACTGATCTCTAACCTCATCTTGGAGGAACATTCAAGCTTTCATAAATCCTCTAAGACAACTTTAAGGTTTTTACTAATAAGAGATATATTCATAAGTATCTTAAAAATCTTGCTCTGAAGTTGGGACTTTCTGGAGTCAGTGTTTTGACGAAAGAGGTCATATTTTCTTCAAATTTTAGAATTGGCTTTTTTTGCATGAATAACTTTTGAATGTAATTTTACCCCAGCCTCATAAATGGCTCGGGTTAGAGCTGTGTCCCACAGCAGGTGAAGATCATATTTTGTTTGGTTCTAGATCTCAGTCATATTATGTTAATAGTAGGGAACTTGCATCTCTCCTTTACATAAGCCTTTGCCTCAAGATACTGTAATCCAGATTTGTCTTTTGACATAAGGGCCTAAGTAATAACAGTAGTATGGAAAGGTAAACTATTACCACCCAAAAATGTGTCTGGCCATATTTTGGAATGTTTCTCAGTAGCTAACAACTTGGAAACTTTAGCATGAAGACTACTTGTTTATCTGAAATTGGCTTTCCTTCCACACATATTTAATGTTAGCAGATTCCTAGAGTTGGTTAGTCCAATAGTGACCTTACACAGAAAGTTAAGCCTCATTCACACCATTTTTGCCTTCTATAAATTCCACTGATGTTCATCCTGTAGAAATCACTCTTCGCATGAATAAAAGTATATATCATTTCACAACAAGGATATTACCGTAGAAGGTGAGCCTGACCATTTGTTTCCCTCCTCTTCTAAATCTGTCTTAATTACATCACAAGTTCCCGCAAAGTGCTTGAGCCTTTAACCAGTTGCCATATAGTGTTTTAATATATTCATTCAGCATTGCTACATGATATCAATATGGCACTCTGAAGTTCTAGGTTATACATGTTATTAGTCTGGTCTAAATAACACCAATGACCATATCACTTTCCCTTTTTTATGCTACCTCTACAAACATCTCTTCACAAATCAGGTTGGATTCAAAGATATGTTGGTAAATCACTTTTGTTGTCACCTTATTTATTGATGTTAAATGATATCTTATCTTGTAATTGGTCACAGCCACATTATGTCATAGTAATCTGAGAACAGTCGGTGCATAGCTGGAAGTAGCAGAAAGATTCAATGTCTACCTGCCAGTCTATTGTCATGCAATTACCAGGCATCTGGCTTTTCTTCATACCCAGGTCTACTTAGGTTTCAATGTGTCGAACATTCACCATTATTAATCAATATAATACTAACACAAGAGAATTACTCCTGTCAAAACAAAAATCTCTTAATTTGCAATAAACTTCTCTCATTGTTTTTTTTTTGGCAAAAAGAGTCTGACACATTATACATATCAGAGATATCTGTCTGTCTGTCTGTCTTGTGTTCCTGTTCTTGTGTGTGTGTGTGTGTGTGTGTGTGTGTGTCTGTCTGTCTGTCTGTAACACCTTTCCTTCCCTTTGCTCGTTAGTTTGCTTGTCCTTTCCGATGAAACTGTGGTATATAAGGTACTGGGGTAACTCATATTTGAGGCATCTGAGCATCCATGAGATTGTAAGTAATAGTTGGCAACATATAAGTCATTTTAGGCCATATTTGTGCCTTTGGAGGCATTTAATGATTTATTTTGACATTTTACAAAACTTTTTTTTCCCAATCTGAATTATTTAATTATTTTTTTGGACAAAACATTAGAATAATAAGATTGATTTGATGTCCATAAATTGTGTAATTATTTTTTAACTGTGCAGTGCTGCCGTCGGGTGGTATTATGAGATTGGAACAATGGCACATGGTAAAAAAATTCCTACCAGGAGAAAAATTATATTATGTATGGGTATCAAGTCAATATTTTTAGAGTGTTCCAAACTGCAGTCTCAAACTTGTTTATGTATTGTATGTTTTTTGTTTGTATGTCTTTGGAATATTTCATAACTAATGTTTCTGACATTTGACAAATCATTTGAACAATTGTTTGCAAGATATATAAGAATACATTATATCAGGAACATTGGGGGGGATTAATACTTTGATCTTGGTTGCTGGTTATAGAAATTTATGTAACATCAGGGGACATTTGGGATTGATCCTTTGAGCTTTTGGGTCGCTTGGCAACTCTCACTAAGTTAGGCTGTGATCAGATCTCATCCTTATCACCAGCCAAAAGGGGTTCATCTTAGGTGCACTGCCCGACACTGAGAATAGCCCTTCTTGATACAGTGCAATAAAATACACTTATATTGACCTCATTAACCTCACCTCATAATCTGTAAGGATATGAATCTGTCTCCCTCGAATATTAGAGTAGTGCTGATCTCAGATTATAAGTAGTCAAGTACTTATGGGCTTGTCTGTACATGTTAACCAGCACTTGCATTAAAGTATGGCCATGTGCCGGTTTGATTCACTGGGATCAAGAAAAAATGGTGACAAAAAAACCAAACATAAACAACAAACAAACCAAAAATTATAACAAACAAAACAAAAATTTCACCAAATAAAACAAAAATTTCAACAAACAAAACTAAAATGAAAGAATTATTGCAAACCAATGAGGTGGATGAAATTATCTTTGTTCATCTTTTAAAACATTTAATTTGATATATAAACAAATTTTACAGCACAAACATTTGCAGAATTCTGTCTTTTTAGTCTTGATTATGTAATTTCCTCTAATATCACTCAAGCATTAAAGTTAATCATGATCAGATTTTTGCTTGTTATTTCTGTTCTAATTGTCAGATTTACAGCAAATTTGAACTAAACCTACTTAGAATTCCATGCTCTATCAATTGTGAAGCATTTTCAACCAATACTAATTGGTAATTTCATGCTAGAATTGAATTTAAAATCTTGCTTTTAACTTGGAAGACATTAAATAGTATGGCGCCCTCATATCTAACAGATCGAAATATACCTGAATTCAATAGTAACCACAGGAAATAAGTACATTTCCCATGATCATACCAATCACAAAACAACACAGATAGTCATGTTTTGTTATCAGAAAAAGACCATCTGAGTTCCAAAACATTCTAATTCTTAGTTCTTTATTATACCCATTTGATATGATTCCTCATGAATAATAATCTGCAGCTGGTACTGAAAGTTGTGTTTTATACTATGTAAAGGCATTATTTTAGCAGCAACTTACACAGTGTGTCCCCCTCCCACCATGGAAACCTGATTAAGCCAATAATGATCCATGACAAAATGACAATACTTGTTGTGTTATACAAGGCACATATTAGAATATGTTCATTGTTATCTGTATTCAGGTCGCTGGCATGGGAATGGGACAGGGGCCTTGATATTAAACAGTATCTATGAATTAGAGCAGACAGTAGAATGCAAGTGCACTCAACAGCCTGCAGCACAGAGTAAAAGAGCTTGGTTGTTCAGTCAGATATCAGCCAGTACAATGTGTATAGTATTAAGGGATCTGGTTTAAGCCATGTATACTATTATTGTTGACACCACAGATTATTACAGTACCTTACATGACAGTTGTCACAAGGTGTCCAGGTTTTTTTGGGGTTTTTTTAACTAAGAAATATTAGATATGTTGGACTGGACTTTGTTAGTGTGGTTATTTGAGAAATTTTACATATCATGTCATGCACACGAGTGAAATTTGTTTGTGAATTTTTCACATAGTAAAATGTGTCACACTTCAATTCTCCTCTGAACAGCATAACTAGCTCCACAATAAAGTCTTTCAAGTACTTTTTAAGGCTATGAAAACTTTGTTTATTTCAGCATCCTTATCAGCTTTATATGATATAATGTGACCGTAACAGACTTCATAAGCCATCCATCATTCATTTGATGAGTGAAAAGGAAACAGACAAGGTTGATTAGTAGACCATAACAATTTTATATACAGATATGCACAAATGACTGTTGGAGGGCAAACATATTTGCACAGCCTCACTTTCATGTCGAGACATATGTTCAGCTGTCCATTTTTATGGTAGCAGTGACGGAATACCTTGCTTGTTTAAGTAATGGGGTTGATAGCTTCATGCAGAATACCCCACATATGCACTCTCTGAATTATGTGTGGGTCCTCTTGCCTCTCATCATGTTCTTACTTTTTCCCAACATTGCAGTGATGACACCCCGCGACCCATTGGTGCCGGCGGGGGAGATGCTGATCCTCAACTGCACCCTCGTCAACTACACCGGAGAGTACAATGCCAGCTTCATGTACTTCAAGATGGGCAATCACACCGTGGAGTCCAAATATGTGCATATAATGAATAATGTCACAGCACAACTGAGACTACCTGATATGAAACGCCAACAAACTGGAATACATTGCTTCTGTTACATCAAGGATATTAACTCAACTATTGCACACCAAGTGGTTACTATAGCAGGTAAGGCCTTCGTCATTGTACACTATATACATGTTGTTTATATGTCGGATATATTACATAGAATTGGACCTGCTCTGGCATGACAATGAGGACAGCGTTAAGGCTGACCTGCTGCAACAAATAACAAAATGCATGTAAAACTTTTTGGGTCATGCAAGACACTAAATACTGGGAGGGTGTAGTCACCATTACATAGCTTTATAGTCACTTATAAACTGTAATGTCCCTCTCAAACATGAGCTATCTGAAAACCAAATGACAAGAATATGTTTGATCTCAGCCATGTTACTGATGTTCCTATATATATATATATATATATATATATATATATATATATATATATATTTATATATATATATATATATATATATATATATATATATATATATATATATATATATATATATATATATATATATATATATATATATATATATATATATATATATATATATATTCTGTCAATCTCATGTTTCAAATTATTTTTATAAACTGTTAACATCACCTTTTGCTTTTTTTTATGAAATTAAATTTGGTTTACAAGAGAAATGAGAAAAAAGTCTGGAATTCATCGGTGGAACACCCTTTTAATAAGAATATTCCAAAGAATCTGCATAAATTGTGTGCCCCCTGTTGCTGAAATGCTCAATGATATTTGCAAAGAACTACTTTGCATTGTGACACCGAACTCAGCACAGGATTAAAATAGTATTCTGTGCTCTCAGATGGAGGCAGAAATATGATTCAGTGTCAGGCTAGGGTCAGATTTGAAACACCAAATGTAAGGATTGGACGGTACAAAATAAAAATATCCTTACCGTAAAATTTAAGGAAAATTTAAACTTAAAGGAAGTTAAGTTAACAACTTTTCACTTCTATTTAAAATTCTCTCCCCCAAGGTTGTGCATGAATCAATTTCAACGCCCACCATCTTAGCTTCTCAGATTTCCTATGCTCGCACAGACAGCTGTATAATAGGGGTAGCTTTATAGACCGACGCTTGCTCTGACAGTCGGATAGCTTTTCAATGGAACCACTGCATAGCCACACAGATGTTAGCCCAAAGTCACTCATGTAAATAGACATGTAGTCTATTATTCTGCAGACTCCTGACTGAAAGCTCACATGAGGAGATTGTCACAGCATAAACATTCTCAAAATATGCAATTGATAATTTTTCATCAGTTGTTTAATGCACACTGTGACCTTGAAAAATAACTGCAAAAAAATATTAAGTTGGAAACTTTATTGTGCGTGTAAATGGCGATAGGTAAATACAATTTATATCATATATTGATATGCTGTCACTTATCAAAAAGGTTGCAAAAATATTATTCACTACCTAATCAAAAAGAGGTCCTAACTTCGGCTTTTGTCAGTTCACAACATATTTTGTACATTAGCAGTTGTTTCTAGGAACTAATGTTAGGGAAATATTAATGCTGCTTTGAAAGAAACTAGCCAAGCACGAATGTTTGAGACAGTTATCAGTTTCAAGTTATTAAATATATTTAAAAGCATGAGTTGATTAAGATCTTCAGGTTAACCTTGACCTCAAACTTTGTTTGGAGCTCAATGGAGTGCAACATTTTTTCCATTTTATGAATGTTGACATTTTAGGATAAGTCTATTTATGTCTGCATAAAACAGTGGAAAGCCCAGTTTTAAAAATTTGAGCTTGTCCTCTTGTTCTCAGGACCAGCACATTCTGAGGGCTTTTCTTATTTTTGCATTATTTCACTGACTAGCCAAGGGCAAGCAACATTTCAAGCTATAATCCAGACTGGAGATTAAAGACTGTGATGTAAAACACTTTAGTCGATGACAGTCATGATTCCATTAATATATATATATTTTTATTTGATCCAGCAGCCAACAATGGAAGCATAACATTAGGTATATTTTGAGACCAAACAGAACTAGGGGCAAGTCATAATGAAGGGATCATTTTGGAAATTCATTATATTACAAAAAAAGAAAAAATATATGGCTGTAAATTATAAAATATATTTATCTACTATAGTTCTAAAAAAAATTTAAAGGTAAATAAACATTTAGGTCATGACTTGTTGCATTACTTATTAATGCTGATGTTGATGTGTTGAATGGCGTGACTTTGATGGGCACTAAGGCTTCAATATGCTGATCAGCTCCATAATTTTATTTTCCACGAAACCAAGTATACTCCATTTGAGAAAGAAGGCGAGACAGATTGTTTGACTGATAGGGTAAAATGTCCTTTGGCTCAGTTACTCTAAGAAGAGATTTAAAAAGGGATTATATCTTAACAATTTAATATCATTCTTCATATAATATTCAGAAAAGTAATGATCCCTTCAAGGCTCTTGATCTGTTTTGTTATATAAAGAAGTATCTATAAATGTAATCCTATAAACTTCATGTTTGCAATTTTTCTGCTTTATTTTCACATTCTGACCTTTGAAGTGTGATTCTGTCAGCAATGTTGACATTGCTAAGGAAAGTAATAAGATTTACTAACATCACCTTCCTGTTAAAGAGTAGACAAATTTGGTTTTGGTTCTTTTTCACAACTAGTTTTCATCTTTCTGAAAATTAATTGACAGGAGATAAATTGGACCCATATTCGTTTTGATGTAACCTGAGAAAAAATTCACAGCTACTTTCCATAGTGAGGCAGAGTCATATACTACCTCTGCACATCTTAGCCAGAAATAAATGACCAGGAGTTCAACAAGAGATCACATCCTCTACTATGTTCCTAATCAGCATCCACTGGGCACTGAAGCCATCACTGGCAGAGGATCTGCTAAGTGAAATAATTAAAAGCTCGTTTCTTTTAGCATTTTCAAGATTCAGGAACTGGTAGTCAGATATTGTTCTTAACATTTCAGACAAGAGTGATGCTGACCTCTCAGTTGATTACTCAGATTTATGGTCAATACCATATTGGATTGTTAGCATGATTAAACTTGATAAAAAACTGATGTTAGAGAAATATTGATGCTGTTTTGAAAGAAACTAGCCAAGCACAGATGTTTGACTTGACCTATTTGACCTCCTAAATAAGGATGAGATCAAATTGGCTTGCAAGCATGAAAACCTTGCAAAATATTACATAAAATTATGTTATATCAGGGACATAAGAGAAGGATCCTTTGACCTTTGATTGCTAGTTAAAAAATGTTTTGTAATATCATTCGACCTATTGAAGATCCTTTGATCTTTTGGACAAACTGTGATGCTGATCTATGCTTCTAAAGTGAGAGTCTCTCATACCACAATCAACTCAGTAAAAATTGGTGATGCAGATATCAATTCCACTTTTAGTTTGTTGCAGATTGTACTGGATTATGGAAATCACTTTCTTTCTCATCTCCCATAATGATTGCAGAACTCTGCAGCACATGTAGTGGGAGAAGATTAGGACATTTGGGTCAAATTCTTGGTAAATGTAGGGCAGCTTGTCCATTCTAAAATTTCAAATTCTTCTGACAGCTTGGAAGGCCCTTTAGGTAGCTCTTTACCCTGACTTACTGTGACTTGCAATAAATACATCAAGTAGAAATTTGAAGTCTTGCGACAGATTAGATCCAATTAAAAATGGAAGGGGTAGAGCTTTTTAATTATAGTGCCTGCACTCTGGAATGATCTCCCTGATGAGATAAGGGGAGTGTCTCAATGGATGTCATTATGAAATGCCTCAAGACACTCGTCTTCCAAAGACATTACTTCATTGAATACCTTGAATAGATGTAGTCTGGTATCAGCACTATATAGATTGTATTATTTTTACTATTATTTTCATTATTATTTTAATATTATTATTACCGGTAGTTCCAGCCACCTGAGTAGTTGGGGAGACATTGTATCGGACTGTATGCATTTTTCCGTATGTCTGTCTGTCAACAGACATATTGCTATATCTTATCAGCTTGTTCAGACAGAGACTCAAAATTTATACCATACATGTATCCCATGAAAGCCGATATAGGATGACCTCTTTTTTGACCTTGACTTGTTTTTTATGGTCACGGGCTTCAAATTGCGACCTTTTGCTACATGCTACCAACTATTTTAATTACAGACTCACAATTTCTTCCTCACATTTACCTTATGGAAGTATTATCAGTAGGACACTTATTTCAGTTAAGGGTATATTGTAAGCTGCCAAATAACAGATGACTGACCTGCTGACTTCCTTACGAATCTTCATTTCTAAATATAGCTACTGATTAAGCAATATCATGCGATCAATAGCTGCTGGATGATGAGCAGTGTACTTTATAAAGTCACTGGCCTACTGACCTTCTTTTGAATCATGAGTGCTAAAAATAGCCACCAAGCTAGACCAAATGGACAATTGTTGTTGGTTGAGTAAGGTTAGCTGTGTTCATTGTGAAGGCAATACCGTTGCATGCTGAAATAGGTGATTTTGTTTTGGTAAAGATTTTAATTTTTCAATTTCAATAAAAAAATGTTTCAATTTCAATAAAGAATTCAATTTTAGGTTTTATCCTTTGTGTTTGGGCTCTGTTTGTGTTTGTGTGTGTTGATTGTATGTAAGTGTGTGTGTGTGTGTGTGTGTGTGTGCATGTGTAATATGTTTTAAACCAGTTTCAATTGCAGCAAAAACATACATGTGG
This sequence comes from Amphiduros pacificus, assembly GCA_949316495.1. Taxonomy (NCBI): domain Eukaryota; kingdom Metazoa; phylum Annelida; class Polychaeta; order Phyllodocida; family Hesionidae; genus Amphiduros; species Amphiduros pacificus. The sequence continues at coordinate 59,135,893 of OX439000.1, forward strand.
CATGTGTCTCCCAAAGATGTACATTTCACACTCTCAATAATTTTTTGGACTTGGTCTTTCAAAATTTGGTCAATGACTGTTTTTTGTTAATCTTGTCCTTTGTAAACAGATCTTTGTATTTCTACCAATATTTTATAAGCATAAGTAGAGATTAAGGATGTTAACCCAAAAAGTGTTCTCCTTCCTTGTAAAATTATTTCTGCACCTAATTAAGAATAAAGTTATATATTTTTAAAATGCACCTTTATTTCTATTTCTTTTTCTTTTTTTCATGTCGTGATCAACTGATTAACAATTATTTTGTAAATATTCTGTTGTACATAAGAACCGTAAAATGGAAACAATTAAAAAAAAAAGATATTTATGATAAAATAAGTTAAAGCTATTATTTGCGTCAAAAATACTGTTTAAACAAATCTGTGTTTTCTTTTTCTAGCTGTTATGTGTATATGATGTAATCAAATAACATGAATAGGAATGAATGAATCACTTGGTAACACAAAATATGATATAAAATCTTCTATCCTATGATGTGCACATGAGGTATTGAAGCGTTCCTTGAGTTCTATTGAATGCCAGTGTTCTTGAGCTTCCCAAATTTGTCTCAGCTGTAGCTCAGCAATTATGACCTTGTTTGTGCTGAACATAATTAGGGTAGGGGATTGCTTTATTTGTATTTTTTTATCATTATTTTTTTTAAAAGCCTGCTAGAAATAACATATTTCCTGTTTATTTAAAAAAAATGAAGAAGCCCATTTTTCATTTATTTATTATCTCCAAACTGGGTAATTTTTAATAGAATGGATATTTGTGCACTCTTGGAAAAATAATTAAATTTGTGAGGAAGAAACCACGCGTATCCCAATTTGTTAAAATTGAACATTTTTCCCCTTTCATCATTGGTAAATATGCCTAATTGATTTTTACAACATATTTTTAGATAGATGGCATTATGGAAGCATCATGTTGACATCCTTGAATTGTTCTTGTGAAGGGATATATTGATAGATGTTTCTGGTTTATATGTTTATAATGCAACTGGAAAGTACCATCTTGAAACTTGGGGAAAGTGGGGAAAATGTCTGTCCGTCTGTCTGTCTGTCAACATTTAAAAAAAATATCTTCTCCATAACTACCAGTAATATAGGTTTCATATTGTATACAGAGGTAGATATAGAAGTGACGATTCAGATTCCTTCAAATCTTAGAGATGTCACCATTGGCCTTGGTGCAGTGAGGTCACAAATTTTGAAAGGAGCATATCTCAGCAACCACTTATAAGAGGAAATACAGAAATGTTTTGTGTCACAGCTGTGCCTTGTCATAAGTTTTTAGTCATGTGACCTTTGACCTTGACACATTGATACATGCAGCATCTCAACCATTAAAAGTGAATAAGCACCATAAACAGTTTTTACAGATTTGACCTTGATGCTGTGATCTTGGCCTTTGTTTTATTGTGGGGACCATATCTCTAAAGCGATGAACTGGAGATACAAAATATTGGGCATGCATGGCAACCACTAAGTGTTGTCAGTGTTTGCCAGAAGATTTTGACCAACATCAGACAATGACATTCAGCCACCCAACATCAGAAATTTGTCTTCAACATTAGACATTTCAACGCGTATGCCCTTGAGCTATTTGTCACAAGCTACGGTTGGATTGGAACCCTATCATAGTTGTGATTTTGTAACAGCAAAGAATAAGATAGGCAACCAGAGAAATGAAAGTCTGAAGCACCCAGTATTTTGTAGGAGGTGTGTGATTAGTGTACATATCTTCTAGATGTGTGAAAAGAGTCTGGACTGGCGTGCACTGGCCTGCAGAGCTCACATAAAGTTTGCTCGTTACACAGTTCATGTGTTTTCATTAAAGTCAGCAGAGCTATCAACCCAGGGGGTTATGTTAGAAGAGCAATTCCATTTTTTATAGAAACAAATTTATATTTGAGGCCTTAGTAACACATTAATGGTAATATTTTTTGTTGGCATTATCACTGCAATTGTGCAATACTTGTGACTGTCATCATGACTTATAGAAATCATCAAGAATGGATTTTCTCATGTTATGTGGTTATTTTGTATAATAGTTCATCAGTTTGCCCCTCAACGACGCAATTACTTGTCCATTAGTGTGTCTACCTCTCAAACTTTAACCTTGTCCATAGCTCTGCATTCAAACAATGTTGATATTTCATGTTTAACAGCCATTTGTTATTATGACTAAAAGTACAATATTTACATTTAGTCTTGATTATTAGCCATAATATTTAACTATTATGCTAGGTTGAGCCTTTCATCACAGGTCATTACTTTGACTTTAACTATACTTGTCTATATCTTAACATGTAAATATGTTTTGGATAATTTGGGAAGAGCAGATGCTATTTATTTCTCATGATACCTCTTTCCTTGTTAATTTTAGTTTGGAAACGTGTTTATAATATAGAAATTTGCTTTTCGCTTAATCCCTATGGACATCCCTCCATCCAGTCTAAAGCAAATATGTTCCATAAGGTTCTGGGTTTTAAATTTGTGGGTGATAGTTGGCAATATAAGTTATTTTAGACCATATGCAATTATGCAATAGCAATGTTTCACCAGTTATATCATTAAATGATTTATTTGGACATTTAGTAATACTTATATTTGAATTAATTAATACATTATGACCTAATTAATATAAATTTAGCAACCTTTCTAAATCTTGGCAAAAAGTCATGATGAACCTCATTTTTAAGGGGTTGGACAAGAGAAATAAATTTTGACAATTCTGTTTTATTGACACATTCAAATCTTGGTGGTTATCTTGAATTTTGGAGAGAAATCATGATTTACATTATTTCAAAGCATTTGGACAAGAGAGTTGGAAATTTCAGTCTTGGCAGCCTTCTTGAAATTTGTCAAATCTTATTTTGAAAAGACATTCCAAATTTAACTTTTCAGATTTTTCAGAACATATGCAACAAATGTGAGGGTTGATCTTTTGGCCTTTTGGTTCCTGGTTATATAAGGAGCTGGAAGACTTATGGCCACTGGCTGTGGCACAGTTGGTTAGAGCTCAAGCTGATTGACACCAGTTCCGCTGTGATTATCCAAAGGTCGTGGGTTCAAAGATTGAATTCATGATACAATTTCACACATGAGCTGAGGCACATGCCAAAGGGTCAACCTGTTGTCCTTTAAAATCTGTGACCGGGTGGGTTGTCATGTCAAGGACTTGTCACATGACAATTCAGTGAGGCAGCACTATATCTGATGCAAGTAGGTCTCATCACGAAATGACTGAAATAATGTTGAAAGTGATGTAAAGCAAACACAAAACAAAACAAAACTGGAAGACTTACCATTCTCAAGCTGGAAAACTGAACTATCATTGCTGAAAATCGTCTCTGGCTCAGTTGCTGGTTTTGAAACTGGTTTTGTAATGTGCAAAGACATTATTTACGCAGCAGCGCTTACATGTTGTGTGTCCCCCCTTCATGGAAACTTGTGTGCAATGAAGCCAATAACAACCCAGGAAGAAAGCATCAATATTTGTGGTGCTGTGCAAGGTACACACTAGACTATGTTGTAATCTTTATTTAAGCCATTGACATGGGGGTGCCCTTTGTCTTTTCTGTTTTTAGGCAATTGTGTCTATAAAATAGCTTAGACAACAGAGTGCACTTAACCCACTGCACCGCACAGTACAAAAACTAAGTCATTAGGTCAAATATTATACAGCAGTTGGTGTACATTTTATTTTGTAGAAAGGAATCTGGCTCTAGCTTATTATGCTTACTATTATTGTTGACACCATAGTTTAGGTTTGTTGCAAGGTATCTATCTCAGGTATCTGTATTAATCACAAGCTTATGGTTTTATTTCAGATCATTTGAAAAATATACATCCAAAGTTAGTGTGTAATATCCTTTTTTGCTTATGGTATAGATTTCTTTTTTCTGATAAAATGGTATGTAATAATCTTCATGCTTGCTTTAGATGCGCCCAAAAAACCGCGACTGACTGGGTGTAAGGTATACAACTGGCTGAAGATGACGTGTACCTGGGAGCCAGAGGTTCAGGACACTGGCCTGGAAACAGTACAGGAACTTTACTGGACCCTTCTGTAAGCTTCAATATTAATATACTCAATGGAATCTCTAATTTAATGTGCTTAATATGTGGCCATATTACATTATTTGCTCATAGATAAAGTCAATATGATAACTTCAGTGGCAGCTACAATTTAGGAAGGATAAGAGAATGGGTTGGGAATTACAGGTAGGTCAAGTCAGGAAAGTGTCAAAAGTAATGGCCAAATATTGGCAGGATCAAAAATATCAAATGTTTCCAGAATGTTTCAGTAACATTCATGTTTCCCACACTGCTCAGCATGCTACAACATCAGATAATTTAAGTTCTAGGGAATCTTTAACGGAGCCTCAATCTTAGAGAATGTTCCACAAACCAAAATTTGTGGAATATTTTAGATCATCAGAACATATATAACAAATATATATATATATATATATATATATATATATATATATATATATATATATATATATATATATATATATATATATATATATATATATATATATATAGTGACCAAGAGACATGAAGGGAATTTCTCTTCCTTGGTTATGTTATGAATATCACCCTAAGCTTGGCCTCCTTCAAGAAACAATGTGTCTTTTTTGCCATTGTTATGGTTGCCTCACATTGATTGTCATTTAAATATATATCAGTGGCAGGGACCATGCAGTGTTAGCAGCTTGTTTGTTTAATTTTGTTTCACAGACTGAGACATTTATTTTGAAATAATCAAACATTTGTTTATTAAGACAATTGTTTAATTTAAACATTTAAAAAAAAAAAAATTATTCCACTTGATTTTATTTATAAAAGGACATTCTTTTACTTGTCATGAATTCATGTTTGATATCTTCACCGGTGCCGCCAGATATCTTCTTCACATAAAACATCCTAAGATCAGTAGTGGTCCACCCCAGCCCCCCTCCCCCTCACCTTTCCCAATTGAAAAAGAAAATGTCAGATGAAAGATTGTTGGCGTTGCAATCGTGATGTGTGTCACGGAGAGTAGTCAACAAGTTGGTTACACCCAACTGACAAGAGGAGATATGATTTTGGCCTCATTTTTAGGTCATTTTCCTTTTAGACCATCTTTGCAGATCAATGTCAAAAATAAGATATTTGAGATAAATTGCATTAATTATGATCAGTTTAATTCCCGACTTCAGGAAAAGTAATGCTGGGGGAATGTCCTGTGAAGCTTTTGTGAGTACGAGGTAGAGGAATAGTAAATAGGGGAATTTGTAGGCCAGGGGCAAGAGTGCCATTAAATCTTGATTAATATACATGGCTGGACACAGCCTCCTGAACAGATCCTAACATGGCTGCCATCTTGCCTCAGTAATTGGCACATTTTCCCTTTTCATTTGGCAATAAAAAGCATTATCACAGCCTTTAATGAAATTAGCAAATCAGTTTTGTCAGTCCAATTGTGACCAATATACAGACATGTTTTATTCATCATTCAAAGGAGATAGGAATGGTCTAAATTTATGAGCAAATTTCTAGAAAAAGAGATTTGTGACAATTAGAACTGTGCAAACAAATCTATTTTATATACTGAAAGTTAACAGTTGGTTATTTGTAAAATTATATTTAGTATTAACCTAATTGCCTTTGAACCCATAAATGATTATTCAAAATGAAAGTTACTTCATTTGTAAAACAGGATATTCTTGAAAATTGAAATTTTTTAAAGAGATTTAATTTGTTTGATTTATTACCAAATTATATTTCAACAAGAACTTCTTTTATCCTGTTTCTATTTGTATGAATCATTGTTTAAAATCTGCGGATCAAAGATATATTTTGTACCTTGTCAATCACAAATCTTCAAAAAGTTTGATTTTAAAAGCCTGAGTATTTTGCATAAAATGTCTATATAACATTATGTAATGTTGATGGTATATATGTATAAAATGTAAGTATGATAACAAGAGGTAAGTAGGGTGTGCTATTACTCACATTTCAAAGTAGTCAGAAGCCATTAGCCATCGCATATTTATAAACACATTATTGCTCTGATGTTTGATTATAACTTAGAAGAACAAAGACTTTAAGATACACAAAACACTTAGTATGCTGACTGTGCAGATACAAAATAGATAATGGCTCCTGATTGTGAAAAAAGCTTAAATATTGATGATGTATTTTCATTCTTTTTTCTATTGATACTATGGTGTCTTTACATTGTATATCTCTGCTGTTCAATTACTTTTTGCAGAACTTGTGAATAAAATGTGTTGTTTTTGTGTTATATAAAACCCATCTCTTCCCTATTTTAGGTGTGTAACTAACAAATTTTGGCACTGGTTTACAATGTTTTAAAATCAAGAATAACCCAATGCATTAGTTATAAGGTACAGATGTTGTGTTACATAGATGAATAAGAAACTAGTATTGCTTGTTTGGAGTGAAACTAACAGTGCTGCCCTCGTGTAGCATTGGTGCTGCCCCCCAGCACTGCAGCTGGTAATCCTGCATGTGTCTGTAGCCTGTCTCTGATGTCCCTCCCACAGAGTGTTTGAGGATAATCCGGGCTGGTACCTGTGCCCTCACAACTATACCAACACCTCGTGTACCTGGCAGGTGGGCGACGGCCAGAACAGCTTCCACAACAGCCTCACCTACGCCATCGTCATCATGGCCAAAAACTTTGTCGGTGAAGTCTACAGTCAAGTCTCCTTCATTTCAACTGCACTCAAAGGTACTCAACAGCACATGTCAACATTCCACATACATAACTAACATCTTGCCAGATTTTCTCTTGATTTAGGTGCAGGATGACCCAACGAACAACAGTTGCCATGTCCTCTCTGCAAAACAAGAACAGCATACTTCCTAAACACCAAAACAAAAAAAGGTCACTCAGTCCTGTCATTTCATTACCATGTGTGGTGATTGATTTGAGTCTATTCATTCTTTTCAGTGGCAAAAAAGGGTAATGTTAGCTGATTTGGGTGAAAAGATCAAATAAAGCTAGCAATTTTTTCACATGTCTTTCCCTTTCACATTCACTTCCTGTTTTCATTTTCACTTCCTGTGTGCCTCTCTCTTTCTCTTTTTCTTTCTCTATCTCTCTCTATCTCTATCTCAATCTCTGTCCCACTCAATATATATACTTAAACCCATAAACCCATTCCTAACTGCATTTTCACCACAAAACTTTTGCAGCAGATTGGATCTAACAAAATTAAATAGACAAAAAGGAAGCAAATAATATTTATCTTACAATTTTATTTCCGATCACCAGGCTATTTTTTTTCTGGTTGTCTCTGCCTTAAGAAATGAATGCCCCATCGAATAGAGATACATGGAGTATTCTGCATGATAATGATTTTTTTATTATTTTTTATGTTATTTGCTTCATTTTGTGTACGCTAAACATAAAACAAATGGTTGGAGACTTGGCCACGAGAAGCTCTATTGCAACATTCTTCATTCTTCTTTAACAATGTAACTCTCAAATACATAAATTTGGAATGACAAAGATAACTAGGGTATTCCAGAATATACATTTGGTTTTGTTCACTCACTATTAGTACTTCTAATATTTCAAGTTAATTAGCTCAAATCAAAATTTTGCAGCCAATAATTGAAAATAAACTTTTGAGTTAAACTTGAGTTAAGATGAAGGGATATTAGAATCAAATGATTTATAAGTTTTGGATTTTCCTCCATTATATATTAACAAAAGAAATATATTTTCATAGCATTCTGCTGGTAGCAATCTTCACTGAATGTATTCTTGCATTAAGTATGCAGGTATGTTTATCAGATCACAAAGGACCATATTTTCAATGAGAAAACATGAAAAAGATGCATTTGTGACAGTGTGACAGTCAATAAAATATGCTTTAGAGTTTTGTTGATTGATTGTTTGAAGCAAAGAGACTCAACATTACAAAACATACAGTTTGAATCACATAGATAAAAAAGATTTGGACAGATCTAAGGACATCCAGAAGGGATCTTATATAGTTTTGGTTGCTAGGCAACACCAAAACAGGTTACGCATAGAGACTCATAACTGGCTCTCATGCCATGATTCACCTGATTGTCAAGATCCAAACAGTATTCAATCACAGACTGGACAGTACTTCAAACAAGGCAATGGGTTTTGAAAATAAATCAGGCTTCAAATAAGAGATCTCACAGAGATCTACCTGGAGAATGTTAAATGATTTATGACAATTTCCAGAACAGGGTCTATCGGTTTTTACGATAAGATTGTCAGCTTTTTTAGATTTATTAACAAACATTTTACATATATTAGCATATAAATTAACAGTGTTGGCATCCTGTTGAAAAATAATTGTCATTCCATCATGAAAAAGGGCAGTCTGTTTTTCATCATGAAGAAAGTGATGTTTGGAGACGAACAATATTGTAATATGACTGTACAAAGTGCATGGGAATCACAGATCTCTTATATATCATTTCCATAGATTCGTGAACCATGACATACAAAGTTAGGTCAAGGGTACATAATTATACTAATAGATAGTGTGCATCTTTGTGGCGACCACTCTTGCCATTGTGGGTCTCATAAAGGCTAAATATCAATATCAATGTCAGAATATCAAAATCTATTAATATGATGTCACACTTAAACCGTTCCACTTTTTAAAGCAGTTAAACAAGATATTTATGTTTGTGCATGTGCAGGGCTCCACTGGTGTTCAAATCATTTTCTATTTTACCATCATCCCTGGTCTAAATCCTTCCATTCCCTATGTGACCACCATCGCTAGTCTAAGTCCTTCCATTCCCTATGTGACCACCATCCCTAGTCTGAGTCCTTCTATTCCCCATGTGACCACCATCGCTAGTCTAAATCCTTCCATTCCCTATGTGACCACCATCCCTAGTCTGAATCCTTCCATTCCCTATGTGACCACCATCGCTAGCCTAAGTCCTTCTATTCCCTATGTGACCACCATCGCTAGCCTAAGTCCTTCCATTCCCTATGTTATCACCATCGCTAGTCTGAGTCCTTCCATTCCCCATGTGACCAGTCAAAGTCCTTCCATTCCCTATGTGACCACCATCCCTAGTCTGAATCCTTCCATTCCCCATGTGACCACCATCGCTAGCCTAAGTCCTTCTATTCCCTATGTGACCACCATCGCTAGCCTAAGTCCTTCCATTCCCTATGTTATCACATCGCTAGTCTGAGTCCTTCCATTCCCCATGTGACCAGTCAAAGTCTTACATTACCTATGTGACCACCATCGCTAGTCTGAGTCCTTCCATTCCCTATGTGACCACCATCGCTAGTCTGAGTCCTTCTATTCCCTATGTGACCACCATCGCTAGTCTGAGTCCTTCCATTCCCTATGTGACCACCATCCCCAGTCAAAGTCCTTCCATTCCCCATGTGACCACCATTCCTAGTCTGAGTCCTTCTATTCCCCATGTGACCACTATCGCTAGTCTGAGTCCTTCCATTCCCCATGTGACCACCATCGCTAGTCTGAATCCTTCCATTCCCTGTGTGACCACCATCACTAGTCTGAGTCCTCCTATTCCCTATGTGACCACCATCGCTAGTCAAAGTCCTTCAATTCCCTATTTGACCACCATCGCTAGTCTGAGTCCTTCCATTCTCTATGTGACCACCATCCGTAGTCTTGTGTCCTTCCATTCGCTTTGTGACCACCATTGCTAGTCTGAGTCCTTCTATTCCCTATGTGACCACCATCCCCAGTCAAAGTCCTTCCATTCCCTATGTGACCACCATTGCTAGTCTGAGTCCTTCTATTCCCTATGTGACCACCATCCCCAGTCAAAGTCCTTCCATTCCCTATGTGACCACCATCGCTAGTCTAAATCCTTCCATTCTCTATTTGACCACCATCGCTAGCCTGAGTCCTTCCATTCCCTATGTGACCACCATCCCCAGTCAAAGTCCTTCCATTCCCTATGTGACCACCATTGCTAGTCCGAGTCCTCCTATTCCCTATGTGACCACCATCCCCAGTCAAAGTCCTTCCATTCCCTATTTGACCACCATCGCTAGCCTGAGTCCTTCCATTCTCTATGTGACCACCATCCGTAGTCTTGTGTCCTTCCATTCGCTGTGTGATTATCATCCCAGGTCCGTGTCCTTTCATTCTTTATGATCAGGTTTGACATGGCTCATGATGAATTATTCTGTTCAATTGGTCTGAAGGATTTTTATGTAGTTTCATTCAAGAAATAGGTGTACATGTAAATAGCTTATAGATTAAATAGATTAACCTTGTTCCACTGAGAGATGACACTTGGCCCACTTACCTTTATGTACTAAACCGACATGATAATATATGTCTCACATACATTCCCATTGAAGAAATCACAGTTAATCGACCGGAAAATTCTACGAATTTCATTCATCCTCACTGCCTGCTTGCTGTTGCAGAAATACAATCCTATCATGCACTTGATTTATTATATTTGTATCATTTACTGCCACCCAATTTTCTTAGCCAGGTTGTCATTGCATGTGACAAGAGCTTCTTTGAGTCATACATCATTTATATTTATGTTAAATGGAATTCCTCAGTATAAAAAATAGCGAAATTTATTTTTGCATTAAAAACTGTGAATGTATTTGTACATTCATATATAGATACACTGGAGCTTGAGAGGCTGCTTTTGCCTATTCTTACTTAGCTATATGCACATTATGGTTTTGTCTGATATTCCAACTCATTTTTATTCTTAAAGATTTTTGACTTGGACCTTTTTTTACAACTCACCATATCATTTCTGAATGAGCACTTCTCCCCTTCATCATGGACATAACCCTCATGACATGAAAAGGATTCATAAAGGACGTTGACAGTCAAATACTGCATGCAGCACACAACAAACAAAAGACCATATTGCCAGTGTTATGTTCATTGTCCTGGCTGAGGTCATTACATTTTATCAGATAATTTTGGTGGTTACTATATTAAAGCTACTATGGAAACATTGGGATAACCTCACAATTTTGGACTCTTTGGGGTATACATGGTTGATATGTGATAAGATAACACAATTCTATACATGTACCTTATATACCTTAATAACATAATATTTCTCAATCAGCTCTTGACAAGTACTAGATGTGAAATAGGCATGAAAAAGCACAGTGAAGGAAGGGGTCTTATGTTATCTCAAGGCACGCATGGGACATGGCCATGGGACATGGAGGCATGGGACATGGAGGCCCGTATGGAGAGAGCTAATCTGACACCTGTATTTATCTCTCCAAAACCCTCCCATTATATACATAGATTTCCCTTGTTTAAACAGTTTTCCAATCAGTCAGTCAAAATTATACATTGCTAAGTGAACAGATGGATGTATATAAATACAAGACAAGTTGGGCTAATATGTCCCAGGAATGTTTATCCACTCATGTAGAAATCAGAAGTTGACAATAAATAATGATAACATCACCAAAAATTAACCATGGATGCATCTTAAAAATATTTCAGAATGGTGACCACCATTTTAAGGCCATGCGTCCCGATTTCTGAAAATCTTGTTGGCAATAAATTTAGACTGCATAAGCAAACTTAAAACCATTAATGCATAACAACCCTCTATTTCTATTCCGTCCACTGTCGCTATAAACCTAGGGGTCTTTGTTTTTGACCAGTATTTTCTATTGCTAATGTAAAGGTTTGTTTTTTATCTTTGTGTATAGAATTTATTGAAATGTTTCTCAATAACAAATATATATTTAGCAGTGATTTGACTCTTATCTGGCACGTATTGCTTGAATGTTTAACATTAATGAGAAAATTTGTAGGTTTTTTTTATCATAATATGGTTGGTCATGTATAACAGGTGCATTTCCATCAAGATAGAATAATAGATACTGTCAAAAGAATATTTGTTTTTCATAAATACACTCGCTTTATGATATGAATAACATCTGCTATGTCATGTCAAGTGTATATTTGAAGTGGCTCTTAACTTTTAAAGTTTATTTAATGAGATAGAGCTTTTTTTCCTAAGGAAAATTGCAAGACAATCTATTTATATTCCTAAATTATCACTCAACATCAGGTGGAAGAGCAAAGGACTATATTTTGACTTGTTGACCATCACTGAGATACCACAATATCTTTATTTCATTGATAAATAGCCAATCACTGCCTATTAATTTGATATCTGACTTGTCTCTCTGTCAGGTCAAAAACTATCGCATAAAGGCAACAATTTAGAGAAATTTGAATTGTTTGATTCGCAAAGCACACCCTATTTATGAGACCATTTTTCATAATTCTGTCTTTTTAACTAAAAAAAGATTATTCTAGCCGAAGATACGTGCTGATAATTGTGTAGATTAATAGAGTAGGTAGTCAGAAAATGTTGTGCAAAGTGATCTTCAAATATGACAAAAAAAGGATATATTTCCATTTTTTTACTTTAACTTTCAATCTGAAATTCGTAGAATTGATAAAATATTGAAAGAATGAGGTGAAAATCCCAATCAAAAGAAAATTCTCCCGTAGCCTTTAATATATCAACTACTGAAATCGTTTTTATAGTTATTTTGAAACAAAGCACTTGAATAATGTAATTTTTTTGTTCAAATGTAAGAGCTTCTATCTGCCAGTGACATTGTTTCCCAGAGGAACAAAGGGTTGTCCATCCAATCATGTACTTATTCATCTCTTAGTTTGGACTTCTCAGGGTCCCAGTCAGCTTTGATTAGTTCCTGAATCTAAATATTAGCTACTGAGAAAGAGTGCCCTCTTCTGGTAAAAATAGAAACCAATGTTGGTTGTTGTGCCCCATCTTCTGCTAAAATCATAAGCAATAGAGCAGGGAATTGAATAGAAAGTAATAAAAGGATGATTGTCAAAGTGTATCTAAGATTATCAAGATTAATGCTATGCATTTATACAGTATTTTACTGATTTACCAAATCACATGACCTTTATAAGAAGGGCACTTCCAGGTTACAAGATTAGGTCATACATAAGAGTATAAGAGTATAAGAAATTTTATTTTGACCCATATTAAACAAATCATTGGTTGTATATATGGACCTAGGTTTTATGAAGTAATTTTTTAATGGAAAATTGATAGCATCTTTTTAATCTCTGACTGACTCATATAAGCATCAAAGTGAAAAAGAAAATCCCATCACTGAGTATTAATAGCCATCTAAGGGAGACCACATAACTCAGTCCTTTTGATGCAATTAACCTTTGGTGGTTAATGGTCTAGTGGTTTAATGCAGAAAACATAGTATAGTTCAAACACATCACTAATTCATTTATCTCGCTGCATATTATTGCAATTACATTCAAGTCTCCAACCATTTATATGTCAAGGAATACTTTTTCATTGACATTAATAACACTGAAAAACTAATATGCCATAATTTCAATATTATCTGCTTTTACATTTATACTGATCTAACTGCCCATCTATCTGATTGTTTGGCAAATCTTTATCTTATTTTTTATGTTCCAGATTCATTGATTTAAGCATTTTTCAACACAACTTGGTTAGTTGTATTAAATAAACCTCTCTCTAAATCTATACAAAATCAACAATTTTTTGAGACAATATAATAATAATAATCTCCCCCCCCAAAAAAATCACATCTTGTCAATTAAGAATCCTTGAATGAGTTAATGTATAATAACTACCGCCAATGAAAACCTTAAGTACCGGTACCTAATCATTTATCCTTTATTACTTTTCCTGATCTCCATTCTAATTATATACTTTCTCAATTCTATGTTTATACTTTTGAGGTTTTCTTGATGCTGTATTTCCTCTCTGGGGTTGGTACACCATCAGATTGAGAGAGTCCACATTTTACAGTGGAATCATGATTAATTCCCGGCCTAAAAGTTCTGATATTAATTATCATTTCAAGTTCTTCACTATTTTTTTCCTGTGAAATCTCTCCCATAGCTTTGGCCATTTTCATATCCTCTCTTATGAAATAGAATTACTGGTGTATATTAACATTACTTTTTCATCTATAGGTGTAGTAGCTGTTTACCCTAACCCAATTGATATGAATGCGTCCAGCTCACTTGTGTTTGTAACATTTGTAGTCAACATAGATAATTCTAGTATTTGCAGTGAACAGCCGTATAATACTTGCCTTTCACATTATCGTTTTACCAACTTTTTCTCAGACCCACACAGCAATGGCTATGCCCTAACCAAGTGCTAAACACTTGCACATGGTTACCTGCACAAGAAGAAAATAGTTTCAAAGATGGCTTGACTTACCATATGGTAGTGAAGGCAGGGAACAAAATTGCCAACCAGACTTCAGAATGGTTCTCTGTTCACACAGAGAAGGAAGGTATTTCATTTGACAGCATACTTGTAGCATACAAACACTTACATGGCCTTTCAGGGTTTATCTGGGTAAGTTGGGTATTTTAGATTAAGAACACATAGGATACTCAAGAAAACACAGTCCCTGCCAAAAACCTGTGCCTTTCACCAAAATTTCCTTCTTGTAATTTCTGACATAAATAATGAAAATGAACTATGCGAGTCAACATAGCCTTTGCATGGAGAACAAAATTGAATGCAAAATGAATTGCATGGTATGTATGGTACTGGAGTACTAACCACAAATTGTCAACTATAAAATAGATGGAAAAAAATTATTTGATAAAAATCACATTCAGAGATCCAGTAAATGACAAGTCAAATGTCACAATATCAATAATTTACTAGATGTCAGCCAGTGATATGCGCACTTATATGACATTAAAATTCCTATGTTTAGGAGATATTAAAATTGTGAAGAAAATACTAAAGTCCCTTGTGCCCAATTGGCATGGTTGTCTTTTGAGTGTTGTCATACCTTACTAATACTCCTGTATTTGATAACTTAGTTTCTTTTCAGCTCATCCTTTAACAAGGTGGCAGAAGGAAGCGGAACACTTTTGTTGTAGGATTAGTTAATTTTCACTAACAAACAATACTACACAATTAACTGAGGTTTTTCTGACATTAACAAATTAAAATTTTGCATGTATTTGATTTTATAGTTGTGGTTTGGTTTGCTTCTTTAACTAGCCCAGATAAATGGTACAAGTGTCCCCAACAAGAGCGTAACACATGCACGTGGGTAGTGCCGGATAGTCGTGATCCTAGGGATAGCTACAAAACTGATTTTGTCTACTACTTGCAAGTGGAGGCACGAAATAACATTAGCAAAGTGTCAAGCCCCTTCCTGCCAGTAGCCACTGAATACCTAGGTACCTCTACTGTTGCCACAGTGATGGTGTGCTCGTGTGTATTGGCATATTTGATGTCTTGTTCTGGTTGATACTGTTGTTCGGCACATTTTTGCAGTGAAGATATTACAATTCAGCACATGTAAGGTGTCATACACCTTGTCCAGAGAATGACCAATCAAAGCATCATTCCAGAAATATCTCCTTTTCCTCAAAGATTCTTTAGCTTTCTACTGTATACATATATCAATACTATCATGATATAGAGCACTGCTTTATTGTAAATTCTTGTAGGCTTTTTGTTTCCCACCATCACTCAGTAAATCATCATAATCTGCCATAATTTCCATAGATGACCTGGAACCATTTAACAGGTCAATTTTCGTTGAAGAGTGAAAATAATATGTGAGCTTATTATGACATTATATTAACTGCTATTATTTAGTATCCTCCATCTGATTTCTGCCTAACATGACATCTCTACCCTTGACATTGATGTAGTGGATGGTCATTGACCTTGACATGGCATACTGTCCTCCATAGTTATTTGGGATTCACACTTAATCCCTAAAGGACCTGGCCGATCTGAATTGAGGTGCTTTTCAGAACAAGTTACTTTTTTCTGGACTAATGTACCTGCAAACTAAATTTCATTAATTTACAAACAAGTACAGGGATTAAAAAAATGTGATCATAGAAACCTGAGACTATTACATTTTAACAAAACAAATACCAGCCCTAGAGAATGTCATAAAATGATATGATAATTTGTGACCTTCCTCTCTGTGATGGACGTCAATGTCCCTCCCGGCCTTTCGGGGTTATATATCCATTTGCCAGTTTGAAAGGCTTTATGGATAGTTGTAGAGGATAACAAGCTGTTACCATAGCATTTTTACCATAACTTTTTGTGTTCAATATATTAAATTGAAAATATCATTTTCATGGAAAAAAATCAGAGGCAAAATTTGTGTATTGCTGATGGTGGGAAACAATAGTCAACTCATAGTAATAATACTATCGTAGATATTCATACATATCAAATGAATTGGTCATTTTCTTAATTTGCTTAAATATTGCTTATCATGTTCGACACCACTTCATTTTATTGTGTGTACTCAAAAGAATCCTTCAATATTTTATTTTGTAAAAACACTAGCTCACAAATTTGATGTATGCATGCAAGCAATATAATTTGTGCAAAATGTTGATTATTTGTCAAGTTAGTTTTTTAGATGTTGTCTTTTTTATATTATCATGGTTATCAAAAGATTTCAGTTTGAGAACCATCAGGTCCTTACCTATGATTCAAGTTTACCTTCTCACAATTCTCCAAGGCAATCTTCTTCACAGAAGTTAGTCTGTAATGAAGTAAATCATGCCACTTGGCAGCACAGTGCAAATATCATCTTGCAATTCCAAAACTATACATCACAGAACATAAAAGCTTGGAAGTGGGGCTCTCTTTTTGCACATATATGCTGAATATTTTGATTATGTTTGCATTTTTATTTGTCACGTTGCCACCAGGTTAGCTTATCACGTTTACTGTACATCTTGCTGTGCTTTACACATCTATATTACATGATATATATATCATAAACAGGAGATGTTGCTCATGTATTTGCAGATAAAAGTATTACTCTTAGTGTTAAGATTTCTTTATTGGTTCAGGTACATTGTAATCCTTTTAGGTATTAGTACCACCCTTTCCTGCCAGAAACTTAGAGCCTTATGTCAGCTTATAGGAGTGAGCCACTCTTGTGAATGAATGTGATGGGCAGCAACCCATCTGCTTCTCAAGCCTGCGCTGCTATTTTCCTCAATCATAGATCAGTTGAGTTTTATTAAGGTATATTATCAAAACTCTTGTTTGCAATTTGAGTTTAGAAAATTACATTTAAAAAAATACATTTTTATTCACAGATTGATAGATTTCAAAAGAAATTAACAAGGCAATAGCTCATTTTATGGCCATACTGCTGAAAAATATTGGTATGATAAAAAAAACAGTAGTTTAACAATATGTTTCTGCTTTATTTTATGAAAGTTTAGACAAGGAGACAATGGTACCCATTGACAAAATATGTTTTTATGAAGTAAGGCGTCATGAAATAATGATGAAGGCCACTCACTATTTATGGTATTCACATTTGAATGACATTCCAATGAAAAGGTCAGATACAGTGCCTGTATCATAGCTGCCAGACTTCTACAAGTAATTAGTAATACTTGATGTTAATGTTCTGATGCCAACTGGAATGTCATATCACATAATTGTGATAAACAATCACATAAAATTAACAATTCAGGACCATTGGTGCCATAATGATTATTACTAAAAAAAAAGAAAGTCAAACTTTGTTAAGGTCAGGATTAATGATCAGACATTGATGGATGTAATACCTTGTGATATGGATGAAAATAATTTGTGTGATTGGACACAGTAGAGATTGGTGCATCCAGTCATGTAGCTTGACATAGTGAATGCATTCGTCAAAGCTGGTCACCTTGAACATTTAAGATTAAATGAACTGAGGTCAAACAAACACATTTCAGGATATGGTTTTGGTATTTGAATGGAATAGAGACCCATCTGTTGTATTAGATGTCTAACTGTCGTATTGTTGGTGCCTGGTAGTAAGGTGTCAGGAATAAGGATGCAGAATTTAGCATCTCTAGGCTAGTTTCTGTCTGCTTCACTTCTCTAGTTAATTTGTTCTCAATATTGCTTCTATTTATGACATACATGTATGTTATCTCAACAACTTTTCAATTTGACATATGTGTTGTGTAGCTTTGAAGTCTTAGAATAATCTGTGATTCTCTGGACAAGGTCATACTGGATGAAAGAATTGTTGAGAAAGGAGAGACTATCAAAGCATAAGTGACATTATCATCCTCAATGACAACATATGCCATGTCTGTATATTTATATATATATATGTGTATATATATATAATATTGTCAGGTGTGAGGGATATTTATGTATTTGTTATTAAGTCATTGTTGAGGTATATGGTTACTTACAGCACTCCTGATCCTATAAACCCTCCTCAGGGTCTTCCCTGCCCTCATCCCACTCCCGGCTCCTGTACATGGAGGTCTGCCGACGGCATCCTATCATACCAACATCGCCCTTATCACATAGCCGTGGAAGCCACAAACAGCCAAGGAAGGCAAATAAGCACAATGCATGTCAAAACCAATTTTTGTGGTAGGATCACATTTTGGCCTAATTGATGGTTTTTTTGTGAAATTAGTTGCGTAACTTATTGGATGCTGAGTTATTGGATGCAGATGATGCATGACTAGTATCCAGGGAATTAGTCCAGCTCTCTAGTCCAGATGCACACTTTGTGTTTGGGACACTTAGAAACAAAGAAACTTTTAAAAGTAACTTTTTGATGTTTTTGGCAACTTTCCAAAACTATTGGCCGCATTTAATGTTTAAAGTTTTTGATCAATAATGCATTGCTTGCTATACCACACTAACAACTCAAACTACATTAACATACCCTTTTACTTTACTTTAAATTCAATTCATATTTTACTTGATTTGAGTTCTTGCTTCGATGCTAGTAGATCTCAGTCACTTTACATGACAATTTCATCCTGCTTAGAACAGCATGGCAAATGAATGACCAAAGACAACCAAGAAATACTCATCATATGTGATATGTTTGTCTTTGTGGAACATAACTAACTTTAACATAATAAATTTTCATAGAAGACAATTGTCATAACCTGCAACACCATATAATAGACTAAAAAATAAAAGATAACACTCAATGTGCAACACCTCATAAATCTGGAGGTTAATTTCTATGCCACTCTTAAATTTCTCTACCACATGTGCGCTTCGATATGTCAGTCTTCTATAGCCCCTCCAAGTAACAGGGTGAGTGACTCACCAACTTCACACTGGCTTCATCCCAACCCTGAAATACAGCAGACATCCTCTTGGCCTGGGTGCACAGGGCAATAATAGTTAAGTCCATTTACAGACAAGAAACCCTGAAAGGCCAATTGCATCATTAATAAGCAATTACAAGAATATTGAGGTATGGTTTATTGCATTAAATGTGTATTAAGAATTTCTTTATTCTTTCTGTTAGAATCTTTCAATATAATTATTATTCTTAAGAATGTTGATCGCATGGTATTTATATTTATATACACTTAGAAATCTTTGGAGTAAATAATGTATTTCCAAATCAGTTCCACCTAACCTTGGTAGTGGTTAGTTTAAGGATTAATTGCAAAATAGAATATTTGTGTTAAGGATGCTTTTAAGATATTGATTCAAAGTACAATCCAAAGATTGCTTAAGTGATTTTGATTAAATGCTACTCCATTTATGGCAGATATTCATATCTCCGTGACACTTCCTTTTCCAATTAGATCTAGATATATGTAATGAAATTCACGGAATTAATATATTCATCCTTTTCTTATAATAGTACCGTAATTGTAATAGTGCATCTGGCTTTTGTTCTATAGAATAGAGCTAGATTTACAATCTTGATTTATAAAACTTTACACTAGGATGAATATGAATCATAGTGCTGAAATGGAGACATAACCGGATGTCATGAATGGAGCCATATTTCAGAGTACATTCCTAGGGTCTCACCAGGTGGTTAAATTGATCTCAAATAAAAGTCCACATACAAAAAAGAGTGAAATTTACTGTTCTATTCTGCCAATAAGAAAGATTGGCCCATCATGTATACTACCTTCTTGTGCCTGGAGTGGGCTTGATGGATGTACTCAGACATTGGCCTCCATATTTACTATATTAAGTTTGATGTTTGTTTTCCTTTCCATGTATTAATGCATTGCTCTGCTTTATGTATGTACTTGCGCTATGTCCCTGCATCTTGCATGATATATCCATATTTGATATGCAGTTAAATATTGTATTTTATGTTTAATGTGTTGATAATGCATTGTCTTGGTATATTAAAAGTTTGAGTAAAATTTATTTGGTTAATTATACTGACAAAAGTTAAGATCTCATCATTAATAATAATATAATTTGATGTACAAGACTTAATGAAATAATTTTGGATAAGTAGCTTGTTTTTAAGAGTGTACACATTCATATTTTGTGTAAACCTTGCATAATGCTGTCTTAAGTTAGGTTTTAGATGTGATTGATAAGAAGAAAATGTACTTAATGATATATATTTTATATGTATATGTCTTTGATGAATTAACAATATGTTTCAGTTCAACCTGACCCTGTCAAACACCTACATCATTACAATCTGACGTCTACTAGCGTAGAGTTATTGTGGGAAACTCCAGCAAATCATAAAGCTATACTGTACAGGATCATGTACGTGGAACAGACCCACATTGACGCAGACACCATCAATAAAACTGTGGTATGTTTCCTCCGATTCTTTTCTCAGCATATGTGGTTATTGGTTATAATTGTAAGAAAACTTAATGTTAAAATAAATGTTTTAAAATACATGTTGCATGCCGTCATACCATTTTGTACCAAAGTAATCTGAATATATCACAGGGTATAGGAGACATGTGAACTAGCATCAACAGCAGACAAATAATAGTTGAAGTTTGTTTGGGAGACCTAAGAACTTATGGAATGAATAAAGATGTACCGGTATGCTTTCACATAGGCAGCGTCCTTTGCAGCAATATCTAAAATGTTTTGGAATGTTTCAGAAATTTAAGACCTAATATGATATAAGACTGAATATTAAAGACAAAGAAAGCCATCATTTCAGACTCTTGCCAAGTCATTCTTGTTACTAGCCCTTTTCAACCCATGCAGTTGGGTGTCTACGACCTTTGTATTCCTGAGTGTTCTGAATCAAAATCTGATACTTCGCTGTTACCATCCATATGAAGGAACTGTTGCTTTGTCAGCAATTGAGAATCTAGCTTTCCTAGTTTCCATAGTAAATTAGTATACCTTGGTGGAAATGAGCCTCAAAATGACTGCAATTAAAGGCCAGTTAACACTTTGAAGAAAAAAATAATGCACCATTCCCATGCCTTCCTGTGATCAACATAAAGGAATGATGTTTCCATCCTCATTTTCCATATTTTCAAGGGCTTTAATTCTTTTACTAAAATTGTATTCTTAACTTTTGTCGGAAGACTGAACATAGAAAATTCCGAGTTACTCGATGTAGTCTCGTTTTATTTAGAATAAACCATGTGGAAATAACTCATTATTCTTACTTGACCCAGTGTATTTTTATTTGGTTTTCCCTATGTTTAAATTTAAACGCACACATTGTATAATGGGAAAACCTAGAAGTTTTCAAAAGCATATACAAATTTCTATCAAAGCAAGTGGTGTCCTATGGCAATTGAGTAATTTGATCTCATGAAAACACAATATATCAGCAATAGTGTCAATTTCTCTTATTTTATGAGCTAGAATTTTTAATGCAGTTAGATTATAACAAAACATACCGAGTAGGGGAATCTGGGTGAGCGTATTCAGTTCCTTGGTGATGGCGGAAGGGTATCCTTCCGCCATCACCAAGGAACTGAATACACTCACGCAGATGACCCGACGAGGCATGTTTTGTTTTTATACCTCAGAAAACTACTGTATTTTTTTTTAAATGATACATGAAACAAGATATTTATCATTAAAAACGTTTTTTTTATAATTGTAAACAAAGCGCATGAATACATCACCTCATTTGACCCCGTCACGTGACCCGAAAATAATGCGTACAGCCATAGACTGGTTGCCGCCCTCTGTGTATACACGATGTTCTTGACACTCGGTGGGAGACTAGTCTAAAGATGGCCGACGGAAAATAGTTCGCACATCCCGAATACGGCATGGTCGTATTCATTGGAAATCTCGTTGATACGCGCATCACTGAGGTATAAAGAGATAAGTGCAGAAAGGGAATCCATGTCTTATCCTGTACTGTGTAAAATACTGTATTGTGTACCCATTATGGGGCATAATCTCATTTATAGAGTGTTCCGCCACTCAATCACAGACGTGTTTTTTTTTTCTTTTTGAACACAAATTTTAACTTCAAAAGAAAGTATTAAAAGGTTAGGTTTACAGTTATATCTCGCTGTTCCAAATTTATAAGAAATACCAAAAATAGTATTTCCTTTGCAGATAACCAAAAACACAACGGAGAGACGCTTTTCCTTGACAGGTCTGCACCCTTTCAGAATGTATAAGATTAACATCACCTGCATTCCCTTAATAGATGGAGAACCGCTTGGATTCTGGAGCAATGTCTCCACTGTCCACTTTGTGACACAACAAGATGGTATTTAATCTGTTTATTACATTCCTCAAATAGCTGGGGGTGGTCTTTTAAAGACATCAGTAGTCAACAGTTTGATACAGATTGTAGGTGACATCAATAGTCAACATTTCAGGACAGATATTTAGTGACATCAAAAGTCAACAAATTAATACAGATTATTGGTGACATCAATAATCAACAATTTAATACAGATAATTTCTGACATCAGTAGTCTACAATTTAATTCTGATAATGGTGACATCAATCGTCAACAATTTGATACAGATTTTTTGTGACATCAGTAGTCAACAATTTAATACAGATTTTTACCAAGATTTTTACATCTTCAACTTTGGTGACCCTGATGGCAACTATAATCTTTCAGTTATTATTGTAAAACTTAAATTTGGAACAGCTCTATAAAAGATAGTGTAAACAGGGGAAAGCAAGAACTACAAGAAGGGAACCCGATCCTAATGAAGTTCTCTCATATTTTAGTTCCGGCAGCTAATCCTGAGATGTATATGGGAGGTTTCTATGCTACTACGGCAGAATGGGGGAGGAATGTTGTCATCCACTGGAAGGTAATATTCATGTTTCTTGCAATAACATATGAAGATGAAAATAATGCAAGTCTGATAATAATGCCAGAACTTATGTAACATTTTGTGTTTATTTTAAACAATAAGAATTAGGTCTCTACATAGTAGTATTCTTGTGAGGAAAGAACAATAAAGTACAATCTGCAATTTATTATTGGCAAATACAGCCAATATTATAGTCTTAGCATTTTGCTAACAGTTTTATAATATAGTCATTACATCAATGTACGCGTTTGTCTGATGTAAATTAATTTGGATGGCAAAACCTTTGAGTTAAAACTTGCTCTCATGTTAATTTTTTAAAGAATCAAGAGTGGCTTTTATTTTAATGTTAATTTTTGTCATGTTTAAGCCAATTTAGTTTGCTTTGTTAAATACCTTTACATTTTCCCATAAAAAGAAGAACAAATATGCATGCAAATAGTTTGCTTTAGTTCAGTATGGCTATTCTTTTCTACAGGTGGAGCAGAAAGATTGGCAATTTATATGAATAAAGACAATTTTGCCATATGGTTTGTTGTAGTTTCGCATAATCTTCAAAGGGTTATTCAAAAGAATCATTCAACTGTAGAGAGCAAACTGAATCAAGTACTGTTTAGTTTTGGCCTTTATCTTTGATAATTGATATTTCAGCGGATCCCTGAATGGCAGAGGAATGGGATGATCACAGGATATACAATGAATGTGACCAATCAAGAGATGCCCGGCTCCTTGTTACGGCTGGATGCACTGCCCAATAAACTCTTCTACCAGGTGCAATATGTACGCGAGGATGTCACCTATACTGTAGCTCTCTCTGCACACACAGAAAAGGGCAAAAATACCTCACTGCAACCTTCCACCATCATCATACCAAAACAAAGTCTGGGTAAGTTATTCACAATAAACATTAAGCAGTTGGAAGACAAATTAATGTCAAGTTCATTTATTAGCAATTTATTCTTTTGTCATGTGTATTTTTAATGATTGTCATCATTCAGATGTGTGATATGCATGACCTTTTATTCTGTATGAAATAACCTTTTTTGACTTGTTTATGGTGCATCAAAACAAAAACTTCAATAGGGCATGACCTTTTCAGCATGTAAATAATGGCATGGAAAAAGCTTTGCAGCTATAGAATCTTTCATCACCTGTCAAAGATAAAATTGTTTTCAATTTGATTGATTTGATTGTAAATTAGAAGAAAAACATTCATAGAAAAAGAAACATCTGTTATTTCCATCATTCTATATGTTATAAGATATTGTAATGAATAAAATCATAGAATAAAAGTATTAGATGCAAACATTGAACATTTTTCCAATCCCATGAAGCTTGTGGAACCACCATAGCTGAGTAATCCTCTATTCTTGAAGAAATAATGACCTTTTTTCATATCATTATTTGTATTATTTTTGTTGTTGTGAAATATTAACATGAAATTGTTGCATGAAATATCAATGATTCTTTTCTGAATTAGGGTAAAGACTTTGATTCTTTTTCTCAATCATAATTGTGTATGTTTTGTGTAAATATGAATATTTGTTTGATTTGGAAGATCATAAAGATTAAATTTCATGTGCATAGATGGTTTGTCCAGGCCACCAATATAAATGATCATGATGTATTGGTGATTTCAACAAAAGGTCATATGACTCGCATGATATAGATTAGTAGACATATTACCAAAATAACATGAAAGAGTGTCTACAAATTACACTGAGCACGCCAAGCGTGTCATTCAGTGATCTCACCAAGGTCAACGGTTGAACACTTTGACCTTATTAGGCCATATATTGGTTTATATTCAACAAGCAGAAACCATTGCATCGTTATTTCTTAAATATTTGATGAAAATATTGATTGAATAGGTATGTGGCAGGAAGTCTTTTTTTATAAAGAGAAAGTTTATTGTAATGTTGATTGAATGAAGCAGAAACACTAACAAAGTTTGTCAAAAGCACAGTGGCATTTGTGGCAACTGCTGAAAGACTTCACATTAACAGGATGCCACAACTTCCGATCCTTCATGTTTAAAAATGCATGTGGAATCAATCTAACCATCTGGAGACATAAATTATATTTTTAAAACTTGGCACTAAGGATTGATATGGAATAGTATATGTGGTATACTAAACAAATATCAAGGCCGTGGGATGGTATGATTGTACAGTTTGACAGAAGTCTGATCAGTGATGAACTGAACTTTGTCATTTCATTATAGATCTTTAATGACATGAACATGCGTGTCACATGTCCCTCGAGATACAGATATGCCCAATTGACATTTTAAATTGTATGGCATGAGTTTAATAGATGTAATTTTTTTTACAAAAACTATAACTCTCAAATCGCAGATGTGGAATTGTTCATTTAAGTCACTGAAATATATATGACAAGGCAGTGTTGGTATGTGAAATATCAGATGACTCTTAATGAGTTAAGGCACCTATCAAATGAATGACCCTGACAATGTACTTGAGGAAATAGGACCAATAACTAATATTTGGTAGCTATTTGGAGACACAGTTATATTTTTTATAACTTAATTTTTTATTTTAAATTGAGATCATGAAACTATCAAAAATCCATAAATTTCATAATATGTTTTCTAGTTTTCTACATTTCTTCATGTACATCTTATATTCATGTGTTGGGGATGATTTATTAGGGTGTTATTCGATCTTTTGTTTTTCAACTCTAAAAGATGCATAGAAGTATCAAATAAATTTTAAAGCTCAATCTTTTGTCAATGAAAGAGTAAAAAATAAAACTATAACATAAAGCTGAAAGAAAGAAAGACAATTGTCAGATACAAAGTTAAATAAAACATAACATAAAGGCAGGATTCATCTTTCTCAGAATTTGAGTTGTTCGGGTTAAAATAGGTTTTACAAAAAGATTGGAAAGAATGCTAGAAATATAGGTTGGTTTAATTTTACGCAATAATGCTGTGCCTTAAACATTGCTGTCCTTGTGGAATTTGTATTTATGATGCTTATCATACAAGGTCCTTGAATTTGAAATAAAAGATTTCCGTGCAGCAGCATTAAGCTGAGACTGCAAAATGGTTGGGATTCCTCTTGAACCATTCATGAAATCACAGAGGCCACAGTCAATTCTACAGAGAATTTGGGGTATGTTTAATGGCTCAGTCATATTTGCACTGGGTGCCGGTGGGGAAGTAAACATCTGCCGGCCTCAGAGTGTGCTGGGAGTTTATCAGGGATAATCAGATGTATGCTTTGGTTGTGGTCACATTATACATGTGTGCCATACAGCATATGCCAGAGTCAATGACACAGATATCCAGGATATCCTGAAGACATCTTTATCATTTGACAGACGTCTGAACGATATCCTAAAGACATGTATATGATATCATGGGAAGTCCCTAGTCCTTAAAATAAACAAAATCCTATTTTCACTGTAAGATGCTACCGGCAGCCCTAAGATGATCTTAAGGTATGTCTGCGGGACACTCAAGGGAGCCTGCCGTGTACTTTAAGATGATGTTTGGTGAGAAATACCAGCAACTTTTATGTTGCAGCTAAAGGTTCCTGATGTCCCGGACGCCGTCTTAGAATTGCACAAATGTAGCCGATGATCTCACGGCACCCTGGCTTGCCAGCCGATTTTGTAAAAAATAAAAACCATCGGCCGGGTATCTTACACTGACCATGGTTTTTGTATTTGCTTGAAAGTGCCAAGTACTGGCTTAACTCTTGTGACCACCATGTGTTCAAATGTCACCTCTGTTGTCTTCTTTCAGGGTGTAAGGCCCATGAACTGTCTGCAAACCAAATGATAAAAAAAGGTTTGATCTCAGCCATGTGTCCACACATAACATTACTACATATATAAATTAAGGGCATGAAAGCTCTTGCACCACATTTCTATCAATCTGATGTATCAAATCAGATAAAAAAAAATACTTATGTACATCCTAAAATTTAAAGGATATTATCCATTAGATGCTAAAATACTAAAGCATTTTTAGAAAGTGAAAACTTTACTTTATGCTTTAAGAACAAAATTGTACCCTCTGTTTAATTGCTCATAATATTTGCAAAGAACTACAAGGCATTGGCACACCCCACTGAGCACAAGATAATAGTATTCTGTGAGACACTATTGATTTCCATAATTTCCTCTTTTGGATCTGAAATTTGTGCAAGTGATCTCAGATTTAGGCAGAAATATTAATCAAGGTAAGGCTAGGTTAAGTTTTGAAACACTGAATTTAGGGCTTGGATGGCACAGATCACAAATATCCACACTTCAAGGTCATAAAAGTAAAATTGATAACTTTATGGTTTCGCTTGTATTTGATGTTATACCCTATATTATTGTAGCACCAGCGAAACCATCTGAGTTTGTAGCAGTAGCAATAGGAGAGAGAGATGTGATGTTGAATTGGACTGCTGTGCCAGGAGCCCTAAGGTACACCATCTACAAATGTATTGGCAACCATGTCACCCTGGACTGCGATGTCGTGAGTACTCAGTCTTATATCACTGCTATGACACTCAATATGGAGAGGTTTCTACTTTAGGCATGCATATACGTGTACATTTGAGAATTCAAATGCTTAAATTCAAATGATACACTGAAATGCTAATTAAGCACAATATCGGACATACACAAAGAAGAAAATGTGAAGTAACTGATGGAGATGAAGTATATAAAGCTAAATGGTTGTTTTATGCTTATTTTCAGGGTGGTGAATTGGACTGGTTGTTTGTGAATGGGAACACCACCACATACAATGTCACCAACCTAACTCACAGATACAGCAGTTATGTCTTCTCCATATCGGTGGAGATGTATGTCATGATAGGAGGCGACACAAACCGACATAAGCGGGAAGAACCCATGCTTGTCAGCTCCGGCATGAAGAAAAGTGACTGCACATACGACAGCAAAAAAAGTCAGTTCACAGTAGTCAAGTTTCAAAATCAACTCCCTATGAAAAAGTGGGATTTGATGGTTATACTCATTGTAACATAGAATACACTGTCACACTTAAACAGTGAAAAACCCTAAATCCTAAAAATCATCTTGTTTCTACATCTTATATAACCTATGTGGATTATAAGATTTGCCCATTACTAAATTTTGATACTTTAGCATTTGATAATGTTTCACAATGGAGAATAATTATCTTTATTATTCAGAGGTGGCTAAACCTAAGAATCTACAGGAAGTTCCCCTTGGGCAGGGGGGAACACTGAGCTTGAAATGGGATGTTCCCCTGGACTGTGCTAACACTGGCTTCATTCAATTTTTCAACCTCACCTACTGCCTGGCCAACAACTGTCATGGTATGTTTCCAATAACTAATTTGTTTTTTATTGGATTAAATCATCCACCCTAGAAGAGTACTTATTTTGTAATGTCATGTCCTGTTAATTATAAAAATCTTGCAATTGAATCCTGTTTTTTCCATATGTTTTTGGAGGTATGTATACATTCTGTTTTATCAGAATTTATCTCAGACAAGGATTACTGCAATCAGATGGACAGATATCAATTTGCTATATTCAAAACAGAGAGAAATGTTTGAAATAATATTTGAAAAAAATAGATAAAAATGATGTATATCAATTTACATTCTTTTAAAAATGTCTCTTTTTTAACATAGATACTAAAGCTGAAATCTCAGTGAATGGGCAAAATAAAGAAGCGGTTTTGACAGACCTCAAGGAGCAGAAGAGCTATCTTATTTGGCTAAGCAGCGTATCACCCTTTGACTCCTCTGACCCTGTCGGACCTGTGGAATTTACAGTCCCTTTGTCAGGTAATGTCTTATATATGCAAAATTAAGTTCTGTTTTATGAAAGTGATCTTTTAGACTTTATCTACATGATTTTTACAAATGTGATTTAAAATTCTATATATAGGTTGCAGTTTTCTGCATCAAATCTTTGTTCCATGATTCAGGTTTTTCATTCTTTACCACCAATCTTCTACTCTCACTCTTGTTGTGTTTCAACTTATTTTTCATATTTATCATGCATATCTCTTAAAACAAATCAGTTGAAGTAAAAGAATATTTATTCCTCTGAACAAAACAAGAAAATTGAAAAGAAATATTTTTACGTGCTTTTGTTCTGTATGAAAAATATTTTCAATATTTATGACTCAACAGACAAATTACAACCTTTTACAACATTTATGAATCAACGGACTGATTGCCAATCGCAATTGTGTTGATTGATTTCAATTAATATTACTTTTTATGAGAACATCAGTGAAAACACCTGGAATGTTTTTATTTATTTTATCTCTAGGCTTAACAAGTGGGCAAACTGCCGGAGCTGTGGTTGGTGGTTTGCTGGCGGCCTTCTTCATTCTCATGGGCATCATTGCCATTGCCAGGTAAGCAATTCAGATGTTGCTAACAATGATGATGGTTATAGAGGAAGGGCTGCTAAAAAGGCACCACTGTCCTACTGACCTGCTTTGAATAATGAGTGCTAAAAATAGCCACAGACTGAGCAAGATCACATGATCAATAGCTGTGTTCTTTGAGAGCATGCTGAAATAAGAAATCTCATTTTAAAGGAGTACAAATTCTAAACAAAGGGATTTAAATTCAGGGTTCATTTTTTAGTTATCACAGCCAGAGGGGCACATAATCACAAAAAAAACCTTTTATAATATGTTTTATACCAGTTTCTTTTACAATAACACATGACGTGTGACACCTGGAGGTGGGAATTTCATACTCTTTGACATTTTCTTTTAAAATGTGGCCAATAACTTTGACATTGCAATATATCTTGCTATTTTGACAAGCAACTGCTGGGAGCACCTGGGTCCGTTAGTTGCAATGTTGTATGTGACTTTGTCTCATATTTTTGGTGGTCTTTGAAATTATTAATATCTGACTTTCCTTTGAAACCATATATAATATTGCAATACAAAATATTACTTAAGACATAAATTTTAAAGTTACATACAGTAATGTGTTTTTCTTAAATGAATGTGCATATGGTCATGCACACATCTCGTAATTGATATCATGCACACATGTGTCTAGTCCAACATAGAACATTCATATTAACAGCCCCAGGAATGATTAATGATTGGAAACTATGGGTAATACTGTAAAAGTCACAATAAATGATGGCAGCTTCATGAAACTTGACACATATATTTAGCATCTGGCGAAAACCTGAGATGAGATCGATGAACAGTGACCTTCACCTATTTTTCAAGGTCACAGGGACAATTATGTGAAAACAAATCATGGCAGCTTCATGAGATTTGACACACAAAAGCATCTGGTGAAGACCCCAGATGAGTTTGATGAATGGTGACCTTCACCTACTTTTAAAAGATCACAGGGACAATTATGTCAAATCTACGTCATTGTAATAACTGGATGATTGGAAACTATGGGTAATACTGGTATTAGGTTACAATTAGGTCAGTCATAATAAAAGTCACAACAAATTATGGCAGCTTCATGAGAATTGACACACATAAGCATCTGGTGAAGACCACAGACCTTCACCTACTTCTCAAGGTCGCAGGCCCATAATCTCAATAATTCTAGAGTAAATAATGACAGTTTCATGATACTTGACACATATAAGCTATCAAAGGAAGTAGATGTGCACTTTTATGTTTTTTTTACCCCTGCATCAATTTGCCTTGGTGCAGTGATGTTTTGTTCAATATTGTGTGGAACGAATGTTGTACAGTAAGTTACCAGGGCTGAGGGTTGATGCATCTCTGATACCTATGTTTAAACCTTGCCATTATAACAGATACAATACCATGTACCGATCCCTGTGTAGAACATTATCTTTACTGAAAAAATTGTGCCATTGTGCAGAATATAGAGGTAACCAGGCCATTATTTTCAAGAGTGTCTCAAATGACAGGTGTCACAAGATATCCAGTAAATAATTCAGATTGGAATTATCTTTCTGGCCATATTACATTAATAAATTTTCCTGCATGATATATTGCAGAGGTGATAGCAAGAACAACTTATTGTTAAATAATTGTTGAATAATTTGATATGAATTACATGCTTCCATCATAAAATATGGCATTGGGAAAAGCATATTTTGTAGTCATTGAATTGTGCAGTTTCAAGCCCTTGGAGTCTTTTCATGTCATTTTTCCTTCAATCCTAATAATTTAGAACAACTAAATACAAAGCACCTTTACACCTATGGAAATGGTAGAAAAGACCTGTCAAATAGGAATGTATCCACTGAGGTTATTGTCAGTGTATGTCATGAAATAGTTTTCAGATTAACATAGAAACCACACATTAATGAAGAGAAACACTTGAAAATAATCGTGCATGCAACAGTCAGGATCGAGCCGCCCTTCAACGGCCAATTGCCTTTGGATTTTGCCTCGTTATGAACTACATAGATACCATTCATAAATTTGGTTGCTAAGTGTTTGTAAATATGTGCGGACGCTTCAGAAAACAGCTTTAACTCATCTGTACCATTGAAACCAATGGACAAAAATATCGGACATTGCCTTGCTGAAGGCTGTCATTCAACACTGCTACACTTTTGAATTACGCATTGCACCACTTACTCATTCATAGTGTCCAGAGATTTGTGAAAATTTGCGTGCCTCAAAAGTGTAGCAGTGTTGGTTGACAGCCCCCAGCAAGGCAAGGTCCGATATGTCAAGTTCTCTTATTTGACCCTAAATGACTTTTTAATTCTGAAAAGTCAAACAGGGGTAAATAATCACATAATAAATCAGTTGGTGTGAACTGATTTCACAATCATTTTGTCTTTTTGATATAAACTGGCTGAAAAGAAAAGCCTTGTACTGACGCTTGTCCGTTATACTACAGATGACGTAACGATCACGTATAAAAGGAAACGTTCCATCTGGCGGGAAAAGCGGGAGCTCGATCCTCACTGGCAACTCTTAGAAATAGTTATTTACATGGTTTATTGTAAGGGAAAGTAAATCAGTTGGAATTATTGAATGCATCAAATATACATAAGAAAATGAATGATTCTCTTTTGTAGGAAATGCAAAAAATCAGTGGAAAAATACCGCAACTTGCCCATGGCCATTCCAGAAAGGCAGTGCATCACAGGCCAGGTTAGTAGCCTGTCACTCAATGTTGATATATACCTACTTACTTTTACACTATGGAAATACAACGATCATGTTTCCCATTTGCTTCAAGCGATGATTATGCCCGCTTTCCTAGAAAAGGGGCATAATGGTGATCTGTTTGTCAGTCTGTTTGTACAATCATCTGCCCAAATATTTTTATTTTCACTATATCTCTGCAACTCTATCAAGACTGAGGTTTTGTCAGTGATGGGTTCTACATATCCAAGTGGATGGTTGTTTTGATTTCATGTTTGTTTGGCACCCATGTTCTTCATTTTGGTGCTTTTATCCAAACATTTTATCCTTGGTCATATCTTGATAAACCTGTCAGTGAATATTAAGACCAGAAAAAATCTTGTTTCTCATCTTTTTTCCTGGATTGAGGGTTTTTTTAGTTGGAGTAAAACACACATGCATTAATATTATAAACCTTAAATTTCATGGGTTCAATAATACATTTTCTGTTAATTTAACATTTTTAGGGGTCTGTAGCTTTTTTCCTTCAGAAAGAGCTGGGATCTCAAACATGGGGCAGGGTGGCAATGAGGAACAAGATTCCTTTTTTTCTTAGAGGCCAGGATGTGCAAATCGTGGGTAAATTGACAGAACATAATAACTGCATCTACCCACCATTTGCACATTGAACAATCTATAGCCTGTACCAGAAATATTTATCAAGCCTGGACCACCTCCTTCCATCTATCAGAACTAAATATCTGTGTAAAAAAACTATCTTGAATCCATACATGGACCAGTAATATTTATTCACATATCTTTGAGAAAACAATCTTGAATCCATATGTATACTAGGAATATTTATCCTGCCTACACATTTGTGTATTAATTGGTTGGAAGCTGTATTATATTCAAATCTTAAGCCTTGACCATATTTGCTGTTGACAAGTATATTTATCACTTAGATTTTTCTATAATGTGGTACAAAAAGTGGGGCATGTACTCTGGAATTTTGAAGATGCCTATTTATATTTGCCACGATTTATTTTTTATGTGCCCCACAAACCTCTGCTTAATTTGAAAAGCTTTTTGTGGTTCATATTTTTTTTGTTATAATGTGTTTGGTACTTTGTAACTATGGCAACCCTCCTCAGAGTACAACTGTGTTTGTTCTATTTTGATGTTTTTCTGTAAGCCAACTTTTTTAAAATTAGTTTTAGAGTATAAGTTCAGTTCCTAATCAGTAGAAAGTTGAATAATATTAACCAAATGGTTTTAAAAATTATATTTATTACTCTTGATAGATCTTCGCAATAAGCAACTCGGCATTCGTGGAAGAGCCCACAACCATATATTTAAAAGAACTAGATGTAAGAATGGATTGGAACAAGAATTTTTTTGGCGATCATATGTGCTGCTTCGTTTACAGTGAATTATATATAAAATATATATGCATGGTTGTTTGCTGCCATTGAATGCTTTGCAGCAGAAATTATCTGGAGTTAAACTGGATTTGGAAAAAAATGATTCCTTATGTATTTGAGGTGTATTGGCTTACCATCATTCAGAAAAAGAATTACTATTAATTTTGGGTTCTTCCGTGAGATAGAGTTACCATAGTGTAACATTGGAAAGATCATAGCTAGCATGGTCCCATATGCATGTTGA
The DNA here is from genome assembly GCA_949316495.1 of Amphiduros pacificus. Classification (NCBI taxonomy): domain Eukaryota; kingdom Metazoa; phylum Annelida; class Polychaeta; order Phyllodocida; family Hesionidae; genus Amphiduros; species Amphiduros pacificus. The sequence goes on from OX439000.1 coordinate 59,169,774, forward strand.
AAGGATGTCACTAACAGCATGTTGCCATTTATTTCTAGTTTGTATAATCAGTTCTCATTTATTCTGAGTGAACAAGGGAATTGTGAAGTTAATCAAATTGAATCAAACACATTATAAATTAATTAACATTAATACATTATTAAGTTTCCTCCAGTGTAAAATGAATGCCATGTTTATTTACTTGAAATGTTATCTTTTAAATGTTCTTTAAAATGCTTTGGAAATAATCATTTTTTTTATTGAAATCTGAGATCAAATGTTGTTATAAATGTTTTAGCTTAAACAGAATGGAGTTCCATCAGCAGGATATCGAGCTTCGCCTGAAGGTTCACCTGCAGATTCCTCAGAACAAACACCATTCTTCCCCCAGGACAGCGCTGAATTCCTGCGCGAACAGGAAAATGAGGAAAACAGACAACGGGAGAGAGAAAGAAATTATCCGACTGTGTCACCTGGTAATCGTAGGTACCAGAATGTACCAATCAGAGAGGAACAAGACATGCACAATCCAGAGGTAAACATAATTAATTGTAATCAAAATATCCAATTATTGCCAGCTCTGCTCACAGGGAATCAACCCCCAGCTTAAAAGATAAATTTATTGATTAAGCGTAGACTCTCACCCTGCCAAAGTATAGGCTTGATTTTACAGATGCTTGAACTGTCCAGTTTTCTATCAAATTTATCCAGTATTGTTTGCCCTTAAAAATTAAATTTGATAATATCTCTGAATTCTACTTTCATGGATCACTTTTTGATTTTTGACCTTTTCACTCATTTTTGTCTGAATAACTAAAAAGAAATGATAAAGGAAAGATATTGATGCATTAGTAATTGATTACTTTGGAGAGTACTGACAGACTTATTTCTGCATCTGGTCAACTCTGCAAAATGTTTCTTATCTATTTCTCAGCATCTGTAAATAATAGACAGCAATTTTTTTGTAGATGAAATAATCATTTATGGAATCTTTTGGACTGATGGCTGGTCAGATTTTTTTACAGCTTTGTATTTGTTGTGGATTGACCAGATGAATATTTGTCTTTCTAGGGTCAGGTTCTCTTTACGGATACCAGAGCCATGAGAGTGCGATTTGACAAGTTTCCAAGTATGAATGACAGCATATCCTCCCAGGACACAGTGATATCTCACCTGCCATGTGATAGCAGCACAGACACTATTGATGACATATTCACACCCACTAAGTCAAAAGAGGGCGATCAAGACCGCAAAGTTTCTAATCGCAGTCTGACGCCTCTCCCTGAAGAGAAGCAAATCAGTCCAGAAGGGATCAAAATGAATAGCGAAGGAGCACAGTATTACAATTTTGTAAAGGACCCAAACAAAGATCGCTCACCATTGGCGAGCTACAATCAAGTGAGTTTTGATCCACCACATGAATTTGCACCAGCATCTCCTGAACTATCTCCTATTCCAGGGACAGAGTATCATATTATAAACACTCCACCACTAAGTCCTAGTCACAAAGCAGCCCTGCAACAGGGCCAGTTTGATGCCCTCAAGGAGGGAAAAAGGGGCATTAGCTCACCTAAACATTTATTTGGGTTACGAGTGGCACTGCCACCAGAACCTTGTAAAACAATATCTAATAATCCACAGCACCATTCACTAGATTGCGATACCTCAGGGCAGTCGAGTATCTCACCCTACTCTCATATGAATGCCACAGTATTGGAGGCCTCCGGTGGCCATGGTGTCCGGGACCGATCTCTACCACCGCAAATCCACTCGTCAGTGCCACCAGCCTCTGTGCCTCCAATACAGGCTGCAGTGAGCGGGGAGTATGTGACACAAGATATGCTTGGTGCAACAGGCAAACTGACCACAAACAGAAATAATGGCAACAATAATGGCCATAATAGTAAAAACATTACTGTCAAAGCACAAGAGTCCTCTCCAGTGAAGGGTGAGCATAGAGTAGCTAATGTGACTGGTGAAAGCCTCAGTACTAAGTCCTCATCACATCCAGTCCACACCACTGATTATGTGACAGCCCCACCGGTACTGCACAGCAAACCGCCTGTGCAAAATGAAGACTATGTCGACCAGTTTTGTGTGCCTGTATCTAATCCATCGCTATCTCACTCTGTTTTGGAACCTGCAAATAATGGAGAAAGTGGTAATTGCAGTGACAATGTGCCAGTACCTCCTATCCCTATGCAATATAATAACTATGTACCGGTACCTCCCACTCCTGTGCAGAATAATGGCTCCAGTGACTATGTACCGGTACCTCCCACTCCTGTGCAGAATAATGGCTCCAGTGACTATGTGCCGGTACCTCCCACTCCTGTGCAGAATAATGGCTCCAGTGACTATGTACCGGTACCTCCCACTCCTGTGCAGAATAATGGCTCCAGTGACTATGTACTGGTACCTCCCACTCCTGTGCAGAATAATGGCTCCAGTGACTATGTACCGGTACCTCCAACTCCTGTGCAGAATAATGGCTCCAGTGACTATGTACCGATACCTCCCACTCCTGTGCAGAATAATGGCTCCAGTGACTATGTACCGATACCTCCCACTTCTGTGCAGAATAATGGCCCCAGTGACTATGTACCGATACCTCCCACTCCCATGCAGAATAATGACTCCAGTGACTATGTACCAATACCTCTCACTCCTGTGCAGAATAATGGCTCTGGGGACTATATGCCAGTACCTTTCACTCCTGTGCAGAATAATGGCTCCAGTGACTATATGCCTGTACCTCCCACTCCCATGCAGAATAATGGCTCCAGTGATTATGTGCTGGTACCTCCTACTCCTGTGCAGAATAATGGCTCCAGTGACTATGTGCCAGTACCTCCTACTCCTGTGCAGAATAATGGCTCCAGTGACTATGTGCCGGGACCTCCCACTCCTGTGCAGAATAATGGCTCCAGTGACTATGTCCCAGTACCTCCTACTCCTGTGCAGAATAATGGCTCCAGTGACTATGTCCCAGTACCTCCCACTCCCATGCAGAATAATGGCTCCAGTGATTATGTACCGGTACCTCCTACTCCTGTGCAGAATAATGACTCCAGTGACTATGTCCCAGTACCTCCCACTCCCATGCAGAATAATGACTCCAGTGACTATGTACTGGTACCTCCTACTCCTGTGCAGAATAATGGCTCCAGTGACTATGTACTGGTACCTCCCACTCCTGTGCAGAATAATGACTCCAGTGACTATGTACTGGTACCTCCCACTCCCATGCAGAATAATGGCTCCAGTGACTATGTGCCAGTACCTCCCACTCCTGTGCAGAATAATGGCTCCAATGACTATGTACTGGTACCTCCCACTCCCATGCAGAATAATGGCTCCAGTGACTATGTACCGATACCTCCCACTCCTGTGCAGAATAATGGCTCCAGTGACTATGTACTGGTACCTCCCACTCCCATGCAGAATAATGGCTCCAGTGATTATGTACCGGTACCTCCCACTCCCATGCAGAATAATGGCTCCCGTGACTATGTGTTGGAACCACCAGTCAATGTAGGAAGTGCTACTGACAATGTTTGTCGATCAGATGATCAAATTACTGGGAGCTATGTGTCACGTATGGATGACAAGAATACCTCTTCATCAGCAAACAATCGGACTGAAATCACGGATCAGAATTGTAATTGTGAGGCTGATTCTGATGATGGTGAATGTGTTTCCCCAGAAGTTCTTGCTATTAAGATCCCAGTTCCAGCAGAATATGAATCAGATTATATTTCCTTGCCAAATTCTCCTTCATCCGATCCGGGAGTGAATAAAAGCCAAGTGGGGCCAACTCCAGGAACAGACTCTGGGTATGTGTCGCAAGACCGGCTGCCCCATTTTGCTGGTAGGGATGAGTTTCAACCAGCAGAGCCCCATGTGCCTGACAGTTATGTGTCCCATGAGGCCTTGGCAAGCTGGGGAGCGGACCAGTCCTGCGATCTTATGCCATCAAGTCAGGGCTATGTTTCACATAATGCATTACATAACATGGTAGCTGTGCATAATGAACAGGGGGCTAGTCCTGATGAGATAGGCCCAGACAAGGAAACTGTGGCAGAACCTACAAGCCAAGCTCATAATTGTTCACCAACCTTGCCAAATAAATCTGGTGCTTTGAATGGACTCTCTTGTGTGAGCATCGGGGCCTTATCCCAGACAGTCAATATCAAAGGTAATGAGAGGAAAATAAATACTTCTGATCATACGCCACCTCTAGTTCCTGATCCATCAGGTTCTAACTTGCAAAATGATGCACAGGACAGCAACCAGATGGCAACACCTGGTGGGAGTAACAATAACAGTTCCAAGCAAGTGCCAGATGAGGATCATCCATGGAGTGTGCATCAACATGATAATGGTGACACAGCATACATCTGTCTGGAGGAGTGTGCAACTGGAGGAAGAGTGATTCATGGTAGCTCTGTGAATGACTTCAGAAAGAATTCTGGGGCAATTGTTACAAACACATAACATTGTTTTACACAGTAGTGAAGCAAAGTCTTGAATAAAAAATCATAACAGTAAGAAAATTTGATATTCACTTATAACTTGTGCAGGGGATGATTCCTATTTATACTACATTTTGTATGTGATTATATCAGTAATAATATATTTTGAATTGGACCAGTCCACTATGATATATAATGACCTAAATAATAATCAAACAATTTTGAAATTCAAGTGTAAATGGTACCAGTAGAGTGATATTGTGCTTTAAATACCTTACTCTCACCTGCATGAAAGATTTACGGGGTATTATGTCAATATTTCTGTTTATTTGAAGATGTGTTTCCAAAAAATGCCTAACTGACATACACTTGCAAAAGAAATGTCATCTGATTATGTACATAAATTAGTTGGTGCCTTTAATAAGCTCATTTTGTATTTCAACCTCATTTAAGTGTTTTGCGTATGATTTAATATGTGAAACTAGAATATATATATATATATATATATTGTACTGCCTGTCCTCTTGTCATTTGAATTAATTAATGTTGGACCCTTAATAGACATTTGATTTCTGTGTGATCATGTTTTCATTTTGAATATTTTATTTGCATTTTCTTTTTAAAAGACAAAAGTGGCATATATTCAGAACATAGGACACAATTGAGAAGATGGACAAAGGCTTTTCTCGGTTTTGCTGGTTTTAAATGGTTTGAAAAATGTGCAATACTAGTGGAAAATGTAAATAAATGTGAGTGAAAGCTAGGATGAGAAGAGAGAGATTGATTTGAATAGATGTAAACTACAGTGTCTGCATTATTGATGAGAACAGTTTGGATTATTCTTGAGATGGAATATGGTATCCTATTATTTCATAACGCTTTTATCTAACTTCTGGATCAGGGAATAATTTTATCAAAATTAGATATAATTTTAGGATGGCTATGGGCCAGCAAATTTCACATCTCAAAACAAAATAATCACAAATTATTACAAGAAAGCTTTCACTGTAATTATCATGTCCCACCAACGGTTATATTCTGCCTACCTTCATTCAGCATTGCTTGGACATTGTTATTTGCCACAATATTAAGACTTTTCTCCATATCGTATTTTTCCAAACAAAATTAGATATTGTTTACACTTTCCCTGTATTCTGTGCAGTCCATAGCTTGGTTTAGCATTTCTTTCGGTAACAACACATTGCCATTAATAATTAACAACATATTTAGCCTTTGTTACTCCAGGTACTTCACCACTTGCAGTATCTGTAATGTAACTTCTGATGTATTCTGTGGTTTTTCTTTGTTAAATGATATTTTCTCCAACATATGGTAATATACAATTATAAAATGATATCAGGCCATTATTAACATCTGGGAGAATATTTGTAGAATATAGATCTCTTATGTTTCAGCAACATTAAAAAGCTTGCATAGATATGGAGCTATTTAAAAAGTAATCTTCATTCATTACATTTTTTCAAATGCACTTTCATAAAAATATAAAATCTTTAATCACCTGATTATAATAAAATTAGAAATTTTAGTCCACAAATGTAGCTATCTCTGTGAAATTGATGGAACAACCTTTCTTATTTTATGCAGCTAATTTTGTTTAGAAAATAACTTTTTTTATTTTAACAAATTCTATTCAAAAGATCACAATTCTTGCTAAAATTTCAACACAAAACAAATGACAACACCTAAAAATGATCCCTGTCAATGTATTGGAAATATGGTAACCCCAAAAATGTTTTTTCCCTACAGTTTATACATATGGCCAAAAAGCTATTTTTTTGTTGGAAATCTTTTCATTTTGAATAGTGAAAATCAGGGATCCTTCAGCTTACATGAATTGGTATTGTAAATAATGTGGGAATGAAATTTGCCCCAGAAAATTATCATTTTTGTAATGCAGTCTATTATGATAATCTCTCTCTTCCTGATTATGGAATATTAAATCATAAGATATTAGAGTTGTATTTATAAGTTATTAATTATGTCCTGCCAAAGATATGTGTTCTGAGGTATAATTTAAAGTTCTAGTCTATAGTTATACTTTTTCTGAAAATGACCATTTGAGCATAATCTCACTGAATTTTACAGAGATAGAATGGGAATGGGAGTGTATGTCTCATAATTGCAAATATATAATAGAAGCTTCCTTATTTAAACATCCCAGTAAGTAAGTTAAACCTTGTTTTGCACACAATGAGTATTCCATTTGTCACAGAGCATGGGTTAAATTCTTTGTTCAGGAGGTATCAAAATGACTTTGAATATCATTCTGGATACCTATGTTGCTGTCTGGCAATATGTACATTGAAATAGTGCAGGGGGTCTTGTTTTAAATTGTGTGCTGAGAAAAAGGTTTCTGTTCATGTTAAAAACAATTGCCTTAGGTTTTTATAAGTTTTCTTTTATATATCTAACATTTGTGATCACTACAAAATATAGAAGGATATGTGATAAACCACTCCTACCTATGATAAGAGGTCTTGGTGCTTGATCTTGGGGCTGCCGGACCCTGAGATCCAGCCATCATCTGTTCTTAGGGACATAACAAGTAAATAGTTCTTGATGTTAAATGATGACAATTTCTTTTATATGTATGACAAGGCTTGAATGATTTTGAATATTTGTTATATAGTTTAGTTTTGCAACTATCTGGCAAGATGATTTTCTACCGACATTGATTAGACTCCAACATAACAAGAGAAATACTGTAGTTTTCAACTCACTGTAGTTTTACTTTGTTGGTTTCATTCATTTTCATTTGTACATTGGAGTTAAAAGTGACCTTATATTGAACTCTGGGCTATTCACAACCTTATTTGTATAATCATTAATCAGATTGATTTTCAGGATTTGTGTATTGTTCATAATTTGCTTCATATTTGAAACATTTTGTCAATTTTCTGACATGGAACTCAAGGAAGTGATAAAAATGATGGTAAAATAAAAGAATAAATCCTGTAAATTCTTTTTAGGACTGAGATTTTTCCTTTTGCTTAACAAACGTTGGAGTAGCGAATTGTTAAGAGTGACAGGCAAAAGGTTTTGAAAGAAATCACTTAAGAATGCCTAATGTTAAATAATTATAAGAAAAATTCCACTGATGAGAGTAAACTTAGAGTAAAAATATATATGGTTCATTGATGTCTTAAGTTGGTTATGGAAATGTTCAGACATTTTGCCTTACACTGTTAACAAGGATATGAGGACTGAGACACTAGCATGTGTCATCCTGTAAATATCATGGCAAATGATAGAATGATCGAACAAATGATAGAATTAAATCTGTGAATAAATAGCAAACTCAAAACATTATGACATGGACAGTTTATTCAGGTATCTTATATGTATTGTCAGTATCAATCATTATTACCCTTATGTTTTCCAGTTATATTTGGCAGTGGATTGATTACTTTTCAATGTGTGTACGGATAAGGAAACATCGAAAATTTGCCTTTCAGTTTGTGATGAAATATTAGATTAGCACTTGCTTATAGTCATAAATATGATTCAAAAATACAAGTTGGAAGAATGCACAAGAAGAGAAACAACCTCTTGTCACTGCTGTGGGGGAGAGTTCACACTGATTTGTCTTAGGATTGTGAGCCTCTGATTGATCATAAATGGTGTGTGTAATCCTTAAATCTCTGTTGGGATAATCATGATAATCTGGTAAATCCACTGCTGGTGCCGTATTTATTGTTATCAATTAGGCAAAAGGACATTCTGTTGTTCTTCATCCCTGTTTGATTTTGTTACATTTATTAAACAGTGATGTTATCTCGTGATACAAGCAGATTATTCCAACAATTATATTTTTTGAGATGTTTATTCTAAACTTCACTTCAGTGTTTTCAGTAGTCATTATGCTTTTTCTGGAAAGTATTTCTAAAAGTTTTAAAAGGAATTATTGCAGAGAATGGATTATTTAGACACTGAAATTCTTGAAAAAGGACTAAGGTATTTTTTTTATAAATTACAAAATTGGTGAAAATTAAGTATGAGTAAATCTATTGAATTTGTTTCCCTGATTATCTTCATTATATAGGTGTTTAGGTGATACATTGTTTGTTGAAGATAATGTTCTATATTTCAATATACAAGAGTATAAAAGAAGTATAGTTGAATATATTTTCATTTCATTTTGTTAATAAAAAAAATGAACCAGTTGGTTGTAAACTGTACAAAACTATGAAGAGTGTTAAATATTTCAAACAAAACAGGCATAGATGGTCTTTATGCAAATTCTGTGTTTTGTTTTTGGTTTGATTTTTTTATTTAATGGTGCTATATGTTTTAAATCTTAGATATTGTAAATAGTATTTGGTACATGAAATATTGACATACGGATAATGTTGCTTGTAAAAACAAAGATGCCTTATTATTTATGACGAAAAATAGATCATATTAACATTCTACAATATGTAGCATTAAATGTAAAATATTCCCCAAAAATATAATACTATCATGCAGTATTATAAAGAATTCCTCTTCCTGTGTAAATGAGTGTAAAATGAGCCTATTTTCTATAATTAGATTGCACACTAACTGTACAATAATACAGGTACTCTCAGGGCATTATTTCTTCCAACAACAATGCAGAATAAAGGTTTCTTACTCATAAACAATGATCAGTTGTGTCCAGTACCGTCTTGTAATTTTTTAAACTGCTGATCAGTTTTGGTTACAGAGTTTACATTTTCTTTTCTACAATACCTATCCAAATTGGTAATTAGTTTCTTATTTTTATAATTGCTGATCAGTACTGGTTGATCATTTTTACTGCATTTTTCAGTCAGATACAATAGTTTTGTTACTAGTTTCATGTATATCCTTTTTAACCACTTATCAATGCCAGTCCCCAGTTTCCCCTTTAAGCATTACTTACTGTTCCCTCTTGAACCATTCCTCCTTTAGCTACAGCCACTGATCGGTGTTGATTACTTGGGTTTCACATAACCTTAAACAACTTCAGATGGCACCATTCATATATATATATATATAAATAAATGTATATAACAGCGAATTTCAAAGTTATGCATTTGAAATCTGAATTGATTCTCAGTTATTGTTATGGGATACAGATAAACTGTTTTGTAATATCAGGTACTAGTTTGCAATAACTTGAATGTTGTTGAATTGCCCTAATGTGTGATTCATCACTTTGTTTATTTGTTTTACAAATGGCAAGTTTATAATGCAGTTGCTTTGTGTAAATGTTTAAGGACATGTACCAGTTTGAAATTGTGCTTACTAATAAATGTATTTAAATGTTTTGTAAAGATAATAGGGCCTCTGTATTTATTTCTTCTTTTTGTCTGCGGCCGTTATTATTTGCCGAGTGTATATTTTCGCCTGCAACGTATGTCTCTCTGTCAGTCTGTCCATCCGTCTAATATAAACACTTCATTGGATGACATCCAGAAAAATTCCCAGGTAGGCAATGCACATTTTTGTCTCATGGCCCCTGTTTTATCAGTTGGAAATATTGCCTTACACTGAAAGCACCTCACATTATTTCAGTATCTCTCTAGCTAGGAATTATAACATTTTATCAACTTCAAAATCTACAGAATGTGCAAAGAGGAAATTAGTCTTTACCATTTTCCTTTAGTTAACATATTTCTTAATAGTTCTTAACTGTGGCAAGCATTTGTAATTTCTTACGCAGTGCCTAGAAAACTCTACCTTCGATATTATATACAGGAGATAGTATAATATAGTGCATATCTCTGATAAGATGAGCAGAAGTCATGACCGCGCATGCGCGTGGCCCCACTTCTGCTCACGAGTTCACTACAACATCCTCTTTCTCTGTGGACCTCCATCTCGACGGACGTCCTGTTTTCCGCTCCGCGTAAGTATTGACATTATTTAATGTTTTTCTGTCGTCCATTTTGATTAAATCAAACTCCAGTCGGTTGTTTCTGACTGGAAATCAATGGTTAGGTTACCTACGGGTAGTCCTACCTTGACTGTTTTTTCAGTACAGCCCTTTCCCAGTCAAGCACAGGCATTGGTTGGGATAGGGGTAATCAATTGACCTTACAAAAGTTGCCCATACCTTGGCAAGGCTCGGTAACTTACTGTGGGTGTCCAAACACAAAGGTTGTGGGTTATAATAAGCACAGTGTGGTTGTAATTTTATATTTTGCGCCTTTGGGGAAAACATGGTGGAACCCACAGGCAATAATTCCAAACAGGACCCACAAAAAGGGCCTGCTGGGAAGCAGAGTAAAAGACAACAGAAAAAGACAACCACAAAAACTAAAAAAATCGCTGGACAGTATCCCTTTACCTGATCAGGGCAGGAGTCTCAGCACAACTAAGTTTACAAGCCGGACATGAGCAAGGAGGCAGTCTAGATCTAAGTCTAGATCTAGGACTGGGTTTAAGACCAGATCTAAGGCTAGATCTATGTCAAGGTCTTATTCTGACAGAGAACCTCATAGGAGGTCTCGGTCCAAATCCCCGTCTACACACAGATGGCAGAGGAGAGTGCATCACAGACGATCTTCTTCCTCTTCTTCTTCCTCTAGCAGAGACAGAGGCAGGAAAAGGAGGCAGTACTCAAGTAGACACCGCTCTCCTTCACCACAGGGAGGACAGCCAAGCCAAATATGGCAAGCTTCATTAAATCATTTATGGAGTATCTCCCATCCATGATGCAGAGAGCTCAGGGGCAGGTGACACACCAAACCCCCTCAGCAACAATTACCTCACCGTTAGAGGCAAATATGCATAGGCTCAGGCAGGTGTCTGAGTCAGATTTTCAACCAGCCTTAATGATTGATGCCCCTTCTCAGACAGGTTTGTCAGAAGAAGGTGTGGCTGAGCATCGGTTAGGAGTCTCAAGTGTATATCTAGAGCTGGATATCAATGGAATGACGAGATGGAGGCTTTTAATCCTAGACTAGAATCTGAATTCGCGAATGACATTCAGAATGTTCATAATATCATGGGGGATGACCTCCCCATGAGAGAGGCTGAGAAGCAAAAAGTCAAGGCCTTGTCTGAATTAGATTCAGACAAGTTGCCAGGGCATAGAAAGTCAGTAGTTTTCCCGCACTCCACATTGATGCAGAGTGCATTTGATATTGAGCATGAGGCGATGTGGGGGAAAGCAGACGGAGTTCTGTCTGATCCCAGTGCATTGCCAACAGACCTAAAAGGTAAATATAGGTAAAGGGAAGACTTTGCACTATAAACTAAAGATATTATTCGCATAGGTCTGATATAGTTCAACCTACTCCTCCAGAGGTAGGTGAAAACTTGCAAACATATTCTGGAAAAAAGGAAAACACTTTGCAAGTCAAAGTGGAGGACCTAAAACTAGTGGAGAAAGAATGCAGGAAGGCATTGCTCTCCATTAATGCTATAGATGTTCTTATAGGAGCTATCCGTAGAGTAGATGAAGCTGAAATATCCTCAGTGGAGGACTTACAAGCCAAAAAGGCCATGTACGCCAGCCTGGTCTGGTCTGTTCAACATGCAGCGGAGTTTGCCTCCACAGCAATTACACAGTATATGCTAACCAGGAGACAAGCATTTATTGATGCTATCCCTCATCATGTGGCACCTAATGCAGCTCACTATTGGCTACTGAATCAGCCTTTGTTTCCACAGAAGGGGACAGCTCCTTCTTCGTTTGGGAATGTAGTTCCAAAACTACAGAAGTTTACTGCGGAGCATAATAAGCTCCACAAACACACTGTCCAATGAAGGAGAGTCAATTTTGAAAACAAACAGTCACCTCAGTTTCAAGCTCATAGGGGACAGAAAGGTCCCCAAGGTAAACAGTGGTCCCTCAAGGGAGGTAGAGACTCTGGCTCTCATCAGAGTAGCAACCGACCCAGAGGCAGAGGCAGAGGCAGAGGCAGTGTCATCTCAAGGGGATGAGGTAGGGACGCAAGATTTGCAGTCCCACCTCCCCCCAAGACTGCCTGAAGATATATACTTTCCCCACCTCCCACAAACAGACAGTCTGCCCGTGGGAGGCAGATTGGCACATTTTGTCCAAGCATAGTTGCAGATTACCGAGAACACTTGGGTAAGAAATGTAATATCGAGGTTCAGTCCCTTTTAGAGAAAGGGGCAGTAGTAGAGATAAAAGACCCAGGTTTAATGGCCAGGTTTTATTCTCACATGTTCACAGTGACAAAAAAGTCAGGAGGATTAAGACCTGTCATAGATTTAAAGAATCTAAACAAATTTCTCCATATTCCACATTTCAAGATGGAATCTGTTCATTCCATCAGAAAACAACTTCAGAGGGGGGGATATGTGGTAACGATGGACATGAAAGATGCATACTTTCATATCCCAGTACATCAAGATTACAGAAGGTACCTACGCTTTTGCATTCTCGGCACGGTCTATGCATTCAAGGCCATGTGCTTCGGGCTGGCGACAGTACCATACATTTTTACCAAAGTCATGATAGCCATGGCGACGCATCTGCGTCAGCGAGCAATATTGATCCACCTGTATCTGGATGACTGGCTTATAAGGTCCAAGTCTCCAGATCTTTGCAGGGATCAGACCCAATCAGTATTAGCACTAGCTCAATATTTGGGAATAGTGATCAATGTAACAAAGTCCAATTTTACCCCGAGACAGATATTTGAATACCTTGGAGTCATGTTCGACTTAGTTCAGGGACTTGTATTCCCCACAGAACAATCTTTAAAGAAGATTGCACTGTGGAACAAATACCTGAGAATGTATCAAAGAGTCATGGCCAGAAGTTTCCTAGCATTTCTAGGCCTTCTGAATTTCAATGCAGACCTGATTAGGATGGCTGCATCTCAGACTACAATTTTACCTGAAGTGTTTTTTGCAAGCACACAAAGACCCACTTGAGATGGTGATTCCACTGGAACCATTTTTTTTCACTCATTTAGAGTTCTGGGAAGATCCACAAATATTGTCTCAAGGGGAGTTATTATGCAATTACATCCCCCAGAAGCAGATCTGACCATTCTGACAGATGCCAGTCTGACAGGTTGGGGGGGTCATCTGGGAGAGTTAGAGGTGTCAGGAAGTTGGTCTCAACATATCAACATTTAGGAGATGAAAACAGTACTACTATCTCTGAAAGCCCTGGCGTCGAAAGTACAACACAGGTGTGTACGAGTTCTTTCGGACAACACAACAATTATATCTTACATTAAACGCCAAGGCGGAACTCAGTCATTGAGATTATTCCTGCAGACGCGAGAATTATTGCGAAATTCAAGGAATCCAGTTAAGAGCGGCTTACATTCCGGGAGCCAGGAATGTCCTAGCGGACTCTCTGAGTCGCCAGGGTCAGGTTCAGGAGACAGAGTGGTCTCTATCCAAGGTGGTGTTCCAGCAAATATTGAGTCTCATACCAATATTACAAGTGGATCTGTTTGCGACATACCCCAACACCCAGTTGCCACTGTATGTCAGTCCGTTCCTGGACGACAAGGCTTGGGCAGTAGATGCCATGAGTCTGAATTGGGACTCGTTGGTAGCGTATGCCTTTCCACCTCGAATTCTACTTCCTGAAATAATGAGGAAAATAAGTTCCTCGGAATGTGTAATAGCTCTGTTAGCGCCAGCATGGTCAAGTCAAGCATGGTTTCCGACCATGTTGGATCTCCTAGTGGAATTCCCACAAGTTCTGCCTTTACATCGAAAACTACTGGCACAACCAGGGAGATAGATTTTTTCATTCGGCACCTCAAACTCTAGACCTTCATGTGTGGGTTTTATCAGCAATAAACTCGTACAGGAGGAATTTTTTCTCAGGAGGTTGCAGGCAGGGCAGCACAACCTCAGAGAAAGTCTTCTCTGTCAGTCTACCAGAGCCATTTCGAGGCATTCTCTACTTGGCTTGATAGACAACAGCAATCTATGGAGTCTGTCTCCACTCCATTGATGGCAGAATATTTTGTATATATGTTCAGTGTGTTAAAGAGAGAGTCTGCAACTATACCAAATCATAGGTCAGCTCTCTCAGCAGTTTTGGGCACTTTTGACGGTTTCACTGTAGGTGAAACCATCAAGGGCGAAACCGCCAGTGAGAAAACATGCACCTAAGTGGGATTTGATTCATGTTTTGGAATTTTGGTGGGACCACAGTTTGAACCTCCCAGGTTTGATACTATTGAACAGAAAAAGTTTACTTCTTGGAAAACTGTTTTCTTGTTAGCACTAGCCTATACGAAGAGAGCTAGCGAAATGGATAAGAGAGATTTTATTTTTTTCGGTGATGGAGTGTATCTCCGGGCAGTACCTGGTTTTCTTGCTAAAACACAGGCAGCCCATACCGATGTAAAACCCTTTTTCATTCTGAAACATGACGTTTTTTCGGGCAGAGATTCTCCGGACAGGCTACAATGTCCAGTCCGCATGTTAAAATACTATATAAATTTCACTAACGGTTACCGGTCGGACTCCAGGCTTTTTGTAAAATGTCAGGGCAATGGTGAAGTATACAGCAAAACAATTTCCTCATGGTTAAAAAATTGTATGTTGCATTCATATAAAGACTCTCAAAATAAGCCAAGCAAAATAAGGGGACACAATGTGAGAATGGTGTCTGCCTCATGGGCGTTTACCGCTAGTCTGTCAGTCAGTGACATATTACATATGACATATATGCATGGTCAAGAACAACAACATTCACATCACACTATCTGCATGATGTGGAAAGACAGTTTGGTGGGTCGAGAAGACTCCATCCAATTGTCGCCTCCAGAAAGACAATCTAGGGTGAGTCTTGAGCATAAGTTTCTAGACTAAGAAAAGGGGAGGGGCAGTAGTCTGCGACTCAGCCCTCCAGTCAGAGTCACACACTAGCGCTCACCTCTCGGGTGATGGGCTTAAAATAAGTAAAATAATTAGCAAGTATCAAAGTACCTTAGAATCTATATTCAAGGTATTTTTTCTTTTTTGATTGGTCCATAATGCATCCTCAATCCCCTCCTGGCCACTGCAAAGTCTGCACTATACCTCCGGTTTATTATATCGAAGGTAGAGTTTTCTAGGCACGGCGTAGGAAATCTAGGCCCTTTGCAATAAGGGCCCTATTTCTAAGCCTTAGCCAAGAAAACTCTAGGCTGAGGATCCCACCCTTCCTCCCCGCTTTTCAGTTGGGATGGCAAGGACAGGGTATACAGGAAAGAGGATGTTGTAGTGAACTCGTGAGCAGAAGTAGGGCCACGCGCATGCGCAGTCATGACTTCCGTTCATCTTGTTTTTTTTGGATCTGTGGACGTTGCGGGGCGTATTATCGGAGATATGCACTATATTATACTACCTCCGGTATATAATATCAAAGGTAGAGTTTTCTAGGCTAAGGCTTAGAAATAGTGCCCTTATTTCAAAGGGCCTATTTTAGCTCTAATATGTGCATGGTTCTTTGTACAGGTCAACCTTAACTCCTTCAAATTATATATAAACTTGAATATTTATTGTATGTTTTTACACTTTTATATCTTGGAATTTTCCAAAAATTAATGTTTCTAACCTGATGTTGCTGTTGACTGATCTGTTTTTTATTCTTATTTGAATCGTTTATTAAACATCAATGGGGGGTGGGGGTGTTTTGGGAAAAGGTCCAGAGGGTAGATTTTTATTACATATCTTTGGAATGAAAGGGTGAGGATCACTTTAAATTAAAGGTGTAAGGGATGAAATGAGCCAAAACCAGCATCCCTGTTTCTGTCTTTATGCATTCCTGTTATCTCTTACACAGTACTCTAAAGTATCTCTATTTTTGTTATCTTTACTCATTACAGCTGCTTTTATGCAAATATACCATACGCTACATGCCTAAGGTGGAAGACCTATTGACCTACATTTGAATCATCAATGCAAGAAATAGCCCCTGCCTTAGCTGTTGTTTGTATTGAAAGGTGTGTTGTTTACTCTGTAAAGGCATTATTTAAGCAGCAGCATACACAGTTTGTCCCGTGGCGCAGTTGGCTAGAGCGCCAGCTTATTAGCACCAGTTCCTCTGTGGTGATCCAAAGGTCGTGGGTTCGAACCCCCGGCCGTGTCGGGATTGAATTCATGATACAATTTCCTACATGAGCAGAGGACCGTGCCTCAAGGGTTAACCCGTTGTCCTTGTAAATCTGTGACCGGGTGAGTTGTCATGTCAAGGACCTGCGACATGACAATTCAGTGAGGCAGCACTATATCTGCTACAAGTAGGTCTCATCACGAAATGACTGAAATACTGTTGAAAGTGATGTAAAACCCCAAACAAACTTACAAACAAACAGTTTGTCCCCCTCCTTGAAACTTGATATATACTTGCCAATAACAATCCAGGAAGAAATGGCAATACTTGTTGTGTTATACAAGGCACACAGTAGACTTTTTGTTGAGGTACTGGAATGTAACTTTATTTTGACAAAACATAAGAATATCATGAAGTAAGATTAGGTTTATATCCACACATCGTGTGAATTTATCAACAGGTGGTGTTATTTTGTTATGATATGATATTCTCTGTTATTTACACATGCATATCTTGAAGTGTTCCAGAAATGATGTTTCTGATTTCATACAGACATTGACAGATCACATGACCATAGCGCATTTATAACATTGGCTGATTATTAAGACATCATCTTGTAAACATTTTTTTCAAATAAGAAACATGTTTTATCCTTGGATAACATGGTGTGAATAATATAAATGAAAGTATGCGAAAAGGAAGAGTATCAGCTCTTCTCTTCTTGTATCTGGGTTTTAGTATATGATTTATGATTTTTGAAAATTTTGAAACTACATATGTGTATAAAAAAGAAAGTAAATTAATAAAAAAAAAGCTTATTTCCCAACCTTTTCCAATCATTTCCGTTCATTTATTTCAAATCCTTTCCGTTCACTATTCCTGTCTCTCCGAGCATTCAAAGTCGCCGTATTCAATGTCCTTTCCGTTCTTTTCCAGACCAATCTGGTTGAAACATTTCATATTTATTAAGGATAAAAGTAAAGATAATGGTGCAGTAAAATTACTTTTTTGGCAAAATGGTTTTATTTTAATCATAGAAAGAACTGTTGAATGTACAGAAAAGACAGAAGGTTAGGGGCGAACCAAGTGCCTAGGCACCCTAGTGTCTCTGCGAGCGTCTACACTTGCGTATATCACGATGTGTCGATAGCACATGTATGTTTAAGGAAGATAGAAATAACTTCTCTCATTCCCGGTGGAACATAATCACCTTCCGGTGAGATATAGTATAATTGTGAAGATTAGAATAAATTGTGACAAAATTATTATTAATCTATATGTGAAACATCCCTAGTTCAGCTGTGCAGCAGTTAGTGCATGAATGAAAATTCCAAATAGTTCTTTACTGTTGCCTGTTCCGATAGGGTAACTCGGGAGGACTCTCTTCCAGATTTTTATTCTCATTCTTGGCCCCATCGCCTGTGTCCTCATATGTGTCGCTGTCATCGTCTGCATCTGTTTTCTCATAGTAGGCAGAGCTCTCTCTTTTCTGGGGTTTCTCATAGCTGGTAGAGCGCCTCTCTATGTCTTCTGCCGCAGGTGTCAGATAGTAAGGATTATCGTATGTGCCTTCCTCCTTGCCTTCAGGGGGTGTCTTGGTACTTTTCCCTTTCTTCTTGCGAATATAGACCACGACCCCCACTAGGGCGATAGTTAGAGCATACACAGCGACCAGTATTCCCACAGCCAGCTTGTAATCGTTTAACTCATCCCTAATTGTTTTGGTTGGGTCAATGATATTACCATATGAGGCATCTCGAACTACTGAAAAAGGAAAGACACCACACAATTATTCTCCATAACGTATTCGCGTCTCAATGTGTGCTCCATTTAAAATTCTAAACTGTCATGGAATGTTTTACAGCTATTTTAACATTTGATTTTGTTGTATCTGGTATATCATTTTCAGTAGATGATATCAGAGAAAAAGTTATATAAAAAAGTTAATTTCGATATTTTTTTTACACATATCCCTTGACTGTAACCATTACTTATGGATATCTCAAAAGCTCAGCACCAGTTTGGCTGTTATCATCAATGATGAACCTTTTTATGTCATTAAATTGGACTACATACAGTCACTTTTATGGAAGACAACCCATCCCATCTCGGCAGGCACCAGCTGCGGATCTCCGTCGGTACATGTCAGCACACTGCAGTTTCTGTCTCTGTAGTTAATAGTGTTGCTTGATTTCTCCTCACATGCCAGCTGTCTGCACATATCCAGGGACACGTTGTTATACTGTGTGGACTCTGGACATCTGGATTTTAGCTGTCTCTTCTCAGCCGACACCAGTTTGAACTTCAGCCAGCAAGTATCTATGGAGACAACCGATTAATTTCATTGTGATACCTCATTGGGTACTTTAATTACAGTCATTAAGGTTGGCACACGCTATGTTGGGAGAAAAAAATTCTTCACATTCGTAATATGCACGTTCGTAATATGCGATTATTAATGTGTTTGATTATTAAAGGGAGAATGGTTATTTTTATCATAATATAGCCTAGATTTTACGTTGTCCTTTGACCATCCTTTAAAACGTGGCCCAAGGGTGGCCCAAGGGTAACAGGGGAGTGAAGACATGGCTATCATATGTGAATATCTCAATTCTTGATATAACACTCACAAGACTGGTGCCTCCCTCTGTGTATCCACACTCTTGACACTCGGCGGGGGACCAGTCTAAACACTCACCGGCTAATTTAACAATATTCCATCCTCCAGCGTCAGTTGTAATCTGCAGGTCATTGCCCTCGCACGCTCTGACGTAGCAAACCTCGTTCACGTATGTTGCCACATTGGCTGACACATTACAGGCCAGCTGCACGCACTCCGCGAAGGTTATTTGATCCATCCATGCCACGGCCTCACAGCTTGAAGAATATCCCTGACCGGCTGCATACACCTCGATGAATCTTTGAGGACAAGTTGCCTTGAGAGGGTCTGTTACTGTAACAGGAAATATGCTGTGCAAAATGTAGCATCATGGCTAATATTTTAAATGAGCGGGGCACTTTCCCTGTTGGTTTCTGACGATTAACCATTATTAAGGTCCAAGCCCAAAAGCCAAAAATATACCTCATAACGAAAACGAAAATATGTTCTTTTTATTCTTTCCTGCTTTACATACATACATGATATATATATATAGATAAATATAAATATAAATATAAATATAAATATATATATATTGAGAACAAGTGTGACTTACATTCGCCGAATACTTCCACTTCACAGAGTTGCAGATGATGATTGGGCACAGTTTGCTGTATAACTAAGAAGCTGGCCAGGTTTGGGGTGGGGCAGTGGTAGAGTTTGTTCACTCCAGGGGAAAGGTTCCCAATCTGAACTGCACACACCTTGCCATTGGGACCAGCTGTACCTTTCTCCAGGGGCATGATTGGCTCATTAGGATGAAGGCTGATAATAAATTCAGCTGAAATTAATTTAATTATATATATATATATATATATATATATATATATATATATATATATATATATATATATATATATATATATATATATATATATATATATATATATAGAAGTAATATTTAGAAGCTGGTACAGATATGAGGTACTGGAGGTTTTTTTGTCAGACCTCATTATGGGGTACCATCTCATACCTTAATGTGTGTAACAGGAGAGTGCCATCTGGTGTTAATAATGAAATTATTTGTCTTCACATAAATCATGATTTAAAATAAAATATGAGATGTAACAGAATAACATTTTAAAGGGTTATTTTTTTGATAATGCAACTGTTTTTGATAAAAAAGTGGAGAACACAAGAACAAGAATGGGAGTAAACAGTTATATATATAACATATGAATTTCGACTTATGATCTCATAGTTTTTACACACAAGGACACTAATAGTGGGACCATCCAATGACAGTGGCAGCCTCCTATATCTCACCTGTAGTAGCAGCATCTTGCCTGGTGGTGGTGACAGTGCCACCCTCCTATATCTCACCTGTAGTAGCAGCATCTTGCCTGGTGGTGATGACAGTGCCACCCTCCTATATCTCACCTGTAGTAGCAGCATCTTGCCTGGTGGTGATGACAGTGCCACCCTCCTATATCTCACCTGTAGTAGCAGCATCTTGCCTGCATCCATGGCCAAAGGCCTAAGCAATTCACCATCAATCCCATCTTTCCAACAATATGTATATCTATCCCATCAATTGAATGTTGATTGACTTGCAGTCTACAGAATGAGGCAATAAAGTCATCAGATAATGAATTCATTACCTAGAATTAGTTGTCAAGCACTGCATTTAAAGTTATGTAATGCATGTAATAATTTAGACTGATAAGAACATACCATAACCAACCATTCTGTGACCCACACCACCTTGTCATTGTGATTACTGTCAGTTCACTTTGGTGGCTCATGATATAAATAGCACACTTGGTCTACCCTCACCCCAGCAGGTGGTGATGGGCAAACTGTATGACCACAGCGTCAAAGTGGTCTGATCACACACCCCGTATCAAGTATTTCTACACCCAGGTTTATTCACTGTAAATTTTCATACACCAAAATTCAATTTCAGTTTCTGTTTGGTAACAATAAAATCATATGCAAAACATATATGATCTACACATATTTAGAAGTTAAAAAGAAACATTCCTTAAATATTTTGATTTATTTTATTTCAATAATTCAGCAGATGCAGGCCACATTGTCTTTATGAATTTCGTGTTGGTATATATATATATATTTCAAATTGCTATTCAAAAAAACCTATAAATTGAATTAAATTGTCTTCAATTTCTTATGGGGACTATATTTTCTTGAGAAAGTACCAGGGTTTGGTTGTGATGTGTTTGAGGCAGGTATGTCTTAACACGATAGATTATATCATCTGCTTTGATAGCAACATGTGGGCTTATTAAAATGCAATACTGAGGTATTTAAATATCCTATGACCATGGCTATTTTTATCGTGAGCCACCAAAGTGTGCGACTTTAGGGCATCTATGAGAGGCAGGGGGATGTTGGACACATCTTGGCTATGTACATCTGAATTGGTATAGGCTCTTTGCAATCAGTCAAGAGTTGACTGGTATGAGTAATAAGGAGCTAACACCCACCACCACTGACACTACACTGATGCCACGTGATATTTTGCACAGAGTTTGATCTTAGAATTTACTGTTACTGTTATACATAATCTCCTCAAGTTGATTTTTACTTTATTTCTTTGACATAATATTTTGCAATATACAAATCTTTGCTGGAAAACTACCTCTAGAAATCATATAATTATTTGCATAACTGTTAATAAATTTTAATTTTTCTTTCGTTTGAAAGTGGTAAATCCATGAAAAAAAGTTGAATAATTGGAGATCTTTCATGCTTTCATCGAAATTCTAATTGTCACAAAATTAAACTGGGATGTTGGCAGAAAAGATGGTCAGAGTTGAGAGTAATATATATCTGGAGGTGGCAAATTCTGGTAGTGGATATACATGATATCAATACCTCATGGGGCGTTGATAATATCAGACAAGGAGCTGATTGTTATCTCTGCTGGTACAGGGGCATGAAACCACCCTGCTGTGAGGGCAATCAAATCACATCTAACTTTTAATAACACCACCTACAATCTTATGTCTAAATTACTCATGCAAGATAATCATGTGGGTAACTTCTTCTTGTAGTTATTGTAGTACTAATTAGCATTGTTTTTATTAAAGATGGACATTCACATGCATCCCACAAAGAGAGCCTCATACAGGGCCACACAATTGACCTGCTGGTGAGAGACTATAAGTCTGTTCTGCACTAGTCTTGTTGCTCAGACAGACCATTGACCACAAGTTGAGTGATGTATGTAAGAGCAGAGAGAAGGACAGAGGGCAGATGTGGGTACCCCAGGAGGCATGACATAATACCAATAAACACATTCAGAAGACAGGACTATCATGAACATATGAATCCTTGATCTTTTGAGCGATATGAGTTGGTCTACTTAGATATTGGATAAAATATGATTCATTTTAACATCATTCCCAACCATTTATTAAAATAAAGTTATAAATAATATGCTTAGAGTGTATTGTCCAGACACATCCCATTTTTTTGTAGGGGGGCATGCAGACATGAAGGAATCCATTAAGTCGTTCATGCTTTTCTGATAAGTGTACAGAGAAGATTTGACTGAGCTTCATCCCCCTTCCTGATAGACCCCCAAAGCATAAAAAAGGTTCATAAAGGAAGGTAACAGTCAAGGGGTAGACTACAAATAGACATATATATGCATAAGGTCTTATTCATCCGATTCTGAACATAACAAGTACAGGAGGGCTGAAATGGTTGATATAAACAATAAAGTCATTAATTACACACCTCACCATAGGTGGGCCTCATCAACACCATCAATAGATTAGCAGGTTGTTTAATAGATGTAAAGAAAGTCCAGATAGATGGGTTTCTTCCAGTTTATCAAGACAGAAGGACAGGACATGCTATAGATGGGGTTGATAGAATTGTTGGAATTTATAGGAAGTAGCCAAAGATTGAATTGTTCAGATACATCCGATTCTTCTCATTTCTCAGTAGAAATTTGGGGTTGACCAGATAGGTATAGTAAAATTTACAGAACTTATGGACTGTGCAGGTCTGTACATAGAATACTTTCTGAAGGTATGATCAATATTGGATGATATTGGTTCATGGGATAGATGGAATTGTTGGAATTGATGGACAATATACACAGATAGATTTGTTCAAATTTATCAAATTCTTCTCCCATATAGTATACAACCATTTTTCTAGACAAATATAATATATAAGAGAGATCCAATTTATCAAATACCTTCAGTATACTTAAATCAATTGTTGGAATTGATATATGTGTTGTTGGAATTGATGGGGTTGTTGGAAAATAGAGGGGGGCATTGGCCATGCCTCCTTGCCTGGTGGTGATGACAGTGGCACCCTGCTATATCTCACCTGTAGTAGCAGCATCTTGCCTGGTGGTGATGACATGACAGTGGCACCCTCCTATATCTCACCTGTAGTAGCAGCATCTTGCCTGGTGGTGATGACAGTGCCACCCTCCTATATCTCACCTGTAGTAGCAGCATCTTGCCTGGTGGTGATGACATGACAGTGCCACCCTCCTATACCTCACCTGTAGTAGCAGCATCTTGCCTGGTGGTGATGACAGTGCCACCCTCCTATATCTCACCTGTAGTAGCAGCATCTTGCCTGGTGGTGATGACAGTGGCACCCTCCTATATCTCACCTGTAGTAGCAGCATCTTGCCTGGTGGTGATGACAGTGCCACCCTCCTATATCTCACCTGTAGTAGCAGCATCTTGCCTGGTGGTGATGACAGTGCCACCCTCCTATATCTCACCTGTAGTAGCAGCATCTTGCCTGGTGGTGATGACAGTGCCACCCTCCTATACCTCACCTGTAGTAGCAGCATCTTGCCTGGTGGTGATGACATGACAGTGGCACCCTCCTATATCTCACCTGTAGTAGCAGCATCTTGCCTGGTGGTGATGACAGTGGCACCCTCCTATATCTCACCTGTAGTAGCAGCATCTTGCCTGGTGGTGATGACAGTGGCACCCTCCTATATCTCACCTGTAGTAGCAGCATCTTGCCTGGTGGTGATGACAGTGGGACCATCCTATATCTCACCTGTAGTAGCAGCATCTTGCCTGGTGGTGATGACAGTGCCACCCTCCTATATCTCACCTGTAGTAGCAGCATCTTGCCTGGTGGTGATGACAGTGGCACCCTCCTATATCTCACCTGTAGTAGCAGCATCTTGCCTGGTGGCGATGACATGACAGTGCCACCCTCCTATATCTCACCTGTAGTAGCAGCATCTTGCCTGGTGGTGATGACAGTGCCACCCTCCTATATCTCACCTGTAGTAGCAGCATCTTGCCTGGTGGCGATGACAGTGCCACCCTCCTATATCTCACCTGTAGTAGCAGCATCTTGCCTGGTGGTGATGACATGACGGTGGCACCCTCCTATATCTCACCTGTAGTAGCAGCATCTTGCCTGGTGGTGATGACAGTGGGACCATCCTATATCTCACCTGTAGTAGCAGCATCTTGCCTGGTGGTGATGACAGTGCCACCCTCCTATATCTCACCTGTAGTAGCAGCATCTTGCCTGGTGGCGATGACAGTGGCACCCTCCTATATCTCACCTGTAGTAGCAGCATCTTGCCTGGTGGTGATGACAGTGGCACCCTCCTATATCTCACCTGTAGTAGCAGCATCTTGCCTGGTGGCGATGACAGTGACACCCTCCTATATCTCACCTGTAGTAGCAGCATCTTGCCTGGTGGTGATGATAGTGCCACCTTCCTATATCTCACCTGTAGTAGCAGCATCTTGCCTGGTGGCGATGACAGTGACACCCTCCTATATCTCACCTGTAGTAGCAGCATCTTGCCTGGTGGTGATGACAGTGCCACCCTCCTATATCTCACCTGTAGTAGCAGCATCTTGCCTGGTGGTGATGACAGTGCCACCCTCCTATACCTCACCTGTATTAGCAGCATCTTGCCTGGTGGCGATGACAGTGGCACCCTCTTATATCTCACCTGTAGTAGCAGCATCTTGCCTGGTGGTGATGACAGTGGCACCCTCCTATATCTCACCTGTAGTAGCAGCATCTTGCCTGGTGGCGATGACAGTGCCACCCTCCTATATCTCACCTGTAGTAGCAGCATCTTGCCTGGTGGTGATGACATGACAGTGCCACCCTCCTATATCTCACCTGTAGTAGCAGCATCTTGCCTGGTGGTGATGACAGTGCCACCCTCCTATATCTCACCTGTAGTAGCAGCATCTTGCCTGGTGGCGATGACAGTGGCACCCTCCTATATCTCACCTGTAGTAGCAGCATCTTGCCTGGTGGTGATGACATGACAGTGGCACCCTCCTATATCTCACCTGTAGTAGCAGCATCTTGCCTGGTGGTGATGACAGTGCCACCCTCCTATATCTCACCTGTAGTAGCAGCATCTTGCCTGGTGGTGATGACAGTGCCACCCTGCTATATCTCACCTGTAGTAGCAGCATCTTGCCTGGTGGTGATGACAGTGCCACCCTCCTATATCTCACCTGTAGTAGCAGCATCTTGCCTGGTGGTGATGACAGTGGCACCCTCCTATATCTCACCTGTAGTAGCAGCATCTTGCCTGGTGGTGATGACAGTGCCACCCTCCTATATCTCACCTTTAGTAGCAGCATCTTGCCTGGTGGTGATGACAGTGGCACCCTCCTATATCTCACCTGTAGTAGCAGCATCTTGCCTGGTGGCGATGACATGACAGTGGCACCCTCCTATATCTCACCTGTAGTAGCAGCATCTTGCCTGGTGGTGATGACAGTGCCACCCTCCTATATCTCACCTTTAGTAGCAGCATCTTGCCTGGTGGTGATGACAGTGGCACCCTCCTATATCTCACCTGTAGTAGCAGCATCTTGCCTGGTGGTGATGACAGTGCCACCCTCCTATACCTCACCTGTAGTAGCAGCATCTTGCCTGGTAGTGATGACAGTGGCACCCTCCTATACCTCACCTGTAGTAGCAGCATCTTGCCTGGTGGTGATGACAGTGCCACCCTCCTATATCTCACCTGTAGTAGCAGCATCTTGTCTGGTGGTGATGACAGTGCCACCCTCCTATATCTCACCTGTAGTAGCAGCATCTTGTCTGGTGGTGATGGCAGTGCCACCCTCCTATATCTCACCTGTAGTAGCAGCATCTTGCCTGGTGGTGATGACAGTGCCATCCTGCTATATCTCACCTGTAGTAGCAGCATCTTGCCTGGTGGTGATGACAGTGCCACCCTCCTATATCTCACCTGTAGTAGCAGCATCTTGCCTGGTGGTGATGACATGACAGTGGCACCCTCCTATACCTCACCTGTAGTAGCAGCATCTTGCCTGGTGGTGATGACAGTGGCACCCTCCTATATCTCACCTGTAGTAGCAGCATCTTGCCTGGTGGTGATGACAGTGCCACCCTCCTATATCTCACCTGTAGTAGCAGCATCTTGCCTGGTGGTGATGACATGACAGTGGCACCCTCCTATACCTCACCTGTAGTAGCAGCATCTTGCCTGGTGGTGATGACAGTGGCACCCTCCTATATCTCACCTGTAGTAGCAGCATCTTGCCTGGTGGTGATGACAGTGCCACCCTCCTATATCTCACCTTTAGTAGCAGCATCTTGCCTGGTGGTGATGACAGTGCCACCCTCCTATACCTCACCTGTAGTAGCAGCATCTTGCCTGGTGGTGATGACAGTGCCACCCTCCTATATCTCACCTGTAGTAGCAGCATCTTTCCTGGTGGTGATGACAGTGCCACCCTCCTATATCTCACCTGTAGTAGCAGCATCTTGTCTGGTGGTGATGACAGTGCCAGCCTCCTATATCTCACCTGTAGTAGCAGCATCTTGTCTGGTGGTGATGACAGTGCCACCCTCCTATATCTCACCTGTAGTAGCAGCATCTTGTCTGGTGGTGATGACAGTGCCACCCTCCTAAATCTCACCTGTAGTAGCAGCATCTTGCCTAGTGGTGATGACAGTGCCACCCTGCTATATCTCACCTGTAGTAGCAGCATCTTGCCTGGTGGTGATGACAGTGCCACCCTCCTATACCTCACCTGTAGTAGCAGCATCTTGCCTGGTGGTGATGACAGTGGCACCCTCCTATATCTCACCTGTAGTAGCAGCATCTTGCCTGGTGGTGATGACAGTGGCACCCTCCTATATCTCACCTGTAGTAGCAGCATCTTGCCTGGTGGTGATGACAGTGGCACCCTCCTATATCTCACCTGTAGTAGCAGCATCTTGCCTGGTGGTGATGACAGTGCCACCCTCCTATATCTCACCTGTAGTAGCAGCATCTTGTCTGGTGGTGATGACAGTGGCACCCTCCTATATCTCACCTGTAGTAGCAGCATCTTGCCTGGTGGTGATGACAGTGCCACCCTGCTATATCTCACCTGTAGTAGCAGCATCTTGCCTGGTGGTGATGACAGTGCCACCCTCCTATATCTCACCTGTAGTAGCAGCATCTTGTCTGGTGGTGATGACAGTGCCACTCTCCTATATCTCACCTGTAGTAGCAGCATCTCTGCGATTGGTGATTACAACCTTTTTGACAGTGTAGAACTGCCTCAGCTCCACCATCCACCACGCTAAGCCAGGTGTCCTCGCTGTCAAGCTACAAGACCATTTTCCGGAGTAGTGCCTGTTGGATCGATCCCCGTCGACAGCCATGTTGGGTGTATAGGTCAATGCATTTTTGGTGTATAAACTATCTTGCTCTGTTCTCTTGTTGAGAGCAATGTTTTCTTTAGCTACAAAATGGGTAAAGCATTAGATGTTCGAAGCCTGAATAAGTACATCACAGTTTTTTATCTATATCACAAAGAATATGCCTGACCACTGCAATAAACAGCCCAGAGAAAATATTTCGTTGAGTGTTATGAATGGAGTTCAGATCAGGTGAATGTGCGTTACCGCCAATTTATTCTATCTTATGCCTTCTTCAGAAAGTGAAAAATAATCGGCATTATTATTTTGATTTACCATACGTTGAATTACGCCTTTACACATAGAGAGTGAAATGTTCCCCTGTAGCTGATTACTGAGTCAAACAATTTTTTTATATTATTTTTAACTCCAAGTGTAAAACTGACAATTGCTAATATTGATGATTTTCACATGTTCAGTTACCTGTTCCATAGACCTGAATCTCGCATACGGCCAATTGTTTGTTCGTCACAGTTTTCTGCACGACGACGTACCTGACGGAGTTGGGAGGGGCACAGGGGTAGGTTTTGGACTGACCGGGCTGCACGGTGCCGGACTCCGATGCACATAGCTGACCTTGTGGGTAGGTGGTGTCTATGAGCATCCGTGGTTCAGATGCCAGCAAGAAGATGTTAAACCTTTCTGATAAAAATAAGCAACAAACACATATTGTGATCTATTATTTCTATTATTTGATACTAGTATCTCATATGGAATTATGCAAATTGATGGTGTAACAATCATTGAGATATAAACGTTTAGCCCAAGGGATTTGATATGAAAGTCTGTATTTTTATGTTTTATGTTCCTTTCAATGTTATAAGTACAATTATGCAGATGACAACGCTATTGCAAAAAAGTGGAGTTGGAAAAATATATCATTTTTTATAATGTATAAATCTCACTACAAACTTCATCAAAAGCACATACATGGTTTAGTGTGTATTAGTGTTGCAGTTGATGGGAGATTTTTTGAAATTCAAATTTACAAATTCACAACATAAACATACAACTCATTCATTTCTTTTTAGCCAAATTATGGATGAATCATTCACCTCTGGATCTTAAATTGAAACATGCTGACATATTCATGTAACATGATGGGTGATTGTTGCCAAAATATTATGTATTATGAATAGTGGGTTTTTTTTCAATTCTATGTTGTCAACCAGCCTGTAGTTGATGTTATCTCTTTTTCATAACTGATATGAAATAAGATTAATTCTTATTCATTACTCTGCGATTAATTATGAATTTATATAAAACAGGAATGAAAACTAATAAAACTGTTTTAAGAATATAATGGCAAAATATGTTTGCTTCAATTATCCGCGATACAGATCACGTCAACATCCATGGGCCTATTTTGATGGGAGAATGAAATGAAATAGGCATCAATACTTATATGTAGTCATTTTTTATTATTCTCCAGTGTGGTATTGATAAACGTATGCTTCATACAATCTGTATAGTTGTGTTGGGTTAAGGTAAATCTGCTCAATAAAAGCTAGTCATAGGTTCTTAAATAATACTGATTCAAGCTTAGCATGGCAGCAGTGTAAAATCTGAGTAAAATTTCAGCTATTTAAGCAAAAGTCCAAATAAAGCAATCATAAGTCATAATGCGTGAAATAGATAAATATTATGCTCACCAATATAATCATATAGATGCTAGCCAGTATCTAATCAATGTATCATAATGCATGGGAACAATTAGTTTTTGAAAATAGAAACGTTGGCTGCAGTTCTCGAAATGCATACAAAACATTTTGTGTTTGCATTACAAAATAATTGATTTACCAAGACTATTTGTATCATTTCTTCCCGTGAGAGTTACTTTCAGCACTTCATAATATCCCATTAGGTCCACGTAAAGCCAGGAATAAGATGAAGTTGGCAGAGTGAGTGCACAGGACCATGGTGGGGGCCATTTGACCAGCTCAGCATTGCCATCTACTGCCAGAGACCCCTGGAAATGGTCAGCTCCATATAACTGATATGTAAACGTGCCACTCATTTTGACAGGTTTACTCAAAGCTAGATTTGTTGTGTCTCCACCTGAAACATAATACATGAGAGTAAGAAAGAATTGACTTCCATCCCTTTTTTAACAAAATAAATTGGCATATCTGTTTTGTGTTATATGTCAAACATAGAAAAAGGACTAACATATCAAATATGTTGCCAGAACACATTCATATTAAAACACATTAAATCTTGAGTTCTTCTCAGTCTTTCAATATATTCCAGTGAATATTCGATATTATGTACGTTAAATACGAGATAAGATCATAATTTTCTTTATCGTTAACCCAAATAACGATAGCGCTGCAGAATGAATTGGGTTGTGAAAGAAATCTATTATGAGATCTATTATGAGAAGTTTATCTTGGATTTAGGAGAGGATGACATGGAGGCTCTTGTGTCAAATGTCTGCCAAGGATTTTTTTCGATATGGATAAAAATATAGTGAGGATTGTGTCGAGAAATTCTGAGAAATATAAAGATGGCAATCCAAAGATTCACAAACATTACAAAGGTTCACAAACATTACAAAAAGCAATAATAAGCATAGCTCTAGGGCCATGGGCCTATATTTTAGAGCTATTCAAGGAATAGAAATCTGTGTATTAAAAGAAATTTGAACCCGCTTCTAAATTGGTGACACCCTTTATCAATATGAAATGACTGATAACCCTGATAACTCCATATTCCAGTTTTCATCTCTTATTCACACAGTTGGCATGTGAGTGCATGGATGATAGTTTCTTTTAAATATGACTGACGGCTTATTGACTGAGAGAGAGAGAGCACTTTAATTTTTGAATAATATTCTATTGGAAATGTAAACATGGTAACTTGATAGGTTGCACACAAGACTCTGTGTTGTTTGCAGTATGCACTTAACAAAGATTAATACATTCTAATTCCTGTGTGGAATCTTTCAAATTATTTAATGAATAATCTTCAGGGGTGGGAGAGCTCTGAACCAATCTGGGCGGTAATCAAAACATATCTAGGTGGTATGACGTCATACCATTGTTCTGAATCAATTCTGAACCAATTCTTTTATATAACGACTTTTTTATATCTCATAGAAAGCATCAAAATCACATAATAATCATCACATAATTTAACAAATTTCGTTACAGTTGAGTGTATATCAGGGTCTTGTTAATTATAGTGTAAATTTTATGATAGATCTATAACGTTTTTACGGTAATATTTGTGCCACTAAGTCGGGAATTACTCCTTTTTATACACTCGTTAACTGGGGCACATTCCTGTGCTAAAATGTGCCAATAATCTCGTTAAAAATCAATTTCAGATGATCATATACTTATATATGTAACTGATGATGTCATTTTCTTAACCATTTGTGTATGATAGTCTATATATAAAGATTAAAGAACACAACCTTTTCAGTCTAGCCATTGTCCACCATACGACAACGGTCAACTACCACTCAGTTTGACTGCAATTTAGTCCCCATCTGTGTTGCGAGCACCCAGAATGACATCATTCAGCACCCAGATCAGTTGTCAGCGTCCAGAATGAAGCAATTTGATCAGATTGGTTCAGATGTACTGCACAGATTGGTTCAGAACTCTCCCACCCCTGAATGTGCGAATTATTACAAATGTAAATGTCGGCTTGGTCAGAAAGTAAAACTCCAGAAAGTATTTTCAATTTAATAATTTCATGATATAAAATAAATTGATATGAGATAATTATGGTTTGATGCAGAGTAAGATTATTTCTATAGATTCTCGGTCCTGGTGGCAAGTGTGTATCTCAACCTATCCTTTATCTCAGACTTGCTGCCTCAAGAGAGTGTTCTGCACCTATGAGATATTTTTTTGCAGATCACCCCTCTGCCGAACTACTTTCACAGATCACCCCTCTGCTGAACTACTTTCCTTTTATCTTTTTTACAGATTCTTTTCATATTTACATAATTTTGAAATGAATAAAATGTTGTTTAAAGGTCATACAATTTGTCGATTATAAAATAAATGTAATCAGTCTTAGGCCAATTCTTCAACAAATCATGTGTTAATTTCTCTTAAATGAACAGGATGACTGTCTGGGTTTGTTTTAACCTGGAGCAGACGACATTTTAGATTTGGGTCATGGGGACTTTGAAACAAAAATAGGTGGGACTCCTGTTGGCAGAGACTGCGACCTTTTGTGGGAATCTCAAAACTGATGACAGTTTACCCATTTGAGACAGAATTACACTCATTTCATATAGTGCTTTATAGGTGGCTTTATAGGTAGTTTCATTGCATGTAATAATATAAAATTTGGTATGGAGCTGAGAACTTGAATGAGCCACACACAACATAGTTCTGTACTTATTACCATATTTTCACTGCTTTGCTTTGAAGATAAAGTTGATTGCAAACCCCACCTATCTGCAGTGGATTAGTATGAGATAAAGACAAGAGCATGAGTTCATGCAGTGTTCAGGGAGACAGATCTCTCTCGTTGGTTCTGGTGGAAGGATCTCACTTGTCTTTCGGACTCTTGCCTTAATATCTCATACTACCATATATCTCATACTGCCCTATATCTCACACTACCCTATATATCACACTACCCTATATCTCATGCTGCCCTATATCTCATACTACCCTACATCTCATACTACCCTACATCTCATACTACCTATATCTCATACTACCTATATCTCATACTACCCTATATCTCATACTGTCCTATATCTCATATTACCTATTTCTCATACTACCTATATCTCATACTACCCTACATCTCATACTACCTATATCTCATACTACCTATTTCTCATACTACCCTACATCTCATACTACCTGTATCTCATACTACCTATATCTCATACTACCCTATATCTCATGCTACCTATATCTCATATTACCCTGTATCTCACACTGCCTTTATCTCACACTGCCCTACATCTCATACTACTTTATATTTGTGTGAGAGATGAATTGTTAGGAAAAAGACAGATGAACAAACCCTTTGGTATGGGGCTGATATCTTTCTTTTCAAGGACAAATATTAGTTTCATAAATTAGAGCTATAAATTAGAAAAATGATATTATGCTATTATGCACTGGGCCACAATGTACTTATATAGTACATGTCAAAATCACTGATAGCATTCACTTCACATCACATTCAAATTTCTTTTGCACAGCGAGGTAAAGTCAAATACTACCTCTGCAAGTTTTGTTCAGAACTGACTGTGTGAGTGAATTCAAGGAGACCACGCCCACCACTATCGTACTATTTAGCAACCAATAGGCACTGAATCAAAACTAGAGTTTAGTATTAAGCTTTTATGAAATTATGAAATCACGGGCAGTTTCACAGTGTTTGGGGATATATTTAAATGATATCATGTGGTCATGTGGTCATGATATTGTGATAAATTCACGTTATTTCCTTTGAATCAACCAAAATACATTTGTCGGGATTATTGTGTTTTGCTGAAATGTATAGTATTACTATGATTGTACTCATGTGACCATTATTGTGGTCCATATGGATGTTAGTCCTGTACCGATAATTACTAACAAACACTAATGGACAGACCAGTGCCCCAATCAGCCCAGTGTCCCAATTTGAAGGTGCCTCAATGTTAGCAAACCTTTACTAATTTATTATACTGAGGTAATATGACAGGTATTAATATTTGATCACAGGTGTAGGATATGGACATTTATATTATGCAAGGGAAAGGTGCTTGAAAATCTGATTTCATAAAAGCTTTAGAGAAGGAGTACAACGTAATAACAAAAAGCGTGGTGGACACCTCTGTTATTTTCTTACATTTATACAGCAATTTAAATGTTGGAAACAAAATACCGACTGTTTCATTAAAATGGATTACGTGTTAAATATGACAACTATGTGGCAGACTTTTACATTATGTGAAGTGATTGACATATTGGCTTTGAACAAAGGTGACAACCACCAAATCCAAGTCATCCATGTCACTGATAGAACTAATGACCTTATTTTGGTCATTTTTGAGATTTCCCCTAATCAAAGTTGTCACTCTTCGGAATGTCGTGAGAATTGTTGTAAAAATGTTCCTTGGTGTAAAGACTGAAAGCTACCCTTCACACAAAATATCCATTTTTTCATGGCGAGCTAACCAGTACGTGATAAAGGTCAGGGAGTTGCCACTTGACACTAATAGTATGAAATTGTGTTCCAAATGACAGGCCACCCGATGTAAATGTGAATTGAAAAATATAGCAAAAAAAGTGCATGCTTGGGATTTAAAACTAGAGCGTTGTAAGATATATGAAGGTTATGGAAGTTTGACTTAAGGAATAAGAATTATAATTTTGTATCTGTATTAGATCGTCTGTACTGCCTGTAATGATATAAAACATATACTAGATTATTAACTTGTATGTTACTGTGTAGCAACACATGATTTATGAGAGAGGAGTGCAATATTACTCTGTCATTAATAAGCTATACATTTCTGTATGTAAGTTATACATTAGTAAGGTATACACTTTCAATAAAGCTTCTCATTTTCAAACTGTGGTGCAAAACAAAAGAAAGGTTTGACAGAAAATACAGGCAGGATTTTTCAAAAGCCAATGTTCATCTTATAAGACAAATAGCATCAATTATGTCTACATACCAGTCTTTGAATATCCTTTGTCAATTATCAGGAAAATTCCACATAATAACACCATTATTCTATCCATGATATTAAGGTGTGTAAACTCGATATATGGGAGGCCTCAACATAAGTTATATTACCACGAGCTTGGGTTATCATGCATGACACAAGACCTACTGACAAGTAGCAGTTGGAATGTATATATTCCTTATTTGTATAATAATGATAGATAACTCTCCCTGGTATTAATTAGAATCACTGATACATCTGAAATTATAACTGATAGCATATTACGATGTCCATTCTCCTGGATCTTTCAGGAGTCACACCTTTCAGGTAAATAAACACATGAAGGGGAAGTTAACGTGATGTTATAGGGTCATGTCCCAAAAAAACCACCAATGAGAACCAAAATGAGAAGTACTTCCTGGTTGTCAATGACACTTTTAAGGGGCGGGAGGCACAGGGATGGAAGGGGAGTGGGTGATAACTATACCGTGCAGTACCCCAGTTAAGCACCCTTCTATATGTTGGCCTGTATGTTAAATTTATTACTTCTGGGGAGTAATCTAAGGTAAACTTATTTTTCAGCATCAATCAAAAGATGACTTTCACAAAACAAATACTTTTCATATCACACCTTTTCACAATTCAACTAAAGTGAATAGTAATAAAATAAAGCTTGAATTTATTTCCATAAAGAACTCCTTTGGTTTTTCTGGGCCTAATTGTCACTTAATCAAACATTTTCATCACACCTTAAAGGAAGTATGGCGGTGGCTGCAGTGATGGCATAAAGAACATGATATATGACGCTGAAATCGAGGCAGAAAAGGTGTCTCAAAGATATAAAATACTTAGCTACTTCTTTTCTGATATTTATTTCCTGTCCAACATTGTTAAAAAAGATAAGATTTTACTTTTTATCGTATTTTTTATTTGTTGAAATAGCTCAAATGCTTACATAATTTAAAGAAGAAGCGTTTGATAGCAGCCTCTTAATGATATATTAACTGTATTTAATTCATAGCAGTCAGCACATTGATAAATAAACTATGTACATATGTGTCGGACGTATGAATTCAGTCGCAGCCAGATTCCAGTTCCCTCATTGAAAATTTCTGGACAATATCGTCACAATTTATGCCAACCTACAAAAAAAAAGAATATTTTCTACAATTAACTTATTGTCACCTTTGGTGAATATTGCACCAAATCTTGGCAACGTACACAGTGATACAATTACTATATAATTATACAGTAATGTGCCAAGTTTTGTATGTGATTCACTGTTATAATCAATAATATTTGGACACGCAATGAGAAGATTATGAGTCACAATATGTGGCAATATATCATGACTTTGTTCCACATCCACATCCCATACACTACTTCACCCTTAAATACAAAATCTGATACTTGATGATATTGACATTTACTAATATTTTCTTCACAAATATATGTCTGAGTTATATGTATGCCATTTATTGGTTAAAATTGATAATGAAAAAAATGCTATTAGATGTGACTGTGAAAATGGGTTATCCTAATATGATCCAATGTTCTGATCTATTTTGATTTGAAGGGGTTTATGCTTTAATATATACCATAGCTTCTCCCAGATCCTCACTGATATCTGCGAGGACCTTAGGATCCTCATAGTGTACTACAGCTTGAACGATCGCCTCGGCTCGTCGCTTGGGATTGTCAGATTTGAATATTCCTGATCCTACAAAAACTCCATCCACTCCAAGCTGCATCATGAGGGCCACATCCGCAGGGGTTGCTTGATGAAACAAAACATTCCACTCTATTAGTACTTACATCAATGCTATAAAAAGAGATATCAATATATAAAAAACAGATTACCATTCTGAAGATCGACATCAAGGTTATTTAAACTGCAGAATAGTAATAATAATAATGATAAAAAATCACCAGATTTCAAAAGTGTATCTTACTCATTTCCATAAACAGGCATTGACCTAAGTTGTTTCATACTATAAACAGTTCTTTTTACATATAAACGGTAATATCATGCACCAAACTGTTGAATTGTATGGGGTGTTTCCAAAAATATCCAAGTGAGTACATTCTAAAATTCATCTAGAACTCACCAATTCCACCAGCTGCAAAGTTGACAACGGGTAGGCGTCCCATTTTAGCAGTTTGTTTCAGCAGGTCATAGGGGACTTGTAATTCCTTAGCATATGTGTACAACTCAGCTTCATCCATGGACTTCGCCACAGCTATCTCACGGGCAACCGTTCTGGCATGGCGCACAGCCTCAATTACATTGCCTTTAAAATATTATAAAATATATCATGCTTGTCTTATATTCTGACAACAAATATGTGTGCAGAATGAAATATATGGTGAGAGAGCAGAAGGAAATTGTTTAACTTTCATAAAGGTTCTACGACACCAATTAACTTAAGGCTTCAGTTGAGGAAACTTCAAAGCTAACTATAGACAGTAACAATTGTGTATATTATAGTCTAAGTGTGGTGTATTTGGGTGTTCACCTGTGCCTGCCTCGCCCTTGGTCCTGATCATGGCAGCTCCCTCGGACACCCTCCGCAAAGCTTCTCCCAAATTGCGACAACCACATACAAATGGCACTGTGAACTTGCGCTTGTCTATATGATTGCTAGGATCCGCAGGGGTCAATACTGAAATATTATGAATATCAAATTTGCAGTTACTGTCATTTGAAGCATTCAGTAAATCTTCATATCCTTGGAATTTACAGTTAAGGATTATGGTTACATTGTGATAGAAGTTTACCTTCTGATTCGTCGACCATGTCCACCCCTAAAGCTTGAAGTATTTGGGCCTCAGCAAAATGTCCAATTCTTGCCTTGGCCATTACTGGAATTGTCACAGCCTGCATGATCTCTTTGACCTTCCGAGGGTCACACATTCTTGCGACACCACCATCCTTCCTAATGTCAGCAGGTACTCTTTCCAATGCCATAACTGCACAGGCCTTGAACATAAACAACATTTAGTCATCAATTTTATGGACTTGTTGATTGAAATGGTTGGTTAGAACTAAGGAAGGTGTTGTTAGGATTGTATAAACCAATGATTTATATAAATGATTACTTTTATCATTATACAATTCAGTAGATTTTTTAAGCTCTAATACGTAAGTTTACATGAGGAAATGAATATTGGAAGGACATTTGACTTAGCCATACCAGCTGTACGACACACTTAACATTGAACACACAGTGAAGCAGATTTACAAGGTAATAGCATTATAACATTTACTCCTCCTTGTACTTGCTTGTTTTCACGACCTTTTCAGTACTGTTTAGGTCAGATAGAGACCCGTCACCGGGACTCAATGCCCTACTACTTTCGAAGTGTGGCTGGGGATCTTTCATTTGCATTATCACATATTAACATTTATTATAGACATAATAAACTGGACACATAAATAGAAACCCAATGCCAAAGAAATCTACATAAGACCATTCCTGAATCCACCATGTTTGACAGATATTTCCCTCATGAAGTGATTTTGTTAGATAAAGTCAATTATTCTGCTTACTCCTGCGTCCTCTGCAATTCGTGCCTGCTCAGCATTGGTGACATCCATCACTACTCCACCCTTGGCCATCTGGGCTAAGCCAGACTTCACCGTGAATGTACCTATAACATTATAGCCACAACATACTGTTACTATTTTTGACATCAATAAACGTGAGCCTGAGAGATATGGTTTTTGCAGGAAAAGGGGTCAATGATAAGGCCATCAAAGAGTAAAACACAATGTGAGGCGTTGAATTGGAAATACTTTACTCTTCCTTTACTTTTGCATTTGGCAATATATAGGTATTTGAAACAAGTTATTATACTATTGTTTCAGATAATAAAAAAACTTGCATAGTTTACAAAAACTATTTTCAGGTTTTCCTTCAAAAGTGCCATTTTATGTTGTTTTTTACAGTCAAATACAAAAATCATAAATTATCAAGAAAAGACGGGGCTTACCGAATTAGAATAACTAAATACTAGTAATCCCATTGTATAATTCTTACCGATTGTTGCCTGTCCAGTGGCAGAGTTTTCACCAGACTCTGTGGCAGTGCCTAAAATACAAATAATTCAAAAATTGACAAATAACAAACTGCCATAACATATTATTTCGTTCCTATCGCCTTGTTGATAAAGAGACATGAACAGATATTTTTTTATTTTTTATAAAGGCTATGTGTTCCTTTGTTCCTTTGAATTTACATACCCTGTTTGCAGGTATATGATTTAATATTAGAACTTGTAAAACCCTGGAGCATAATTGATGGAGTTGTGACGTCATAGATTATGCACATAATAACCAAGTATATGGAACAATGGAATAATTACCCTTTGGTTTGATATGTGTTATCGCCGATTGCAACCACTGGTGTACAGATTATAAATAGAAATCACATCATAATGAATAGGTTTTTGGTTTTATGAATAGCCCTTGAAGTTGATGTATAAAATGAAGAATTAAGCAATACATTTTACCACTCCATGATACGCAATAAGTCTTACCACTGCATAATAAGTAATAAGTCTTATCACTCCATAATAAGTAATAAGCCTCATCACTCCATAATAAGTGTTAAACCTTATCACCCCATAATACGTAATAAGCCTTATCACCCCATAATAAATAATAAGCCTTATCACCCCATAATAAATAATAAGCCTTATCACCCCATAATAAGTATTAAGCCTTATCACCCCATAATAAATAATAATCCTTATCACCCCATAATAAGTAATAAGCCTTATCACCCCATAATAAATAATAAACCTTATCACTCCATAATAAGTAATAAGCCTTATCACCCCATAATAAATAATAAGCCTTATCACCCCATAATAAATAATAAGCCTTATCACCCCATAATAAGTATTAAACCTTATCACCCCATAATAAGTAATAAGCCTTATCACCCCATAATAAATAATAAGCCTTATCACCCCATAATAAATAATAAGCCTTATCACTCCATAATAAGTAATAAGCCTTGTCACTCCATAATAAGTCTTTTCACTTCATAATAAGGAGTAACTCGTATCACTTCATGACAAGAAAGGGTTCATTACGTGTGAGGCCCTTGAGAGATTTTGATGCAATATTCGACCAACATTTGACCATCTTGGCTTTGGTGCTTTCATCACTTGGCTACAGTTATCACAAATAATTTTCAAGGTAACACAAAGGTGGGAATGACTTTCGTCGGTATGCTCTTTCAACTTTTATATTATACGAAAGACAATTTTAATGAAAAGTCAACAATTATTAGATTGTGCTGAAGAATATTTGTGGTGTAAAATATAACTTTAAAACAAATTAGTTTTAATATCAGATTGTCAAATATTTATTATATTTCTTCGTCAAGGTTACACATGAATGCTCTTTAACATCTCTGATACGTAATATTTCAGCGTTTCGTAATGTACGTTATCAGAGTGTGTAGCACTATCAATGGTGTTTGATAACAAATATATTGTCCGCAGCACCGAAACTGATAAGATTGTCAAATGACATATACAACCCAGATGATATGTAACATAACGCAAACTTTAAAAAATAGTTTTCATTCTCAAGAGGTGGGCAGATAATGTATTTTAAACATTGATAATTACTAAATATAGTCATATATTTGTAAATATTTAAATAAAGTCAAGGTGTGCAATACAGTAACTTGTTAACGACCAGAAGCCTGTAAATTCCCTTTCTTTAAGGAGGCTTAAAAAAACTTTTTTTCAATTTTAAAAGGAGCGGAATGATAAGACACCAGGGACATTGAAAAAAGTCCTCTGTGCATGGTTATAATCGTTTTTAATTCCGCAACGGTTCTATCTAAATTGAAGCATTAGTTGTGATTAAATTTTGAACGCAGTTCCATAGAGTCAGATAAGTACTACAGATATGTGAACATGGGGTAACGTATATATCAGCTGATAATGATAATGTGGACTTACCATTCTGAACACCAGGGAGGAGAGGCATTTTGTAGACTATAGATACGACGCTGCTGGATGCTCTTATTCTTCTGATGGTTATTTTCTTCCCCTGTACTGGACACCCTACTTATGTGGAAATGTTATATAAAGTTGTGGGGGCCACGTGGCCGCCTCGGGTTGACAGCCAGCCAATCAGGGGTCCTATCAATAGATAAGTGCACTTCATTAGGACGGGAGGCTGTTTCTTGTCCCCAGTTAACTACAAAGGTCACAGCTTTGCGTGTAAGTAAATATAATTGCTATTTGCTACGATTGAATGCTGAAATTTGTTTTTGTTCCAATAGATATGGCCATAGTGGTAGATTGTAAATACCAACGATAGTTTTATTTGTAAAAGATAAGCACACAATGTGATATAAAACCAGAATGTTTGTGATCAAAGTGTCACCCTAATTGGACTGGATAAACTACAAGAGTCAAGTTAAGGTCTCTCATTATATTATTAGTACATGCTTTGAGGAATCATAAATATATCGGAATCTTTTGGATGGTCCCCAGCTTACGCAATCATTACATATTGTATATTATCTGAACATTGCCCAAACACATATAATACATATAACCACAGGAACACAAGTTTTTAAAGAAACAATAACCATTTATTACGTTTTGAATTAAATCACTTTTCAGAGAGACCATTACGATGGCAGTGAATATTGGTGTCCTGGCATTTCAAGGAGCATTTTCAGAGCATGAATTTTGTCTTCAAAAGGCATTTAAAGAAAGGCAAAACGGCCCAAAGTCTAAGGATTTTAAAGCACGGCAACTTAATGTTAAAAAGGTTAAAAAGGAAGAGGATTTAGAAGATTTACAAGGACTCATAATTCCTGGCGGAGAAAGCACCACGATGGCGAAATTTCTAGACAGGAATGGATTTAACAATGCAATCCTGCATTGGATAGAAGGTATTTAGTTGAATCTAGAAATGGGAAGATAAACTTACTTATATCATAAAGCATTTAGTATATTTACCAAGAGATAATGTTTATGTACCCAGAACATGTTCGTAGTTATATATATAATACGACGATGAAACTTTGACATGATTAGTGTATTTAAAGTACCCAGCCTCAGTTTTATATTAAGTAAAATATCAAATTATACCGACATTTTTACCATCATGCACAGCTTTAGACTAGTGAGATTTAGATCCATTTAAATGCCACAGTTTGTATTTTCAGGTTCACCTTTTATTTCGATTTGAAAAGAAAGGTCAGAAGAAAGAAACTTTGGTTTTTTTTAACCCAAACTCCACCAGAGGGCGACGTGGTGAACCTATCAGTAATAGTTTGCGTGTGCCTCTGGTGGACAGTGTGTTTTTAACCAACCATTCTATGAGGTCACGTGACAATAGGTCTTGTTTAATCATGGAAATTTTATATGACTTTTGTTTTTAAGATTTAAGGTAATGTCAGGACTTTGTCCAAATCTGATGAAAAAGTACTATTCAAAAACCTTATGAGAAGTTTATCTTGGATTTAGGGGCGGATGACATGGAGGCTCTTGTGTCAAATGTCTGCCAA
Source organism: Amphiduros pacificus (assembly GCA_949316495.1). Classification (NCBI taxonomy): domain Eukaryota; kingdom Metazoa; phylum Annelida; class Polychaeta; order Phyllodocida; family Hesionidae; genus Amphiduros; species Amphiduros pacificus. The sequence goes on from OX439000.1 coordinate 59,211,751, forward strand.
GGATTTTTTTCGAAATGGATAAAAATATAGTGAGGATTGTGTCGAGAAATTCTGAGAAATATAAAGATGGCAATCCAAAGATTCACAAACATTACAAAGGTTCACAAACATTACAAAAAGCAATAATAAGCATAGCTCTAAGGCCATGGGCCTATATTTTAGAGCTATTCAAGGAATAGAACTTTGTGTATTAAAAGAAATTTGAACCCGCTTCTAAATTGGTGACACCCTTTATCAATATGAAATGACTGATAACCCTGATAACTCCATATTCCAGTTTTCATCTCTTATTCACACAGTTGGCATGTGAGTGCATGGATGATAGTTTCTTTTAAATATGACTGACGGCTTATTGACTGAGAGAGAGAGCACTTTAATTTTTGAATAATATTCTATTGGAAATGTAAACATGGTAACTTGATAGGTTGCACACAAGACTCTGTGTTGTTTGCAGTATGCACTTAACAAAGATTAATACATAGCATTTGGACAGGTTATATTCTAATTCCTGTGTGGAATCTTTCAAATTATTTAATGAATAATCTTCAGGGGTGGGAGAGCTCTGAACCAATCTGGTCGGTGCTCGAAACATATCTGGGCGGTATGACGTCATACCATTGTTCTGAATCAATTCTGAACCAATCTGGGCGGTTCTGTTACATAACGACTTTTTTATGTGTCACAAAAGGCATCAAAATCGTATCAAAATCATCACAAAGTGTGTAGCAGTGTCTTGTTACTAATAGTGTCTTGTTACTAATAGTGTACATTTTATGATAAATTTATAACGAGTTTACGGTAATATTTGTGCCCCCAACTCGGGAATTACCCCGTGTTATGCAATCTTAAACTGGGGCACATTCCTGTGTTAAAATTATGCAAAAATCTCGTTAAAAATCAGTTTTAGATTATCATGTGGTTATATATGTAACTGACGAGCATGATATTTTCTTTTTAAAATGGGTATGACAGTCGATATATAAAAATTAAAGAACGCAACTTTTTCATTCTCGCCATTGTCCACCATAAAACAACGGTCAAATACCACTCAGATTGGCTGCGATTTAGTGCCCAGATTGTTGCGAGCGCCCAGAATGACGTCATTTAGCGCCCAGATCAGTTGTGAGCGACCAGAATGACGCGATTTAACCAGATTGGTTCAGAGTTACTGCACAGATTGGTTCAGAGCTCTCCCACCCCTGATCTTGCGATAGGTAAAGCTAAATAGATAGAGTTGGACAGGTGAGGCAGAAGTCATGATATAATATTTGATAATTATAGATGACACACAAATTGTTAATATATCTCAAATCATTTCAATGTTACGCTCATTGAAAAAAACAACATCTTATATTATTTTTTCCAAATTATACAAAATATAAGAAAAGGAAAGTGGTCACTTTGGTTATTCGTTTTTAGACTATATCAGTTTGGCTTATAGAACAAAAAGTTATTTAAAGCATTCATTAAATCACAGAGGTCACAGACAATTTTGCAGGGGTTTGGGGTATGTATAAATGATATGTGGCCACAAAACTGTAATACAAGCATTCTATCTCACTAAAATCAGTCAAAATACACCAACCATGGTTATTGGGTTTTGCTGAAAGTGCCAAGTACTGGCTGTACCCTTTTCACCACCAGGTGGTCATATGTATACAAGCATGTGACCTCTATTGTGGTCTGCAGGGGTGGTAGGCCTGTATACGTACCAATTGACAAACTCTGTCAGCCAAATCACTTCATTGTCCCAATCTGAAGGTACCCCATATGTAGCAGACCTTTACTAAGCAGATGTTTGCACCAGATAACTGGTCAGCTAAACAACGTTTGTTGACAAAGTGTCCAATGGATGATTTGGAATTTAGCAAAAGACTTATCCACTTTCAAATGGCACAGACATTTATGTAGGGGAAATATGATGGGTAATAATATTGATCGCAAGGTTTGGGGAATAAACATTTATATTATGCAAGGAAAAAGTGCTTGAGAACCTCATTTCATGAAGTTCTAATTTCAACGTGTGTCATTTCACACGATATAATATAAATATCATCTGTGATGACATAAAATGGGATTAAATCAACACTAATTTATGCTTTACATTGCTGTTCAATCTCTCCACGTGAAAACCTCTATAGACTCATCCAAATACGGCCAAATGATAACAATTTACAACTAATGTTATAGTTGTATATGACATAAACAGTGAACAATTGACATTGCAAAGGTCAAAGGACTCCTTTCTGTCAAAACTGTTCAGATTCCTCAGGAGTTATTGAAAGAGAATGCCATGATTTACACACATGTATATAAGTTTATGACAATCAGCACAGTTTTCAGCGACATATAAAGATGGGGAAGCAAGATATAAAATTAATGGCCGTTCTCATTTTATTGCAGTGAAGTAATGTAAGCATTACCCCTCCAATACAAAATCTTGAATTTGTGAAATGAATAATCGTGTCAAACAAGGTCATTTATAACCTTGCTGTTCGGACATTATGACAAGCTCACTTTTTGTATGATGTCAACATTCACATATACAAGGAATGGCAAAAAATGGTGGGCTCTTCTCATGTATGCTGTTACCACAGTTGTAAAATTCATAACGCTGAGAAAACATGTGAACTGTTTTATGCCAACAAGTATATATCAATATGCCTTTTTGGAATATGGAAAAAAAGATTTTATCAGGGGATATATACCTTTCTCCTCAACATTGAAAGGACAGGCTACTTCAAATATAATTTTATTATCAATATTCAATATAGGGAACTGTGTACAAAACAGTTTGTTAAGATCTGTAAGGTTTTTTTAAAATGTCATTTTAACCTTGACCGAAATTCAATTTTTGCATATTCAGGTGATAACTGAAAATATGGTTTATCATGACTTGACTTAATTAGAGAGTCTTGGAGTCATTTTGTTAAGTACTCTCCAAACTCTACTTGTCACCTCATAGAATAGTATTGTGGCCCAAATCTCGTACTTAAACATGTACAACGAGATGTGTATCAGGGAAAATTTGCAATATATGACAGTAATAACGAGATGGATATCTAAACATTGGGACATGTTGGATGAGTAGGTTGCCATTGTTTGATGGTGAATCTTTATTTTTATTTCAGACAGGACACTTGTGATTCAATAAATCAAGAAAGGGGTTTAGTCCGGCTTAAACTCGTTCTCTTTGTTTACATGTATTTACAACAAATACCAGTAAATATAGGAACACAAGTTGCATCATACTGTGCCTTTTGACCTTCTCCTTGTCACGATACAAACTTGGGCCTCCTTCAGTTTTTGTTACAAGATATTTAAGATCTTATTATACTGTTATTGATAATTATTTGCCCGCTTATTTGACATGATTTACGTTCATAGCTTGATTTTAGGAATAACCAAGAGGGATTCCAAACAGATGACATTTTAATTCAAACACTTCGTACACACACATTAGTCGCCGGGAAAAATTCACTGAGGAATAATATCTTATTAAATCATTTTTAGCTTTTGATAAGTATGAAGCCCTAAAATCAATCTAAATATGTATAAGGTTATGACAACAACACTATTCCCTTTCCTCTGCACAGATCTATTCAAAGGATACAAGATCATAAAGTATTCTGATATGATTGAATGATGTAGTTCTGAGGCAATCAGAAGAATAGTGGTGTCTATTTCAAATAAACAAAAGATAACCTATTTTTTATCCAAGCCTTACCATTCATAAGGTCAATACCCATTTAACATTCATGTATGAACCTAATTTCATTCAATATGTTCTCGTTCCGTTCATTGACCCAGTCTGGTTGATATACTATTTGGAATCGCTCTTCACCAATTGGACCCGCTTACAAACCCTATAGTGAGGGGTGTACACATGGGAATTATGAGCACCATTGGTCCCACCAATAATCTCCATCAAACTTCATATATACAGCCCAGAAAATCATTTTTCTCAGTAATATGAAAAAAAATGTTGAATTTGTTCAAATACAAGGAATATGCATGTGCAGTTCTTTGAGTGTGCCCTATTATTCATGTAGATGTATCTGTGCTGCAGGTAATCCTAGGGAGAAGCCCTGGGTGTGCCCTATTCATGGTGATGTATCTGTGCTGCATGTAATGCTAGGGGGAAGCCCTGGGTGTGCCCTATTCATGTTGATGTATCTGTGCTGCAGGTAATGCCAGGGGGAGGCCTTGGGTGTGCCCTATTATTCATGGTGATGTATCTGTGCTGCATGTAATGCCAGGGGGAGGAGCCCTGGGTGTGCCCTATTATTCATATTGATGTATGTGCTGCAGGTAATGCTAGGGGGAAGCCCTGGATGTGCCCTATTATTCATGTTGATGTATCTGTGCTGCATGTAATGCTAGGGGGAAGCCCTGGGTGTGCCCTATTCATGTTGATGTATCTGTGCTGCAGGTAATGCCAGGGGGAGGCCTTGGGTGTGCCCTATTATTCATATTGATGTATGCGCTGCAGGTAATGCTAGGGGGAGGCATTGGGTGTGCGTTATTATTCATGATGATGTATCTGTGCTGCATGTAATGCTAGGGGGAAGCCCTGGGTGTGCCCTATTCATGTTGATGTATCTGTGCTGCAGGTAATGCCAGGGGGAGGCCTTGGGTGTGCCCTATTATTCATGGTGATGTATCTGTGCTGCAGGTAATGCCAGGGGGAGGCCTTGGGTGTGCCCTATTATTCATGTTGATGTATCTGTGCTGCAGGTAATGCCAGGGGGAGGCCCTGGGTGTGCACTATTATTCATGGTGATGTATCTGTGCTGCAGGTAATGCCAGGGGGAGGCCCTGGGTGTGTACTATTCATGGTGATGTATCTGTGCTGCAGGTAATGCTAGGGGGAGGCCTTGGGTGTGCACTATTATTCATGTCGATGTATATGTGCTGCAGGTAATGCTAGGAAGAAGCCCTGGGTGTGCACTATTATTCATGTTGATGTATCTGTGCTGCAGGTAATGACAGGGGGAGGCCCTGGGTGTGTACTATTATTCATGTCGATGTATATGTGCTGCAGGTAATGCTAGGAAGAAGCCCTGGGTGTGCACTATTATTCATGTTGATGTATCTGTGCTGCAGGTAATGACAGGGGGAAGCCCTGGGTGTGGGGAACCTGCGCGGGACTCATATTGCTGGCAAACAAACTCGAAGACGTCAAATATGGAGGACAAACTAAGGTAGCTTATTTTCTTACCTGGTTAACTCTTCCAATATAATATCTCAGAATAAAATGTTTTCCACTATTGAATATGAAACAACTAATTATATATATTTACATACATGTATATGATAATGTTATGGCTATTTCTCGTCTACAAATATGTTTATATGTTCAGACAAACCCCACGTTAAGTATACACGAATGGCATTTTCTAATGTTTGTTTTTATCAGATAGGCGGAATAGATATTACAGCTACAAGAAATAGATATGGACGACAATGTGAAAGCTTTGAGATCGCCGTTGATTTGAAAGAACCTAGGCTTTACACAACAGGAAACACAGGAAATGTTACAGGTACTATTGATAAGATGCATTGGCCTCACCGAAGTAGCTCTTTTACAAATCCCAGCTCTTAGTGGAAGGGTGACCTACATGTTAATGTAATCACAGTCTGATTTCCATGAGTGAAATGGTGGAAATACATGGTCATCTTGATAATCATCATTAGGCAAAATATTATATATTGGAACTTGTTCTTCAATCTAAAATAAACAATGAATATTTGCAGAAAAGAGTAACTACCATGGGGTGTTCATCCGGGCACCAGGGATCAAATCTGTAGATGATCCCAAAACAAAAGTCCTTGCTTCATACCAGGATAAGGGAGAAGAAAAGTAAGATACAATTTAAATTCCGTCAGCACTATCTTAGCGAGATCTACCAGTCGCGCCACGTGATACCTATGCTCCCCAAGTCACGTTCACATAATGGATTTGCCCAGAACTTTTTCTGGAACAAAACTGATTGCATTGTGAAACCGAGAGGAGATCGCCTTGCAGAAACTCGCCTTGCAAATATCAACCTATATGAATAGTGAAAAAGTAAATATTTTTATCGTGTAAATATTTTTATCGTGTATATGACAAGCCCAGACATATGAAGATTATTTCAAATGATATATATATATATATATATATATATATATATATATATATATATATATATATATATATATATATATATATATATTAGATAGTATGCTTTCAGTGATGAGTACTCACATATACATAGTAATCGGAGTATTTCTTAGTTTTTGAGTCATGACACATGTTTTTCATTTGTTGGCAGGATTGTTGCAGTCCAACAGGGACACCTGGTGGCAACTACTTTCCATCCTGAGCTTACAGACGACCTCAGGTGGCACACTTACTTTCTAGACCTCATCATCTCCTAACTGTTTGTTTCCACTTCAATTAAAAAAGATCTAAATTATAATACTATTTTTAAAAAGGATAGGGCTAAACTCAATTTCAATCCGATTAGGAGTATTACATCAGTAAATGTTATAGCCAAAATGAACTCATGAAATACTAGCAGTTTATATAATTTTATTTATTAGATGTGACCATGAGTAACGAAATATTTGTTACAACAATGACATATATATATATATATATATATATATATATATATATAAATATATATATTAACAGAGACATTAAAAATATGTTTAAATATCTCTGATATTAACGATGACCTTTGTTGATAATCAAATCGTTAAATCTCTTCTAATCAATAACTCTGATCAACTTTTTATCTCAGCAGTTTAATATTCTAGTAAAGACTATTTATCATGAATTTTATTGCATTTTAAAGTCTACTGTATTATATTGGGTGTTAAATCAATACAGTGAGTGGTTAAAATATATTTCTTGTTATTTAATGTTGAGTTATTATATTTTAACTTAATTTGGAAAATAAAAACTGCAGATAAGCGAAAGCAGGTCATATATATCATATGAGAACGGTTTTAGAAAATTAAAACAAATTAATATTGACTTGCAAATTGTGATATTTTTTATGATAAGAACGGATTTTTAAGAATGAAGAAGTTTTCTTCTTTCTGTGATATGAAGGGAAAAACAAACTGTGATTATAATAACCAAGCTGTGAAAGCATTGAGACGAAGATGGATGAAAATTGGTTGGTAAACTGTAAAGGGTGTGATCCATGGTGAACACGGTCAAAAAGAAAGTATTAGAAATATTTCTGTAGACAAAGAGCACTTGCGCTATTTTGGGGGATTTTTTAATACCATGATACACAGGGGTGTTGAAGATCTTGAGTTTCCTGTTTTGTTTTTCATTTGTTTCATTTATTTCAATATCCTACCAGATAAATCCATATATCTATGATGCAATATTAAATGCGTCATTGCAACTGAATGTCTGAGATTGGTAATATGTACTCAGATTTCCTCCATTGATGAATAGGTTCCTGCTTACTTTCTATTATATATATACAGACCATGTAACCTAGCAAATGTAGGTCACATGTGCACTACAAAATGTACATAACCATTGATTATGTACATCTGGCTGTACGCATTTGTTATACACTTAAATATATCGTAAATATGACAGATATAATGGCATGTTTATTTTTTTTTAAATAATAAAACTTAAATATGTTTTAATAACAAAATTTATTTTATCTTTACATGATGTCTCAATAAATTAGGAATTACATCTACATAAATGAGTCATTTAACCATTCAACTGAAAGGGCGGTACACTAACTTTAATTGAAGGTCTGCATTTGTAAGTTGGTGTTAAATACATGTTCAGCAGACATCCCATCTAATGAGTTCAGTAATGAATTCAAGAAATTAAATCTTCAGGGTGATGTGCATAGTAAAATGCTGGCATTGGAATCGTACATATACACATCATGTTAATTTATCACAGAAAGAAGTACATATATATCTATGGAGGAATCAGAAACCAAAATGCCAGCGGTCTCACCGATGCATGTCAGCGGGGACAATCACGACTTTTTCATCCCAGATATAAGGCACAAACGTTTTTGATCAGCTCTCATTGCGGTATTAATAATGGCTATTATTATTTTTTTGTGTCTCGAAGTACATGAAATCCTGCAAGGAAAGAAATAAATACACATTGAATTATTAGATTTCAATTATAATTAGAAATTCAATAGAATGATTTGAGGGTGATGCTTAGGTATCTGTTGAGACGTATAATAATGCCACAGAGCCACAGGTGTGAATAGTGGTTCAAATATCAAATTTAAAATAATAGACTAATGTAGTACAAATATGTGGAGCACTTACAATGAGGAAAAGACACCCCAACATTGTCGCTTTCAACTTCACATCCATATCCATTGGAACTGAAATAAATGAAATTAAGTTCAGGTAAATTATAAAGGTTTCCAAATTCAGAAAAATGTGAAAATTAAATTATCATATATCAAGTTCATGTGAGATAAAAAATGTCCGCGAACCAACAGGAGGGCTTGTGAACTCTGGGAGGGGGATACAGAGGGGAAGAGGATGACAGTCATACATCACTTACTGCAGGATTATAGTATAATGAAAAGATATGTGACGTCGTAATGTGTGCACATGACACCATCATCCAATTGGATTGAACAATGGAATAGTATCTCTTTGATCTGATGTGTGTTACCGCAAATTACCATCAGTGCTGGGAGCTATTTTTCGATGTGGAAATTAGTAAAAGATATTTATCGTTTCATATTGAATTGGTTTAAGGGAATCTATATATGAAAATTTGGATTTGGATATTTTCAATTGAGTAAATGAGGCTATTCCCCGCAATCCTTTTAAAGTAGATATGACGAATATTTTACAAAAAATATAAGGTCTATATAAATAGCATATATAGATATAGAGGCATGAGATTCTCATAGTATGAATAGAATAATTTTTAAAATGTCCTAATTATTCACGCATATATACCTTATAAAATAACTGAAATAAACCCAATTGGTCATTTATCTGGACATCTGTCATTAATCTCTATATATTTGCCATTTATTTGGACATTTCTAAAACGTTACAGAATCATCTGCACTTGGAGTACCGGGGTACATATCACAGTAGTAAGCGGAAACAGGAGTTATTTGCTATATGTCTAGGTTTAAAACCAGTCTAGGATAAGTCAAAAGTGTCACAAAGTTGAATAATGTCATATTCCTTATGTGTTCGGCTCAAATGGCATCATAAGACACAATGGATTGGCGGTAAAACACATTGCACCTTTGATCTCAAGGCGTCGCAGCTCCAATCATTATATTCCAAGCTACAGGTAAGCTCTCATAACTCTCTAATCTTGTTTTCCTTTTTCTCCATGAGACCTTGAAAGCCAGGATGAAAACATCAAACTAATGCCTCCCATCCTCCCACTACCTTGACTGGTACCATCCCCTATCAACCTTTTTGTATGCTGTGTGGGTCCATTCGTGTAGGAGGGGGCTGTAATTCAGTCAACCCACTACCATACTAAAGTAATTCATCTTCTTCTCAACTCATCTTTTTTATTCAAAACTATACACACAATCCAACATTTATTCCAAACTCAACATTTTGCTTCACAAATTAACAGCCGACCATCTGGTCCACAAATAAACAAAGTCATACTCACAATTGCAAGAGAAGGTGTCAGCATCAGTGAAGTACTCAGTGAGGGCACCGGTCCATTGCTTGGCCACCTTGCCTATCTGTGTTACATCATCCTTGGACGTCACCTGCATTCAAATAAATGGAAATATTCTAAATAGGAAATGAGTGAGTCTTTGTATTTAACATTGAAACATGATATTTTGTATCATGGTTTCATGGTTAAATGTATTCAAAATAAACGTTTTTAGCATTGAGATAATTATACAGGAATAATAGATAGAAGAACATCCAAATGCACGTAAAGGGTAGAGGGTGCATGAGTTGCAATGTGAAAGCAATCTGACACACACTGGCATTAATTGCTCTAATTGGCTTGCAGATCAGCCGCCCAAAGGGGTTACTGTCAAAAGTAGTCTTCCCTCATCACTGATATGTGTTATGTGTTCACAAGGAATAAACTTTATTGCAAATGAATACATTAATTTTACTTGTGAAATTGAAGGTACTGGTTCCAGACCAACTGAACTCTGAGTGAGGCTTGGGTCATACCTCAGGAAAGTGGACTGTTCAGCAGTTGATGGAGGCATATGAACCCTATCTACTTCTTGGAAAATAAACTTTAGCATGTGAAATATATGTCGATTTGATAAAATAAACTAGATATAATGATGAAAATCTTTTATTGGTGATCTATTTACTCGAGAATTATGGTTCATTAGTGAAATATGCCGAATTTGGAATAGTTGTTTTTAAGATGGATTTCTTATTATATTAATGGTTACAGTCGTAATTCTCATATCTTTTTCTTTCGGGTCTTCTTGCTTTCAATGATTAGTGACAGAAAATCCAAATCTTTCCAAACAGTATTAATGAATATTGTGCAACAAGACTGTTGTAAGGTATATCTCACATTAAACTAGTACCACCATGTGACATCATTATGAAACAGCTCCTGACTCTCATGTGAATATATACCAGATCTAAAAACATTGGATAGCAACTGAAATTTTCTTTGTGTATATATAAGGATATATAAGGAGAAAAGCATTTTTGTTTGATAAGACAGCCAAGAAAACCCTACTGATGGCTTGCACGGAATACTCCAAAATATATGTTAGTGTGGCGCATTCTTGAAGTTTGGGAAAGAGAGGAATGGAGAAACATTCAGATCTGTAATCGTGTAATCAGTATTTAACTCACTGGGAACTCCACATCTCCACAGCAAGGGGCATTGAACACACAGCAGGGGCCGTGAACCTTGGCGATCACAGAATGAGCGTCGTCTCTGATGGAGTAGTGTGGCTTCCATCCACTTTGTCTGCAATCAATCATTAAATATAGTACACAGAAGAAGAAATTCCTTGGAACTATCTATTTCGTTTTTACATATGATATTCATCAGTTAAATTTCTAATATATTGAAGATACTTTAGGGCCATGTAAATCCCCTGTTTCCATTTCCTGGAAGTTGTAAATATGATGTTTTTTCATCACAATTTAGCATATGACGTTCCCATCACCCTGTGCTCAAGGATTTGTTTAAATCCATAATCTTTATAGTTGCCCATGCCAAGATTATTGGCAAGAATTACCACCCACAGACACCAAAAGATCAAAGATTACCATAAAGACATTTAAATTGTATTTTGTAGTTATATTCACTAATATGCATAACATGCTAAGAACAATTGAACAGTATTAATTGCAAACCATTACATGATTTTTTAACCTACTCTTGTCTGACGTATCCTACGACTTGACCAGGTGGCGCTTCCACAGTGACCTCGAAGGCACAGCAGTCAACATTGGCGCACCAACAACACCCAGCACAACATTTGAACTCTCGTGTCACCCGGATCACCTCCTGTCCAGAGAATATAATGTATATTATTGCAAAAATACATGTCATTGGATCCTTCAATGGATTAAGTGTGAATGCCTCGACTTGCTTATATATATTTTCTTTCAAATGAATTTGATAATAAAGTGTCTTTTTTGTTATTAGAATTGATTCAAGTAAATTAAAATGTTAAAATCAAATTTCTGTACAAATAATTGATTCATATGCCATCATTGTCTGATAGGAATATGGCTTGTTGGAGGAGGGTTACCTGGTTCATGTTGTCTGTGATGTTGATAGTGAAACCCCTCATAGGGCCACAGCACAATCTCATGCATAAAGATGTATCTAAAAATTTAAGAAGGATAATAATGCATAATGATGCATTTAGCTGTGAAGCCATACTGCGTAGGCTCTGAGTGCCCACGAGACCAAAGTGACATGGCCAACTTCACAAATCAAATTTAACAAAATCATGAATTACAGAGTAGCATGTGTATTAAACAGGTATATAAATGAATAAAAAGAATATTACATTAGAACATTTCTAAACTGACCTTCAGCTGCAAAATACACTTGCTGACCCATAGAATTAAAAACCTTGTATTTGTTGTTTGTTTCGAATCCGGTTATCACTGAAATGAAACAAATATTCCTTTGAAGAGGAAATAGGCGATGGTGTTAGATAGAAGTACCAAGACAAGTGATCATGTTTGAGAGATTTTAGATATAATTGTATATCAAATATGAATTAACTGTAAAAGAGTTGTTCTCATGAAAATGGGGTTGTCCAGAAAAGTGGACAACCAGAGCTCCCTGAACACCTAACACAGCCTGCTTGATTGGTGACTTGAAACCCAATTTAAATACGTTTTAGTTGCATTTCAACTTACTTCAGCTGAACTTACTTTGGTGGCACAATATCATTAAAACAAAACTCTAAATTTCTTGCATACCCGGGCTTGCATATATAGATATCTGATCTCCAAAAAATATATTTCTCAACAAAATAATCTATGATATATTCTATCATATGATATAAATGCACCAGGGAACATTTATTGCCCATAATGGTTTAATCTCAAACCAATAGGTTCCGATTTCACACAGTATATCCCCTCAAAATAGTTTGAAGAATTTACTTTCCAGATGCTAAATGCATGAAAAAATATGTTCACCATAAGAGGTGCTTTTAATTTTTTTGCACGCACTGTAAATCTTAATATCTTAAATATCTTTGTTTTATCAATTACCGTTTTGATAAATAAATATTGCAAAACATTTTGGCATCTGCATCGGAACAATATGCAGACACACCTACCCTGGAACGGTTACATGCTTTGCCCACACAATTATTGGGATGTGTGGGATTATATTTAATATAATATTGTGAAATCAATTCTGTAGGAAATATTCATATACATCACAGTTTGGTTAACAAATATTTATTTCAACGAAACAAATACCTAAATCCAGAAGGAATAACATTCCCCTATCTTAATTCCAATCAAATCGTTGACTATGAATGAAAAAACGCATTAATATTATGCAAGGGTGACAGATATGATATATACATCACACATCACACTAAGATTTAATCAGTTCAAAACACCACCAGATCCTTAACATATGATGTCGATCACCCTGATCTGGAATATTTGCTCATCTACGTGGCATTCTCTAACTGCCAACCACTGTAGCATTGAGACACCTTTCATTGCCTCTTTATAAAGCCTACCTTCCAGGAGCCAACCACTGTAGCATTGAGACACCTTTCATTGCCTCTTTATAAAGCCTACCTTCCAGGAGCCAACCACTGTAGCATTGAGACACCTTTCATTGCCTCTTTATAAAGCCTACCTTCCAGGAGCCAACCACTGTAGCATTGAGACACCTTTCATTGCCTCTTTATAAAGCCTACCTTCCAGGAGCCAACCACTGTAGCATTGAGACACCTTTCATTGCCTCTTTATAAAGCCTACCTTCCAGGAGCCAACCACTGTAGCATTGAGACACCTTTCATTGCCTCTTTATAAAGCCTACCTTCCGGGAGCCAACCACTGTAGCATTGAGACACCTTTCATTTCCTCTTTATAAAGCCTACCTTCCAGGAGCCAACCACTGTAGCATTGAGACACCTTTCATTGCCTCTTTATAAGGCCTACCTTCCGGGAGCCAACCACTGTAGCATTGAGACACCTTTCATTGCCTCTTTATAAAGCCTACCTTCCAGGAGCCAACCACTGTAGCATTGAGACACCTTTCATTGCCTCTTTATAAAGCCTACCTTCCGGGAGCCAACCACTGTAGCATTGAGACACCTTTCATTTCCTCTTTATAAAGCCTACCTTCCAGGAGCCAACCACTGTAGCATTGAGACACCTTTCATTGCCTCTTTATAAAGCCTACCTTCCAGGAGCCAACCACTGTAGCATTGAGACACCTTTCATTGCCTCTTTATAAAGCCTACCTTCCAGGAGCCAACCACTGTAGCATTGAGACACCTTTCATTGCCTCTTTATAAAGCCTACCTTCCAGGAGCCAACCACTGTAGCATTGAGACACCTTTCATTGCCTCTTTATAAAGCCTACCTTCCAGGAGCTCAATTTTCTGTTTGATTATCAGTTGGTCTATTTGTGTAAGGTATTCCAGTCCTGGGGGGCAACCTGGCAGACCCATGGGCTTGGGCATGAACTGTGCTACAGAAACAACAGAGTAGGGAAATGTTATATACAAAACAAAACCAAAAACAAACAAGAACAAACAAACAATAAACTTTCACATGTTTTCAGATGTACCATGCTTTTGTAAAAGTTGATTTATCACAAAATCAGTGATATCATTTCTTACATATTTATAACACCAACTGTTTTTTGAGCAGAAGTATATCTATTCGAAGACTTGAATAATATAAAATAGCATGACCTTTCAGACAGTTAATAAATATCCATTTTAACTTTATATCTATTTTTTTTGCTTTCTTTTTTTGATACACAAAATATTTAAAGAAACAATGGGTGTTTCATTTTTGGTCTGGGATGGGGGTATCAACTTTAAAGATGGGCCGTTTTTCAATATAGTTATCATTATTACTTTGCTTCTTGATCTACACAAAATGAATAGCATCAAACATTTTCTGATATTGATGGAACAAACCAAACATATTTTATGTTGGTAAAATAGTGTTTTTTAACCTAAGGGTTGTGAAAATATAAGATTATTTCATATTAATATAATGTCCCTTGAAAGATTTAACAGTAAGGTGGTGGCAAACTATTGGAACCATTGAAAATCCTCGATAACTGAGAACATACCCATTTGCTGCTGATTGGGTGCAGGTTGTTGTCCATATCCCGCCTGCTGGGGTTGCCCGTACCCCGCCTGCTGGGGTTGCCCGTACCCCGCCTGCTGGGGTTGCCCGTACCCCGCCTGCTGGGGTTGCCCGTACCCCGCCTGCTGGGGTTGTTGCTCGTATGCTGCATTGTCATATCCACCCTGAGGGGCAGGCTGCTGGGTCATTGGGACGGACATGATTTACGCTGACCCTTGTTTGTAATTTACAAAATCTGAAAAAATAAAACAAATTACATTAATGTGACTGAAGCATCGCATTTGATGCTTTGAAAGGGCACTGTGGCTAGTCAAAGACAAGGCAGTTTTAACATGTGATTCGTCCCCATGACATGTTGGAAAATAAAATTTTGTTGTGAAAATGAGATAAGGGATTGCCATTGCTCAAGTAAATAAAAATTTGATTTTTTTTCTCTAAGCGTTCTTGAAGACTGATGGTTCATCCCATGACTATTTTGGTATATATGTCGCTTACTAATATCTTAACTGATTTGTTATTGTACTCACTTTCTATTCATATAAAGGAAATCAAATTGCCCATGTTATATTACATGCGACAAAATATTGGCTGCTCTTATGAACTGGGTGTGTTCTCCTGGAATTGTCAGATCTAGCCATTACCTGCAGAGCCTGGTATAAACACAGAGCCTTCTGAATTATTGAACTGAACTACTAGTAACACAGTTCACACTAACATTCCTGGGATTTTGGACATACCTAAATTGCCTTCGTATATTCACTGATGAATACCATACCCATATAGTAATATGCAACTGAGCAGATAACTTGATATTTAGTTTCTTAGCCAACACATAGGTCTCCAACCATGCCCTGCTGTAATACATATATTTATGTTACGGAATGACGCTTCTGAAAGGATCAAGTTTCAGCTTGCAGGTATTTGCTATGAATGAGATCAGAACCTCTCGCTGAATATTCCTTCAACATCTACATTAATAATAATTATAAGAGAAAAATAAGAGAAAAAGCAAAACGATACAATACCTAAAAAATATCCGTGTTATGGTTCACCTTGTGCTGTTCGATGGCACTTTTCTTCTGTTGACCGTCTCCAATGTGTCTTAATGTTGTGACGTTGCAATGGTGACAAGGTAATAATATTGACCACTCAGTTATATAAGTCTAACAGCACCTGGCCATACACAGAACAGCACACTCTGGTTCTTTATAATCTGATTCTTTATAATCTGACAATCAGAATGTACGGCAGGAAGATTACACGAGACGTCAATATCACGGGTTCATTTTGACTAAATTGGCAATTGTCGCATTCTAAAATTAGCCAGCCATGTCGTTCTCGGGAGAGGATCGCCTTTGTGATTTGTGTGCAATGTCAGAATGAAACATAACCAAACATTATCATATGTGGTATTTGTAAAATTTGGTGGGCAGCTTCGGCTGCACCCAGATGACTAATCGACGTGTCCAGTCCCATGGAGGATGTGCATGCGTGCTCCGATGCAGATGCCAAACTGTTTAGCAGATGTTAGTTATAAATCGATTTGAACGTTCTTAAACAAAAATTGACAAGACATTTGATAAGTCGATTATATGGAAAATCTAAATCAGATTTTTTTGTCATGTATACAAAGAAGAAAATAACCTCCACAGCAGGGATTTCTATTATATCAGTCCCTGCCATCAAAGGTATAAATGTGCGCACAGAATCGACCGCAAGTCATTAGTATTCATAAAAATCTGGCTGTGAACTGATCGGTGAAAGAACAAAAATACATTTGTTTTGTATTGATTGTTCAGTTTATGTGTCAGACACTTGATTACAATTTATGACCTGATGTTGGTCAATTCAGATTTGATGAGATTGCTTCAGCAAGGCAAGTATTCATAACTTAGGGAATTCCAAATTTAGAATGGTATCAAATATTGGGCAATGACTGCAGAGGTAGTAATTGAATACTAACATCTTATAAACAAATTATATTTCCATTTGGAACTTGGAAAGAAGATTCTTTAAACTTTTTCCTTTTAGAAAAACATGCTGAGCCTGAAAGAAACTATTGCAATGAAACTAAAGCAAAGAAATATATATATATATTGGTAGAGGTGTAGTTCTAGGACATATTATATTGTTTTTCAATATTGACATAAATGATCTGATAACATAATATGATACGTGTTACAAGTGAATCATTTAAAAATGTGTAGACAACGTCTTTGAAATAGTAAAACATGAAAATCTGTCTCTCTTAAAAAATAAAACATGTGGCAATGGCCAGATATAATTTGGGGTAATGCCAATATCAAGGAAGGCGACATCGAGAGTGGTCCCCGCCTGCCTCATCGTAAGCCCCAAACAAACATGAATGGTAGAAGGTGTGATCTGGTCTGGTCAAACTGCTCTTATATAACGTGATTTATTTTAGACTTCTTATACAATAACAAATCATCACATGACCAAGATCTTAATCATTCTCGTGAGTAATAGTCATGCACTGTCACGTGGGGCTGTCAAGGTTTCTCTAAGAAGTAATCATGTGATCTGTTGGCTGTTGATGGCAGGTCCACCGCTTGAAAGCTGGTGGTCGTCATGTACCGGAGGACTGAAGACGGTTTGATCAGTCACAGGAATAGGTAACACTGGATAACACGGGAATAGGAAACAATGGGTAACACGGGAATAGGTAACACAGGAATAGGTAACAATGGGTAACACGGGAATAGGAAACACGGGAATAGGAAACAATGGGTATCACGGGAATAGGTAACACTATGTATCATGGGAATAGGAAACAATGGGTATCACGGGAATAGGTAACACTATGTATCATGGGAATAGGAGACAATGGGTAACACGGGAATAGGTAACACTATGTATCATGGGAATAGGAAACAATGGGTAACACGGGAATAGGTAACACTATGTATCATGGGAATAGGAAACAATGGGTAACACGGGAATAGGTAACACAGGAATAGGTAACAATGGGTATCACGGGAATAGGTAACACTATGTATCATGGGAATAGGTAACATTGGGTAACACGGGAATAGGTAACACTGGATATCACGGGAATAGGTAACACCTTGGAGTAATTATGAATGGAGGCGCAACGGTTGTTATTTGAGCTATGGCGTCATAGCAACGCATTGTTTCACACAATGGATTCAAAATCCTTTGATCCTATCATAGTTGCCGACTTCAGAGCAGTGAAAAATTGAAGATTCATATTTAAAAAAACTGAATTGGCCAAAGTTTTATTGGAGCATTATACCACATTTTGCTTTATTTTTTTAAAAGAAAAATTCAGAATAGTTGCTCTTTTGAAGCTTAGAATACCATCCACTCAAAATAACTTCAAATCAATCTGTTCATTTCTGTTCTGATTTCTTCAATAATAGATATTATGAAAAAAAGAAAAATGTATATTTCAAACCTTTTATTTTTTATACATTTTATAAACAATATGTCACTGTTCATATTACTTTTTAAAAATACTTTTAAAACAAAATATTCTTAATGATATGGCATTTATAAAATTCTTGTTGCAATTTTTCATTGTAATTTTTTGTTGATTTTGAATGATGACATAGTATGTATTAGGTCAATTTATTTATAACGGCGCATATATTGGCAGGGCTATAAATTACATATTCTGATAGTAATTTTTTCACTGAACAACGTGGTATATTTTTCTAAGCTGCCAATATATGTGCCAATAACTAAAAATAAACTGGAAAGAAAAAAATAACAATAAAGTATATGATTTCCTGATAATGTGAGGGTAAAACGGAATTTTTAACTCATTTTCATAAATATGATATGAATTTTGATATCTCTTCATAAAATCATCTAAACTTGGAGCAGAAAAATAAAATTTATATCCCCATAATTTGTATAAAATAAGAAACATTTCATTCGTGATATGTTAAGCTCTAACTCGTGGTTTTGATGA
This sequence comes from Amphiduros pacificus, assembly GCA_949316495.1. Classification (NCBI taxonomy): domain Eukaryota; kingdom Metazoa; phylum Annelida; class Polychaeta; order Phyllodocida; family Hesionidae; genus Amphiduros; species Amphiduros pacificus. Next base: position 59,230,514 of record OX439000.1, read on the forward strand.
CTTAAAATAGGTCTGAAAAAAAATAACGTCAAAACTTTCATATCTTGCACCTATATGGCGTCATCATAACAATGGCCATGGCGGCAACTATGATGTCCCTTTTGATCTTGCGACGTTGCACCTCCATTCATAATTACTCCAAGGTAACACTATGTATCATGGGAATAGGTAACATTGGGTAACACGGGAATAGGTAACACTGGATATCACGGGAATAGGCAATACTGGGTATCACAGGAATAGGTAACACGGGAAAAGGTAACACTGGATATCACAGGAATAGGTAACACTGGATATCACAGGAATAGGTAATACTGGGTAACACGGGAATAGGGAACACAGGAATAGGTAACACGGGAATAGGTAACACTGGGTAACATGGGAATAGGGAACACGGGAATAGGTAACACTGGGTATCACAGGAATAGGTAACACTGGGTATGACAGGAATAGGTAACACTGGGTAACATGGGAATAGGGAACACGGGAATAGGTAACACTGGGTAACATGGAAATAGGGAACACGGGAATAGGTAACACTGGGTAACATGGGAATAGGGAACACGGGAATAGGTAACACGGGAATAGGTAACACTGGGTAACATGGGAATACGGAACACGGGAATAGGTAACACTGGGTATCACAGGAATAGGTAACACTGGGTAACACGGGAATAGATGACACTAGGTATCATGGGAATAGGTAACACTGTGTATTATGGGGATAGGCAACACTGGGAATATGTAACACTGGGTATTATGGGGATAGGCAACACTGGGAATATGTAACACTGGGTATTATGGGGATAGGCAACACTGAGGATCATGGGAATAGGCAACACTGGGTATTATGGGGATAGGCAACACTGGGAATATGTAACACTAAGTATCATGGGAACAGGCAATACTGGGTGTTATGGGGATAGGCAACACTGGGTATATGTAACACTGGGTATTATGGGGATAGGCAACACTGGGTATTATGGGGATAGGCAACACTGGGAATATGTAACACTGGGTATTATGGGGATAGGCAACACTGGGAATATGTAACACTGGGTATTATGGGGATAGGCAACACTGAGGATCATGGGAATGGGCAACACTGAGGATCATGGGGATAGGCAACACTGGGTTTTATGGGGATAGGCAACACTGGGTATTATGGGGATAGGCGACACTGGGTATATGCAATACTGGGTTTTATGGGGATAGGCAACACTGGGAATATGTAACACTAGGTATCATGGGATCAGGCAACACTAGGTATCATGGGAACAGGCAACACTAGGTATCATGGGATCAGGCAACACTAGGTATCATGGGAACAGGCAACACTGGATATTGCAGTAATAGGTAGAGTATCACAGGAAGAGGTAACTGGGAATAGATATCATTGGTCACGTGTCACCGGTATGTGTTAAAGATGCTTTATCTTTTTAATTCAGACAGTTATTTATGGTAGTTCCGCTATGGCAAAACAATCTATCTTCCAGTTCAAGGGGAAATCAAATGTTTTCAAATTGATATATTATTGTTCAGAAATAATATCAACAAAACCACCTTGACCATGAAATTAGGGCAAGTTCACCCATGCACATGATTATGCTATTCAAATAAAGTGTCAACACAGCAGGTTTGGCAATTCTCTGATGAGTGTGCACAATATGACCCATGAAACGACCACTGCCTCACCAACATGAGGGACGGACTGACGGACGGATAGACCAATTAAAGATCTACGGGCCGATGATGATCAGTGAGGAGAATATGACAATAAACATCAAATAGTAATTTCTATCTCATCTGTTTATTCTTTTTCGATAATTTACAGTAAACGATATCAAGGTGGGGTCCTGCTTTGAATGTGTTAAACAGAGTAGCATCAAGGGATGTGTATTATCCAATTCAAATCATACATCAACTTGAATCAAATTAATCTAAAATGACAATGCTAACTCGTGACAATATTTTCACTCAAAACATTTTTCCCCTTGAGTCTCATTAAAATGATTCCCAATTTTTGTGCAGATTTCACAATATAACCCACATTAGCATTGGAACATATTTGATATGGTATGACCGCTTGATCACATTTTTCACGTCCTAACACACTTACAAAATGTTATTCAAAATGGCAGCCTCCTAGACAACTCAGTAATTTGATTTTTGAAAAAAGAAATCATAATATAACAAAATAGAAAAAAATCTTAGCCTAATAAAAATAGATAGAATTGGTCCCCTCAAATTAAAACATCTTTTTCACGAATTGCCAAGAACCCAACCAATAGTTTCAGAGGGAAAGATCCAAGTTGATGGACAGAACAGAAGCTATGAAACGTACAGATGAAAATGTATTGTTGTATGCTAAACATATAGACAAGAATTATTTACTTGATTGAATTGACTTTTTAATACTTAAATATTCAAAGATGATATATATACAATGATAATAAGTCATGAAAACTATATTCTTGCAAGTAATTATTAAAGGTTTTCCTATTTTTGCTCGGACTTTCACCTAGTAATAATGTCATCGTTAAATTGCAGTTTGCGCTTTGTAGATGGTCACTGATATATTGCAGTCTGTGCTTTCTTTCACCTGGAAGATGATCAATTATAACAGTCTGCGATGCCATCTGGGGGATGGCCGTTGGTATATAGTACTTTGCACTCCCGCCCAACGGATGATACATTGCACTCCCACCTGGCGGATGATTCTTTGCACTCCCACCTAGCGGATGGTCATCGATAGAGACATTAGTGCAGACAACGAACTGCGTCTGATTGGTGGAATGACTTCTCCAAATCCATCCCATGTTCTCAATGTTTCATCTGCTCCCAAGGAGGCTGAAATGGGTTTGATAATCAGCTACGGATGTAATTGAACTCACACTTCCACTCAATACAAACAGAAATATTTCAAAAACTACCAGACAGAATACACATTTGTATTTGAGGTCCATAAATTCCCCAAACAAAATTTATTTCGTGATTTCTAATAAAACTAAAAGATAATCAAGTAGGTTGGTTCACACTTACCCAGCTTCTTTCCGCTGGGGTTGAAGTCCAGCTTAAGGACTTTGTCTCTATGTCCTGAGAGGGTAGACACCTGGCGGAGGTCTTTGTAGTCATGAAGTTGGACGTTTGGGATGGGATCCCCGTGTCCTGTCACTAGATGCTTGCTCCTCATGCTCCACGTCATGCTCGTTACCTTCATAACAGATATTCAACGTGAAAAATAATGTTATCTTTATTTATCGTTTAATAACTATTGTTCTTAAATATCATTTAATATCTTAATGAAAACATAGACATTATGATTTGTGATTTATTTGTAATGATGTTAATCAATAAACATTAATTAAAATGTCAGAAATCGTAATTGTCTTTCATATATGCTGGCATTTGGTATGATTTTGTTTGCTACTTAATTACCTGTGATCCTGTGACAGTTTCGCAGAGGAGCTGGCCGGAGTCAATGTTCCAGGCGCGAATCGTGCCATCCTCCCCGCAACTTCCACTGTACAACCTGTTACCCCTCCACGGACACCATGCAATAGCCTGAACCGCAATATACAAGGGGCAGTAAATAAGAAAACGGCAGAGCAAAGAAAGGGATCCTGTATGGATCCTCGAGGCATAAAAAGGTTCATAAGATGGTAACAGTCAATGAGAATCTGCTAATATATTTAACATGAAAGTATATGCTCCACCCTATGATTATATTGTGTAAGAATGAATCATCAAGAATGATGGTCAAGATTTGTTTATTTATGGGGATTTTACACTTACACTCCTGATTGAAAAGCAAATGGATATATTGAAAGAGTTGAATTAAATGTGACATCAGTTGGATGACTGAATAAGTGATCTATTTGTCCACAGCACATACTCTCACCTTGACAGGCCCATCATGCACCTCAAAACTGTTCACACATTTCTTTTCAGAAATGTTCCAAACACAAAGCAGTTTGTCATCTCCCCCAGTCGCCAGGTGGCGCCCGTCTCTGGACACCTCCAAACCACATATACCACCGATGTGAGTTGCAAACACTTGTGAACTTTTCAGGTTGGTCAGGTCAAACTTCTCCACGCAGCCGCACTGCTTGCCACTGCAAATATAACTTCAGTTATGCAAGTGGGTAGAGGTCTTTCCAATTTATTTATTTTTCTCGCTTATTTCAATTGTTTTACCTCGCAAATAAACAGATCCATATTTCTATGATGAATGTATAAATAGTTCATGATAACTAGCTGTCGAAGAATGGTGGCAAATATTCGTATATATTATATACACACAGGTATAAGTCTCATTTGTGCTCACCCATAGAAACATTGTGGTGTAGATTGATCCCAGGAGATGGCGCTCACAGAAGACACGTGATTACAGGAGGCCGCATTCTCCTCGCTCCACTTCAAGGTCTTGTTCTCTTCCAAATCACATACCTTGCACAATAAATAACAAGAAATATTTGTTTTAAAAAGAGTCTTCTTGTTGCTTTCCGAACATGTTTAAGCTGACTATGAGATTGAACTTTTCAAGAAAATACTATCTTGCTAAACTGAAAAATAAAAAAGATGGTCTTTTTGTACTTTTTTTGTTTAGACATTTAAGAGCTATTTACCTGTGCTTCACTATGGCATGTTTAAGTATTTTTGCTCTAATTCATTCATTTATATTTGTATAAGATCAATGTGAGATGTCGAAAGTGTTGTGCACAGAGTTAATTTGAACACCACGATAACTGCCTAATATCTGACGACACTTTCATTACCTGTACAAACCCGAATATTGATCCAATTGCCAAATATCTTCCAGATGGATCCCAGCAGATGGCAGTTATGTCTCCCACTTCTGAACTCTCAATGTCTAGAGATGTCACACAGCCATCGTGGGACTTGCGGTTGAAGACTTGTTGGCCCAGGGCCACTGCAAGATTGTCTCTGCTACTCCAGCTCATAGGCGAAGAAACTGAAGATAACGATGTAAAACTGTTATGAATGTAGCACCGGATATACATGCAGCAGATTCTCACATATTTACTTTCATATTTCCTTAGTAACATCGGCCATAGCATATATACTCACACTTTTCCATGGTAACATCGGACATATCATATTTACTCACACATTTCCATTATAACATATATCATATAATATTTATGGACACGTTTCTATGGTAACATGGCATTTCATATTTACTCACACGTTTCCATGGTAACATCTGGCATATCATACACGGCGTCCATGCGGATAGATCTACCACATAATATTTATTCACACATTTCCATGCTAACATCGGCCATATCATATTTACTCACACTTTTCCATGGTAACATCGGACATATCATATTTACTCACACATTTCCATTATAACATATATCATATAATATTTATGGACACGTTTCTATGGTAACATGGCATTTCATATTTACTCACACGTTTCCATGGTAACATCTGGCATATCATACACGGCGTCCATGCGGATAGATCTACCACATAATATTTATTCACACATTTCCATGCTAACATCGGCCATATCATATTTACTCACACTTTTCCATGGTAACATTGGACATATCATATTTACTCACACATTTCCATTATAACATATATCATATAATATTTATGGACACGTTTCTATGGTAACATGGCATTTCATATTTACTCACACGTTTCCATGGTAACATCTGGCATATCATACACGGCGTCCATGCGGATAGATTGTCTGCTGGTAGTTTTCCTGGGGGACGGAGATTCTCTGCACAGACTACCAAATGGGGAATTTACCGCTGACAATAAAATAATATGACAAATCATATCCGAATTCTAGCATTTTTTTTAAAGATGTGCAAAAATCAGTTACACCATTCTCATTAAATTGTTTTCTTAAATATGAGCAACTGATAAGAACCATGGAATCGTAATATTAAACTTTTAAATTTACAAATGCTCTTGATATTTTCCCATGGAAATATCATTAATTATAATCTACTAGGATACAAGTACTTGAGTGTCAAACTTTGACCAGCATGAAATCCACTTGGATGTTAGTTTCTCTGGTACCCAATTTCCATGAGGCTCGTACATATTTTTTGTATACAGACTCATAGAGCTTAAGTGGCTCTAACATATCACATCAGATCATCTGATCAGACTACAGTTTTGTCATTAATAGTAGTAAGATGATTGAACTTGCACTAAACATGCATTGATGGTGAGAGCAAGATAAAGCGAAATCTTGTACAAATGTTCAAGGGGTTGTTAATTGATGATATATGGAAATTGAGGCACTGAGATGTAAACCTTTACTGTTTTGTTAAAACATTATAGAAAAGACAGATTATTCAACTTGCACTGGAACCGTCTTGACCAGGGTAAGATAAACATAGTCGTGTGAGGCTACGATATTATTTACCAGAAGGATGGTCAAATGCACAGCCCAAAATGTATTTTTTGTCCAAAAAAAAAAAAGAAAAAAGAAGAGAAACGAAATGAGAGATAAAAACATAAACTGATCATTTAATGTACCTCTTGACTAATGGTATTGAAAGGTTTGTATAGTATTTAAAGCACCAGAGTAGAATGTAGTTAATACCCAGGGAAACATCATCTTCATCTACCTAATAAGACAATATTCTATATGAAATACGATAATTCCATTACATGAGATAACTCATCTGATCTACATTTCGTTTAATTTCAAATGTATGCGCAATTTGAGATAACATCATAGAAAATGAAATAAATAATTCATGGTGTTACTTCATTTTATTTTATTTAATGTATAAGCTTGATTCATAGACAATATCTCACTTGTTTGTAGAATATTTCATAACCATGCAGATTATTTTCATGAATAATGTTAATGAGATAACCTGACTTGGTAAGAAGACTGCTGTTGAGGTCTACTCCCTCTCATCTGCTTGAATGACCTGTTTTGGCAATTTTGCTATGTCCCTTCCAACCTTCTCAATATTATACCGTTTTCTTTCAAATGAATTATTATTATTGTTATTGTCAATGTCATTGTTAATGTTATTGTCGTGATTGCCATCGATTGTCATGATTGTCATTGTTGTATTTATTTATTATTATTATTTATAATTATTAATCATTATTATTATTATTATCACACAATATTAATAGATGAGATCTACCTTCAGAAAAGTTGACATTCCCAGATTTGGCTGATGAGAAATGGAGGATGCGTTCTTTGGAGAAAACCAATTCCTCGCTGTTGAGGCGCTTCTGTCTGCTCTCCGGGGTCGAGTTAATGAGATCGGAGCACGAGGACTGTCTCCGCGGCGGCGCCCCTGACTTGCACGGGGAGGAGAGCTCCTCCAGCAGGAGGCGGTGGTAGCCCGCCGAGATGGACGACGTACGACGGTCCGGGATGAAGCGGTCGCCGCCGATGGACGACCTTCGCTGCTCGCACCCAGCCCTGCCTTGCCACGGCGACTGGAATGTCCTCCTCTCAACTAAAGGGCTTCCTGGTTCCATCGTCAAAGTTGATGATCAAATTGAAATCTTATATCATGTCAAGCAACAGACATACATGCCATAAATATGAAAAATGAACGCATCAGTTTGTAACTGCCAGTACTTTGAAATCAGTGACAACCTTGTACGGCGTTCGCTTGGTGGATTAACATGTACCGGAGCCTGTGTGAAAGCTAATCCCGTGAGCTGTGTGACACTCAAAGTGAGCAAAATGATACTCTGTGAGCGTTCTCATGGCTCACTTATATACCGTTTAACTCCAGGAGAGATTTCTAATCCTGTTGTGACATACTCTATTTGTAGGATTCGACAACCTTCGTATAATACAGAGAGAAAGAATATATCATATATTTTAGGGGCATAAACTGGATCTAAAATTACAGTTTATTTCCCAATAGAATTTGTTAAAGTTAATTTTACCCTTCTGAGCAAGGCTAAATTTATATCATGCTTTGGAAGAGATCTATGGATTTGTTTGTTTGTTTGGGGTTTTACATCACTTTCAACATTATTTCAGTCATTTTGTGATGAGACCTACCTGTAGCAGATATAGTGCTGCCTCACTGAATTGTCATGTAGCAGGTCCTTGACATGACAACCCACCCGGTCACAGATTTACAAGGACAACGGGTTAACCCTTTAGGCATGGGCCTCAGCTCATGTGGGAAATTGTATCATGAGTTCAATCCCGGCACGGCCGGGGTTCGAACCCATGACCTTTGGATCACCACAGAGGAACTGGTGCTAATAAGCTGGCGCTCTAACCTCTGAGATCTATGGAACTTCCTAGATTTGCAGATTAAATCAATTAATGAATAGAATACATATTTTCCCAAGATATATTAGTTCTTTACAGGTTTTCAAAAAATATTAATCTAAGAAGTTTCAAGCATTCATAATATGAGGTTTTCAAGCACTTTTCCTTGCATAATATAAATGTTTATACTCTAAACTTTGCGATCAAAAGTTATTACCCATCATATTTCCCCTACATAAATGTCTTTGCCATTTGAAAGTGGATGAGTCTTCTGCTAAAATCCAAATCATCCATTGGACACTTTGTCAATGAACTTTGTTTAGCTGACCAGTGATCTTGTGCAAACGCCTGCTCAGTAAAGTCTTGATAAAAGTGGGGCACCTCTCGATTGGGACAATGGAGTGATTTGGCTTACAGAGCCCTGTTTGTCCATTGATGTTTGTCCAATGCTAGAGGCCTATCACCCTGACAGACCACAAAAGAGGTCACATGATTGTATACATGTGACCATCTGGTGGTCAAAGGAGTATAGGCAGTATTTGGCACTTTAAGCAAAACACAATAACCTGTTTTGTGGTCACACATCCTTTAAGCATACCCAAAACCTCTGTAAAATTGCCTGTGACCTCTGTGGTTTCATGAATGCTTTCAAATTATTTTATTTCAATTAAATCCAAAACCCGAGCAAGCAATGGAAAACTACATTGAAAGAAGAACTGTAGAATATCAACAACTTTTGCTGTAATTTACAGCAATTTCTTCGGTACCTAAAATAACAGCATGTATTACTGTTATATAACAATTATTTGTACTGTTAATGATTACAACATTTTAGCACTGTAAAATTTGCAGCAATAGTTATTGTATTAATCTATTATTTTCAACCAAATATTTAGAATAAAATAAAAAAATCCAACCTTTCCGAATATGTAATCCATTTTTTCCTAGATTATTTCTTCATATTATATGTTAATTGTTTAACTGCAAAGTCGTATTCGAAAAAAACCCACGAATCCAATCCATTCTAATACAACACAAGGCATCTCACTAATATCAACCAAAACCATCTACCATAGTTATTGTGTTTTGTTTAAAGTGCCATTTACTTGTCGTACAAGCATGTGACCTTTATTGTGGTCTATAGGGGTGTTAGGCCTGTACCAATGGACAAATATTAGTCGACAGACAGGCCTCTGTAAGCCAAATCACTCTAATGCTCCAATCTGAAGGTGCCTTTTTGTTAGCAAATCTTTATTGAACTTTCGGCCATTAATTGTCATAATTATTACAGCCTAAACATATTAATGTTTATTTGTCTTGACGTGGATCTAGAGATATGCCTTTGTCAGCTGCTAATCCGTATAATTTACCGAGATAAAGCCTATGCCTCACTCTTTCCATGTATTCGGATCTTGCTGGACCCACTCTGTTAATTCATATGCTTGATCATATTTCTATCTGATTTTTGGATTTTAAAGTTTTCCATTTTCAATTATTTTGACTAGAATTAAACGACACCTTATATGGGAAAGGGTGATAGAATAATGAGCAAAGAAGAATAACAAAATATGTAGAAAACGTTAAACCAAAGAAGGTTTTTGGACGTGCATTCTATTTGTGACCTACTTCTTGTTTTCAATTTTTAGAATGGCTTTTCATTTTTTGGAGCAGTTCTGGTTCTCAACTTTATAATGAGATGCGCGATACGAAACCTATAGTAGATAAGTTTGATATAATGACAAATGCTGAAAATTATGTTGTTAAAGCATAACTACAAGGACAACAATTCTCTAAAACAATATGTTCATTGTGATTTGATGTTTTCTTGACAGTGATGTTTATTGTTGCTTGTGAAATGTTATGATATATGATATTGAAATGTAAATGATTATATTAATCAGTCTGGCGTTTCAGCATTCGGTATTTAGGTTTGAGACTCCAAAATTATAGACTAATTCATGCAGAGCACAGTGAATCTATTTCTTTGGACAATACATCTTTGTATTTTTTTCAAGCAATGGTTAGTTTTGGTCATTTATCCAAGGCAGAGGCTTGATATTGTACTAAAAAATGTTTAATTTCACCAAACCCTTGATCCACGTGTAGAAGGGGAAAGCTGTGGTAAGTAGTGTTCTTGGAAATGTTTGAGCTTGTAGGCTTGTAATGGATTTATTTGGTGTGACCCCGTAAGAGGCTCATGCACATGCGCACTGTATCCTGCAATAGGCGACCCTGGATTTTACACTGGAGTTTACACTAGGATATATTCATACCTATTTGTTTGGTTATTGACATAGATTTTTTCACAATCGGATACAGTGTTTTGTTACACTGATTTTTTGTTTGTTTGGGGATTTACGTGACTTCAAACATTATTTCAGTCTGTTCATGACGAGACCTACTTGCTGCAGGTATAGCGTTGCCTCACTGAATTGTCATGGTTACTGACATGACATAACAATCCACCTAGTCACAAATTAACAGGGACAACAGCTTTTGGCCCGGGCCTCAATTCATTTCAGAAAGTGTAACATGAATGCAATCTGAGCATGGCCGAGAATCACAGATCATTACAGAGCTTGCCCACCAACTGTACAGCGGCCTATTGCTGTCACACTGGTATATATTTAAATTTCAATAGTCTTTCATAACAGACAACAGTTAACACACAAGTGTTCAAAGTTAAAGCAGTTCCACTTCAAAATATCTGACTAAATATGCTACATACTCAAATTTTACATTTGTCAACTATTTGTTTCCAGTTCTGAGTTATGTGCATGGACCAATATTTGTCTGACCCTGAAACAATAATTTCAACTCTCCATTACCATAGCAACACATTTGGATGTGAGGGTTTGGGTTTTATATGGATCATTTTATCCAAAAAAGTTTGGCATCTTATTTTTATTGCCTCAACTTATTTTTTAGCATTATATTGAATAAGCAAGTGTCATGAATTAGAGCAAGTTTCTTTGAGCAAGTTTTAGTAACAAATCCATTAAGAATCAAATATGCTAAAAATATGGTTCAAGAAGTGTAATTTTGGAATCCATGTAATGAAATTAATTCTGGAAATGATGGAAACAGTCAAATAGATACCATACCTTACACTAATTACAGAAAAAAGAAAAAAGTTCTATAAAGGCTGAAAACTGACGGAATCCACTAAACACAGCAAAATAAGCTTAATAATCAAATTTATGCATTTACGTGGATAGAGCAGATACATGACTCTAAGCTCTATCCACATATAATTAACGTGGACGGAGACCAATCCGTAATTATCCCACAAAAAGTATTTTGGACATATTAACATTTGAAAAATATTTGTGTGGAACTAAAAAATGTTATACCAGGACGTGTTCTATGCTGACAGGACTCCTCGCTGTTTCTGGTCAGTGTTATTGCTCCTCAATATCTTTACCGCCAAATGGTCTCCCTAATATTTTGTTTGCCATTTTCCTCAACCCCAAGCCTGAATGACCATGCACCTTGATTGAGTATGAAGATTACCACATACACCAGACAAAGATGTGACTTGTAAACTTCGAATTTACGCCACCAGGTGGCTGTAACATTCATTGCAAATAGTTTGTTCTTTGTGACATAGGTGTCGTCTCTTATGCAATATGGTGGGAAATTCAAAACTCTGTGAGCGAGAGAAATACATTATTGGGATCTACATAATGCATTGCACTGAGAAAATTTCAATTTCTAAAAGGTTGTTGCAGTAAAAAAACACAAATGAAATTTGAAATTCCTTAAATAGACACGCCCAATGGAAAGGGTCAGAAGCCGCATATGCAATATTTAGATTATTTTTCTTCCATCTACCATTTCTAGACGTACATGTACATAAAAATAAGTTATAGGTAAGTAAAAATATACTAACTTCTGGCAGCTGAAACTCACAATATTCCAAAACCATCTGAGTTCGAAATTATACCAATATCTAATTTCAGACTCCACCCTATACAGTAAGAAAATCTTATAAATAATCATACATTTATATCAAACCTTTTCCTTTCAGGAACCCATTGGAATGGGTGTCCTGGGTTATGCTGTATAACCCCTTTGATAAAGCCATACTTTGCTTGCTGCTGAGATGGGTCACTTGCTCTTCAGTTAATCATTGTAATCAGTCTCGTCGCATCCTATTTTCAAAGCCACAAAATCTTCTCACCTCCTGCACTGTTTACAATTTGCACCACTCTGTCACAAGGATTATTTGCTGTGATGAGCTCTGCCTCAGATTGGATAACGTGTACGCCTTTGTTTCAAGTTTCATGCGGCGGTCTCTAGGTGAATGACTGCATTAATATTAGTCAGGCGCGGTGCTCCTTACATGGTCATCAACCGTATTTATTAAATTATGCTTATGATATATTGAAAATAAGATTTGATTTTCGATTAGAACAACTTGATTGTATCAGAATCATCTAATATTATGAAATATGGATAGGATATATGATTTTTGCAAAGAACTAAAAGATGCTATCCTACATTTAACCCACATCCATAGTAATCCTGAGGATTGAAAAATATAAGAATAACATTTGGAAATGTTGAAATACATAAAGCTTTCAAATCATGCCAAAATAAGTTTGGCTCTCTAAAACATTTAATGACGCAAACTAGTTTACATATATGAACATAACAGATAATGACATCCACCAAGGTAAAATGATCCACCAAAGTAAAATGATCCACCAAGGTAAAATTACATCTACCGAGACGAAATAACATCCACCAAGATAAAACAAATACCCACCAAGGTAGAGTTATACCCGTCAAGGTTATAGTCACCGAGGCAGAGTTATACCCGTCAAGGTTATAGCCACCGAGGCAGAGTTATACCCGTCAAGGTTATAGCCACCGAGGCAGAGTTATACCCGTCAAGGTTCTAGCCACCGAGGCAGAGTTATACACGTCAAGGTAATAGCCACTGAGGCAGAGTTATACCCGTCAAGGTTATAGCCACCGAGGCAGAGTTATACCCGTCAAGGTTCTAGCCACCGAGGCAGAGTTATACCCATCAAGGTTCTAGCCACCGAGGCAGAGTTATACCCGTCAAGGTTATAGCCACCAAGCACCGAGGCAGAGTTATACCCATCAAGGTTCTAGCCACCGAGGCAGAGTTATACCCGTCAAGGTTATAGCCACCAAGCACCGAGACAGAGTTATACCTGTCAAGGTTATAGCCACCAAGCTCCGAGGCAGAGTTATACCCGTCAAGGTTATAGCCACCGAGGCAGAGTTATACCTGTCAAGGTTATAGCCACCAAGGCAGAGTTATACCCATCAAGGTTCTAACCACCAAGGCAGAGTTATACCCATCAAGGTTATAGCCACCGAGGCAGAGTTATACCTGTCAAGGTTATAGCCACCAAGGCAGAGTTATACCCATCAAGGTTCTAACCACCAAGGCAGAGTTATACCCGTCAAGGTTCTAACCACCAAGGCAGAGTTATACCCGTCAACGTTATTGCCACCAAGCTCCGAGGCAGAGTTATACCCATCAAGGTTCTAGCCACAGAGGCAGAGTTATACCCGTCAAGGTTATTGCCACCAAGCACTGAAGCAGAGTTATACCCATCAAGGTTCTAGCCACCGAGGCAGAGTTATACCCGTCAAGGTTCTAGCCACCGAGGCAGAGTTATACCCGTCAAGGTTCTAGCCACCGAGGCAGAGTTATACCTGTCAAGGTTATAGCCACCAAGGCAGAGTTATATCCGTCAAGGTTCTAGCCACCGAGGCAGAGTTATACCCGTCAAGGTTATAGCCACCGAGGCAGAGTTATACCCATCAAGGTTCTAGCCACCGAGGCAGAGTTATACCCGTCAAGGTTCTAGCCACCGAGGCAGAGTTATACCCGCAAGGTTCTAGCCACCGAGGCAGAGTTATTCCCGTCAAGGTTCTAGCCACCGAGGAAGAGTTATACCTGTCAAGGTTATAGCCACCAAGGCAGAGTTATACCTGTCAAGGTTATAGCCACCAAGGCAGAGTTATACCCGTCAAGGTTATAGCCACCGAGGCAGAGTTATACCCGTCAAGGTTATAGCCACCGAGGCAGAGTTATACCCGTCAAGGTTCTAGCCACCGAGGCAGAGTTATACCCATCAAGGTTATAGCCACCGAGGCAGAGTTATACCCATCAAGGTTATATCCACCAAGCTCCGGAAAGAGTTATACCCATCAAGGTTCTAGCCACCAAGGCAGAGTTATACCCGCAAGGTTCTAGCCACCGAGGCAGAGTTATTCCCGTCAAGGTTCTAGCCACCGAGGCAGAGTTATACCTGTCAAGGTTATAGCCACCAAGGCAGAGTTATACCTGTCAAGGTTATAGCCACCAAGGCAGAGTTATACCCGTCAAGGTTATAGCCACCGAGGCAGAGTTATACCTGTCAAGGTTATAGCCACCAAGGCAGAGTTATACCTGTCAAGGTTATAGCCACCAAGGCAGAGTTATACCCGTCAAGGTTATAGCCACCGAGGCAGAGTTATACCTGTCAAGGTTATAGCCACCAAGGCAGAGTTATACCCGTCAAGGTTATAGCCACCGAGGCAGAGTTATACCTGTCAAGGTTATAGCCACCAAGGCAGAGTTATACCCGTCAAGGTTATAGCCACCGAGGCAGAGTTATACCCGTCAAGGTTATAGCCACCGAGGCAGAGTTATACCTGTCAAGGTTATAGCCACCGAGGCAGAGTTATACCCGTCAAGGTTCTAGCCACCGAGGCAGAGTTATACCCGTCAAGGTTATAGCCACCGAGGCAGAGTTATACCCGTCAAGGTTATAGCCACCGAGGCAGAGTTATACCCGTCAAGGTTCTAGCCACCGAGGCAGAGTTATACCCATCAAGGTTATAGCCACCGAGGCAGAGTTATACCTGTCAAGGTTATAGCCACCAAGGCAGAGTTATACCCATCAAGGTTCTAACCACCAAGGCAGAGTTATACCCGTCAAGGTTCTAACCACCAAGGCAGAGTTATACCCGTCAACGTTATTGCCACCAAGCTCCGAGGCAGAGTTATACCCATCAAGGTTCTAGCCACAGAGGCAGAGTTATACCCGTCAAGGTTATTGCCACCAAGCACTGAAGCAGAGTTATACCCATCAAGGTTCTAGCCACCGAGGCAGAGTTATACCCGTCAAGGTCCTAGCCACCGAGGCAGAGTTATACCCGTCAAGGTTCTAGCCACCGAGGCAGAGTTATACCTGTCAAGGTTATAGCCACCAAGGCAGAGTTATACCCGTCAAGGTTCTAGCCACCGAGGCAGAGTTATACCCGTCAAGGTTATAGCCACCGAGGCAGAGTTATACCCATCAAGGTTCTAGCCACCGAGGCAGAGTTATACCCGTCAAGGTTCTAGCCACCGAGGCAGAGTTATACCCGCAAGGTTCTAGCCACCGAGGCAGAGTTATTCCCGTCAAGGTTCTAGCCATCGAGGCAGAGTTATACCTGTCAAGGTTATAGCCACCAAGGCAGAGTTATACCTGTCAAGGTTATAGCCACCAAGGCAGAGTTATACCCGTCAAGGTTATAGCCACCGAGGCAGAGTTATACCCGTCAAGGTTATAGCCACCGAGGCAGAGTTATACCCGTCAAGGTTCTAGCCACCGAGGCAGAGTTATACCCATCAAGGTTATAGCCACCGAGGCAGAGTTATACCCATCAAGGTTATATCCACCAAGCTCCGAGGCAGAGTTATACCCATCAAGGTTCTAGCCACCAAGGCAGAGTTATACCCGCAAGGTTCTAGCCACCGAGGCAGAGTTATTCCCGTCAAGGTTCTAGCCACCGAGGCAGAGTTATACCTGTCAAGGTTATAGCCACCAAGGCAGAGTTATACCTGTCAAGGTTATAGCCACCAAGGCAGAGTTATACCCGTCAAGGTTATAGCCACCGAGGCAGAGTTATACCTGTCAAGGTTATAGCCACCAAGGCAGAGTTATACCTGTCAAGGTTATAGCCACCAAGGCAGAGTTATACCCGTCAAGGTTATAGCCACCGAGGCAGAGTTATACCTGTCAAGGTTATAGCCACCAAGGCAGAGTTATACCCGTCAAGGTTATAGCCACCGAGGCAGAGTTATACCTGTCAAGGTTATAGCCACCAAGGCAGAGTTATACCTGTCAAGGTTATAGCCACCAAGGCAGAGTTATACCCGTCAAGGTTATAGCCACCGAGGCAGAGTTATACCCGTCAAGGTTATAGCCACCGAGGCAGAGTTATACCTGTCAAGGTTATAGCCACCGAGGCAGAGTTATACCCGTCAAGGTTATAGCCACCGAGGCAGAGTTATACCCGTCAAGGTTATAGCCACCGAGGCAGAGTTATACCCGTCAAGGTTATAGCCACCGAGGCAGAGTTATACCCGTCAAGGTTCTAGCCACCGAGGCAGAGTTATACCCGTCAAGGTTCTAGCCACCGAGGCAGAGTTATACCCGCAAGGTTCTAGCCACCGAGGCAGAGTTATACCCGTCAAGGTTATAGCCATCGAGGCAGAGTTATACCCGTCAAGGTTATAGCCATCGAGGCAGAGTTATACCCGCAAGGTTCTAGCCACCGAGGCAGAGTTATACCCGTCAAGGTTATAGCCACCAAGGCAGAGTTATACCCGTCAAGGTTTTAGCCACCGAGTACCGAGGCAGAGTGATAGCCACCGAGGCAGAGTTATAACCGTTAAGGTTATAGCCACCGAGTTATAACCGTGATGTGATAATACGATGTGATATGATGTGATAATACGTCTGTTTTAGCATGGAAGAGAACATCTCTGAATTTATGTTGTGGCATATGGTTTTTAAGTGAAAATATCTTTTTCATTATTTTGAAATAACCAAATACGACACATTATAATTCATTATCATCCATCAATGATTTAATTATGTTCTAGCCTGTGGTTAGTTGAGTTGAAGGCTTAATATGATCCAACTTTATAACAAAGACCATCATACTAACGCCATGCACAGAAAAGTATATTTATTCCATGCTAATCCTGATGGGAATCAACAGAATACATACACTAGTTTGCAAAAAGTTCTGAATTTTATTCTTATACTAATTTACAAAAATATGTTCACACACACAGTTTAAGTTACTGGGGTGATCTGGAGCCAAATTTCAAATGCCATTCATATCCCGCAGACAGTTCACTGGTATGTGTTTGGTGTGTTTGTGGTATTCAGAATATATGGATATTATCTATCACAATTTGCTTCTGATATTTGTAATTTCTCACTCCTTGGCGGCCACCAAGCAATAGTTGAGTCACTATTTCCTTGAGTAGACTTTGTCTTTCAGATTACCTCTAAGTGTCAGTTCTCAGGCATGTGTCAGGCTTGCCACAGTCAAAATAGATAGCTTCTGGAATTTGCTGCAGTTGTCAAATTTACCCTGACTATGTTTCTTGCTAATTTCCACCTCGTCTCATCAGCAAAGGTTTGCACTGACATCCATAAGGGGCAGGCCCAACTCTGCCACCACCAGCAATCCCAAAACTAAATATGCCAGGGTAACACAGTAAAGCGGATGGACAAATAACCGCTCCCTGTACAGTATCCAATTACAAATAATTGAGGAGTAACAAAGAATCTATGTGTTTGGTCTGCTAGGGCCTGTTTTAGGTTAATGTTACTACACAAGAACAGATAAAACAAAGAGATGTGTTTCAATGTAATTTGGAGGCAAGAATCTCATTAAGAGAAGAGCTTCTTGTTTAACTAGAGAAGATGGTGAAGGATTTGTCTTTGGCTATCTATTGCCTCTGATACATGTACTTGAGAGCTGCCCAGAAATTAGGCTTTGATTTACTTAACTGGTTGACAGGTTGGTGAGGGGAGGCCCTTGTGTGTGTCAGAAGCAGAGTGAAGAATGGGGAGGGAAGGGGCAAGGGCTGGGAGGTGTGGGACGTGACCTGGGTGCCAAGCCGAGGCTTAGCAGGACCCCCACCATTGACAGAAGGTCCTGGGTTGCTCAAACATGCGCAGTCCCTCCCTACATCCTGGTTACTGTAATATCAACAGCTCACTAAAACACTTCATAATTGATTCACAGAAAAAGTCACGTCAATTTGTAAACCTATATTCAGACCGTGTTTACTAAAATCTTGTCAGTTAGACAGCACACTGAAAATCAAATATGTATCTCGCTTTGAACTTGATAACAGTGAACATTCAATACTTTTTCAATTATTGAAAAGTATTTTTTCTGAATCTGCATATCACAGCTTGTGGCCTGTTTCTCTGTGTATTAGCATTTGAAACAACTAATAAACTGCAGTTCTGAAGACATCACAATTGTTAATGACAGAACTAAATATTAAAGCTAATTAATCTAATTGACCGATCGGTAGTGTAAAGTAGTAGTACTTCCTATTTAAACAATTAACTAAAACTCAGTTTAAGAGTTACTAGTAGATTGGAGAAAAATCCAACAGTACAATTATGGCTCATTAAAGGAAATCTTAGCCATTCGACCCTTCCATTACATACACACTTATGAATGGCGTGGGTTCTTCACGTGTTTAATTTTCACTTCTACTGGACCTCAAACCTCTGGCGTCAGCTCACAAACACATTACCTATTGTACTCTGCTGTGACTTCAGCTACTTCACAATGAAAAAGCAACCAAAAGATCACAATGAGACCAACAGTATATATCCTTATGTGCATTATGCGGGGTGTAACATTAAGTCATTTGCTTTGGTCTTCCTAATATCTCTTTGAAACCAACTTTTCTCCAAGTGGCAAGGACGTCTGGTCAAGAGAGGTTTAAAGCAAGAAGCAATATTGATTTTAGAATTAGAGTTACACCAAAAATTAGAATCACATAAAGGTGACCACACAATCGAATTGAAAAAGCAAGAGATTAAAGTGTTGAAGTGGCTGGTGTATATTCAGGTAAAGTTGTCAGATTCAGAGTAAGCAGAGATGTTACAACGCGCGCAAGTTGTGGGGGGAAACTTCGCCACCACTGAGGAATGGCGGCCAATGTGTTACACTTTTGCAAGTTGATTCTTACCAAATGATCTGGTGGGTGGTCTCAAGAAGTTCCCGCTACTCTGATTTCACAGCTCCTAATTGTAGAGAAAGGAACAATATCCCTGACATATCCTCCTGTCTGTGCGGAGGGATGTCCAACATACATTTGTTCTTGCAAGATAAAATCATTGAAGAATTCAAAAATCTTTCTGTAATCAACTTTAAATGCAGATGGTTTTTCAACTTCAAGTGTTGATTTTTTTGAGTGTTATAAGTTTCTTGATAGCGTATACGAGGATATAATGTAGTGGTGCTGAGTTGTCTGTATTGACAAGCTGCTGCCAAATTGATTCAGTGTTCCATCGTGAGAGCTGCATCCCAGTTGAGCTAGGATTTCTGCAGTAATTGGATTTCGGTGTTACAATGAACAACATATAACTGGCTGATTGTCTTGGTGAAGCGGTGGTGGAAATGAGGAGACACTGTGTGATGTCTTGGAGTTTGATCTTGCGCACTTAATCAATTTGTGGTGATCTGTCAGCTGTAAGACGAGCGCATTCTTGTTTAACCTGCAAGCCCTGCCACTTTTATTCCACTGTTCTCAATGAATATTTCATTGCGCCACCAGATAGGCCCTTTTGGAAAATATCAATGAAGACATCGTCACCTCGCATCAAAGACCTCAATTGCCATTGTTTCCGCCATTTTGTCATGTTTGGTCATTATTTAGGATCTAAAAGGCAGGTCTGAATGGAAAATATTGGCCAAGAAATTAATATTTCTGTGCATCGATACCAATGAAAGTGAATGAGTGAGCGGCATGGGAGGGAGCATCGCAGTTTGTTATGGTAATCTACTGCCTCCCCTCTGTCAATAGCACTTTTCAGGGTTTCATTATATCAATTGCGGCATAATTTCCTGTGCCACTGTCAGTGTGGATACTCCCAATAATTCTTTATTTCACTCGGTATTTGGATAGAGATTCAGAAGGTCTTAGGCGCGTATCCGAATAGGCAAGCTTTGTCGATTTTAGCCGAAACCGAGAAGGGTATGTTTCAAAGAAAAGGAAACTGCTTTTGAATGAAAAAGGCCAGTTGACGCAAAATTTGCCTCTAGGGGGATAATGGTAGAGGGGTATGATGTTTGAACACTCCGGTCTTTGTTGATCGCACACTTTTGTCGCCAGAAATGAAGATCCTGCCTGCAATCCCTGTAGATATAGCAAGAGGGCCGATGGTGACTTAGCTGGCGACACATTACGTGTGAAGAGAGTAGTTTGGTGGTATTCAGGTCGTGACTCAAGCCACTTCTCTTCTCGCTTTTGCTGAAATGTAAGATCTCTAAGAGATTTCTCAACTGTAATAAAGCAACAATCGATACTGCTGACTTATGAGGCAAATTCTTTCTGTGCATATTTCAAGTGCAAGAATCTGTCATCTATAAGCGCTCTTTTTTCAATTCTTATTACCTATATCCTTGAGGAGAGTATATCATTGAAGAAAGTGGATTGCAACCTTTGGACAATATTACTTATCTTATGAATGAACCTGAAAAAGGGACCCCATGTATATCATAACTAGACATGCTATTTGGAGACAGATAGACAGATATTTTATGATTACTTTTTAGATAATATTCGAGGATATTTAGATTTCACAATTAAGTTATACATTTATACGACACATCCTGCTCTAGTAGGACCTTTTAAACTATTTCTGTCTGTTTGAATCACATTAAATTATTTAGAGAAGGGTTCACTCAATGCTAAATTTTGAGATGGTGCCCATCGCTAATGCGATGTTTTGTTTTGATATTCTGAGAAGTTCATGTACTTACAAATTAAAATGTAAAAGGACAAATGGGGGGGGGGGGGGCTGTTTCCTCTTAAAGTATGTATGTAATAGATATAGGTGAACAATTCAATTAAGATTTGCTAGCGACCCAATTCATCAACACTTTTGGAACGTTTCCCAATCAATTGACAATTTAATAGTTATCAGTAAACAATTCATTATTATATGAGTCCATCATTAATAAATCAGATTGATCAACATGATGGATACTCTTTGCCAGTGTTTTGGTAAAGATCACAACAATTGACCACTCAGTTGATCAAACAAAAAGTAATAAACACGAGTGTGTGATGGGTGATGTATCAAGAGACATGGGTTACTGAGAAGTGGATTTCTGGCAGATTCTAGTAGCTCTTTGCCTCCTGATATCTTCCGATGTACTCATTTATTTTCCTGTACAAATATGTAACACTTCGCTTTGGCACAGCAGTCAATTTGGCTACACTGGTCTGAAATGGAAATGCCATCTTCAGTTAGATTAAAAGTGATTCTATGAACTATAGACATAAGAGTTTCAAGAGTACTTCAAGTCTTTTTCGAGTTTGCTCCGTTCCTGTAAGCTTGTGCTGCATTTTCCTTTTCCTCTCATACATCATTTATCATGCTGTCGGCCATCAAAGCTCTTCAAGGGTTGTGTTGCCGCTCACCAAATAGGATTGCTTCTTTGAGTTGGTCGATACTGGCTTTTCTAGCTGTATTCATCCCTGTGGAAACATGACAAGTGGCAAGATATAATTACCTGGAAAAACAGGTAAATTTACATTGGCTGGTTCAAGTTGGGTCAGAATTAATCAAGTCAACTTGGCTAGGTTTACGTTTACTTTGGAATTATACATTTATTGAAAAGTCAATCCAGCAGTTGTATGTGAAAGCTAACCACCCCAGAAATGAGTTTATCCAGCGCAATCTGTCACTATTGTGGAATTAAACCGATCCATTTTCAAGCAGACAAAATTAACAGTTGAAGGGGGATTGCATGCTTAGGAAGGTGGTAACCCAAAACCCCCAGAGAGACTGGAAGTCACTCCTGCTTGTCACTTGAAAGTAAAATCATGTATGATATAATATCATAGAATATGGGAAGTGGTCACCTTAATTTATTTGATTGTCACCCCTTATGAATAAAAACCAACTTGATAAGTTGATTTAAACAAAGCAAAGAAAGTGAAAGTTTGGATATGATGAATAATATGATACTAATTGAAATAATTGATTGATGTTTTGACATGTGTATCAAGCAGATTTTGCTCATACAAATATTGAATATCACATATTATGGGCTTTCAAAGCCCTGGGGTAAAATGTATCACCAGATTAGCTGAATGGTGACGAATCCATAATTGCTTTATCTTGTTATGGATATATCTTGTTTTCTCATAAGCACTCTATAAATTTCAATGGCTGTATAATTTGCGGTGACATTTATTAGATTTGCAATGCTGAGCCATGGATTAGGTGTTCTCGAGTTCTCTTCTACTTTGGTTTGTACGCCCAGTGTTTTTACTGTCTGAGAGGAATGACAAAGGATTGATGGAGACTTGAAAGCACAGATGGGATGCTATTTACCAAAATTATATATAAATGATGATTTATCATAAACTGATCTCAAAAAGTGTTGTGCTGTAGCATTGTGTATGGACGGCTTGGTAGGTTGGGTAGATGAATCAATGTGTGCACAGGCCAATAAAAAAAAATTCAAATAGAAATCTTTATTTCATGTATTTCATGATAATTGTTTCTATATTTGAAATTTATAAAATCGATATTTAAGTGTTGATATTTTATTGATAACTGACTCTTCTTAAGCTCTAAATCTAAACGTGAATTATTGTTATTCACATGTCTGGAGCTGTCTGTTATATGCGGGGACAAGGAGGCGGCCATTGTGAAATATGAACCCTTCCATGGATATACAGGTTAAAACAATCAGTGATGTCTGCTGGTCTACACTTTCTAATTAATCTAAAATATTCTGAACTTATGAATAATCAAGCTGAAGATTAGATACTCTAGAAACATATGAAATGTCATCAGGGCCAAAAAGAAAAAAAGTGTTTATGATACAAGCACAATACCACAAGATGTAACTAAAGCGGTGATGACACTAGTATTTGCCTTGGCCCTCATGTCAGGAAATGACACTGTCAGATGGAACAGGGGCTGCTGACACCACAAATAAATGCCAATTTCCCCTCCTGTCTGAGAACAGCGATACAACATCAAGTCTCCATCAACAGTTTCCACCCTATATTGTCACTGTCTTGTCTCGGGCCATGTGATAGAAAACTTCCCCTTGTCGCTTTAGTTGTGTTTCTTTCATCATCTATGGATAATGGAATAAGCTCTGTCATAACAGTCATCGGTAAAGATATATCCACAAGAGAATATTTGGTCAATCATGATATTCAATAAAACTATCTGTTATTTTTCAAAGGGTAAATAAAAGTAGTGGCCATTAACTGTTGCCGTTTAACTAATACTGAGTTGTTCTCGATTTGGGAACGAGGACACTTTTCCCTTTTTAACGATACTGATCATGATATGCCATGGCACGTGAGAGTATTAAACGCTAACGTTCTGTGTTGATGGCAATGAGTTGTTCTGTATGAGGTAAAAGGTTGGCAGAGGTAATATGAAAAGCTCTGGCAATGGTTACAGAGAGTCTGTGTGTAAATATACCTAATTAATTCCACCGTTTTATTAATACACACACACACACACACACACACACACACACACACACACATATATATATATATATATATATATATATATATATATATATATATATATATATATATATATATATATATATATATATATATATATATATATATATATATATATATATATAACACACACTCTCTCCCCCACCCCCCTCTCTCTCTCATATTCTACTCAGTAAAGATATTTTCTCATTGATGAGAGGTACGGTGATTTGTCTTGGCTAACATTCTGAAACCATATTATTAGTTATGACGTCATCTCCACATGTTGTGTTTATGACAATCTTGATATCATTATATCAATATCAAAATCATAACGATAGCAATGCTTATAGCATCTTAAGTATGAATATCATTAACACAAAATAAATTGTATTCTTTAAAAAGTTTTCTTTAAAATATGAAGAATAAAGTAGTAAATGTGCGTCAGTTCCAGTATTACTGCATCAAAATGCACGTCTCGATAAAACAAGTTACTATTGTCTGAGATCAAAATATCTCTTCTCATAAAACTAGCAAACCCGATCACAGCAAACTTTCATGGCATTTTCAATATCCATTCCATAATTGTGCTATTGAGGGCCTTCTCATATTTCTTCTATTTACAGTTATCTTTGGTGGGTCTCTAGCATCTGAGACTATCTCTATTTTGCCAGCACACTTGGCACACTGTGGTCTTGGACAAATTTCACCATTGATACCCTGTATTTAGCCTTCCCCTCGCCAGGCACAGTTCTGCATTCAAACATTTTCCACCATCAGTCAATCTATTAAACGGTTCCGGCGTTTCCCCGCTGCGTCTATTTGCCAAAATCAAACGCGCCTGTGTCCTCGTATGGGATAATTTGATTTTTTGATTTATAATCTTTAACTTCATCTTTGGTGGTCGGTTTGCTCACGATATTAAAAGGACAGTATCATGTTAACTGCGCCAATCAAACGGTGGACTGAATTAATTTATAGAAATAAGAAGTCATTTCATTTCAAGCCTAGAAACATGACTAACATAAAGAAAACTGTGTTGGCCAATTCCAACCAATATCCATCTCGACTTGGAAATCAATTTTTTAATCATATGAATTGTGGAATATACAAATATATCATTTGGTCCATGTCTTTCTTCTGACCGGAATGGATGTTGATTCACAAGTTTGATTACCGACATAATATTTTCCGAGGAGAAATAGTGGTCTTTACAGATATGACACTGGCCGCGCACAAGTAAGGCGGCGAATATGATTGGTCAAAAAAATGCCAATGACAGAAACTGCTGCCAACTATTTACAGCCCGGAATATTGGGGATGTGGTAACTATATGTTCAGAATGCTTACAGTTTAGATATGAATCTATAAACGCTACACTATCTCAGAATATACTTTCCATCCATTCCAAATATATATTCCACGCATATTAGACATATTTTACCTTTTAAACCTACTTGATTATATCATTTTACTTCACAATTTGCATACTCCATTACATGCCACTCTCGGTGCGGGAAAGGGATGTCAAAAGGAAACTGTACAGCTAAATACATGTGCCTGAGAAGGTAGTACAGTTCTTCCCTTTAAATGAAAAAAACATACTTGACCACATAAGTGCATTATGCGCTTGTATAAATTAACATTTAAATTCCTGTATAATGATATCTTTAAAAAGTGATTTCACCATTTTCAGATAATTTTCTACAGTGTGACACGCATTAAGCACACAATCGGACATGTTAATTAAAGGTAACATATTAAACACTAATGCTTGCAGGGTATACCAGTTATTATACGAGGAGTTAAAGGTTTTGAGTGTTGTTTCCGTGTGTTCATTTGGTTTGTGTTAACCGTCTAAATTGAGAAATGGATGAGATGTGTCTCTATCAGCCATCTGAAATGTTTAGCCACTGGATTCATCCAGAAAGCATCATGGCAGTTTTTCATCGTCGGTGCTGTTTCTACCCTTGAAACAACAAGGAGAAGCCTGGTAAGCTTTTGTCTGACAATAAAAACCCTGGCTTGGTTTATATTACCTGAATCATGGGGAGAATAAGAGTGCATTTTGATGTTCTTTGTCCATAGAATACAGATGGGTACCAGGTTGAGAAAACTACCGAGGCAAGAGTCTTCCTCCCACCACCTCTCTTCATTTATTTGTCTTTTCTATATTCTTCAACTTGTCACGCAGAACGATACACCCTGCAGCGAGAGGTGTACCGTCTGTCCTGCAGGCGGTCATGTTGGATCATGTGGGGACGGGCTGGCATTGCAAATTGGCATCTTGTATTATCCTGCACGTGATCATCAAACTGTCTAGGTATATTCTCATAAACAGTAAACCTCTAATATAGAAAACGTCTTTTTCTCTACTGAATTTCCATAAAAAGAAATAAATTTAAAATTTTATCCGAATTAGGTTTCTCAAATATGCATTTATATAAAATACAGCAATGAGGCAAAACAAATAGATTGCCACCTCCACCCTTCATTTTACCCATGTTCATGGTGCAAGGGTTGGGCCAGTCAGTTAGCAGCCAGGTAAAGGACACGAAGGGGCACAATAACATCCCCACCACATGTGGTAACAAATAAATGGCCAGTAGATGGCTCTAGTTTAGCATCCTGTATTAAGCGAAATAGGTGTGTGACACTTAAGCAAACAGAGGAAAGAGATAAAAAAAACCACATTATTCCTCTGATTCTTCCTAATCGTAATTGTCATATATCATGCCTGGACATTATCATTTCAAGTTTCAATAACAAGTGTTATTAATATTAAAAGAAAATAAAACGTATTCAGAAAAATAACTTCCAGAATAGGATGTCATTACTTCAACACAATGGTTATCTGAATATCAATGATTACCAGGAATGTCAACATGAAGCATAATAATACATATAATCATATCTAGATGGTTTGTGAAGTTTGATATTAACATTATTAAATAGATAAATACTCAAATTCCCATACTTCAGTTAAATTGAGCAAGATAGATATTCATACTCGTAGGGATACCAAAATAATATCTATGAAATGTGAAAAAACAAGAATAGATATCGCCATATTGGCAAGCCAAAAATGCCACATTTATCATATATTTATCTAAATATCAATGAGCTATATTCCAAATGTTATTATAGTGACAAGGGAATACTTGTGATGGACAGGTGTTTGAAACTCTGAGCAAACTGATGATGCAGTGGGCAAAGACAGTGTCATATTGGCAGTGGCGCCCATTGATCCCGGGACTGACCGGCCATGTTGCTTTATCAACATGGCTTTTGGTGGCATCACGTTTGGCTAGGTATACACGTGCCTCCTCTCCACAATGAGACCTTAGTCTGTATCTGAGGCACCTTTCATTCACAGTTCTCCATATTCTCATATTTCCTCATCAGCTTCAGATGGGAGAAAAGTCCATATTTACCAAGTCAAACTTCACATGTGTCGATATTATCAAAGGATCTATGGTGTGCGAGTAAAATTGGCAAATGAAACTTGACACTGAGTGAAATATCGCCATGTTTTAATTGTATGTTTGTATTTTGTTAGTGCAGGGCCCATGGACGTGTTAAGTGAGAGAAATGATTCTTTGGCTTGTCATGTCTGCAGATGCCTTGTTTCATTCAACATATGTATACTACATTCATATTTGATGACTTGTGCTCCAAGCACTACTGATCATCTCTGACTGGTTAAACACCACTTTGCTGGGTCAATAATATGCGTATTGTATTAGTTCTGGACATTCCCCAAAACAAAACTACACATAATTTAAATGGTCATTTTTATCAAATGAATGCTTGGTGTGCTTTAATTTCTTGCTTATTTTCCATATTGTATTGGATCACATGATGATCGACTATGACACAGTGAACAAGGTTTATCTCTTTTTAACCAATATAAGATACTATATTACAATTGAAAATTACAGCATTTCATTCATATGACACTAAACCTACGTTAATGTATCTCCATTAAACACAAATGTTGTATATTCGAATACATTATACTTATATGTGACTCACAGTATTATATTACAATACATCGATCCCCACTTATGGTATCATCGTGTACTTTAATGTTAGGTCAATTTAATCACAAGGTGAAGTGAGAATTGATTAGAATGGCTTAATATAAATATAGATAATAATGTGGGTAATATTGCCAATGAAATGTTTAAAATTTTTAACATCTTCGGGTAAAATCCCCTTTTTCGCACAATCCATACATACAATGCAGTCGAGGATTTGCTTTACTTACAGAATATCAATGATTACCCTGGACACCAATGGTTACCCTAGACACCTATGGTTGCCCTTGACAACAATGATTACCCTAGACACCAATGATTACCCTGGACACCAATGGTCGCCCTGGACACCAATGATTACCCTGGACACCAATGATTACCCTAGACACCTATGGTTGCCCTTGACACCAATGATTACCCTAGACACCAATGATTACCCTGGACACCAATGGTTACCCTGGACACCAATGATTACCCTGGACACCAATGATTACCCTGGACACCAATGATTACCCTAGACACCAATGATTACCCTGGACACCAATGGTTACCCTGGACACCAATGATTACCCTGGGCACCAATGATTACCCTGGACACCAATGGTCGCCCTGGACACCAATGATTACCCTGGACACCAATGATTACCCTGGACACCAATGGTTACCCTGGACACCAATGATTACCCTGGACAACAATGGTTACCCTGGACACCAATGATTACCCTGGACACCAATGATTACCCTGGACACCAATGGTTACCCTGGACACCAAAGATTACCCTGGACACCAATGGTTACCCTGGACACCAATGGTTACCCTGGACACCAATGATTACCATGTATGAATAAATATGAGTATGTATGAATATATAAATAAATATATAAATATCTAGTTTGACAGATCATATTTTTACCAAAGCATTATTCACCGAATTGTCGATTTACAAGAGTTAGTGTCTTATAAATTTAGGTTTCAACACTTCTGTGGATTTCCGCAGGAGTAGAGTATATTGGAGTTTGTATGTATTTTGCATGGCTGGATATTAAAGTTTGTGTCATGATAGCAAAACACCCATCTAGTTGCCAATTAGGATATAACAGTGAGAGTCAGCACACCAAACAGCCAATGGTAAAATATTTGCTCAGTCTGCAGGATGTTTTCTATTATCTGGAACGGAGTACTGCGGGATAATGTTATACTAAGTAACATACTTGTGAATGCAAACAGGCAATATTTTACTTGTAGTTTTGAAATCATAATTTATTGAAATGAGCCCACCAATGTGGATTTTATAGAATTAATTGCTTCTTGTTTTTTCAGAATTAAGGCACTACACTAGCTGAGATGTAGTAAGAAACAATAAATGAGTCACAGGACGGTGTTGGGGTCAATACTGTTAATACAGTAATGTGACCAATGAGAGTCCGTTCCCTCAAACCAGCACAGCGGATTAGACCAACTTCCAAACACATATGGGATGCAAGTTGGAGAATAGGTACAGCGCAATGTGTCCCCACACAAATCAATGTAACAAATAAGCAACACAAATGCATCACATATTGAGCCTTGCTAAAGGCCCCAATTAAAAGTTCAGACCTTCCCAGCTCGTATTTGATTTTCAGTAGATAGGCATTGGCTAAGCATTCATTATAGCACTTGCGCAAACAATGTTAAATTTAAGACTCAATTAAGGTACATGGACGTGTGCTTGCAAAATGCTAATTGGTTTTATGAAATGTTAGTTTTCCTTTAACATTGGACTTGCCCACTGTCGCTTGTCGTTTCTCTCGGACAGGTGGGTAAAAGTTCACCTCATCAGACCTATATTGGTGAAAAAAACATAAAACACACATTCCCATTTACATTTGCAATTTGATTTGCAAGTTCACAAATTTCAAGTTATCATACAGTCGTTTTAGTGCCATCTATTATATAATAAATTGTAATTATATAAATCGATTGATTGTTCCCATTAGTTTCATCCATTTGTGCGTTACAGAGCAAACATATTGCTTACTGCGATACATTCACTTTCAATTACACGAGGAAGATTATTTGTTTGTGTGGCACATTGTGACTGACAGAACGGGCACTGGGCATAATTGCTGTTTATCTTACAGGCATTTGTAACATGTCAGTCTAGCAAGACTGTATCTTGTACCAGAAGGAACTTTTCATCCTGAAAATTTGTATTTTTTGTGAGAGGGAGAGATAAATCAATATTCGTCATAGTTCTTGAGACTGAAGTTTACAGGGTCTGCAAAGCCACCAAATGTTTTGCTTGTAAAGATACCTAGGTTGAGCACCGAAAGACTATCACTGCATTCAACTGATACATTTTGACAGATGTAACTATGTAGTTCTCGGTGCCCAAGCACTGTTTGCATTGTTTACACCTCAGCTTTGTAGATAGCTGAATTTCTTGCTTCAGATATTCTCGTCTTGCCAACTTCACAGCATTCCTGCACTATCGATTTGTGCTGATACCCACTACGCATAGCTTTCATTCTGTTTTGCTGATATATTTTGTTACAACGCCAGAATTTGGCTTTGGAGGCGATATGGATGATACAACAGCAGCAAGTAGTTTTCTTCCCGGGGTGCCCGTATCTTGCTTCCCGCCAGTTCTCTCTGGCAGGATATCCGCCACGACCTCTCCTCTTTGCTGTTGGTTAGAGTGGGTTTCTTCTTCTATATTTTGCCTGCAGGATGCAAAGAAGCTCTCAGTGTTGGTGTGTTACTTTGCCCCGACTATCCATACCCTGGCGGAGAAGATATGCCCCTCCAGGGACATCCCGGCTATTGACACTTGGCTATCCAGGTGTACCTGCATATCTCCTCGTTCTGCACTCAGCATATATAGGTGTATATATTGAGTTTACAGAAAAAGTACAATTAAACATAATGTGATCTGGAAATAAAATTTATATTGGTAACATTAATTCAAAATAATATTTGATTAAAAAATATTTGATTCAAACATATAATTGTATGTCAATTATCATTTGTATATTATTTAAAATTCTCCGTTTCAAACTAAAAATCTGATATGTATAGGATCAAGGTTTTGATGTTGACTTTTTTGAAAACTGAGATATGTTTTACCAATATATATATATATATATATATATATATATATATATATATATATATATATATATATATATATATATATATATATATATATATATATATATATATATATATATATATATATATATATATATATATATATATATATACAATTGGGGAATTGATGCATTTGTTAGGTGTCCTTAATGGTGTGCCAAGTTTGAGTAAAATGGTTTGCCTTTGACGAAGTCAAGTGGCATTTTAGCAACATTTTCCCAGTTTTATAGCCCGTGCAAACTGGAAAGTAGTTCTCTTGAGAATGTCAATTTGTTCGAAAGCATATGGATGGTAAGTGGGCTTGGTAACATCCGGGGAATATCCATGACTGTCTGTCAAAATATGACGCATATGTTCTGCTGGGAATAGACTCATTGTACTCACTGAACTCGACAGTCCCGAAGAAGACCCCAAGAAGCCACTAAATATGACTTTTAGAAGAGGAGACGAGGATTCTTCCCTGTAAATTTTAACTCGATTCTTTCAAGAGGTTTTTACATTGTAACTGAAGACTTATCTGCTTTTGGCAAATGACTTGCGCAAACAAGCAGCACATTAGCATAAATCCTTGACAAATAGGTGAGGCTTTCCGAAAATGGATTACACCGACGCAAATGTCAAGTCCTGATGGTGAGACTGTGCGTATCTTGTCTCCTTATAATCGGCCCTCTAATGTTTCCTGTTTAATAGACACCTAAATATGTATATGGCATCAATATGACCGATGAGCAATGGGACACAAATCCTTCAGTAAATATTGCATGTCACACCAGATTTGTTCTTGTGGACATTTCTAATTCCATACCGTTTGTTCAAAATGTCGTCTGCTTCTCTAGAATCAATCTTTTGTTTGACGTTTTTGTTTATGTCAAGTAACATAAAAGTAATATGATCTTGGGTAAATTGTTTCACTATAAACTGTAACCCCCAATATACCTTTAGACATTTCAACCTGTTTACCAATCTGTTATAGCTACCTAACAAGCAAACTTTGCGTTGTACCAAAATGTGCCTAAGCCTAAAATCAAATATGACCAGCTATGATGAATAACATATAAAATTTCTCAATTTTTCCTCAGGAATATCAAGAATTTTGGGTGGATTTATCGAATAGCCGAAGGATTTACAAGTAACATGTGTGTGACTTTGATTTCCTGTTGATAAATCTTGCTCATATTGAAGAGTTTGACTGGTCACCTCACATGGTGTTGCCCCAAGTTGTAAAACGTGTGTGTTGACATTGCCAGCAAGACCTGATGCTCAGCACGGTCTTCCTCGTGAATAAGCTTGGACAGTTTATAAGTTTGGCTGTATTACAAATAAATTGATTCTCTTCCCCAGGTGCCCAACTCATGGAAAAGCTACACCTCCTACATCCAAAACAGACCACACAAGTTAGTAAAACAACCAAGTACTCCGTGTATTCTTGTTTGTTTTTATGCATGTTGCACAGTTGTTTGGGTAAGAGGTGGGAGTACCAGGCTTTTGCCTCTTACCCAGATGTGTAGTTACCTCCTACAGAAGCAAAAACGAGGCCATGGCACCTCTTATCTTTGTTCCAACATCTATGGGAACCCTTGTTAGAGTTCATCCTTACTGAACCAACAAAATGTGATCACACGAATAGAATAAAAATGCATTTATATGTCAATACTAATCCAAAATTCTTAGATTTATTATTCTGGATAAAATTATTATATCTCATTGGCCAAACATATGCACAGATGTACAGGTTATTTGTATGGGATAATCATATCCATAGTTAATATCCTGTTTCAAAAAATAGTACTCACTTATAGAACAATATGCCAAAAATGTGGCAAAATGACAAACATAACTGTATGAAAACACTATATAGACAAAAGATACTTTTACAAGGCACCATATGAGTGCATATAATGTAACCAGGCAGTTAGCCCTCCCTTTTTGCTAGGTTATGTTGAGTTTAGTTCCTTGCATTCCTGGCAGTGCTGAGACCCCTGTCTTCATGGCTGGTTCCCACCACCCCAACAAGTATCAACCATGCCCCCTTCCTGGCCTTTTCTGTCCTGTTTGTTTCCAGAGATTGTAATCTTCAAATTCTCCCACATAGCGTACCCTGTCGGCGTGCTCACAGGCCAGAGTCAAGGTCTTGTCCTTTGACCTAAGGTCAAAATTATGATATAGCATATACTATACATTGTTTATTCACACTTTCAATATTGTTTTCATTACTAACCACAATAGATTTAGGCACACCACACAACATGTCAGTTGATTGAAGTATCAAGCTAGCATACTAGTCCAAGCGACCTTTTCCGGGCTCTTTTAATGTCAAAAGGGTCAAGGTCACATCAAGTTTTATGTCTGCCCTCCTCTATCTATTGGCACCATCTTATCGAGGAAGGTGGACTTGGAAAAAGGAATTAAACAAGTAGCCTAACTTGGAACAATATATTTGGAAACCAATATGAACTTGAGGTTAGATCACCATAACATTGGAAGCCTTTTATAATGTGGAGTTAAGGTCCCTACTGTAAAGCAAAATACTCTAATATATAATCGGACGGATTGTCAAAGATTGTCTGTTTGTTTGTATCAAGATTATAATAGTCACCCACACAGAGTGTTGTCATCTTGTCATTCACTGCACAATACCAGTGCATGGCTATGATGGCAGGTCATATTCAGCCCCTAACTGTTGTCCTAACCAGATATTTACTCAAACTCATCCCAAATCCCCACACTGTCACTTTATACATGCACAAACTCAATTCTTGTATACACTTTCTTGTTGGTAAAATCCACACGGCTTAATGTCATTCATGGCACGACAGCAGTGTTAAAGCCCAGCCTTTGATGCTATTTTCACAGGTATCTTCTGCCTTTCTTACCTAAGTTTACCTGAGAGCAAATACAGTTTGAGGGTGTCATTTCTACTTCTCTATCTCCTCACCTCACACACGTGATACTGTCAATGTTATGTGACTAGTATGTGACTGTCATGTTTGATGACTGCCATTCATGTTTAGCGGAATACAAACCATTAGTTTTGTTTGGGTCTATCATTTAAAAAAATCAATATGGTGATGAAAAATAAGGTTGCTTCTTTCTCGAGGTCGTTTATAGCATCTTGTTAAACAAACACCTCCCGTCTCAGACGCACTGTTATATAAACAGAGCTACCATCTTAAAGTTGAAAAGGGTACTCCACGATACAGGGAAATATTGTACAATTATTCAATTTGGCTATCCTATGAGTAGAAAAGACAAGTCGACAAACCAAACATTGTATAGAAAAGTTGTGCTGCATGAAGGCACAGTGTCGCCAATGTACGTGCCTAAGGTGGTGAAATGTTCTCCCCTCAAGTGTTTGGAAGTGTATCTAGTTTGTTAGCCACCAACAAAGATTTATGTACCACCAGACATTCCTTTACTATTTGTTGCAGACCACTGTGGGCTTCACAGGCACCAACATTGATCACCCTCACTGGGGCTTCTACTTCTTAATTATAAATATAGCATTTACTATAAACTTAACTCACATTTAGTATAAACTCACATTCACTATATATTGATATGTTAGGCCTATATACAAATCAATCATGGCGCAATATCATTAAAACAGCATCCAGATTGTATCCATTATTTAGCACTTTACAGGCAAGTACACATATTATATGCAACCTCTGTGACTTTGGCACCAGAATAAGTCACCACCACTAGGTGTCCTTCCTTTCAAATTAGCAATTTTAGGATTTACACTGAGACAGGAATAGGTTGAGACTCATGACTGCTATAGATGACATAAAAGGTCCCTACACAGATCATATCTCCCCAAATCTTATTACTCTCCACGGAACCGTATTCATCAGAAGTAATCTTACCAGACAAGGAACCAATAATCACATCCGTGGATTGGCCTCTCGTATTTGCCATCTTCCAGTATTATGGGGTCCCTCAGATTACATACAGTTTCAATGAACGTTGATTTTATGCATATTCTTGCATTTTAGTTTAATATTTTGTTGTAAAAAAATCCCGAACGGTCTCAAATGTTCACATTACCCATAAGTGATACTGGAAATATATAATGTGTTTCAATGATAAGTACAAAAACATTGATCGGCTCGTCTCCAGTCAGTTTGGAATTCCTCGGTGATTGAAACCAGGCCAACAAGTAAATACTACTCAACTCTGTTCATATCATGATTCAGATCCCTGTCACCAACTACAATAACAATATCACAACACCGCTCCATTATCAAAGATGTGTATATAACATATTAGCATTGCCTTTTATTAAAACATTTCGGGTCAGAACGGTCATCCGAGAAACAGCTATGTGGGTCAGATGTCTTGGCTCCCACCCATGTAGATTTGAGGGCCATGTAGTATGATGTAGTATTATATTAACTTGCCTACACACGTGTACTAGAGTTGATATTAACTGACATGCATTGTTATGCTTACAGAGTGTGCATCCCACGTGGCAGCCATCTTGAATTAATCGACTTCCGGTATCGGTGGCTCCTTGGCATGTGACAAGCTAATTTGGCCACCCACAAGATCAATCTGGAAGCTTATTGTACTTAATTATATTTTGTAGCATCTAAAAATAAAAGACAATTACACATTACATTATTATTGCAATCATCACTAGGATATCCATTATAGATAGTAATAATTTAAAAACTGACCACAAATGAATATCCACTATTTCCACCTGCACTGCATGTCATCTGCACATGTCAAGTCAGGTCACGCAATATGTACCAATGTTATGTAAATAGATTTGATCATGAGACCTGGTACGGATTACAACATCTCTGCACACAGCTACGTCCACTATGAAAGTATAAACTGACGCACACATCTAATATGTCTTCTATTAGGAGATAATGGTGGTCAGTTATATTGCCTCCAGACTCTAATTGGTCATGAAACGACATTGCTAGTATAGTATCCACTGATTATTGTTTTAATTTGTTGATAGAAAATTCATGTTTTATTTTCATGGAAAATCATAAAATTGTGAAATAGTGATTTTACGCCTCTTTCAGCAATATTGGCCAAATCAGGTCGACCTTCGAGACCATTAATCAGTGTGGAAGTAACATTGTTGGCATTGGGAATCGAATCCACTGCCTCCCCTTCTCCTCCACTTACATAACTAACTAAGAAGGGCTGAAATCCAATGCTCTACCAACTGTGCTGGTGGGGCCGATTTTATTTTTATGGAATAGCTAGTGTGACAACCATGATACACATAATGGCATGTACATCTTTACGAATAAATATCTATCTTGTGTTTACCTGGTTTAAATATCACTAATTGATACCACGGCTGCAATTTGGATTCACTCAATTGTTTACTGCCAACAAAAGTGGGAATGTGTGACACTGTGTTAATACAAGGGGGCCATCTTCACTTGTATACTTGTGCATGTCAAATTTGAAAATTGGCTCCTGCCACCTTTAACCAAATATACATCTCTGATTTAGTGTGAAACACACACAGTTTTAATGCACTGTAGGTAATTTGTT
Organism: Amphiduros pacificus; assembly: GCA_949316495.1. NCBI lineage: Eukaryota > Metazoa > Annelida > Polychaeta > Phyllodocida > Hesionidae > Amphiduros > Amphiduros pacificus. The sequence continues at coordinate 59,267,023 of OX439000.1, forward strand.
TCAAATAGTAGCAGGCTTCAACAAATATGTGTCTTTCAAGTCAACAAGGTTTACCCATTGTTCCATTCCATTTATACATTTTCCATCAAACACCATGGCACATCCTCAGTGTACAGTGTCCCCCATTAGGCATGTTTCTCTCTGAAAAATAACTATTTTACCACCAGGGTTTTATTGTATGATGAGTTGCGGACAGAGTGCCTGTCACCAGAACATGATCCACGCCATTGTTCACACACATCATTGACACTCTGTGTAAAGTTTGCAAGATTTCACCCCAAAATGGAGGAATCTCGTTGAAATCACGAAGTGGCGAGAGTCACTTTTGTGAAGGGCCCCCTAAGTTAGGGACGCCAAACATTAGGGTGTGACGATAAAGGCGAGAAACCTCCAGTAGTTGATATAACGAGTGAGTTCTTCATCTTTGAGTATCTCCATAAGCCAATCATTGCGGCAAAACAATACCTTCAATGCATTACAATAATTGATGTATATTTAGTTTACTGAATCTGATATAAATCATTTGATATGATACCACAAATATTGTGTCTTGTGACTCAGGAATAAATGTTTGAGTGCCCTGAAATATACCAGTAAATCTCTGTGTTGTGGCTAAATATTTCTATTATTGACATGTCTTTCATGCGGTTTCATATTTGATAAACATATCCAGAATACACATATTAAATGACAGAATACTCATTAAAGTATTCCCTCCTAGACATATGCCTACAGATGAGAGTAGCAGAAGAGGAGATAGCAAAAGTTGGGTGGCAACTGTAGGTGGTATGTGCAAAGTGCCATTGTATGTTTCCACTTGTAGTGGCGCTGTCCTAATGGAAGAGAAGTAAAGTTTGGCCAGATAACCACCCAGAGTGCAATGATACGGCAGTGAGTAACTCCACCAGTGGCAAGCTTGTACCAGTCAGAACCATCAAGCCCACGGGCATGTCAGTCATATCATAAAACACAGATAATCTTTGCACTAATACATTGAAACCTTCCTAAATACATCTACACAGGCTGTATACATTTAATGCCTGGATGAAATGGTCAATTATATTTGGTTGTCAATCAAAGTGAGGGGTATAATGGAGGCAGTGAGGGTGTAGATAACTAGAGGGCTTAGATGTAACTCATATATACACAGGCAGTCTTGAAATGTCACACGCATCTCTGACTTAATGCTTTATTCAAAATATCTTACTAAATGTTCTTCACAAATATAATATTATGTATTTGACACATGCTGTTGATTGCAGAAAAGGTCACACTGAAAAAGGAGTATGAAGAATGAAAACTGACCTTGAAGATTGTGGCAACTTTACATAATCACTAAGAACAAATCAATAGATTCTAGTGAAAAGCAATTACCAAACAATTCTGAATTACATTTGGATGATATTTATCACACAGTGACATAAATAAATTGCGAGTAAAATATATGTATCATATTGCCAGAATTATGTTTTTTATTTAATGATTTCCAAACACATGCCTGGATGAAAGAGGGCACTGATGCAAAACCTCATGAATTCACAGACACGTTATCCAGTAAATTGCATTATTAATTAATTTGCCAGTATACTTCAACCAGGCCGCTATGTTCACATATAACATTGCCTCTTAAGTTTAAAGTTGTTTCCAATTTCTGCTCTTTGTGATGGTTAGTTTGGTTGTTATCGATTTTCCCACCTCTATTTCCCTTCAGGTTCCTATGTCCATTGTCAGGCATGCTACTGAAGGCCTATCACGTGACCTCAAGTCACCCATTGTACAAACCCCTTTATTGAATGCATCTCACCCCTTGCAATAGCTGCCATAGCATTCTTACATATACACAGCTCTGACTCTCCCATATAGAGTACATCTCACTCAGATCTTCAGTTACATAGTCACAGATCTCCCAAAGAATATTTTGTTCCTTTGTGCCGTGGAAATACCCCGGTTACCGCGAACCAATAAAAATATCACACGAACAATTAAAACCTCCTACTTGTGTCTCAATGTATTGAATTACTGATTCTATTTATTTTAAAACTTTGACCTGTATAAGACTATATATCTAGATAGAACCTTTTGATGAAGATTATGTAAAGTACTATTACCTATTATTTTGGATTGTCTTTATCTTCTGATACTTTGTGTGCATAATATAAATACGTATTTATCAAATGACATGAAAAATGCTTATATGTTTATCATAGGAATACAGAAATTCATATTCGGTATATTCTGTTTATATTCTGATATCAACCACAAAAAGTTGCAGATGTATTTTTTTTATCGACCAGGCCTCCTTCTAAGAAACCATTTTTTTCTGTCTCGCATTGGCACTTCAGTATAAATGGGCTTCACTAGTCAGGTGGCAAACCACTTCCGAAGGTACATTTGACATTTTATCATCACACCATGAGGGGATAGGGCAGACCAAATTCGGAATCCTCACAAAGAAAAAGTGAAAACATGACCGTTCATTGTGGAATACGGAACGGAAAATAACGTGAAATGGGTTGCATTGGCTGCCGGACTCTTTGGGCAAATTCTAAAGTGAAAACCTAATTTTTAACTACTTATATATCAGGGAAATAATTTCTTATAATGGACAGCCAATGTCTGATATGAAGTTCAGCGACCATGCTTTTGTCTTGTACAATCTTTCTGATCATAGTTGATAGTAAAAATCGTACCTCTCCCCCAAACCCGTTCTATGTACCGATTCGCACTGAAAACATGGCTGCAAATGGAAAGGAAGTGAGAGAAATCTAGCCGACATTGCGCTCTATTTGAGTGAAAATAGGTTTCACTTTTAACAATTTGGAGGCAGAGTTTGTCTAGTAAGTCAATCTATGGGAACCATTCAACTCCCCAAGTCTTTCAATCCACAACTATTTACATAGAGGGCGCTGTATATTTTCTCTTGCACTTAGAATACTCTAACTAACACATGTCGCTCTCTTGGCCTGAGATACTAAAAGGTGTAAACAAAAATGTCCAGTAGCGGAAATTTACATTTTGATTCAAGCTAATTTGTCATTAGGATTTATTTTCAACTTCTCCAGAGGGATTGTTTCCTATTCTCTCCTCCCATTCATACTTAGCATCTGTGTGTCAAAATAATCCAAAATAGATTCATTTGATAAATCTCAAACCATTCTATTTTAAAACAAGTTGAACATGGTATCTACAAAATATATAACAATTTAATTTTATGTTTATCTTTGTGTGCTTCACTTTTGCCTAATTTATAGAAGTTAAAAATGAAATTGGAGTTTGTTATGAAACAGTACTTTGTTTTGTTAAATTGGTTGTTCAATAAATATATTCCCATCCTTCCAATGTAGCTTATGCAATACACAGAGAGTGATATGTTTCCACAACAACTGCTACCATTTGCTAATTTGCTTCTCATTTAACAAACTAACATCTTCCCTCAGCGTGAACCGACAAAAGCGGCAAAGATACGCTGTGGCGAACGCTACAATAATAACAGGCGCAATCAAACGATCACACGGAATAGTTTCGAGTAACAGAAAGTTGCGCAAAATTACGTCGAATGCCGATAGCGTCCTCGGTGTGAACCGGGATGACGAGACGATACTAAGGCGGAAGACTGTTCTGGGATATCTTCTTTGTTTATATCTAAGCTTTATCATAAAAACGTGACTCATATTACTAAGCACTAGTCATGTGAAATGAATATCATAGATATGGGTTGTTGAAATACTGGGAGATCCGCAATTCAAATCAACTTGAATACTTTATTGTGGAAATGTTTGGCTCTGAAAAAACATTTTTAAAAACATTGTGATATGAAGTGTATTCTTTTACATGTACATTATTGTTTGAAGCATTAATGCTTTTTCAATATCGATAAAATAGATTATGAGAAAATTTGTGTATATTGGGTGTAAACAATTTGATTGTTCTTAAGCTTGTGGTAGACTAAATAAATGGTTTCATGAGACAATTCTCGTCAGTTGTATTGGGTGTTTTATGTGTTTATGGAGTTTAGTAAAAGCATTTGATTGGTTGCCTTGTTTATAAGCCGGTACAAAGTATGTAAGAAGAATGCACATGTCAAGTAGAGGTGGCCTGTATACATGCAGGCAAACGGGGTGCTTATTGTGAAACATGGACCTGATTAGGAATATATACAAATATCCTCCCGTAAACACATATGGAACAACTGGATGATATGATATTTGTAAGCTGTAATGAAAATATGGCAGACATGAATCGATCAGATTACATAAGCGCTGGCTGTGGGTGGTAGAATCCCTCTGTAAAGGCTTCCCATCACTGCCCAATAATCGATTATGAAAATGATATGCTACTCATGTGATATCAGTTGAAAGGTTAATTTGAATTTGAAAATTGTTTACAGTTGGACATTGTGTAATCATAAGTCTGTTCATGACCCGGAACTTTTCAATTCAACTCTTTTTCATAAAATGTATTTTAACATAGTTTGCCTTATTAGATTCGTTTTGGTGATATTTGATATTGAGATTGTGTTTAGTTTATATGAATAAATATTCAACTATTTCCTTTTAGACTCTCTTAACAATACATAGGATATCGGTACAGGAAGGGCATTTCTTGAATATTATAGAGACCAGCCAGATGAAACAATTCACTGGCTTTATCAATTATATTGGAAACAATATTGGCCAAAATCAAGCCTCCTTTAAAGATTAAACTCAAATGGACGATTTCCCAAGCAATCAAACTACATTTAAAATCATGTTGTCCTTTTCTGTTATTTACCAATTTGTGTTGTGTATATAATGTTGATTGGGTATTCGTCAGTGATATCTCAGCCCTCCGAGAAGTTAACGTGACTGGTGTGGCCCTTAGCTGACGACACAATGTGTTTAGCTTAGTAGTGGGTAGTGGTTTTATATTGTATACAGTATCTGATGTCTGTGTTTCCTGTGGTGTGCCTCCCAGGTGTGGGGCTAGGGCTCTCTTTGTCACCCTATATCTCTGGCAGGGTGGTCCGGCCCATTGTTACAAGCCTGCGGTACACGCACAAACTTCTTACTTCAAGAGAACAAACACTCGGCAAGCATCATATTACTTTTGTGTACCGATGATCGCAGAAAGCAGTTATTAACCAATTGAAAATATAGAAATTATCACTATGTCTTTCGAAATGAAAACTCTCGTTTGTGTCACAAACTGAATGCGAAACAGAACCAATATTATAGCGGAACAATATATATATATATATATATATATATATATATATATATATATATATATATATATATATATATATATATATATATATATATATATATATATATATATATATATATATATACACACATATATATATATACACACATATATATATATATAAATATATATTCGCTCTTGGGTTTCAGTTCTTACTATCATTCTAGCACAGTGGTTTTCTTGAGATGAGCCGTGCTGTCCTCTAGTGGGTTCAAAAGTGAATCATAACTTCTCCCACTCTTATCTGCAGCACTTTATTATTCTCCGTAGATTTGTGAAAGTGCAAAAGTGTAGATGAAAGTGTGAATTCTTTATCCCTCCATTTTTATCAACGTCTTCACCAATGGCACTGCTTGGCATTGCCAAATCCGAGTTTTGCACGCTTCTCCGGCATGTCGCCTAATTTTCAAGCGTCACTTGGATGCTGTGTGTTTGCGGGAGTTGTACAGAGCCGTGTGATGTCCGAGGAGGGTAATACTTGATGTCTGCATGCCCCGCCAGCCGGCCACCCCACGCTCCGGGGCCCTGCACCGTGCCCCGGGAACCATCCGCACGAGTGGCCCTGCCTCCAAATGTATTTACTCTGTGAAACCTTGGCACATTTCAAGTATTTGAGCAATATCAGTTGTGCAGCTACGTGAAGAAGACGTTTATCAATGTGGGAGAAAATCACGAAACCCCACTTAACTGGGTCCAAGATACTAGTTATCAATTTCTCTCCATTTTAAAATGGGCTTTGAATCTTACCTTGAAAAACTAGAAACTTCGGTCTTTTTTCACAGAGGGCCGCATTCAGTTGATTACTAGACAGAAACAAAAACTGGCAGCTCTTAAGGCAAAACGTGCCGCTGAGCCAAACTTTATAAGGAGTATTGATGATCGTGAAATTGACATAACATTTTATATCTTGTTGCAGAAATGAGTTCATTTTATACAAAATTTATGAATGGTTTCAAATTACAAAAATCACTCAAAATCGAATTGGTTTGGGGAATGATATCATCGCCGTCATTATCTGCAGAAACTTGCTTATTCCGTTTGTTCACGTTTGTAATTTTCTTTTTTGAAGGGCACTTCATGCGTTTTGGTATTTTTCTACATTTGAAATTGGTTGTGCTCAGTTGTCAATTTCTTAACTCTTTAAACACTCTTTCCGCTACGCATGATTTAGATATTCTTAATTGGGAATAAGAACAATATTACATATGGGTTTGGAAATCAATATATATCTCATGTTATGAGTTGGCCACAAACAACAAGATACAGGATATAATCTTGATAGGTTAAACATTTTACTATTAATAATCATAGTTAACTAATTTTGCATCACTGATGACGTTATTAACTGATTTCACCTACTATATGTTGCTAGACTAGGAAATAATTGCGACAAGTGACGTACGCTACTTCCATCTAACATTGTACAGCCCAGAACATTACAAAACAATTAACAACTCAAAGCGTAAATCAGCAGTTTTATCCAATTATCAATGTTCAGACGACATTGTATTTGTTTTGTCACTCGAGTTTTAATTTCAAATCCGCCATGCTTTTGATTGACGCAACTGCACATTTTCCAACCATTTAAAATGTACAAACACAAAGTCATTGTAAGGCTTTATAACAAATCTTAATTCATGAATTATTCATGAGTTAACAATTGTTCAGTAATCGCAGAATGCAATTCAACATAATACAGGAACCATTGGATCAGTGCAAACAGTTTTCACTTCTGACATGAATTTCTATCGATCATAAACAAGACAAATTTGTCACAAATACGTGTGACAACTGTACGAATTTACATCTATCTTTTGATAAAAATGCTGCCATTTTTCCACTAGTTTTCTAAGGGTATACTTATGAAAACCATCATTCTGAGAATGTTGTCAATCAATAAAAATCAACAAAGCGTACTATTAATCAACAAAGCGTACTATTAATCAACAAAGCGTACTATTATTTCATAAATCTCACATAAACTGCAAATTGCGCCGCAATCAATTGAAATTAGAAATCGTCCAAATTTGAGATATTTGCAGATTATTTTCACGTTTACCTTCATCTGGTGTTGTGTTGTTCATTGATTTATATGTCAGCTTAGATCGGCCAATATGTATAACACAATGTATTAATAGCATACAGAAATTATTTTAACATCGTAATACAAGACAACTTTATTATTTTGAAGGTATTAATAGAATTAAAATTATCTATATGTCAAATATTTAGAAAAAATACATATTTCAGTCGGGAAGCATAATAAAATTCCTATCCATGTTCGGCTTGCAGAGTTTATATCAATTACTGACACTTTCCAGATTTATTGAAATATTCGGTAATTTGAAACTAAGATTTTTGTGGAAGACATCAAACATATTGAAGTGTTTATCACTTGTTTTGTTCTATGTATAAAGCGAAACTTTCATCCTACATCAAAGTGTTTAAACTTCAAATATGTAAAATATTTAACGTCGGCGGCATCTGAAAATCTAACTTTGTAAACCTTTATATCTAGCGTGCGCGCGGTTTAATCTATAAGCCAAATAGCGTTTTTCTGGGGGTTGTGTGTATTCCTCTAGCATGTTTCAACGACTGCTTCCTTATGCTCTTTCAGGTTCTTTGTCTGATTATCATAAATATTCGTCCCCTATCCACATGAATCTATCATAGTTTATGTTGGTCTAGCCTCTTGCATACAATATTCCAAAATCCAAGTATCTCACGTCTGCATAAAGATATCTTTAGGATTAATTTGCCTCCGTCGTGTTGACCTTCTAAGACCTTGAACTGTCAAGAACACAATGGCAAAGTTATCTAAATTCCACTCAACATGGGTAAAACTTGCAGTAAGTTTCCGTGTAGAGTAAAATACACACCTGTGGTGAGGAGTCGCCTCCTCGCTTCGGTATCACATATCCGGCTCCGTTTACTTTGCTTGCTTGTCGCTACCACACATAGCATCTTAACAACAGTCAGCTGATACTGTGGTTGTCAAGGGGAACAATGGTCGTTAGGGTTACCATTGAGTAAGGGTAAATACAAGGTATCCAGGTTAGTGATGACCAATGACCAGTAGCTCATCTATTTTATCTGTCTCTGACGGGCAACTGTGGGCAAAGAGACAGATATAAGAAAGTCATGATTTGTCTACCCTGGAACTACTACTACCTGTCTGACTGACTTTCTTCTCTGCCGCTTTCTTTATAATTTCACTCGTTCCTTGGTCACATCCGCAAACACAGTCGGCATTGACTTGTACTGTCACCACTTGCAAACCACATGGATGTACAATCCTCTTTTATATGTTATATCCTTAAATATCAGAGTTCCTATACTTTACATTTGCGAGGTGAAAGTTAATACGCACTTCTTAAAATATATTCTTTATTTTTCCAAAAGTGTTGAAATTTACCCTGAGATGTGAGAGGTTATTTTTTAAAGTTTTTCCATTGTACTATGCATTTGACAGAGTATATTTGTCAGTTTTTAAAGTAAATAATCCTATTCCCAGTACCATAGATTTCCTCAAACTAAAAGGTGAAAAATGTGTTTGAAAGCATCTACTCTGTAGGTTACGCCATGCAATTAACACCGATATTTCATCGATATCTAAACCATGGCCAACTATGGTTTTATGTTTAAGCTATTTTTAAGTGGAATATCATTTAAGGGTGTCTTTGCATCTTTCAAGCATTAGTGGAATTTGATAAAATATACATATTGATAGATAGTTTTATTTCATTATTTGAAAAAAAAAACAACAAATCTCATTCAAGAATTGGCCCACCTCTCAATACTTCTCCACGCTATTTGGAAACCACACAGTTGGTAAATATCTCTAAATTAATTTTTATGGTTCACAGAAGTAAACATGTGAGATATAAAATACTGAAAATAGCAGCATCAGATAAAGCAACCACTTTACCAGTACCCGGTGTTTTTTTTCTGTTTCTGAAATATGGGAAAAGAGTACATGGAAAGATGCAGGTTCCTATGGGAAGGACGTTAAGGCGGAGCTGCATGAGGCCCTTGTATCTCACTGTCGGGAGCTGCTCTCTCTCTCCGGGTTGTGGTGTCATTCCACAGTCCGTGCCATGATCCTTATACACCGGGGGCCTTTGATCCCACTACCTACCTGCCTTGGCTTCTTTGTTGTTGGATCTTGGTTACTGTATCCCTTTGCAGACTCCACAGGGGACCTAGCAGATACAGTAGTTATACTTACCCCTGAAATAAATACCCCCTTGCCGATATCCCCTTACTTGTCTCCCTACCTATCTCCTATCTTCTTCACCCCTATACCCCACCCTAGTGTGTACACCAACAACACAGATGCCAAAGAAAAAACCTGCTCCGCCCCCAGAACAGATAAGAATTGTAACACTCCTGACCCGCTGGATTCCCAGCCAACTGGCACAAACCATGTTGATATCACTCTCATATTTTGTTAGGCTCGATACCAATGTCCAGATAAGTTTCCTGGGACAGGCTCTGGCACTAAAATATAAAACAACTACTATGTAACAACGCTTCTATTAAGCTTATCAAACACAGCAGTTTAATGTGTATCATAAATCGCCGTATTTTCCTTTGCTTCGGAGAGGCCGTCCGCCTAGGTAGCCAGTCCACCGCCCAGCCCACAGAGACCGGATACATGTACACGCATTCTTCCCTGTCACTGGGAGCTTTTTGCGGGAGCAGCTCAATATCGGAGTTGGTAAGGGTATCTTGGTGTGCCCGTGGGGGTATAGATCTTACCCTCCTCCCCACTTCTCACCGAGGATGCCTCTCACACCCCCGGGTGATCACAAGATACATTCTCTTCATCATCAATAGCAAATATACCTACATTTATTCAGATTTGTGACGTCATCAATACTTTTTTTAGATAGATTCATTTGAAGAACAAAGAATTAAATGACAATGAAAGCATATATCATGTTTCCAATATTCCCCATTGTCAATACATGGTTCGAACCACGGAAGGTATATTAGTATCAGGCCACTTATTCGTACCCAATACATACATTAATACACAACCTATAGCTCACGAGCTGGCAGCACAGGATTAGATTAATATAATTATACAGTTGGAGAAGCATAGTTCTTCAAGTGGTCATTCAGTCCAATTATATTCTTCTTATTTTTCTTTTCATTGTCAAAATGAGATGTGAGAACATAAATGGGTATTGATTGGGGTCAATATAAAGCAATTCTATAAAAAGAACTCATGGAATACTTGAGATATATATAGATGTGGATGAATGTCGGACGGGTTTAATTTGATTAGCGTTATCTTTGAAAAATAACGTTAAAAATCGTGCTGGGTCATATAAAATGATAAGTGAAAAAATCCATGAACATCAAACAATTGTTTTTATATAGTATCATTTATGCATGTGACAAACACATTTACAAATTGGACATGACATCGGGGAAACCCAATAGCACACCAACGTGGCAGAGCCAATAGAAATATATTCCTGAGGCAATAAAGTTCCATCTGTTGCAACATATGACACTTTGTGACATGAGTTGATTGCAAATAGGTTCAGTCCATGGTATATGCTTTTGTGCAGGGTACAAGTATTCCAACACCATACCTCATTTATTTGCCAGGTATGAAATTATTGTTTCCACAATATTTTGGTTACACATATCACAAAATAGACAAAAATATGACTCTACATCCCATTTCCCCCCAAAGTAAAATATAGAAATGCGATATTTGGGACAAATATGGTTGTTTCAGTTAATTGACAGAGGTTATCTAATACATCTGCAAAAGTTCCCTGGTCAGCTAAAATATCATGATGGCTTGGGGCATCAAAGCAATAAAAGGTAAAAGGTAACATTTACATAGCGCTGATTCCAGACATAATTTTCTCACAGCGCTTGATAGTTACTGGCTGGGATTCGAACAGGAAATCCCAGGGCATGAAGGCGAATGTTCACTATTTCTGCCAGTTATGCACTATGTGCTGCACAATGCATCAGCCACCTTCAAAACATATATCAAATAACATATATATCAAATGATATTTCCTCAAACAAAATAAATGATATAAAACAAAAAGAAACAAAATCATGATTTTTATAATCAAAATCTGCATTATGATATACTCAAAAATGTGAATGAGATATAAATGTTACATTTGGTGGTTTGGAGCAGCAATCAAAGGTGAATGCTAACACCATTTTGACCTCTCAGTATATGGGTATTTCAAGTCAATTTTCTGCAACTACCCTCAGTTATTAACATAACTCGATACGATTTGATACATGAACTATTGTGTTCATGACATGTCTTTAACTTCACATAATTAAGATGTCTTTTTATTGGCGTTATTTATGCATAATTAAAACATTGTTATGGAGTAAGGTATGTGATGATTGGCTGATCGTAAGTAGAAATGTGTCAATATCAAATGATGCTTTATATATTTACAAAAAGAATTATGCCAGAAAAGATAAAATAAGCCAACATTGCTGATAGGCAATATAAAGCGTATCAAACCCACTTATATCACAAATATAGCATCCTGACTTCAACACTTATATTCATCCATATCTAGGAGGATGTCACAGTTTCAAGTCTTAAGAAATTGAAAGATTTCACGACAGCACAAGATGAGCTGTCAAAATGTGAGCTGTCAAAATGTGAGCTGTCAAAATGCTTTTCTATAGTTGTATATTAATACATTGATGGGAAGAACGATTATGATATTGGTTTTGATCATTAACAATGAGAACTGAACGTCCATTTTCCCTTATTATCGACTAATGCATTTTGTTATATCATTCAGCTCAAGGCTGTTTCACAATATAGTCTAATTTTGTGCTTGCATAACTCAACAAAAACAAGGGAATGTTAAAAAATTAAAATGTACTATACGAAAATTACTAGAAATGTAAGACCTCGAAAGTAAAGATTTGTAATTTAGTGAAATGAAATTAAGATCAATATTGATACAAAATATAAAAAAGACACATGAACTTTACATTACAAAAAAAAGAAAGTGTGTTTATCTAGAATATATACTGGTTTGATTGATCGATGAGGTGTATATATAAATATATATATATATATATATATATATATATATATATATATATATATATATATATATATATATATATATATATATATATATATATATATATATATATATTAATAGATACCAATATATATATATATATATATATATATATATATATATATATATATATATATATATAAATATATATATATATATATATATATATATAGGATCTCTCCGGACCAGTTTCTCTCAGGTTGACCAGGTCTGCATGTATTGTTTTTGTTTGGTAAGCCCTACGCCTGAAGATCTTTGAAAAATGGAAGATATATACTTATATATAAATATCTATATATGTGTTTAAAAACTTCACTTGGCCAATTCAGACATATGATTGAATATATGTACATTTCCAAAATCTTAAAGTGTACAAACTGATTCCCATATTTGTTGGTGGACCTTAAACATTTCAAAATAGAAAGCCGATATGTTTTCCATCGATGAATGAAATGGAAAGCTAAACTAGATATAAAGGAAATAACTGTTGTTGTAAATTGTTTGTTTGGAAAATGAAGAAATACCTGCATGTCTCTATCGCACATCAGAATACAAACACCTGGCCCTAAAATGAACAAACATGCAGGGCATGAAACATAGAAATATCTTGTATATATTTGGGGTGTAATTTTCACGTTCTTTGACTATCAAGTTTCTGATTTCACACATTTCCAATTCGCATTGACACCTCAGGGGGGACTATAACAAAGCCTGGGTTTGAGGCTAAATAGTTGCACTTCGTGTTTTCCATATCAGATCAGTAGTAACAAAAGCCCACACATCTACCTATCAACCTCACACCAAGTATTCCTATTTCTTCAGGTCAAGTAAAACTATTTTCTGTTATACGTCATAATATCAGAAATTAGTTGATTGAGCAATACATGGTTACATATACACCAATTAAGACTCTCTTTGTTTTGTATGTCATTCGAGTTATTTTGGTATTTATAAATATATTTGTTTACGCTTGTTTGGCTTACCCACATTTCAATATTAAAACTGTAATAGGTTTTATTTCAATTCCTTGGCCTGAACATCGCTAAACTAAATCGTCACATCAGAAAAGGGGAGTTGACAAACAAGGCCCATAAAATAACAGCACACAACTGGCCAAATACAACAGAAAGAGTGATTCGTTTATGTTATTCCCTCTCATGAAGTGTCAACAGTTTAGCCGATACTGGGCAACACCGCTATTTGACTTCATGTCTCCTCTTATTTTTAACGCCTCGCCATTTGCACAGCTCGACTGTTGAGAGTGTGGGTGACTCTTGATGAAGATGCCCGACACTACATTCAGGCCAAGTCGGGGCATAGATACATTGGTATCCATTAAGAACACTACATTCAGGCCAAGTCGGGGCATAGATACATTGGTATCCATTAAGAACACTAAATTCAGGCCAAGGTGGGGCACAGATACATTGGTATCCAGTAAGAACACTATATTCAGGCCAAGGTGGGGCATAGATACATTGGTATCTATTAAGAACACTACATTCAGGCCAAGGTGGGGCATGGATACATGGGTATCCATTAAGAACACTACATTCAGGCCAAGGTGGGGCATAGATACATGGGTATCCATTAAGAACACTACATTCAGGCCAAGGTGGGGCATGGATACATTGATATCCATTAAGAACACTACATTCAGGCCAAGGTGGGGCATATATACATTGGTATCCATTAAGATCGTTACATTCAGGCCAAGGTGGGGGCATAGATACATTGGTATCCATTAAAATCACTACACTCAGGCCAAGGTGGGGCATGGATACATTGGTATCCATTAAAATCACTACATTCAGGCCAAGGTGGGGGCATAGATACATTGGTATCCAGTAAGAACACTACACTCAGGCCAAGGTGGGGCACAGATACATTGGTATCTATTAAGAACACTACATTCAGGCCAAGGTGGGACATAGATACATGGGTATCCATTAAGAACACTACATTCAGGCCAAGGTGGGGCATGGATACATTGGTATCCATTAAGATCACTACATTCAGGCCAAGGTGGGGCATAGATACATTGGTATCCATTAAGATCATTACATTCAGGCCAAGGTGGGGGCATAGATACATTGGTATCCATTAAGAACACTATATTCAGGCCAAGGTGGGGCATAGATACATTGGTAGCCATTAAGAACGTTGCATTCAGGCCAAGGTGGGGCATGGATACATTGGTATCCAGTAAGAACACTACATTCAGGCCAAGGTGTGGCATAGATACATTGGTATCCATTAAGAACGTTGCATTCAGGCCAGGTCGGGGCAAAGATACATTGGTATCCATTAAGAACATTATCGTTCTTAATGGTTTACCTACGATATGCTTTTTTGAAATAATAAAATGCCACTCTATCATTGATGAAAACATCTTTTGAATACATTATTTTCATTTTTCAATGTGGTTCAAATCATGTTTTATTATTTTTTGATCTTATAATCATCTTATTTGATAAAACAACAATGAGAAATATCATGTCATTTTTTTTATAAAACTATTGGTTGCGATACAATTGTTTAAGTAGGGAAACCAAAAATTAAAGGTTCACCAAATTCTAGCAATTTGCTTAGGGTTCATCTGTTTGGAAAAGAGGTACTTTGTGCACATTATTTAGAATATCCAAAATGACAAACTGGAATTATCTTATGAACTTCAATGTGGATTAATTTTTATAAAATTGTTATTCAAATATCAAACCTAACCAATCCGTTATATGGACATACACAAAATGTCAGAAGAGAGCACAGTTAAAGGTTTCAACTTTTTAATTATCTAAATCGACCTAATTTAGATATGTATCTGTATAAACTGGAGTATCTATGAGCCTAATCCACCCAGTGGCATGCATTATGCATGATGTGACAGCATGAATCATATATTGACTCTTGACTTGATATTTTCCTGTTCAAATATATAAACAGGCCACTATAATATTCCAGTGTCCAATTTTAGGATAATATAAAAACTCCATGGCATATATAAAGTTTCAACTACCCACTCCATCCTGTATGGGTATCCATGGAGAATGTCAATTGTGTCTACATCCGGGAAACTGCGAATCATTCCCACATAAAATGGTTTCTATGTTTACACAAATGTTTAAAAAATAAATATCAGAAGTTCTTAATGTATACAGTCAAATGACAGTGACTGTTCAAATCGTTATTTTTCCTCCATTAACATTTGCTTAGTTATTTATAAGAAACTGATATGTATTTGTAGTTTATTTTCGTATGTAAGGTTCTCGCTGGGTTATATATTCCCTTTTCTGTTTTCTAAAAAGCAGCAAGTTATCAGAGAACCTAATTTTGCAACTTCTACCGGGCGATAGCGAGGTGCGCGGGGGGCGACGGGAAGGATCCAGTTCCCTGAGAATGAGCACACAGAGCTGGAGAATGACCGAGAAGCTGTGTCAACATTATTTTAAGCAGAGTTTACCCCCTACCTCAGTCGGGCCACTGTTGCAGCTAATCATACCTCATTGACTTTCATGAATGTAAATTTGTCAGTTATTACAGTGAATCAAGTCTGTAGTTTGATGATCGAGTGAATGCCAATTGCCATGGCGATGAGAGGTTGGTACTCTCATCACACGGCGTGTGTACTCAGTCACATGACTTGGGGTCAAAGATGGAGCTCATCTCTCCTTTAGCTTATCAAAATTGCTGCTAGATGGCGCTGTCAGATTTCACAATCATCAGATGACGAATTCTGGGTCCAATTATGAACTTTTTTTTACGTGGAATGAATGATTTAAACTTCACATTCGTGTTGGATTCTTTTTAAGGAGTACTTGGTCGATAAGCAAGTTGGGGCGACAAATCTTAGTCCACAGTTGTTTTTCATTAATATGATGTATTAATATATTAGGAAATTAGGTTTCAAGTTTCAGTAAACTTCAGCCTATTGAGCCGGACTACCTGCAATTTTCGCCATTGGGGACACTGTGGGGAGCTACCAAATAATTCAGCAAGACAGATACACAAAGCGTGTGAGTTACAAACATGTGTCAGAGCCGTGTTGTTAGATCAGTGCAATATGTTTGCCTTGTAATGGCAAGTCATTTCTGCACTCATCAACAAGAACATGCCAGTATCAATAGAGGCGGTCTCTCTTCTGCCAGTTGTCTATTGATATGTCTCATTTTGTGGTGCAGATGAACAAACGAATCGCATCAGGCTTTGTGTGTGCGCTGCATGCAGGAAGAGTCTTGTATCCATACAAAGTGAGGTGTCCCAATCAACTGCCAACGCCTCATGTTGATTTTCTTTCTGGTGCTGGGTTTTCAATGGCTACAAAATGTATCTGGTCTTTGAAACCAGCACGAACTGACAACATACGTATCACAAGAATAATGACTTCTACCCCTGCTCCAAACTCCGCGCTGGGTGGCTAATTTGTATCCAAAACGATCTGCCATCGACCATCATGTCAACCTTACGCGCTACACTGCAATTTTCTGCATTTTTCTCACACTAGGTTTTTATCCATTCATAGTGTCTCTAAAGTTGTTTTCTGATAGTTGTGCCATTTACTGCAGCACGATTTCGAGTTGGTTTTTAATTATTAACATTGCTGAAAGTTTCTTTGGGATAAAAAATGTGCAACAGTCAACGTGAGATATGTTTATGTCTTATTTGTTTACTTTCCTGCCCTGTCATATCCAGTCTTCAGTTTTTAGCTTCTTTCCTCTCACTCAATAGTTCTTATTATTCTATATATATATATATATATATATATATATATATATATATTATGTATGTGTGTGTGTGATCTTTCCTGTCTTCATGAGAAAACGATGTTAAAACCCACAACAATCATTGTAACATATTTAGTAAAGTTTTTGTCTCAAAGAAAAATTCGAAAAGGCGAGGGGAAAGTTGAAGTGCATAGAGAGGTTGGTTATGGGATAGAAAAGGAGTGATTATAGGAGTGTGTGTGAGTTGAGTACAAAGGCGCGACAACCTATTATAAACATCTTCTGCACGGTCTCTTTGCCAACCCATTTAACATCTTCAGTGCTTTATATAGTCACCTGTCATTAACTGAACTCTAATTGAATTAAGGGAACACCTACAAGTCATAAATTACAGGCCTGGTCTCATGCCCATTGTATCCTTGTTAAGGCTCTAATAGGGGGCGGTACTAGGCCTGTCCACATCTCAATTTGTTTTTCTAAGTTGTACAAAAGGATGGTGCACTTGCTAATCCCTGTCCTTGATGCTATGCAATGCCCTCTCTTAGGTTGTTCAAATATATCCAAATATTTCTTTGTGGTATTTTTCGAATGATTTTTTTTTTCAAATGCCTTTAATCTTTAAAGATAATAAGTATATTTGAAATTGCCAACTTTATCTGTGATTTCTTATTTTAAAAATGCTGGATATTCTTCCTGTTCTGTAATTTGAACATTTGAATATGCAATGTAAAGAATTAATTTTCCTTAAATCTAGTTCAATGGGATAACAGCACGATATACAGCTTTGAGATTGTTAACGATTTGTACTGTTTTTGTTTCAAGAATTTGAAGATGACAAACATCTTACAATAAAAAAACCAAGTTTGACTATTTTAATAAACCTTTACTCATAATATATGCGTACACACTTGTCCTCGTTGATTCATTTGTGAAGGTCAAGTAATCGGCATTATTGATATATTTCAAATACAATATATTGCATCATTGAGAATTTTAATATACACATTATCGTATCATAATATGAAAATTAATATATATTTGTGAATTTAAACACTCACGCTTGTGATCTATACTTTTATACATGCTCAGTTACACTTTCAAACGAAATGCAAAAAGAAAACTCACAGTTTGTGAGCTTTGACTAGTCATGTCCCATGTAACACAAATGACTATTTGAATATATTATCATTATTTGCTAACTAGTTTGCATTTTACGTCTTAAATATATATCTAAGCAGAACATGGCATGTAATTTAAGGTTATATGTTGTTACATAATAACGATATACTGATGTGTCACCTCGTAAATTATCTTACGCTTAGTAGGCAGCTTACATTGCAGATATTGATAGAAGTGCACACATCGTGTGAATTTTCAACGAAGTTTGAGAATGAACGAAATGGGGGTAGGGGGGCAGCATTAAGCTAAACTTTATAAACGGGAACTCATTGTTGATGAGTTATTTCTAGAGTTACTGCTACTTCGGTGGTGCGAGCAAAAACTTAAGTCAGGAATGGATGGAAAAGGAAGTTTTTCGTCTAAAAAGAAACAACCCTCTGAATATGAAATAGAAAATTATTTTTCAGAGGACCTAAGCGACTTTGCGGTGTCATTTTGAATGGGGTTATCTAGCTTTGGAGACTTGTGGGTGATTTGGAATATTCATTCTTGAGATGGATTCTTTCTGGTTACGGCGAACATGATACAAGCCGATCTGAATGTGCACAAATTGGGCGACCTGTGAGCTGGTCGGGGCTGACCGGGATGTGAAGATGGCGAGCCGAGACGCGTGTGAAGGCATGCTGACAGGCCGACACCGCCCCACAAGTCATCCACCTTGCCGTGCCTGCACATACGCATGCATAAACATGAGATAAGCAGACGACACCAGATCTTACAATTTCTGAGCGTTCTTACAAACACGGTCAAAAAGCTACGCCGGGTCAGGAACCGAGAGACAGCAATGAGTCTATTTGGCCGCGATTTCTTTCCAACTATTAGGAAACAGTAAATCTCCTGTCAAAATAACAATAGTTCTCATTTTTCTGATTTCCCATTCATCTGATACAACGAGAATACATTTCCCGCCATCAGAAGCAGACGACATTTAGACCATAATGGATTACTTAGAATTCCGATCAGTTTCAGGTCTGACCACTCAATGCTGTCTTTCACAGTGAAAAGGAAATTGCCAGAATAGAATTTCAAAGATCTGAAGCATTTTTTCTCCTCTTGTTTTCCAGTAAATAGACAATTTGGACCAGTTTCGTGATAATAAGTCACTGACATTCCTGTTCACGAATCCCATTGCCATTGTAATTTTGATTTCTCTTTTTCCTTCTCCCTATGTTTCCACAATGAAATGTTTGAACATGAGCATATTGATATAGTGATAACAAATGTAAATATGAAAATTCAAGATCTGTTACAATTAAAGTGTTTTCGACGTCATGGTTTGTAAAAAATAATCCTGGATTTCCGAAATATAAATAAAAAACAAAAATAATACATCTATTCAAATGAAAATTCTATCCCCTCCTAACATTTACTTGAGGTTCGTATCAATGATTTTTCCCTCACCTAACTTTTTGTTCGAGTGATGTAGCACACTCTTTGGTCCGATAATTCATAAAGCAGCATTCATAATTAGCATGCAGACATTAACCCAATAAACCATATTATATGAAATAAACCTATCATCCCGAAATTCATTTACACTAAGAAATATAGCAAATATTTCTCTCTATATATATACATTTATATATCCAGATATATATCATAAAATCCTATATGAATATATTTCACTAATGAGAAATTAAGTTATAATTACAGATAAAGGTGATAAGAAGAAAGTCATTCTGAGTCCTTGTCTTTGTTTGGACTGTCGTCCCAGCTGTCGTTGCTGCGAGGTGAGTCAGAACTTTTACCCTTTGTGTCCAGTTTGTTACCGGGTGACATAGCGTCCAGACCGAACGGTCTGTATGGATTCATGAAAACCGAAGGTCCAAAGTTTGGCACTGATCCGTGCATTGAAACAAGTCCGGGGTAAGCAAAATGACTTGGAGGGCTTGAAAGAATGTCTCCGGACCTCGTGTGATGTGGCAACACGCTAGGCGGCGCTCTGTTGAGAAGAGCGTCTGTGGTGAACGCTGCCGAACGCGGAGAGAACGCCGAGTGAAGTCCTGGGTAGGAGTTGGTCGGCGATAAGGGCGTGAAAGCAGACTTGACACTGCCCCCTAGTGGCAGTTTGTTATTGTTATTATTGGTGCCATTGATGGCAGGGTGTCTGAAAGGAGAGAAGGCAGTCATGTAGGGATGGAAGCCGCTTTGTTCTGCCCGGGACCCAGCAAGGTGGGCATGTTGCATGGCGGCCTGCTGTTGTGCCACCAGGGTGTCCTGAGCAGACAAAAAATGTTCTATTGCCTTCACGAGGTCACCATTACACCCTTGCAATACTAATTCAAGCACAGTTCTCTTCTGAAACGGGAAAATTCTTTCTAGAATCTCAATATTAGTGAGTCGCCCCGGCCTAAATGCTTGTGGCAGGTTTTGTTGAGAATGACCTCCTCCGCTCTCAGATGTCGATTTAGATGGTTGATGGCCTGGCTTGTCCTTGGGCCTCTTGCTGAGGTCATGCGGCGCGTGCGAGGGAGATGCAGGTGGCGCTGGTGATGGTTGGGAAGGGGATGAGGTCTTGTAGTCAGTTGGGGTGACTTCCGGTTTGCTTGGAGTTGGCGGAGGTGTTGTGGAGCTGTTTGTGTTGTTTACTGGAGTTTCTCTATCTCTGTCGCTACCACTATCATCAACATCAACGTCACACAAATCATCCTCATCATCGTCAAGATCATCTGCAAATATATATCATATAACATCATTATTTTAATCCAATAATAGAAGTATTTGTTATGTAATTCATCATGTATACACATATAAATAGCAATATACCGACCTCTTGTTATTCATAATTGTTTTGATTTATCATTTTAAAAAAATCCATTCATTTTAAATTTACAATTCTTAACTATGTCTGAGCGTTGGTGGCAAAGAAGCCCTCATATACATAAACAGACAAGATGATACAAACAAGCCCTTGTACCAGACTATAGATCAAATATTGTGGTGGATCTGAGTAGGAATAACATATACATCACAACATTTGTTTGCAGATAATAATTCAATATTTGGTCGGATATTGTCATTCAAAATTTTGAATTTTTACAAAATATTTGGTCATGTGTACTTAACATTATTCTCCATATATGTAGCTCTATCATTTTGACCTGATGTTCACGATAAAAAACTTTAAGAAAATTCCTCTTGAGCTTTCACATTTACTGACAGGAATACAATCTGTTATTTGTATTTAACATTTTGAACGTTCTAAAAACAACACGTTTCTCCAGTTTCATTTCCTTCACAACTGAAGGATACAGAGAGGAAATTATTTCGTTAAAATTGTATGATATATTTGAGGAGTGGCACATTTGCAGGGACTTTCAGCAAACATGGCGGCCAGGGTCGGGGTTGACGCGCGTCAGCTTGGGTTACCACACGAGGTAGCTTATTTGTTGAGAGAAACAGAGTCCCGTTAGAGAGAACCAGGGTGGTCGTTGCGTGTGGAGAAGAGGGCTCGCATTTCACAGGGTAAGGAAGAGCAAAGGTAGGCCAGTGTATTGTACGGAAGAACACTAATGGATGGGCCACACAACCGGCACAATGGGGACATCAACATATGGCACAGGATCTAAGTTGACCACCCTCTATAGAAGACATAATATTGAAAGATTTAATATTTAAACAAACTGACAACACCCACTCCTAAGTGGCGCGCTTAGCATCTAAATTGTGAATTATATTGATTGACCACATTCACAACTGTCATATAAATAAATGAATACAAATTACGTATGTCAAAGTATCGAAGAATACCACATAATATTGTAATCAACAGAGAGAAAGAGATAATATTTGAGAAATTCTGTTTCTGTTGTTCTCTTGATTTTTCAATTTATTAGATTCAGAGTAAAGTAAGTTCATGAGGTCAAGTGTCAGATGAGCCTATTTTGGTCCATTACCATTAACAAAGATTCCATGTAATACCAAATGGTGAAATTTCAGCTTGATACTCAACTTGTAATCAGATATAGTTTCAAAAGCGCTTCTAGGAGGGGAATGGGGTTGTAGATGGTCAGTGAAATATCACCAACAACGTGTAACATACTCTATTATGCAATATAAACATTTGTCTCTTGTTTCCAATTAAATTTGTCTTGGAATTTAAAATTCTATAAAAACCAGTTACATTAAGAACTCAATGAATTCAAACATCAAAGTGTTTAACTCAAATTTAGATAGAAATTGACCAAACAAGGGTCTTATAACAAGTGTCCTCATAATCATTCACCAAAATTTTCAAACGTCTGGTATTCTATTTTAGTTTAGGATTTTCTTTGGGGTCAAGTTTACTTATGTCTTTTGGCCAAAGAGAAGTCAAGCTGTTGATCACACAGCGGGTTCGTGCAGACCTACAGTTAGGGGATATGTCCAGATTCAAGTGGTGGCCACCGCATAAAGACAACTTTTGTTCTGGATTTGATCTTATTTTGAGAATAAACACTACAAGATCCACTGCCTGTATTGCCCAGTGTTTGACAAACTGTCACAACTCAAGTGTCCTATACTGTGCATTTCCTATCCTCTCATTCGTCGCTGGCATTTTTAAAGATTTCAATCATTTTTCACTTCGGTATTTCAAATTTAACGAATGTCAAAATTCATGTATTTTTTAATGTGATGAGAAATTATTCTCGTGTGTTTTGTGTATTTTAAAATAGTTTCCCTTATTTAGACAATAAAATATGTTTTTTTACATGATGTGAAGATACCCGCGTGCGATGCCTTTATATTTATTTAGCAAAAATTAAGATGAGATGGTTTCTAGAGCGCTTAGCGTTGAAAGTATCGAAGTGTGGAGCTCCAAGCTGAGAGGCGTTCCTGCAGGGCAAATACTGCGGTGCCATAAGTCAATACAGCTATTGACCTGCTCACATAAAGAATAAACTTCAAGTAACAAATCCAATATATGCCCCTCACTCAAGAGCTGGGTCCTCTAACTATATAGGTAAAAATAACAGTTCTGCCTGGGCAAGTTAATATTTCATAAATAGATGAAAGTCAATTTACACATATAATGCCCCTCGTTACTTATTTTTGTCACAAAGCCGTCCTTGCTTTAACATCTCTAAAAAAGGTTGAGCGGATAGAGATGAATTATGTTCAATGGATTATTTGCATTTTGATCAAACAAATTCGATCTGGATTATTGCACTAAAATCCATAAATCACTATAGTGTATGGGGATATGATAGAATATATCATATGTTAATCCAACTTAATGATGTGATATTGCACTCATTTATTGTATGCCAGGAATACAGATGAAGAAAATTGTGATTGAGTGCTACTTATATTTTAGTTTGGGAGATGAACGCGTGTATTTGGCGGTGATAGTTTGGGAGGGTACAAGTTAGAGCCCGCTTGGTCGGTGCTCCCGGGGGCAGTCGACCACCCACGTCCCGCGACACACCATGCGCCCTCCGCCTTAACTCCGCCACAACTGTAAACTCGGAAAACGCTTCTCTCTTGTTGTTTGGGTGTTCATTATGGCCGTCAATTGTTAGCACATGTGTGTACTGGTTTGACAGAAGCCACAAGCATTGCTCAATGGTAGGCTATGTTACTTACACCTCGTGGAAACAGAGGCAAGCGTATCATACTGGTCCATATAGGCGCAAATTGCTTGCAGATCTTGTCAGACACACAGAGATGCCATCACGCCTTTCTCACAACCCTGCTAACTCTCAAGCTAGATATCTCACAAGCTCCTATGATATAACATCATTTCTTGCTAGTTTTTTTTATTTATTTCTCTTATAGTTATGAGAGATTCAAAAGTAATTAAGAAAAAAGGAATATGGATACATATTTTCCGTAGTATCTATTAACCAGAAATACTTTTGATAATACTCAAATGCGAGATTTAATATCAAAACTTAAAAGCTGCAATTATTTGCGTAAAAAAGGCGATATTCATTCGTGAAATCAGTTCACCTTTATTTACGAGAGTCTTGTTGATTAAAATATTTTTTTTTACTGACAAATAACAATGACTAATAACGTTTTCATAGCGATTTGTTAGGTATACCGATTCTATGAATGACGTAAAACGGTTATGAAAGTATTTGTGTTATATAAACTGGATACTTAACACAGCACTGGGGATACTTGATTTTCGGAAATGTTCTCTCCATAGCTGTGACAAAGCCACTCGACATGTCCGCGCGGAGAGTACATAGCGGGTCCGCGAATCTCCCTGTGCCAACCCAACCCCCTCCACTCAAGCACCCTGTCTTTATAAAAACCCACTTGATAACAGTTTTGCTAAAGGTAATGATACAAAAGTAAACTTTAACCCAATATATAGAGAAGAATGTAGAACCAAAACAATGGCTTAGATGGCATAACGACAAACATAGTTTTATTCAAAGTGCTTATTTGTTTTTTTTATATTTTATATCATGATACTACCATATTCAAAATGTATATCAAAATATTAATTTCATCGATCAGTATAATTTGATGCCCCTTTGGTTAGGGTGGGAACTGGTGTATACTCATTCTGTGTGACCCAGAGAACTTTGACTAATCATGGAATACTATTGACAGACATAGTTCTCTATGGACCCAGTAGCGGGGGTAGGGTATTAGCCTTAATGTCAATTTTCCACAGCCAATTTATCCTGAGTGGTAACAGAAATCATAAATCAGCTTTCAGAATTGTTTCATTATAATCCGTTTGCCAAGCAAATTACATGTGATCGGTAATCAGAGCAGGATTGACTGTGAATATGTCAATCTCATGTTCATTTTTCCATTGTGCATTTATTTCACCGCCAAAAGCTACAGCGTCCCTAAACGTGACTTGCTGTCTAAAATTCTCCACAAAGATGGGCCTAAACGGAATATTTTCACAACAAGCAGGCAATGGTGATGAAATTTTACCGCCAAGAGGGTTTACTCTTGTGACGTTCAGACCCAGAAAATGTCGTCTGCTATGAAATCGAATACCCTGTCAGCGTCTCTTCTGTCAACTTTTCAGCAGAAAAAAGGAAGCCATTTAGGACGATAGCTTTTGGTTACATGTATCAAAATGAATATAACCAAGGCGGGTACCCTTTTACCGTGATCATCGTAATGAAGATTAAAATTTCAAATGAATTCACCAGCAGGCTTATTTCAAAATAAACATACTAAAAAGGCATTTGAATGACAAGTCATGTTGCGTTTGGCACAATGGGAATTTTACTGTTACCACCAGCAATAGATCTTCCGCTTTAAAGCTGAAATTTAATCAGATACAAACCTTTGTCACAGAAAGTGGCAACATCACCGGAAAATATGATCCAGAAGTGTTTATTTCACAGCCTTGTGATTGTCAATCATCCTTTTGAGAACTTTTTCAATGCAATTGTTACATTTCTCTGCCACAGTCCACCAATTGTTGGCGAAATTGTGTGACTCACTAAACGCACATCTTACCTCAGTCATAAAACTTAGTCAATTATTTAGTCGCAAAATCTATGCAGAATATTATATGCAGAACATAATACATTTTATTTCAGTCAGGATTAACAAGTACAGCACCAAAAATAGGTGTTTGGCTGAAATATCTCCAATTCCAAATTTTTCGTTAGAGTACATATGCATGACAGGAAAAAGAAATTAAAGATATTACTGTTAAAATGAACCGTAATTATATATCAGGCATAAACATTTTAACCTTATAAGAATCAGTTAATTTGCTGATTGACAATTTGTCAATACTCGGGGGCATTCTTAAATATACTTATTCAGTAAAATAATTGTTTAAAATATAACCAAACAGAACAATTTTCTATTCTTGGACGAATGCGTGGTCAATATATAATGAATGTGAATGTGAAACATATTCACTCTCCACGGGGAGAAACCTTAGCCCACTTGACACCTCAGTACTGTGTTTTGACGGCAATCTTTACATAACTTTCACCTAAGATTTCACACGGATCATATATGCACTTAATGATCTTTTTCTTAAGCAAACCTCACAAATATCTAATTAGTAATCGAGAAGGAGTTTGGTTATGTAATTTATATAAACATCAATTGTTTATCAAACAATCTTTCACACGGGTTTGCAGTTGTGAGTGGATTAATGTGCAGAGAAAACTGACACTTACTCAAATCACATAGTTAAAATAAACCCAATCGCCATGAAAATAGCAGTAACAAAAGCAGAATGTATCTTCACATTAAGATCTTATTTTGAAAACAAATGGCAGGAATCAAAATCTTGACAGTTGGGTAAGTGTTTCATCAATGGCCAACTTCCACTACAACAATCTACAACTAACCCACAAGTGTGTTGGTTTGACTGCCTCCGGAGAAATGGGACGGACCATGCCGCGACGAGAAGGTTGTCCAGGGTCAAAATATCCAAATAACCCACTGTATTCTCGATTCCTCACAAAGAACCCATCTAGGTCCATCATGGATAAATCATTTAGATGGAGTTTCATTGAATTGTTGCTTTAGGACATGTTTTTGAGTGACGAAGATATGTTGACAGAGTAATATTTTGATAGGTTATAACCCCAAATTACCAGGAGAAGTGTCGTAAAATCTGTGTTTTATTGTGGAAAACCATTAAACAGAGATATAATTATATCAAAGGGGAAACTTGCGTGTGACAACTATAATTGTCGCAATTATATATTAAGCAAATACACATTTGCGATATAGTATGTTATGTCAATATATTTGTAAAATCAAGGACATATTAAGGTGAATGTTATAGGCTTGAAACTAGGATAACATTTAATAGAACTGTTTGGTTTGTTTTCGAACTTCTTTATAATTATAACAATTCGTTCAATCTTCTGGACAATGAATGGACCAACCGACATTAAACATATTCCTCATCGGCCACAGACTTGCATTTAATTTGAACATGATATATTGCCATTATATTATAAATATCTATTATGAAATTATATTTAGTTGTGGAAAAGAATTACATTAAATAATCCTAAAATAGTTGGAAAATCGAAATGGAAATGATATTATAGTGCATATCATCAAATAGTGGAATCCGGAATTTACAAGCTAATATCTGGAGACATATCTTATTGATTAAGGAAACTATATGGATGACTATATTCTTCAGCAAATACACTTCTGGTTTTGTTGACTGACAGACTGTTTTGTGTTTGCCGACCCGGTGACTGAGTGAGAGAGAGTTGACTCTGGGGGGAGGGGGTGGTGCATGCATGGGGAGGAGATGTACGTACCTTTATCCTGGTGGTCAGTCCTGGTGCTGACAGGGGCTGCCCGGTCTTTGTTGTCCACGATGTCATCGGGAGGGGTGACAGTGCCCGGGCCCCATAGAGGTCCGGGCTGGAGGACGGGTACCGTCCCCTCTATGCACGCTCGCAGCCCCAGGGCGATAGCGTCCTCCGCCGCCTGCTGTCTCTTGAGCGCGACCTGGGCGGCCATTACGCGTTGACGTTCCGCAATCAGGTTGCATTTTGCACACGTGCATTCTTTGAAGCCACAGTGTCTCTTGTGCCCTTTCAGCCAGGAGACCATCCCGTGGTTTCTGCATCTTGCGCATTTGGGCTTTCTGGCTCCTTTATCGGTGATGGGATAAATGGGAGCGGGGTGTCCGCTCATCATCATCGCAGAGATATGTACGATATTTCGCTATCAAGATCCAAGGTGACCAACTCCAACACCACGCACAACCGTGCCCTTCAAAGCACTGAATGGCATGAAAAACTCAGATAGTAATATTATGTTATATACTGCGAGTGCGCCGCCTCCTTTGCAAGATGTGTATCAGCTTGGCTCAAGAGAAAAGTGCTAGTGATGGTCAATGTTGAGCTGCTCTGATTGGCTGAAACACCGGCATGAGAGTGACAGTGGGAACGGCCCATTCTGATTGGCTCTCAACGTGCCAGTTGGCCCCAGATCCTTGACGGAATGAAAAAGAGGCGGCAAAAGGTGCACATGACAATTTATAAACCTTCAGTGTTTAACTATTAAACAAATAAAAATTAGGCCCATGCTAGGGGACCAGTTCACACGCACGGTAATCAAAGTACATGGCGAAGAGAAAAAAAGAAGGTAGCAAAGGAGAGAGTGGATGTTACATGAATTCATATACACATGTACTCCCACCCAGGTTAAGCAAAGTAAAAGAGACAAAAACACACAGACATCGCTCACCAGCAGGCATACATTACTGGCTCCAAATAATATTGACATAAAAAGTCGATGTAACAATTTGAGGTTGATACTGTGCATGAGGATCTTGCAAAGAGCAGAGAAATTGTCATGTCAATATTGTCTGCAATCATGACCTATCCCAGGTTTGGGGCATCTCAACGGTGGGAATTTAATCAAATATCATGATTATTAAATAACATAGGTATCTGTCACAGGGTATTCACCTATAGCGTAATAAAATCCACGCCGAAGAACAGATTAAGGTTTTTGGAATAAAAAATATATTTATAAACATTTAAGAGGTACAGCCATGCTGATAGTTAAGGTGTTTTATTTTCGTGTTTTATAATCATAATCCGATCAGGCAATTGACAGCTTATACAATGTAACAGATAGCGGAGTTCTGATAAGGTCCAACAATCACTTAAATGGTGGCTCACCTGTACACAGTATCATTGTCCACAGGTAAATAAGACAGTGGGTCATTGCTCCCCCCACCTCCTGCACTATATCTGTATCTCAGTCAACACTACCTAACACATTCTGGCATTTATTCAGCACATTTAGACTCACACTACCTACCAGCTTTGGCTTATGTTGATTTAATATGTCATAAAAAGTACAACCAAACAGTTGAACGTCCAATTTCTGCTTGGACAAGTCGTCCAATATTCCACAGCTGTAAGGCATGCAGCTAGTGGCGACGCCACCGACCAAAATGTTCAAGATCTATTTATTTACAAAGCAAAATCCGTTTTGATCCTTCAGAATGTTAAATTATATCGTTAAATTGGCGTTTTATCTTAACGATGGATATAAGATATATGAAATGGTCCAATTTGTGAAACAAAAAAGCATCTTTATCTGTGGGCCATATGATAAACTCAGATTAAACTTCCACCAGGGAGGCTTCATCTCAGAATGCAGCCGTGGGGCTATTTATTTTGACATAGGTCCATTTCCGCCATATTGGTTTACTGAGGTCAAGAACAGGCGTGGTGGAGACAGAGAACACACACAGACTAACACGAAGAACATCCATTAAATGATATGCATTCATCGAGGCAGTGTAACAAATCAAGATATTGAAGATGTAGATATTGGGTCTGGCTTGTGACCGATGTGTTTCTTGATCTTAAATTGCTCACTAACAATTTACCAGAAGTGCAATATATTTATTAATCAAATATCAAAGTTTTAACCAAACATATATTCTCATTTAAAAAAAATGAAATGATATTGATAAAGCGCAAATTTTGGCTTTCACGTAGTTATTTAATGAAATAAATACAAGGAACTCAGTGAACTTGAAGAAGATACAAGCCTGAGACATGGATACTGCAGAGAGCACAGCATCTGGGGAATTTATACACAGACCTGGCAAAAACCAGGCTTCCTTTGTCATGGGTATACATATGTGTCATATACAGACATCACATGTGAAACACACTTGTTGTTTGAGAGGTACATTTGTTATATTTCTGCCCCATTGTGTTATTTGCATGTTTACAATGGGCCACACAAACGTAAGCATGGCTTCTGCACATGGACCTTCCTCCAAGGCACGCATCTCACCCAGCACATGGCACATTTGGACAAGGTCATACCGGACGTACCGTCTGCTTATGACAACTTCCGGTATATGTATCTGGGACATGTCATCATCTTACGCATAATGTCATCAAAAATTGTCTACTTCATCATTAGTATAAGAATAGATTGATGTTAATTAAGGATACCTTTTGAAATATTCATATTTCTTCCAAGTTACATCTTGTATCGCAGGTGACCTAATCCCAATAAAATGTTTATTTCATTTAATAACGTATTCTGTTGAAGTGGCAGTCAACCCCATCACTAAACTGAGATCAAGAATATTTGCTTAAGAATAATGTTTATAGCATAGTACATGTCAAGACATCTTACATGTCCAATGGGCAAGTTGTATTTTAAACATTCTATTAGTACAGTATATAAAGTCAAAAGTTCCTTGATGGAAGAAGTGGATTTGTCTTAGTGGTGACAGCTATTCAAGGACCGGAGAGAAGTGTGGCTGCGGAGGCAGAGCGAATTATCAAGCGAGTACCAAGCAATACACAGTACTAAGCTGGGTCTGTTTTATACATTAAGACACCTTCTGGGCACCTAGTCCTTCTTGGTGCTACCAGGATCCCAGTCCCAACACTTGCAACCCGATAAGATGGGCAACACTTGTAATTACTGTGGGGAAAAAAGTTAGAAATAAAGATATATAATGTGGTATGATGTAAACAGGTATGTGGATGTAGCATATCCACTTAGATAATGTTTAATATGATGAGGATCATGGCTTGGGGAATATGTGGGAGGATGAACGGAAAAAAATCAAATACACTTGGTGCTATTATGTAAATGATATTCTTGACTTACGTGCAGAAAAAATACATTCACTGTTTATATGTAAGTATCGGCAAATACAGCTACTTTGCATAAAAGTTACTACGGGAAATACAACAAATTGAAACTATCTGATTTACTTATTTGCATCTTAGTTAAATGTGCATTCATGAAACCATCTGTTGTGTAAAAGATTTGCTAGAATGCATTTGTTGGATATGGGTATATCTAAATCAATATGAAAAGCAATACAAATCTGAGATTTTATCAGGTGTATACAGGGGCTTTGCTGCAAATTTCGTGTTTTGTTTTGACCACCGCTATGTCTCCCTCGATGGTAAAGCCAAGGTGTGGGCCAGACACGAAGGTACACAGAGAGGCATGCATAGACCGGACATCATCCCATGGACCTTCCCATGCCACCTTCCACACAGCTAAGCAATGTCAACATTTGCACTTAACTTGATACAAAAGTATACATTTGTATCCATATATAATTGATTGCTAATGATGTTCTTGACTTGCCAGTGGAGAAAAGCATTCAACAAGGCACGTCGCTACAGGGTAAAGCAAAGCAACAGTAAAAAAACGAAAACATAAAGAAATATGGGAAAATACATCGCAAATACATAATCTGTATTCTCATAAGGTAGGCCTATATAAGATTATATCTTTTTGTACAAAACCAAAGTCAGATATTATGTATACTTCTCATGCCTCCTAAACCTGACACCATACAACAGGATATGCATCCTGTATTTTTCCTGTTCTCCCATTTATACAATATATTGTGCAACACCTTCTTTCCAAAGACAGCAAATGGGTTATTTGTATGTATACAGGTACCAGGCAGGTGAGAGCTTGTCATATCATGGGGTTGTGGGGTTGAAGGGTACCGGGAGCATGATGACAGCAATGGTGGCATGGATAAACTAGATTTAAGCAGTATAGACAGGAATACATAATATAAATCTTGAAGCTCAAATTTTGACAGGTGTGAATTCATGAGTAACTGTATGCTAAGTCCCGTGAATATATTAAGTTATTATGGTGAGAAAGGTATTGCGAACATTCCAAATGTATTTACCGATTTAAAAAGAAAACTGAGGTTGGTAGATGGTTTCATGTTATAAACAAAGACAGCGAACACTAATATTGTTAAAAGCTTCCAGCTTGGAGAAACAGTGTCATTTTGCAATTGCAGATTTGTTTCATTGATAAATAAATGGGTTGGAAAATAATGTATATGAATTTGACAAGATCCAATTCACATGTGTGTGGTGAACTTTTTATTGTTCTTACCAATGATGATCTGGTATTTTCCATGATTTTCTTTTTTTATTTCCGTAGAATGTGTTTGAGCAATCGTGAGCAATCAGCTGTAACATGATAAGACAAGCAGGATGCATTTATACAACTGTTCCCATGTGACAAGCTTACAGACTAAACACAGAAACACAGAAAAGTTACAGAACAAAGCACATTAAAAGCACTTAGCACTGCCAGAATGATTGCAGTTTGTTTAAGAGCCACCACTTCTATGCAACATTTGTGTAAATTTAGATACCAATGTGTCTCTTCGGTAACGGTTGTCTAGGTGATCTGGGGATAAAAGAGGAACTGAGTGAGCTCAAAAGGCCTGGAGGTAGACAACCGAAACGGCAGGACGATAGAAACTCCGAGAAAGAATAAACACGCGTGAAAGTGAGGCAATGGGGGACAGTATCGATCGTAAAGAGGCTGTAAGAGACCAAAGTCGTATCATTTTGTGGTCGTCTTTCAAGAGAAAGAACAGTAATAATGGACTCTAAACTTTACTGAGGAAGGCTTTCAGCGAATGGAACAGTAAGATAAGGATCGCGTTTCAGCCTCCAATACATCTTGCCTTTTTATGAACACGTTTGACCAACACTTTTTGGTTACTGTAACAATCGATGTATATATCAAGCATATAAACATATTAAGGCGGTTCGATGAGACAGTGAGGCTTGGAGGCTTGGAGAAGGGGGATCGTGAGGTGCTCAATGTAGCTCACTGGCACACAATGCTCTCTCCAGCCTCAGCACTATCCCCTTTTTATGATGTGTCATGTCTGGGTCACATATCCAGCATACACTGATACAAAGTGGCAGCACTAAGTCATTTCCTTGCCCAACCCTTGCATACTGTTCCTATATCAAGATAATGAGCTCGAGGCACAGCAGACACACCTCCAGGATCCTCTATTGAATGCTACACGTAGGCCTTAATGAGTCATCCAATGGGATGTCGCACACATGAGTAGACCATGGTATCCATGAATCAGAAGAAACAAGAATGCTTCCTGTGAATGGTTGTTATATATTCTAAGAAATAAAGAAAATGGTTTTAATTATTAATTTTCACCTTGAAGGTTAAATCCCTATTTCCCTATATATATATATATATATATATATATATATATATATATATATATATATATATATATATATATATATATATATATATATATATATATATATATATATATAAACATATAATATCTGTGAGAATTCACCTTTAAGGATGACCTTGCGTTCGGGCATGAACGGATGGTTGCTATGGACGTACTGTCCAGTGATCAGCGCCCTCTACCAGGAAGTCTCAAGTGGCATGCCATATATACATGTACCTAGCACCTCGCCAATGTGTTGATATCTCACACAGACAAGTCTTTATAGAAGTGGAGTGGCCTCTTCTTAACCACCACTCTGTCATCTTCAACTTGAAATGTCTCTGTGATATGGCAGTATAAAAATCAAATTTACATTATATCCCCACTTACATCATTAAAATCATTATATATAGGTATAATACAGATAGTGTGAGAAAACATTGCAACAATTTGATACCTGAGCAGTATAGTCCACGAATGCATTGAGATGAGCATTAGAAAATATCATAGTGTCCATCGCGGCTGTCAGAACTGAGGGCAAAGGCTGGCCTCTTGGTATACAAGTCAAGAAGTACGAGGGTAGATTATCTGAGATTGAAGGTGAACACTTGAAGTGTCGCCAAGCAGACAGTTGGGGTGGATGGGCAGTGTTGCTGCCCCCAGGGCCACACATCTTGTCATCTACTCACCCACTCCAAATGCTTTTTCTTGACCAATGATTACAAACCTCCATCTTATGCCCACGTTATTTGCAACAAGGACACACCACCTCCTGCTGAATCAGTCATTCTATTCAGCCATGATATGGATTTAACGCACATACACATCTCTTTCCTTTTTGTTAATTTATAGTGATGTTTAACCCAGCTTGTATCGAAGTTAATGTATTGCAAAATAAGTGTAAATGACAAACGCATATCTAATACACATAATAAGAGTCCGTTGAACTCTATAATACAAGCATCGTGAATAAATGTGCAAAGTGGATATAAAGAATATACAAGACAGAAGAAGTGTAAGGAAGTGGCCCCACATGTTGGCATATAACACAGAAGATGAACAGACAAGCATACAATAGCGCTTCAAAAGCCACCCAGCTTGTAAACACTTGTATATCCTGTATATGTTGCAGGAATGTCTCAAGGGCTGAGTGGATAATCTCCTCAGAGATATGGGCATTTGTATAATGCCGTCTGTTGAGATCTATAGTAAGAGGGATACAACTACAGAGAGGTCAAGGCAGTCATATAGAGAGACTTATACAAGACCAACGCCTCTTTTTGTAGTCTTTTAAGATCAAAATGATTACAAATGGCACATACTACCCAACTGGGGAAATAAACTATTCTGCTTTGCTGTGAGAAACATTGATATAATGGTTTAAAACCATTAACATTTCAGGGGAAAAATAATCCATGATGTATGTTCATCAGTTATAAATACATCAAATAATGTCAAAAACATCGAATATATTTTTTCTGACAATTCATTTCTATAAATCTTTGAAATACATGTTTTGTTAAGTCCAGTGACTGTCATTTCCTTTCACAATTTTGTTAAATGGTTTTCCCCTCAGCCCTTTGTAGCTATGTGATAAAGGCCTAAATGAAGCAGTCCGAGTTTGCATGACAGTCAGGTAATGAGGGAAGTGTGTGTTTTCACTCACTACAGGAATCAATCACTACTTGTTTTACTTCGACCCGTAGTCTGTTTAAAGCAGTCAAAGTATAAACTATCTGTAGGTGTTGTTTACAATTAACTTTTATGTGTCTCCAACTCGTATTTCACTCCCCACCTTGCCAATGTGTATTTTAATGACAAAGGAATACCGACATGAAGACAGATGTGTTGGGCACAGGATAATGGGTTGGTGTTGAGTGATGGCTAGTTGATGTGTGGGGTTGTGTACAGTTATGTACCTAAACAACCCCTCTCTGCAATACACTCACCCAGTCAAAGGCTTTGGTGCAGTCTCAATAACAGTTTAGCAGTGTCAAATGCTTTTGGTCTATTTGAATGGTTTTATTATATATAGCCATTCTCCGTGATAAACTTGGCACTTGGTATATCAAAATGCATTTTTGTAAATTGGCAAAAAGAGCACAGTGTGAACACAAGAAGCGTCACACCAAATTGATTTCCCATGGATTTAATTTCAAAAGAAGAGACAAGCCAATTATTTCATATAACATTCACTAATTGTGTAATTTTATGAATGAAATGTCAAATATAAAAGATATGCTATTGTGTTGAAGTAAAATATCAATAGAATTAAATTCTTTGTGAATCTTTTTATAGTCAAATTTTATTGTTATTACCAAAGACCACTTTGGATGTAGAAATATAACATGAATAAATATATATTGTTTAAAAAAATCATTTACTTTCACGAAAACGTCTCTCATTGAACTATTTGCAGTGGTATAATCGGCATGTGGTGGAAACACAGAGAACATGTACATTTATTTATCTTGCAAGTTGTTTCAGATTCACAGGAAAAAAACAAATGTTTCCAAACACCTGCTGAACATACACGATCAGAAAGGGGAATGTTTCCTTGTTTTGTGCCAGGCTATTTGAACACCAACAAGCCATTTTGGTTCAATACCATTTTAGACTGATTAAACAAATTTGGTAAAAAGCCAAATGTTTCCAGTCAGCAAAACAATCTGGCTATATGCACTTGTGTTGTGACTTAAACAATACATTCTGCCGCTCATATTCCAAATTCTGTTCCAAGCAAACACGTGAAATGATGAAAATCACACATGATAGCAAATATAATTCGGCACAGGGTGTGCTTTGCCCAACATTGTTCTGTTTGACCTTACTAAAAGTTTGTATTCATGCGCAATGTCTCTGTGTTCAACATTGTGCATATATGGTCAACATTGATCCAAGGAAATGTTCGTATTATCCTCAGACAAACTAAACACATTTACAGTATCATTTGGCTCAATTATTGATCACAGATGGATTACCGTAAAGCATCGAATATTTGCGATCACTTCCAATCTGTGGTGTATGTTCTGCCACAACAATACATAGTCCAATCTGTGATGAGAATAACATGAACAGCCATTTTGTATCATTTGTCTTGTGAGATATTTCTACTTTTCCGTACCTTATGCAACGTGTGCAATTTAAACATATTAGAAAATTGATACTGTTCTCTCTGTGTGTTTACCACCTGTTCCAGACGTGTTATTCACGCCTTTGTGGGATATAGACTTTGTATATCACACGTTTAAAATGACACATGAGATTTCCCAGATTATCATATTCCTTTGCTGGATTTCCTATCCCCCAATGGTAACAAAATACATCAAAATCTGGTTTTCTTTCATTGAAACACAGAATAAACTTGTTTTATCACACAAAGAACAATTGGCACATCGATTACAAATGCTTTTAAAGCTTTTATATTATTTACCCTCCAGGAAAAGCTAATTTGTGTTTATTTATACAAAGTTCATTTTCTGAGATTTCAATGCATTCAAACAATCATATTGTCAATACTACGTGATCATACTATACAGTATACAGTATACATTTATAGACATTTTACATCTAAATGTCTGTTATGCACGTTTCATTTATATGATTTGGCCATTTAGAGGTTTGCCAACTTTGAAAAGATATAAGAATTACACAAGCCACCATTGTAGTTAAATGTATTATGGGGGAGGCTTGAGTGGCAATCTGTGCATGAAAATGTGTCCAAAATGAATGCAATGGCACATGCCGATTTGTGGCATGAGAAACCAAATGAAAAACCTGGGAAATAAAGACCAGTATCATGCCCGGGAATATCTCATTTCATATACACACATTATTTGGGCAAATAAATGAGCACATCTTGCTCATTATGACATTTACATATTCAAACTTTAATGGAAAACTAATAGCAAAAAGTTGAGAAAAGGGCACTTTAATTGCTTTAATGTATTGTGATTTTCACAGTAAATATAAATAAGACTAATTCGTCATTGAATATTGCATCACGATGCACAAATTGAAAGGTATGTTCTTTAAACGTTTAGATAGTGACTGGATCATAAATAGAAATATCATATTTACTAATGAAAAGAATTGCTTCTTTTGATATTAAACAATGATGACTGAAACTTATTAAGTTTGAAAATATGAAATGCAAATCTAAAAAAACCACTTATATAAAACAACATAACTAATCAAAAGAGATAAATTAATATAAATACCATTAA
Source organism: Amphiduros pacificus (assembly GCA_949316495.1). Lineage (NCBI taxonomy): Eukaryota > Metazoa > Annelida > Polychaeta > Phyllodocida > Hesionidae > Amphiduros > Amphiduros pacificus. The sequence goes on from OX439000.1 coordinate 59,304,428, forward strand.
CTAATGGTAATCCTTTTCCTGAATTACGTTGGTGTCCTTATCATTACTAGTCTATATTACATAATACTTCTATTCACATTTAATCAGAATAAATATCAACCTGGGAATACAGATACGTTATTTTGTTAGGATTACTAACATAGGCGTCAATTACTATTTGTGTTAGCTATCTGTATTGCTGCTTATATCATCAATATCGCTCAGCTATAATCGGAATGGTCAACAGCTACCCATACCCATCTAAAGTATGTGCGCTCAGATTTGCATGTCCAACTGGACCCAGCATACTGGCATATATATATATACCATTTGTCAAATACCTCATTAAAACCCAACAATGACCTTTTACATTCTGTATAACCCTTTTGCAATTGCATTGCATTATATTTATCATATGTGTATTTTATTATATTCTATTATATTCGATCTCACTCTGGATTCCTTAAATTAGAAGCAGTGCATCTTGCACTGAGTCAGGTAATTGATTTCACTTATAGCAATCTCCCGATTATGTCAAAGAGAAATATTATCGTATAAAACTCTTATTACACTCAGGTCGTAATGTCAAATTATCTTAATTTAATTGTGCAATAACTTCCAAGTAAAGTCTAGAGAAGAAGAAAATATAAAAATATAATGTTGGTATTTGGTGTGAACCCCTATCAATTAAGTTGGAAAGGGTTTAATATGGCTATTGCATTGGGACATCTCATAACATCAATTATAAAAGAACAAAGTATTAAAACTGCATGGAAGCAATGTCTGATTTGAATACGTGATTAACGGCCACATCATATTATGGGTCTATTTTCTGCGTGACTGCCTATAAACGATATAAAATCAGAACTCGGCACGAAATGCATGTACAAGGAAAGTGATAAAAAAGCTATGTGAAAATGCAAAATACTTTGGCAACTTATCAAACGATTAGAACAGTTAAACTCACAAGGGCAATAGATATTTCTCTTAAATTTGAATCAAGGACACCATATGTCTCACCTTAATATATCAAGGTCATTAGGAGAGTGAGAAAAACATATTGAACCAAACACCGTTTGAAGTTATTAAAATTATTTTATTTTTCAATTTGAACATCAAAACACCTTTAAACCATTAAACCATTACAGAGGCATCCACCATGAGGTTTTGTAATAAAATATCTGTCATTTGTCAATCTGGAGGGTCATTTGTAGGTCATACATTTCGTATCCATTCTATTAATAGTACATCTGCAATCGAGATTCATTGTTAATCCCGCCCAAAAGACACATTCAACATGTTTAAATACAGACAATTGCCAAAGTTAACAAACGGTCTCACAAAGGAAACATTAATACTTTATACATATGTCAAAATGAGCACTGGGACAACAGAATTCATCATTTTCAGCTCAGTCTGTCAAGCCATCATATAGACCACCTGTCCTTTAGTTAAACGGTTAAACAAAATGCTCATTGAATCGTTTTATCATTGATTGATCGTGGAGGACAAGGCTGTGGCTCGGACCAGCAACTGCAGCACACTGTGTGCATTGTTAGTGCTCGTTCTATCCTCACTGCACGGTAGCGGGGTGGTCATGCACACATTTTGGGGGAAGGAAATATGTGAAAATAATAACAAAATGGGGAAAAGATCTCGTCTGAGATTGACAAAAATGACATTTTCTTTGTGTAGCACTACATTTAGATTACATCACAAATACATAAAATAAGTTGACAACGTTGTTTAAGCCTGTATGTATTGTTTTGTATTGTATTGTATATCTTTATTATACTGACAGGATATCAAAATACAATGGCAAGATGTACAGTGAACATTAGTATCCCAGCCCCTGAGGACTTATCTGTCAGCTTAAATCTTGTACAGGTTTTCGTACTGTTGTGGTATAATACAAATAGTGAACACATATAATATCAATATTGTACATGATATCGTAATAAGAATTAGAATATTAAATAACATTGCTACATGTAAGTTATGTGTACAAAATACTCGTTCTTCTAATCCAAGCTTTTTCCATATATATAGAAATTTGTTTCCATTCATATTTCATCATATAAACAAATTTTTCGTATGAATAGAAACGTAAAACTAATATACAATGCTTCATATTCATACCTTTTACATTATTTTCTTTAAACTTACATTAAAGATGTACAATTCATACACCATTCTAGCAGTATTCTTGTATTGAAAATCATCCTCCGTAGTTGGAGAAAACCGCCCTCCCAATTGTTTGAATGTAATTATATAATTATTTTTCTCACTGTATCTGAAACATCAATAACTGATTTCGATATCAGATGCACTGGTTAACCTGACTGGTATTTCCAGATTTCACAATGTGACCCTTCCCATCCATTAAACCACAAACATATTCAAAGGATTTACAGATACAAGCACAAATACTCTAGATATAGCTCAGGTATTAATCTACTTTCATTGATAAAATCTCAAATGTCCACTCTATCGTGTCAGTTGCACGCGTCTAAGGAACAAGGCAGGTCTTGTCATCCCAGATTGGGGTTCTGCCACTCCGCGCCCACCGCCTCCGCTATTCGCAGATTTTAGGTTTGCACTCAATGATCTTTAAGTTTATCTTTATATCATTATCCGATTTGAGACATCAGGTGATATGAATGATAAGTCAGACTCCAGGAGACTTGTAACAGGAAATTAAACCCCCAAACAATCGCCACTCTGTGTATGGGTGAGCATTCCATATTAGTGCAGGTGCACCATACATTTATTTTGACATTAAATATCAACATTGTTTTTCCCTTTTTATTTTAGTATTTATTGTATCTTTTTAGATTCTTTGTCAATAAATGCTTCTTTTTCTTTTTAAAAAAAGGGGGTTACTGTGTCCAATTCAATATTATTAAGTTAAATAAATGTATAAATGATATTTTAGTTATCTTAATCCATTGTCAACATCCTAATCAACATCCTGAAAAACATCAACACCTTGACTGCCACGGAGGGCCGTCTGAATCCGTAAACACTTAAGCTCACAAACCTTAATGATTTAAATCGCTCAAAATGCATGCTTATCACAAAAATGTAAATCATTAAATAATCAATACAAAGGGTTTTACTTAGGTTTGGCCAAAAATATTCTTATTTACACGGTTTTGTTATAAAGACACTTGGATGCAATGGCAGTTAAGTATAATGGGATTCCCCATAGTGATACTATAGCCATTTTGGTCTACTGGTTACACCAACAGTTTAGGGATAATCTACTTTAATGCTGAGCTTTGTGAGGCACGGTGCGAGGCAGGCAGGCAGTGAGTGACAGTCAGCCATAAGGTTATCACTTCAAGTGTCCAGGTTTTCAGCTTAAGCACCTTTATTTGTCTGACTTCACTGATAAAAAAATAACATGTCACATCATGCTGGATAATAGTTGTCACTCTCATTATCTGTCTCATAAAAAATATATTTCACATTCTCAATATCTATCTCACCCTCAATATCTATCTCATTCTCAATATAAATCACTCTCGTTATTTATCCCACTCTCAATATCTATCTCACTCTCAATATCTATCGCTCTCGTTATCTATCTCACTCTCAATATCTATCCCATTCTCATTCTCAATATCTATCTCACTCTCATTATCTGTCTCATACTCAATATCTTCTCATTATCAATATCTATCTCATTCTCAATATCTATACCTCTCGTTTTCTTTCTCATTGTCAATATCTTTCTCATTCTCAATATCTATCTCACTCTCAATATCTATCTCACTCTCAATATCTATCTCACTCTTGTTATCTGTCACATACTCAATATCTATCTCACTCTCATATCTCATTGTCAATTACTATCTCATACTCATTATCTATTTTATTCTCAATATCTATCTCATTCTCAATATCTATCTCATACCCATTATCTATCTCATGTTCATGCCTATCTCATTCTCAATGAAAATATAAACAGTTCATTTCCTCAAAAAGTAATACGCTGCAATACGTTTATTTCCACAAAGTAAAATTATTTCATTATTGATAATAATTTATGAGCCAGCATTGAATTTTAAGCTATTTGTAATTTGATATTACAAATATGATTTTATGGCGCATATTAGCAAATGATATACATTATTGTACTTAACAAAGGTGGTAAATATGCACCGTAAAGGCAGGTGACCTCTGACGGAAAGAGTGCGATATGAGTATCGAGGGTGAGGAGATTATGGTGGAGTCTGCGGTATCACCTAGTGTTGACTTGTCACATTGGTCTGATAATGTAATCAGTCCATCTTTGATAACATGGCCCAAACAAAGACCAAACCACCACCATGTCACTCATAATTACCTTCATTAGCCAGACTTTGCTTTATCTTTTTATTTATTGTATATGGATTTTGGTCTCCTCCAATGGAAACAGCCAACATAAACACAAGATAATTTGATTTGACTTTGTGCTTGAACATGATGGCATACATGTCTGAATTGGTGCAAATCGTGTATGGATGTATATGTTGTGTTAAATCCAAATATATGTCGTCACAGGAACTCAACCATGCATTAACTGCTTATCTTGTTAATTCTCAAAGGGTGTCAATCTAGAATTTTCAAATATCATATTTTGTCATTGGAATATACCTATATAAAAATTATTGTCAAACTATTATTTATAATCACATTGAATATTCATAGTAATCAATTAAGGCTAGTTACATCATCGCATTGAGTACCGAATCAAAGTGAAGATGCATTATTTGAAAGAATGAAAATCTATAGACCATAAATATCAAAATGAATATTTGCTCCCAATACTCTTATTAGCATATCTACAAAACAGGCGTTGCCCAGATCTTTGCTGCAGGAGTTGATATTAGTATAGCTGGAAATAACGATTTTTGCAGGGCATCAGTTCCAAACATGGACAAGGATGGCCATTCTTCTGCTATCGATAGTCTCGTAAATATACGCCCTCAATCATATTCAAATAGTTAAATATATATATATATATATATTTATATATATCATAAATCAGGTGTATCAGTCTGTAACATTATGAGAAAATAAATATAATTTTGTTTATTGACATTTATTTGGCGAAACTTTTCATTCATATTGTGTTGATTTCACACAAAGCGCCTTCTAATGGTATTTTACCTTAACCCCGTGAATGCCGTCAGAAGAAAAATAATTCATGTGTTTCTTATATTCAAGCTTTTTAGACACTTGTCCATAATATATTGCGTATATATCTGTATTAACCTACATTTCTTCTAGACTTGTTTCTTCGTGACAGCTAGTCTTTCTTATCAAGTTATGATACAGGTTATCAGTAAACTAGATGACATTGAGGACTCCTAAGGATCATCCGTTCCATATTAAAGACACTCAAATGTAACTAATCTTATAAGTGCTTCGGGATGACAATTTGTCAAATTTCTGACACCACAGTTTAAGGTGGTTGCTATTAAATGAGGTATTGGGTGTGACCAGGAGGAGCTACGAGAGATATGTAAACTTTATGAAAATATTACGTTTTGAATATCGCAGAAAAGGAAAGTAATTACTGATCAGGGTTTATTGACAGAATAAACAACATCTTTACATGCGGGTTTCTACATTTAAAAATGATAATTTCTGGAATCTTGCAAAGCAAAAAACACAGTGCGGATTTCCACATTTAGAAATAGTAATTCCTGGAATCTTGCAATGCAAACAACACAAAGTGACTAGTTACTAGTGTAAATTTCACTGTGCACATTGGATTAAAAGATTGTTATTTTTAGTTTTTTTGATAATTTATATTAAATTACCTTAAATAGAGACAACTGCTTGCTTGCTTTATTTTCCAAGCGCTCACTTTCAATAGGAGTGATCGCCGTGGGCAGGAGTGATCGGATCGGGAGAAACTTTTGTTCCCTTGTAATGAATGATTTTTCAGGGTAAGTATGCATTTAAAATCAATGAGAAAAGTGAAGTTTGAAATTGGTCAATAGACAATTTAAATCAAATAAAATTATTCAAGATTGCAATCCTAGTCAGTTAGAATGAGTCAGACAGGCCACCTTAATCAATAGGCAAATGATTGGTCTGTTGATATGAAGAGTTGGAATTGGTAGGTTTGTGTGTTGAGTGTTACTGATGGATAATGAACAAGAGGGCTGTCATCCACCTGTCTCAGATGTTAGATAGATGGGTGTTTATCATCTTAATAATCCACACATCTCACTTCAACAATCTATTCCCCACCAATTAGTGTGACAATTATATAAAGGGTCCTTTATATTTCATACAGATAACATCGTTAAAGGAATGTAAATATATTATCTTTCTTGCGATAACACTTGTCAATAGTGTTACTTTCTTGAGGCAGTATATAAATGTATCTATTGATGATTTCCGTTAATGTATTGCACTATGAATGCATATATTATTTAAGTTGTTTGTGGATTTAATTACTTCTATTGGTAACCGTGTTTAGCCCTATTTGAGTCATTAATGTTTGGACTTCATTCAATCATATATCGGATATGTTTGCAATTCTCACCTATTTCTAATATTATTGTTGCAGACTTAAGATTAGAAATGAAAATTTCTCAAAAATCGTGTTCGGGTTAGTCGTACATAATGCAGGCAGAAAAACATGTATATTCGTGAATAGGATGTTCCTGCTTATTTAAGTTTGTACAGTGCTGCCATTGGGTGGGCGTGGTTCAATCGGTAAAACGGTCTGTTTCCCAGTTTAAGGTTTGGGGTTCGAATCCCGGTTAGGACAAGTACTTTTTCATAATTGGAGATAAAATCATCATATATGGGTTCTATTTGAGCAACATGCACGTCAGAACATATATAATTGAATTGTTTTTGCAAAAATAGAAATAATGATTGATTGTACCGACAACAAAGATGAAATATTCAGCAAATATAGTGAATATAAAAAATAATACCTTTATGTGGAAAATAAAGATGAGTTTTATATGAGTGATTTTCGGAACAAGTTTGCAAAGGAGCTGACGATTTAAAGATTTAAACTTCCAGTACGTTGGTCACAAGGCCAACCTTGAACATGTTTACAGCCTGGTGAAAATAATTCCTTGATTATGTTTTGTGCTTTGTATTTCTTGCATAGGAAGATACAAAACTTTTCTTGACGAGTTTCTTTTAGTCAAAATGAGCTTTATAATATATTAATACCATTCATAGCCAAACTTATCTTTTCCTATCTGTTCATTAATTGACGGAGCAATTTTAATGAATACGTCTAAGTAAATGCTTCTTCAAAAGGTTTAAACTTTCGAAAATTATTTATTGTCAAATTCTGGAAATGCCCATGATAGGTGTCGCCCCCTGGCGTAAATTGAATAGTATTATTCATCTCTGTTATTTGTTCCCAGAAGCCCTCTAGTTGTGAGAATCAAGCATCTGACCTCTGAAGCCCTCTAGTTGTGAGAATCAAGCATCTGACCTCTGGTGCAGAGCCACAGAATCGACTGACATAAAAAAAAATGCTAGAATATACATATTTTGAATGTGTTCATATTGCAAATGTATTTTGAATTCATTCATATTTTTATTTTATTCATATTGTGGTATGCAATGTTAATGTTGTGTTTTAAAAACAAATGTGAAACTATATATTTAACTGGATTCATAGTCATGACTTTGGAAGTAGGGCCTTGTTAGCCTCGTCAAGGAATACTCATTTTGTATCAGTTATCACTTATCACTTATCCCTTATCAGAAGTTAGCTTTCGGTTTCACTTTAAAAATAGAAGCTAACCCTCATCATTTATCATTATATCATTTGATGTTGTTGACATTTGTTAGAAAAATAAGTAAGTCACAAATATTCTGCATTTCACTTGAAAGTGACCAAGCTTATTAAGGCACTTCATATTCACAGCTTTCCATCCAGTTAGATTTGTCAAAATTGATTCTTGCAAAAATTGGTAGCCAGTGCAATTTCGTCAGTTTTTCAGAGATTTGATCAAAGTTACTGATCTTCCGTACTTCTGGTGGTGAAGCTTTTATCCCGGGTTTTTATGTAATGCTGGGAAGCCAGCAAGAGGTATTTTTATCATTCATAGCAAATGTCATAGCATTTGGGTCAGAGTTTCTGCGATAATAAAAGCTTTGCACATCTTTCTGACTGGGGTTTCAATGTTCATATTGGACTGGAGAGCCTTGGTCGCTCATTTAAAGTATTCATGAAATCACAGACGTCACAGGCAATTTTACAGAGGTTTTGGGTATGCCTAAATGATATGTGGCCACAAAAAAGATACAAGCAAGCTATCTCACAGAAAATCAACCAAAATACACTGACATATTTATTGTGTCTTGCTGAAAGTGCCAAGTACTGCCTTTTAACCACCAGGTGGCCACATGTATACAATCATGTGACCTCTCTTGTGGCCTGTCAGGGTATTAGGCCTGTACCATTAGACAAACATTAATGGACAAGCATTGTCCCAGTGTTTGCACAAGATTTGTTTGCAATCGGGATATCAGACATATAACCGCTGTATAGAGTTATCATTGTCACTATCATCACTACTATCAATATAAAAATGGCTAAATTCTAATACAAGAATATCTTATATTTACCTATAATATTCAATTGATATTTTACACTTTGCTGGTTTCACGTTCAGGTATCATTAATTGTATCAAAGCTTCTGAAAGGTCCTCCATTATTATCTTGAAATGAATCCAAATAACTTGATGAAGGTTAATAGAACCATGGTTACTTGTGATTATCAAAATAATTCTAAACATTAATTTTTCACTTTTTGGTAAAGTGACCTTGACCTTTGACCTTAGAATGTCCTTGGAAATTGAAAATTTAGTATAAAATCCGATAATATTAATGAGTTAAATACAAGATATGAGTCGTCAAAATTTTGAAAGGTTGAAAGTTAAAATAGGGATGTAAGGTACCTTATTCACTTGAGATTAAGACAGGGCCTTTTAAATATTTCAATGATGTGAACCTCCATCAGATGAACCACACACAATGATAAGAGAATATATCTCTCGCATACAAGGTTTATATATATATATATATATATATATATATATATATATATATATATATATATAAAATCTGATGTTTATGCATTTTATCAAGCTTGTATACATTATCTTGAATATTTAGGCGACCTTTGACCCGTAAAAGACAAATTACCTGTCTTTCAATTGTCTTTGCAGCTGGTGCCAGGAAACGCTCTTGAGTACCAGAAGGTTGTTATCCACATATTAAGTTATTGTCAGTCTTTTCTTTATATTTTAATTGACCGTGAAAAGAGTGCAGTCATTGAGGTGCAGAATCTTCACTGATGTCTGCATGAACCATTAACAAGATATTGGTCAGGTTTTCAAGAGTCCAACATAATCTTAATAATTTGGTTACCACAGTTATCTTATACATTTCAACACGGTTCATATATTTGCCATTTCCCTTATTCATACAAATAATTTAAAAATCATGTAAATATAAAGTCCAAACCTGGCACCTTTTCAACATTTTCCAATTGCAGAAACGCATCATTGGATGACATATTTGATTGACATAAAAAGACGCTTTCTCTTTGCGTGTAAAATGTAATAGGAGTGCGTCATTGATGTTCAATCAATGACTCAGCGTGGCCATGTTTAATCAATTTGTGTGTGATCAGTTAATAAGTCATGTCTGCGGTTGGTTTATCGCGGGAGCTAGACAATGGTATGAACAACATAGTGCCACAATGAACAACTGTCAGGACTTGCATATCAAAAGGAGAGATACATGAAACACCTCATAGTTACATGCTGAAAGAACACAGCAACTTATTCCCAATGAGAACGATTTCATTACGTTAAACTAGCAATCATGAAAGATCTGTATACAGCCAAAATAAACTCTGAACACGCAAAGCTGGAATGGACCTTCTGTGCCTGGCCACAGGGCTGCCAAAAACTACTGAAATAAAAAGTCACAATGTTGTGATACTTGCACCCAGGTCAGACAGCCCATCAAAGCGTGCTTACAAAGGAATGAGGCACATTATCGCTATAAATGGGAAACTGTTATCCAATGTTAGAATTCTAGTCTATTGGTATTGTCCTTGGCGGAGACTGGGTGACTGGAAAATTGTATGTTTCTCAACTCTTTGTGTTAAATGTCAGAATAACTGATTTCATACATACATGAAATCTGAATGGCTTGAAAACAATTAGGCTTTTCAATTGATGGCTGGCATCCGTTTTTCACGAGAATGATATCGTTTTATTACATTCTCGACATTGAATACAATACTTTTTCGCTATTTGGTGCTTAAAAACTGTGTCCACCTTTTATATATGCATCACAAAAGAACTTTATTATTTTGAAAGCAATATTATAATGGAGAAGAACACAGTATAACAGAAGTTTTCGTCACCTGGCACTGAGCACATCTAATACAATGACAATTGTTCGGCTGGTTGCTTGTCTGTACTTGATGGAATTAAACATTGCCAAACCTAGGACCAGGAAATATCTTCTCTGCAACACACACAGCATTGAAGCCGTTGGCACGTTATTCTGATGTATTAAAATGTATGAGTACAGATATATGAGTATAAATATATATATATATATATATATATATATATATATATATATATATATATATATATATATATATATATATATATATATATATATATATATATATATATATATATATATAGGCTTTTCAAGGTTCGCACACTCTCTCAGAGGGGTGATCTGCAAAAGAATATCTCATAGGTGCAGAACACCCTCTTGAAGCACCAAGTATGAGATAATTGTCTGTATCTCATGTCACCTAGGAATTTGTCTGTATCTAATGTCACCAAGGTATTTGTCTGTATCTCATGTCACCTAGGTATTTGTCTGTATCTCATCTCATTAACCTCTCCGCATTTCATGTCACTAAGTTACATAATGCTTGTTACTCGGCCTTGTTGCGTACCTAAATCTCACGTCACTTGTGTACATGTTTTTATCTCATGTCAGTAAGGTCAATAATGTCTTTATCTCATGTCAGTAAGGTCAATAATGTCTTTATCTCATATCCCTATATACCTGTACCTCGTGTTAGTTAGGTGCAAATCTTTATCTAATGTCAGTTATGTACATACTTGTATATCATGTCAATTAGGTACAAATCCACATCTCATGTCAGTTAGGTACATAACCTGTGTTTCATGTCTATTAGGTACATACCAGCATATCGTGCCTGTTAGGTACATACCTGTATCTTATGTCAATTAGGTACATACCAGCATGTCATGTCAGTTAGGTACAATACCTGTATCTTATGTCAATTAGGTACATACTAGCATGTCATGGCATTAAGTAGTGGAGAGTTCTGCTGAGTACAGGTTCGCACACTCTCACAATTTAACCATTGCGTGTCAGATTGTAGTCTAACACAAACTGATACCTCCAAGAACTGGGCCCTTATTGATGTGGTTTTCCAATACAGCTGAGGGCATTCTTCATGAGGTCATATTCCACAGCGTTATGAATGTGTGTACTGGTTGTGGTGAAGAACATTCCTCAGAATAAGGCTAAGTGCTTGATCCATAAGGAGCACGGTGCCTGACACGGGTGCTACACGCGACGCTTCGCGCTAAGTATTGTATCATCTGCATATTAGTGGTAAACCTCTTTTTCTAAGGATCCTTTATTTATGTTGCCAACTTTCTTCTCTATTTCATGGTTAATTTCCTTGTGATGAATAAAAGTCTTTGCTTGAGACAGGTGTAGAATCTGCCTGATCAAATCGTTCTTCTTTGGAACCGAAATGACATGATGTACCCTTTTTGGAAAGAAATGCAAAATAAATCTGCCACAAATGAGAGAGGTTTTGAGATTTCTAATGTAATCACTTTTAAGTCTCTAAATAAAATGGAAATCTATAAACATAGAAAAACATTAGTTTCCTATTTGACAGCCATTGGATACAACCATTCATAAGTTATTAGACGTAAATGCGGTGGGTTAATATGCATATATAATATCAAGCATTAGTGTTGTTGATTAATTCTCCAATATATGTTTAAATCCAGACAAATATGTCCAAGTTGATGTTTTAAATGTCTTAAGCTTTTTATCTTCAATCGTCATCTTGTAAGGTACCCTTCCGTTCCCAACTTTCCCATACCAGACACTGTCAAAGGTCAAAGTTGTCTGACACAGAAGACCACCTTTAAATCTAGTAACATTCATTAACTTTCATTCATGTCAATGTGAATTTAAATGCACTGTTTAACACAATGTGTAGATATTTGGCACAAAATCAAAGAAAACAGCATTAGTCTAGAAAAGAAATATGTGTTCATTATGTTGAAGCCATGTCACTGTGACTGAAGGCGAGATGAATATCACCAGTCTCACCTTTCAGAACAACATGCACTGGAACTATACTTTTACATGTACTAAGTAGTCCTAATTTAGCATTTCTAATTGCTACCAACAAACCAGTCGCCATTTATAAGACGCTCTTTCATGTTAAAGATTAGTTTCTCATACTTTTAGAAGTATTATAATGAAAGGTGATTAATACCATAAAATATTTTCAAGGTATCAATGACATCGCATTCAACATCAAGCAATTTATCGCATTTTGCAAAGTGTTAATTATAGGTTTCGGTCTTATCTTCTCCCTATAATTAGAACAATTAATTATGTGTATCCACTAGGACATCTAATGACTACAACTGTTCAAGCTATAGAAGAGCGAAACTCACTCTGCGCGTTTATTGTTTATGGTCACTTTGGACACCTTTAATTAAACCGTTTTTATTTGCTCTGTAGGTTTCAATTATAACTTGGCTCTGAGTCAAGATGTGAAAGTTACCCAGGACAAGACATGCACATGGCCAAAGAAAGATGGCTGCCCTTCAAGGTATGCACGTGTGTCGCCATAGCAACAGTATGTCTTGTCCCGGGCACAAACAAGTATTCAAAGCCAACCTCTGATCAAATTTCATTTCAATCATTTCATTTCAATTTGAGTTCCGTTATATGGGGCGTCAAAATACAAATCACATTTTAAAGTATTGTCACTTTTCCACCCACTGAAGGTCTGGTTTCTTGGTAAATACTATCCACACAATAACCTCATAACAAAGTACAGTAAATTATTAATTTCTGTTCATTTTGTTCATTTCTACTGGAGTCATTTAAATCAAACTGTCACTAACAATCATTTACATGTCAGGACGCACTCTTCACTTTGTTTGACCAGATATCATGATATATATTAGTTTAAGCACTTTGATATTAATGCAAATGAGTACCATCTTAGTTTAAAGAATTAGTTCAAACAAAACAAGCAGCTTTAAACCTGTAATTGCCTGTTTCATAAATATTTAACATTCTGTAATATTAAGCAATGTGCAAGAACAGAGATTTGACAATTGCGTGATTTATGGATTTAAAATTGTTTAAGGAACCAGGTGGAAATATATGTTTTTCAAAGGGTGATCCAATTTCAAACAGCTATGGACAATAATATATGAGGAACAATGTAAATCGCTTCCATGCCCCTTGGAATCACTTTATTGTAAGAAAACAAGCTAAGGAGTGGTTGACACAGGATATGGTACAAAACTTGACATAATTGATAGCTTTTCTTGACACACAATATATTTGAATTTGAGAAGCAAAAGGTTTTGGCGCCAAATTGACCATTTAGACCAAGTCTGCACGTGTCATTTTGGAATGCTTTTCATATTAAAACACATGCAATATTTGAAATTCTATATATCATATGAAAAGAAAATATGAGGAGATAAGTGGTTTGTATTACGTTAAATAATGTTAGATATTTTTTCATAGCATATCTAATTATGCCCCAATAAAGATTCTTTGTCATCGTAAGCAATTTGACAAGCCCAGTTTTCGCATTCATCTCAAATTTGAAACTTTCACATTCGCACAATTAGTTTGCATATTATAACATCATTCACGTATTGCACTTGCATCAATCTGAAACCTAATGCAAAGCATATATATGTGATATCCTAATACGGGGAGGATATCCACAATAAAGACAAGTCTCTTTTCTGCATTCACAGTATTCCTATCTTTGGAATGGCAAAATTGTCATCTGCGAAATGGCCCTTTTTATAAATGGAACTGAAAGAATATAATTTATCGGGTTACTTTCATTCTTGATGCTCTACCATCCATCTCTTGTATATAATAGAAACGTTAGGGGTTATTGGTTTCTTTATATATAAATCCAATATGGAATGTATTTGTTTGGTTGATATTGTAATGTACAAATACGTGCACCATTTTGATGCAAAGCATCTTTGAGATAAAGACAAAAACCCAGTATCATTGAAAACAAGTTATAATTAAAAGATTGAAAATAAATGTCTTAAAAGTTGATTTTCAAGAAAGTGCTAAAGTACAGAAAGTTCACTCTAACATTATTCCAAGCTTCAACCTCAAACATATCGGACACTGTCCAGTGTTTGGTAATGAAAAAAACCTTATTCTTATGTGATGATACAAGTAAATTCCTTTCCAAATTTATATTTCAAATGATATATATATATATATATATATATATATATATATATATATATATATATATATATATATATATATATATATATATATATATATATATATATAATTTGATAATACTGTTCTATTCATCCCTCGTGTATGAAGAAATCATTTTTCATCAAGAATAATTATGTTTCCTTTACTGCAACAAATATGTTGTATTCTATGTAACATTCTCCCTTAGGTTTCTATCCTGAGGCTAAACTTTCCCCTGCTAGTACAAACAGACGTTTGCACCCAGTATGTCGCTGTCATATTCTGCATGGTCACAGGGCCCATACAACAGCTGTCCTGCACACAGTCAGGTTATTGTGAGGTTGGCAAGTTTTCAGGAGAGGGCACTGGTGCCACGGGATGAGTAGAAGGTCAATGACGCATAGCTTGCCAGAACTATGTGCTCATTCCCTAATTCTGAGCTTGCTAATGAAAATATCTTTGTTCAGCAATATTCATTATTCGTCTCTATTTCATTAATGATGCGATTTTGCATGTTATGTGCATGTAGTTTAGATTTGTGCAAGGCAATGTCTGTCACGGTGGTGAAAAAATCAATTCTATCGAGGGTTAATGATTACCTCATTAAAGATGAAATAAACAAACTAAACTATAGTCTCACTCTGTCAGTTAATTTATAAAAACTCATTCAACAAAGGGCATCTACATCTTTAATCTATACAAATTTTATTATAACTATAAGCAGTTCCTGTTTTATGATACAAAGTGTAGAGGCGACTTTTCAGGTAAGCCCATATTGTGCGGTACATACATTATATGCCCAATATTTCGAATTTCCTTGTATATGGATCTGTGTTCTGGACCGGATATGAATACCAATTGGGTCCTGTCCTCTTTGGAAGGCAGGTGGATCCCATTAGTTTGTGAATGTGTCCACGTGTGTAGTATGTTGCACATCCCAGTCTGTGACTGGAGGTCTGACATGTACCTGACATGCTGCTAGATTCCCCACGCTCGCAGACACGTGACTGACAGCTGCCGCAGAAACTTTGAGGTATTATTTATTGCATAAGGGCATATTGAAATATAATTTGGGCGTCTGGTTACAGCGGTTGAATATGATACGGCCTATCTTCAGTAAGTGACATAAAGACCTGGCCTAATTAGTCCTTAGACCACAATTTGTATAGATGGGGAGCAAGAAATGTGATCACCTTAGCATGTTGCCTCACTCTAGTTAAAGTTTCACATTGTTGTTGCAGGTAAAACATAACCTTACAGCATTAACATGACGTCCCGTGCCATTGTGGATGTCTTGTCAAAAGGATAAGAGTAAAGGGGGGCCTCTTCCAATGCCTTGGGATGTTGGCAGATTGCTGCGGGGTCACCTGCGGAGAAAGAAGGGGTCCCTGGAAGATACCAGATGGAGGCTCTTGTCGCAATGTGGGAATCCGCTCTCGTGCAGTCGCAGCAATTATTCCCACAACTTGTTTCTTCACTTCTAAGCTCAGTTCATTTTAGTTTGGCATCCAGTAAACAATGGAAATTTTCTTTTTTTGGCAGCAGTGAATAACTTTACATCTTTCTGCGTTCTCAGAAGGTATTGTTACCATCTAACGGTACGAGTTGTATTTTATTCATAAACGGAAATCGTTTAAATGACCCATCAACTATTTAGTCCAATTAAACCATTATCATATTTTCCACTTGCATTCTCATAAAGTAAATAAAGACATAGATCACACAAAATCATTGTGAAATTAAAATAAATTTGCTGCAATAGCTGGTTTATATTTGTATAATTATAAAAATGGGCATTATAGATTGAAAACACTTTATGGTATTTTCTCCCTAAGAGTCCAATTTTGGATTGCTCAAATTGTTGTTGTTATTCTGCCAAAAGTGACTTGGTTAACGACCCTGGATCATAAACCATCTGCCGTGATGAATAAAAGCCACAGTTTTTACACTGTAGTCAATTTGAGATAGTGGGGACCTTACCCTCTGTATAAACCAAGGTCCGCGTGAATTCTCTGTTGCCAGTATGGCTTTCCCAGAGGTCAATCGCCTTCCCGCTCACAAGCAAGGCAAACCATTGAAAGATTTATGTGGTGAATATAATCACAGCCGCATGTTTCTTTGGAAGCGGCTAAAAGATTCTTTAAAAACCAAGATGCTTATGAGAAAGGATTAAGTGATGACCTTGACAGGTGAGAGGGTCCCAGTATAAGCATGGGCGGGAAGACCTTTCTGAAACCTTTCCTCCCACTCCCAGGGAGGTCCCTCATAGAGCCACAAAACATCCCCAAAGCATCAGATACCACCCTCAAACCTTCTCACAAAATACTATTTCTTCTGCAAATTAAGGCAATCAGTTTAATACAGTTTTCTATGTACATTGATCGGCCACCTGATACCATTTATAGATGACTTCTCTTTGCAGAAGTTTCAATACGTCGACAAGAGCCTGGCTCGATAAAAAGAAATCTTTACCATTAATATGTGAAAGGCAGAGAGCGTGAAGCAGGGAAGATAACAACCGTGTTACCACCACGCAAAAAGCCACGTCAGACCTGAAAGTAGCTGATAGAAATCGACACAGAACATTACTTAATTCTAGGGTTTAGCTATAAAGTGACAAGCTTTTAGGAAATGTCTTTATTCTCTGACACCTGACATTTTGTAGCTTTGTCAGAAACATTTACCAGTTTTCCCAGCTTTTATACAAAATCTAAGACCTCCCTCGAAATGGTCTGTCTCTCATTGTTTCTACCACCTTTATATCTTTTAAATGTTGGATACAAAACTTTGCACTCATTTGACCTGTAAAATATTATAATTGTCACTCACAATTGGATATTTTGAAAATAATGAAATTTGCCGAAGAATTGTTTCTTAGAAAGGTAACTTTCAATGAGCTCACATGAGTGGTTCTGACTACGAGTATATCATGAATGATGAAGTGGGATAATACATTTTTTGATAATTTAATTTAGTAATCAAGAGATCAATAATTTAACTATCAAGCCTAAGAATATATGCACTAAAAGTATTGTCTGGAACTGTGCAAGAGCTAATGATTGCACAAAGTGTTAGGATATCCAACAAAATACAAAAAGAAGAATCTGAAAATCTCAGTCCAAGCATAAAATAAGTTGAAATCTATAAAAAGTTAAAGCCATAATTTGATAGAAATATTACTCTGGAAGATCAAACAGCTTATTGCACAGTATACACAGAATTTTTATATTTTATTCTTAAATGACCTTTTTGGACGAGAAATATTTCTCAGTTTTCAATTCACACTTTTGTGCGTGACATTTATATATCACCATATAAACGGAACACATTTGCATGTTAAAGCCACGTGTCAACATGTTGAAATCCTCCTACCAAGATACCGAGCATGATAATATACTGATAATTACTGTCACTGCCTTTATCACATGATGTGTGATGTTTTCAGAAAAGAATATACCTTATATACTGAAATAAGGAGAAGTGCTATGGGATAAAAAGTTGAATAAGCTGTAGCCTCGATTGCGTTCTCGTGTATTGCTTTAGCAGCGAAATCATTTGTGATAGCTGAAGCCAAGCTCTCATAGCACTAAAAATATGATGGTTGTCAGTTGTTCCGAGATTGCCCAGAAATCTCTTAAAGGCCTCGTGCATAATGACAACAACATGTCTTGATATTACTCTGTGGGATGTCAATTTACTCTGCTAATTCAGTGTTTTTACTTGGGGAATATTTTATATCTTTTTAAAAAAGGAGACGGGGTGTGGGCTGCGGAGTGGATCTTTAACATAAGAAACCCTTTAGACAACTATAAATGTTTTCTGGATTGGCAAAGTTTCTTTATATGTCAGGTGCAGTGTCAACAAAACCACTACAAGTTTTCAATTCAGATATTTCATTGTTTCATATCAGCCACATCAATATAAATCAAAAATATCAAGAAATGTTTTTGAAGCTCATCAACATTAGGCTTTCGAAGGGTGGATATATTAAACTGTGGAGCTCAAAGGCGATATATCACTTAACAGTTCATAGTTTGGCGGAGCATAATGCAATTCACCTATTCGAAAAAGATGTTGTCAATCCACCAGTTGCGGAATGAAAGATATAACCAACACACACCAGGTGTCACCAGGTGTCGCCAGGTGTCGCCACGACAGCACAATCCATCTGGAAACTGATTCAGCAACAGATTGCCATAGTTCCACATGAATGTTAACTGTCACGAATTTGAAGGTTAAAGTAGAACTTTAAACACTATCTGCTTTGTTTTGGCCTTTGAAATCTGCTTTGCTTAATAAAAATGCCATTAGACCTGCATGGTAAACTATCAGAAAGCAGTGGTGAAGAGCACGACATGCCAATGAATTCATTAACCAGTTTCCCTTTTATTGACTCGGTAGCAAGACAGGATGAAAAGTAAATACAAAAAGATTCCCTATGTATCTAAATACTTGGGGCTAGTATTATATATCAAAGTTTTAAAGCGGGTGACTATTGATAATAAATAGAATCTTCCATTGGAAAAAGATATCTCAGCTACACGTCCTTTGTGGTTTGCTGTAAAGTGCTAGTGCATGGAAATACAATACAAGTACTCAACTCATTAGGTAGAAATATTGAGGTTTATATAGGACATTTATAGAGTTTATAATACTATCGCTATATCTCAATGGAAACACCTACTAAAGTTAATAAAAATCCTGATTTAAGATACAGTTTTAAAATAATCCTTTAACTCGTTACCTAAAACCCCCCTAAAATAATAAAAACAACAACAACAACGAAACACAAAAAAAGCAATCTTGTTAATATCTTCCGAATTAAGTTTGATAACACTTCATAATGGGAAACCTAATTTTCTTTAGAGCTATTCATAATCGTTACTCTATATCAAGTGCAAGTGTATGGCAGAATTAGATCTCTTCTCTCATATGACAACTGTAAATATTTACAAATCACGCATTATTATTAATTACCTATAATCAGGCGGTAATTAGATTCAAACAGACATAAAACGACAAAAAGAGGCCTGTCTTTTTAGAAAGCGGAGCTGATGATGGATACTCAGACAATGCATTGGAAATATCATATGGAGGTGGTATCATGTTTCTCTCCTATGTCCATTCATCTTAGAAGGGCTTGCCCTCTCCAGCAAGATTAAATTCCATCTGTTTCCGATGGCCAGCAATAATGCTTGTCTCTTTGATATTTGCAAGCAAAAGGAAATACCACTTTCTAGGAACATTGCATTTGTCAGTCTGGATCGTGCCGAGATGTTTGTTGCCAAGCTTTAGATGGGATATTTATCGTTTTGGGGGGTAACAATGGGTAAAGGTGGACAATTCCTGGCCACTGTGGTCGGGAAGAGGGGTTGGTTGGCGATATTAAGGGTCAGGCAGGGAGGTGGGGTGAGGCTGGCGGGTTGGGCTTCTTTGATGCCGGGGACAGGTGGGTGCTCTCGTGGCCCCCGTGACTACATCACGATCAGCGGGCTGAGCATGGCGGCGCGCACACCTCTCCTGTTTGAGATGCCTCATATGCCCACCTATCATATATCACCCCCAAACACTGGCTCTTTATGTCCACTACGGTCAACACTGCTCATAAAACATCATCCACTGATGGGCATGCTGCTACTAACTCACCAAGGACCAACAGACAACCGATCAAGCAAATATGTTTGCAAATATTCATCAAGCAAAGCGTGACTGTTATGCCCTAACGAAGCCACCAACCAGTATTGTACCTCCCTTACAAAATGCATCTCCCCTTCCAAAAAAAAGTTGTCATCTTTCACTTGTTGAGGGCTTCTGGTAGATGTCACAAAGGTTTGATCTCGCTGTAGAACTGATTTTTTCTGTCTGGTGTATGAATATTTTTTGATGGAGGCATTGAATACCACTTTGGCAAAGAATAATTGCACATGATGTACACATGCACTGATTAATTAACTGTGTTAATATTGTATTTGTATGGGGAGACAACATAGACATTATTATTTCTTTTTTAATATTTAAGGATGTGTTGAATTGATTCACAAATACAGCTTAAGGACATCTGTACTTAACAGGAATATACACGTTTCTTTCGATAATAGTACAATACTGTTACTTCACAGGTATACAAATATACTCTCCAAATGATCTTCCGTCAGTGTCGTATAGAACGCCATGAGAATGAAACACACACTTGACTTTGTTTATATGTATGTACCACAGTAACAAGGGCATCTACAACAGCTCCTGAACAACTCAAACCATTTCTTTGGTGCCATATGGATTATTATTTGATATGTAAATAAATTTTATTTATTAATTTTATTCCAAAAAAAAAGAAAGAAAAAAAAGCAAATATGATATGAATTTGCCCTATTCTTGACTTGAACATTTTATATTTTGCATAGAATTAAGAATGGTTTGTAATTTATTCTATACAGGATAATTTACAGATGACATGCGGAGAATTAAGATTTCAAACCATGACAAATCTAGTGGTAAATAGATTTGTAGATGTTGTCTGTTTGGAGGGTCCATTTGTGATGGATTAGCTTACAAGTTTAAACAGTAAGAAAAAGTGCAACACAATGTATCACAGAACAGATTTGTTGTCAGTGATATGCCTAAGATCAAAGACAATCTCAGTTCTTGGGGAACTGAGTGTATGGGCCTGAACAGGCCACAGGTGTCAAAATACCAAACTTTTTGTGTATATCCCAGATAAAGTTGAAGATAAAATAGTTCACAGATCTCCTTGAATGGATAGCACCCAGTTACCTGTATATAAACGTCTATATCAAGACTAATGTTCTGGAAAGTAGATATTTGCACAAATAGAAATGACTCATTCTAAAAGACTGATTTCATTTTTACTTGCATCAGAATTCACATCTTGCCCTCCAGGCCCTATGTATTAGATAATGTGTCAAATGAATGCATATCAGACATATGTCTCTCAATTGGAAATGAAGGTAAATGAAACTGAAATATTCCATTTTGCCAAGGCACCGATTCGAAGAAAGAAATACCTTTACACGAATACATTATATTTTGCATTGAATGGCAATTCAAATGCCTATTGGACTACCTTTTTAATCAGGGAGAGTATGAAATATTCATTTGAATCAAAATCACCTGTCCTAAGATATAATATTTAGGATATCATTATCCGGTTTTTAAATGTTTAATGTCGTATATTAGTACATTTCAAGTTGGGTAATGATCAATTTTAAATGTTTATTACCCAACTTGAATGTGTAGTTAGTGGTCAGAAGTATTCATTCCTAACCATATTCTATAATATAACTTGTCAGATCAGAAATGCGAGATTCAGATTATCTAATGTTTCATGGATAATTATTTGTGAATCACAATAGAGGGTTGTCATTTATTCGCAATGAATTAATACTAATATCTGTGCATCTGTCACATTTAACGCGTGGTGGCTTTCTTGCTTAAAGCCAATTGATAACTTAATCGTCAAAATGTGTGTTAGTGTCTCGCATTTATGAATTGCATGATAAAAACTGCAAACATTAAACACATCCGAATGAGTTTCTATGTATTTATTTCATCAGAGTGTTTATTTTTATGGAATATTCTTTAGCAGATGTTAATAAATACCTGGTGTATGAAATGAGAAATATTAATATAATACATTTATGATAGTGTATAATCTTACAGAAGAAAACACACTATGAACACATTTAGCCAGATATTTGAGATTGACCAATTTCCTGTAATAAAAAAAAGAATGGAGCTCCAATAACAAGGTAAGCTGGTGTTTGTTTCCCTGTGAGGTTGTATCTATCCACAAGTCCAACTGGTTGTGTTTGTATTCATTAATTATGGCTCTGATTGGCTGATACCACAGGATCGATTTCACATCCCTGGCTTTGTGTACGGTTAATGGTATCCCTCTACACCCAGACAGGCACATAAGTTGACAAGAGATTTCTCTGTGCAGGTCAAAGATCTCTTGTGGGCACTGCTATGCGAAACCTCACCATTCTGTTACCGGTGTCTGGTGGTCTGCCACCAGTCGTCCGCAAATGTCGCAAACTTGGTATTGAGAGCTCCTGGGAGTCATACTCCACCATTATCAACGCTCCAACACCACCGTGTATATTACTACAGTTTTGTTTCATATTTGTATAGAATGATACATAAAAAGTTCTCAACATAATGGTTGCTAAGATGGGTTGTTTCAACATGTAAAAGCTTAGCCCCTTTAGTCCAAGTAAAAGGGCTATATGATATACTGTGGTTTCTTCTGACAAAAGAAACTCTTGACTAGCTGAAATGCCAAATGAAGTTTTTTTGAAATGATGAAATGTATGCTCCTTTATGCTCTATCTCACTGGTCATGACTAGAAGGGGACAGGGAGACAAGTTCAGACTGGAGGAACAATGACCTCCACGGCATTGTCACAACTCTCTACTCTTTCTTCTTGGTCAATCTTAACATGTTTTGAATTGCTGCCAATGGGGTCTCGACTCTAACTCTTTACTTTCATTTATAGAACTATGGGAAATATTCAGCTAAGGCAGAAATTGAAAGGCCATGGAGGGCTCTACCAGCCTTTATTGCCATATAATATGTTAAGGCGCAACTTCTTATACATTTATAAAATTTACTTTGGGTAATATCCAAAACGTGTTTTGTCCGGATCTGACAGTAACATGCAACAGTCACTGATGAAATGTTGGCAATGTTTGGTTGAGTGCAACAATGCCAGGATGGTGTGGAAAGCTATCTAAGTTCAGCATCTCCTGTGCCAAAGTGGAATGAATAAGTGAGCGCCAATGAGTCCCATATCCAATAGAGGAACCCCGTGACTATGTCTCCCCCAGTCTGCACCACCCAAAGTTGCACCCAGTGTGGGCCCGCCAGACCCTCAGCACTGCCGGCACTTAGTGATCATTAATGCCTCAATTTGCCTGGAGAGTGGTAGAATTAGGAGGGTCCTGAACAAGGGGGAGGTGGCTGTAATATACTAGCTGTGACAAACTACAAGATAGTCAGAAGATAAAGGCTCCCACTCTGTCTGGGATACTATGGTGAGCGGGGGCTGTGGGTGGAGATGTGTCAATCAAACCACGATACTTTCTAAAAGGAAACATTTACCCTAACTTTCCCAAAAAGGTTAGCTATCTAAGATGTTTTCAGCGATGATAATGTGTTTTTCAAAGCACATTTGCCGACATTGAAAATGACGAGTTCTGACTGCTTGCACAACACCTGGAAGTGATACAACACTGAAAAACATTCACTGTTAACATATCTGTCCGCTTTCCTTGCTGCAATCACAAACAATGGATCCCCCAGGGTGAGGGAAAGGTAGAATCGCGAACCATGTTACCCCACCAGCTGGTAATAGGCTCATAATAGCCAGTAAGGAGGGTTCGTATTAACTACTCCCACTCGCCTTTCACCCCTCCTAACTGTCACACTGTCACTACTAACGCACACCTTTTCAGATGAGGACCAAAAGGACCATGTAATACTTCAACTCAAATAAAACATGAATTCAATTACCTGTGTGGACTGGTGGTGTGCCTGTGGTTCTTCACACAGAACATCTTTGCTGAGCCCACCTGATAATTGTTCCAAATTATACACTGTCATACAATGCAACAATAAACGGTATTGCCCACTTACACTCGCTTAACACAACTCATGTGTTTTGTTGCAACACTTAAGCAAATATCTATGCTATAACAAACAGGTAAATTCACCAAAACTAATTACATTTTTTGAAAATACAAGGATAAGCAGTGCAATTTGAAGGTACATATTAGCACTGTGTAAGTAACTTAAGAGCGCAACAGTAACCAGAAAATGTTTTTCATGAGAGTAAAAGAAGAATTAGGTGAAGCGAGTTGTAGAATGTTGCTTAAACAGGGGTCCGTACCAGATTCTTATCTTCCTGAATAGAGTCCACAGTTTGACGAGATTGCTAATGGCATGTTAATGATTTAGAAAAGAAAACTTTCTTTGGTTGTTCCACAGTTGCAAGAAAGGTGGAGGGCCACCCATTCTTCTCTATAACTCATTTAGAGAAAATCCCCTGTAAAGTGTGTTGATTTTTGCAGCCTTGCTAAAAAGCGGAAAATATCCAACAAGTTGTAAAGGACTGGTAACACAAGAGGGTGTATTGTTGAAGTTGTTCGCTTGATTACACTGGTGTTTGACCGTGAAAAAGCCAAGGTGATGTGGGGCTAAGACGGATCCTGGAGGTCACTATTTGCAAATCCCAGCGTGTCAAACCACTTTGTATACAAAGCATACAAAACTTAAACTGTGAGAGAGTGAATGAATGACCGAAACTGTTTTTTAAAGACACGAAGACATGACAGATTTCTGTTGGCATTCTCATGCCCTGTTCACAAATATTTCTCAGATTTTGTTAAACTATCTCTCCAAAATATCATAGAGGAAATCAAAATAGCAAAAAAGATGGTTAAAGTTAGCTGTCAAGCGGTCATGGTGTCGAGGCGTATAATGTACCCTAACATATCGTGGTCTTGTCAAGTGTGGACTTAGCTGCTAGAAGCACCCGCCAAAACCCTCTTCTACCCTTCAACAAAGGGATAAGTCAAATATGTATTTGTACAAATCATAAGGATAGCAAGTTCAGCGAGTATCCATATGTGGAGTAGAGGTTTTAGTCTCACGTGTATTATAGTCAGTGTAGCAAGTGGATATTGACTGGTACCTATCCGAAAATGAAAGATTATGGTTTAATGAAATCATTTGAACATATTGATAAATGATATTTTACATTTAAAATATTATTTTACAGATACCATAAGATGACTTTAAGAGCGTGGTTCTTGGATTTTCATCTATATACTCTTACCATCGTTTATGAGAAATTGTGTGCAATGGAAAAGTTGAAAAAGCCCGGATTGTACTTACATATCCTACAGATGTAGGAATTCTGATCACGATCTGCAGTTTGCACTCAACTGGGTTCATCTTGCAGAAATGAACCACGAGTGAAATGAATGTTTATGTCTGGTGTTTATGAATGTCAAATAGTGAAATATCAGAATGTTTAAATAAAAGTCTGGTTCTGCACATGAGCAAATTGAGATTTCAAATTCATTGGTTCACTATCACATCTGCTCCATTATTTAGGACCTATTAGAATATATGAATTTCGGTGAATATGTCTTATATGTGATATGATAACTGGCAATAATCACTCAATCATGTTCAGCTCAAAGGAGACTTGCTTGAATAGTTGTTAAGTGCCCAGCCGATTTATAAATGTGAAATATTAGTGAACATCCACTTGCTGCACTTTCTTTTGTCTGATCATTGTACGGCAATGTGACATACTGATATGTTCCCATGCCTAAAGTATGATGCCAAGGTAACAGAAAAGCCATCGTGGAGCAGAATTAATCCCCTGCAGGTCCCCATCACCTAAAAAGTAGGGTACATTTATAACACATACACAAGTATAATTGATCCAGAATGTGATATAGGCAAGAATATTTCATGAGTTATACTATGTTTCAATGTCCCCTTTTGGCGATGCGAATACTGGTCAGATATGAATTTTAACGCTTCAAATAATGAAACATGGATATATCTTCATTCATGAAGTGTCTCATCATTTACATTTTCGTGTCTCGAATTTTATTTTGAACATAGTCCAACAAAATGCCTAAGAGGCTCTGAAACAGTTTAACAAAAAGATCTACTTCTATTCATTAGCGGATACAATATGCACGCAATGGGCAAGCAAAAGGCAAGAATAGGCCTATAAGGCCATGCACAACAGTCAAAGTTAAATATTGTGAGCATCGAATGCTTTCCCTTAGTCCATAGGCAGTACTGTACACTGCATCAAATGCTTTATAGAGGTGTTCGCAACAATACTCAAAGCGGCTGGATTGAGCGGGATGCACGCCATGCATGTTGAGGCGTTGTTTTACACACATGGTGTTACCCCGTGTCCAAGCCCCTGGTCAGTGGACTGGGTAATGTGGGGGTAGTGAGGCATACTCGGTACCCATATGCTGCTCTGTGGAGCGACAAAACGCCAAAAGTTGCCAACAACAGGCTACAAGACAATCAAAGAAGGCCCAGTCATGAAATGGCCACTGTCTCGTGTTATGATGGGTCTGCCCGGCTTGACACATCCATTCTGACAGTTCACAAGGACCAAAGACTCCTTTCTCTCAACAGTTACAATGCGTCCTTGGCAAGCTTCTTCAGCATATACCTACTACATTGTGCTGCAGCAACTTTTATCTATTTTATACATATCATGGCTATTCAACTATATTTATTTGATGCTGCACTTTACAATAGATATATTCAATTAATATTCCATTATACGTGCCTTTATAATCGTGTTTGATGATCAACATCATCGTGATATGTACATTTTGTATGGTATATATCAATTATAATATGACTATAGCCGATTGAATAAGCATTGTGTGTGGTGGAGAATAAATATTTTGAAGCTATTATTGATAATTTGGCTGATATAAATAACATGGATTTCTATTGAGATAAAAACGTGCTTGCAATTGGGACAGTAAAATAAAACTTATTTTCCTCTTCAAATTGAATATAATATTACAAGAATTCTTCCACGTCCTTTTGTTATATTATTTTGATTTAAACTTTTTTTATATATTTTACAATAGTAGCGACATAGTGAATTTAGATATTGCAATTTTAAAGTAAAAGTATCGCATTCACATGACAAAACTCTGCTGGTTTTCATATGATATGGACATAGAACTTGTAAAGGCTTGCTGAGATCAGTTATATGGTAAATACTTTACAAGGGTATCATTTATACAGGTGAGTTTGTAATATGAACCTTGGAGCTGCCACAAACTATATAGAATATGCTAAACTTTATTTTCCCACTGTAACATGTGCATGATGGATGATCTACCCGGTAGCAAGCAAAACTTCTGCTACCCTGGCATACATTTCAGCGTCCAGTATGCTTACAACTTGGCAAATATTTGCCCCAAACTTGCTGGCAGAGAGGGGAAGAGAAGGGGAGAGACATTTAGGAGACTGTTTTCCCTGGATCCAAATAATAACATCGGACATGAATATAACTTTATGTGTAACTGGTATTTTTTTATATTACTTTTGCTTCCATGATGCTTCATTGTGTATATATCCATCACCCAGTATCGTGGTAATCCATGAGATAAGAGTATAGGCTTTGGCACTGGCAGGTGTACCATACCTTAATGTGCTACCTGTCTACATTGCTCTGAGGCAAGCAACCACCTAGTGCTGTGGAATGCGCTACTTCCAGTCCTTCTCACAGACACTTGGATAAAAGTGACATGTGAAAGTTCCACCACAGACACAATATCATATTTACATTTCTAATTTTCTCTCACCTGTTTCAGATTTCATTTTGATTAATTATTCTCTGAAAACTTCCACTGCAAACGGATGCATAAAATGGCCAGTACATTACTTCATCTAAAATATGTTTACCAATGCATTTATTTGGCAATGACATAAAAAAAACTGTTGGTAGTATTTAGGGTAAGTCGGTAATCTGTGCTTTATATGTATAGTCACATTCTGAAAGTGTAGTTTTCTTCAAGTCCTTGATGTCAAAAGAGTCTTAGTAATGGAATACGCTTGTCTATCACCTTGTATTCACACATGATATGTGGGTAGCATCAATGTCCATGACAAACAAAGCAATTCCTCTAATGCTCTTATCCTGTTTACTCCTCCCAGCCTAATACATTTATCTCTCCACAATCACTTTGCATTGGAATCCCCTCAGACATGACGTTTTGCAATGCCCACAGTGATCATTTCCCACAATTACTATATTCTCAGTGTCAATTATGTGTGTTTTGTGCATGTCTTTTGTACCACTTTATCATCCTTAAGAGGTGACCCCTGACGTGCTAATCCTACTGCTACTCGGTGGTATTTGGCTTACAATCCTGGCAGGTGCCTCAGTGGACAAACAAGCATCCCTCACTGACCAGTGGTCAGTCTATTTGTCTAGGAAGAGTGATATCTTTAATACCTTAATACGTTATTGTGATCTACTCTAAGACATCACTGACCGATGGTCAGTATGGTTCACGACCCAATCACCCCTGGACCTGTCCGCTGACCAGAAGAAATGACCATTGTCCAGCACTTTGACCTCTGAGCTCACCAGGGCACCTCCAGTCAGTGCCCTATGATTTTCTTCCCTTCATCGGGACCACAGTATGGGACCGTTACTACCGGTCACTCACTGATAAAGCTCTAATCATACACCACTTTGCCATAAAATCTGCAATAACACTGCTAATTGTTGTCTTAGTTACCATAATTACAGACATAAATATCATGTTGATTTGTAGGTACAACATGTATTTAACATACCTGGTCTTTATCATTAGTTTAATTGATCTCATTATGACATTTCTTATCATGCAAGTTCATTATTATAAAATCTGGACGGTGAAAAAGCCATTTGTGAGTATTGAGCACAGAGAAAATGATAACAATAATGTGCTTTTAAAAATGGCTTAAGCTTAAGTGCAGGAAGCCTGAACGATTCTATCTGATAAGTAAGTACAAAATATCACTCAATCTGATATGCAGCGTACTAAACTGCGTAGAGTACGTGGATTCTTCATTGGTGATCCTTTATGTATAAAATCTAGTATTTCTCTTTTGTACCAATACTTGTACCTCTAACTATATGAACATAAAGTCTTATTCAAAGTTATACAATGATGGTTACAATGAGATAACAAATTCATTCAAAATTTTGACAGTGCAAAATATATTTTATTCACATGGTTAAAGTGCTATATTTTAATAAGGCTAATTTCATCAGAGACATGAAATCTGGGCTGTCAAAATTTCAGTTAGTCTCCCACGAGTTCATAGTTATCTCTACAGCACAAGATTACTGTAGTATAAAATAACTTGTCATAGTTTCAAAGAACCTGGACAAGAGATCATTAGCATTAAGACCAATACACATTTTCAACTTCAAACCCATTAATTTGGACAGTCTACGGTTTCAAAGATAAAGGGGGTTTTCATGTTTTGTGTATGTTAATGGCTTTGATGGTTTCGTATAACATAAATATATATGAGACACAAGATGCCGGTTACTGTATATCTCAGGTGACATACAATGCCTGGAAAGTTGTGGTCAGTTGTGGTCAGTTGTGGTCAGGCAGCATTGAGTGACTATTATGTGGAAGTGACCTCAAGGAAATGGGGGAGTAGAGCTCTGTTACATATGGGGAGAATCATTATGCCCATTCTTTTAAATTTAGTTTATAAGTGTATTTGCATGGAAACGGGAAAGGTGCAAAAGGCCCTTGCGCTCCGCGTGAGGTCGGAGGTCATCCCGGCAGGCGGGACAAATCCCTGAGGGCGCTTTTGTCTTCGGCCCTCTCCAGCTCGCGTGACGTGGCTGCTACCCCGAAAACACCCAACTCGCTTTCCCATTTGCCCACCTTTGATGTCACCCAACTTGTTTTACCGTCTCTGACCCAAGGACCACGCCGCATCATATTCCGATGGTCAATAAACCTTAAAAAATGCTTTTGTTTCTTTCATCTGGGAGACCCACCTTTCAATCCCTGACACGGAAACTTGCCAACTGTTTTAATGGTCGACCTCTCTACTAATGTACAGTTATACAGTAGTCAAAAAGATGAAAGTTCAACTTCGGTTCATGGACGTAACCCTGTGTAATATTGCGAAGGACCTCTTCAATCGTCTTTCGATGAACTGCCGTCCATTGCCAAATTCTGGAGGGAGAAAAAAGCCATTGCATGCGACCTAAACGCATGCAGATGCTTAAGAAGAAAATTCACAAATCGCATAAAACTATTTACATTAAGCTATGTATATTTATTCATATCATGATTCTGATAATTAACACTCTCAACGTTAGGCTAAACACATCTGAAGATTTAAGCAGATCGAAAATCTCACATAAACTATATTTTGAATGTCTAATTTAATGTTTATATATACGGAAGAGTGCATAATATTTTTCTCCACATTGATGAACATCAGGGTTCTAAAAACTAACATTATAACAGATTCTGGAATCGAAAAGATATTATCTTTTTCGCCTCAGGGTATTTTAAAAACATTTTGTCAGAATGGCATTTCAATTTTTCTCGGTAAATAATAAATGAAAGTGCACTATATAACATTTTTATTATCAAATGAAATATCAATATGCACATGAAAACTTTATTGCATGCACAGGTCACTGAGCTGTGCGTTAATGAAAGAAGTAAACCCATGGAAAAATGCCCTCATACCAGACCAAAAAAAAAACAACGTTGTGTCCTTATCACTATTATTCAATCACAGCTGGTAATTTAACAGAAATCAGAATATAAAAATGTTATCACGTAAATCAATTGTGTGAATGACGTGGTCAATGTGTTTGTTGTGAGCTAACATATTGTTTGAATAAGTCGCGCCACAAAAGTTGTCATATACATCTTCTTGACAACATAACCTCCACAGACAAAGCACACGATTCTCTGATGATCATTGGTCTTTTAATGTTCGATAACCTGTGACATAATGGACTTAACACTGATTTTACACATTTGTTTTATACAGGTGTCTATAACAGTTATGTCTGGCGTCAACCCCTTCTATTGTCAATATATTTTGATAATTGCTTCAAACATTTTGCAGATGCCAACTTTTTTTAATTTATGTGCCTTTCCTACTCGCTGTCCCCTTGTCCAAGTTCCATGTTTCTATTCATGCCCATTGACCCATAAAATTTTCATCTGACCTTAACTAGCATATTAATTATGTCGCTTAATCAGTTTGGCCGTCGTTTGGAAAATTAAGCTTTTGATATTTAATGGCTTAGCATCCAATACCTGTTCCAACAGATGTCGTGAAACCCTATGTAATTCGGTCAACTCAACGATTGTAAACATTTTATAGCATTTCAACAAAGAATTTTGTTTTGTGTACGCTTTTAACAATTCAATATATTTCACAATATCGGCAATCAATACAATGAACGCTGTTTATGTTTCTGTATCAACTAATATGAAAAGTTAAAAAATCAATGAAATATGATTTATTTCCGTTTCAATGGTTATAGATAAACCCAATTTGGAAGATAAGTATTTGTTTTTGTGTATGGTCATTTTGAATTTTTTTTTAGTGTAATGGGGCGTTTATTTGCTATTTTACAGTCAGAGAATGGTGAAACTTTTTGACAAAAGTTGTGTCTATTAAACAGAAATAATTACAATATTAAACCTCATTGCAACAATATTTGAAACTTTACACTATTACAGCTATTTTGATTGATGAATTATTGATTTTGACAATATATATATATAGAGATATATGTGAATATATAAATGTATATATTAAAAACATAACATATGTGAAAATAGCATAACATCTTAACATTAAGGGGCATGCAGACCAAATTCATTTAAAGCATTTCGTGTGACACGGTGAAGGGTGACAGCGCCGTGGCTGAGTTGTCAAGATTTGGCAGAGAGTGATGAATCATATGGTGCATTTCCATATGTTCGTAGTGTCTGTGATTTGACATGCCCACAATGGACAGACACCATGGGCACAGTTTGTCATAATAATACAAGCCATTATCATACAGCAGATGCTTTATATTAACTCAAGATGACACCTAACCCCTTCTCAAACTCCCTACTCTATCCCACCAGTTTTGGGGTTCTCAAATCCTCTCAAATAATAAATTACAAAGAAATGCAAAATCACTGTTTTTATAAACATCTGTATCAGGATCAGTTATTCAGTATTCATGTATTTGATACCCATGAATGAATGACGGCAGACATTTATACGGACCATGAATAGCTGAGAGCCAGGCTGATTGAAACACGAAACTCTGCAAGACAAAGTGCACTACTCGTGAATAACAATACCATGAAATACCTCAATGAATTGTCTGGTGGACCACTGTTTATCATCTGATTCCTGATATTCTTTGCCACATAATCAATTAGGACAGAAATAGTTTGAATTCTAAATTATATTTGGATTCTTTCCATACGCTATATGTTATTGATAAATGGCCTGAAATATATTTGCCAATTTTAAAAAGGTAAAAAAATATTAAACTCACATAAATGAACGCAAATGTTTAGAGTACTTCAAAATATTAAGTGGACAATGTCATGTAATTATCTTTATCCAAACTATTTGTTCAAAATCCATTATCATTTCAATGATATTGAATAAAACATTTGGCAATCTCCAGTTGAAGTGAGAGTTGAATTGAGATGGGATTGTGGGCTGTGGCCGTACACGTGTTAGGGGGGCGGTTTATCATATAACCTTACATAGCTCTCCAAATATACTTGGCATCTCTTTCTTCAAAGTCATCCACTAACTAAATGTGACATCAACAAATTTGCTGTCATGCCATGGATGGAATTTGATATATAGACCGGTAAAAGTTATAATTAATACGTGGGAAAAGGAGCATTCTTTCAGCTCTTTTTGTCATTTACTGTCTTCTTTGTGAATATATCAAAAATTGTATTGGGTCCATTTTGCGGTAAAGTCTGTTAAAATATGGAGGCATATTGGTCATGTCACTGCTCACCCACAGATGATTGACATGAGTTTACAAAATAAAGAATAAATAGATAATATCTATGTTGCGGCGTTGTCACATAACGGTTGTCAATATTCACGCGAGACTTTCTCCGGGTTTTTTGTCAGTTAAGCCTTACATTATACTAGAGTGTATTTCATGCCATTTAATAAATAAGTGAAACTCACTGATGTAAAAGACCTGTTAATGGCAAAATCTTCAGATGTGAGATAATGATGACCGCAATATGTGATTAGAAAGCACCTCTATTCAAATATAAGGGGTCAGTCAGACTCGCTTTGAGTCGCTTTTTAAAAAAATTAACCATCTATGTTGCCATCCGAGAAAGGGGACGTAATGTGTCAGGAAAAATGCGCACACTGAACCCATAGAAATGGGCGATTCCCCGCCAATATCCGACGTGATGCGACTCACAATAAGTATTGCGGAATTTATCGTAATCATTACACTATAGGCAAAGGAAATGTCCTTTAATATTTGTTCAAAAAATGAAAATGACCCGGGGCCATATTTGTACAAATGGCCACACGGGGTTGCATCTTCTTAAAAGCGTTCTTGCCTAATGCGACGCTGGTCTGCGCCCTTAGCGATCCACCTGCCACTTGCCATAATCTGCAAGAAACTGGAAACACCCTCAACAATGGCCTCTTGTACTCATTAAAAATGAATAGAGAAATACCTTTGTTATAAAATGACCAGGGTTACTCATGTTATTATCAAAGCAATATTACGTGATTTTTGTTGGCATCAGATCTTAGCGGCCCCCAAAATATGACCTGAAAGGTCACCAAAATTGTGTTTTTTCCATGTTGAGCAACTTGCTAACTGTCGTCTGCTTTTTGCAAGTTGTCCTGTACATAGGCGGTGTGTGTGGAGGACAGAAGGCGCAATAATTCCATCCTATTGTATATGTACGGACAGGCAGAAAGCATGTCAAATCAAATGTCTGGAGGGTGCCCACCTCGGGGACCTATGATATTTCACCTCCGTTGGACTTGCTCCGTCGCGGCCGCTGTAAACTCTCATTCTGGCTGGTTGCTCTTATTGAAACCTTGTCGTCGGTTATAATTCCATCATATTTGCATGGACGCCTCTGTAAAGGATGTGAAACATTTGTAAATTTCCTGCATATTACGAGGTTTTATGAAACCCGTGAAATTGCCTCACGGGGTCCTGAAGAATTACATCGCCCCGCTCTCCCGTCATTTTCGACACTGCGCATGACCGCATCTGCTCCGGGACGCAACGTAATATTTCTTTTTAATGAAACTGTATCGAACAATGAAATAATTTTGCAGGGCACTGCCTGTCACAGAGGTCTTGATAGGTTAGCTGGTCGCAGATAATCCAAATAGCAGTTCCTGGGAGCACTCAGTGCGGGAGGCGGTGATGCTTGACAGGAGGTACGGCGGGGTGATAGTGCCCCGGGACAATGAAGTACCAAGGACCTATATGCGAACAACATTCTGCACGCCGAGGTGTGAAAAATGCCCCATATAGACGGAAAGGTCCTGTGCGCGAGAAACTCACACCATCAGTGAAAATAGCAAGAAATTGAATACTATTTTTTAATTAGTGATTTCAGTTTGACATCTCAACAAGAATGTGTGATTTAGGAAACTTGTGATTATTTATCATCGTGAAATTTTACAATTGTACGATTGACAATTGACCTGAGATTGACAATTGACCTGAGATTGACAATTAACCTGAGATTGACAATTGACCTGGGATGATTTTACATACTTTTTGTACACATGACACACAGATAGGCACTGGGGAACTTTATCGGCATGAACATCGTAGAGAATGGTTATCCCGAATATCGTGCAAAATAGTAAGCCAAGCGATACGCACAAACAAATGGAATCAAATGTTGAAAGCGTAAATACCGCTTTAATTCATGAGTTGAGTTCTTCATAAATTGTTCATCTTACACACATTAAGTTTCAATCTGATGTATAGAACGGATTTTATTATTACAGGATAATTTAATGCATGCAGGAAACGAGATAGATATTTTGTAGAATAAATACATATGTTTGATAAAGTAGTAATTGATAAAATTACATATGACATATACGTCCCATTGTTAAAATATAGTACTAGGTCGTCATTCGGTGCATTTAGGTCACATATTGCACACATACGTAACATTGTAGGTATCTACAGACTTACACCCAGTAGAGACTGCCTAAATGATTTTTTCAAGATATACTATGAAAAATCTAATGTGACAAGTTTATTTATTGACCTCTAGGAAGTGAATAGTATATTTTCTCAGAGAGGGGTTGGTTTTATAAGATACAGGCTGGCCACCTGCAGCAATGATGGAGATATGCTACTGTCCATTGATCAGAGCGCCCTCTACCGGAAGGATGGGTTCTTCTTAGCATACTCCCTTACACACTTCATCAAGTAAATAGACATAACTTACATGCTCCTACACCGTGTATAAAAACTGCCGACAGTTTCAAAAAGAATCGGCACAAACCTGTTCAAAGAACAATCACAAATTAGCTGAGCATGAAATTTTTTATAAGGAAATGTTCTTTTAAGATGTATCTCAGGGTTATAAGAATGAACGAGGAAGGCTATGTTATGGGTAGGGTGCCATGTTACAAGCAGTTGACTACATTGTTCCACGCCTCCATTGATAAGGTGTTGCTGCACCAAAGCTTTGCAACAATGCACCACAGCCATGAAGAATGTGACAAGGTTAGAAACTGTATCCGAGACAAGGGTAGGCGAGCGGCAAAGTCCCACTCCAATGTCGCCGAGCGTCCGGCATGGCAACCCAGGCCAGATCACATCATTACCGTCTCCCATCCCAATTATCTATTTATATATACATATACACACACACACATATATATTTATATACATCCATATCTATATTTTCCAATCCAGATAGTGGCACAAGCCTCAGAAATACACGTTGTTTTATTAATAAGTCGTTTCATCCCAGACATCCTGAGATCTGTGTTAACAACCCATTCCGATTAAATATAAAAACCAGTCTTGACATTCCATCCCAGATATGAGCAGAGCGCCCTCTCTCCCTAGGTGGCACTGTGCTCAGTGTCTAAGTACCAGACATGAGACACAGTTGATCACTACTACTCACAGCCGGGCACTGATGGCTGGGGAGGAACCTTAA
Source organism: Amphiduros pacificus (assembly GCA_949316495.1). Classification (NCBI taxonomy): domain Eukaryota; kingdom Metazoa; phylum Annelida; class Polychaeta; order Phyllodocida; family Hesionidae; genus Amphiduros; species Amphiduros pacificus. Next base: position 59,340,768 of record OX439000.1, read on the forward strand.
TGGAGGTTCCCAAGGAAACACAAATAATCCATGGTGTTCTCGACACTGGAAATCACCTCCCAGCCTAAAGAAGTAAAGCTGATGAGCTTCAGTGACAAATTCAATGAGTAACCAGGAAGCTGCCGTAATTAATCGCAGATACAGTTTTCACCATATTGTTAAATTACTGTTATATATCATATGAGAAATAACAATTGTAATGTGCATATTTTGCGACTGTCATAATAATTTCCTATCTTCGGTCTGTATTTCTGAAGTATTTTTCCTTAGATGGACATCATTCTCAATCTGTGCTACTTCCTCTAGAATTTGCTCACATAATGTATGTAACCAATTGTTTTTAAAAAAGTGTCAAACTGTACCATTCCCATTCTTTCGACAGATCCTTTGTGACGTGTTCTTTTCCAAGTTTGTTAATATCTGTATACATAGTGACCCAGCCATTGTTCGCCTGACAGATTGCTGAGGAGATGAATACTAAGAATGAGGTACTTAGTATTACATAATTACGTTTGTCTGTTTGGGGTTTCATGTTTTACATTATTTCAGATATTTCGTGACGAGACCTACTTGTACAAGACGTAGTGCTGCCTCACTGAATTGTCATGTCGCAGGTCCTTTACATGACAACCCACCCGGTCACAGATTCACAAGAACAACACGGTAGGGAGATAACAACACATGTATTTTTATATATTTATATGGAGAAATGCTTTACTATTATGTAAAGTCATACATTTTCATGATAATACAATATAATGAATGTAAGATAATGACCACTGCACACAAAAACTCTACATACTTGACTTATACCTTGAACATGTGTCTGGAACTGACTGATAACGTACCTTGCGTGTACATGCGTTGGTGAATGACATGGGTTATGCAATCATGAGCCACAGGGAAGGAAAGAGGAATACAAATAATTCTTGAATGACCTACTCTCCACAGCAGATCCAGTAGTATTGCAGAGTATGAATGACCAAGAGGGCCGCGCTTCTAACCGGGCTGTGGGTGGCACTCGCTGAGAGGAAGAAAGCTCACGACTCATAACAACTCTGGCGGTTGCCCCTGTGGCAGTGGCATACTCCCTCTACCCTCTAACAGGGCTCAGATAATGCATAATCCGTGGAACCGGTAGAACATGTGGAAACATCACAAACATGGGCATCAGCTCATGTGAGAAATTGTATCATAAATCCAATTCCCAGACGGCCGGGAATCGAACCCACAACCTTTGGAACATCACAGAGGAACTGGTGCTAATAAGCTTGCGCCCTAACCAACTACACTAGTAGCCTTACATAACTGTGCTTGACTCCGTGGTTTAATCAGGTGACAGACGAAGAGTGTGTTAGAGTCTGACACAACCACCTTCTCATCGTATTGTTGACTTTGTTAGCCCCACAAGTCATCTCTTTATCCCCACAATCTGTCTCCTATTGTACCCAATTGTATGCATGCAACACACTTGAGCAATAACAACACAATTTAATTCAGATTGCTTGTATCGAGGCTTGTATCAATGGATTTGCATAGTAAATAGGATGAAAATGAGAGCCTTTTATTTGTAGATGAAAGATGTATATCTTTTCATGAAAATTTATAAATTGAATCTGAAAGATGAAATAAATATAAAAAGAATAGTATGTGCAATCTAACTGTTGCATTGTAATCAGAGGGCAGGCCTTATGATTGCCCTATGAGACAGTTTGTAGAGTTATATTTAAATGGTACAATTGTGCCAGGATATATGGTATTTTGCCAACAACATGTTTACAAAGTCAAAACTTATTTCATAATTTGAATACTTTGTAATGGTGTCATCTGACAGTTTCTTCAGAAAGCCTTGACAAATCAAGTCAATTGTTTGAGGCTTGGGAAAGTCCTCCAAATGTTAGAATTGTGATCTTAAATTGTCAAGGTCCTTGTCTGAAACTAATAGGAACAACAATGGCGCACAACATGAAAGAAGCACACATCTATAGTTAGTCTAGCGAGATGCATATCCTTGGGAAAAATTCCAGATTTTGGCCATATATCAGAGAGTTTCTGGGTTTGTTCAAAAGAGAGGGGAGTCGAGGTCCTGCCCTCCTGGTATCAGCGATGACAATACTAGGAAACACGACGTGCGCATGAACTGAGGTATATAACTTCAAAATGAATGACAGATATTTAATGGTTCAGGAAAGATTCCAAGTTCATGAATGTTGTTATGATAATGTTGAGCTTTAGCTTTCTTATGAGGCTTTGTGTTCGAGGCTGCCCTGGACCCACTAAAAGTTAAACACTCAGAGCATTAGTGTTTAAGCCATGGGCTGTGGGCCAAAATTGAAATGTTGCATGGCAAACATATATGAAAATTATCATGAAATGCCAGGACCTCGTCCAATATCAGTAAATTTATGGGATTTTCACCTTTTTTTCGATAAAAAAATGTAAAAATAATCATCGTTTAGTAAATCCAACAAAGATATGTTTTCAAGCTTATCATAAGAAGTAAATTCTACATGTGAGCTACAAAAAGCTATTATATCTGAATGATATCTTACCAAAATAGACGTTTGATAAGGTATATTTGACAGCATATTTTCAAAGATATATCAAGACCAAAACATACCATACTGTTCAGGAATAGACTGCGATGACTGCTTCAATGCAATAAAACAAAATACAGAGAAAGGGGAAATAATATTAATAAAATGAAAATACACACGCCTTACGTTTTGACATAATATGTCATTCCAAATTATGATAATATTCAATTTTAGATGATGACGACAATCCATACTGCTTTTTATTCAAAATCGTCAAAACTAGAAGTTGGAGCTCTTTTATTATTCTTGACATCAGGAGTCAATCGGATATCAATTTGCTAACGCTTGTTAGTGTTATTCACACCAATGATCCCATAAAGCACATTTCATTGCCCAAACATGACACGATCCAAGCCTTTTGCCATCCAAACAGAAACATTGCCGTTTTTCCACCCTGGTAGGCCGCAAACATGCTTTATTGCCGTTGTCAGTTTCAGCAGCTCTTTGTCACGGAAACATGGGATCGCAGATTAAATTGAGGTTTGAAAGGCACGCCAAGGAAGTGCCAAAACTCACAGACTTTGCTCTTTTGAAATTTAATCAATAGCTTAGAATCTCGTTTAATTCGGTACAATTTCAATATCAAAAAGTTAAGTGTGGTGCAAAGCCTCATTCCTTTGCATAGTGGTCTGTTTCTCTTGAATTTTCGTTGTTGTCATTGTGATCTTGTCAAGCTCTCAGAGACAAGAATTTAGAGTCTATACTTCATCATTGCTTGGGTGTAAATCTTTACTGTCAATCCCAAGGCTGATGATTGAAATTCATTCTTTTAAGAAATGCGCAATTTCATTACAAATTGACATGAACTTTTAAAAGGTTTTAAGTCAAACGAGTGACACGATAAAGACAGGATATTATTTCTATGCAATTTTTAAAGACCAACCCCTTTCTTTAAAATATGTCTTGCACATTAGAAAATCCTGAGCATATAATATGATTATAAAGATCATAGAGCAGAAACTTCATATCAAGTTCTGAAGACAAAGAACGACAGGCTTAAATCAGACAGATTCAGTCTAAATACTCACGATTTCACTTGGATGTTGCCCTTTCTTATGTTTCCGTGGCAACACCATGGCGTTGTTCTCTCTGTCTGATAGTCTGAGCTGCGGACGATTAATTGTGCCAGCTATTTGATGCATAATGACAACATTGGGGGCAGATTAGTATCAGGGGACAAAAAGGCAATTGTGGCATGAGGTAAGGGATGTTGCTGCTGCAGGGGCCGGGAAATTGATGCAGGAATTACAAGAGAGAGCGTTCACCGGGACATGGAATCTATATCAAGCCATGGAAACTAATAGTGCTTCTCATTGAGCTCCTGATGAGTGATGCCACCAGCTCAGTGAATGAAAATAACAATCAAGCCAGCAAAGAAACACATTATATACAATTAAACAAGCACGTCTGGGAGCTACATTATACACGGTGATATCACTCGGGATGCCATATCTATTACAAACGGACAGTCACTACCATTACCCTCCACAGCTCTATGTGTACCTTCCCAGAATTCCACTTGTGGCCAAGTTTGGTCATTCATATCTAAGGATGAAACCGCGATAGAACTCACTGCCAAATCCATAAAGCCTATGGGCCCAAAGGTCGGGGTTTATATTATTGCAGTTCTATATTTCAAATGAAATACTTTTTATTTCATATTCAACACAGTGGCATTAAGGGTTACGATTTCCTCTTCAGGTACAATGTAGTTGTAACACTAATTAGTAATGAGGAACCCATATTCTGGAATGAGCCCTCAGATATTGTAACCTTTATGTTTATATCCATTTGAAGTTTTACACTTACCCATATCAGCCAAGTTTACTTTAAGATACATTGCCAAAGATACAGCTCCAATTAAGTCATAAAAATACAAAAGCTAAGGAAATTGGACATATCCCAGAAGGTCATTGGTTTCTTTCACTGCCCTTTGTCTCCAGTGAAGAGTGACCGGCAAGCGAGATCACATTAGGCTCTGCATGACTTATTCCAGACAAACGATTTACATACCCTCTCATTATATGGCTTTGATTATTACCCAACATGCACGCAATACTCTCTCACTAAGGTCTTTGAGATGACATATGTAAGAAGTAAAAATACTCGTTATGGTTTAAATCGTGCAAAATCTATCATTGTTCTTCTGTAATCCAATACCTCCAAGCAATGATGATTAAACAACATTTATTTATTTGCTTTCTGATATATTTAGTAGCTCTGTAATTCTGAATCTTTTCTGAAACTCGATCGCATGGGACACAGTGAGGTAATTTTTAATCACTTCAAACCCCTACTGTTTTATACATACATGATCTGTTTTATATTTCATTTTCGCATTGATCACTTTATTTATTTAATTATATTGAACAGGTAGTTCATGTTGCAGTAAAATACTCAGAAAAGTCTCATTTTCTTATTATATATAGGTAGGCAATCGTTATTGTTTTCTTTTTAGGCACCTACTGCTTTTAAGTGGTTTTTATTTCGGTTCCCCTCACAAATTTTAACCAATTTAAGTTGAATCTTTTTTTTTTTTTTGCAAAAGGAAAATGTCACTAGATGGTTTGTTTTTGGAGTTTTTACATCACTGTCAAACATTATCTCAGTCATTTCGTGATGAGGATTAGAATAATAAGAATGAGGTAGTGAGTATTACATAATTGTGTTTGTCTGTTTGGAATTTCATGTTTTACGTTATTTCAGTTATTTCGAGACCTACTTGTAGCGGATATAGTGTTGCCTGACTGAATTGTCATGTTGCAGGTCCTTGACATGACAATCCACATGGTCACAGATTTACAACGACAATGGGTTAGCCATATGGCACGGGCCACAGCTCATGGGTGAAATTGTATCATGAATTCTATCTCGGCACGGCCGGGGATCGAACCCACAACCTTTGGATCACCACAGAGGAACTGGTGCTAATAAGCTGGCGCTTTAACCAACCGCGCCACGGCCCGTGGTCTCTCACTAGATGGTATGGCTAAGATACCAAAGCCCATGATAACCTTTTTTTCTCTCTTCACCTGGATAAGTTTGTATTTTGATATTACCAGAACCAGTCAGTCTTCCACGTGACGTTACTTGTGCCAAATTCACTTTTTATCCTATTTTGTTGAAATGTGGGAAAATATTTTCACTGTAATAGATTTGGACGCATCTATGGGAAATTTTGTTTAAATCTAAAAGACAAACTGGGCACCTCGGGGTCTAATGAGGAAAAAAACTACTGAGACCTTTGCATCATAAGCTCATCCTGTGGTAAACAAACAAAGAGATCTCTAACAGTTCAAAAGAATTTATTACATTTTCAATATAATATTACATTTGATACTATGGGATCCAGTATGTTCTATACACAAGGTAAGGTTACACATTAGTAATAATTTATACATGTACAATTACCATTCTATACTAAACTTTTTTTGTCCATTTCACTTTGCCAAGTCGTTACTTAAGAAATTCCCGTCTTTATATGTATATGCCTAAACCAATTTCACGAATGTAAATGAGTTTTCGGGAGTTTACAGTTATCGGAATTTTAATACTTTTCAATAAATAGAAACTAAGTACTCATTTTTGCAGTGCAATATTGACAACTTTATACACGATATCGACTGATCAACTTGAAAACCATAAACATATGATACTCAGGAGTTTTGAAATATTCTCAAATTGATATAACATTGCTCTAATGATAGACTCGTGAATTACTTCTTTTAGCATGAGGAAGAACTGGATTACTAGCGATGGAGGCTTTCTGGCACACATGAACTACAATTGTATCCACAATATGGACCTATCTTATATTTAATCAGACATTGTGCCACAGTAAATAGATAAAATTTGTCACAAATCTGTCACATAGATGGGTAATAAATGAATGTACGTGTACATAGGTTATGTGGTTACTCGATCATTAGTTATTCTCAGTGTCCAATTAAATAGTAACGAGATCTTTTCATAGACAAATGTTCACAGAGAAACCACGAAGGTATCTCTTATTGCTACCTTGTGACAAATGTCGTCTACAGAAGATACAAATGTCGTCTGCTACATTGAAAAGTAATGTATTTTAGCAGCGTCAAACTGTTAACATTAATATATGTATCTGTTTGTATATATAAATATATATATATATATATATATATATATATATATATATATATATATATATATATATATATATATATATATATATATATATATATATATATATATATATATATATATATATATATATATATATATATATATATATATATATGAAATGGAAGCACGTCACAAAAATAAATGTAGATTTAAATATGAATTACCATGGATATAAACACATAAATAAACTCACAAACAGAGTGGTCTGTTACGGAGATACATGAGATCAGTTATCAATTTCAACGCAATATACATTGTCACATGCAATGTTTGATGGTACATTATTCATGTGACTCTACAGGAAGCCACAGGGATCAAGTAATAATGGTTGATCTTTTATATGGTTTTTAGCTACATCAATGTCTATTTTGTTGACAGCACCTATTTAGGTCGATTCCCAAACATCATTTTGTAATGGTATCTCTGGTACACACTGAATTATGGCTTGAGAGTGCAGTAAGAATATTTCTAATTCTAAGTCATGGAAATATCGATAACATGGCGGAAGCGCTGATATACATATATGCTATTTACACAACTTCATTATTTATATGCCATTTAAGACAATGTCAATTTTAATAAGTTATTTACATTTAAATTATTATTTGCCCTTCAGTTTCGGACTTGAAGCAGGGCAATTGGCAAATACATTTACATCAAATGATGACGTCATTTATCTGTTGGGCTGGTGCCGTAGGGGCACGCGCATATGCTGGCATAGGGACTGAGTCCAGTGGCTTTCTGAGCAGAGGACAGGGCCGCTGCACTGTAACCTGCTGAGTAGCCCAGAGTAGCTAGATTAGGCATAAACCCTGGAGGGTAGGGCATGGCCAGAGCAAGTCCACGGGCATTGGGGTATGCATATCTCAGAGGGTTCACTTGTGAGAGGGCAGCAGGGCTGGAGATGGGCGAGAATGCGGACTTGAGGCCGGATGCTGTGCCGTTGAGGGAGTGAGGTGTGGATGTAATGTAAGGTCTGTGCGACACAAGCGGCGTCGTGTCGCTGGTCGACGTGCTGCTCATAGATTTAGAGTTCTCGTTGTGGTTGTTGAGCACCTGTTCTATGGCCTGAACAACATCCCCGTTACACCCCTGCAGGATCAGCTGCAGAACGGATCGCTTCATATGTGGGAAGACTCTGGCTAACATTTCTATGGGTGACCTTTTCGCTCCTCCGGGACCTTCTGCAGTTGCTTCCATAAGCGCCCTGCCTGGTGATTGGCTGGCAGTGGACGCTGAGCTAGACCTTGCTGAGTCACTCCCGGCAGGACTGGCACGCCCGTTCCCGGTCGTATCTCTAGGGCTTGTAGGAGGTACCGACCCGGAGGCCTCGGGAGAGTGCGGCCTTTCGGGTCCTGGGCTGTGTCTTGATCCGGGACTTCCGACCTGGATTGGGGAGGAGGGTTGACTTCCGGTTTCCTTGTCTGAATCTCTCCTGGATCTTTTAGGTTCTGGAAATAGAGAAATGAAAACACTTTCAATGCACTTCCCAATTTGTAGGTCTCAATCGCAGATTACGGGGTATCTCTGAAGCTAAATTTATGACTTTTCACTAAAACAAGATGTCATCTCGATGTTCAACAGTGAATTAGTAACCATTCACACTCTGCTTGAAAAGAGAACTACAAAAGAGGTTTTATGAAGTTGCCCTATCGACTGTGTCATATGTTTTTGTCAAGAGTCAAGAGAACTGTTGATAATAATGTTGAGAAAATGTATTCTGGTGATTCTTGTTTTGATTGGATAAGTACCCTAAACAATATTGCTGATTCATGTCAGGAAATCTCGATGAAAAGAACTTGCTGAATGGGACATGACAGATCAGAAATTGATTGCAAGAAATTAACACAATAAGTTTGTGAAGTTTAAAAGTGTTTGAGGAAATGTTGTGACACGGCTCACTGGTTTTGTGACAATTTAATTTCAATTATTTGACAGAACTGAATTATGTTTGCTCATGCTTTCTTAAAGTTGTAGTGAGAGTTTTCATCTTAGATTATTAATTACATCATATATGAAACATTTAATTATTTTTTCTCCATTATTTCCATCTGCAGTGTTTTATTGGGATTCTTTGTTGTAGCTTTTATTAATTTAAGACAAATGAATTTCTTTTTAAGAGGAAGGCTGTCATATTTGCTTGTAGAATTTGCAATATCAGCCACAACCATTAAGCACTGCTTGGTGTGAGACTTGTGCACATTTCATTCTTATAATTATGAATCTTGTGTCTGATAATTCATATATTGTAATAAAGATATTCATCAGAAACAAGTCAACGATGATAATATATTGTACATTGATGGAATTACTTTGTTTTCTTTAGTGCCCAAAGAAATGGAATCATTTATCACAGATTTGTGGAACTTCTCTGTTTATGTTTGTATTTAATGATAAACGTCCAGCATCTATATGCGGTACATATGTTAACAAGTTTGCGGTGTACAAATAGTGGGAACAGTCTTGATTTAATGACAAAAGCTTTTAGTGTTCCCAATTTAACCAGGCTTCTCCATATCAGCCTGCTTCAGATGCCTCGCCCTGTGAAGTCTATGAAAAAACCAGTATAAGTCCCACCTCTCTATTTAGGCAGGCAAAATCACAAAGGCGCCCTCTGGTAATTTGAGCCAAGGTTTTGTTCAACTTCAAATTTTGTGCCAGGTTTTGGAAAGTTTGCCCGCGTCTGTCTCTGAATGAGCCCCGTGATTATGCTTTTGAATTAAAACCCCTCCTATAGTAATCTCTGCTCAAGAGTGAAAATTCATTGAAATTCAACACTGGTGGGTTTCTCGTCTTGGGCGGATAGGTGAAGATACTGTTAAACTTGTATCTGAAGATCTTTTCTATTTCCTAACAAAATACTCGGTGGTCTGTGTATAAAATGATGTAGTTTAATGTTTTAGTTACAAAGCAAGGGCAAAATTGTTCTCAAAAGATCACATGGCTCATGGAATATTCTAGTTACGTCTTTGTTGTAAATAATCATCAACGTCATACTATATTATTGCAAATTGCAAATTATTATCACCACAGCGGAAGGAGTAATAATCTGAAACATAATAACTTTTTAAACGTGAGAGGGAATTTTTGCACCTTAATAGAACCGGAGGAGGTATTCATTGAAATACTTTTCACGGTAATTTGAATGTTTTGTGTGTGATTTGTTAATCTATTCTGCCATAATGAAGCTACATGTTCCATTTATTGCAAAACTCTTTGTGGAGGTGCGACTATTAACAATTTCTTTATTAGATGTTAAGGTTGCAAATGAGACGTCATGGCGAATTCTCCAGTTTGTGTCGGTTTTTTGACAAATAACGTTTGAGTCAGAGTTTAGTGTTTTCTGTGAATGTGGCTTTGGTTGCTCTTGGAGACTTTGGGAGGAATTTCAGAATTGTAGGTGTGTTCTGTCAGATTTGCGTGTGAGGTCTGCCGAGATGAGGACGAAGCGTCTATTGGCGAGGTCTTGCCATGACCTGTGTCAGCCACCACGCGAGGTCCTTACCGGGCGGAGGACGACCTCGGTGTTGACATCGGAAGCTCGGGCCCTCGTCCCGGGCATACCTGACCGTCTCCCTGCCCGACGCACGCCGCCACTCAGGCCCCTAGCCGGGTTAGATATGTGCCCTACACCCTGGGACACGGCCAAAACGTCACATTGTAATATGCCTTACGATTGTATTCTCTCGTCCATAATAACATCACAAATAGGAAATGCGACAAGGCATTAACAAACTGGGCAGATACTTAATCTGTGGAAACATTAATCATGTGTCCAAGTCACGGATGTTGAGATCGAGGTGCATCCGAGGGCACTAGGGCCTTCCGTTCCTGCCCGGGGTCCGGGCCAGGGGGCCAACACACAACGCATATTTGGTCCAAGAGCTAAAGCGGTCCCTGCGCTACCACCCCACCAAGTGCCGCTAACTCACACAAACTATGGCATACAAACTGAAATATGGCAAGAACACGGCTTTATGTCACTGTAACGTGAACAATTATGAATTGTAATGATGCTTCATGGTGGGTATCAACAATCAGTGGGCAGACTTGGTGGGATAATGCCCTCGACTATTCATATTGCCACCATCAATGACTATAGCCTCCGTCATATTATACAGCTCATTCTTCCTTATCCAGATCGCATCATTCTTTTTCGCTCATGTAACTGTTTAAGAAAAGGGAATTAACACTTTTTCTTAAAACTTCACTGAAAACTCTACACTTGAAGGTCAATTTGCCAGTTCATTGGCATTTAAACTTTAAGTCAAATATTGTACTGTTCTATTGTCTTCTGCGTTGTTTCTGTCAGAATCTCGTTTTCCCAAACAACAGTAATTAGTCTTTCAATGACGCCAATTATCCTTGAGTTTTGCCTCTTTTTTCGCATAATTACTTTTGACTTGTTTTATTTTGTCAAGTCTAGCAATACTTCAGTGACAATGGCCTACCCATTCAATGATTTCTGCAAGCCTCTTTTCCTGGAACAATTATCAAAAGACAAAACTCATGGAACGGAAATTTGGACTGAGCCACTTGCCTTTCGGGATAAATGAGTCCTTTTTTAGGTTGTCAAAATTAGCTGATGTCTGAGATCAGAAATCATTTTTCAAATATGCATTCCTATTTCCGGCAGTCGTCACATGCACACTAATCCGCACAAAGTCAATTTGGACTTTTCTGATTGGTGTTAGCAGTGTAATCCTAGTTCTTAGTGGGCAAGTACCCTTGACAGCATATCTGGATAAAGAGTTGTACAGGAGAATAAAGCCCTACTTCCCCTCTTGTTAACAAGGCCTTTTTCTCACATTTGCTGGCACTTTGCTGACTTTTCACACTCTATCAAAACAGAGCCACTTGGACTTACAGATGGCGGTCATCAAGCCTTACTTCCCCATCTTGTCAGCCTCCACTGCAAGCTTTGCTTCCATAAAGTAAAGAAGTTGGCCCATAATGTAGCAATGGTTTTCTGTAATTGGAATTTATAATTGGTGACGTGTGTTTGTGCCAAGTCTATTACTCTGAAGGACGTGTGGTGTTCTCAAGTTCTGCCAGGCGTTAGGTTGGCATTTTTGGCCACAGCCGCCGATCGATGGCAAAGCATATTTGTCTCCCGGTCGCCTTTCATTACTCGCGCCACCGACATCATTTGTCACTGCATTTTATTGGCGTTTGCAAATTATTGGCGTTAATATGATCTAATTTGTTTCAAGTATACACGTGGAATCTAGGCAGATTATAACATTTACTTCTTACGCATTTCAACTCCATGTGTAGCGCTTGGGATTAAGCGTCAAGCGAGGAAATTGGCGGAGAATAAATGAGAACACTATGGAAGGGACAACAATGGAGTCCTCACGGCAAAGTTTCTCTCCTCACTTGCCTACGTTTTAATAAATCTTCAGAGGGAATGAAAAATTCCCCGCAGCCCAGTGGCGTAATCTGAGGCTTGTCAGGCAAACAGCCTCAGTTTAGCAGTAAAATACTTGACAAATATGGGCATGGAGCACTTGGCTATTTTTGTTGCAACCATGATATGTCAGAGCCATAGTGCCGAACGAAAAAATGGCCAACATTTGGTGAGATTTATTGGACTGTTTGGGGATAAATATACACAATTTTGCAGCAAGTGAGACAATAGCATCTACACTTGTAACAATCAGATGGAAGTTTTAAACTCTCAATAAAGCAGTGAAATTGAAAAGCAGTCGGAGTTAGGCATTGAACACATTCAATATATTGTATTAATGTCCTTACCCAGACATTGCATTGGTTGTCCCATTCTACAAAGACGCCAAAGACCATGAAGTACTACTCATACTTAATGGCTTCTTTTGTTCTTCTAATTAATCTCCAAAAATCAAAATCACACAGGATTTCAGCAATTTTCCTAACCTAACTGCAATCTTTGATAACATAGTTATGCTGTGTCATGGCCCAGAAAAGTGTGCATAAACTTTGAAAAGAATATTCTCTGAAAAAATCTATATTCTTTGATATGCGATTTCTATGTCTGACAATACCCGTCTGACAGCATCATGTGTGGCTATTAAGTTACCAGATGTCGGGTACAACACTGTATATTACAGTTAACAATTAGAAGTGGAGGCTTTCAATGGTAAAATTTTTGCTGGTCATTTGTCATGAGGAAAACCACCACCTAGGTTTGTTCAACGTGCTTCAAGCGGCCACTAACATCTTACACATACTTTTTGGGCATATTTGAAGAGGGGTTGACTTTGGTTTCACGTAACCCCCTGGTATACTGTTGTCTTGTTCTTTGTAGCACCGACAAAGGTACTCATGTGTTTATTTTAATGAACTGACGTCGCAATTTGGCACCAAAAGTCTCTACCCGATTTCGCCGTCTTTCTTTGGCTCGCACTGACCTTGTGTACTAAGCATGGGTCTCTAAATGGACCTAAGAGTTGAGACACTTTTTAAGGCGAACCTGACACCGTGTCTTTTCTTTACTGAAATGCTTGTTGTGAATTTTGATGGAGCCCAAGATGTGACTTGAGAAGATATTGTACATCCAAGATGTGTGTATTCTCACTATTTGTAAGAACCATTGCTACAGTACCACATCGTTTGAACTTGTGATGTACCTTTGGTCTACAGAAAACCGGCTTGATTCTTCTTCCGAATGAGTCTTACCCTTCAAAAAAGCCACAGTGGCATTTCATGACTTGGACCATTGTGTCCATTTCTATCTCTCACATACTCCGAATGACAGAATCCCCCAAGTTTGTAAAAAGACGAATCTGGCTATTAATGTAAACGAAACGGTCTCAACTGTGAGGGCATGTTGGCCATTATAGCTGTCTGTGTAAGGTGTTCAAAGGATATGAATGACAAAGCTCCCCAGAGGTCTTACTCACAAAGCCAGCTATTTCACCACAGCCATCATTACATCTATGGGCATTCACATTGCCTTCTGTTGGCACATCCTTGGAGGTTTTCAGTTGTGTCTTCATCGTTTAACAAGCACCAATATAAAACCTATTAAGTCATTAAGTACTTGGAGCACAATGGCACAGAGAGGGATCTTGTGATCTCACAGCGACTGTGACGGCCGCCAGCAAACACAAACTGAAACTGTATCGCATTAAAGGACGTCTCCCATGTAAATAAAAGTGAAATCATTTACGTGAGAATGTTTAAGCCTACCTCATCATTACACCACGGAGGATTGGCCGTCTTTCTCTGCACTTCAACTTAAACACAGTCTGCTAACATTGAGAGTACATAAAGATATTTGCAGAATATGCATTGTCAGGTACATACAAGAGATGAACATTTGTTCGGTCAACCATGTTGTCTCCTGTGAGATCCACGCCACAATGCATTAATCCCCAAAGCAGACTTCGCCACAATTCACCCCAGAAAGGTTACATGTGTTTTTCAACACTACACGGTTTTTGGATTTAGTCACATCCTTGCTAAACCCTCCCACATGCCTTTTCTGTTACTGTTTAGGCGTTCGCAAGCACGTCCAGGTTTCCTCTGCCCAAGCTTTCCCTTCTCCAGGCACTCTCCGGGTAAAGTCACTCTAAGCCCGGATACCCACTTTTGCCTTAAGAATGCCAAAGCTCTACATCATTAAGAATCTTAGGTAGAATTTACACTTTTATCGCATTTCACTCTGAGTGTATATGTTGCATTTTATCCTGCTTACCATTGGCCTATGTCAAGGATCGTATATACCTCAAATCACATCTTTCTGGCTGCCGGACACATTTAGTTTAATCTTTTGTGTCTCTCCAAAGTCCAGTATTATACTAAATGGCTATTTAGCAGACCATAGACATGTCACAAATCTATCTAAAACCTGAGGCTTTAAAATTTCAGGTAAAATTTACATAAAGAACATTGTGTGAGCGAATCAGCTCAAAGATATAAAATTTGGGTTCACTTTTGATTATATTAGTCATGCTGCTAAATTGTTCTAAAATGGTTGGCCAGAATCAACTTGGCAGACTATGAAAATATGGAATAAATAGATATGGCAAAAAAAAGAAAAGAAATGGGTTGTTTTTCATCATATCTACAAAGAGTTTGGTCAGTTACTGAATCTGTCATCATGCAAACACAATTGTGGACATTAGGTACATCAATCTATTGTCTCTCTCTACAATAGTGGGGCGCGAACACAGTCAGCTATTTTATCGGATTGTGCGAGTGACCAATTATCAATTAAGCCCCAATGCACTAAACTGTAAACATTGGGTTCAGATTTAATTCACTTAAACGAGAGACTAAGAGTTCACATGTATGTAGAGATGGGGTGTGTATCATGCACGCCAAGGCATCAAAATGGCCATCTATGTAAATTCACAATGTATTCTACTTTGTACTGCTACATCAAGAGTCTCCGTACACACCTACAAAGGATATAGGCGTTGACTGCCGTGCCGGGGTCCTACCCTGCTTGCACGGGACGGACATCGCTCAGGCGGTCTTTTGTCTGAGCCAATGAACCTCATTTGTGCGTGACAGCGAATACCTTTTTTTTCTCTCTGGACTTCGCAGGGGCAAGTGAAATGCACGATGTACAGAGCTCTACGTTTTATGAGAGTAAGTTTGAATGTACGAAGTGAAGTGAAACAGACAGAGAAAGCGAGATGTGTTTGAAGTATGCGTGGTTTATGTTCGGGAACAGGGAGTGAACACCTGTATTTGGTTAGGGTCCGCTGCCGTATCTATTTGCCGCCCTGATTGCCGCGTTCAAGCATCAATACACAAACACGGTGATAAAATTCCTCCAGAATCGCAATCATCATGGTGTGAAAGAGCTATATTAAAAGAATTTGTCAACTAAATGAGATGTGGTAAGGGTGAGCATTTTCACAAGCTCTCCCGTCATCCCGCTCTGAATAGTATCGAAACAAGGAATAACATCCGTGGTATGTGCCACAAGTGTCAGCATGGGAAAAGGGACCTCATAAACTATCGCCGATACAATATCGCCATTCCTTGCATATTAGCACTGCATTTAACTCCCAATTGACAATATCACAACTTCATTACCCACCCATAAAACGTGGCATGAGATGTCCTTCCCAATCGTGATACTTCACATTAAACTACTTGGTCTAAATGAGCATATAAAGTGTTAGTTTTCCTCAAAATTAGTTTTACTTTTATATTGCAGGAGCTATACGCTACGTGTGTATCTAGCTTAACTGCAAAAAAATATCTAGAAATAATCACAAAGACCTAATGATTTCATGTTTCTCTTTTAAAGAAGGCAATTCGTTTTCAGTTTCAATTCAAACATTCTGTGATTTTGCCCACCCAAGAGAACAATACATCTTGCCAATGTCCAAGCTTTGATTTCCTCATAAGGAATCTTTTGAAAACCTTTGCATTGTTACAAAAGTACCAAATCGCATTTTGACCGCTTGACCATTGTGGAATACAAATAAATTAGAAACAGACATTAAGCTTGTTTAGCATGATATGTGCACATTTCGCTGACCATCAAACCCATCTGGTGTTCATGTCAGCAAGTATTTTAGAATAGTATCATAATAATTGTTTTTATATGTTCTTGATATCAAAGAAAAGAAACACGTTATTATGAATTTATATACAGAAAAATTGGTTAAATATCTATTTTTATGAATATGTTTGATATCAATTTTAAAACAAACATTGTAAATTCTTCATATATTTGGTAAATCGAACATGCATAAACAAATCATAGTAATAATAAGGTGGACAGGGCTTTTACAGTTCATGAAATGCGTTCGCGTCATAAAATCCCAAACTAAAGTGTGACAATGAAAAGACTCAGTATAGAGACCATCCGAGACTTTCAAGATTAGCGGGGACAATATCTAAGGTCCATGTATGTCAACGTTGACACTGTAAACTTCACAACAAGTCAATGCTGTGGTCATAAGTTGAACAGTGCTTACTTAGCAACTCAGAGCTGAGCAGAAGATGGATCACTCAAGAGATATGTTGACATCACACACAAGTAGCAAGGACTCATATAAAACCAATGTTTGCTCACCCATATTACGCATAGCAACACTTTCCCACATCACCCATATATAACATATAATGATCATTTGCAATTTGACATTTATGTATCACATTAGACTTTACACTTAATACATTTAGCTTCGTATATTCTATTTTAATTTTTAGATAAGTTTATGATATTAGTTTAACAACTTTTCTTATGTTATTGAGCTTATTCTTACCTGGACTATCAGATCGTGGTCTTTGCTCTGTTGAAGCCTTTTCTGAGCTAAATTGGCTGGAGAGGTTACCTAAATAAGTTCTAGTATGCGCATCATTATCGGCAATGGTGCTAATTGTTTCTGGATTAAGTGATAGCAATCCGTTTGGTCCATATAAGAGTCCTAACTCTCTGGCTTCATTCTCCTCCTGTGCTTGTTGTCGTCTGAGGGCTACCTGGGCAGCCATCACCCTCTGCCTCTCAGCAATCAGAGTACATTTGGCACATACGCAGTCCCTCCATCTGCAATATCTCTTATGTCCTTTGAGGGCAGATACAACTCCGTGGTTTCTGCAGCGGGCACATTTGGGGGTTCTTGGATACCTGTCTGATGCCCTGATGAACAAGGGAGGTTGGTGCCCATTGGGACTCAAAGCTGATCCTATCCCATCGCCCCTGGGGCTGGTCTCTGAAGGAGGTGACCCTGAACTCATCGTGGATATCTCTAATGTTCTTGCTTTCCTCTATCCTCTCGGACGTCTTAGTATTCTGAAGGCTTAAGCCAGTGTCTCCTTCCTCGTGCAATAATTCCTGCTTTATGAAAAGACCGACAATACTTCAGAGTCAGATCATGTCTCACCAATGTGTGATTTTCACAAAGTCTGTTCTACTCTCACTAGTTGCACACATGAGCCACAGAATGTCACTGGAGCCGTGTACCACCACTGGTTGCTTTCACAATGTTTGGCAAAGCGATCGCTGCCCCACTGTTTTGTTTGACAGCTTGGCCCAAACTTCTTAATTCACAATACATGCAACTGGTGATAGTCCCGCCTCCAACATGGTTGTAATTGTTATTGATATCTGATCTTTCAATCTGTGTGTGACCAGCCCCGCATCAAATAAGAGACACACCTTCATTGGCTGACAGCAACTGCTCTTTGAGCGCTCAGCCAATCAGCACTCGGGCTGCCATCCGCTACTCTGCCATCAGGCGCTGCTCCCTTTCACATGCACAAAGAGGCTGTCTCAGCCTCACAACCTTTTGGAAGCAAGCCCATGTCACAAGGTCTGTAATTGGAATTAATATGTATTTAGCAGTCAGTTGGAAGTGATAGGGCAGGTGGCTTGTTTGATTATTGTTAATCGCTTGGAAATAGATAACATTTGTTGGGGACAAGATATGGTCTGCTCCCACTTCTTTCTGAGATCCTGAATTGCTTGTATCGCCTCCTAATGTGACCCTCTCCAATCCAATAATGCCACATAATGACTTAATTTGCGCTTAAATGAATGATCTGAGAGATTTACACCCCAGTGCTGTCTGTGTTATCACCCAGTTTAGGCACCTAACAGATTGGAAAATCGTTATAATGTGTACTGGCAAGAAACACTGTACGGATTAATCAGAAATGCATGCCAGTACATCCCAGCTAACAGTAATATAATGCTCATTGATGATATCCTAACAAATAATAGCTTGTCACTCTAAGTTTTTCATCGACTTGTTTTCTACAAAGTGTTATCACAAAGCTGTCAATGTGATTGGAACATTTAATTGTTGCAGGCCTCGTGGACAGATGCTTTTTTTCCAAATGAATACTTTTGTATGCATTCAATTTTTTAAATACAAAGCTTATAATAAACTGTACCATCATATTACGATATATTCACGTACATTGTGAACAACATTGTTCCCAACACAATTCACAACGTTTCCCAAAGAATGTATATATGTCCATATTATTCATCGATGCATGATCTTTTTATTATTTTATTTTTTAAACAAATCATTCAATCTCAGTCTTTAATCTCAGTCATTAAATCTCAGTCATTCAATTGCTTTATTTTTTTAAATAGGTCATTCAATCTCAGAATTGGGAATTAGGTGCAATTTCAACATCATTTTTGTCGAAATTTTGTTACAAATGTAAACAACTTGGATTCTTAGGGCTTCATATTGTTTGCATCGTGGTGGTAACTTCAGTCCACTGAGACTAGCAATAACTCATGAAGAGGTTTGTCGAGGAGATCTGAGCATGTTGATCGTGTCTTGAGTATAGGTATGAATTCTCGCCAGAGGGCTATACTCTTACAACGAGTCAAACTTAACATGACAACAGGTCAAAAGAGCAGTGGTGAATTTTGCAAAGGTAAAAATGTTTGTTTCATATTAAATTGCACTTTGCATGTCTGTTTCTTGTTTGAGTATCCCGTTTAAGCGATCGGGTTGCTAGCTTGTCCCAAGCAAGTCTCCCCACCGAGAAGAAGTTGTGATATGTCTGTGGTGAGCGGTCTCATTGAGAACTCTGTCCACGTAAGACATACATGACATCAGTTTGCATTGAGTACACTAAGAAGAGATCATATCACCCAATGAAGGCTTGATAGGGTAGCATGAACATGATAGGACATACACCGTATGTCCTCAACACAAGCAACAGTCCCATACACACACAGACAGTCTTAAACAGTACCAACATACCGTGCTTAACTTATGTGTACATTATCTTGCTTCGCCAGGCTAGACTCCTTGGGGGAACATCACAACCAGGCCCACAAGATTTAGCCTGTGTAAAGAGATGTTTTATTTGGAAAGTTGCGTGTTTCTTCAGCAGGTAGTGAAACAAACCTGTCATTGTTTAGCGCGGCTTTGCTGCCATCCCATGCCCTCGCCTCTTGTACAGCATCTACTTCTTTGCTTGGATGATAATTTTACGCTGATTTCACATGGTGAATTTTCCACTTCACACCCCCTGTCTGTTTATCTTTCTCTCCCCTCCCTCTCAATTTGTGGCAAGTTTAAACCCTGTAAAATGTGTGATTTACCCTCCCGAAGAGCAGCCAAGGAAGAACTGGGGACAGTCCACTGCTTTCTTTCAATAGCTTCATGAATCATTGCTACATATTACCCATTGGGCCAACCAGGTGGAAAAATGCCCCAGGGTGGGTGGAGAGGAAAGGTAGAAAAGCTATGTAATCTCTATGAGAACAGATCCTTTGCTTCCCTACTATCATAGAATGGGACAGGTCTGTGTAAAATGCATGACCCCAAAGGTGCCCTTGCTTGTAATGAGTTGGCTAATTGAAGTCTTGTTCCAGCTAGGTCCTGGTGTGAGCCTTGTTATGTGCTCAGTATGTACACAGTTATCAAACACTAACTGTCATCTCTATGAAGCTGTAGCAAATGAAGGTCCCTAACTGCCGGAATGTCTTTTAACCTGGCTTGAATTACCCTAGGGTAATCATTGGCTATTTCCAAATGGTAGTGGTGTCAATTTCAGCATCAACTCTTGGTTATGAAACAGTATCTACGTACTGGGTTACACAGGGCCGTGACACCAACCCTGATTTATAAAGGGTCCAAACAACCTAACAACACTTTATCTGAAATGACCTCTATTTTAATAAAAACATATATATATATATATATATATATATATATATATATATATATATATATATATATATATATAATAAAAACATATATATATATATATATATATATATATATATATATATATATATATATATATATATATATATATATATATATTTATATATATATATATATATATATATATATATATATATATATATATATATATATATATATATATATATATTTATATATTAGAAAGGTAGATAATATTTGTATATATACATATTTGTATATAAGAAGAGCTTCGTTCGATGCTTGCAACGTACATTATATATTTAGGTCTATCCAATCATTATATGAAAGAGATATTATAAATGCTGTCATATATTGATTGGAGGCGATTCAGAACGAGTGAGTGATGCATGTTTTCAGTGTTAAGTTTTCAGGAAAGTTCTTCATATGAAGCCATGTTTTGATCTAAGGCAGCCATGTGTATGAGGCAAGATCTAAACCACAAGGTATTGTGATATTCTAAACCCATATTAATATAATAGTCTAAGAGAAAAATAATCATGATATGTAAAAGAAAACATGGGGAATAACAGTGCGTTTTAATGATTTGATCACATGAAAAATAGTAGAAGATGACATTTCCTGTGAGTAAGAAGGTATCTCCTCTTGGAGCATGAGTTTGGTGATGATTTGCTGCCATTATGTGGGATGCCTCTGGTTGGCCAAGGCGTGGCACAAGTGTTAAGCAGCAGTTAGCGGTCTATCCACGTGTGGGCATCACGGCATAGCGGAGGTGACATGACAAAGTGGGGAGTACTTTGATGGTGTCCTCACACCCCCGTGGATACGCCTCAGATCACCTTCTTTAGACATGTGACATAATTACAGGGCACCGCTCCCTCTCATGCATGTCCTGGCGAGGAAACGCATTGTGATTCTGAACCATCAGTCCTAGCAGAATGTCACCCATGCCAAAATGCAATAGTTATAACTTGCAAGAGGACTCGATTGTAAGACTTTCATACACAATTGTTTTGGCAATCACAGTGCACTCTTGGCTCTGGTGGCTTCATGTGGCTTTACAACCTGTCCAGCATTTGCCTTGGGCCCATCAGATTCCATTGATTGCGTTCCCTAACTGCAGATGCTGGACAAAAACTATGAGAGAATAACAAAAATGCTGAAAAAGAGTCACCTGCTCATGAAGAGTGGTAATTATCCCATTGCACTCTGTTTTGAAACATGTTTCTCTTGTTTATAATGCCATCTACATGTATTATGGTGCATGTGCATATTACATTATGTAGGTCTTAATATGCTACTATGCAGCTAATGTTATATTGGCCATTTTGAACACAATGATTCCGAGGTATAAACATTTGATTCCAAAGAGTTAATTTGTCAATAGATAAACCTCCGAAAAGAAACATGTTTGGGGGAGTGATGAATCAAATGCTTATTTATATATTAACCTCATGTTTATCTACATGTACCTTAAGTTTATCTACGTGTACATCTATATGCATAGCCATGCTGAGATTGATTAATGATGACATTTCTCATCTGAACTCATCTGACCTGAAGATGTAACCTGTTATCCTTGAAAATCTGTGACTGGTGGGTTATCATGTCAAGGACCTACGATATGACAATTCAATGAGGCAGCACTATATCTGCTACAAGTAGGTCTCATCATAAAATATGTGAAATAATGTTAAAATGAGGTAAAAGCCCAAACAAGGAAGCAAGCAAAATCTATAGGTATAAATATACATTTATTCCTTGATAATTGAGACAAAACATATATCTAGTGGCACTTAATGCACCATTTCCTCAATTACCAACTATCATAGCAATTCAACTTCATGGAACCATTTGCTCGCCCATTTTACTGATGGCCATTACATGTGAGGCCCTTGAGAGATTTTCAGGCATTTATCCACCAACTTACAGCCACCATATATTTAATGTTTTCGCAGTTTGGCTACCACTATCACAATTTTGGTCTCATCCAACGTTGTGATTTCAGCTTTCATCCGTTTACTTGTATCTGACATTAGGAAAAATTGACATTGAATTGATCACACAAATTCGACACTGTCTTTGCTTTTCAGATTTCCTATGTATCGATCACCTTTCAGCCACTATGTTTTCAGTGCTTTCACAGTTTGGCTAGCACTATCACAAATCATAATACAATGCCTGTGAATCTCTTAACGCGTCGTGTAGGAGGACTACTCGTTAGCGAGACTGGAATCCCTTCATCTTCCACCCTAGGCATGGTCAGATCACTTTAATCATTTGTGCTGTTATACCCACACTTAACATAGCTAAATCACTGTAATATTAATTGTCGAGTCGCCAACCACCAACTATCCTTACCTGGTGGCAATTTAACCCCTCTTGACTGGCACCTCTAACTGCGGCCACTTACTGCATCACTTGTATTATTAACCAGAACCCAAAATATGATCAGGAATTGGGAATGTTAACCTAATACGCCCACACGTAATAACAATATACTGACCTATGCCTTGAAGAATGTCAGAAATGCATATCATGTAAATATATTGTGCATAATGAGAAAACATGTAACCCTAAAGATTGTTGCTTCTATTACTAATTATTGGATTATTTGTATGTAATTTATCGTATTTAGAATGATGGTTTGATCGATGGGGGTTGAATCGTATTTATTTTTACGTTTTACATTTCATTGAATAAGATACCATTTCATCTTTCCATTTCTAGTATTCACCATTTCGTGATTTATCGATATCTCTCTACCATAAATAAGCCTATAAAACTAGCCATATAGTTTATTGGTCTTGAAAATACAATGTGCTTTATAACTGAAAAGAATGATAAAATAAAATGTAGATCATTCCTCAATAAAAAACCTTGCCAAGATATGTGGACATCGATGAAATGTAAACCAGTTTCTTCATATCTTTGTAAAGAAAATAATCATTGAAACTTTAAAAAATAATATACTTGTAGTATTGGCCAAGTTTATTTTCCATAAGAATAAATTATACCTTATTACGTCTTCTTTAAAATGTAATTTATGGTTTAGAAGATCTTAGCAAGATTGTAATCTGTCTTTCAGAAAGAAAATTAAAGTTGCATGATAATGATGGATGATTCATATCATAACGTGGAGTTAAAGAGTAATTGAAATTTATGGATCTGGATGGAAATCAGAACAGGATTTCACATGAAGCGTAGTGTGTTGTGAATTAAACAGAATATCTGATATATCGGTCATAAACTCCAACAAAGTGATAGGAATGCCAGGAATTGTAAGACAGAGATTGTTCTGGGACTGCAATGTGCACATTCTCTGCATTAAAATATGTTCATGCAATTCAAACATGCGTTTTAGTGTTACATAAGAATGCAGGACAAAATAAAATGAGATCATAAAAATCTTAAATATATCCCTCTTAAAATCAGGAAACCTAACGATTTTGCCGTAAATATTATCGCTATTTGAGTGATATATATTCAATTAGACATATTACATATTCAATTGCTGAAGAGGTACAAAAAGGCTGTCATTTGAAATGATTTGTGATTCTGTTGTCACAGAGAAAGATGAGAAGATTAATATTAGCGTCAAAGTGAACATGTAAGGGGGTATACTGGCATTGGCATAACTTAAAAAGAAAGTGTTTAATGCACAGGTAGTTTAGTATGTAAACTGATATAACAAAACTAAAAAGGTGCTTTGGGGCCAATATTTAAAGATATATATACGCTTTGATATGTATAGCCACTGTGGAACATGCTATATATTGTAGATTGGATTGTGAGATTTTAAAGAGTAAACCATACTACAGCCTTAACCAGTCATACCCTGAGGCTTGGATGGTGTCACCGAACCATTGTTGACTTTCACCTTGACTAGATAATAAAGGGCATGCTTGGCACTGATTAAAAAGCTTTCTCACTTTAATGTCTTGTCGAGGGCATTCCAAACTATTGACAAACTTACATAAATTTCATTATTAAAAGACTTTTAATGTGGAAATGTTTACCTCATCAAAGCAGAATTTAGGTGATTTTGATGCCAGCATCCAGTGCACTCTTGATAATACATAAGTACATCATTGTCCCTATTATAAGGTCTGATGTATAATGACATGTATGAACTAAGATGGCTCTACGACTAAGTATTTTACAACACTTAAAAGTAGGGTCTCAATTAATGTATATATATATATATATATATATATATATATATATATATATATATATATATATATATATATATATATATATATATATATATATATATATGATAATAGTAATAATAAGACATATTGAATATCATATTGTTTCATAGTATATGATATATTATATGTTTATATGTGTGTCTATGAATAGGTAAATGATATTCATTTATAAAGAGATGTACAGGTATCAAAATGTTTGCCTATAAAAAAGCAATATGTTTTAGGTCTTTGAGTGATTTCTTTGGGCTCAACACATATTTGAAAAGACAACACGTACTTTATCTTTTTACAAAAAGACATGCAGAAAGACATGCAATAAATGCTTGTCCTTTCCATAAGCAAAAGAACAGTTCATAAGATTATTTCTATTATACAGTATCGTGATGTAATTCAATTCTCGTATTGCAGACTCATAAAATCATGATGCAGGCGTTTTACTGGTGGCTGGTTGTGTAATTTACGAGCTGTGAGGTCCCAAATTGTCTTGCATGCCGGTATTCCATGGATAGAAGGGCTTCGGCAGTTCATAGACCACCAGAGTTTGGGCCTTGGGGGCAAGGAGCGATGCTCCCTCCATGCCCCAGCCACACATCCCCCATCCCGTGATCTCCCAACCGAGAAGGCTTTCCTGGAAGCAAGATGCACGCCAACTTGCTAGGACAATTTCCCACACGAGTGGCAGCAGACGCTGGGACGTTCCACCGCTTGGTTTGAAGCGTATTGTCACGCACGTTGTTTGTTCTGTGAGGGCATGTCGGCAGAGGTCATCGGTCACCCATACTGACAAGCCAAAAACGACCTTTGAAGACCGTGCTCAATTGGAATTTGTACAAATGTCTTTTGTTTTACGATTTGAGAAATATAATATAGACTTCATGTTATGTTTTTTTGCGTGCTCACGAGAATTTTGGACGTCGGCCCGGAATATATGCCTTCAAATAGGTGTGAACGTACTTGTTGAAAGACAAAGTTACCATCAATGTCCGAGGTCCTTTTAAAGCTGAACATCAAATAGAAGCACTTGGCAGCGTAGTAAGCACATACCAATGCATCCTGAGAGGTGTTTTGAAATAGTTTATGGATGTAGACAAAGACACAGAGAGCACAACATCACACAGCGCCCATTGCCAGGGCAAAGAACTAAAAAACAAAAGATGTTCACAAAGGAAAATAAAGTTACCAAGAACAGCCTCGCCTCTGAACTTAGCGACTATGTATTCACCATCTAGCAACAAAAACTTATCATGATTTAGAGATATGTGACTATTGTATATGTTTTATTGACATCAATATTTACTATTGCGTTTTTCTTTACGGAGTAGCCAAGTTGTATGCAGTGTCGATGCAGATCAGCAATTTCTTGGCAAAATTATTTTCTACACTAACCATTAAAGCATTAAACAGCTTCTATGTTCTTTTGTGAAGCTTTTTAAAAAAGGTATAATTAATAGGCAATTTTGTAATACAGTGAATATACATAAAGAAACAATTTGTAATCAGGATACCATATCCAAATGGTATGCACCATATCCAAATGGTATGCATCCCGTCATAGGGAATGTTATTCATGGGCCACATTCGAATTGTAGTTTATTCTTTTAATTTTCACAATAACCAGTTGTGCTAAAGAGCGTGGAAGAAAAGAAGAGAAAAAAATCCTGCTAAAAAGTGTTTACCATAAAAATATTCTAATATTTTACACTTTTCACAGAATGCGTATATGATTGTTACATGCGTGTACTTCATATGGTCTGGTGAGTCTTACATAACCCACACACGTTCACGTTCATCTTACCCATACACCTGATTAATTACATCTAGTGTAGCCTTTGGTACTGCGAGATCTTCAAAGGAAGGGGAAACTTTTCTGATGTGTCTATGTTTATCCTTTTCTGGTTGGAGAGTTGAGATGAAGATTGTGTGTTCGCCTGGGTTGTGTGGATCAGAGAGGCCTGGCTGGAGTCCCATCTTAGCCGGGGCGTCTGGTACTTACCGAGGCAACAAGCCATCACATACAAGAGAAATCACCTCCACTCTGCAATAAGAAACAAACACAACAATCTGGTTTCATTTTGCGGATGCTCACAGTAATCGCCTGAGAGTGACACTTGGGTGTTTAAGTGTTAATTCTGGTGCCACGTGTCCACAAATTAGTTGCCTTGGGCAGAACCTGTTATATTACATGCTTACATTGTAAACAAGGCCAGGAAGTGGCGTGAAGGCAGACTTACACATGTGAAAAGTGCAGTAAAGATGAAGTCATACAAGACTCAAATAAACGGCTACCATAGGAATAAATGTTGATTCAGATGCTTCTTTTCCCTAGATGCAAAGTGAGGTCATACATTCAGCATCGTGCTTATTATATGAAAAGATTTAACAAAATGTGGCCAACATATATGTTATAATCCTCTAAATAACATTTAAGCCTCCATATTAGATAAAAATGTTAATGTTATGCATATCCATACTTTTAAGTTTACTCCGAGGTCCATGCATCCATTGAATACTTAAATCAAAGACATCCCAAGATAAATAAGATGAAAAGCTTCAGAGTTGTCATTACACAGTTTTCAATTATAAGACAAAAACAGAAGAGTGGAGGTGATTAAGCATGTGTTGTGCATAGCATTTTGCATCCTGCAGGGAGTGTAAGTAACATCTTCAAGTAGGTGTGAAGTAGGTGGTCTGCTGGTCACTGGTTGTGTAACACATCCACAGAACAATCAGGAAATGGGGAGTGATCTGGTACAAGTCAAACACTGGGGTATTTATGTAACAGGATGATCGCCCGCTTATGATGTATGCTGGTAAGAACCACACATTCCTTTGCTTCTTTGCCATTAATCTGGTTCTAAATATCTGTTATGTGTATTCCATCATTGACGTTCTGGTTGAGACTATTCAAATGTTTTTTCTATTCGGGGAATTGTCAAAAAATGTTTTTCCTGATACCTAAATCTGGACCAATATGATATTGTCTTTAGACCATTTTATTTTTTGGTTGAATGAAGAAACATTTTACGTCTGCAATATATCAAACGTCATTTTTAACATATTGGGAAGCTACTTTTCCCGATGATATATATGGATTTTCCACTTAAATGTATTGTTTTGCATGTTACGTTATATATGCCGAAATAATACCTATAAAATTGCATAGACATTCCAGCATTTGCGCGAATTTTCAATCTGCTCGAGGCTCCTATATATTATTATACACTTGCATGATACAAGACAATACCAGCAAACAATGTCTTTAGACTTCATCTATTCATGCAAAAATAAAGGAAAATGCATTCTTGTTTAAACTGACAAGTAATAATCAATGGTCAACATGCAAAGTGTTTGCTTGTTCATGTTTAATAGACATTTCATGGTATGACTTTACTTCACACATATAGATGCATGTCATATTTATTTTTTATTACGATATTTACAAGGTTGATAGAATTTCTCAAATCAGAACACATGTCCTTTGCATGTTTTCCATGCTTTGCACATGCCATAATTAGCCTAGTTTCTCCACTCTGAGAGAAAGTGATTTTTTCACCTGTCTTGAATGGGTTTGGACTCTACCTTTTCAATACTCCACATATAACAGTCATTAGAGAAGTACGATAACCTGTATTTGTTGTAATCATATATCAGAAACATCGCAAAAAGGGAAAATATAGATATTCCTATCACAGCATGTCAAAACTACCATGAAGATATCCCCACCACAGCATATCAACACTACCATGAAGATATCCCCACCACAGCACATCAACACTACCATGAAGATATCCCCACCACAGCATATCAAAACTACCTTGAAGATATCCCCACCACAGCACATCAAAACTACATTGAAGATATCCCCACCACAGCACATCAAAACTACCATGAAGATATCCCCACCACAGCATATTAAAACTACCATGAAGATATCCCCACCACAGCATATCAAAACTACCATGAAGATATCCCCACCACAGCATATCAACACTACCATGAAGATATCCCCACCACATCATATTAAAACTACCTTGAAGATATCCCCACCACAGCACATCAACACTACCATGAAGATATCCCCACCACAGCATATCAAAACTACCTTGAAGATATCCCCACCACAGCACATCAAAACTACCTTGAAGATATCCCCACCACAGCATATCAAAACTACCTTGAAGATATCCCCACCACATCATATTAAAACTACCTTGAAGATATCCCCACCACAGCATATCAACACTACCATGAAGATATCCCCACCACAGCATGTCAAAACTACCATGAAGATATCCCCACCACAGCATATCAACACTACCATGAAGATATCCCCACCACAGCACATCAACACTACCATGAAGATATCCCCACCACAGCATTTCAAAACTACCTTGAAGATATCCCCACCACAGCATATCAAAACTACCTTGAAGATATCCCCACCACATCATATTAAAACTACCTTGAAGATATCCCCACCACAGCACATCAACACTACCATGAAGATATCCCCACCACAGCACATCAAAACTACCTTGAAGATATCCCCACCACAGCACATCAAAACGACCATGAAGATATCCCCACCACAGCACATCAAAACTACCATGAAGATATCCCCACCACAGCACATCAAAACTACCTTGAAGATATCCCCACCACAGCATATCAAAACTACCATGAAGATATCCCCACCACAGCACATCAAAACTACATTGAAGATATCCCCACCACAGCACATCAAAACGACCATGAAGATATCCCCACCACAGCACATCAAAACTACCATGAAGATATCCCCACCACAGCACATCAAAACTACCATGAAGATATCCCCACCACAGCACATCAAAACTACCTTGAAGATATCCCCACCACAGCACATCAAAACTACCATGAAGATATCCCCACCACAGCACATCAAAACTACGATGAAGATATCCCCACCACAGCACATCAAAACTACCATGAAGATATCCCCACCACAGCACATCAAAACTACCTTGAAGATATCCCCACCACAGCACATCAAAACGACCATGAAGATATCCCCACCACAGCACATCAAAACTACCATGAAGATATCCCCACCACAGCACATCAAAACTACCTTGAAGATATCCCCACCACAGCATATCAAAACTACCATGAAGATATCCCCACCACAGCATATCAAAACTACCATGAAGATATCCCCACCACAGCACATCAAAACTACCATGAAGATATCCCCACCACAGCATGTCAAAACTACCATGAAGATATCCCCACCACAGCATATCAAAACTACCATGAAGATATCCCCACCACAGCACATCAAAACTACCATGAAGATATCCCCACCACAGCATATCAAAACTACCATGAAGATATCCCCACCACAGCATATCAAAACTACCATGAAGATATCCCCACCACAGCATGTCAAAACTACCATGAAGATATCCCCACCACAGCATATCAAAACTACCATGAAGATATCCCCACCACAGCATGTCAAAACTACCATGAAGATATCCCCACCACAGCATATCAAAACTACCATGAAGATATCCCCACCACAGCACATCAAAACTACCATGAAGATATCCCCACCACAGCATGTCAAAACTACCATGAAGATATCCCCACCACAGCATATCAAAACTACCATGAAGATATCCCCACCACAGCACATCAAAACTACCATGAAGATATCCCCACCACAGCATATCAAAACTACCATGAAGATATCCCCACCACAGCACATCAAAACTACATTGAAGATATCCCCACCACAGCACATCAAAACGACCATGAAGATATCCCCACCACAGCACATCAAAACTACCATGAAGATATCCCCACCACAGCACATCAAAACTACCATGAAGATATCCCCACCACAGCACATCAAAACTACCTTGAAGATATCCCCACCACAGCACATCAAAACTACCATGAAGATATCCCCACCACAGCACATCAAAACTACGATGAAGATATCCCCACCACAGCACATCAAAACTACCATGAAGATATCCCCACCACAGCACATCAAAACTACCTTGAAGATATCCCCACCACAGCACATCAAAACGACCATGAAGATATCCCCACCACAGCACATCAAAACTACCATGAAGATATCCCCACCACAGCACATCAAAACTACCTTGAAGATATCCCCACCACAGCATATCAAAACTACCATGAAGATATCCCCACCACAGCATATCAAAACTACCATGAAGATATCCCCACCACAGCACATCAAAACTACCATGAAGATATCCCCACCACAGCATGTCAAAACTACCATGAAGATATCCCCACCACAGCATATCAAAACTACCATGAAGATATCCCCACCACAGCACATCAAAACTACCATGAAGATATCCCCACCACAGCATATCAAAACTACCATGAAGATATCCCCACCACAGCATATCAAAACTACCTTGAAGATATCCCCACCACAGCATATCAAAACTACCATGAAGATATCCCCACCACAGCATATCAAAACTACCATGAAGATATCCCCACCACAGCACATCAAAACTACCTTGAAGATATCCCCACCACAGCATATCAAAACTACCATGAAGATATCCCCACCACAGCATATCAAAACTACCATGAAGATATCCCCACCACAGCATGTCAAAACTACCTTGAAGATATCCCCACCACAGCACATCAAAACTGCCATGAAGATATCCCCACCACAGCATATCAAAACTACCTTGAAGATATCCCCACCACAGCACATCAAAACTACCATGAAGATATCCCCACCACAGCATGTCAAAACTACCACGAAAATATCCCCACCACAGCACATCAAAACTACCATGAAGATATCCCCACCACAGCACATCAAAACTACCATGAAGATATCCCCACCACAGCACATCAAAACTACCATGAAGATATCCCCACCACAGCATGTCAAAACTACCTTGAAGATATCCCCACCACAGCATATCAAAACTACCATGAAGATATCCCCACCACAGCATATCAAAACTACCATGAAGATATCCCCACCACAGCACATCAAAACTACCATGAAGATATCCCCACCACAGCATGTCAAAACTACCTTGAAGATATCCCCACCACAGCATATCAAAACTACCATGAAGATATCCCCACCACAGCATATCAAAACTACCATGAAGATATCCCCACCACAGCACATCAAAACTACCATGAAGATATCCCCACCACAGCACATCAAAACTACCATGAAGATATCCCCACCACAGCATATCAAAACTACCATGAAGATATCCCCACCACAGCAC
This sequence comes from Amphiduros pacificus, assembly GCA_949316495.1. Classification (NCBI taxonomy): domain Eukaryota; kingdom Metazoa; phylum Annelida; class Polychaeta; order Phyllodocida; family Hesionidae; genus Amphiduros; species Amphiduros pacificus. Next base: position 59,372,642 of record OX439000.1, read on the forward strand.
ATCAAAACTACCATGAAGATATCCCCACCACAGCACATCAAAACTACCATGAAGATATCCCCACCACAGCACATCAAAACGACCATGAAGATATCCCCACCACAGCACATCAAAACTACCTTGAAGATATCCCCACCACAGCACATCAAAACGACCATGAAGATATCCCCACCACAGCACATCAAAACTACCATGAAGATATCTCCACCACAGCACATCAAAACTACCATGAAGATATCCCCACCACAGCATATCAAAACTACCATGAAGATATCCCCACCACAGCACATCAAAACTACCATGAAGATATCCCCACCACAGCATATCAAAACTACCTTGAAGATATCCCCACCACAGCACATCAAAACGACCATGAAGATATCCCCACCACAGCACATCAAAACTACCATGAAGATATCCCCACCACAGCACATCAAAACTACCATGAAGATATCCCCACCACAGCACATCAAAACTACCTTGAAGATATCCCCACCACAGCATATCAAAACTACCATGAAGATATCCCCACCACAGCACATCAAAACTACCATGAAGATATCCCCACCACAGCACATCAAAACTACCATGAAGATATCCCCACCACAGCACATCAAAACTACCATGAAGATATCCCCACCACAGCACATCAAAACTACCTTGAAGATATCCCCACCACAGCATATCAAAACTACCATGAAGATATCCCCACCACAGCACATCAAAACTACCATGAAGATATCCCCACCACAGCACATCAAAACTACCATGAAGATATCCCCACCACAGCACATCAAAACTACCATGAAGATATCCCCACCACAGCATATCAAAACTACCTTGAAAATATCCCCACCACAGCACATCAAAACGACCATGAAGATATCCCCACCACAGCACATCAAAACTACCATGAAGATATCCCCACCACAGCACATCAAAACTACCATGAAGATATCCCCACCACAGCACATCAAAACTACCATGAAGATATCCCCACCACAGCACATCAAAACTACCTTGAAGATATCCCCACCACAGCACATCAAAACTACCATGAAGATATCCCCACCACAGCATATCAAAACTACCTTGAAGATATCCCCACCACAGCACATCAAAACTACCATGAAGATATCCCCACCACAGCACATCAAAACTACCATGAAGATATCCCCACCACAGCACATCAAAACTACCATGAAGATATCCCCACCACAGCACATCAAAACTACCATGAAGATATCCCCACCACAGCATATCAAAACTACCATGAAGATATCCCCACCACAGCACATCAAAACTACCATGAAGATATCCCCACCACAGCACATCAAAACTACCATGAAGATATCCCCACCACAGCACATCAAAACGACCATGAAGATATCCCCACCACAGCACATCAAAACGACCATGAAGATATCCCCACCACAGCATATCAAAACTACCTTGAAGATATCCCCACCACAGCATATCAAAACTACCATGAAGATATCCCCACCACAGCACATCAAAACTACCATGAAGATATCCCCACCACAGCACATCAAAACTACCATGAAGATATCCCCACCACAGCACATCAAAACTACCATGAAGATATCCCCACCACAGCATATCAAAACTACCTTGAAGATATCCCCACCACAGCACATCAAAACGACCATGAAGATATCCCCACCACAGCACATCAAAACTACCATGAAGATATCCCCACCACAGCACATCAAAACTACCATGAAGATATCCCCACCACAGCACATCAAAACTACCTTGAAGATATCCCCACCACAGCATATCAAAACTACCATGAAGATATCCCCACCACAGCACATCAAAACTACCATGAAGATATCCCCACCACAGCACATCAAAACTACCATGAAGATATCCCCACCACAGCACATCAAAACTACCTTGAAGATATCCCCACCACAGCACATCAAAACTACCTTGAAGATATCCCCACCACAGCATATCAAAACTACCATGAAGATATCCCCACCACAGCACATCAAAACTACCATGAAGATATCCCCACCACAGCACATCAAAACTACCATGAAGATATCCCCACCACAGCACATCAAAACTACCATGAAGATATCCCCACCACAGCACATCAAAACTACCATGAAGATATCCCCACCACAGCACATCAAAACTACCATGAAGATATCCCCACCACAGCACATCAAAACGACCATGAAGATATCCCCACCACAGCACATCAAAACTACCTTGAAGATATCCCCACCACAGCATGTCAAAACTACGATGAAGATATCCCCACCACAGCATATCAAAACTACCATGAAGATATCTCCACCACAGCATATCAAAACTACCATGAAGATATCCCCACCACAGCACATCAAAACTACCATGAAGATATCCCCACCACAGCACATCAAAACGACCATGAAGATATCCCCACCACAGCATATCAAAACTACGATGAAGATATCCCCACCACAGCATATCAAAACTACGATGAAGATATCCCCACCACAGCATATCAAAACTACGATGAAGATATCCCCACCACAGCATGTCAAAACTACCATGAAGATATCCCCACCACAGCATGTCAAAACTACCACGAAAATATCCCCACCACAGCACATCAAAACTACCATGAAGATATCCCCACCACAGCATATCAAAACTACCATGAAGATATCCCAACCACAGCATATCAAAACTACCATGAAGATATCCCCACACAGCATATCAAAACTACCTTGAAGATATCCCAACCACAGCATATCAAAACTACCATGAAGATATCCCCACCACAGCATATCAAAACTACCATGAAGATATCCCAACCACAGCATATCAAAACTACCATGAAGATATCCCCACCACAGCATATCAAAACTACCATGAAGATATCCCAACCACAGCATATCAAAACTACCATGAAGATATCCCCACCACAGCATATCAAAACTACCATGAAGATATCCCCACCACAGCACATCAAAACTACCATGAAGATATCTCCACCACAGCACATCAAAACTACCATGAAGATATCCCCACCACAGCATATCAAAACTACCATGAAGATATCCCCACCACAGCACATCAAAACTACCATGAAGATATCCCCACCACAGCATATCAAAACTACCTTGAAGATATCCCCACCACAGCACATCAAAACGACCATGAAGATATCCCCACCACAGCACATCAAAACTACCATGAAGATATCCCCACCACAGCACATCAAAACTACCATGAAGATATCCCCACCACAGCACATCAAAACTACCTTGAAGATATCCCCACCACAGCATATCAAAACTACCATGAAGATATCCCCACCACAGCACATCAAAACTACCATGAAGATATCCCCACCACAGCACATCAAAACTACCATGAAGATATCCCCACCACAGCATATCAAAACTACCATGAAGATATCCCCACCACAGCACATCAAAACTACCATGAAGATATCCCCACCACAGCACATCAAAACTACCATGAAGATATCCCCACCACAGCACATCAAAACTACCATGAAGATATCCCCACCACAGCACATCAAAACTACCATGAAGATATCCCCACCACAGCACATCAAAACTACCTTGAAGATATCCCCACCACAGCACATCAAAACTACCATGAAGATATCCCCACCACAGCACATCAAAACGACCATGAAGATATCCCCACCACAGCACATCAAAACTACGATGAAGATATCCCCACCACAGCATATCAAAACTACCATGAAGATATCCCCACCACAGCATATCAAAACTACCATGAAGATATCCCCACCACAGCACATCAAAACTACCATGAAGATATCCCCACCACAGCACATCAAAACTACCTTGAAGATATCCCCACCACAGCATATCAAAACTACCATGAAGATATCCCCACCACAGCACATCAAAACTACCTTGAAGATATCCCCACTACAGCACATCAAAACTACCATGAAGATATCCCCACCACAGCACATCAACACTACCATGACGATATCCCCACCACAGCACATCAAAACTACCATGAAGATATCCCCACCACAGCACATCAAAACGACCATGAAGATATCCCCACCACAGCACATCAAAACTACCATGAAGATATCCCCACCACAGCACATCAAAACTACCATGAAGATATCCCCACCACAGCACATCAAAACTACCATGAAGATATCCCCACCACAGCACATCAAAACGACCATGAAGATATCCCCACCACAGCACATCAAAACTACCATGAAGATATCCCCACCACAGCACATCAAAACTACCATGAAGATATCCCCACCACAGCACATCAAAACTACCATGAAGATATCCCCACCACAGCACATCAAAACTACCATGAAGATATCCCCACCACAGCACATCAAAACTACCTTGAAGATATCCCCACCACAGCACATCAAAACTACCATGAAGATATCCCCACCACAGCACATCAAAACTACCATGAAGATATCCCCACCACAGCACATCAAAACTACGATGAAGATATCCCCACCACAGCACATCAAAACTACGATGAAGATATCCCCACCACAGCACATCAAAACTACCATGAAGATATCCCCACCACAGCACATCAAAACTACCATGAAGATATCCCCACCACAGCACATCAAAACGACCATGAAGATATCCCCACCACAGCACATCAAAACTACCATGAAGATATCCCCACCACAGCACATCAAAACTACCATGAAGATATCCCCACCACAGCACATCAAAACTACCATGAAGATATCCCCACCACAGCACATCAAAACGACCATGAAGATATCCCCACCACAGCACATCAAAACTACCATGAAGATATCCCCACCACAGCACATCAAAACTACCATGAAGATATCCCCACCACAGCACATCAAAACTACCATGAAGATATCCCCACCACAGCACATCAAAACGACCATGAAGATATCCCCACCACAGCACATCAAAACGACCATGAAGATATCCCCACCACAGCACATCAAAACTACCATGAAGATATCCCCACCACAGCACATCAAAACTACCATGAAGATATCCCCACCACAGCACATCAAAACGACCATGAAGATATCCCCACCACAGCACATCAAAACTACCATGAAGATATCCCCACCACAGCACATCAAAACGACCATGAAGATATCCCCACCACAGCACATCAAAACTACCTTGAAGATATCCCCACCACAGCACATCAAAACGACCATGAAGATATCCCCACCACAGCACATCAAAACTACCATGAAGATATCTCCACCACAGCACATCAAAACTACCATGAAGATATCCCCACCACAGCACATCAAAACTACCTTGAAGATATCCCCACCACAGCACATCAAAACTACCATGAAGATATCCCCACCACAGCATATCAAAACTACCATGAAGATATCCCCACCACAGCACATCAAAACTACCATGAAGATATCCCCACCACAGCACATCAAAACGACCATGAAGATATCCCCACCACAGCACATCAAAACTACCATGAAGATATCCCCACCACAGCACATCAAAACGACCATGAAGATATCCCCACCACAGCACATCAAAACTACCTTGAAGATATCCCCACCACAGCACATCAAAACGACCATGAAGATATCCCCACCACAGCACATCAAAACTACCATGAAGATATCTCCACCACAGCACATCAAAACTACCATGAAGATATCCCCACCACAGCACATCAAAACTACCTTGAAGATATCCCCACCACAGCACATCAAAACTACCATGAAGATATCCCCACCACAGCACATCAACACTACCATGAAGATATCCCCACCACAGCACATCAAAACTACCTTGAAGATATCCCCACCACAGCACATCAAAACTACCATGAAGATATCCCCACCACAGCACATCAAAACGACCATGAAGATATCCCCACCACAGCACATCAAAACTACCATGAAGATATCCCCACCACAGCACATCAAAACGACCATGAAGATATCCCCACCACAGCACATCAAAACTACCATGAAGATATCCCCACCACAGCACATCAAAACTACCATGAAGATATCCCCACCACAGCACATCAACACTACCATGAAGATATCCCCACCACAGCACATCAAAACTACCTTGAAGATATCCCCACCACAGCACATCAAAACTACCATGAAGATATCCCCACCACAGCACATCAAAACTACCATGAAGATATCCCCACCACAGCACATCAAAACTACCATGAAGATATCCCCACCACAGCATATCAAAACTACCATGAAGATATCCCCACCACAGCACATCAAAACTACCTTGAAGATATCCCCACCACAGCACATCAAAACTACCTTGAAGATATCCCCACCACAGCATATCAAAACTACCATGAAGATATCCCCACCACAGCACATCAAAACTACCATGAAGATATCCCCACCACAGCATATCAAAACTACCATGAAGATATCCCCACCACAGCACATCAAAACTACCATGAAGATATCCCCACCACAGCATGTCAAAACTACCTTGAAGATATCCCCACCACAGCATATCAAAACTACCATGAAGATATCCCCACCACAGCATATCAAAACTACCATGAAGATATCCCCACCACAGCACATCAAAACTACCATGAAGATATCCCCACCACAGCACATCAAAACTACCATGAAGATATCCCCACCACAGCATATCAAAACTACCATGAAGATATCCCCACCACAGCACATCAAAACTACCATGAAGATATCCCCACCACAGCACATCAAAACTACCATGAAGATATCCCCACCACAGCACATCAAAACGACCATGAAGATATCCCCACCACAGCACATCAAAACTACCTTGAAGATATCCCCACCACAGCACATCAAAACGACCATGAAGATATCCCCACCACAGCACATCAAAACTACCATGAAGATATCTCCACCACAGCACATCAAAACTACCATGAAGATATCCCCACCACAGCATATCAAAACTACCATGAAGATATCCCCACCACAGCACATCAAAACTACCATGAAGATATCCCCACCACAGCATATCAAAACTACCTTGAAGATATCCCCACCACAGCACATCAAAACGACCATGAAGATATCCCCACCACAGCACATCAAAACTACCATGAAGATATCCCCACCACAGCACATCAAAACTACCATGAAGATATCCCCACCACAGCACATCAAAACTACCTTGAAGATATCCCCACCACAGCATATCAAAACTACCATGAAGATATCCCCACCACAGCACATCAAAACTACCATGAAGATATCCCCACCACAGCACATCAAAACTACCATGAAGATATCCCCACCACAGCACATCAAAACTACCATGAAGATATCCCCACCACAGCACATCAAAACTACCTTGAAGATATCCCCACCACAGCATATCAAAACTACCATGAAGATATCCCCACCACAGCACATCAAAACTACCATGAAGATATCCCCACCACAGCACATCAAAACTACCATGAAGATATCCCCACCACAGCACATCAAAACTACCATGAAGATATCCCCACCACAGCATATCAAAACTACCTTGAAGATATCCCCACCACAGCACATCAAAACGACCATGAAGATATCCCCACCACAGCACATCAAAACTACCATGAAGATATCCCCACCACAGCACATCAAAACTACCATGAAGATATCCCCACCACAGCACATCAAAACTACCTTGAAGATATCCCCACCACAGCATATCAAAACTACCATGAAGATATCCCCACCACAGCACATCAAAACTACCATGAAGATATCCCCACCACAGCACATCAAAACTACCATGAAGATATCCCCACCACAGCACATCAAAACTACCTTGAAGATATCCCCACCACAGCACATCAAAACTACCTTGAAGATATCCCCACCACAGCATATCAAAACTACCTTGAAGATATCCCCACCACAGCACATCAAAACTACCATGAAGATATCCCCACCACAGCACATCAAAACTACCATGAAGATATCCCCACCACAGCACATCAAAACTACCATGAAGATATCCCCACCACAGCACATCAAAACTACCATGAAGATATCCCCACCACAGCATATCAAAACTACCATGAAGATATACCCACCACAGCACATCAAAACTACCATGAAGATATCCCCACCACAGCACATCAAAACTACCATGAAGATATCCCCACCACAGCACATCAAAACTACCATGAAGATATCCCCACCACAGCACATCAAAACGACCATGAAGATATCCCCACCACAGCATATCAAAACTACCTTGAAGATATCCCCACCACAGCATATCAAAACTACCATGAAGATATCCCCACCACAGCACATCAAAACTACCATGAAGATATCCCCACCACAGCACATCAAAACTACCATGAAGATATCCCCACCACAGCACATCAAAACTACCATGAAGATATCCCCACCACAGCACATCAAAACTACCATGAAGATATCCCCACCACAGCACATCAAAACGACCATGAAGATATCCCCACCACAGCACATCAAAACTACCTTGAAGATATCCCCACCACAGCATGTCAAAACTACGATGAAGATATCCCCACCACAGCATATCAAAACTACCATGAAGATATCTCCACCACAGCATATCAAAACTACCATGAAGATATCCCCACCACAGCACATCAAAACTACCATGAAGATATCCCCACCACAGCACATCAAAACGACCATGAAGATATCCCCACCACAGCATATCAAAACTACGATGAAGATATCCCCACCACAGCATATCAAAACTACGATGAAGATATCCCCACCACAGCATATCAAAACTACGATGAAGATATCCCCACCACAGCATGTCAAAACTACCATGAAGATATCCCCACCACAGCATGTCAAAACTACCACGAAAATATCCCCACCACAGCACATCAAAACTACCATGAAGATATCCCCACCACAGCATATCAAAACTACCATGAAGATATCCCAACCACAGCATATCAAAACTACCATGAAGATATCCCCACACAGCATATCAAAACTACCATGAAGATATCCCAACCACAGCATATCAAAACTACCATGAAGATATCCCCACCACAGCATATCAAAACTACCATGAAGATATCCCAACCACAGCATATCAAAACTACCATGAAGATATCCCCACCACAGCATATCAAAACTACCATGAAGATATCCCAACCACAGCATATCAAAACTACCATGAAGATATCCCCACCACAGCATATCAAAACTACCATGAAGATATCCCCACCACAGCACATCAAAACGACCATGAAGATATCCCCACCACAGCATATCAAAACTACGATGAAGATATCCCCACCACAGCATATCAAAACTACGATGAAGATATCCCCACCACAGCATATCAAAACTACGATGAAGATATCCCCACCACAGCATGTCAAAACTACCATGAAGATATCCCCACCACAGCATGTCAAAACTACCACGAAAATATCCCCACCACAGCACATCAAAACTACCATGAAGATATCCCCACCACAGCATATCAAAACTACCATGAAGATATCCCAACCACAGCATATCAAAACTACCATGAAGATATCCCCACACAGCATATCAAAACTACCTTGAAGATATCCCAACCACAGCATATCAAAACTACCATGAAGATATCCCCACCACAGCATATCAAAACTACCATGAAGATATCCCAACCACAGCATATCAAAACTACCATGAAGATATCCCCAGCACAGCATATCAAAACTACCATGAAGATATCCCAACCACAGCATATCAAAACTACCATGAAGATATCCCCACACAGCATATCAAAACTACCTTGAAGATATCCCAACCACAGCATATCAAAACTACCATGAAGATATCCCCACCACAGCATATCAAAACTACCTTGAAGATATCCCAACCACAGCATATCAAAACTACCATGAAGATATCCCCACCACAGCATATCAAAACTACCATGAAGATATCCCAACCACAGCATATCAAAACTACCATGAAGATATCCCCACCACAGCATATCAAAACTACCTTGAAGATATCCCCACCACAGCACATCAAAACTACGATGAAGATATCCCCACCACAGCATATCAAAACTACCATGAAGATATCCCCACCACAGCACATCAAAACTACCATGAAGATATCCCCACACAGCATATCAAAACTACGATGAAGATATCCCCACCACAGCACATCAAAACTACCATGAAGATATCCCCACCACAGCACATCAAAACTACCATGAAGATATCCCCACCACAGCACATCAAAACTACCTTGAAGATATCCCCACCACAGCATATCAAAACTACCATGAAGATATCCCCACCACAGCACATCAAAACTACATTGAAGATATCCCCACCACAGCACATCAAAACTACCATGAAGATATCCCCACCACAGCATATCAAAACTACCTTGAAGATATCCCCACCACAGCACATCAAAACTACGATGAAGATATCCCCACCACAGCATATCAAAACTACCATGAAGATATCCCCACCACAGCACATCAAAACTACCATGAAGATATCCCCACACAGCATATCAAAACTACCATGAAGATATCCCCACCACAGCATATCAAAACTACCATGAAGATATCCCAACCACAGCATATCAAAACTACCATGAAGATATCCCCACCACAGCACATCAAAACTACGATGAAGATATCCCCACCACAGCATATTCCACCACAGCATATTCCACCACAGCATATCAGAACTACCATGAAGATATCCCCACCACAGCATGTCGAAACTATTTTAAGAGGTATATCACAATTGGCTTCATTTTAGAAGAGTCGAATTTGCACACACAAATGGAGAACTATGAGGGACAGTTCCTGGGATACTGGAAGAAAATGTTATGGAGAAAAAGGCAGACTTCAGTGTCCAAATGTGATAAATGTTCTTAAACAATGCTCTCTGAAAACTGAACCGGAGCAATACCTTTTGAAAAATGTTAAAAGTACGCTTTTATAAAGCTCTTTGAAAGGTATTGCTTAAATCAGATATGCAGTACTCTTCTCCTTTTTGCTAGCATGCATCCAAACGCTTTTTGACTAATTCCTTGATAAGCGAAGTAAAACCTGCTTTGTGCCCGAATGGAGGGAATCAAAGAGAGAAATATTGCTAATATATCGATGGAGGTTCGGATTTATTAACTTGAAAATGGAACATATCAACTCTGTGTTTCTTTTGGTGATTTGGCTCAGTTGGATTGCTTAGAGTAATAAGTTTGACATACTGACGGACTCGTTTAGCCTTAAATATTACCATGATGAGGCCTGTGTGCCATGCACATGTGAATTCTCATACAGTTATCTGTATATACCATCTCTACAGACCATTTCACAGATAAAAATATGCCACCTGGCGTAAATTATGACACGGTTCCGTCCAGTTTAGATGTTTACAGCGCCCTCTTGTGTTATAATTGAAATTCCTGGTTTTTATCGGTTGGTGCTGCTTGTCAGAAGTCAAATTAAGGCCTGGAGAAAAGTAGTGACAAATATCGATAAGAAACTTTAATGGGAGGGAAAATATCAAGCACATCAACTCTCTGATTGTGGGCTGCAATAGGATGAGCCCGGTTTGTGTGTCATTGGTGTGTCATTGGTGTGTCGATGGTGTATGTGAGGTGTGTCTTGTTGCATGGAGATGACAATGCATATGTACACTTAATTTTTCAGTTGTGGATGGCACTGTCTTAATGTTTAATTAAAGCATATCTCAAACAATTTATGAACATATCAGGTGTAAAAAATCTGCTTGAACATGGCATTTCGTCACATTGAATGTACTTGTTATGTAGTTTAGGTGATACACAGAGCCCATACCTGGTACACACATATATGCTGTTATTTTGTGGACTAAACCAGTTATGAACTCAATTTACAACACGGAAAACATTTACAACACGGAAAACATTTACAACACGGAAAACAAAGGAAGAAATGCATTGGGTGAACAATTTATCCAATCGCTCCATAAGCGAAAATGGAGTTGGCCACCTTATTTGAAAGAAATTGCTTGTCAAGATGGAGAATATTCTGTATAAAATAAATAACAGAAACTGATGTCCATATTCAAATTTATTGATACATATTCATATTCATATTCATATATATATCTATATAATATATATACATATTCATATATATGAACCATTTCTACACACATGTAGTTCACATCGCCTTAAAAAAATAAATTCTTGGGTACTTTGCAGAGTATGTCTGCCAACCATATATAATATCTGTAACTTAAGTACAATTTGATAATTTAAAGTTTCATTACAATATTTATCTCCCAGCCCACGTTCAGCAGATAGGATGTTAAATTGTTATTAGCATACTTATGTCAGTATCCTTTTTTCTGATCTTGCTCTTTAGGTTAAGGATTATACCTTTCAATGGCTATATAATTGCTTATGAACTGGGTACCATGTTAGCTAATTCCTTCTTAAGGATAACCAAGGTGATAAAAAGGGGAGAAAAAAGAGAAAATTGACTGGGATACAGAGTTGCAAAAAAAAACTCCGTCAGATGGCGACGTTGTGAGCCTATCATCACGTTGTGTGCCCTCTGGCGAACAGTGTGGCAGCGTCAGAGATGTCAGATCACAAAGAGGCAGCCTGAATTTGTGAATGAGTTACTGACTGGACTGTGCGTGATTCGCAAAACCAAGTGCGGAGTGCAGAATATAAAAATCACAAATACTAATTGTTTGGACTAATAATGACTCGATTAAAATAATTCCAGCTGTCGGTATCCAGCACGACATTATGCTAACACACCTGGACCCAACAGGACCAATCTAACACATCTGAACTCCGAACTCAGTAGCGGCTGCGATAGGGCGGAACATGAGATAGTCTCCTTGGATAAATATATGGGAAATGTTCATCATAGAAGATTAATCCCACATTTAATGTTGCCTTGGGTGGTTTTGATTATGAGCGGAGTCCTGTAGCATGATATAGTCTTTGAGGTCCAGGGGCATAGGTAGTCTCTGAATGGCACTGAGTCGGCGACGTCCCATGGCCCGGCGCACCGCTACTCTGCTCAGCTGTTTCAAGCTGCATGGGTTGTCTACAAATACCAGAACAACAAAACTGCATTCTGCATCAGCACATGGAACAAGTAACGTCAATGCAACATGTGTAAAGCAAATGTGTTATAAAACTACGTGTTATTTAATACTTCTATTGCTTATATGAATAACTTGACCGATGGTCAAGTGCAGCTCATGACTCAGTGCTTTAAGAGAAATGAACCATATGGGCACGGTATTTAAAGTAAATGTAGAAGCACCTTTGAACATTTTTTGAAAATGCTAATATCTTAATCAGGTTGTTACTTTTGTGTAAAAACGGCATGTTTATCACTATTTCTTTCTTTTTTCTTTTTTGTCAAATGTTAATCACTATTTTTTTGCAATATGTTATTACTATTTTTCCATAAGGGAAAATTTGAAATTGAACATGAAAACCAATTTTATACTCGTGTAAATAAAGATACCTTTGAGTTGGTTGTTCCATCTTGACTGGTGAGCCGCTCCATTGTAGTCTAGAGCTGTGCGCCCATCATTGTTGACCAGCGAGGTAACATTCATGCCCTGTACCAGGTACTGGACCACGTGGTGGCACCCCTCCTTGGCCGCTAGGTGGGCTGCTGTGTTACCCCACGCATCCTGCAGAGTTATATCTGCTCCAAACCTATATACAATAAGCATATCAAGTTATATCTCCTCTGTAAGCTCAGTTTTGAGAATTATGATATTGACACGTTGCAAATCATTTTATGATTGTGGTTATGTACACGTTTATATAGTAATGGTGAATCTATTAACCTGAGCAGGCACTGGAGGGTGTCAATGAAGCCCTCTCTGGCCACGTCATGGGCTGGGGTGAGTAAGGTGTTCTCGTTACCGCGGCTGCTCATGTCCTGAATATTGGGGTCAGCTCCTGCCTGCAGGAGTACCTCGGCAATGTCAGCCCGGCACATGCGCATCACCTGAACACACACATCACAAATAATCTTAATAGTTAGAAAAGAGAGATTTTTGAACATACCACATTATTCCGCATGACCTGTGAATAATTATTGTCAGAGAGTATTGACTGGTTTTCTGAACATTACCTACTCCTTTATGGTGGATTGGTCGATCTTATGATATTTTGATATTCTATACAGTTATTTTGCCCTTGGAAAATTTATAATAAATGGAGGTGTGACGCCATAAGATCGAAAGTGAAAATCCAATTAGTCTTTTGAAAATATGATGAATATGAAGTTATTCAAATCATAACAATATTGACTCACTCTTTTGACCTTGCCATATCGCAAATGAATGTACTCCTGTTTCAACTAATTATGGGGCTATATAGTTTATTTCTCTACCCCAAGTATAGAGGAGTCTACAATGTTTTAGAAACTTTCATGTCAGGATGTTGGCATCATTTGCCCAATTTATAAAAAGCCCATTACTAATGCATTGAATGCCCTAAAATGTTAAACCATTCTGGTAGCTCACAAAACACTCACATTTAGTTCACAGTATTAACGCATTCATTGAGAGGTTTATTTCATGCATCACTCTTCTCAGTCCTCCAATGTTTATAATTATCAGAGAGCGATTGACAATTTATCAAAAGTTTAGCCTAGCCAGAATTCCATGATGATTGTAGACAGACGTTTTTATAAATTGTTTTGTTTGTCTTGTTCAGATCAAGCACGATCACCATGCCGGGTCTTGCTATCATGATCTGGCGCCAAAAGTATCGTCACATTTTGTTATTGGCTTTTTGGAGTGAATTGTGTCGCACTCTTGCGTCTGGTTGTGATCACAAAGATCGAGATTGGTATTTTCTCATAAAATTTTATAATGGCAAAACAATAGAGCCATATATCTTACAGAAGGATAAATCTAAAGTTAGCCATGTTTTTGTGCCCAACTACAACATAAAAGTCTTTTCTTCCTCTCATGATATGTTTCCACATACTGAACAATGCATCATGTGACTTATAAAAATAATTATACATACAGAAAAATGTATCATGTTGGGATCATAAAACCGGAAACCTGCATATTGGGGTTCCAAATGAGCAATATACGTGTCAGAACACACAGAATTGAATCGTTTTTTTTTTTGCAGGTGTGGAAGTTATTTTAAAAAATATCAACTTGTACTGAAAACAAACGTTGATCACAGTTATCTTTATTTTTTAAATTGATGACGAAAGTACAATGATAGCCCAGATGTACTTCCCCCATGCTGATCATGCAATGCTGCCCTCTGGTAGATTTTTGGAGCTCAGACACTCCGAGCAGAAAGAAACTATAATATGGAGACCACAAAGCTCACGATTTCAATATTTAAAACTTCGAGTAAGTTGGCCACGAAGTAAAACTTGCAAATTACTATTATTATTATTTTTTTTTTAGTTTTGTTTTTGTTTTTGTTTTTGTTTTGTTTTTGTTTTTTGTTGGGTTTTTTAGTGGGTTTTTTTCATTATAAAATTGAACGTTTATTATATATATTATATGTATATTATTTGCGTCTTACGATTCGGCGCATGCAGGCGCTTGTAATCATAATGTATGAAATATGTACCAGGTGCATGAACACTTGTCACCACACAATGAATTCTGTTTTGAAAAGTGATGAATAATAAAAAGGTTGTATTTGTTAAAATGCTTAAATATATAATATATCACGAGTTACATGGCCCCGAAATATTTAAATATAATACAATGATCTGAAGATAACAAAGAGCAAATATTAGTATAATATAGATAATAGATGAATCTTTGAAAGTCCATAAAGGAGAAAATGGTGACAAAATTGACACTTTCACTTTCAGAATACTGTTTATGCTTAAATTGCATCAGTTGTAATTGCAGTGAAATTGTAACCTTGTATAATCTTGCACAGAATTTTGCGCTCCCAGTTTAAATAAATTACTATTAAATATATATTTATATTTAAAAAGTCAGAGTCAGGTGGTACTTTCTAAAGAATAACAAATACCATGATCAATATTGATGTACCTGTAATGCTGTTCTGCCGAACTTGTTTGGTTGGTTGACGTTGACACCAGCCGAGACTATTTCCTCAACGGCAGAAAGGTCTCCCCTGGCCGCTGCCGTGGTTAGGTCCTCCACTGGGGTGTCCTCGGAGGCTCCCGCTGGCGGTGACTGTGCAGGTCGGCGCAGGGCAGCGACGGCGGCGGTGAGCTGGTCGATGGTGGCATGAGGTGAGCGCCTCCTGGAGGAGAGCTGCCGCCCGCGGGAACCCTGGTCATCCCCGCAGCCAGCCATCTCCTCCGCACACCATCCTGTCAACCCCTTGATGGTGATAGAGACGATGTCAGCCTGAAACATGGCATCATTCGCATCCAATCCTGCTCTTATTTAAGGCTACCATTGAAACATTTAAACAACTTTGTATTTTCTGAACTGTGTTTGCCCACTAGCAACAAATCGAATATGAAGATGTCACGTGAAATTTAAAGTTACTCTTTTTAATATTTCTTTAATAGAATTTACAAAGGTGATATTTATATGAAACAAGATATGTTAATTTATATGAGCAATAACCGCTGTGATATTCACCGCATGAAAGTTTCATGTGCGTTATCAACTAATCACTAAAATCCCGTGTGCTCGACACATGTCTTCCATTGTCTCATATGTTCAACTGACTCGCCTTGTACCTTTTACGTATTCATCATATAATCCAATTGATTCATCTTATGCCTTCTCCTGACCTATCATGTTATACCCTTGATATAACTATTACTGCTCTCAAATTGATCATGTGACTTTTTGGTTCATCGTGTTATTTCACTGTCTACCAAATACTTATCGTATGAATCTAGCGAGGGATAGCAAGATTCTTCATATTCCACTGGCTCCACATGAAATCATGGTTAGTTCCACTGGCTCCACATGTTTTCATTGTTAGTTTTACTGGCTCCATATGGAATCATTCTTAAATTGGTTCCACTGGCTCCACATGTGATCATTGTAAGTCCCATTGGCTCCACATGTGATCATTGTTAGTTCCACCGGTTCCACACGAAATGATTGTTAGTTCCACTGGTATTGGCTAATCATGTTATCACTGTCAGTTCCACTAGCTGATCTTGTGATCACTGTCAGTTCCACTAGTTGATCTTGTGATCACTGTCAGTTCCACTAGCTGATCTTGTGATCACTGTCAGTTCCACTAGCTGATCTTGTGATCACTGTCAGTTTCACTAGCTTATCATGTGATCATAGTTGGTTCCACTGGCTCAGGTTGAACCCGGGGTCTATGGTTTGGGGGGCTTTTGGGAACTGCAGCCCCCCGGGGTAAAAAAAATCGTGGATCCGCCCCTGCTACTAACTTATCATGTGGTTATTGTCAGTTCCACAAGCTTATGTTATCACTGTCTGATCTACTAGCTTATCATTTGATTATTGTCAGTTCCACTAGTTTATCATGTGATCACTGTCAGTTCCAATAGCTTATCATGTGATCACTGTCAGTTCTAATGTGATCACTGTCTTCCATTAACTTATCATATGATTACTGTTAGTTCCATTAACCTATCATATGATCACTGTTAGTTCCATTAACTTATCATATGATCACTGTCCGCAGGCTCAGCATGTCCCATTGTCGATAGATGTGTGATCCCACAGTTCACTTCCGGCTCGTGCACCATGTGTCTCGACTTGTTGGCTTATTATGCAAACCATTTATTTCCTTTGGGCACCCTTATTCAATCAATCAATCAATCAATCAATCAATCAATCAATCAATCAATCAATCAATCAATCAATCAATCAATCATTTTTGTCCTGCGATCAATAAGTTATCAACATTGCGGCCAATATAGATTCTATTATATACTACTATTTGATTGGCAAGCAGTTTTAAAATCCACGAACATGCTTAACAGTAAAATTAATCAGTATCACATATAACAGCAGCTAAAATAATAATTATAAAGCTGAGAATGATAGTAAATTATTGCATTGCCCTCCGTTTAAATGGTTAAAATTGTTATATTAAAATATAATATTAGCGTTCGCCAAAAATATAAAAAAGGAAAAAAAGAAACGTGGTCATACATTTGGGCGTTCAAATCTCGGTGCAGTATCAAATAGTGTAATACAACACTTAAATAATGACATATAGAAAAAATCCATACATTTACATGCTCATTTATTTAAGTACGCCATTTTCACTTGAATACCCAAGATGATGCAACCTTATCTAGAGTCTTGCATCCAAGAATATGATACTAGAGAGGCTTAAAAAATGTTTCCCTAGATGGAATAATCAAGTACTTACAAATAAGATGAAGCTGACGGTGCCAGATCAGCTGTTAATTGTTGATGTTATAAATCAGTGAATCTCATTAAAAACGTTGACATCAGACCAGGAGACAACATGGAGAGATCAAGACTAGATTAACGAATGATGCGCATACGTTCTCATAAATCTAGATAATTCTTAGAAATCCACATCGTGTTGAACAGGTCAAAAATCAGCCGAGTCTTTAATGTGTAGATATCTGAGGTGTTATCACAGATTCCGCCAAGCTGCCCAAACAGGCATGGGCGCCATTGGCACTGTCCCAAATAGCGCCTCATCAAAAACGACAAAGTTCAGGTGTCAGACTTGAAGGGTTGCCTGGGTCATATTTTAAGTTCAATGTTCTCTTTTTATAGTTTACTTGAGTTTCAATGTCAATTTTGGTGTGAAACATACATTAGCACTGTTTTTGTTTAGTTTATTTGTAAACTTTATGTTTTATGTTCGCTAACTGACGGGGCCTCAGCTGAATCAAAACAGGAACCACGTGGGTTTGTTTACATTTAAGCTGTCAAAATGTAGCATTTGTAAAGAGCGCTTGTGGGGATAATAAACTAAAAAACATTATCTAAAGATTCTTGAATAACAAAACCTCAATCGTTGAGACATATTTTACAGCAGGAAATGGAGAAATTTTAGCGATTTTATGATTTTGATAGTCGGAAATGCGACGGAAAAGGAAATCGATTCCGAGCATGCGCACTTCAGACTTCCATCTGTACAATGGCGGAAAGAGATCATATTTTGGCCGATTTTCAGGTAATTCGTTGTGTTTACATCACAATCTTGGCTTCAATTTAATAAATTTAACGTCGGTTTTGAAAACTATACTTTGATTTTACGATAAATTGCAAAACTAGAACGAAAATATCGATTAGCAATAGTTAAAATGACTTGACAAGTTACATGCTTGATGGTTTCTTTTTCTGCACTTCATGAGTTTACACAATACTGCCTCAATTTTGACAGTCATGATGATCATTGTTTGGCATGAATTGATCATAACATAGAGTTAGTGCTGAAATCTGTTCTTACAAAGATTTCTATATTTATAAAACTGACATCAATAAGGTGACAATCATCAATAAACTGAGAAAATATCTTGAGCCCTTCCAGTGTCAGACTGGAATTTGGAAAATGTTTTCATTAGTTTGATAACAATACCTTCAATTATGAAATCTACAGATACCATAAGAATTCAATAAGAATCAATCAATACTCTTTTCTGTTCAGTGGTGATGTGTACCTCCTTGTGAATTTAATTATAACTAAATATTTAACCCCTTTGTCAAGCAATTTTCTTCAGAGAAGATATTGCCTTGTACTGAAGATATTCATGAAAATATAGATGTAAATGTTCCAATATAAAGTTGTAAAAATCTTTGCTCACAAAATAAGGCAAATGAGGAAGACTTACTTTTAAGTAGAGGGTTATTTTTTTTCTTTTTGAATGATCTTGAGCCAAAATGTATAAACTGAAATGTAAATGAAAAAAGCACTTAGATCTGTAATTTTGAAATATGAGAAAGTAAATTTCATTCATCCATTAACAATTAAATAGATCTAAGCAACCAGATCCATGAATACATTTATTTCTTCATCTCAGGCTTGTACAGGGATAGAGGACATTGGTGAAAGTATTGCAATACTTGAACAACATGACTGGAATCTAATGGTAAGTTGAGATGCATCATTTTGTGCTAATGCACAAATTTCATGCAATTGACCATCTTTTGAAATGTAAATACCAGTTTACTTTTAAAAAATAGCTTGGTGGGCTGATTTATCAACAGGCTCAAAATATTTTCCACACATTTACCCTATAAAGGTCTACAATCCCATACCTTAAACGTGACATTGACCTGTTTTAAGGTCAATGGCTTCAAATTGCCACAAAAAACTTTGCCCTTTGATATAATTCATAACCTACTTTGATTACAAAATCAAGAGTTAATATCAAAAGGATATGATTTTACAAACAACAACAATCTAGTTTTTGGATTGGTTAACATAGTGAAACTGTATCTGATAGAAATTCACAAAAAATAGTTGCAACAAGAACTCTTACATTATTTTGATTTCATGCCAGATAATGACTTCTATGACATCAATCTATCCAAATATCTTGCAGCCTGCAGTGCAAGCAGCCATGCCAGGGCTGGATTCCCCGGAAATGGTTGTGCCTCCACCTATACCTCCATCTGCCATGGAAGGACCTCCACCCTTTTCTCAGATCTCCCCAGGCTTCCCCAACCCACCCTCAATGTTCCCAGGGTCAGGCATACCCTTCTATGACCTGACCCAGTCAGAATCCTCACCGCTGCCAATGGCTCTTGGAGGCTTGACAGGCATAGGATTTGGAAATTCCTCAGCTGCAGCAGCTTCAGCATCATCGGTTGCATCAACATCAGACTCCTCAGCTCAGCCATCAACAAGTTCAGGGTCCAGATCAACACGGATGATTCACTTTTCCATTGAATACAGAAACAAAAATATCCCACTGGTGCTATCAGAAACGGAAACTGTAGGTGAGGAAGAAAGGCTTTTCCTATGTGAAGAAATCTTTATGATGTCTTCCTTTTTGAAACAGCCACTTTTTTAATTCAAGGGCTACCCTGCAGATTACTGAAATTAAAGCTAAATGTGTCTAGTTTTTTTAATGTAATACAATCAGCAACTTGAAGATGTGTATCTCTGATGATCAAATGAAAATGAGTAGCCTGGCATCCAGGTGATTTGAGAATTTGACAAATAATTTCAATAAGAAGATCAGTTATTACTCATATGAGCTTTTTTCTGATAAATCTTTCAATATTTTAGCACGTATCAAAGAGTTATTAGAAGCAGAAACAGGGCTACCCAAATCAAAACAACAACTGGGTGGATGGGTAAACAAAAATGACAGAAGAATAGAAGATAGTGTGAGTATGGACAAATGATTTAATAACTTTGAAATGATGTCACTGGTGTTGTATTGAAGTTAAAAGTGTTGAATTTTCATTAAAATTTTAACTAGATGACTTTTGAGTAGCATTGCACAGTGTCGTGGTCCCAATGTTGAACACTAAATCAAAATATTTTAAGTAGAGAATCGATAAATATGTTTTTATAGTCATCACATTTTTATTTTTTTGTCCGTATTAATAATTTTCTTTTTAAGGTCCAGAATTTAAAATTATGAATTGATGGTTATAAGCTATTTTGCAGGATGTTTTGAAAGAGTTGAGGTTGCCACGAGACAACACCTTATTTCTACTTGCTCCAGATACAACAGGAGAGTTTAAGACAAATAACGGTGAAAAGTAAGTATTCAGTGAAGTTCAACATTTATGAAGTCTTAAAATTCCCATATATGTCCATCCTGATCAGAATTCATTTGAAGTCATCCCATTTGAATACTGCTTAGAATAAAAACGTAAAATTCCTAGGTCTAACCTGAACAGAATTCACATAAAGTCTTTCCCATTCGAAAACAGCACATTTTGTGTCCCTAATTTTGGATTGATTTCACTGATTTACTGTACACAAAAAATGAATGAGAGCTCAAAGCTGTTTGAAACAATTTTTATTCAACTGTTTTCATTAAACTATTCTCATTAAATTTATTTATATTTCAGTTTCTTTGAAGCATTATCACAGACCTTCACACTAAATATCAGATATAAAGACAAAGAAAAAATGTACAAGCTCAACTTTCCAGGGAGCAAAACAGTGCAGGAGGTTTGTTTAAAAAAATATATTTAAACATTTATTTGTTTTAAACATGTTCAAAGATAAAGATGCATTTTGCTTTCAGATTTTAGCAAAGATAAGTCAATCACAGTATTGGAATATGTTGTGGTTTTGCAAACCTTAGGAATCTATTCTTTTCATTTTGTATTAATGGAAATTCCTATTTTATATCTGAATCATGTTTCAGAAGTTGAAGCTGCATTTACATATTTTCATTTTTCTGCTTTCAGGTGAAACAAGATGTTTTTAACTTGATAGATGTACCAGTCAGACACCAAGAATGGACGGGATGGCCAGATGCAGCTCAAGATGAAACTGTAAATACATAGTCCTCAATATCACTGATATCAGGATATTTACTTGTCTGTTACCTGACCCAAATCATGATTAGGTCTGCTAAGGGGTTTTGAGAGAATTAGTCTCCAAGTCTCCAAGTTTGATGTTTTCTCATTGGTTCTAAGTTCTGACCAATCATTCTTATCAGTGTGAGTGAGCAGTGCGAGTAATCTCTGTTTTGAGTGAGTGTGGATCAGTTAATCAATCAGTCTAAGGCATAAATTTGTGAAATAATGGACCAATCAATTTTTGTAATGCTCTAATCAGGTGAGATGTGGGCTTTGTGCAGTGGCCCATATCAATCTCTATTCCGACTTAGATGATTGACAAGGAGTCCAGTCTGGATATTTACCTGATTTGAGCAATACAAAATTATCATGATTTGATCTTCATAGTGAACAGCTCCATGTAAAAGATTTAAGAAAATATCTGCTTATTTGCATATGCATTATTGACAAATATGATTCAGTTAAGTGATTGTTCATGTTTTTGACACATCTGTAGACCTATGGTCATAAGTGTTGACTTTATTTTGTTGCTTCCTGAAAGATATCCTGACTATGGAGAGAGGTGGTCAAATATGAATATGAATTGTGCTCCTCCAATCTATGATTTTAATTTTCTGATTAAAATTGAAAAAATAAGATTATAAATTCCCATCTTCTGAAAATGATAGAGAATGAAACAGAGAAACACCATTTAAATTTGGGCCAGTCTCTTTTTTGAAAAGCTGCAAAAATTGCAAAAATATCTTGTACAATGAAAGATCACTTTATACATGGCACATGGTCACAGTGGGACATTTCCAATACAATATGGTTTATATCAATTAGGTGGTAGCACATAAGAACTTGAGCTGCTACAACACCAACTCAATCTGTCATTATATGTATTTATTTTAGATGACGTTAGCAGGAGTAGGTATCAGTTATCCTTGTCACAGTCTGGAAGTCAGAAGGTCAAGGCCACCGGAACACAATAAACCTCCAACAGCTAAGGAAGAAGTAAGCAAAACACTACTCTATATATATCTGATTAGGATTATATCGAAAAGCAGCTCGACACTTTAAACTATTAACTCGTCTATTTAAACTATTAACTCGTCTATTCTATATATGGACTTCAGCGCTATGAACAGACTTGTCTGGTATCAGCGCTATGCAAATTTTATTATTATTATTATTATTATTCCTCAAAATCTGTCTTATAAGTTTAATAATTGTCCTCCAACAAACAAATTATCCTCCAACAAACAAATAGAGCCAAGATTATTCTTCTTGCATAAAGCTTGACAGGGACATTTTATATATCTGAGATGAGTTTGACATATGCCAATTCCCCATTTTTTTTAACAGTTTGAAAATATCCTTTACACCTAGTTTACATCAACGTCTCAATCGAGACTAAAGCTGACCTTGCAGAGAATTTTTGACAAGTAAATAAAAAAGATAAACATATATTTATTATACAACTATTTAACATGGATTGTCCTTTCTTCACGGATTATAATTGGCTTCATTGTACATTAAGTTTGCAAGGAGGGGAACTGGTTGGGAGGAACATATACTTACCCATTTTCCTGATTAAATCAAGTTAATATGACTTCATTTTATAACATACTCTGGTGTTGCAAATTGTAATAATATAATGGCATCAGAACATTTGAATTCTGAACCTTGGCCCAAGTACCTTGTTTGTCCTATTAAGTATTTGGTCAGCAGCCTCAAATAAACTTGTTCAGAAAGAAAATCAAAGAAAGTCCTGACAAAAATCTATATTAAAATAGGCTAGTCATAAGGGCAAAAATATGAAATTGATATGGACTAAATCTGGTTAAAATTATTGGACAATACATTTAATGAATAGCTTAGGCATTAATTGTGAAAAAAGAGAGCTGACACAAAGTTCTATGCAGTGTTTTCAGATATATTAGTTTCTAGATTTAAGTTAGAGATCTTATAGCTCTCCAGGGAGAAGAAGTGCTTTTTATTGTTTACATCATTAGTTCTCACTACATGCCAGGTATATCATTAATTTTGAACACAGAAATTGCACAAAAAACAGACTTTATTGGTAGACAATATGAGGTAAAATTTCACTTTCGGTCTGGATATTTGTAGACCAGAATGCATCTCACACAATCTTTTAACTGACCAGTAAATGCACTGAGAAATAGTGTGGAACATTGCACAGAAGTATCTTTTGTTAAAATTTTGCAATGAATGAAACTAAAATAATACTTGTTACTGTTTCATAATATCATCCTTCTACAAATCAATACTTCATATTTTTAATTTAATTTTTTGCAACATAATTTGTGCATTGTTTGCATTTTACTGATTTTTTTGGATGGATTTATTGTGTGTTGTGTTTCTGTAGGAGAAAATGGAGGTGGAAGAAGAGTCTGATCCTGTAAGACTATCAATCACTAATGCTTCAATTTTGAGAGTTTCTTTTTATTAAATTGAACCCCCTTAATTGACAAGTTTCTTTGATAAAATAACCAAGTTTTACTAATTGATCTCCTAAAAAAATGTCAATTTTACCATAAAGTGAAGCTGTAAATACATATATGTCTGGGAAACTTGTTTTTTTCCCAGTGTAGCATATGATGGAATAGTCAATGATTAAAGTTATGAATCACAATGCTTGCAATTATAGACATTCCTTTTGCATCTTTGAGCACTTTTTTTGGCTCCCACACCCTCAGCAGTGTGAGAGCTATGGTATTGGGCTCCATCTGTGTGTTAATGAATCCGTCAGTGAAGAAAAACATTTTGCTATATTTAATCAGCTACAGGAACATATAGGTATATGCTTTGTCTTTCAAGTAAATTGGTTTGAGGAAATTTTTAATTTAAATAGAATTCTTTTCTTCAGGAGGTTTACTAATAAATGTCTTTCTTCCTTTTATCATTGTCAACTAACTTCCACAGAACTCGATCAAGACTGAAAATTTCTGTTACATGTATTGATATTTTCAATATTATTAATAATCAATTAGGTTTTCCTATTTATGGATTCTGTGGTCCAAGATCATGCATTTAGATTTACCATTCATAAATTAATATGTTTACAAGTTTTAAGAAAAACTAGAGGAAGCCTATTATCTTGAACAATGTTGCTGCAAATAGAAATCAAAGTCAAAATCGATCTTATCAAAGACGTATGATTGCTTCTTTCACATATCACTTGTCTGATAAAAAGAAGTAAATATTTCAGATATGCATGTTAGATGAACTCATCTGTTTATATGTTATGTTATTCATAAATTATTTTGTCAAATTGACTCCCACCAAGCTAGAATATTGACCACAATTTACCACTTGTATTTCACAAGTTCTGTTTCATCAGTTCTTCACTTTAGCTTAAAATTGAAAAAAAGATTGGCATCAAGTCTGAAAAATAATGATTGCTGTTGCTGTAAAAGTTAAAATTGATTAAAGGTTGCTACCCACTAGTTCTGTCACTTCATAATTTAGTGGTCAACTTCATTTGCCACAAATTGACAATCTATAACAGCCAAGAATATAACTGTGACTACAGACTTCAACCAAAACAAGTATTTTTCTTGAATCTTTGTTTCTTCTTTGCTTAATTGAAATCCATGTGACAAGCAAATGTTGTGAAGTGATGGAAGCTTGAGTGTAGCTTGTGTAGCATTTATTTTCATCTGTGTTTGTGAACTGAACCAAGTCTTATTGACATACAAATTACTTTTCTAATAGCGCATATTTTTGATTTTCAATGTAAGCCTTCCTTGACAAACAACAAGATCTAGTTTTAGTTTGAGAGTGGTTTTGTTGATTGCTTATTTGTGCAAGTCTTACCTATCCCACCTGACAAGCCTGATGTCATATTATCAAGTTATGTGAAGCCCCTCCACCCCCACCCCCCCAGCAAAGTAATAGAAACCAAAGATTATCACCCACTTAAGGTTGATATATGTAATATTTTTATTTTTACAAAGACATTTCTCCAGATAAATATAACATATAACATAAATTGACAAAAAAAATTCTTTCACAGAATCTTATGACAGTCTTTGGGGATAATGGGGCTGCACATTGATTGGGTCATGGTGATCATAAAATTACAATCACCATTTTGAAATCCCATTGATACCATTGGAACATCTATGGAATGGATATTTTCCTTTCTATCTTTTTCTTAATTTTGTTTAATTGAAAAATCATGAAAATTAAAAATATTTGTATTTATCATTAACACATGATTTTAGGAGTAATTGGTCCTGAAATGAGGCTAAATTCATATAATTATTGTCATTACAGAAGGTGTAAAAACCAATAAAATTACTTTGTATTATTTAACAAAATTTTGCTTCTTGATCAAAATCTTAATTTCAGAAATGCTTTGTTGTAACTTTGTTGTTTCTGTTTTGGACCAGCTGTCTCCTTTTTTTTAAAGTTTATCTTTTTGTTTCTTCTTGGGTCTCAATGTTAACATTGAATAATATAAATATATATTATATGAACCAAACTTCTCCAGAAATATAAGATTTGAATGTATAGTAAGATCAGATCTGTTTTGGCTACTTGCAGGAGACAATAGAATTAAGTGATGATGATTTTGAGGATGCGCATGAGTCATTCAACATAGATGATGATATGTTTGGTGCTGACGAACCTTCCAGAAGGGCTGGACCTCTGAGTAAGTAACTCAATATGGCTGATAAGCAATCAGAAATAGGGATACAGGAAGAAGTCAAGAAGTAGTGAGAAAGTGAGTGCTCAATTGTGGCCAACAACACAAAGTTAGCAATCTATATTGATGATAAAGTTATGGCCAATGACACAAAGTAAGCAAATAATAATGATGACTTAGTGAGTTCTTCATTATGGCCAATGACCCAAAGTTAGCAATCAATAAGGGAGATAAAGAAAGATCTCAATTTCAGCCAACAGCAAGTAAGATATCAACAATGATGATAGGCTGAGTAGTCATTGGGCTGGGCTTCTGAGTGAGGAATGAGCAAATTGATTCTATTTCTTTTATAACTAAAATCAATTTGGTCCACATAGACTTTGTTAAAGAGCAAATTTCTTTGTCTCTAATAAAATCAACTTGGTCCACATAGACTTTGTTAAAGAGCAAATTTCTTTGTCTCTAATAAAATCAACTTGGTCCACATAGACTTTGTTAAAGAGCAAATTTTTTTGTCTCTAATAAAATCAACTTGGTCCACATAGACTTTGTTAAAGAGCAAATTTCTATGTTTATAATAAAATCAACTTGGTCCACATAGACTTTGTCAAAGAGCAAATTTCTTTGTCTCTAATAAAATCAACTTGGTCCACATAGACTTTGTTAAAGAGCAAATTTCTATGTTTATAATAAAATCAACGTGGTCCACATAGACTTTGTAATAGAGCAAGTTTCTATGCTTCTAACGTCATATCTTTTTTTTAAACCAGTTATTAACCAATGCCTGTAATTTTCAGTGCCTGAAAATGCTGCAGACCAGACTGCCGCTCTTGAACATTTTGCCAGTGAATTTGCAAATAGGTAATTTGCTTATCACCATTTTATTACAACCAAATAACTTCACGTAGTTGTGATGAAATAAATATTTATAAAAAGATGAAAGAGTTGTGAATAAATATTTCCATATTTAGATGTACATCATAAAGTAATTGTTTCACTTTTGCTTAGGTATGGTGAATGTCCGCCAGTGTTTTATATTGGTGCCCTGGAGGATGCCATCAAAGATGCCCTGCAGACAAGAGCTAGAGAAGTAAGCTTTACTTAATGAATGTATTTAAATTGTGAATATTTTAAACCAGGGCTTTTTTATGTCAGGATAACTCAGAACATTGCCAATTTTTTCATTTTTATGAGGATATTCCTCTGAATTGGTCAACAAAAGATTATTTACTGTATTTGCTACTGATATATAAGAAAATATCACAATTATCAATGATATAAGTGCAAATGCACAGTCACAATTATGTCAATTTATTTTACAAATTATCATTCTTTCAAAAGTATCCTATTATGAGGTTTCTTTTTTTTATGAATTTCCTTTCAAAAGGTTTAAATTTAAAATGCATTTTGGGTATGGCTGATATTATTGGAATTTAAGTTACTGGGATCAAGGTGTTTACCTCATATATCAATGTGAAATCTGAGACCCTACAAAATGAGAATAATGCAAACACTTCTTTTCAAAAAAGTATGAAAAACACATGAATGTTAATCACAAAGAGTTTAACCTTAAAATTGCATGAAAGACAACTTGTTTTTTTTTTCATTTTTTTTAACGTGTTTTTTGTATCTCCCACAATACTTGTCATGTTTGCAGAGAAAGCTGTTAGCCATCTACCTCCACCATGACGCTAGTATTCTGGCCAACGTATTCTGTTCTCGAATCCTGTGTGCTGAGAGTGTGGTCAACTTCCTCAGTAACAACTTTGTCACATGGGCATGGGATCTCACGTCAGAAGCAAATAGAGCTAGGTATGACTTTATTTGGAGGGAATATATTTTTTGTAGTAACAGTTTTAATACACCACAGTGGTCTTATCATGCAGATGTTCTTATATGTATCTATGCTAATATTTCTTCATAATTGTAGGTAATAAGTAATACATCATTCATAGCAGCGTACATTATCAAACAGCAAATGTATTCCATCTGAAAAAAAGTTTGTTTGGAATGACACCTCAGCATTTCATCTTCATTGATTACTTACCAATTCAATTTTTTTTTAATTTGACTCGTGTGATTTCGATATGGCACACCATGTGTATGCTTCCACTCTTTTGTGTTTTCTCCACCAAAAAAATTGTCATTTTATATTTTTGATACATTTGCAATAAAAGGAAAACAAATATCAGAATATCAAAATCTCATTCTTGCCACTTCTTTGCACTTCCATTTGTATCCAGGACAAGACATCTTGCAGTCTGATTTCTGTTTTATCTGCCTGTTTGTATGATAATCATGTGAAAAAATCTTTGCCACAAAAAAAAAAAAAATAATAATAATAATAATAATAATAATAATAATAATAATAATATTGGTGCTAAATATAACAACATTTAGTACTTATTTGGCATTTCAGGTTGTTAACTATGTGTACACAGCATTTTGGTAGTGTAGCTGCAAATACAGTGAGAAACTTCCGACCAGATGAACTCCCTCTCCTTCTCCTTATATCCAGAAATAGGTCCGTCAATGAAGTGGTCAATGTGATACATGGTATGTATGCACTCCTTCCAAAACTCGGCTTGCATAGGTCATACCTCCAGCTGCCACCCACCTTCCATTGCAGTATCTTCAGGCCTCACCCAGTGCCAATGTCCAGTTTTCACCACCCCAATAATTTTGAAATGTTCTCAACACTGATTTAGAATCTAGAACCAGGGATAATTCTACCACTAATTAAAGTCTAAATTAAGTTTATGAAGCCTTAAAAATTCATCATGCATAAACTTCCAAGAAGATGTAATTTTGATAAGATTGAATTTGAAAGACATTTAAGTTTACATCAGTTTTTGTAATGTAGATTATGAGGTTATCTTTGAGTTTTGTACATCAGTATTAATTTACCATTACTAATATGACAATTTGATGAACATGCATCTTTCCATATTCCTTGGATGCCAGATTTGTTTTGTACAATAGTCTTATGAGCTCTATGGATAAGTTTTTATGCATTTATTTGAGTCATCTGATCCTAAAATATTTTAATCAAGTATGGAATAGCATTGGAGACACCTGACATTTTGAAACATTCCTTTGAAATATTTCAGCCAACACAACACTAGATGAATTTATGACACATTTAATACAAGCCATAGATGTGTTCCAAGAAGGGATACGTCAAGAAATAGTGGAAGAGGTATGTGTTCATTCCTTTGTTTTAGAATATTGTATTTTATAAGGGAAAAGTAAGAAAAATTTGCTCCTGTTGGATGTCATGATACTTGTGCTTTTATATGAATGATTTTTGTCTGCTCTTTGGTAGGATGAAAGGGATCAGAGAGAGACGATGAAAAGAGAACAAGATTTAGCTTATGAGCAGTCACTAGCTGCAGACAGAGCTAAGGTGAGTAGAATCAACCTTAAGCTATAGAAATTATAATGAAATCCTATATTCGCCAATAGTTAGTCAAATGCTGAATCTAAGAGTATTTCATATGTGATCTCTTGTAGGCTGATGCAAGACGACAAGAAGAAGAGGAGATCAGAAAGAAGGACTTAGAAGAAGAAATCAAAAGGAATGAAGAAGAGACAAAGAAACGAGAAGAGGAAATGGAAAAAGAGGTCAGTCCATTGATTTTGTTTTGAATTACTTTATGTATACCGGTATATGCTGTTATATATATTAATCATTGCCTCATATGTCGTCTTGACGTTTTTGTCTCAAGATGCAGTTGTGAAAAACTTCATTGTTTGCCAAATAGTCATCACGGCCTTGACCTGGCTGTGTCCTGGAGACTTTATACTTAAGATCATGCATTGTCATGCACATCAACTGACATATAACTTTGATCTTTGGTTAATCCCTGTCTTTGGACTCATGACAGGTGCATAACAAGGAACACAATAGTCATCTCATAGTGCAGGCTCTCTGCAGACACTCCGCTCAACTAAATGAATTATAGAACTTTTTTCACTTTGGCTTTTTGTTTCACAAGCACTCCCCGCACTTAGTAGCTTTAAGATTCAAGTTTCAACATTTGGTGACTCTTGGTTTCAATGTCTCATTACACATTGTGGTGTGTCCAAACAGCCAATAAAATGAGTACAATAACCTTTTATTGGTGTAAGAAAGGCCTTTATTTTACTATTTATACCCTTTAATTATACTACTTTTAAAATTGAGTGCTATTCCTGATGGCTGCATACTGTATATATTAGTGTGGACTAGATTCTAAGGCACTTGACCACAATGGTCTTCACATAGAACTGACACAAGCCAATGGGGCAAGGGCTGCCATGGAAAATATAACAATTGTAACTAAATGAATACAGTAGCAGTCAAATTATTAACCTGTCTAATGTAATCATTGCCATCTTAAAAAATTATTGGACCATTTACCAATGACAATCTTTGTGATTATTATTGATAATGGAAATAAGGTGATAATCATAAAAATGAGAGGTGAACTGTATGAATTTTATCATTGTATTGTAGAATTGGTCAATGAAAAATAAATTTGGTTTGGGAAAGACAGTAAAAGGTCAATAAATGTTTATAATCCCAACCATGTGACAACCTGTGTATATATGAACCTGTTTACAGGCAATAAGACAATCAGTTGCTGACCAGTTACCGGAGGAACCTGCTGAGAACTGCTCGGAACCTGTGTCTATGATCCGCTTCCGACTGCCTGGTGGTGGCATCCTGGTACGACGATTCCTGGCTCAGAATCCGCTTCAAGTCCTGCTCAATTTTGTCACATCTAAGGGCTATCATGTCTCAGAACACAAGGTCCTCACCACCTTCCCACGTAGAGATGTGAGTTAAAAGACACAAATAGTTGTTTGTGATTTCATTAGAATAAGATGATAATGCATGTGAATGTGAACACCATGTCAGTTTGTGTAAAATTTGGCATATATTTAACTTTAAATTGTAAACAAAATCATTTTTAAATTATTAAAAATCTATAGATAAGTTATTTTGTTGCCTATCATGTCAGATTTTTTATATGTAAGAGTAATAATGATTACTGTTCTTTGTTTGCAGTTAACGATGCTTGATCCAACACAGAGTTTACAAGCATTAAAGCTGTTCCCACAAGAAACAGTTATATTGGAAGAGATATGATGACAGTGATCTTTAGAGTTGCAAGTGCTAAAAAGACTTTGGCTTCAGAATTTGTGGTATGATAGAAAATAGTGCAAATTCAAGGCAATGTTTAGTCAATACTGCCACCTTGTGGTTTTGAGGCAAACTAGAATTTGAAAGTATTTATTTGAAATGATGCATGAGAATATGGGATATCTTTTAGATATAATCAATCTGATCAGATGAATTTTATTGAATAAGATACAGGTACAAAGATTATCACTTATATTTATGGTTATCTGAAATCTTGCCTCGGATAGCTGTATATATAAAGATACATTAACAACAAAATATCTCATATTAGCTTGTGTTAGTACTGGTAACTGTTAGCACTTGATTAAAATGAGCGATAACGCCTAGAAGAAAAAAAAACTTTGATTTCAGTATATTCTTTAAGTTAAAAAATAATTATAGAGAACAAAAAGAGCAGTCATCCACATTTCTCTGACAAAATTAATATTTTTATTTTACAGTCAAATGAAAATGAGATGATTTGTTAACAAAGAAACACAATGCAGTGATAATTGGAAAGATTTAAATTAAAAACAATGACAACCATACCATAATATTTTCCAATGACTTCCTCAAATGTTATTTATAATCAAAGTTATAAGTTCAAGATTAGATGTCCAAAATAAAATTTTGTTGCTGTCAAAGAATTCAGATACTGTTTGTCTCCCAAATTATGCTTGAAAATCCCACCAGGTGGGGTGCATCAGCATATAAGCACTTAAAGTGCCAAGTGGATCATTTCATGAAATTATCATGTGGTCTGAATGTTTGCACGATAAAGTTTTATGAGATGACCCATTCAGGTGTATTATTGTATTTTAATGTCTATATTATATAATTGCAATGATATATGATTGTTCAATAAGTTATGTTATTTTCTGAATTTTTACTTGTAATATATTGTAGTAAAAGAAATATAATAAAATGTGCTTTGCCATGTTGAAATATTAAAGTGTTTGGTGTAAAGGAAAAATAAATGATTTATCACATTTGAACATGTGGAATTTCTGTTACCCATTTTCTCACAAGAAATCAAATTTGGAAAGTTGACCAGACAATATTTTAGATGTCAGAGGAGGTTTGAGATGACAGAGGAGATTTGAGCTGATCAGGCCAAGTGTTTGTATGCCAGGCAATATAGTCGAGCCAATTATTTCAGGAATTTTATCTGACAGGAAGCAAACCAGAATTTGAAGTATTACACATATAGCAGATGGACTAGTGTTACTCAAACCATATTTTCTTTTAAGCTGTACTGGCCGGATTCTGAATTGTAAAGTAAATTATTAGATCATGGTTGAAACAAGTTTCAAAAGGACTGCAATTGAAGTATGGTCTACACTTTGAAGTAAAAAAATACATGCACTTTTCTTATTACTTCCTGTGATCAGCATAAGGGATGAAGCTATCATGGCTGCCATTCTTGTGTTCTTGTGTCCTAGCTGCTATTTAAGACAGGTTTAAAAAAAAGTCAAATGTCTGAAAAATGTATGAATTGGCCATTTTTACAGCCAAATCTTTATGGTAATGAGGCAGAGAAAATACTATGAAGTTAATTCATTAACAATTATCACTGTTTATTGATAATTTCAAGCTCCCAAGCCTGAATGGTGTAGGAGCTATAGTCCCAGGCTCCGTCTGTGTGCATCGGTCTGTAGGTCTGGGTCTGTCAACAAAAATTTCGAAATTTTGCTATCTTACCAGCTGTTTGAGATACAAGCTCAAACGACTATTAAAGACATGTGCATCCCACAAAGGCCTCATTCTAAGAACCCCAATCATGAACTTGACTTGTCTTTCCAGGGCACAGTCTTCATATTGATACCAAAAACTTAAACATTTGCTATATCTTATCAGCTTTCTAAGATACAGGCTTCATATTTTTTGCATCCTATGAAGTTCTGAATCAGCTGTGACCTGGACTTGTTTTTCAAGGTCAGGGAATTTAAATTGCAACCAACAACTTAGACATTTTTCAACAACTTGCTGTATCTTAAAGACACTAGCATAATCACTCACTTTAGATCATGAATGCTTAAAATAGCCACTGACAAAGCAAGACCACATGATGAAGTTTTTGACATATTCTTTCAAGATTTGGCCTTTGACAATTTACTTACTATTTCTCATAGATATATATATATATATATATATATATATATATATATATATATATATATATATATATATATATATATATATAGGATATATAGGATATATAAAGGATTGCTTTACTGACTAAGGAAATCAGTGGGTAAGTCCCTTACATGAATATATATACTAGTATATATATATATATATATATATATATATATATATATATATATATATATATATATATATATATATATATATATATTTACTGACTAAGGAAATCAGTGGGTAAGTCCCTTACATGAATATATATATATATATATATATCCCTTACATGAATATATATATATATATATATATATATAGTCCCTTACATGAATATATATATATATATATATATATATATATATATATATATATATATATATATATATATATATATATATATATATATATATATATATATATATATATTCATATATATATATATATATATATATATATATATATATATATATATATATATATATATATATATATATATATATATATATATATATATATATATATTCATGTAAGGGACTTACCCACTGATTTCCTTAGTCAGTAAAGCAATCCTTTTTGTCAAAACAGTCTAAGCAATGGTGTGGTGATTAAGCTGTCTGCTTTCCCACTCCTTGTCTACAACACTGGGCACACACTCATGTGTGGCTCATATAAATACAAGGTCACATTTCTTTTTGGGCAAAATTGGCCATCAACTCCTAGTGCCTGTAGACTGCCCAATGTCTGGAAAAATGTTCAGTCAAGGCTATACTTGGTTGATGCTCTGGTGGCCATGTACCGGCATCTTATGTGACCACACTCATGGCAAATAGGAGAAAACTCCCTGGCATCTAGGACTTTATGGGGGTATGAAGTTAACTTCAATATATGAGTACTTGAAATAGTTCTATTAACTATAAATTGGTGTTAATATAGCATTGTATCATTTTCTGGCAGAGCATAATTTTTTTTGGAATGGCGAATTCCCCCCCCCCCCCCCCCCCCCCACCCCCACCCGAATGAATAATGGTCCGTCCCTGAAATGCACGGTTCTGAGCTATCTGCAAACCAAATAAGAATAAGTTTGATCTCATGTGTCTATAATATAGAGTATTACTCACAGAAGAGGGAATTGACCTTATCAAATAATGTCTGCACAACATGTATATCAGCTTTTCAACCCCCACAGAGAGACGTGGTTACACTGTAACAGGCTGAGCTCAGGT
This sequence comes from Amphiduros pacificus, assembly GCA_949316495.1. Taxonomy (NCBI): domain Eukaryota; kingdom Metazoa; phylum Annelida; class Polychaeta; order Phyllodocida; family Hesionidae; genus Amphiduros; species Amphiduros pacificus. The sequence continues at coordinate 59,408,313 of OX439000.1, forward strand.
CAGGATAGTCTTGTTCCCCACCCAAAATCAAAGATTGAGACGGAACCCACTCTAGTACAAGTCGTAGCTAGTCAACGTGTACATGTAGACATGTAGACTCGGGACAAAAGTTAAAACCATTTACGACCCACTGCCCTAACTCCCTACTCCGTGGAGCTGATGACAGTGATGTGGTCATCCATGGCTATATACCCTGACCAGGCTACGGAATCTGCACGTTTGTGTTGACTCTGCAAAACTGCCAAAGCTAGTGTATCGATTACCGAGCTTATCCATTGGACTTTTATCCGTGATAAAATAACACGTCTAAATGCATTTAAATGTTCAGTCACCGCGCGGTGTGAGTCAGAAGTCGACACGTGCATTTGTTTACAAGATTCTTGTTTACGTTTGTACGCATGCAGGTGCCCGCTGATTGGTCACGAAGTAGCCATTCATTCTCGATGGAAAAATTATATTTTTTTCTGTAGAATATCATTTGTCTTGATTTTAACATTTGAAATTGAATTGTCGTATACATTTTTTATCTGCATGTTCAGCTTATTAGATTTTGGTGATGTTGAAGCAATCTAATTTGTGAAAATATAACGCTGCTCATTTAAATAATTTATGCATCCGCGCTGCAAGAAGGCGCAGCCAGCTACTGACACATGAGTCACACGCATCTAACGACGGAGTTGATAGAAGCGCATTGAAGGTAAGGAAAATTAAAATTTTCTGGTATTAAAACAACAAAAAATGGAAATATATTGAGTGAAATATGTAGAATGGTGATGTGCAAACAACTCTTTTTGAAATATTTGACAGAGAATGACCTTTTCTTTTAATGGGGATGCATTTCATCGGTCTTTGTCATGCCGCATGGTATTCATTGAAAGAAAGATCGTGGGAATCGCAATCCTTCCTGGAACAGTGCCGGTTCTATGATGTCACGAGTGGCTTCCCCCCATATGGAGTCTTCTAGGATTGTATTTTTCACAGAGTTATTATGGTGTAGGATAATTTTATACATGAGACTGTAGCCAGTGTTCCCAAATGTCCCCCAACATTAGATCTGGAACTCAAACAATAGAAGCTTCTGAATCTGCTAGTCATCGCTTTCCAGCTTCCGCATCCCATTGTCTGGAAAATTGCACGCTCCAACTCGCAACTTGATCATCGCTTACTAAAATATCATATGCTACGAATATTACTGTATTTGTGATGAATCAGTGTATCGGATACTAGATTAATTTAGTTATTTGACTTTGTGATGAATCAATTCATTGAATTTCAGAATCTAGCATCAATTCTGCCAAAGTAAAAAAAAAAAGATGTTGATGCCGGCAGCAATGCACAAAATCGTGAATCTTGTCAGATACAGTGATGAAAGTCTTCAGGAAATAACCTGAATTCAGGTTTTTTCCCTCAAATGTGAAATTCAAAATGGTCTGAACTCAGTCTGAAACATCCAAAAATGACATTTATGGAAGGGGGTAGGGGTATCTTCAGGTTAATTTTTAAGGGTTTCAGGTTTTTTCCTGAATGCTGACTTTCATCACTGCAGATAAGAAATTGAACAGGCCATAAATGTTTTTCTCTTGAAAGAGGTTTTTTTTTTAGTTTTATCACATTTATCTTGTCAATCAAGCAATAATATGGACTGTTAAAGTTTGACCTTACTTCCCGGGCCTTACTTACATCTTTGCAAATGGTTACTCATTTTTTGTACCCAGACCAAGGCCTGTTTAAAGTGTTTTGGTTAAAGCTCACACTGGTCAAATTTGCACATTTTGTCACCAGGTATCTACATGTACTTTTTTTGCCGTGTTGAGATATTAAAAAAGATAGTTTTGACTGTAAATGAAAAAAAAGATGTTTTCAGGTATGAGTTTTGGTCCTATTGACTTGTACTGGACATTTTCAAAGAACATCTCAATCTTTCAACGTCACCCTTATATGGATAAATCCCATTTTCAATTTCAAAATCTACAAAATGAGCAAAAGGGATTTGTTTTCTAATGGGTTTTCTTCTGAACCTTTTGAAGACTATATTTGTGCTGTGTTATGGCAATAATATTTATTTTAACTCTGACACATACAGTGAGCGGCAACTGTCCGAAACCGGCAGTTGAAACTCGGACAATTTTAACTCAGTCAAACCATAGAGAAAAAATACTTTCTCTATGGTCAAACCTAAAGCAAACCTTGTTGTACTAATTGCAATTGAGCTGAATGTTGTCTCTTATGTGTCATCTTGCAATTCCTATGACTTTCAAAATGTTACAAGTGTTTATTTATTTTCACGGCTTGAAGGACCGTCAAATGACGTCAGAAGTGGTCACTTGAGCAAACATGATTGATTGAATCACATAAAACCTATATGTCAAACATCATCATATGACTCAATATAAAAGTCGGACAAATGAAGGTTTGCCGAACATGTCAATTTCCCAATAATTTGTAATTATTGAACATGTGTCAATTTTACTCAACACACATTTAAAGTCAATGATCAACAACCGATGTAAGCAGTTTTTTACTCAGTTTTGAAAAATATTTAGAAAATTGAGTGAAAAACATGAAAGTGTCCAGATTTGGATGCCGATCACTGTACATGGTTCCTCTGCACAAGGTCAATCTTAAATCCTTTATGATATATAATCTACTATATATTGCAAATTAAAGGATTCTATGGACTGTATTTTTTTATAAGTGAAAGCTCTCCTCTGGAGAAAAACAAAAATGGGCAGAAATCAGCAATGCCATGCCATAACAACCTATCCAGTTTGAGTTGCCCACATAAAAACCTCTTTAAGCTCATTACATAACAGGATCAACTGATTTGAATAATTGTCAACTCGCAGTTTCTCACAAATCACACTTTAATGTTATGCAGAATATTTCATTAAGGTACTGGAAGGAAATTTCCACTACCTTTGTCCATTTGTCTGTTCCTCTGTCCACTCTAGGGCCTCACACTGGTATGCAATAATATGGACACATCGGTATACAGACATCAATACGATAACTGGTATTTTCATCCTGGGGCTTTGATATATTGTATTGAAATGGGCCTTCATATCATAATAATACATTATATTATATATATTATGCCTCGATAAGTTTTTAGATATTAAAATTGTAAATACACAGACTCAGGGATTCATCATTGCTTAATTGAATGATTTTTCAGTGGGAATGAATATGGTATGGCAGTGCTCCGATCATTTTCATGCCAAAAATAAGAGCTTCTCCCTGTTACTTCAGCTTATCATAATGGCTACCTTGTGTTGTGTATGCATATGTAAGCATTGTTAAACTCACATTTCTCCAACTTGTGCAGAATTTACACTTACTAAATGATGGCAGACTACTGTTAGTTAACATATTGTAACAAGAAAAATTGCTATAAGACATGAACGTTGCACTTCTAGCATAGATCTGTCTCAGCCATGTGATGGGTAAACACGGGTAGCGTAAACTTTTGTCTTCAACTCAAATGAGGTTCAAAGTAGGGTAGCACTGTTTGACATTATTCTGGCACTATTCAAAGACAATGCTTTCGTGCATGATGTTATAAGCATGTTGCCATACTATGCTGATGTCATTTTATCTTTAAGTGCCTCTATGATAACTCTCCACATAAAAATTGTGCCAAAAATGAAGTGTGCTTTAAAAAAGGGCAATTTAATTATATTCTTGTTCAGATGCATTTTACAGATATTTAATGGACTGCTCCCACCCAAAGTGATAATAGACAAGATATGGAAATACATTTATCACTAATTTTTAATTTTGAAACATATTTTTCTAAACGAGTACATAGTTCCTTTAAGACAGGCTCTGACCTTGCAGCTGGTATTGAAAGACATGTTGTAAAAATGTCCCCCTCTATGGAGACTATTACAATGATGCCAATAAGAACCCAGAAAGAAATGACAATATGTGTGGTTTTATACAAGGCGCACTGTAGATTATGTTCTTATCTGTATTCAGGCCACTGGCATGGGGATGGGGCAGGACCTTGATATTTAACAGTATCTACGAATAAGATCAGACTGTAAAGTGCAAGTGCATTAAACACACTGCAGCACAGACTACGATAACTTGGTCATTAGATCAATCAGTGCAATATATGGGGTATTAACAATATATGTGGTATTAAAGTTGGAGCCATATCTGTTTTTATCGTTGACACTACAGATTTGCCACTATGTATCTTGTTTGTAATTTTACATTTTTTTAAGTTGTAGTGATCGGAATATTAAATGATCAAATGAGTGTGTGGCCTTGTCAATTAGAAAACATGCCACTTTAGTAATTCTGATTAATTTTAAACTAAAATGACACAATGATATGGAGAATATGTTTGGTTCCACTAGGAAGTATTTACATTTTTTATGCATGTTAATTATTTTATTTTAAACATTTAAATGTGCTTCTTTGGGTTGGAAATGATTTTAAATGTATTGATTTGAAACGTGTGCACTGTAATAATTCTCACTGCTCAATTGGGCCATGCTGCCACCTGGTGCGTTGAAGTCTGTCACAAATGAGTGAACTTTGTAGAAATGCAAGATTTGCATACTGTATACCGAGAAAAATTCGCGCCTAGTTATTTTCGCGCCATCGCCGTTTAAGACAGGTTCGCGCCGTTTTATTTTCGCGAATTTTGGATTTCTAGTACATAATATTATCACAAATTACGCTTTGCAGGTCGAGAACAGAACAAAACAAAAAAATTCGAAACACTTTGTTTTGACTTTGTTCTCACTGATTCCAATTATCAGCGTTCACAGTTTTGCATTTCGTCTTTGTTTCCACTGCTTTGAGTCGTGTCTTCCCTTTTTGGCAGAAATGCTTTCACACGTGGATCGATCTTAATTGCGTTTTAAATGATAAATAAAGGTATTTACCCAATATTATTGGTCTATTATTTCGAAACGCTTTGTTTTGACTTTGTTCTCACTGATTCCAATTATCAGCGTTCACAGTTTTACGTTTCTTCATTGTCTCCACTGCTTTGAGTCGTGTCTTCCCTTTTTGACAGAAATGCCTTCACACGTGGATCGATTTTAATTGCGTTTTAAATGATAAATAAAAGTATATACCCAATATTAACACAAAATACGCTTTGCAGGTCGAGAACAGAACTAAACCATTCATCCATTTAACATGCATTACGCAATACGAGGTCGTCATTTTAAAAAGCGGGAGTGACGGGGACAAGCTCTTATTTTTGGCGCGAAAACAAATGCAGTGTATCAACTCGCATTGAAAAATTTAATATATTGCGCAACGATGGATCCCTGGCTTCTCTTCGTGTTGCCGCACATCAAATTTACCGTGTACCGCACATCGAAAACGTAACACGATGTACGTGACGTCTTTGATCTTAGAGAGAGTCCCCTCTTCAACTTCGCGTCCATTTAATTTCGCGAATGACGTCCTGGCGCGAATTAACGCGAAAATAAAAAGGTCGCGAAAATTTGTCTGTATACAGTATATCGGTAAAAAAATGATGATTGACCTGCCATTTTATTTCAATCAGTATGATTCACACACTCCTATTTTTCTATTCTTCTCAAGACTCCAAAAACTGATAATCTTTTTCTGTAAGTTCACTTGTTAAAATAGTAATGTATTCCCTGCACAGTATACAGGATGGTAGTCATCATTGGCTGTTATGTCTGCAAACTTATCCCAGTATGCATTGTTCAAGCAGTGGGAATTGATTATCTAATGAGTTGAATTAGTGAGGACTGGATATGTGTCACCTGGTTTTATTGCTGGATTTATACCACCCAAGTTACACCAAAATGACTCAGTTAAAAAGTATCAGCACAACATTGGCATTAAATCTGATGTAATTTGTTGAAAATTTAATTAAATTCAACCGGACAGTGTAAATATTTCTTGAATAACACTTTGTAATCATCAAGCCCAATATACTTTAAGATTGAACTTTAAAATGGAAATTATCGGGCTGATTACCGGAGGGTGTGAATGTGTCACAAGACTAGGTGTATCAACATTGTTTGGATTGCTCAAGGCCATGTACTTATTGACCTATTGATATTATTCTGCACAGGAATATATAAATACTTTGGCCATATTAGTACTGGGAATTGCAAAGTAGAGTCATAAACTATCTATAAGTTTGGGTCCAAACTGACTGTGACTTGAAGGAATCATCACCTGTTTCTATTTTTTTTCCCAGCAGCCAATGATCAAAGACTCCAGAAGTGAGCACAAACAAATGGGCAAGCACATTTAGCTAGAGACAGACCATTTATCATTCAGGTGGTGAAATCCACAATTTATTTGTCTTGGGCAAGGCCTATCTCAATATTTTTTTTGGTCTCAAAGAAGAGGCTTACAATATTCTTGCAAAAATGTCCCAGTGTCATGCTTTTTTTCACAAACACTTGAAATATATTGGATAAATGATGGATCTTTAGAGCATTATCAACCTATTTTATCATTTAAAAATTGGGTTTATCTCCGTCCAAGTGAATTTTAAGTGGAGGGAGCTTGTAGCCACTTTCAACTACAGCAACGGCAATGAAAATATTTAATTTTTCAACTTTCTGATAATACTTAAAGGTCTATAGGTTCAAATGGTGGATTTTGTGAGTTTTGACCCATTACAGATTATTTTCCTACACATGAGTTGAGTACATGTTCCTGTGTTAGCTGCTAATTAAATTAATAAGGTGTAGCCAAAACCTCACTCACAGCTCAATCTTTGTATGGAAAAAGAGAGACATTGCCTTTAAATTGTTTTATCCAAATATTTGCATGGCTCATAAAGTTTGCAATTTGATATGATATTTTTCAGAATTATTGTTTTCCTAATAATTGTGAAAATAGAATAAAGTTTATAAAGAAATGAGCAAATTTCCAATATGCTTAGCTTTTACCACATTCCTGGAAATGTCCGGGTATTTTAGTATATAAGAAGGTTTGTAAATTATTCCATTCAACTCCCAATATGAGTATTAATATTTTCAGTCTCTGAATAACAGGTATCTCAAATATTTAACAACCGGAATACTTGTTTGGCAGAATGAAATGATCTTTTCAATGAAAATATCATTTCAGTGTTAATCCTTAATTCTTGGAGCAAATCTATATACTAGTACTCTTTATAATTATGTTTGTCATAGTTACAGGACATAAAGACTGACTACAGATCAGAAAGGGAAATGTTGTTGCATTTTTATTTTTAACTTCATTAATCTTGCACATTTATGCAACATTTGAGCACGCAGAGGGGAACAAAACTACTGACTTGTTCAGTACTGATTTAAATTACTGATTTATTTGTCTTGATCTTTGACTGATTATTTTCATTTAATCATTTGAAAATTATTTTATGTGAAGCCAGGAATAAGAAGAGTTCATTGTCCTTGGTGAAAATATTGTTTTCTTCTATTTTGTTCTAAGTGTGATGTGTGGCATGTTCTGGCAGGTATATCCTCCTACTCCTATTACAGTGACCTGGAAATTTGCCAGAAAAAGAATATCAGAAAGAGGATTTTGAATTTGCAACTATGCATAATGTCTAAAATATTCTAGTGACACTAGTTTTTGGGGTTATTCTGCAAAAATGAAAAAGTGAGAAACATAAAGATGAGAGACTGTAACCTCTGTAAATAAAATGAGTTTTACACCAGAGGTAGACTGAGACCTGCTGCTCAGCTCTCTGGCTGAGTGTGACGCAGCAGGCACACCCCATACTGACTGGCTGCATAGCTTAAGTTGCATTTTTAGCCTGTCACACACATTAGTGCATTTCTGAGACCTGAGCAGTTCAGGGCTGCTACCATAACTCAAGTGTTCACGTGGCATCTGCTGATACCATTCTGTTCTCTCCTTGAGCATAGGGCAGGGAACACGGTTTCTATATGAAGGTAACCCATTTTTTCTGTATGTTTTCCTTATTATCAGTATGGTTGTTTACTTGAAAACAAAGGAGGTTATAGAAGCTGGAAGGCCACTATTACAGCTGCTTCTGACAGGTAATGATTGAATTTGTATGTTATAATAACATTTGAATTTATATAATAGGTTTTATTACATCCAATCATAAACATTACCCCTAGAAATGAGGCCCAGACCAGCAGACAGAGGCCTTGTGGAAAAAAATTATATTTACTTCTAGAAGCATTCCGACTTACGCTTGAGTCTTCCTACTAACACCTAGATGATATAACTGCAAAGCAGCAGTGCAACAGAAATCCGTCTTACGAGCTTTACATTGTTACACTATGATATAAAAATAGATTATAGTACCGGTACTTGAACCATCATTATTTAACAATAACATAATCTTTCAGGTACATTTTTTTTAAAGAAAAGTTTTGGACATATTTTAAAATGAAATACATGTAAGTGAATGTAGATACTCAAGGTTGGAGTCCAACCAACTTGAATTGGAAAAAAGTGCAGTTATAAAAGAATAATAGATAAAATTGAATCTAAATATAGATAAGGTGATTTTTATCCATGAAAAATTACAGTTGAGCAAGACACTGTCCAAATATATGCCATTCTGAGGGAAAAAATCACCAAAATCCACAAAGAATACAATACTATGATATTTATAAGTCTAGTTGTTGTGGAGATATCCCCCCCCCCCCCCCAATTTTTTTTTATGAATTTCTACTTCCACTGTGTGATAAAGATATGATTCTATTCACAGAATTAGTGGCAAACATTATGAGAAAAACAATGATCAGCATAGTTCACAAAATGTTGGTCTATGTTGTGAAATTAATAAAGCTGTCATGATGTAAAACAAATTTGACTTTTGGATTTAAATATACAAATATAATTTATTGTAACATGCTGGTAGCCCTGGCATCAAACTGCTCATGGAGGTGCACTTGATCATAGGCTCAGAACATGCTCGCGCAGGGATGAATAAGTAATAGGGCAGTAATATTATGATATAACCTTTGCCATATAGCAGTTGGCACTGGGGAAGGTTGTTATGAAAGCATTGGACAATTTCCAAGTAGCTGCAGGCCCAATTCGTCAATTCAGATCAATTCTTGGACAAATTGTCTTTGTCATTTAACTCTATATAGCCAATTGCCGACTGGAAAATTGGTATGTGATTGGGTTTCAGGCCCATGTTTGTGATTCAACTGCATGTTCTACTCAATATTGAGGTTTGAACTATGTTGAGTTATGGAGAATATAAGAAAAAGGCCTCTACAGCTACTTGCTTGTAAACCTCAAGACAACAAGGAAAACTTAAACATTTTCTTAAAAATCTTGAATCATTCAGTGAAATTCATTCATAATGGTCATATGTCAATATATTTCTGTAATCAAATTTAATGATTCATAATTTGGTGATGTCAGGATGAACCGCTGTTTAAATTGAATTGTGTATTCAGCCACAATGACTCTTTTTGGTGGTTAGTGAGTTGATTTAGCAATATTAAAACAAATGGGCAGTAAGGCTGGGCAGTGAAAATATTGAACCTTAATGTTTAGGCCTGAATGCAGCACACAGTTGCAATCTCTTTCCCTGACAGTGTGTGCTAAATTATGTCTGACATCATACCTGACATTACAAGTAAAATAGGCCTTGTCCTGGAGTGTGTGCACAGATGTCTGATGCACTGTCTGAGAAGATATTCCTGTATAAGTTTGTGTCCATAAGTTGCCATTGATGATTGATGTGATATATAGATATTTAAACTGGACAATATTGACATATTTATGGATCTTTTTGACCCATTTTAAATTGAATTAGGGTACTATCACAGACCCCCTACATTCTCAGCTGCCACAGACAACCTTGTGCACTGGAGGCTTTGCCATGATCGATGCTTGGTTTGAATCCAGAATGACAGGCAATTTTAGACATGTCAACAAATCTTGAAACAATGCCTGACGCTTTGTCAGGTAATCTTTAATATTTTTGGCATGCTGTTATAATAAAATGATAAAGCATTGGTTCTTGAATTTTTTAAATAGTATGACACTTTCATTTGGACATGTGATTATCTTGATGATTATCTTGGAAGAAATTTGTGTACACATTTGATGATAAACACATAACAGTTCAGCACCATTCAAGTTTACAAGACAAATGATCCAAACTGCTTAGCTTGGCATGATATTTGATAATGATATCTTCATTTAGGAAGTTTTAAGTAGCTAGCTAGACATACTCAGTATACAACTGAATACTGCCCAAGGTTAAAGGCAAACTTGAGGTGAACATACTGTTAAATCTTCAACATAATGATTGGGATGGTAAAGTGCCTTTTGCTTCAATCATATTTAGATAAAATCATGACAGTCATCACATAACTGCTTGGAAGAGGCTTTATCACTCAGTTCTACCATATTTGTTTTCAGAAGGGATTGCCAATAGAGCATTAGAATTATTTTCATTCAGTGCCTGACCTTTACTGCTTGAAAAATATTTTCCCTTGGTGATGTAAACCATCTGTTACCTGTAAAACAGAAACCGCCGCTGTGAGTGAATTCCTATTATCGGTTACTAAATGACTTAAAACAGACATTATCTCCTATAACAACTTTGCATTCACTGCTGAAGTATACTAATAATTGTTAATCTTTGCATCATTCATCCATTTGCAAGGACACTCACATAAAACACCAAGCAGTATATATACTCCAGACAACTATTTTCTGAGTAGGAAAAAAAACCAAATGTGAAAAATATCCTATTACATCAAAGACATGGAAAGTAATGTGTGGGAGTCAAAATGATTGTCATTTTGATATTTTGCTTTAGAGTTGATTGCACTTAATGACATTGAGGTGCATTTTTGAAAATGGCTGAAATAAAGCCTGTTCATAATAAGAATCTTAAGGTTTAAAATAATCATAATATGAGAGGTATATATAACCAATCTCAGATTGAAGTTTAGTTTAATACAGTCATAACACCACTGTTGGAGAAGTTTTGTGAGATAAATTCTTTTTTTTACAATGATTTAATGATGTGATGTTTGTGTGTTGCGACAGAAAGTATCACCTAGATTGAACTTGGCAAACTGTCTGCCAATCAAACAGTGACTGCTTTTGCTGCTGGCTGCTATGACGACAGCACATTTGGTATTTATAGAACTAGAAGAAATTCATGACTGGCATAGCTCTGCAGCAAGGAACCATCTTTGAAATCATATGGCATATATTGTAATCTGTAAGCATTTTTTTATTTAAGGCAGGAGATCTTTTCCAATATAGATGTGTCAAACACTATAGATGTGTCATACACTATCATGGCTCCATTACAGACGTACCAGAGCTTTTATGATGATGAGATATTAGACATGAGAGGATTGCTCAGCAGTGCTAATTCCTCCCAGACCCACCCATTGCACATCACCAGTATTGATCTGTTGTTCTTCCAAATTCTCCTACTATGCATACAGATAACAGCTTTGCTCGTCATTTGGGCTTAGGTCAAGGAACAAAATACTGCCCATAACCAGAGCTTTTAAGTCAGTGTGATCAGTTATATTGTCCCTGATATATATTTTTCAAATTTTTACAGAAGAGAATCTTGAGTGACGCTGTACAGAAAAATAATAACGCTGCATAAGAGGGATTCAACAAGCAACATGGAGTGCTGTCCAGAAAGTCTTAATAGCTCCACGGAGCAAGTTGAGTCCAAATCTACATCATCATCAACTTCCCAGTCCCAGCTCGCAATGGATCGTGGTAACTGGGGCCATAAACTAGACTTCTTCCTATCGTGTGTGGGCTATGCTGTTGGTCTGGGAAATCTATGGAGGTTTCCCTATCTATGCATGAGAAATGGTGGAGGTAAGCAGACTATAAAATATATTGCAGATTTAAAAGTCTCTGATGTGACAACTTCCATTTATTAAAGGTATTTAGCAATAAAGGTGTAATTTTATGTACAAAAAGCATACCTATACGCAAATATCATAACATGTTTAAGTTTAATGTAAAGTAATAATATGAGTTGCAATTAGACATAAAAGTTTACCTGTCTCAGCCATGAGCTACACGTGACAGGTAAACACGACAAAAACATTTTTCACCAATATGTGAATTTTGAATGTTTTTTGCAATATTGGTGCTTAGTTCCTTTGAGATGGAAAATGATATGAGTAGCAGAATGGAACTTAAGATCAGCACTACTTTATAATTTTTCACCATGGAAGTCCAATTTTTCCTGAATGGTCACCAGACATCAATACAATATCTCACCACTGTGTCTTATGCACTGATCTATAGGACCTTGATTCAGGTCTGCCCATGATCATATGGATTAAAATGGCGGGCAGAGATCAGTAATACTCATGTTCTGCTTATGCAATCTTGCATTGCTCTTGGCATAGTGACTATTTATCTATCCTTCTGTTATATAGAATTACACCTTTAATTGTAATATAGAACTTGTGAACTGAAAAAGCATAACCAATCTTTGTGAAAAAAATCCCTTCATGTGGAGAGAACAAAATATATAAACATTAGCAATATCCTTCTTTTCAGAGATATGACTCATGATTAATCATGAATAAATTTTATCACTGGGATCTAAATAGAGCAGTAATAGATCCTTATGAACCTCATTTTATTTTTATACAAATGGCAACATGGAGTGCCACAAGGGGGTGGGCCTCACATTGTTGATTAACCTTTATCTTGGTAAACCTAAATAGCAGCTACTTGATATTTTGTACTAAGAATAACCCATCGGTGATCATTAGAATATAAAATCTTAAAGGATAAGTGTACTGTGCAGTTTTATGTTAATTTTTATATTTGACCTTGATGCATTGGTAATCACTTTGAAAATAGATGTGGAAAGATAAGAATCAACACCAGACATTGAAATCCCAATAACATTGTTAAAAATCCTTGCTTTGAATTGATCATTTAACTTGTATTGCTCGGGTCATATTGCCAGAATATTAAAAATTAATGGTATTTTACTATTGGATATGTTTCAGGAGCATTTCTCATCCCTTACTTTGTGTTCCTGATCCTGTGTGGAATTCCACTGTTCTTCCTGGAATTGTCTCTTGGACAGTTTGCTAGCCTCAGTCCGATGTCCATATGGAAGATATGCCCCTTATTCTCAGGTAATTTAATCATCTTTTACAGATAAACTTGGAATGCACACGGAGAAAATAAGCATCTAAATTTCCTAAATAATGATATTGTGATTATGTAACATTAGTTTAAGGTATAATTTCAAGAAATTTGCCATTATACTTAATGTTTGAGATTTATTTGGTCGTTAAAAAGCAAATGTGTCATGACAGTGTTTTCATTAGAATATATTGTTCTGGCACAGATTGGTGATGTGCTGTTTCATGAATGGATGGTTAGACTGAATGATTGCTTGTTGATTGCTGCAGGGGTAGGTTATGGAATGGTGTTTGTGTCTGGCCTGGTGTGCATCTACTACAATGTAATCCTTGCCTGGGCACTCTACTATATTGGCAAGTCTTTTACCACTGGTGAGCTACCCTGGGCGAGCTGCAACAATTGGTGGAATACAGAGAACTGTGTGACACGCTTCGCCAGCAGCAATTATACTTCCGATCAGATGGACAATGATAACATCTCTACAACAACAGTGACATCTTATATCTACTCTGCTAATGCCACCTTTAATGTCACCCTCAATGCCACACGCAAGGCAATCACTGCATCCGAGGAGTTCTGGAAGTAAGTCTTGATTTTCTTCCAGATTTAAGTTTCATTTTTCAATGAGGTATAGAATGTGCTGATTTGGTGAGAAAAGTTCTAAGTCTTAAGTAATTGATTCATATTTGATATAATGCAAGGTTTTGTCCAGCCAAAACTGGTCAAAAACTGGTTAAAATTAACAATGAGGGGTATACTCTTATTTGTTCTAGATCTGTAATATGCTGTTTTTTAACATGCATGGTGAACAAAACTATGCTAGAGCAAAAGCATCATGCATGAATGGACACTAGATTATTTTGAAATTACATGCAAAAAGCTTAAGTATGGACTTCTCTTACTTACTGTAAAGGTAATGCTCTTCATATTTGAAGAGACCCAACAACACCACACTGTGTACATCAAACTTATATCAAGAAATGAACATTACTCAGGCAAACCAATCATCTGCAGATTTCTGCAGATTTACATGTTTTGCAGCATATAGAGAGGTTGTAAGAGTGCATTTTAAGAGTAGAATTTTCTTAGGTGAATTTAAACCTGCCAATTCTGGATAAGATATTGTTTTGTGAATGTCATATTGAAATAGTCAAGGGCAAAATGCGACATAGTGTTTTTATGACAACTGGAAATGTGACTCATTTATGGCACAGAGGAGCAATGGTGACAATGGTGCAAAACATTTTATTTTCATTTATTTGGGCAGAGTATGTCTTTGAGCTTAAATCATGTAACTTTTAAGCAGGTAACAAAAGATGTTTATTATCCGAGTGAGTAAAAAAAAAATTAGGCCCATGTTACAGTACATTATGGAATATTTCTCTTTTTTAACAGAAGTGATTTGCATCCCTAATAACTTTTATGTAACTCTGTTATTATGACACAGTGCTTCCACTGTCAGCCCGTCATTTTTCCCTCTGAAACTACTGGGTGGAGTTGTTAGCTATTTGGAGGTATTATGAAATTGCCAGCAGCCAAGTGGTGTGGCAAATCCTTTTTTTTTCTTTTTTCTGTTACAAAAACTTTTCTAGTTATTTGGGTTTTTTTTTCTTTTTTTTTTTTTTTTTTTGGTTTTCAATTTATGAGAAATCTGAATCTGTACCTGTGCATATTTTTAGTAGACTGTACCTGAATGCATCATACCTCCATTTTAATGCTTAAGGCCTCATTTTTACACAAAATACTCAGGGTTTTTCCTGCCCCACTTTCACCATTGCTTTGGAGAACATTTTCAGCAAATCTATAGAACACAAATTGTGAATTGCGATTAAGTGGATCAGTAAAATCAATATTTGGCAGGGAAAGGTCAGGAAATGGTAATGCATTTTATAAGGGTAAAACTGTAGGAACCCTGAAGATATTGAAAGGTTATATGTAGTATTGTCAGATAGGGCATCACATCGTTGGATTTCATCGATACGATACGTATCGATGATTTATCAATATTCGATACATATCGATATTACTGGATCAAAATAGAAGACTTTATCGGCATGAAAACTATCTGGGTACAAGCTCTCCCAACGGCGATAAACTTCATATCTTTGGGTTAAAATACGCACAGAAATATTCTACGACGTGTCAACAGTATTCCGCCTCCAATTAATAAGTGTATGTCTTGCTCAAATCTGAGAAAATGTGAATTTAACAATGCTTAAATTTGCATACGCAACACAAGTTCGTCATTTCGAAAACCGAAAGTGACGGGGAGAAGCTCTTATTTTTTACGCGAAAACGATTGGAGAGCTGTCAAAACGTGTTCATTCCCATTGAAATATTAATATATTGCACAATGATGTATCCCTCAGTCTTCATATTTACATTTTAAAGATTCAAAAACGTATTGATGCGTAAAATATCGAGGCAAAAACCTTTATGATGATATGAGGGCCCAATTCGATACAAATAATATATGGAAGCACCAGCATGACAATACCGGTTATCATATCGATGTCTGTATACCGGTATCTCGATAATATTGCGTACCGGTGTGATACCCTATTGTCAGATGATTTTTATTGAAGTGATTAATGATGCAAACGTGACTGGGGTATTACCAAATGAATCACACAATCAACCAGTATCTTGGTAAATAGTGAACATGTATTGTTCTTTCTTACTGAATTAAGATTGACCAAATTCCCGTTGGAGGGGGAAACCTACAGCTTGCAATCTGCTTGTTGTTTTTTTGTTATCTGTAACTCCATCTGAAAAGAAACTTTCACAGCCTCATTAACATTTAATTATAACACAGATATGTGTAAGTCTTATTTTTCCATTTTAGAATAGTTGTGTTTGTTAAGATGTTAGAATAATCTCCACCATGCAGGAGGTTGGGGGAAATGAAATGAAATAATCTATTCAGTACCATTAATAATCTCCTTGTTGCAACCGTATTATGGGACATATGATATATTCATATTTGTTGCAAAATATCATGTATGCACTTGTTATAGAAAATATTTGCCAAGTCAGGCTTATAAATAACCTGATTTCATATTATGACTGTTTATCTACGGGTTAGTCAAACAAATTTATCGCGCAAATAATGTATCTTATTCCTGGTTTTTACCAATTATGTTATTTGTTTCCTCTATTTTGTCATTTCTAGATTTGATATCAAGATATCAAGATATGGAGTTTCATTTTAAAACATTATAGCCATGATCTCAGTAAGCTGCATGTAACCAATATACATCTTGGAATGATTGCAAAGATAAAATGTGTTAAAACATTTTAATATTTAAACTTCCCCAATACCATATATGTGTCATTTAAATTGTTTTGTATATTATTATTCCAAAAATATGACTCCAAATCAACTAATAAATCCCTAGTTTTTTTTAGCAAGCATCAGTTAAGCCCATTTTAGCCTATTTTGAAATATGCCCAGTATTTTTATTTTTTTTCTGAAGACTACATGTATGCTCATGCATGGTTACAAATATGTTCGCGGACATATTCTAGAAGCATGCATCACAGATAAAGCAAGAGAGCTAAGATCATATTTGTTTTTAGTGTCAAGATTAAATATTAAATATCTGGGCTGCAATATGATTTATGGTGTGGCACAGGTGATATTGGGTATCAAACATGGTGCCTATGTTTTATCAGTATTGATGGCTGTTATTCATAAATAAATGATTCATGTTGAATTCTCGAGTCACACCAGGAAACTTAATTTGGGTTAATCAGTTTAATTCATCCTTAATGCAAAAGTGGTTAAATATATGCCACTTTGCATATTTTTATTTAATCGATAATACTTTATAATTTTTTTACTCTATTATATCAGTTTTCATAGATACCTTGAAAAATTTAGGTGACAAACAGTGTACGTGAAAAGTTATACGCCAATTTTCTTAACTCCAAACAAAAACATTATCTTCAAAGTCAGACATTTCATTGTCTAAATCAGACATGTCTGACAGACTGACACTTTTCGCATACACTGGACAAATGAGGAGGAGGGAAGGAAAAACTAACATTCCTTAAAATGCCTGCATTGCGAGTTGGACTAATGGGAATGATAAAAGTGAAACATGAGAGGCGTGTTGTTGATTAATATCCTGTGTTGTTTGATGTTCCATGATTATAATGCCTTGATTACAATATAAGGAATTGGCCATGTCCACATGTTTCAAAATCTTGATTAAAGATAGGTGTATGACAGGAAAGAAAATATCATGAATACAGGGATGACAATGTGAAGATTTTTTTTTTTTTTAATCTGCCATCTAAAGATCTCGTAGTGCTATCACCGTTGTATCATTAAATTTGTGAAAAATCATAGAAATCATCTTGAAAACAGACACTTTCATTCCTAATTTGAAACTGATGGCTGAAAACAAATTGAACTAGTGAGCATGTTATTTATTGAATGAACTCTTTGGACTGTTTAATGATATATTTTATGGACTTAGCGACTGTCTTGACTTTTTACCCTCAGCCCCTGATGTAATCAGGCTGAGGGTATTGCAGTACTCCTGGCGTGGGTATGTATGTATGTATGTATGTCTGTATGTATGTATGTATGTCTGTAGCGAACATCCTTGTCATCGCGATAACTCGAGAACAAATGATGGCAGCTTCATGAAACTTGACACACATAAGCATCTGGTGAAAACCTCGGACGAGTTCGATGGACAGCGACCTTGACCTATTTTTCAAGGTCACAGGGACAATTATGTGAAATCCCAAGAATCGCAATAACTCAAGGACAAATGATGGCAGCTTTATGAGATTTGACACACATAAGCATCTGGTGAAGACCTCAGAATTTTTCTATGAAACATGACCTTCACCTACTTTTCAAGGTCACAGGGACAATTATATGAAATCATCCTTGTCATCGCGATAACTCAAGAACAAATGATGGCAGCTTCATGAGATTTGACACACGTAAGCATCTGGTGAAAACCTCGGACGAGTTCGATGGACAGCGACCTTGACCTATTTTTCAAGGTCACAGGGACAATGATGTGAAATCCCAAGAATCTCAATAACTCAAGGACAAATGATGGCAGCTTTATGAGATTTGACACACATAAGCATCTGGTGAAGACCTCAGAATTTTTGTATGGAACTTGACCTTCATCTACTTTTCAAGGTCACAGGGACAATTATGTGAAATCATCCTTGTCATCGTGATAACTCGAGAACAAATGATGGTAGCTTCTTGAAACTTACCACACATAAGCATCTGGTGAAAACCTCGGACGAGTTTGATGGACGGCGACCTTGACCTATTTTTCAAGGTAACAGGGACAATTATGGAAATCCCAAGAATCACAATAACTCAAGAACGAATGTTGGCAGCTTTATGAGATTTGACACACATAAGCATCTGGTGAAAACCTCAGAATTTTTGTATGAAACATGACCTTCACCTACTTTTCAAGGTCACAGGGACAATTATATGAAATCATCCTTGTTATCGCAGTAACTCAAGAACAAATGATGGCAGCTTTATGAGACTTGACACACATAAGCATCTGGTGAAGACCTCAGACTTCCTTTGAACGAACATGACCTTCACCTACTTTTCAAGGTCACAGGGACAATTGTACCATGAAATCCCCATCATTGCGATAACTCAAGAACAAATGATAGCAGCTTTATGAGATTTGACACAAATAAGCATCTAGTAAAGACCCCAAAAGAGTTTGATGAATGGTGACTTTCACCTACTTTTCAAGGTCACAGGGACAATTATGTCAAATCCACGCAATAACTCAAGAACAAATAATGGCAGCTTCATGAGAATTGACACACATAAGCATCTGGTGAAGACCCCAGATGAGTTTGATGGACAGTGACCTTAACCTGCTTTTCAAGGTCACTGGCCCATCTCAATAATTCTAGAGTAAATGATGACAGTTTCATGATACTTGACACACCTAAGCTATCAAAGGAAGTAGATTTAATGGGGTTTTTTACCCCTGCATCAATTTGCCTTGGTGCAGTGACGTTTTGTTCACAAATATTGTGTGGAGCGAATGTTGTGCAATGAGTTACCAGGGCTGAGGGTTGATGCATCTCTGATGCCTATGTTTTTATTCGTCTCGATGACTCAGCAGTCTGAAATGTTCCGCTGAAATCTGACTTAACCCTATCGGGCCAATTATATATGATACGTTTCCAGTTTTTATAAAATTATTTAAACACAACATCCCTGTTGAACAGTCTTAATGCTCAACATATACACTGAAATAAAGAAAGAAACATTCTGTCAAAATCAGACAGATGTGAATAGGGCTTTGACTAAACTTTTCTAAAAAAAACTGTGTAATATTTTTTTAGTTTTAGAGTTTTAAATCACACTGGTAACTAAAGTAATCTGTGACCATGCTGTGTAGAAGCAAAAATATAAATAAATCGGGCACTGCCTTCCAGATAGACTCATTATGGTTTTATTCTCTACTGAGGGCCATCATATTTTATGGTCCTTTAGACAAGCATGTTGTTCTTTCCCCAGTTGAAGTTGTCTTGATAATCTGCTAACAGAATTTATTGTACAGATATTGCCTGGTGTTACTTGTAAACTGGGGAGGCATTGTGGATATCTCCCCAGTGATATGCGAAATATATTATTTGAGATATCTGTTCCCTGGTTCATGTTTATATGTACAAGGTTTTGTTATTTTTTCAGCAATAATGTTCTACAGATCACCAAAGGAATAGATGAGCCAGGTCATATTCGCTGGGAACTCGCCCTCTGCCTCCTACTTGCTTGGATGGTTGTCTTTGTCTGTATGTTTAAGGGCATTAAATCTTCAGGAAAGGTATGTGATTTTTGTTATTTAAGAATTTAAGTTTCCTGTTCCCCCCCCCCCCCCCCAAAAAAAAAAAGAAAGATATTAATGTGGAAGACAAGCCCTGCAAAACTGTTATGATCAAGATAGAAGATATTATTAACAAGAAAGTCTTTTAAAAAAAAAAAAAACTATTGGTGTGATCAGAAAAACTATGGCTATTGAAATTTTGTCCAAAATAGGTGCCTGACGCGTTTCGTCACGCAGGGTGACTCTTCAGAGGCTAGACAAGAAAATTTTGATTGTATACCTGAAGGAGGTAGAATCAAAACTGACCCGAATAAGGTAGAACGTCAAACGTTCCGTAAACAACGTACTATGACGTAGCAATTGGTTGCTAACGACAACTTGTCTGGTACTGTTGTTATGGTTTTTATTCTACTGCTCGTGAGTAGAAAATTGAGAAATACCAAATACCGGTAAAGAGGTATTCGAAGATGCCGATAAACCCGGAGACTGTCCCATAAAAAGTCTGGTTTTTTTCTGGGGGAACATGTCAGAAAGGTCAACTGGTTGCCCTTGATGCAATCTTTGTTTTTTTTTAAAAATCGCTTCCGGGGGTGGAAACATCACAATTGATGTGTCCACCCCCGGTTGTGGTCCTGCATAGGTGGGTCTCTGGCTGCCAGGTAGGAGCCTGGGTGGTTCACTTGTAGTGAGAGAGGTGCATTCACCTCTGGTATCAGGTAGTTATTAAGGTCTCTTTTAAAGGTCATCATTTTGAAGTTGCCGTAAATGTAGACTACAGTGACTGGCAACTGTCTGAAACTGGCAGTTGAAACTCAGACATTTTTAACAGTCAAAGATCAAGTATACCTTTCTTTTGTGCATAAAGTTATTAATTTTCATATATCCTACGTTTGCAAAAAAAAAAATTCAATTCTACGCTTATTTATCCAGTTTAGGTGTCCACCAGTCTGTGACACTGACAGCCAGGTTTGTGATCTGCAGGCCCCTCAGAAGTACATATTGCTCCAAAATTCTGTGTTATAATACCCACCATTAATTGCAATTAAACTGAATGTTGTGTCTCACCTGTCATCTTGTAATTACACTGTCTTTCAAAATGTTAAAAGTGTTTGTTTTCACGGCACAAGTGATGTGCCGGAAACCATGATGATTATATCACAGGTTGCTAGAGAGTGAATGTCCTCACTGTCTCTGTCTTATATACTAAGTATTAACCTATATAAAAGTAGTGATGGCAGTAGATGTCGCTCTGGCTGCCTGTGGTGGAGGTTGAGACATGTGTGACCTAATTCCCACACCTTAACCCTGGATCTGCACCCTCAGAATGTGCTGGCTGACTGTGGGGGTTACTTTCATAGAACTGAAATAACAGGGTATAATTTTCTTATTGCATCATCCCTAAATCAGGATATCAAAATTTAAGTCAGTCCAAAATCAGGGTACCAATGGAGATATTTCCCCAAATCAGGTTCTGGGAGCTGTATACAAAAAAAAAATGGTTTTGGATGTTTTTCCTCAATGAAATGGGTTAGAATGTGCCACATGTAAGTGACTACTGTCTCAAGTCTCAAATAATTACAAATAAAACCAGTGTCTGCACAGTCTCAGCCTGCACAAGTGTTTAGGATTTTGCATTCTTTTGTTGCAAGGGAAACTGGTGCATTTTCGGGTGGGTTTCTTTTGTCAATATATGATATCATAACATAATGTTATTTCACACAAAAAATGTCAGCAGAGCCCTACTGCAGTGAGCGGGAAGAATTCTTCTTTAATTCTGTGTTTCTAACAACTTTGATCTTCTGCTTTTCTTAGCTATTATAGGAAAGATGTATTTTCAGGTGATCAGCTATATCTGTTTTCCATTGCGCTCAATTTTTATCTAATAAATCTAATAGTTAATTCCAGAAGACTGCCTTTTTGATAGCCAATGCTAATCAAAATAACCAAAACAGATTCATCTAAATTTGATATATAACATGCATTTTGAATGTCATCTTGATTGCCAGAAATATGCATAAACATGACAAAAAAAAACAGTAATCAGTATAGGCCAATGGCCTAAGTTTTGCAATTTCCCCCAAAATACATCAAGTCTTGTACAAAGTTAAGAGATTTCTTATGTGCTTTTTTATGAGGCTTTTCGAAAGTCCAGATTTGTTATTTGTGTACTGTGATATAGTGAGAAGTTTAAAGATCTGTTTGTTGATTCAGGTTGTCTATGTGACTGCTATCGCCCCCTATGTGATGATTGTAATCTTCCTAGTCCGAGGATGTACCCTGCCTGGCTCCATGGAAGGAATAAAATTCTATCTCTACCCTGACTTCAACAGGCTCAAGGACTTTCAGGTCAGATACATTCTCATAGTCTGTGTTAGATTACACAAATCTATCTTTGCATATCAATCAGAATGATTACATCAAATTTTCAATTTTTTTGCCACATGGGCACACTAAAAAAACACAAGTTTATCCTGTCTTGCTTTTCCATGATTTGAACCTAATACAATGTGTGTCTGTTTCTAGGTATGGGGTGAAGCTTGTGCTCAGATCTTCTACTCTCTGGGGCCAGCATATGGCAGTCTTATCACCATGTCAAGCTATAGCAAGTTCCACAACAACTGTTACAGGTATAACCCATCTTTTAAAGGTCTTTTATTGGGGATTTTGTAAAATATAAACAAAATTTATTATAAAATACTTGAAAAGTGTCAATTCTAATACCTGTGCTTGTATTTATTTCAGAGATGCCCTGATCATACCTGTTATTAACTGTGGCACAAGCTTTATGACTGGGTTTGCAATATTTTCTGTGATTGGCTTCATGGCTTCAGAATCTGGTTTGCCTGTTGAAAAGGTCATCACCTCAGGTAGGATGCGTATTTTGGCTCTAAAATCAGTTAATAAATTTTAAGTTGTACTTTGTCTATCACAAATATGTAAAATCTTTAGAAAAATTATTTAATGATACATTTTTAAAATTACAAGCTATCTATTATGTAGACCAAACATGGATCCAAAGATACAGTGTGAGATAAGATTAACAGTATTGTTTCCCCTGCATACTTTAATTTAACATATAACATTTAAGATAAGATTTCTATCATCAACTTACCAGGGCAGCCTTGTTTGCTCAGACTATTAATCATCCAGGGTTGGGGTCCAACATGACTGTAAACTTGATCTTGTTAAATTGTTTATATTTCTGTTGATATTGTAAATGAGTAATGTAATGCTTATCAGGTCCTGGTTTGGCATTTGTGGCCTACCCGGAAGCCCTCAGCAAGCTGCCTATCTCTCCACTCTGGGCCATCATCTTCTTCCTCATGCTCTTCATCCTTGGTCTGGATACTCAGGTAAGTTCAAATCTTTGTCATAATGGAAAACGTTTTGTCATTGCTCCAAATTATGCTGATATCAGATATGAACTCTGCCAGGATAATTTATTTAACACCAGACATGTATCTTGAGGAGGTTTCAAACAAGTTCAGTGTTTGTATAATCGCAGGATACATTCATGTCTGCTATTTTCACCATTTCAAATATTGAATGACAGAAAAATACTACTTTTAATGCACAATGGTCTGAATAGGCATTTGAGACATGTTTTAAGAAACAAATGCTGCCCAATCCATCATTTTTGAGCATGTCACAGTATTTTTTAAGTAAAAGAAGATTTGAAGAAGAATCTGTTGCCAAATATAACACAAAAATTGTATTTTAATTGACTTAAAATAAACTGTATATATGGTAACCACCCAACCAACTGAAGTGATCGAATCAAATTGAAACAGTTGTTGGTTTTGGCTTGGGACTGTGATGATCATCAAGACATTCTTGTAACATATATGGACATATATGGTAACATAATAAACAAATAACTTATTTTTCTCTTTCAGTTTGGCATGTTTGAGTGCCTTGTGAGTGGCTTCATCGATGCTTTCCCACATAAACTGCTGAAAAAGAAGAGTTTCTTCACTGCCGCCCTGTGTGCACTTCAACTATTGGCTGGTATCCCTATAGTTACCCAGGTAACACATCATGTGACCAAATGGCAGAAAGTATCCAACACACCATTAACCTTCTTTCCTCTGATTGGCTGATATACATTTACACTGAAATCAATAAAAAATGTGATCATACAAAGATAACACTTGTGATCCTGATGCTCAACAAACACTCATAATAAAATTATATATTTTCTTTTCCACAATTTGGGATAACTACCAATAGAATTAATTCAGGAGAATTGTAATATCTCTTATACCACCTAGATATCTTTTTTAATCTCTTTGAACTCCGCTGCCTAAAATTGCTTGATTTTGCAATATGATTTTTTAGTAACTAGTCATTCTATTTCTTGGCAAATCTTCCAATTCAAATTTATGAACCAAGCAAAGAAAACTTATATTCATATATATGGCAACAGAAATAAACTATTTATCAGCCTTATCTAATTTCAGGCATGAGAATCACTTTCCTCGAGTCCTTTGCACTTAATTAGATACTTTGATATGTCCTCTTAGATACAAGTGCTGCATTTAACTCTTTATATGTATAAGTCTTTCTGAATTAATATAAATAGGAATTGATTGCCCATTTGACATTTTTATCAAAGATTATTAAAATATATGATGTTCAGGATCTTTTTATCCTTCTCAGGTAGAATAAAACATAACAGAATTTTTCTCATGATCATTATAGCATTTCTTATATTCATGAATAAAAAACATAACCAGTTTGACAGCAAAGTCCCCAAAAGTATGTCTATTTTGATAAGATAAACTGTCATTTGAAAGAATGCTGAAAACAAAAATTACATTATTGTGGTTGATAAAGCAATGTTCCCACCCATCACAGAAATGTAGGTTTTAATTGACACATTCGTTAACACTTAACTATGCTAACAGCACAAAGTAGTGTGAACTATTCTATTCTCATGCCTGCAAATTGATTTAGTTTTTCACTTAAATCATTGATTACTCCTCAGCCATTTTATGCTGAAGGAGTAGGGAGAGATGATTTTCTTCTTTTTGTTCTATTTATATGATTGATAGCATTCTGTTATCAGATAATGACTTTTATTGTGAAATGGTTAAAATATAAATGTTATTTTAATTCTTCTAAACAAAACAGGCATCTTTACAGATGCTGGATAAAAATAATGAGTTCGAGAATGAAAACAAATCTCCCTGAATACCTTACAAATTTTTAAGAAGATTTGTAAAATATTAAATAATATATTTGGATTTTTTGTGTGTAAATACAATGTGCCACATGTAGTTTAATTGTGCAGAATGAGGATATCAAATCCTTACAACAAACAAAACTAGAAGAACTTTTCGAAGAAAATTTGCTCAGATTGATCAATGTGCAGAGGAGTTCAGATACTTGTATCTGCAGTTTACCACTTTCATATGCACTTGTTTCTGTTGTGGTAGTTTTCTCTCTGAAGCTAATTCCATCCAGAATTTCTCTTCTCCTCACATTGGAACATATTCTTCAACAAATCACTAAATGGTTTGATGCAAGCAAGATATGAAAATGTGTAAATCATATTCAAGAGAGGCCAAAATTGTCGTAACTTGGGTTTGGCCTTTAAAATAAGATGGCCGGTGAAAAAAGCATATTTCTTGGTTCATGACAATTTCCATCATCCGTTGTAAGTGATAAAGAGGTGATGGTGTTACATCATAAGGTATCATGATGGCTTATCTTCCTCCATACATTGCTGTTACTAAACAAAGAGACATCAATCCCCACAAATATATTTTAGTGACCTTTCTAAACACGATTTATATTGGTCAGTTATTTTTATCTAATTAAGTGCTACTAAATTAGGCATATTATCAGAAGAAATTGCTATTGAAGAATGGTTATCTGAAAACAGTTGCCATTAATTTTGATACATCATACTTCTATGTAACCTTTATATTATAAGTGATCAATAAGGATACGGTTTAGCAGGGTCACGCCTTTCAGCTAATCCGAATACACACAGGTGTGGTTTCCTAACCCTTGGATTGCATACTCTCTCATTCTGGCATGGGTACTTGAATCTTAAACTTCAAACACAATTCCAAGAAATTTGCACAAGTATTTTTTTTTTATTTGAATTGTTATTAGTGATAATGAAAGGTAAAAGAATATGTCCAATGCTAGTGTTTGCTGTGGTGTGGCTAGGTCCAAAATGTTCCAATTTTAGAGTTAAATTGTGAACTTTAAAGACACAAATTCCCTAATTAATGCAACAACAGCCCTTTTGGGTTAACTTATTTAATGATATTTCTTTGTCAAAATCTACAACAACTATCAAAGTAACAAACAAATTCAAATCCAAACAATTAAATTTTTGTTGAAAAAGAAATAATTGCAAAACATTTGGGATATTATTGGACTTTTTGAGAAAAAAAGACACTTTGATAATGTTGTGATTTTATGTTTCAGCTGACGTCTACAATATTGTGTTACTTTGAACCCAAAATGGCTGTTACACATTATACAGGGAAAAATTCTGATGTTTATAATTGACAAAAGCCTCATTCATAATAAGGAAATGTTGAGGTATTGGTGTTTTAACATGTTCAACATGCATATATTAAAGTGATCCTTTGTCATAAGATTTGGCTTTTGCCATCTTTTTCCCCAACTTATGATTCAGGAAACATTTCAAATTTGTAGTGTTCTAAACTTTACATAAAGTAGTAAATGTATGTTGAATATGAGCCACTCTGTTCACACCTTAAAATAAACAAACATTTGTACAAAATGTTTGCATCTCATTTTCTTGGATTCTAGCCATAAGGAAAAACTAGTTTGAATATATATTCATATTTGAAATGTATATCTCGATTTTTAAGATATATTGAAGAGATTTTTTTATCATCTTGAACAATTTTGAGGGTGTGTTTAGATTGACAAGATCTATGATTAAGTAGGTGGTGGAGTTGGTGGTGTCACCTAGAGTGAGAGTAAAAACAAAGCCAGCCTCGCCAATGTGAGAATATGCAAGCTCACCCAACATCCCAGTCAGTGACATAATGTGTGGAGGATGAACAAACAATAATTTTCTTGTTATTTTCAGAACATGGATAGAATAATGTCTGTATGTCGCACCAATATCCTATCGGTCAATGAGTGTGTAAAAAGTAATGAATTCTTTGAAAATTAATATGAAAAAAACATTTTGGTTAGGAATAATTGCTGGTTAATTCCAAAGAAAGTGTAATCAGGGCAGGCAAGAGTGCAGTACTTCATTTACAGTTTCCAATAATTTCACATACATACTCATCTCTGTATGATGTTGGTGTGGTCAGCTTTGATATATGAAGTAGCACTTTATTTGGCTGAATATTTACTGTCCTTTGTGATTTTTTATACATTTATAAACCTTCCAAAATATCACATCTATCTTTCAGAGTAAAGAAGGGTTTAAATAAAATAGAAATTATTTTACAAATTAAGATAAATCCCTAAAAAAATTAAAAGAAATGTGCTACTTCTTGACAGAAACAAGAAATTTGCTTTTACTCCGTGCACAAGCAAGTGGTGGAATAAAACAGGTGTATGATTATTGGGTTAAGATACATTGGTCACAACTGAAGGTTAAACCTCACAGAGAACTACAACTTCCTCATGGTCAACTTCCTTTGAATCCAGCTTTTGATTTCAACCAGGCTGTTTTGCATTGACATGCTACTCTATTATGTTAAAAGCATCAAAATACATGATATATCTATCAAAATTGAATATTAACAAGTAATATTCAAAGTTTTATGAATGCATCTGAACAGTTTTTTTCTATTTCATGATGTAATATTCGTTAACTTTATCTGCTCAGTTATAATATTCAGTAAAAAAATCACTTAAAATATATATGATAATTCACTTTATCATGATCACATATTTAATAAATATATAAGAATTGAAATTTTCCTTGTGAAATATTACAAATTAAGCAGTCTGTAATGGATTTCAATTTATTCTTGACAACATTCAAAATTAAAACAAAAATATATTAAAGAATATTGATAATTAGTAGTAGGTTTTTTATTGATAGAATAAACGATAACATCAAGTGAATAACTAGAATATACATTTCTTCTTTGGCAGGTGTTGACTTCAGCAACATGACCTTGACCTTTGACCCGGTCAATATTAGACCTAACCCTATTGCAGCATTTAATACATATATGCATGTGCATAAGTGTACCTGTGTGGGGGTGTTGTACAGCTTTCCTATGCTGTGTGACAGACCCCCCTAAGCGCAGGTCTCAGTAATGAAGCAGCCACACCTCTGGTGCAACCGAGGTCCTACAACGTCCAGGACGATGCTGGGATGCTGTCGCACTAGTGTATCTCACCAGCGATGGTATGAAACATGATCACTGATCCTCTTGGTAAGACGATCGAAATGCTCTGACCTATTTGTAACTGGTTTTTTTTATGTGACACATACACACTGCCATTGCCACCTTGTCTTTGTTGTATGATAAGGTCTCATTGTAGGTGCCTCTCTGGACTTAATTCAAGGCGAAACACACTATTCTGTACCCATATACATTAAACTATGTGCCACTTGTACTTTATCTAAATTTGTATTCATGTCTAAATTAATATTTGTGGAAGGCATTGGGTTGAAAGAAAAGTGAATGGGAATTACAGTTTTTTGAAAACCACATTTTCATATAATTTGGATGGTTTGAAAATAAGTCTCCTTCTTTCATGTGGTAATTCTCAGTTTCTAGGTTTGCATAATTTCCAAATTGTGTAGCTAAAAAGCAATTTCCAATTATCTAAAACTGAAAACATGTCAAAAAAAAGGAATGTAAATGTTTTATATTCTTTATCATACATTTTGACATGCCACCTTTTGATCTCTAGACATACAGTAATGTAGAGCCATGGGTTTGGTGAATTGTCAATGGAGTAATAATTAAGCAAGTCCTTGAGCTGGGACCATTAATGTAAGAATGAGGTTTGACAGACATAGTGTGTTTCCGTCAATTATTTCTTCTTCAGGACGTAAAATGGGAAAAAATGGAATATGAGATGCCAACAAAGCCATCATTCTGGTGAAACTGTCTCACTGCCAGAGTTGTACATTTGTAACGATTTAGAAAACAAATGGACAGCTAGATATGTCATGTGTTTGCTTACAACCTACATGACTGTGTCATCCTTATTTTGTTCAATTCTTTAACAATTTATTGGCTTTAACTCCTCAAAAAGGGGGATATGTGAACAAGATGTGGAGGCACAATGCTGCTGGTGACACCTACAGGCACAAAATTGGGAGCGTGTGATGAGATTTGTATTCTCATGTAGATTTGACTTTTTAAGGATGCTAAGAGATGGAAATGAATAAAAGACAATGGCTATAATGTATAAGGTATTCCACTGTTAACAAGCACATATGACAAGACCAAGGCAGTTTCCTGCCAAGACACTCTAAATTCATTTACATATTATTTAAAATGTGGTTTGATGCATTCAATTTACACAATTGTGACAATTTATGAATTGGGAGTCGCTCATCATGAAAGATAAAGGATTACACATCATATGAAGCAGTAAATAGTGATAACATATGAAGAGCTAAGTTATTGCCTAGGGATGAAATTAGAACTAATGCACTTGGCAACAACTTGCCTTTGGTCCTGTCAGTTGCACCACTTTGTCTCTCTCAATTAGCCAGATCCTTGTGCAATCTTATATAAGCCAAAAGTTCTTTGTGTATATGTGTGTGAGTGTTTTGTGACTGATCATTCTGTACTCAGCTAGTGCAGAACGTGTAGTTGTATGCATGAGATATACACTCAAGAAATTATTCATTAAGATATTCTCATGTACTAATTGATGCACTTTTGTACTACTTTGCAGGGAGGCATTTACATCTTTCAGATCTTTGACTGGTATTCCTGCACCTTTTCCCTGATGGCCATTGCCTTCCTAGAATGTATGATCCTGTCTTGGCTGTATGGTATGTACCCATCTTATATTGAATACATTTGTATGCATACAGAATCTATATATCAGCTTTTAATCAAATTTTGAGAACAACATTCTTTGGAATTGAATTTCAGTGATCATTGTTTTATTAATTGTGAGCTACATTTGTAATGTACAAGACCTGCCTACAATTTTCCAGTCTCTTTAGTTGTATAACACACTGAAGATTGAATTGAGTTCTTATCTAATAATATTATTTGTAACGAGTATGATCTTCAGACAGAACATTTTTGGCATTCCTCAGCAATTATTATAGTATAATCTACGTCTCTTCTTCAACTCGCCAAAGATTTTTTTCTTTTTCTCATTAAGTGTTGTACTAATTTGATATGTGATATTCAGGTGCTGATCGTCTGTATGAAGATATTGAGATGATGATTGGATACAAACCAAACCAGCTATGGCGTATCTGCTGGTCATTTATCACTCCTTTTGTCCTTCTGGTGGGTCCTATATCTTCTCCCATTGTTTGAATTTGAAATCTAAACCATTGTATTTGTATACGAGTATGGTGCACGGTAGAATGATCAATGTCTACATATAGCTTAATAAATTTCTTTTGATGGAAAGTAAATCACCATTTGTCATCACATTAAGTAGTTTTAATTGACACGTCATACTTATATCTGGTGAGATAGTAATGTAATTATTCAGAATAAAACATATGTATATTATTTTTGAAGACTAGGTTGAACTCTGTAAATCTTCTCTGTCCCGAACAGATTACTTATTGCTCATCACTTACTTGTTTTTTTTACTTCAGGTGTGTATATTTATTCACTAATGTTCAATCTTTCAATTTTCAGACGGTTTTGATGTTTACAATTGCCCGATTCAGCCCTGTAACCTATGGAGACTACATGTACCCATCATGGGCTGTGCAGCTGGGCTGGTTTATGGCACTCAGTTCACTCCTACCCATTCCCATTGTTATGATCTACAAAATGTGCACAACTCAAGGATCATTTATTGAGGTATTTTGTTGTTGCTTTTAGTTCCCTGAAAAAAAACCCATTAAAAGTTGGAAGCCAATGCTTGAAGCATAATTGGATGTTTTGCCCAGATTGAGTTTAGATACTGTATACTGAGAAAAATTCGCGCCTAGTTATTTTCGCGCCATCGCCGTTTTCGACAGGTTCGCGCTGTTTTATTTTCGCGAATTTTGGATTTCTAGTACATAATATTATCACAAATTACGCTTTGCAGGTCGAGAACAGAACAAAACAAAAAATTTCGAAACCCTTTGTTTTGACTTTGTTCTCACTGATTCCAATTATCAGCGTTCACAGTTTTGCATTTCGTCTTTGTTTCCACTGCTTTGAGTCGTGTCTTCCCTTTTTGACAGAAATGCTTTCACACGTGGATCGATCTTAATTGCGTTTTAAATGATAAATAAAGGTATACACATAATATTATCACAAATTACGCTTTGCAGGTCGAGAACAGAACAAAACCATACATTATTGCGCAATATATTAACTATCGTTTTCGCGCTAAAAACAAGAGCCTCTTCCCGTCACTTCCGCCTTTCAAAATTGCGACCACGTGTTGCGTTGAGTTGTGTCTTCCCTTTTTGACAGAAATACCTTCACACGTGGATCCATTTTAATTGCGTTTTAAATGATAAATAAAGGTATTTACCCAATATTATCACAAATTATGCTTCGCAGGTCGAGAATTTATCCATGAAGTAAAACATAAATATCATGTACGTGATGTCGCGGTAATTCACGTCCGCAACACGAGGAGAAGCCAGGGATCCATCATTGCGCAATATATTAATATTTCGATGCGTGTTCATAGACTCCAATTGTTTTCGCGCCAAAAATAAGAGCTTGTCCCCGTCACTCCCGCTTTTTAACATGACGACCTCGTATTGCGTAATGCATCTTCAATTTCGCGTCCATTTAATTTCGCGAATGACATCCTGGCGCGAATTAACGCGAAAATAAAAAGGTCGCGAAAATTTGTCTGTATACAGTATGTATATCATAACAAAGAATTTAAAAGTAGATGTTCCATCTGGCGGGAAAAGTGGGAACTCGATCTTGACTGCTTAGTAATCCAAAGTTCATGGAATAATTTAAATACTGAAAATTTTATCATAACAAGGTACCCAAGCCAAACGTGTGCACAGGCCAGACAAGTCAAAGAGGCCATCATTTTGAATGACATGAATGTCATCGGCCAATGAAAATTGGAATAACAATGAAATTTGGTGCTGAGTTTGATATCTAACATGCATTTTGATTGGCCAAAGTTATTATCTGCTCAAGTTTGCTTTGGGAAAGGGGTTGTAAGGAACTTGTCAGGAAGAAAATACAAGTGAAGGCATCACCAAAGCAATGATCAGCACCGCTCTGAAGCCGTTGGCCATTGTTTCATATAACCGCAAGATATATGATAAGAATTACTACTAATAATTATTTTATCAATAATATGAATAAGAATCATAACTTCATTAATTAATTCATACACGGCATGACCAAGTTTAATTAAAGGCAAAACAAACAAAATTTTTCAACCAAGTGTGAGATTTCCTGATTCTTAGACAACTTGCCATTTATAACTTGCTATCAATGTCAGACAATATTGATTCACAATTAATGTTTATGAAAACTTATTGTCTGTTTTGTCTCCATTACAGAGGTTACGCTATCTTACAAAACCAAGCGAGGACTGGGGACCTGCATTAAAGAAGAACCGTGTGGGCCCTAGATATGGTCCAGAAGTTAATCAATCCCTGCAGGCAGCTCCCATGGTTGTGATGATTTCCAAGGAAGAGGAAGCACTCACCCTGGGAAGCCCAGAGCAGGAGGCTCTTACAAGTGGTTGTGAAAAAGCAGGACCAAATTTTGTATAATAGCTGGAAAGCACATTCATTTATATTCTGAAATGGGCCAAATATATATCTCACATGCGAAATGTTCTAGAACATGGGAAACATGGACCAATATGAAGGAGGAAATGTGACTTTGTGAGTAATTATATGAATTACTTCATATTAAGCATATTGAACTAAGTACATCAGATGTATTATATCAGTGTGCATTTTTATAGATGTGTATAAAATTCCGTTATAGGGATTTGTATTAATCTTGGAAATAGATCTGTAATATAAACGTCACTGACGTGTACTTTGTGGAATGTTCTTGACAAATCATGTTTAGAATCTAAATTATACTGTAAAATCTAAACATCAAAGCAATACAGGTAAGAATAAATGCCCCCAAAACATAATCCAAACAAAGTAATATTGATTTGTCATCAATTAAAGTAATAGACTTTAATGGAACATTTTGTGTCCTTGAAACATATTGTTAAAGATATCATTAGAGATCACAGAAAAAGATTTACCTTTTTTAGCTCAATAAATGTACTGTAAATGCCAGGATGTTGTGATTCAACAGTAACATTTGATTGTATTTATATAAAGTGGGCCATCAATTTGCATAAAAAACAACAAATTTTGAGTATGATTTACTTACACATTCCCTGTATTGCAGTGTTTGAAGCAACTACAAAGTAGGCTTAAGCTATATAGTCTTGAACAGTCATAAATCCTTAATGTAAATGATGGTCCACTTCAAAGATTTGTAGTGTTTAAGGAGTAATTTAATTAATGATTGTAATGTTGAGAAAACTGCTATTTTATAAGAAAAGTGAATAAGTGAATTCAACTTTTGTTTAACTAATACCTGTTTCAATATTTATTGTTCTCATTTTTGTCCCTAGAACTGCCATTTCAGCTGAGGGATTTTGTAAAGCCAGGAAAATATCTGTTTGTCTTTTTTTTTTCTTTTCCTTTCATCAGAATATAGGAAGGTATTTTGGAAATTATCCAAGAGAACTTTCTCATGTTTCACCAAGTGATAGTTATATTGCCTGATGAAATCAAAAGATATAAGTCAAAATTAACAATAAATATGTATTTTGTAGTTGTTTTGTGAAAAAAGTGTTTAAGACACAATTTCTCACCTTTCTCTGATAGACATGATACTTTATAAACAAATTTGATATGGAAAATTAGGATGGGAGCCCATAAGGGTTTGAAAGATTATTTTTCCTGGCTTTAGATTTAAGCAAAATGTCTGATACTATTTTTGAATGCTTATTTATACCCTTCCTTTGAGTAATGAAGGGTATGTATGAAACCTTCCCATTAGTTTACATTTGTCTGTCTGTCTCTCTCTCTCTCTCTGTTATAATTCAGGGAGGCTTATGTAACTATAGTGCTTAATTATGTAACTCATTAACATGATTTTCACATCAAAAATGTATCTTTTCATGTTCTTGTAATAATTCCCAAGACTTAACTGCCTTAAGATTTTGACCACAGATATGTTCTTGCGTAAATATAATCGCCCCAAAAGTCTTTTTATGATGATGATAAGAAATAATGATATGATAAGAACCTGGGTTGTATTTAACTTTAACTACAAAGATTGTTGAATAAATAGTTTGTGGTAAAAATCATTCAATTTGAACAATAGGGTTGTTTTGCATGCAAAGGAAAGGCAGAGTTCTTGCAATTTATAATTGCTTTGTTATGTAATAAAAATAAACTAAGGATTTTTTTATTGATATTGTTAACATTTATTCTGTATTCAATGTTAGGGTTATGATACTTAATTTTGTTTCAGTGATATTTTAATTTAAGAAAACATATCAATTAAGATGTAATCTTTGGAAAGCTCTATTTAATGATGATCAATGCTCCTATTAAAAAAAACATTGGCATTTCTGTACAGATTAACATGTACAAGACTATACCAAATGTCTTCCCTTGTGTAGATTCTTTGTCATATTGTCACAGAATTGTGTGGTCATGTACCAGTTCAACATTTCTTGTATTAAGGATATCAATATCAGATATATAACATCACCTGTGACTGGCACTAACATAAAAGGGACTTTTTTATATTGATCCCAGTCTTCACTGGTTTAACATTATATGAGCAATCTAAACAAGTAGATTAATTTGGCAATTATTGCTCAGATAATTTATCACTGATCATGTGTTTTTTTTATCTTTTACTTCCTTCAGTATATTAAGGTGAGTTAACTCACACAGGGATTAGACAGACTTTGTGATACATTGTCCAAATATTATATATTAAGTGCCATGCAATAGGAAATAAAAACGTGTAGGAAATTCACTGAATCATCTTACCTGCTGGAGCAAAGCATATTCTTCCAAAGAATTTCATGACATCTTCATTCTCATGTTGCAGTATATGACTTAAGATTTTCTGAAAGATATCAATTATTGTTGTTAAATTGAAATATGATATGCAATAATCACTTCTTTGATTATGGCTTTTTTGTATTATATTTGGGCAAGAAATATTTTTGAAATGTTCATGGTGAGTAGGAAATTTTCTTGATAGGTTGGCAGAATACAGGGAAAATTCAGAAGATGGATGTTCAATTACTGATTATGAATTATTTGTGTCATAATGTAGCTTTGGAAAATAATTGCATCAAAATTTGTTTCAACAATGCTTTGTGAATCATTGCACATTAACACATATTATTGCCTTAAATATATATTTATGAGGGTTTATAATAGACTGCTGAGACAGATTAGCTTGCAGTAGTTTACTAAATTGAGATGGAAATTATGTTTGATGGTATTCATGCATTTTTCCAACACAATTTTCTCCCCACATATTTCACATACCATTAACCCAGAAGAAATATCATTGTCAAAATAGTACACATGGAATTGTATTTTGTAACTTGATTGTACACATAAATATTTGTCAATTCTTCATTTTGTTAATGATCATTGATATTCGAGGGGAACAACTATGAACTACATGTAACATGGTGATGTGTATCTATTATTTTCTCGTATTCTATTACAAAAATAATGGTAAATAATCTTTGATTAGAATAAGTACAAAATCTATAAATTGTTTACTGAGCTTCACGCTATTCCTCATATATATATATATATATTATTTGTGTCTTTTTTTCTTTTCTTTTTTTTTTTAAGGATTTTTTTTAAAAAGTATATTTGGAATGTTCATAGTTGTCCCCCTGCCTTAATCCCACTGAAGAGATGTGTCTTAAATTACTTTTGTAATAATGCCAAGAAATACATGATACATGAAGCCAAATGTTATACATGAAACTGGGAGAGTAGCCCCTGACAAGTGGAGTGTGTCATATGGACCTGCTGTTCTAAATACAAAGTCAATGAGCATAAGATAAATTGTACCATATTTTGTTTTTTTCTCTAGTCGGTTTGTTTAGCATTAAGGCTTGGATTGAACAAAATGGATAACTTTAAAAGGTAGTTTGTTACACTGGTATTATTGTTCTATTCAATTGTACAACTGCATAATTGTTAAATTAAGCACTCATAGACAGGTGTTTCGAAAATCTGAAATGGTAAAAAATAAATTCTATGTATTAGTTTAAAGTGTTCATGCATGTGATAGCTTAATTAGTTTAGAGTATATGTCACCATTCTGAAACATAGGGAGGAATTACATTGGATATTTGGCTAACCTTTTCAAATTTATAGGAGCTGTTTGTATTTGATTGGAAAACATGTCTGATCTAGTCAGGTTGGTAAGGCATTGACCATTTGATGTAGCTAAAAGTTACTATTTTAACTATATACAATAGTAACATTACCCAAAAACATTCATATTCCAATGTTATCTTTGCATGGGATGTGAAGTGTGGTTAGAATTGAATTCCTTAAATCTGCTTCCTGGACATTATCGGCTGCTATTTTTTTCTTGTTTTTCATTAAATCTAGTCCAAGACACGAAAGCATTGAATCAAAGTACTGAATTTTCAATCAATATCTCATTTTGTTTGACCATTTTACCCATCAGATTCTGTTCAAATGAATCTCATGAGTGTATCGCCAATGATACATTTGTTAATTTTCAATGTGTTCATTTTTTTATTCAAAAATCCAGATTAACAAATTGATTTAGCTTAGACTATGTATTGCCAAATAATACCACTGGGGCAACTAATGTTAACTTCTCTGGAATTCAGTATAGGTACCTGATGATTGAGTTTCCAGCTACTCATAAACAAAAAATGTCATGGAATAATGTAATAATATACGTTGTGTTCATCATATTATGTAATGGGGTTCACATGATGTAAGAACTTTCTTGACATCAATGATAAATATTCCATGATTTACAACTTTGTGTAGCATATTGTCAATTAAAAGAATTTCAAAACACCATTCGATAATTTTTTTTATTATTTGTAATTTACAAACACCATCAAATATTAAGTCAACTTCTCAACTACAGAGTTTCTGGAGTCCAGAAATAAGCATATTAGGCCTCTAAATTGTGCAATTGTTGGAAAGCTGACTTCGATTTAAAGGTCACTTCCTATCAAGACCGGGATATACCGGTAGCCCATGCAAAGTGGACTTTGCAATGCCCAGAAAGTGGTTTGGGGTAATGATGTCAATATGAAAAGCAAATTGATTTTTACCTAAATAATATCCTTGGGTAATTAATGTATTCATGTGATTAATTCATGTCTTATCCACATGTAAAAAGTTCTATTGTGCATTATTTCACCAAGCTTCATAACTTGAAGAAAAATAATTCTAAATCGCTCTTAGACGACATACTGGCTGACAACCTGCAATACATGGTTTTTCAATAGAGGGGGTTTCTTCTAGCCCTTTTCAGATCAACCTCTGGCTATGGAGGCCCATGTTGACAAAATAAATATGGACTTCACCACTGACAAATGACCCAGAGCATAAGACCAGGACATGTGAGTGCAGTGTTCAGACTGACAGATCTCTCAAGTCGGTTCAACATACAGAAACTCCATGTCATAGTCAACTAGATAGAGCTGATGCCATAGGTCGGTTCTATGACTATAGTCCAGAAGATGGACAAACTAAGACTCTTCCTAGACCCGAGAAAGCTGAACAAGGCTATATGCCATGGCCCCAACCATGGGTCGTGGCACAGTTGGTTAGAGTGCCAGCTTATTAGCACCAGTTCCTCTGTGGTGATCCAAAGGTCATGGGTTTGATCCCTGGCCATGATCCCTGGCCGAGATTGAACTCGTGATACAAATTCGCATGATGCCCGTGCCAAAGGGTTAACCCGATGTCCTTATAAATCTGTGACCGGATGGGTTGTCATGTCGAGGACCTGCAACATGACAATTCAGTGAGGCAGTACTATATCTGTTACAAGTAGGTCTCATCACGAAATGACTGAAATAATGTTGAAAGTGATGTAAAACCACAAACAAACAATAGACACCAACCACGGTTATTGACAGATACAGCTCTCATCTATGCACATTCAACATGCTTTAGGCTGCTACCGATTCAAGCGATTACTATTTAGAATAAATACTAGTGCATATATCTTTTCAAAAATCATGGAAAAGTTGTATGGATACATCGAGGGTGCAGACCGAATCATTGATGACCTGATTCCACTATACAGTCACACCACACAATACTACTCTGCATCAAGTTTTGCAGACCACCCGAGAAAATAACATGACATTCAATGTGAAATAAATCAAATACCACCATGCAGAAAGTAGCATTTGTGGGTCATATGTTTCAAAAGAAAGGAAGCTAAGCCCTGACGGAGTTAAAGTTATCAAGACGCCAACACTCAAAGATGACGTCTTGTATTTGAACATAATGATTAACTTGCCAAGTTTGTGCCAAGCTTATCCATGTCCTATGCCAGTTGACCGAGGACAAAGTTAAGTTCCACTGGGACCCTAGCTGACCGACAGCAGACATTCATGACAATTCGAGGCAGCTCATCACAGAAACACCTGTACTTGCAAACTATGGGCATCACAAAGCCCACGATCATACAGAGAGATGCAAGCAAAAATGGCATTGGATGTTGACTGATGCACGTGTGTGAAGTTTGTTACTTATTCACTATTCACAGATTATTATTTAGATTGTGTTCAAAATTGATAGATCATGTTGCCAATATGTCATATTTGCAATACTGTGGTCAAATTGTTACTGGAATGTATTTTGTGGCACTTATTTAAAAAAAAAATCCTGAAAAACAACATAATCAACACATTATACAAGACAAGTGGAAAATGAACAATCAGAGGTCAATTCAAAGGTCACCAAATTTGGTATGAGTGTTGAAGGGGGTCCAAACATGCTACAAATTGAAATGTTTTGATATGAAGTCAAAAATCTTTTTTCTTCAATTTTTGAGGTATTTGTATGATTTATGTCGAATGTCACGACTGAGTTCCACTGTATAGTCACAAATGCCATTTCTGGCATGGCAATACTGGAATATGAGAATATTTTATTACCACTTTGCATGGTTCTATTCTTTACAAAGGTATGTCATGAGAGAAAGCGTTTTTGTTTTACTCTTTTTGTTGCCTCCAAGGAGAGGTCATGGGTTAGAGCGCCAGCTTATTAGCACCAGTTCCTCTGTTGTGATCTAAAGGTCATGGGTTCGATCCCCGGCCATGCCGAGATTTAACTCACGATACAATGTTACATATGAGCTGAGACCCGTGCCTTAAGGGTGGGGCCCCCATAGGGGGGGTATGAAAAACCCAATAATCCCCCTTTTTTTACCTAAAAATCCAAAAATCCTTATCTTTTGTAGCCAAAAATCCTTAAATATTTTTCCCCTCAAATTTAAAAATCCAAAAGTATAAAACAAAAAATCCTAAAATATGTTTACATTTAGTACAAATTTATTTGGCAATGAATTACATAACATGCATGATATAACATGATATTTAGTGTTTCACACAGGTCATGCCACATTACAAAATGTACTTGCAGAGTCCACTTGAGCCCACAGAGTTTGAAATTAACAGTAATCTCACTGTTATAGTGATACGGAGACACCCAATCCTTTTGAACATATTCAAAATTAGTAAAAAAAGTAATCTGTGTCTTTCCTTTTTTTTGAAACTCTTTTAGGCCTAGTGGCCCTTGTGTCACTAGTAAATGACAACTGAGATAATTCCTCACTAATTAACTCTTGCTGCTCATTGGGTGTCTCCGTATCACCCTGATCCTTTATCAGGTCCAAAAGATTGATCAAAACCTCCTCATTCAGAACAATTATATCATCCTTTGGAACATATTCATAGTTAGTATCATCTAAAACAGTGATGACATTTTCTCTATCTATGACACATTGTTTTTGATTTGAGAACTCTGTGGGCTCAAGTGGGCTCTGCAAGTAGATTTCCCCTTTACATTTTCCCTTCTCAAGCATATCTTGCCTCAGTTTACATATATGCACATGTTTGATTGTGTTAATAACTACAACAGAACCTTTTTTGACATAGACACTTCTCCCTTGTGAGGGCTCCAACACACTCTGGCCACCAGTTGATGATTCAAAATCAACTGGTATTGGTATGACTCTGTCACTCACATAAACATTGAGTGGCAAGGTACCAGGCTTATCCTTTGTGCTTAAATTCCTAACAGTATTTTGACGTACACTTTGTCCAAATTTTTCACGCCACATAGATAAATCTCTCAAATCATTCTCAGTGATATTTTCCAAATCCATTAATCCTAAACACTTTCCTCAAAATCCAAAAATCCCAGATATTTCACCCCAAAAATCCAATAATCCCTCTTTTTTAGGCCAAAAATCCAATAATCCTAAAACCCTATGGGGGCCCCAAGGGTTAACCTGTTGTCCTTGTAAATCATGTTAAGGACCTGCGACATGACAATTCAGTGAGGCAGCACTATATCTGCTACAAGTAGGTCTCACCACAAAATAAATGCGATAACGTTGAAAGTGATGTCAAACCCCAATCAAACAAAACCTCCAAGGAGATGGTCATAGGAACTGTCGAATAGTCACTGTCGAATAGTCGATTTACAAAAGCAAATACAATAGGATTGCTCCATGCCCGAGGGAACTTTTTTGTTTCAGGCAGAATACCTACCTCCTGCTGTAAATCCACTTTCCTTGTAATTGTCAAGAAAGATAAATAAAATGATTTTCTAATCTCTGTCATTATGAGAGATCTTATCGATGGATTAATCCCAAACTAACAAGCCAGCCACTGCGATCACAATCCATTTCTCACAAAAATACCGGGGAATTTGTTCACACAGTGGAGCCATCTGCTGGATCAGTATTGTGAGAATTTTCACTGGAAGTCTTCATGAAAAGTCCCAGTCTTACCTAATATAACACATTACTTTTATATGGATCATTTAAAGTAGTTATCCCGCCTGTAGCAAGCATGTACTTGTTATCAATAAAATCAAACTTGATACTTATCCATAGTGATAAGAAATCACATAGAAATTATATCTGTTTTCTGTAACAATTGCAAGAAAAATTGTAAATTTGGACGAATTGCAATTAATCACATCAAGTGTCAGGAAATATACATTAAGCTTATGTCAGTCAGTTCCAGGGCTTTTTGAATATTTATTTTATTCATATATAACTTATACATATTTGTATATTTTATCAAAGTTTCACTCTACCACTGGTACGAAATTGACCTCAGCTTCGAATATGTCACCCCACTGCCCATAAGTTGATATATAGATGATGTCAGAAAATGACCCTTTTTCACATTCATTTGTTAAAAACAGATTCAATCCATTTGTAATCAAAACCAGCAAAAGCCATGAGCAATGTCTTCAGTCTTTTAACTCATGTAGGTGCACACAAAATCCATCTGCTGTGATATATGTATGTTTATTGTCATTGTTAACTGCAATATATATCCATATATTTTGATACCACCAGCACATCAGTAAAACATTAACATATATATTTAGAAACAACGTTGTGAGCACGTAGAATAAAGATTTAGTTGTCTTTCTACGTTTTTTCCACTTGCTGAGCACGTTGTCACCACATCGTCTTGCAACATTTTTGTTACAACGTGCTTATTCTTATCATTAACTACACACACACACACACACACACACACACACACATACACACATACACACATACATACATACATACATACATACATACATACATACATACATACATACATACATACATACATACATACATACATACATACATACATACATATATTACTTATATTATAAAAGGCAGAAAGATATATTTTGTTTGTATTTTCTTTGTTGTAATAATGTTCTCATGCCAGGTGATAACAATATGATAACACAGCTCGATATGAGCGTGCATAGAAAGCAAGGCTTTAACCATGTTTTCTGCATTAGTTTTTACCTTGATGGGTGCTCCATGGCGGGCTCCATGGAACATAAAGTCCATGTCACAGTCTCCATGGGCATGACTTTAACCGCAGCAAGAATACTGCGCCGTGTACCCATTTTAGTTTCATACCTGTTTATATCTTGGTGATCATTAATTATTAAGGATAGAACCATTTAATAATAGATATTTATAAGCACAATATCTGACAATTTTCTTTATTCAATATAAGTGGAAGGGGCGGTAACATAACATTCCTAGCTTCATTATCAAATGTATCAATATTTTCATTCAGGCTAGCCACACTAGTCACAATAAATATGCACACAGAACCTGTGCCAGCTTAAGGACTAATAGCAAAGTTAAATAAATCCCAGGATATATGTATCAGTATCATTGTTTACCACAGAGTACATATCTTTATCTTGGTCACGGGGCCATTTAAAACCGTGGTTACGAAAAGTGTTGATACCTTCCCACCAAAGATAAAAATGTGGCCATTTTAACTGGTTGTAAATTGATAACATCCGGCCTTCGTTATGGTAAAGGTGTGAAACTTATAAAATGTTAAATTTGTTTACTGTTTTATTTGGCAGCTGTGATTCCTTATGCTGATCACAGGAAGTCAATAGACTTTTTGGAAGGTGACATTAAATATTAATGAAAGAAATGTCTTTTTTCAAATACAAATTTAGTTTAAAGTAAACATATCCATAATAATCCTTATTTTTTCAAATATTATGTCCTTAAGAGCATGGAAAGTTTGATAACTCAAAAGTAAGTATTGTTACCCAATGTTTTATATATATGACAATTATTTTCCCCTGGAATGACACATCATCCGTGTTCATGACCAATTTAACTCTACCAACTTGGATATGCTTCGTGAGTCAGCAGATGCGAGCCAAGTCAGATGATCATTACATTATATTTTGTACTCAGCCTGTCTCATTCCACCAGATTATGAACAAGCAGCGCACGGGCAGAGAGGAACCCATGTGATGTCATGCGATGAATATTCATGAGGAGAAAGGCTTTGCTGCAATCTTCAGCTGGCTGTGAGTCGGGAGAATGGCGGGAGGATCGAGCGAGCCAAGCCGAACATGACAGTGTAGTGTCAGCTGGCGGTCTGGCATGAACTGTAGGAGCGAAGGGACACCTCTCTCTTACAAATATTGCCTCTCACGGGCGGACAGTTGCCCAAACACCATGATAATGTAGCTGACAAGACGCTCACAGATCTCCAGGTATAGCTAAGGGGGCGTTTTTGGAGGTTTTCTTTGTCAGCGGCCCATCTGCAGAACGCTCACATTTTGGATCCCAAAACATGGCAGCTGTGGAGACGATCGTTTTCGGACTAGCTGTGCTGCTTTTTGCCGGGTGGTGTTTTCAGTGGTATGTGCACATCCTGGCCATCCTCTATGGGTAAGTAAACTGGAATATGGACATTATTTTAATGGTTGCTTTGTGGCCTGGTAGAGTTATTTCGGTTTGAGTAAGGATCAGCTGTTGGGACGGATGTACACGATGCAGGGTTATGGGTTACAGATCACATCATCATGTTGTATCTTATTAGTTCATATCTGAAACAGGACCCAGCCTCATAGTGTCCTGCTTACACAATATACAAGTATCCCACACGTTTATATCAGTGTGGTATGGATACCATGCACTCCGGGTTTGAGTGCATTCCCCTCTCAAACTCGACGCGGCTGAAGAGTGTGGCGGGAAATATATAAGCAATATGGGGTTGATATGAGTATGCTCCCTGCAGCCGCAGACAGGCCGCCCTGCCGCCCGGGCCATGTGATCCAAGCGCCGGGTCACTCAACCTCCCCACAACCGCCCATAAATTCAATTGGCTTGGGAGACATGCGGAATTTGCATCCGACCAAGATGTCATATTGAACTGAGGGTACCGTGGACCGGTTGAGATGGATAATGGTTTGGAGTCAGCTGCCTGAGATTGACACTGAGTAACAGTATTTGAGCAACTCCCAGACATTAAATTAATTAGCCACAAGAAGGACTGACCAGGTACCCTATATGCAAGCCATAAGGGTCCACAGATAAATGGTAGTAGATATATCAAGTTGGTCATCAAATGAACAAATTTATTAGAATTAGATATCTAAGATGCAAAGTATGAACAAATATTAACCTAAAAGTAGAATTTCAAAGTATTGATAAAACTCATCAAGTTTTATATGAAAAGGGAAATATCCCATTCAAATGGAATAAAATACCCATATTAAGCCATATCAAAGACAAGGATTCCATCACAGCTGACAGATACTAAATAGAAAAGTAGAGAAACATTTAAGGTTATTTTCATTTAAACAGAAAAATATCTTATAATATTTTGTGTTGCTGTGTAAAATGTGAAAACAATGTTCAAAGCAGATGACTCAATAAAAAAAACAAGTAGTTTTTATGGTAGTGTTTGAGAGTATATGAAATCTGCCAATTCTCACTGCTTGAATTTTAACATTTGTG
The DNA here is from genome assembly GCA_949316495.1 of Amphiduros pacificus. NCBI lineage: Eukaryota > Metazoa > Annelida > Polychaeta > Phyllodocida > Hesionidae > Amphiduros > Amphiduros pacificus. Next base: position 59,452,975 of record OX439000.1, read on the forward strand.
ATCTGTGTCATGTACTAAGATAGAATTTTAAGATATAACAGCTGATATGATGACTACCATATGGTATGTTGTGAAGGGAATACATTTATATTTTTGCAATATTCAGTTTGGGAATCTTGAAAAGAATAGAAAGACTTTTGGGTTTGATAAACTGATTGAAATTAAATGACACAGAATAATCAACATTTTTACTACTATGAGCCAAGATTCTCCCATGTGTGACAGATTTTAAAACACCAGATGGCGGCATGCCCCTCTGGAGCAGTGAGAATTGCATTTTATTAGACCCATGTGTCATTGTTAATTTTGCCCAATCCTTGACCCATGATAATGCAATGTTATTAAGATAGATGAAAAAGACAATCTTTCCATATGCATTTTTAATGTACCAGATTGTAGGTAAATTTTCAATGTGCCATAGCACATAAGGATAGGGAAGTAAAAGGATAACATAATTAATAATGTGCAATGAATGATATGTTGATGACATTAGAAGCAACTTGTATGTCAGATATTGCCTGCTGTATACAAGTTGAATGATTACCATTTGTATTGATCAAAAATATCCATAGGCATTGCACTTTCCATAATGGCCACAGCCCATACATACCCTGCGGCCATCACAGCACCATTGTCACTTGCTTAGTTTAATTAGGAAGGGAGTGATTTGAAAATAAAAAACGTCTTCTCCATGCCCTATTATACGGTGTAAGAGTGACACAAGTGAATGGTGTAGATGACTCATCTTTTGACCACAGTGTATTCATTATGCATTGACAGAGCAGAACCTGCTATGCCAGTAGACACATGTACATATGTCTATAGACTCCAGCAGTAAATGCCTTTGAGGTGGCAATGCCGAGGGAGTTAAGACCATGAATGGGCCACAATGGCTGTTAATGACAAGTCACACCGCAAGATACGAATCCCTCATTATTTGGCGGAGGCCAGGTTTGACACTCCTATATTGCTCATCATATGGAGTACCATAGTGGCATGTCACCCAGCCACAAATCCCTCGATGCCCTGGCTTCCAGGGAATAACAGCTGCTGTCCCACACGGCCGCCTGAATCATCTCCACACTATTCAACATGGAATTTGGACCACCCTCTCAAGCAGGAATTTGGTCCACCCTCTACAATATTGTTGATAGTAAACAGGGCATCAGAAACCATAATATTTTATGCTCAAATGTCCAAAAATGTGTATTGGTTCTATCAAATTTTTCAGCTCTTAACCATATATTTGGACTCATCTTGTAAAGAAGAAAATAACATGGATAATCAGTATTGACATTCAATTGACATCATCTAGCCTGTAAAAGATGCTTATGTTTCTATGTGTTGTGTATCATTATTTCCACTGGCTAATATTAGACCCACTGGCTTAGAACATCTTTATTCCTTGAAACACAAAAAATCATTTTACATAAATATAATTCTTGTATGTTGACTTATTACTTACTATGACATTTATATTGTGTTTTCAATATTTAATTTGGTGTCCATTGTATTTTATTTCCTTGCAAATAATTTGTGATCAAATTTCAAAACAGCTGCCAACAGAGAAAAAAACATTTGAAAAAACCAGCACTCCAAATGTATGAAAAACACTCTGAGAGGCTGTAAAACATTGATTAGATTCAGTTTGAATTGAATATTTTTTATTTATTGATATGAAGTAAAACAGTAAAGAAAGGATAAAGATATTAAAAAAATCCATAATGGTCATTTCTCAAAAGTAGGTGAATTTTCAGAATGGCAATATTGACTCATGAGTTTGTTATTTATCTAATTAAAAATATTAATTTTTCTTAAACACAATATCATTCTAAATATATCACTATAATTATATAACCAGTAAAATGTACTGGAAATTATGTTTAAATTTATAGCCATTCTAGCCATGAAGCAAATAATGTTGATAAACACTTGACAATTTTCAGTGACCTTCAAGTTGTCCTCTACCTCAAACTAGTTTTCAGCAAACATACTCCTACTGATTCAGACAGCATAGATGTACTGTGTGCTAAATCTGTTTAAACTTCCACATTTATATTTGTTGGAAGTACACACTTGAATACTCATAGGTGCACATTTGGTGCATATGTCCCAATTGGATTTTTAAAATATTTATCACAATTTCAAGTATATTCCTACAATTTAATGGTAAATTATATGTGATAATCTAAATATATGATACACCATATTGGCAATATTTGAAGCAATGTTTTTATTTTTGTCATTACTGAAAAATGTTTGTATTTTTGACACCAGCATGAATATGTGGCATGACATAAGCTTTTCATTTACTACAGATCATTCATATTATAATAGCTCTCAGTTTGATGAATGGAAAATTAAAAATCACTTTATAGATCAGAACAGTCCAAGAACTATATCATCATTATTGATCTGCCAATGAGGCAGCTTCGCTGCTCAGTTATCTAAACATTCTTTGAACTTGATGTTTCTTTTAAGATTTTTAATTAAACTTTTAATTGAAGTTTTCTTTTAAGATTTTTAATTAATATTCTTTTAAAGCATGCTCTAAAAAATACTTTTGTTTCATCCATTTTTTTATTCTATTTCTTCCTGGACTAGAATATATCTATCGAGGAGCAAGTTGATGAAAAGCTTATTCAAGGAATATTTTTCAAAATATTTTACATCACAAACTACTTTAAGCTTCAGAATAGTCAATCATTGAACCTCCAAGAAATGGAAATATTGTCATTAACTGTGTAAGCATGTCATCCAGATCTCATATACCTTATCAATTCAGTGAGCTTAAAATGCATAGCCAGGTTATGATGATAAGACAAAGAATTGGATACTTTGAAAGGTTTTTGACATTCATATTGAGGTTACTTTTTCTGAAACATCAGAGTTTTCTAAGAATAATTATCTGCAGACTACCTCTGACATTATTTGCACTCATAACTTAGTGTTGTACACAAGAATATGTCATGTGATATGACATCCTCATTATATTTTTAATAATATACTTAGGCCTAGTTTATGGGATGTTTAATTGAGTATGACAAGATTTCTATTTCAAGGTCAGACAACTAATACATTAGTATAAAGAACTGCTCCGAGCCAGGCAATAAAATGTAATGGTAAACAGTGGGTAGTATTTCACCTTAAGTAGGAGGCTTGCAGGAGGAAGTGGCTGGTGGACCAGGAAGTGGATATATGCAGGGAGAGCTGCAATGAGATGCCTGCATGTGGCAAAACCTCCCTGCTAGAAAACCTGCTCTCTACCAAACTGGTGATGTCAATAAAGGTTTATACAGCGGAAAACTCAAGCCATAAACTCCAGGCTGCATCTTTCGCCTTTTCAGCTGTTCTCTCTATGTCAGCATAACTTATGCAGTGAAAGTGGGGATATTTCTGTCATTCTGTCTGTCCGTCTGGCTAGATCTGAAACTACACAATGGATTTCTTAGCTATCTGTAGGTAAGATGTAGTATTGTCAGGTGATGCGTCCAATTTTTTCATGATGCTCAATTTTATTTCTCCAATTTTTACATAATTTTAAATAATACAATGAAAAAGTGATTAGTTTTTCACTTGCATTAAGACCTAGACCATCCAGTGCCCCAGTCTGCCAATCTAAATATAGCCTCAGTTTGGGGTATTTGTAGCAAAGCAATGTGGTGATGGATTCAGGTGGCCATATTGTGTACAGTGTTATAAACTTCTTTTACTACATTAATGTTCTTGACCCGCATAGCTGGATAAATACTTTAACTGATCATTAAAAAACTGCCAGCAGGCATTTCCAGGAAGGAAAAGTGCACAAAAGCAATGGTCAGCACATCATTCAGGCCTTTGGTCAATGTTTAAACATCATGTACTCTCTAATTGTTATTTACCTCAGATGTATTTCTCACTCTTTCAGACTTTTTTTCCCAATCTAAATCCTTGGCTTCCGCTTTACAGACCTCACAGCCTTTTGACTCCATCTCTTAGTTCAAATTTCTGACTTAAGCACATTATTCTGGTGCATTTGTCCATCAACTTTCTGAACCTTTTGACACACTAGTGGTCTACTCTGCCAATCATGTTAGTTATTATGAATCAGCACTACAGATAGGACCTTAGTTTTTATCTTTTGCACATTCTTCACAAAAATCCTTGCACCACAATATTTCTCCCTCTTCACTATTGCACCAGTTATGCTTGAAGGTCGAAAGGCAGGAAAAATAGGTGGGGTTTGTTATGATATTTCCCCAGTGATGCAGTTTTGGCAAGTGCACACAGGTGGGGTAGGGTTAGTGGAGATATTGGGCAGTGTTATGATGAAGGGCTGGCCTGAAGGGGTACTGCTACCTGACTAGTAGCCAAGATGGGGGTATCTGCCAGCTAATCCATCCTTTTAAACCCCATCATCACCCCTCCCTGAAATTCTCATGAATCATTCATGTGACCTCGGCAAACTGCTAATAAATGGGCACATGTACTTCTCTTATGTTATAGCTCTATGCAGGAGAATCTAATTTATATCTTAGATAAGGCAAAAAGGGCATTATGCATAGCTCAGGTTGATTGTTGTTCATATCTAAACATGCTGAGATGAATGGATCAGCTAAGACGCATAGGTTACAGATATATAGGAGCGGACATAAGGAGGAGAACATTACAATATTTATGTATCAGGAAGGGCACTGCCATTACAGCGCACTGGACAGTGCTAACTGCCCCTCAGACACGTTAATTGGTCAAGAGGCAGTGTTATTAGGGATATTGGGCAAATTGTATGGCTACAAATAACCTACATGTCAGCAAACACCCACCAATTTGGTTATCTATTATTTCAGCTTGTTGCCATTCACCTGAGATATGCTCATACACCTCAACATAAGAAACCTGCTGCAGATAACTAGGCTGAAAAATGATATCCATACACATTGGTCTCACTTTAGACACACATTATGGAAAGTTTATAAAGTGTTTCATTATTTCCCAGGATATGAATATGGCTTTCAAAAGTATATTTTGAGGTATCAATTTAAATTCATTTCCACCCATTACATGTAATTCCGTGTGGGAGGATTGTTGTGAAGCATCTTGAAAAACACCAAAGAGAGGTACCTATATTTATAACAGGTAATCTCACTGTGACAGATAACATGACAGATATTTGTGACAATGACCTATAACAGATATTTGTGTAACAGACCTTTTTGGGGTAGATTAATTATCTTGTGCAGAAGATAATCACAGAGTTCTATATGACGTATGCATATGCTTTTCATGTGATTAAATTGCCTATTTTGTGTAACTAATCCCTATTCCTGTGATGAGAATCAAGGCCTTTTTGTATGATATATAGTTCAGCCTGCTAAATGACAAGTGTATGCCTACTGGCACCACTGAACACAGCGATAAAGTGCTTCAGCTTTTATCATACCACTCAGGCTGTCTATTTTATGTGCATACCCAAAACCTGCCAAAACAAGATATGGAGTAAGTGCTTTGTGATAACTGGAAATACTATATAGACATATATATGTATGATTGTATGTAGCAAATCCCGAACATAAAATCAAATACTCTGAAGTCACTTGGAACAAAAACACTTATTGTGTTATCTGAGGATGTTACTAATCACTTCTAGCTCTTGATATAGTTTACACAGTGAGACATATCTATCATATGTTTAATTGTACATTTCTCTGCTTTTACATATCTAGAAAAATATGTTTGTGTTATGTATTTTATGTATTTTAGTTATATTGGTCGAACAATTTTTCTTATTTTATGTATCTTTATTAATTCCTAAAAAAAAATTTGGGAAACCCAGTTAATGTGTCTGGATAAGGTAATTTTGGAAAGAGAGTGCTGTATTGAGGTGTAACACAAGGTCTATGTGATATGCCCACTATCTCTTAATCATCAGCCCCCCACCAGACTCTACTGCACACACCTACACATCCTAATTATGCTTTCCAGCCAGACAGTGATGGTACCCCAGTGACTGGAACTCAACATTGTAGAATCTTTATCTTGGAGGAGCGGTAAATGCAGCTCCTATCAGCAACATGGATCGAAAAATCTGCTCAAAAGAGGAATGAGAAAATATGACGTGAAATGAGATATTTGAGGGAACTAGCAAGGAGGATAGTACCACGATATATGCATGCCCTATATTAGGAGGCACAATATTTGACCTGTCATCATATCATTATATAGTATGGGATGGTATATATTTTTTGGGAGGGAATATATCCTTAGGGACAGTTTTACAACATAGGTAAAACCACAGTGAATAAAAGACAGAGCAGGCTCCTGTGTAAACACCTTCTTTCAGGGTACACCCCTGAATAAAAAGATAAAAATGATATATATTGTATTAATCTTATAGAAGGGCACAAAGTAGAGGAAGATGGGACATATGCAAATTTTACATGAAATATGATTCTTGGCATTTGAAGTTATGAGTATATTAAAACAAAATTCATAAAAGTTTTGACAATTATATGATGTGTGGCATTGATAAATGTATTGCTTATTAAAGATCACACTCTGTGTTCCAAATAGATTTATCATGCAGATATCAGACTTGAGTCTGTGCTGATATATAGGACAGAGATGGGTTGGCGCACAATAATAGTATCATTTTCATTATGACAACAATTCAACAGGACATGTTTAATTTGATAATTGATTTCTTGGAAGCATTGATCATTGTTTTAAATCAAGAATATTTTATAACTGTTAATCAGTGTTGTTTCATCACATGATTTATATTAATCATACTAGATAATACTGAATAACCTTGTTAATGTAAAGGAATAATTATTTTCAATTTCATTACAAATATCATGATAAATAAGTTTTGTTCACCCAGGTTCTAAATTTGATTAAAAGTTGTTAATTTGTGATCAGATATGTTGTCATGTCAAGGGCGATTCAGTACGGCAGGACTTGATCTATTTCAAGTAGGTCTCATCATGAAATGACTGAAATTATATTGAAAGTGATGCAAACCCCCCAAAAAACAAAAACATGTGATTCTTATCAAAAAGCTATGCCTTTTTTGTGAACATTCTGGCTCAGATATCCTGAGTTATCTGGGCTTATCTGTAATCCATTGGCGTGATGATGATATGCTTGACAGCCTGGCTTAAGCTGAACTTTATCTTACATTTTACACTCGTCATGAATCCGTCAGTGACAGCTCTTAAGCTTTTGAGCACATGAAGGAGGGATAGAGTGAGGCTACTTTTTCTGCCTATTAAATCTACCAACTTGTAGGCGTGTAAAAACGGAACACTCAAGTCCTTAAAATTGCAGAAATACAGAGTAGACATAAGATATAAGACATAGAAGTACCGGTAACCAGAATATCATATGAAAAGTGTTTTGTGCAATTAAATTGAATGCATTCAAAACATGTAGTAGACATTTTTCGTTATACCAGAATTATCCTTTGAAGATACCCATCCAGTACATCACAGTCAGTGCATATGTACCAAAATTGAAAAGAACAAGCAAATATTTGATATCCAAGAATATCCAAATGATCTTCAGGGGTTATTTGTGTTGGCTTAATATTTAGTCAGTAAGGATGTTCAAATAATGGAGAATAAAACCCAAAGACATGTGCAGCATTCATATATGGGCACACCTATCTAAAATGAACTTTTTTGTATTTTCAAAGAAATACATAAATATCAGCAGGATGAAAATAAAATACTTTTCAACACATAAATATTAATTTTAAAGAGATTCTCATCAGGGATGGATTTATCCTACTTGGTCATTAAATGCTAAAATCTAATGCTCAATATACAAAAATGATCATAAACTGTCACTATGTTTTATTTATTAAGTTAAAGAATATGACACACAAGATCATCTGGAGCTGCTCCAAATGAACCTGTTGCCACTTAGTTGAAACTCATATTTTCTCAGTTGTTTAATTATTTGTCTCAATTGTTTATTCTGAGAAATCTAAGTGATGTTGAAATGTAGACATATGGTGATTGCCACTTCCCGCCATTGTTAATATATGATATAATATAACTTCTTGTAATCATCTGTTAGCTGCACTCTAATTGGTCAAAATAATTGCCATTGTCTCCCAACATTGTCTTAACTGTTTTGATTGGTCCATAAACTGGATGTGCATGTGGCACTCACAGTATTATTAAGAAGATAAACAATAATATCTGCTTCTAATTAATTTGGATTTAAATTTTTTATTATCATTTTGGTTTATCTGCACTTAAAGAGATCTTGAAAATTAGAGGCAAATTAATTCATAATTCTCCCATTGGATATTAGAAAGGGAATTACACTAGTTATGAATATTAACAACAGTAAAGTTTATTTACATTTAACTTATGTTTACATCACCATGGTTACCAATGGATATATTTATGATGATATAAACAAAAAGGAACATTTAAAAACATTTTAATTAATATCCTATCTTAAAATGCTTGACTTTAAGTTTTAAAAGTTTAAGTTATACTACATTTTTGATTCAGATATAAATAAGAAAAAAAATTAGCCACTGCCTGCAAAGAACACAGACGGATGGGAAAAATTGAATTATGGAATCATTTATCGCATTACAACATCATAGCTATTAAAACCCCAAAAGTCTTTGGATAATTTATACAGGTCTTTTTTATATGAAATGAAAAAAAATCCATTTGGTGAACAGGAGTCTGGATACAGGAAATAAACCAAAATTGAAAAAGAGTGTTGCAAGCGGCATGTTTGAGTTGATCTTGTATACACATTCTGCATTATTGATGGCCATAGAAACCTCCTGGACATGCTCGACTCATTTATTTTTAAATTAATAGCATTTCAAGCCAATTCAAGGAAAAGAATTGAACAAGCATTTTCCCCAAGCTCATTCTATTTGCCTGCAAAGATCCATTGACCTTTGATGCAGTAAAGAGAAAAAACTACCTTGAATTCTACTGCTTGTATTGTGTGTATAATAAAAGGCTCTGGTAATATTCTCAGAATTATGTGTTTAATAATTCCCAAAAGCATGTCTACAAGGCTTGAAATTCTGAATACCGATGAATTTAAACATATATCCCGAAGATATTTCATCTTTGAAATAGCAATTTATCTCTGGAGTTGTCTGATACAATTTTAAATGTGACTACAACTGGGTATGGGTACTTTCAAATAAAACATGATGTTTTCAAGCTGTAAATAAGAGACTAAATTCTCCTTGTGAATAAAGCAAATTACTTACCCTTAGTAGCATTTCCAATTCCTATCATTTCTTGGGAATGGTAATAAAATTAATTTAAACTTACAAATATTTCATTGATAACCATAAATGTAATATAAAGATTATGAAAGAGGAACAATATGACTATGGTAAAAGATGTTATTACACCAAATACATCACAGCCAAATGGAATCTGTGCCGAAATGGTGGATAAATGGATCCATGCAGAACACAGTGGTATCTTTCAAACTGTTGTGATATATTTCCTGTTAAATATGTATGTGCATATTGCATAATTTATTTAGACTAAAGTGAATAGAATAGAACAAAAAAAGAGAGAGATATTTTAAGAAGAGGGTTGTGAATGAGGGTGAGGAATGTGGGGCCGGGTGGATGGATGATGTGTAAACAGTCCCCTGCTCCCTTGATGCATGTTAGCATATGCACTGGGATGTTAATCTGCCATTGATCTGTGTTACCAGTATGGAGTGAGGACTGCTATTTTCATGTGACTTCTCACATGGACATGTCAGTGGCTGTCCTCGCGGGGCCTTAATCCCCCATTGATCCACCTTACCTATACTTGGCGGACTGCTATGTTCGTGTGACTTCTCATGTGCACTAAGTAGGATCAGTGCCACTGTCAGCAGTGACTCAGCACAGCATCCGTGCTCTGCTCTGGACCCTCACCGCCCGTCAAGGAGACAGGCCTCAGTCATTGGATTGGATGCCTGAAATCTGTCTGATCTGGCTGCTTAAGGCCTGTCATGCCACCTCCTCTCGTATCTACTTGCTCGAGAAACAAGATTGCCCAAAAGTGACAGGCCAAAGCCATTGCTTCTCAAACGGGGAATGAGAACTCACATTTGTCAAAGAAAATGTAAGATCACTGGAAGTGATGGTATGCTTTCAGATTTTTGTCAGTGTAAAATCAATGGTTATTACTTCAGTCACTAATATATTTTCCCAACAGGCAAGAGAAACTAAATGTTTTTTTTTGTCATTCATCATTGAAAATATATTAAATGTATACATTTATTTTAGGACTTATCTTTAGCATGAAAAGAATATCTGAATAAAACATGTTATCCCCACATGATGAATTGATAGTCTTTTATAACTGTTTTTGAAAATATTTTACTGCAGGCATTTTAACCTGTAAAATTTTCTGCTCCTAGCTAATAGTTTTGTGTCTACACCAGTGGTGTATTAAGTGGAATATTTTTGCCCCTGGTGAAATGAACATGCCATTGAATTACAATCCTGGTTTTGCTTAACAATACAAAACCTTTCCTGCCTGACCTTTTATGCCTTTGAATTTCTTTTAAGACCCATACTAAAAAATACACTGATGAAACAACACACTCGAAGGATCAAAATTGCTTAAGATTGACTTGTTCCCTAAAAGTGTCTATCTTGGACAGGAAGTTTGGATAGTGTGTACCAATCCATTCAGATCCATCACATTCTTGGACCTAATCTTCACACAATCTGCCCCCTCACATCACATTTTCTTCCGGGTAGCATTTTCCTCTCGGGCACTCCCTACGGACAGAACTCCTGGCTTTCACCGCTAAACATTGGCTGTACATTCCTCTTAAGAAGTGATAAGATTCTATGGTGTAGACTTTCTGTGGAGCTAGGTATACAGTAACATTACAGCACAGAAAGTAATCCACAGACTGAACACATCTCCAGAACCACTCCACTCTGCTTGTCTTACAAAATATGCTACTTTCCGTATTGTACTTTTATCTCGGTATCTGGACAATTTTCTCTCTCATTTTTGGGGTATATTATGAATTAAGCTTTGGGTCCATTTTTAAAATCACAGGTGAAAATGTTTTCCAACAATGTTTTCATGAATCATATATTTTTGAAAACAATTCTTAATCAGTTAATTTATCAGAATTTGCTGCTTTACAAATTATGCTCTGATAACATTAGTTATGTGTTTGATTTTCCTACTTCAAGTATTTGATGGCAGTATGACACATCTGGCTAAATACACTTGGCTACACAGCTCAATACATATAAAGAAATTATGAATTAATGGACCATGAGTAGTGTAAATGAAGGATTCTTCTTAGATACTGTCAACTATTTTGCTACAATTTAGAAAATAAGGAGTGATAGAGTAGAGGATTTCTGCTGAGAAGAGGAGGATGATGGGAAAAGTTCACATTTGACCTGAGTCAGATATCAGCCAATCTGATGCTGTGAATATGATATACAGTCAGGTGTAAGTGTGGAAGGAATGTTTGCCACTAGAATGTTTGGTCTTTGGTAAAAACCTGTACTTAATGGTCTGGACTTGCGGTGAAATAGTTCTGGGTAAAAAAACCTGCAGTGTTCTGTTTCTAAATCCTTGCTAATAGGACAACTATGATGCCATGGTGTAATTCAAACAGATAAACAGGACATAAACATCTACACTTTCTTTTATAAATAAAAAAACAACAAATAAACAAACAAGCAAATTAAATGGAAAGTATCCTTCACAACATTTGGCTGCAACAATATATTTTTTTATTGCCATAAATGCACTTAGTTTGGTTGAAGCAATTAATAGTTTTTAGTCCTCAGTGGATTTTTACCAGAAAGTAAGTGATGTAAGTCTATTTTAATCAAAGATTCAAGTTTCTGTCAGAACTTATAGAATACCATGTATTCCTTCATATTTTTTGTTACAATTGAATTCAGGTCCATAGTGAATAAAATCAAAAATATAATGCAGAGATTTTCTGCAACACTGTCAACAAATTTAAGGTTCAGACCTTTCAGACTTAATTTGATTAAATTTGCCAAAAAGCATGGAGAATGGACGCATAGAAATTGGTATCAAGTGTGTTTAAAAATGAAATTATTGGATCCAATGATGAACAAAAAAACTATAAGCTAAAGAAAAGAAATGATCCAATTATACTCAAGAAAGGAAACAGGAACATGACAAATTTGTTTCAGAAAGCATCACATTGCCATGAATGGAGGAAGTTATTCATTGCTGAGCTTTGCTAGAATCCCTCTTTTGGGTATTCAAACATGAATATTTACAACCCTAGTCACTGGTCATGCAATCACTTGAGGAATTTGCTGATCAATATTGAAGAGCAGTAGATTACAGGGTGTTGTTAGTACAGCAGTTCCCTGATCTGTGCTGCTGTATCAGCCTCACTGTATCAGCTTCACTGTATCAGTCTCACTGTATCAGCCTCTCTGTATCAGCTTCCCTGTATCAGACTCACTGTATCAGCCTCTCTGTATCAGCTTCACTGTATCAGTCTCACTGTATCAGCCTCTCTGTATCAGCTTCCCTGTATCAGACTCACTGTATCAGCCTCTCTGTATCAGCTTCCCTGTATCAGACTCACTGTATCAGCCTCCCTGTATCAGCCTCTCTGTATCAGCCTATCTGTATCAGCCTCCCTGTATCAGCCTCTCTGTATCAGCCTCTCGGTATCAGCCTCACTGTATCAACCTCTCTGTATCAGCCTCCCTGTATCAGCCTCTCTGTATCAGCCTCCCTGTATCAGCCTCTCTGTATCAGCCTCTCTGTATCAGCCTCCCTGTATCAGCCTCACTGTTTCAGCCTATCTCTATCAGCCTCACTGTATCAGCCTCTCTGTATCAGTCTCTCTGTATCAGTCTCTGTATCAGTCTCTCTGTATCAGCCTCTGTATCAGCCTCTGTTTCAGCCTCTCTGTATCAGTCTCACTGTATCAGTCTCTCTGTATCAGCCTCACTATATCAGCCTCTCTGCATCAGCCTCACTGTTTCAGCCTCTCTGTATCAGTCTCTGTATCAGCCTCTCTGTATCAGTCTCTGTATCAGCCTCTCTGTATCAGTCTCTGTATCAGTCTCACTGTATCAGTCTCACAGTATCAGTCTCTGTATCAGCCTCTGTTTCAGCCTCTCTGTATCAGCCTCTCTGTATCAGTCTCTGTATCAGCCTCTCTGTATTAGCCTCTCTGTATCAGTCTCTGTATCAGTCTCTGTATCAGCCTCTCTGTATCAGTCTCTGTATCAGCCTCTCTGTATCAGTCTCTGTATCAGCATCACTGTGTCAGCCTCACTGTATCAGCCTCTCTGTATCAGCCTATCTGTATCAGTCTCTCTGTATCAGCCTCTCTGTATCAGCCTCTCTGTATCAGTCTCACTGTATCAGCCTCACTGTATCAGCCTCTCTGTATCAGCTACTCTGTTTCAGCCTCTCTGTATCAGCCTCTCTGTATCAGTCTCACTGTATCAGCCTCACTGTATCAACCTCTCTGTATCAGCCTCCCTGTATCAGCCTCTCTGTATCAGTCTCACTGTATCAGCCTCACTGTATCAGCCTCTCTGTATCAGCTACTCTGTTTCAGCCTCTCTGTATCAGCCTCTCTGTATCAGTCTCACTGTATCAGCCTCACTGTATCAACCTCTCTGTATCAGCCTCCCTGTATCAGCCTCACTGTTTCAGCTTATATAAATGCTGTTCACAGTTGATAAATTCTTGTGTTATCTACATATTGTATTAACATTTACATTTTGTTTCTAGTCAATATTACGTTTCTATTTTTACTGTTTTTGCACTTTATTGTGTCAATGTGAAACCATTCATTCATTCATTTTTACCATTTTTAGGCACTAAATAACCTTAGTGGTTGATGTGCCTCTAAGCAACCATTCATTCATTCATTCATTCAGCCTATCTCTATCAGCCTCACTGTATCAGCCTCTCTGTATCAGTCTCTCTGTATCAGTCTCTGTATCAGTCTCTCTGTATCAGCCTCTGTATCAGCCTCTGTTTCAGCCTCTCTGTATCAGTCTCTCTGTATCAGCCTCTCTGTATCAGCCTCACTGTATCAGCCTCCCTGTATCAGCCTCTCTGTATCAGCCTCTCTGCATCAGCCTCACTGTTTCAGCCTCTCTGTATCAGTCTCTGTATCAGCCTCTCTGTATCAGCCTCTCTGTATCAGTCTCTGTATCAGTCTCACTGTATCAGTCTCACAGTATCAGTCTCTGTATCAGCCTCTGTTTCAGCCTCTCTGTATCAGTCTCTGTATCAGCCTCTCTGTATCAGTCTCTGTATCAGCCTCTCTGTATTAGCCTCTCTGTATCAGTCTCTGTATCAGTCTCACTGTATCAGTCTCTGTATCAGCCTCTCTGTATCAGTCTCTGTATCAGCCTCTCTGTATCAGCCTCTCTGTATCAGTCTCTGTATCAGCATCACTGTGTCAGCCTCACTGTATCAACCTCTCTGTATCAGCCTATCTGTATCAATCTCTCTGTATCAGCCTCTCTGTATCAGCCTCTCTGTATCAGTCTCACTGTATCAGCCTCACTGTATCAGCCTCTCTGTATCAGCTACTCTGTTTCAGCCTCTCTGTATCAGCCTCTCTGTATCAGTCTCACTGTATCAGCCTCTCTGTATCAGACTCACTGTATCAGCCTCTCTGTTTCAGCTACTCTGTATCAGCCTCACTGTTTCAGCCTCTCTGTATCAGCTACTCTGTATCAGACTCACTGTATCAGCCTCTCTGTATCAGCCTCTCTGTATCAGCCTCTCTGTATCAGCTACTCTGTATCAGCCTCACTGTTTCAGCCTCTCTGTATCAGCCTCTCTGTATCAGTCTCACTGTATCAGCCTCACTGTATCAGCCTCACTGTATCAGCTTCCCTGTATCAGACTCACTGTATCAGTCTCTCTGTATCAGTCTCACTGTATCAGCTTCACTGTATCAGCTTTCCTGTATCAGCTTCCCTGTATCAGACTCACTGTATCAGCTTCCCTGTATCAGACTCACTGTATCAGCCTCTCTGTATCAGCCTCTCTGTATCAGCCTCACTGTATCAGCTTCCCTGTATCAGACTCACTGTATCAGTCTCTCTGTATCAGTCTCACTGTATCAGCTTCACTGTATCAGCCTCACTGTATCAGCTTCCCTGTATCAGACTCACTGTATCAGACTCACTGTATCAGACTCACTGTATCAGACTCACTGTATCAGCCTCTCTGTATCAGCTTTCCTGTATCAGACTCTGTATCAGCCTCCCTGTATCAGCCTCTCTGTATCAGCTTTCCTGTATCAGACTCTCTGTATCAGCTTCTCTGTATCAGCCTCACTGTATCAGCTTCCCTGTATCAGACTCACTGTATCAGACTCACTGTATCAGCCTCTCTGTATTAGCTTTCCTGTATCAGACTCTCTGTATCAGCCTCCCTGTATCAGCCTCTCTGTATCAGCCTCTCTGTATCAGCCTCACTGTATCAGCCTCTCTGTATCAGCCTCTCTGTATCAGCCTCACTGTATCAGCCTCTCTGTATCAGCCTCCCTGTATCAGCCTCACTGTTTCAGCCTCTCTGTATCAGTCTCTGTATCAGCCTCTCTGTATCAGCCTCTGTATCAGCCTCTCTGTATCAGTCTCTGTATCAGCATCACTGTGTCAGCCTCACTGTATCAGCCTCACTGTATCAGCCTCTCTGCATCAGCTTCTCTGCATCAGCTTCTCTGTATCAGCTTCTCTGTATCAGCTTCTCTGTATCAGTCTCACTGTATCAGCCTCTCTATATCAGCATCACTGTATCAGCATCACTGTATCAGTCTCACTGTATCAGCATCACTGTATCAGCCTCTCTGTATCAGCATCACTGTATCAGCATCACTGTATCAGCATCACTGTATCAGCATCACTGTATCAGCATAACTGTATCAGTCTCACTGTATCAGCTTCTCTGCATCAGCTTCTCTGTATCAGCTTCTCTGTATCAGTCTCACTGTATCAGCCTCTATATCAGCATCACTGTATCAGCATCACTGTATCAGTCTCACTGTATCAGTCTCTCTGTATCAGTCTCTCTGTATCAGTCTCACTGTATCAGCCTCTCTGTATCAGCCTCTCTGTATCAGCATCACTGTATCAGCCTCTCTGTATCAGTCTCACTGTATCAGTCTCTCTGTATCAGTCTCACTGTATCAGCCTCACTGTATCAGTCTCTCTGTATCAGCATCACTGTATCAGTCTCTCTGTATCAGTCTCTCTGTATCAGCATCACTGCATCAGCTTCTCTGCATCAGCTTCTCTGTATCAGCCTCTCTGTATCAGCCTCCCTGTATCAGCCTCACTGTTTCAGCCTCTCTGTATCAGCCTCTCTGTATCAGCCTCTCTGTATCAGCCTCTCTGTATCAGCCTCTCTGCATCAGCCTCTCTGCATCAGCCTTTCTGTATCAGCCTCTCTGTATCAGCTTCTCTGTATCAGCCTCTCTGTATCAGTCCCTGTATCAGCATCACTGTATCAGTCTCACTGTATCAGCATCACTGTATCAGCCTCTCTGTATCAGCATCCCTGTATCAGCCTCACTGTATCAGCATCACTGTATCAGTCTCACTGTATCAGCCTCTCTGTATCAGCATCACTGTATCAGCCTCTCTGTATCAGCATAACTGTATCTGCATAACTGTATCAGCCTCTGTATCAGTCTCACTGTATCAGTCTCACTGTATCAGTCTCACTGTATCAGTCTCACTGTATCAGTCTCTCTATATCAGCATCACTGTATCAGCATAACTGTATCAGTCTCTCTGTATCAGCATCACTGTATCAGTCTCTCTGTATCAGCATCACTGTATCAGCCTCTCTGTATCAGTCTCTCTGTATCAGCCTCTCTGTATCAGCATCACTGTATCAGCATCACTGTATCAGCATAACTGTATCAGTCTCTCTGTATCAGCATCACTGTATCAGCCTCTCTGTATCAGTCTCACTGTATCAGTCTCTCTGTATCAGCATCACTGTATCAGTCTCACTGTATCAGCATCACTGTATCAGCATAACTGTATCAGCATAATTGGATCAGCCTCTCTGTATCAGTCGCACTGTAACAGTCTCTCTGTATCAGCATAACTGTATCAGCATCACTGTATCAGCATCACTGTATCAGTCTCACTGTATCAGCCTCTCTGTATCAGTCTCACTGTATCAGCCTCTCTGTATCAGCATCACTGTATCAGCCTCACTGTATCAGCCTCACTGTATCAGCCTCACTGTATCAGCCTCACTGTATCAGTCTCTCTGTATCAGCATCACTGTATCAGTCTCACTGTATCAGTCTCACTGTATCAGTCTCACTGTATCAGCCTCTCTGTATCAGTTTCTCTGTATCAGCATCACTGTATCAGTCTCTCTATATCAGCATCACTGTATCAGCATAACTGTATCAGTCTCTCTGTATCAGCATCACTGTATCAGCCTCTCTGTATCAGTCTCGCTGTATCAGTCTCTCTGTATCAGCATAACTGTATCAGCCTCTGTTGTGATGTATGGCAGGGTAATCACGCAGCAAATACAACACTCACTCCACACCTCACCACAGAAAACAGATTTGATATCATATTCTTGTGATTGATGTGTGCTTTAAATGTTTCTCTGCCAAGTTAAAAAAAACAATCATCTGTTTGATTTTTATCTTAATGCTGTGCATTTATATTTATAGATGATTTTGAAAAGGGGTTATTGAAACTACTTTGGAAAGATGGAGCTGAGCTTTGCTTTCTTGGTCCTCTGGGACATTATTGAAAATGTATTATTGATAAGATAGCATACCGGTAGTTATCCACATTTTATATTTTATTATACATTAGATGAATTTTTCTATCATAAAATAGAAAAAAAGAACATAACTAATATTTTGGTTCTATTGATTGTTTTTCAAAGGCATTTCTCACAAAATGTCAAACAATCCCTTCACGAAAAAACCTAGTAATGAGTGGGAGTAGGTTGATAGGAAATAGTTGCATGTGTATCTGACTCAGATATATATCTGCAGTATGGAGGCACCCAGTCAGGCTCTTGACCTCTTACTGATTCTTGATGGCAGTCTCTTCAGCACTAAAAGCATTGGTAAATTAGAAGTGGATAAAAACCTAAAACAGGGTGCAGTGAGATAAATATAACAAGAAAGTGATATGTATGTAAGTATATATCAACTCTTGCTAATTGGAAATTATCTATAGGAATATTAAAAGTTTTATCCATTTATTTGTCTTTGTCTCGTAATTTAGGCTTTTATGGCAAATTTTAGACTCATTTCATTAAAACTTAAATAGAATCTTGGTGTATAGGTTTTTATCTAGTGTTTAATTCATGTATGTGCCATTGTATTGGAAAGATTTGTATTACCCCATGATAGACAGAAAGCACATTTTGGCAAGAACCGGCGATGGAAGTGTTCAAATAGGAGACCTGTCCGTTGAATATTGCAGGCAGGCAAGTCCAGCATCAGCCCCCATCACACTCATCTGATTGGTGTAAATCTCCTGAAATAATGATGTGGTGGAGGTGAGCGGGAGGTAGGTGACATGGCTGAGACGGCAGAGTCGGTGGCACTCAGATATATGGGGCAGGGCTCTGGCAGCCACGATGCTGTCCTTCATTTCCCTCAGCTTTCCTATCCACTTCATGTGACCCGACTTGCTGATTTGCTCCCAATGCCATTATTATTAAAAGATTATGGCGTTATTTTGTGGCTTGGTAAATTAGGATTTACAGAATTGGGCAGTGAATGATGCAATAAAAATATCCCCAGGGTGGAGCCGTATTGGCATTTGCTATAGGTTGCCATCCATCTCTATAATATGCCACACACAACGTCAGCTACTTGTGATTACGTTTAGTGAGCGATCATATATTTTCTCATTGTTAGAAATGAGGCAGGAGAGTTGTTGCGTTTGTGAGTGTTATGGGGGTAGGGTATGGGAAACAGCGAATACATTATTGATTTGACTGGGAATGGTCAGACAGCCATGTGAGGGGTACAAGTGCCAGGCTGCCTGCAAGCCCATCCAAGCTAGTCATGCCATGTGTAGCCACTCTCACAGTGTGGGGCTGCTAGATAAGCTACCTTGGGCTGCCCGGCCTGACTCCACTGGGCTTTGGCCAGGATTTCCTCAGTGCCTAGAATGCGTGAGATGTATATAAATGTAGACCTACCAGGCTGTAGCTATTACCTGGCTGGACGGCCAACCCTTCTGTGGCTGGTTCTTAATAGGAGTGCAACCAAATTGTGACCGTAGGAAAACCCCTGACCCGATCAGTGACCATCCATCATGGGTCTAAGACAGTAAAAACTAAGTCTGAGGTCTCATACATGGCAAATATGATTACCGGCACCGTGTATTCTCCAGATACTGGCCAAGGAGCTGGGTATCTGTACAGGGAGCAGCACCGGGGAAACACAATTCATTCATCTCTGTCAACTTAGCCAATGGTGCTTCCAACTCGTCACTGACCTTGATGGACCACCATTATGTTAGCCAACTGCAGAACACGGCCTCCCTTTAAATGAGGGTCAAGGTCACTATCTACAGGTCTAATTCTTGCTTGGTCCTGCTACTTTAAAGTAACATAACTATCTCTGAATTAATACAAATGTCACTGTGTCATAACCAGCTCCCTCTTAAGATTTGTCCATAATTTGTTGAAAAAGAGTTCCCATGGCAAGAACTTCTTGGCATTACCATCCTGCATTATGCCATATTGAGACCTGGAGAAGGAGTTATAGAGACCTCGGTGTTTCAAGTAATGATTCAGCAAATAGTCAGAATGGATTAGATATCAGAATGAAAAAACTCTCTCCTGGAAAGCTGTGCCCACAACTTTTGTGACCTTTTGTGATAAGTAGGCCATTTTGATAGAAGCTGACACATGCAATCAAAGGCTGATACTTTATATCGTGTGATCGATGTTTGTTGAACACTCTATCAACTAAAAAGCAGTAATATTCTTTCATGACAGAGCAACATTTGTTGATAGGCTTTCAATGTCCTGTGATTTGAATAATGCAGTGGACCTGATCTTCGTATCAAGTAAAATCTAAGCATAATATTTTGATATACCTGCCTTAATTAAAGTAGGGTTCAACTGATATAAATATTTTTGTAATTATCAACTATTATATGCAAATTCTGTTAGAGGAGATTTAAGTACCAGTTTTCTCAATCTCTGTGATGCTCCAAAAGTCTTGGCTTTTTGCCGGCCATTCTGAGATTGCACTTGTGTGACTTGGTGGGTTGTAATGGCAAGGACCTGTGACATGAATTCACTGAGGCAGCACTAAATCAGCTACAGGTAGTGTTCATCATGAAATGACTGAAATAATGTTGAAAGTGATAGAAAACCCCAAACAAACAAAGCATTTGAACCTCAAGTATCAGAAGATATTTTTGGCCTTTTAATAGGTAAAGTGATGGAAAACCCCAAACAAACTAAGCATTTGAACCTCAAGTATAAGAAGATATTTTTGGCCTTTTAATAGGTAAAGTTACTATATTATAGCTTTTGGTACAGTTTTCTAGGAGAGAGATTTTTCATTCTGATTAGATATATATATATATATATATATATATATATATATACATGTATATATATATATATATATATATATATATATATATATATATATATATATATATATATATATATATATATATATATACTAATCCAGGTTATATATACTAATCCAGGTTATATGATTTCTTGATTGGTTTTATATATAAAACCTGGATTAGTCACAAACCACTAACAACAAATATCAGCTTATCAGCATGGGAGACATGCACCTTGAACACAAAATACTTTCTCCCGGTTCTCCCGGAACCAAATCAAGTATGCTTCTCCCTGGTATAGTTTGCACTGAATAGCTTGAAAAAGTTTCACATCATCATGACCGGATGATCTCAAATGAGGATCAAATTATAATTGATTACATCTCCGATAAATTTGGCATAAGTTTTTGGGCAATTTGTATTTGTTGTATGGTACAACAAATATGCAACATTAATAGCAATATATAATATCTCCAATATACTCATATTCTAACATTTTGAAAGGACCCTTGGAAATGGCATAAATTCAGATGAGAAATAAATCTTGTAGTACACTGAGAGTTGAGATCCTTTGGTGACATTGGGCGGTGAGTCAATATTGCACTTGGGGGTGTCCTTATTTACTGAGGCTTCTCCACTTTCTTCTGTTCTATAAATGGCAGTTCCTTATTTATAAAGTAAATTTCATCACGATAATCATATCATGATCTGCCAACATGTGGGTAAAAGGGTCATTTTTTCATCAGTTTGTTCTGTACGATTTTAGATTAAAATAAAGAAAAAGTTTTTTGGTAGAGTTTTTTTTTAAAATTCTTTGTGTGGATGTTTCACAGTGCCATTACACCTGCTTCAAACATAAAATATTTATTACAGAAAATTTTCCCTTGGCTGTGAAATGTGGCTACAAATATGGGGATACATTTTGATGTATGAAATAAATGATTAGAAATGAATTTCATAGATAAATGATTAAAAATTATCTGCATGTAAAAAATAATAAAAAATGAATTGCACATGATAAACAATTGAAAAAGAAATCCATGTGATAAATGATTAAAAATGAATTGAATATGACAAATTATTAAAAATGGAATTGTATCAGAATTAAGTGGTTTTGTATGGTCATGTGTAATCCGAGCTGGGGGATTACATTGGATGCTGTGCCTGGTAAGGGTCACATGCTTAATTCCACCATCTAATATTCTTTAATCACATGACTTGTGTTGCACACAGTATTAAGCTTTAATGTGGTGAGAGCTGTGGGGACACAAACCACATATCCGACAAGCTACTCTCTGGGATGGGATGGGGTAGAATTTGATGCAATAGGGATGGGATGGAATGGGATAGAGTGGGATTGAATTGGATGAAATGGATTAGGATGGGATTGAATGGAATGGGATATGGGGTGATGTATGTAGTTAATGGGATGAAGTTGGGTGGGATGGAAAAGTTAACCTCAATGTCAGGGATCTTAACCACTGTGCAGGTACTGAGTGTAAGATCAAAGATGGGGTTTGGAAAGGTTGCTTAAATGTCTTAAGCAGCCATAAACCAGACTAATTTCTGGTATGGGATGGAATGGGTTCTGATGTTGTGGGATTATTGAAGTGTTAGAAATCCCAGACCACATATCAAGCTGGTCCCTCATATCATAGATTTGTTATGGAATATTAGAATAGTTTTGGAAATATGTTTTAGAGCATTCAGATTAGCTGGACCTCAGCTTGTGAGACATTTAGGATAATAAAATCAAAAATGGCTTAGGCACCTTTGTCTAACATAGTCTGAGGGATTTTCATGGCTTTTTACCATAATTTAGTTCTTATTGATATATTAGAAGCCATTGGATCAATGGAAACCAATGTGATACAAAGGATGGTTTCCTGTTTGGATTAGGTATTTCACTGCAGGTTTGAAGATGGGGGATGGTCAGGACATGAAGTGTGGATTCCTTTCTACATTTTTACACATCTTCTATGGCACACCATATAATTTCACAATCTTTGCAGTGAACAGTGATTGCAGTACAATACTTTCATGTCTTGTTTCTTAATATAAGCATTGCACAGTGCACTGTCCTTTTTATATAACTGATAATTGATTCCACAACTGCCAGTTGCCAAACATTTGACCTCCTTGCCATCAGATGGCTCCATTCCAATTTGGCACAAGGAGAGAGCAAGACTTTTATTTTATTTGTAAAGTCATTATTTTGACCAAAAGGTAAATAATATGGTTTATTGTTTGATCATGTTTCACACATTCTGTGATATATGAACAGAATACTGCATCATCAATAATTTGGCCGAGTGTTAGCTTGACGATATAGTGGATGACAATGTCATGAGGACAAGGCTAGTCTGTCACATTTGATATTTGATGTGACATGAGAGAGGTCCTATGGGAGGTAGACTTGTTTGATTGGTGTAGCTTGTGATACACTCTGATGGTAAAGAGAACCCTGGGCCTAGCAAGCAGCCTGAGAAAAACACTCCCAGTACTATGATTCGAGACTGATCACATAGAAAAACCTCAGAAAGTAATGTATAGTAGTGGTTGGTTTGTGGATCGTGCCGTGTCTACCTTGTCAAGGGACTACCTTATTCTTGTGGGATATCAGATGATTCTACACTGTAATAGATTTTCTTATTTGGAAAATTTGACATTGACCTCACAGGTTCAACATGGGACCAATATTAATGATTATCATTGAATTTATCACATCAATTGTTTAGCCGAAAAGATGAATCCTTTCATCTGCATTGAAAGTTATCATAGCTTGTGATTAACTTAATATAAATGAAAAATATCATGTCAGACAAAAGGAGAAATGCCTGTCTGTTATAGATGTAGAACAGAAGCACAGGTGTTTTGCAACAAGATATGTGAACAGCTGTGGCTTGGATATGAATATTGTCGGTCATAACTCTATCCATTCAAATTTCAATCTTAACCATGGACACTTGTCTCTCTGTAGCATATCAAAATTTTACCAACACCACACCTGAGCTATTTAACACTTTAAGCACAGCTAGGCTTTAACCTATCCAGCCCCCCCCCCCCCCCCCAACACTGTACTACCATACCACATCCAGGCTTCAGCATATCCAGGCTCACCTCCACCGTACTACCCTACCAACTAAATACAGGCTTACCAGGGCACATTATAGGATATCCAGATTTACCCAAATTCAATGAAATGGGACTTTGATGTACTGGTATCCAAATCTTAGATAAATAATAAAAACTAATATTCAAAGTCAAACCTTGTATTTTTCTATAAAACTTCCTGATGACTTGATGATGTCTTAAAGTTGCCCAATTGTGGCCAGTGATCTCCCAGTGAATGTAAGGATGTATGCAGATTGCCCACAGAAATATTAGATCTCTAATCAAAGTACATGGTGGGCGACTTTTCAATTAATTACAATTAATATAAAAAGCTTATTGAAATCTGATATGGAAGCAGGTAGAGGTATAAGATATGATAATAATATATGGGTGTTACATATGAATATGTGTGTTTGTTGATGTGCCTCTAACTCACATCAGTAAGCAGGGTGGTTAACAATAAAATAAGGAAAAAAATAGGAGATATACAGTGTAGCACCCCAGTATGTGACTGTGCTCGCAGATGTTGATGTATGACAGGCTACCAGCTAACATACCCCAGCCCACCTGAGCTGCTATACTGGCGGCTGGCCAGACAGGTGGGCTTGGGTATTATCTCCTCACAGTATTAACAGATTATCCAGAGATTAAGGGATTAGTAAGTAGAGGGTAGAAAAGGTGATGCAGGGGCTAGCTGCAGATTATGGTGCTATATCAACACAAAGATATCTGGGTGTGGGTAGAATGAATGACACCACAACTACTTCCACACAGCATGTCAAAATCTTGAAAAAACATCTTTGGTATTTGTGAACATCTCTGTACAAGCTGTAGCATATGTGTGTGAAATGAATGAAATATCAGTTATTGATATATATGCATATATTGTGACAGTTACAAAATATATATGTATGTGAGATAATAAATGTTAATTTCATAAGCCTGTGCAAAGCATAATCTCCCTTGTATAACAGGTCAGATTACTGATTCCTCCCCAGTAGGGGTTTTTTGGTCTGTAATTCTATCTTTTTTGTCTGCAATTTATCTTTTGGTCTTGTTCCAAGGACCAATCAGGTACATTTGTAGAAGGAATATGGATGTTTTTGGTGTGTTCCTGGATTTTTGAAATGTTCATTACCATTGCAAGATTGGGCAATTTGAAAACTACAGTCTTCAGAGAGTACTTTTTCAAGGACTTTCATTTTTAAACAAAATTTACTATTTGAATAAAAACAATTCTTCAAAAAATAATTCATAGTTTTTTCCTATTTCCTGGATGAAATAAATGTTCTAATGGAGATAAGCTTGAAGATTTTTCCTAGAATAAAAGAATGACTTCAGCATCAATGCATTTCAAAGTAAAAAATGGTTTGGTACATTTTCATGTCTTTCAATCATTAACTCTTAATAAAAGAAAATTTGTTTCATTTCCAAAATCAATATCTAATATTTTGGTGTAATTATACTTCTTGTTTGAGTGAAGGAAATTTTACACAATGGTATGGTGACAATGTTATCATTGCTCTGTGTAATATTTGTGCCCTGCAAACACAAGTCTTTGTAAGCAATCTCATATAAACGTAGCAATTATACCCAAATATTTTTAAGGGCTGCAAGGAAGTTTCTTTCAGCAAGACTAAATATTGAGTTTTGGCAAACCTCCTCATGGAACAACAAAATGGCTGACTTTTTTGTGGGTTTCTTGATTGTGACAATCAACAGATGATGTCACAATACTATTATAGCTTCGTATGGCTTGCCCCACAGAGTGTGAATTCCCTCCTCATGTCAATGTTGCCATGGCAACATCAAATTGCATCCTTTCTTCACGTTGTGGCGTGTCAGTCTACTGCCTGAATCAGAAGTCATAACCATCCCAGCCTGAACAAATCAAAGATTCAAACTTCATTTACACAGAATTCTGTGCTGATTATATTGTCGCAAGGAGCCATGGTGGGCAGGGAAAGTCCTCCTGGCTCATCATTTATCTCAGCTCCTCTACGGAGAAGTTTGCTTTGCCTTGTGACTTATAGAAATGGCTCATGGAGAACCCTTAGATTTGCTCACTCTTTTATCTCTACAGAGAAATGATATGATTTTTGATGACTTCTAAGAGAAGACTAAAAGGTTGTGAATTTGAAGGACTTCCTCTGTGACATAAGTAGAAAAATGTTGTTCACTCATAGTGCTTCAGATTATGTCTTGACATAACTGAATACCTGAGACTGTAGAGATGAAATAAAATATATTATCACATCTTAAATCACAACCAAAGTGGGGATATTTATTGATATATTTTAATATTAAAATTTGCCAAAGAATTGATTAAAATTCAACATCCTTTAGAAAAAGGAAAAAGCATATAGTCGAACAAACCAAATATAGGGTCAAGTATGTTTTTGGATGTTTGAAGTGATGGTATGAAAATCCAAATGGACATGATTGTGAAGGGGTCTTAGAGACAGCTCTCAGAGTGGGATATTATGATAATTCACTATGGGGCAGTTGGCAGAAATTAGACACACAGAGATTACTCTAGATCCTGGTAGATTAGTGAGAGAGAGCAGGCAGCAAGCATTATGGGATTATCATGATATGGGCAAGGAATGCTATTTGAAATAGGAAGCTTTGAAACTGAATGTACTGAAACAGGTCAAGATAAATTTTTGTAACAAAAAGGTAAACATCAAATACAGACCTTGCCCAAATAAATTTAAATCAAAATTGTTTTGTTAAATTTGGAATAAGAAGATGAAGTTTAGTAAAAGGAAATATTTTCTATTCTCAAATGCATGGGAAAATACTCTCATTTGCTAACACAAATATTAACATTTACTTTTTTGTTTTTATTCATCAATTTATTGCCTTGTGGATGAGTTGAATTAATTTGTTCTGATAATTTCCCAAAGCCAATTTCAAGAGGTTTAAAAATAAGATAAGATGTCAGAATTCATTGTAGCCCTCTGAAGTTGTTCATTGACATGTGGTGTGACAAAAGAACTTGAGACAATGAAATTTGTGGTTTGCCCATGGTGCACATATTTCAATCTCAAACTGGTAACCCTTTTAACAATCGTGTTGTACCTTCTAAGATCTAAAATGTGATAAACATTAAAAGCTGACTTTGTTTAACTGTAATGATGGTGTCAAAGAAAATATTGATCTTGTAATTATCTTTGATCTTCTCCTCTGAATCTACTGGTAGGAATTCTTAGCTAATAATAGGTGAGATGTATTTTAGGAGACCAATTCTGTCAAATATCTATGTAGGTTTATGATTTTTGAAAACATCTATTAGCTATCACTGAGTTATCAAGGAAGCTGCCATTTTGAATAAAATGACAAATATTAGCCAATGAGAATCGAGATATCAAAGTCAGCATATTTATTGGCCAAAACTGTTGCCTGTGACAAGTTTGCTCATGAAAAGGATTGAAAGAATCATTAATGAATCAATTTAGACATATTCAGAAAATGTTCAAAATATTACGAAAAAGCCATGATAGGTCAAAGGACATTTTCCCATGCTTTAATTAGGAGAATCTGTCCAACTTTGGAGAGGCTAATCTGGTCACCAGCCTGTTTGGAGGATTAAAATTGTGAACCCTTGAGCAGGTTAAACATAAACCCCCAAAAAACCCATTTAATTCTACCATTGTGACCCTCAGAAACAAATCTTGTATTCACTTGGTTACTCTGCCACTGTTACTCATCTTGGAATGAAAATAATGTCTTTATGGATTAGACCACAGTTAATTTATGTACATTTGATAATGTCATGTGTTCTTATTGATTGTTACATCCTCAGGGCCTGGGATATAATAGAATAGATAACTGGCTCAGAGTTTCTGAGAAATTTGTATGGGGGAAGTTTTAATGGTGTAATTTATAAAAGGCAGTGAACATACAAAGCTTGTCTGGCTTGAGAACATAATTCATGCATGTTTATATCCCCCATGAGGGTGAAGCATGTAACCACCAATCAGCATTGCACTTATATGTTCCTATGTTTATACTTTTTTCACTGTCTTGACTTGGCCATTTTGTTTGCACCATACCATACTTTTCCATACAAAACACACCTTATTTCACACGCCCACTTTGTCTTCAATACAGCCCTAAGATGTGTTCAATATTATTTTCAGTAACATACATTTTTAAACAACGTAGATATTTCAGCCGAAAAATAATGCTAAAACAATGGCTCACCATTTTGAAATTCCTGTTCACTTTTTCTTTCCACCACTTCAGGTTTCCATAATGGCTGCAACATCTGAAGCTTAGAGCAGTTTGATATTGTTAGATACTAATTTTCTACAACATATGGGTGACTTACACTTATAAAATGACACATGTGAGAAATCAGCCATATTTTCCACCTTCATTGAGCTGAAAGGGGCACATTTATTCAAGTATAGGGGCACATATAAATGAATGAACACAGTTGAAAATGTTAATCTCCCCCATATCCCCTCCCCCCACTCCAAATCCAACTGGTTACTCTAAATATGGTGGTTTGCTTGCAAAAACACCTTATGATATTTATGACGATAACATCTGGGGAGTTTCATAACAAATAACTCAGTAAATAACATTATGAATATTTTATCACATTGATTGTACATACATTGTGGTTAATACTATATTAAATTCAGAAAGAACAATTGGCTTGTGCATATTTGAAGGAATGTGTATCAGATTTCTTTTATTCTGTCCCTGTATGAGTTAGACACAAAGAAACCTGCCACTGAATAATTAATCCACGAAGGAAGTGATTAAGACAGAAAACATCATAGAAAGACTTGTAACTGGAACAGTTGTCACACACAATACTACCCTCTATCCATATTCATTGGAAGTGTGCTCTGGGCTCAACCATTATCAGGATTCTTCACTTTAATTCCAAATTTAATACTCAAATTTACCTGCTCAGAGATGACGTGGGTAATATGATGCATGTATTTCAGTTCAGGCTACTCACCCACTTTGAGGAAAGGTATTCTGACAAAGATTGCTGTACACTTTAATAGAACATTTTAGTACTTTGCAAAGGTATACTTGAACTTTCCATCCCAAACAGCAGGTGATATTTTGCCATTCAGTATTTATCAGTCACTCTTTAGCCTGATTTAGATTAGGGTTGAACACCATGGTTCACTGTGCCCCGCCATGCTCCACCATGCTCCACCATGCTCCACTTTGTTCCACCATGCTCCACCATGCTCCACTATGCTCCACCATGCTCCACTTTGTTCCACCATGTTCCACTATGCTCCACCATGCTCCACTTTGTTCCACCATGCTCCACCATGCTCCACCATGCTCCACTTTGTTCCACCATACTCCACCATGCTCCACCATGCTCCACTATGTTCCACTATGTTACTCTGTGCTCTACTATGTTCCACTATGCTCCACCATGGTCCACTATGCTGAGCAGGAACTGTTTTGCTCCTCTCCTTATATATATATGGACCCTCAGGGCATAAATAGTTTCAATCAACTCTAAATCACATCATTTCAAATTACTATGAAATGACAAAACAATAAATCTAAATTTTACTAATCTTTAACAAAATAAAACAATTCATTGAAAGGTGGGCTATAAGAAAAGACAGATTCCTAATGAGGTATGGAGTTGATTATCATCATTAATCATCACAACATTTATATTACATTTATTATTTTTACTTTTAATTATGGAAATCATTGTTCTTAACAGGAAGCCATATTTATAATATTTATACATTCTATATCGACATAGAGAGTTGAGGAAATATTTTAATGAAGTTTTCAATTTTGATGACAAAGGAAACAATATATGGCTGCTGTCCCCAAGCAAGGCAGATGTAACATTTATTTTCTAAATATAACTTAATTTTTCACTGGCTCTGACAGAGAGTAATGGAGTGTCATAATCTACCAAATCTATCAAAATGAAAAGTCGCCTACATTGCAAACACACAGATGAGCCAGATACGAGGATGATATTTTAGTCAGGGACATTTGTCGTCTCTGATGATGGATGATCTAGAGTTTCATATAAGAGTTTGTCTTGTACTGTTTCTGATATAAAAAAAAATGCAAATCTGATGGAGTGAGGCAGGGTATTGGAGGCAAACTGGTCTGTAGGTGAATGTAGGTGGAATGAGGTGTTAAAACATGTCACCTGCCTTTGCCCAGTATGGCCCAATTTGCCCATGGGGTGGTTGTGGCTGCATTTAACACCAAATCTTGCCTACCCAGCAGTCAGAATGTCTCTAATCTTACACTTGATTCAACATTACTGACATTCATTTCAGTGAGGCCAACACAGTTTGTGAAAGGGTTCTGAATTATTCATTTTTATATTTATTTTTTTGTCAAGATTTCCTCCATGAATGCAGTTGTATGACATTTTGATGTCTCATTTTATGTATATGATTGTTTTAGAAGATCAAATCATTCTTCTAAACCAAGTACAGCCATATTGGTCTATAGAAACATTAATTGCAATTGAAAATTTAGTTAACCCTCAAAGATTGTCATGTTTCAATGATTTGAAAATTTGAACTGAAAAATTAACATTTATTGCATTGACATGAAGGGCATGATTTTATTGTAACTACAACTAATAAATTTGAATGTGAAACAACATGACAATAAAAGTGTCGTTCAAAAGAGTGAACCTGAAAATGAAGGTTCCAGTGGTATTTGATGATGGAAAAGTTGAAATGATGTAATGAAGTATCATCTTCATATGAAATAAAATACAAACTTTTCACCTTTGATGTGATGGTTCCAGATGTTTATTGTTTCATATTCCACTCATGTTTGATGTGTGGCTCAAAGCAGATGCACATGTGTTAATTAGGATCAAATAGTCTTGCAATGGCTGCAGTAAAAAGGCCTTATTATATGTTGAAAAAGGATATCTATTTCAATGAATTTACAATATTGTACATATTGTTATCACAAAGCTTTGTTCAAAATTATGTTTCAGTTCTAACCATTCTTCAAAGTTAATGATAAGAAATGCATTTTTTTGTATTTTCAGAAAATGGAAGCTGCACAGAAAAACCCCGTCTTTATCTCCGGAGTGCCTGCCTGGTATCTCTATACTTAAACCTTTAACAGGTGTCGACCCACACTTATATGAAAATTTAGAAACCTTTTTTCTAATGGACTATCCTGCAGTAAGTATTCTTTTATATGTATTTTGTTCTAACTGTTTGTAAACTCTCATTGCTTTATAGCATTGTGCTTGGATTAAATGAAATTCTTCTTAGTTCTGAATTCTTCATTGTCATAATTTTTCATTTTAATTTGTGTCACGCCATACAAAGTCCACTATATACCAAACAAATTCAATGTCCTTGATATGTATGCCATCATGACATAACATCTTCCGAGCTTGATGTGTTATATATCTAGAATTATTACAATGGT